>JAQPZY010001658.1:3867500-6267500 GCA_029931535.1 Margaritifera margaritifera | reverse complement strand
AAAGGCACCGTTCCTTTAAATACATTCAGACAACATTCACACATGGTATTGATGATTTCTTTACGTGCTTTTGGAATGATTTGTTTTTGCATTGGAGCCTTGGATTTTGTAAGTATTAACAATACATCATAATGTTTAGCTAAACAAGGAGGGAGTCCCTTTTTCCTTTTTGGAAGAGTTCTTTGGATGATGGTGTGGATTTTGTGACATCTTTGTTTCAGAAGGAAGAAATTAAAGTGAATCTTATCGAACACTTCTTTTTCTTCTTATACTGGAATTCAATCCACTGACTGTCGGGAGGTCTTATCAACTTCTTTTTAGGTAGTACCGGTATTCTCAATGGACTAAATCATGCTAGTTATTGTTTAGACAAATCCAGTAAACCCTTTCCCATGGCTTTTCTGTCTAATGTTCCTTTTTTTCTAAGGAGAGGTCACCTTTTGGCTGCAGCAGCAACAGCTAGAACAGTAGAAAAAGACATGGACCGAGTAGAAGTTTCTTACGAGATGGGTTTCCATTTTCTCATCAAATTGGGAAACACTGATCTTAAATAAGGTTTGGCAGGCAGCTTCATTAACAAAGGAAAAGTAGAAGTGGAAGCAGAAACCATTACCGAGCGAGGTTTTCTTGAATGTGTACACGTTCTAGCGGCAGTACCTCTCTTTCTTGCAGGATATGTATTTTCTTTTGGGTTTTCTTCTTCTTCTCGTTAGAGTGTGGACTTGCTGCAACTCTTCAGTTTGGTCTGTCTTTTGGATTGTTTGGCTTTTATAGCTTCGGCATTAGGATCCCGTTTTAAAAGTGAACGAATACTGACACCTCTTACAGATCCACTTCCACCTGCATTCAAAATTATTTTTTGTTGTTGTTGTTGTTGTTGAGGGTGTGGTGAGTATCGATTCTTGAATCAGCCAATTGTGATAATGCTACTTTATGTTTTTCAAAACTGAAAAACGTTTTGTTTGACGTTGCATGTGAATGATGCCGTGTAGTAATTGACGTGCTGTCAAAATAAACCATAGTAACACTTCTTTGGGACTGGTTTCTAACAAATGTGAACGCATTTGTATATTTTTGCGGCTTATGGCATACAGTGTACTAATCAATTTGGCAGGAGGATGAGAACAATATGAAGTCATGTTGAATACTATTAGAAAGAAAAGAACTAAATGAAATTTTATAGTATTTGTTTTAGACAGACGAAACTGAGGAAGGTGACATATAAATGACTGGACTTTATTCTCGACAATAATCGTACGAAATCTCAAATAATTGGGAGTGGTAGGTTTTAAAGCGATGAGTAAATATGCATGTGGCGATTAAGTGGTATCGCCATAAGCATAATTTAACCAAGGTGTTCCTAAATGTTTGGCTAAGACTTGAACTTGAGATTTATCTCTTGGACTTTTAAACAACACAACATAATGTGCGTTGAAACTGATAGTACGATGCACTTTACGTCTTTTAAATAAATTTTGAGTAAATAATATTTGCGTTAAGATCATGTCATTTTCGTGTAAACCAAAGTTTAATTTCTCCTTCGTCTTCTCTTAACATGTCATCGAAGATGTTAAGTTTTGTCTGACTAAAGTCAAACCCAATCCCATCGTCTTTGTGAGTAATTACTTCTACAAACGAAAAGGATTCTCCTTGACTTTCTTTCAGTAACGTGTAAGCGTTTGCCACTCTTTGTAACACCACACGATACATTGTTGAGGACGATCAAACAATTTTGATTTGTGTTCAATCACACATTTGACAAAATCGGCTTTGCCTGAACCACTTGGTCCAGCAATCAACATGTTAAAAGAGATGACGGAAATACAGTGCCTCACAACTTTTCGTCAATCACTTCGAGAATAGAGGATGCAGACATAATTTTCAAGTTGTGTTTAGAATTTTGAGATTTCATAAATGACACATGACATTTTATATACATTTACTTTGGCATGGTGTAACAACAATAACAACAAAAATTTACATTAAAAAACACGGCAAATTTCATGTTTTTCTTTCTTTCACCAGTTACACACGAAGTATTTGCCATAGTCAGCTACCTCTTGTTTCCAAGTGTTGAATCTAAGACTTTTCCAGTCACGTACATCCTTCCAGTCGTAAATATGTTGGTGTATAAAACTGCTATACACACTTCTTGGCAGGTATAAAAGGTAAATAAAGTACGACACAAATCTTCTTCATACGTGGGTACACAAGTTGTATTCATCACTATTCGCAACACTTTTAACACAATGAGTGTTTCGTGCACAGATACAGTTTTGGTGGTCACATCTTTGCATGTACTGTTTATAAATTTGCCACAAAGACTCTGCTGGTAAATGAAATCCAAGAAATGTAGTCACACACAAACACACCGATGTAGTGAAAAATTCAAAGGAATCATGTCATGTTTTAGAATCAATTCTTTTCAAAGTATTTGGTAATCCACTAAGTCTTGAACACTGTCATTAACTTCTGCCCAAGGAATCTGGCGTAACACTGATGACAGAAGTCGTGACATAGTAAGCTTTATAGAGTCTTCGGAGCTTATGAATTTCTGACCATTTGAACATTTTCAAAGTAATCAATCTTCTCATAGCACCCGGGTACCAATCATTAAAACGTTTATGCCATTTCGATGCAACTGCACTTTTGCATTTCGCTTGAATCTTGGCAAACTCTCGGTAAATGTGCTCGCACAATTCCAATGGAAGATTCTGAATGTGCTCTTCTAAACGAGTCATTCACAGGAATGTCGTTTTTGATGAAATACTGACACGTTTGCCGAATGGAATCTGCTGGCAGAGCATTTAGAAGAAATTCAGTACAGACATCACATGTCGTGAAGGAGTTTTGTCTTGAGGCAATACTTCTTTTAAAGTTTTTTGCAGTCCTGTAAGTTTCGAACTTTTTTCCAGGACTTTATCCCATAGAATTCTGAGTATCACTGCAACATTGTAGGTAGAAGTCGTAACATCCAAAATCTAACAAGTTGCGGGCAGTAGTTCATCAATGTCTAACCATTTAAACATTTCAAACTAATCAGCTTTTGTATAGCATTCAGATACCAATGGCTGAAAGCTTTATGTTGTTAAGGATGCAATTGTTCTATCGTTTCACTTGAATCTGTACAAATTCTCTGTAAATGCATTCTCGCAGCTCCAAAGGTAAACTACCAATTCTATCTTCTAACGTATCCATGAGGATAATAATCATGGCCCACCAATGGAAGGTAGTGACAGCACTGAGAATATGTGGCATGTTCCAGGAAAGCTGAATCTTTATACTCCTATTCGTGGATCTTCACACCGCAACAAAAACACTGTACTTGGTCTCCTCACCCCAAATAGACAAATCCTACTCGGGCTAAAGTTTTAGTTGTAAGTAATCTATTCAGATAGTTAGGCCATTTGAGAACGTGTTCAATCGACTTTCAAGGTCATAATTGTCAGGCTAAGCCACGGGAAACATGTATTCTTCTTTGATTTGTAAATCTCGATGAGCTAGTGATATCCAGAGTGGCTTGTGAGTGCATGGATGAGATCCATTGATGGGTACATGAATGGCATCGCTTTCGATAGTAGAGCGGCAAAGTCGTGCTGCATCGCTTATGTTGCAGGGTACAGCATCACACTCATGCTTTGGGGTATTTTAACAGGTACTAGTCTTGATTTTTCCAATGTTTAACATTATTTTTAAAAAAAAACTTACCAATAGAGGAACAGGACATATGGTCATGAAAAAGAAATTGATATCAAAACCTATATAAAGCGTCACTTGCAATATTTCAGTGTGTTCAACATGAAAAAGAGATCTAAAAATAGTGTAGACTATGATCTGTTGCCACATCAGGGTCTGCTTCTTTTTACAACTACAAATACCTATTGAACAGAGTAGTCCATAATATGCCTGGTTATAACTGCCACAAAGTTCCCAGATGGTCATGTATGATACACACACAAATACAGCATATATCGGTCTGGTTTACTTATAAAACATTGTATGGGATTTAAACATGAAATAAGTAAACTGCATGGTCAGGTTGCTGTAAATGAACTGTACCACACATGCAATCTCCTCTGGTCTTTCGCAATCCATCCAGAATAATGATTCTAGCAGTCGCTTGGCAAGTTCAGTATCATATGTGCACCATTGCAACTTACAGTATAAGTAAGTAAAGCCATAAGCACCTTCTACAGTGTGCCTTCCCCTATCAATGGTATGTGAGACCTAATATGAATGGAAATATTTTCATTCAAAACTGGTGTGGTGCTTAAAATGGTAAACCTTTTCATTCCTAGATTTCTGTGAATGTCCCTCTTGCTGATGCAGTCACTGCAAGGACTCTAGGCAGTTTTTTTTATACTGGGCCTTAAATTGGAATGCCTCTCGAACTCCGGTCTAAAGTCTTCCCCTGCATTCCAAAATGCAGTGGGCCTCATCAACAACAAGATAAGTGGTGTCATATTTTTTGGATATTGTCCCCAGCTTTTCAGCAAGATATAGGATGTCTTCAGGATGACCAATAAAATAAGGGATGTGACTGGTTTGTTCAAAGTCAATACCATCTTTAAGACGCAAAGCTCCCATCTTCAATGTTTGGATCTCCTGCTGCAGAACTGAGTTTAATTTTCACAACTATAATGACAATGCAGGTTTTGGCAAGTACATATTGTCAGCAATGGAGCAGTATTTCAAATGTGAGTGACTCCCGATATCCTGTTGGTAGTATAGCAACTGTGTCATGTTGTTCTAGTGACTTGAGACAATTCAGCTGACGAGGATTTAGAAACTGAATTTCTGTGCAATATACATGTACTTTATGCAGCATTGCTAGAACCATTTTATGTTGTATGCAATTTCAAACATTTTACTGCCTTATCTGAAAGGAGAAAAGTTCTTTAAAGGTTAAGTAAACAATAAATATTCAACACTAATCTAATGAATTTTTCAGCAATAAATTTCACGTTCTATAAAAATAGTCAAAAAGCAATATTGAGCCTAGTGTATACACAGGCTTTAATATTTTACTGCAAGTGGAGCCATGTGGATAATATAAGGAGACCTCTTTATAACGCTATGGTTGGTGTCCAGTGTAAGACTGTTCTATAGCTAAGCCGTGTTGTATCCATACATTAATATATAATAAATAGTGTATTTAGAAGCTATGACCCTAGCATTTTATATCTAAACATGCATTATTATGAGTCATGTTATAAAAAGGTTCCATTGTTTGACCCTTCAGATGTTCATCATAAGCTTCTCTCTTACATATGTCTAAACAATTTTAAATTTCAGTAAATTATCTTTAATCATCAAAGGCCATACAAATAAGAATAAGTGGAGAAGATTCAAGCCATATTCCTCCTTTTGTTAAGGAAGCTGGATCAAAATGACATACATCAGTATAATACAATAATAAATATATTTTTAAAAACATTTTTAAAATGTGCACACAATTTCTTCATAATTATCAAAAATGTGATAACTTGGTAATCTGTTTCCTCACTACATGTTTCGTTGATTTTTTTTGTACAATTTACTCTATCATCTTTGATTTACTATAATTACAAATGAACTGGAACTGTTAACTCTGCAAGTAACTGTTATGTAACAAAAGAAAAACCAAAATAATTTTACAAACTGTGTAAAATGAACAAAATGGTACAATACCTGTATATAGTCTCTGCTACATAAGATACTATGGATATCCATAAATGTTATAGTTGTTTCTATCAAGCCATCAACATGTAGGTTATTAATGCTGACCTACGTTGTGTTAAAGATCAGACATAGACAACCACCCTGAAAGAACATTTAATGGCTGATATGTCTCACTCCTATCCAGTAATTAGCAGCTTTGGAGGAAAATGGGGAGGGGGATCCAGAATGCAATCTGCAGACGAAAATCTTGAAAGGACATGTAATGGCTGACATATGACAATTCCACCCAGTAACTTACAGCTTCGAATGAAAATGGGGGGGGGGGGAGTTGAAATCTAGAAAATGCAGTCTGCAAAAAATATGCTGTAAATATAAATGAATAGCTCAAAAATTTAGTTGAACATGCATTAAACTTATAGAACTTAAATCCTCAACCTCATTTGCCATGAAATCACAATATATTAATCATGTATTTGTCAAAATGTTTACTTGACTTGTTCATATTAATAGAAAATTTGGTTATAGAATAATGAATGTCTTAAGGCCTGGCCCTATTTCAAACAAATGAACTTTACTGTTGCAAATAAAATATCCATATAAAAAGACTAAGTCACGCTTAGTTAAGTACAGGGTTGAATAAAATGGTACTCACACCCCACATATCCATGCATCGTAACTAAAAATGTGCAGAATTTTAAAAAATACTAACATGTAGAAATCATCCCCACACAGGACACACTTTTTAACACTCGTAAAAGTGAATATGCCATCTTGTAAGCCAAGCTGATCAAAATGCATGCTTACTCTCCATATACATTTTGCAATTACAACATGGCAGAGGCCATTGCCTGACCCTCATCATGGATGATGCTTTTAGCATCCGGGTGTTTTTGGGCTGTTTTTGTTCTTTAAGTATAAAAGAGTACTTCCTTTGTTGGACTGTATTTCTTATACTGACACAAAATGATGTCATGTAATAACTGAGTACTGTACCCATCAGACACCATAAATTCAGTAGCCTAGAACAGCTCATCTACCAGGGTGCAAAACAACTGGATTCCCTTCAGCTTTCTTCACTGAATGCGAACTGCTGAGCATGTGAAACTCTGCATCTAGCGAACTGAGGTGTTTCATTCAAACTGAAAGTAAAACTGTACACGCCAATGGAAGCAGTGTAAGTAGATACAAGTTCTTCTTATTTATTGGTAGAATGTATATAAAGAACTAGAGACAAACAGTTTAATTTCCATTAAATATGAACAATTGATTAAATCTTATGAATTTATCAATAAAGATTATAATCAATAGCATAATTAGAACTTTTCAGATATGTATGTCAGTATTCAAATGGTGAATTCAAATGCATCTTTTAATAGATGTTCCATTTTAGAATTAATATTGAATTATGCCCCTTTATACAATTATTGTACAAAGTTTCTAAGATTGCAAAATTTTATAATATCAGATTTAAAAGTTAGGAACACTTAAATTATTTTGTATTATTTTGAGAAATAAATAGTTCAAAAGAAGCACCATAGAGAGGATTGTACATTTTTAAATTGCACAATATTTTTTTAAGTTTTCTACAAAAAATAAATAAAGTGATAAAATTTCAGTTTCATTGGGTTAGGCAGTTTTCTTTATATATATATATATATATATATATATAGAGAGAGAGAGAGAGAGAGAGAGAGACAGAGACAGAGAGACAGAGAGAGATACAAAATACTGAGTGGAAAGTGCTATCCCTGGATCCTACAGGAGAATGCTTGATAACATTAAAATAATTTTAAATACGAATAAATAATATTATCATACATACATATAGCAGCAGGGAAATGCAGTGGTTTTAAATTTTATTACATATCATATATACAGCAGTAAGGAAAAAGAAAGGACCAGGCTGCTGTATGTATAAAGAAAGTTGCCACTAAGAAATCGGAGCGACAAAAAGTTCTGTATTCAAAATACATTAAAGCGGGTTCAGCCCAATTAAACCAGTTCTTGAGTTTGTGTTTCTGACACACGAATAAAAGCTGTAATCATATATCATGTATATATTATTATGAGATTAGAAAGATGGATCTATAAAGTTATTTATGTCAATTCTATGTTTGTTCATGCATTTAGATACTTGCTGACGGGTTTGTCCAACATATTTCTTTCTAAAAGTAATCAAATAAATAACATTAGATGTTGCACAGTTAGCATCATAACACATCTTGAATGTTTCTTTGTATTACTGCCACTGAAATAAGTATATTCATTAATGAAAGAACAGTACAAACATCTGGGTCTATTATATTTAGTTGATGAACCATGACATTTAAACATTTAACGACTGAAACTCATTTAGTATTGAAATATGCTGAAATTGTGAAATCTGATATCAGAGCCAACATGTCCAACTCTCCAATTATATTGTTCATACTTAATAGACATACTTATATTTCATCTTCGCCCCCTATAATTATTTAAGCTGATGTACATATGTTAAGTTCTTCCATTCAGCTGTATTTCATCACTGTCTTCAGTATGGAATGTGTATACACTTACAAGGCAACATAGGTAATAGTTACCTATCCCTTCTGTAATTACATTTTCCTTTTACTTCTGCTTCTATTATACTCTTTATGCGATTAAAAAACTTTCTCATTTGTGCTACCAAATACAAGACTTTTCTGTCCTATACCAAATAGCGCCATCTCTTCATATACAAAATAACGTGTTTACAAATACCTTTCAAAACAACCATGCAACAAAAAATGTTACGCAATAAACAAAACTAAATTCCATCATTTTCACACGTTTTCATGCATATTAACCTCAGCTACAACTTTGTTACATGTCATTACACTTCATTACACTTGCCCCTCTTGCATCCTTTCTTGGTACCTAACTAAAGTAATAATAATCTTGTAGCGAAGAGTAACTGAGTGAAAAGCTGTCAGGGAACCAGACTAGTGTTTGGAACTATTTTCTTAGACTCTTAACATACATATGAGTCTGCCAAGCTAGTGTGGTTCCCCGAGTTGTATGATTCCTGCGTTGCACTCTGCTACATACACAGCAGAGTACAATGCATGGAGTATGAGAAGTTGGGAACCAGACTACCAACAAGCCAGTCAGTGTAGGGAAAATATCCAAAAATTGTACAGTTTCACGGTACCAAGTGTTTTTCCACTAGATATGAATCAACATTATTTCACATGTTGCCAAGAGACTCAACTTTTTTTTAAGCCTGACAGAAACTACAACTCTTACATAATGCACCAATCAAAGCTACAATCACAGCTAGTTTTTTTATTGTTTATTTCTGAATACAATGTCCCCTATACCTTAGGCTCACCTCCTCACCCCCACCCCTGGGCTTGCGCAACTTGTACCATTATACCTATAGCCAACCTTAATTTTCTCAATAATCTGTGATATAGTTTGGGACTGTACAAGTAACAAGTATATCAAGTCTCACTTGTCTAAAACAATTTTATGAGGTACCAAGCTATGTCTTATATTAATGTGTTTGGAAATATCATTGAGATGCTGTTTTCATACTTGTGCTTTACTACCAAACTGGAATAAAATGAATTTTTTTAACTATGAGTTGTGTTTCATTCATATTAGCACTTATTGAACTTCACATGGGTGATATGGGATAAATCACATTATGTCATATTATATAATAACCAGGTCAAAGGTCAATGTGCTAATTACTATGTAACTCTCTTACTTCAAAAAAAGAATTCATCTAAAATAAAGGACTTCATATTTGTTAAGTAGACAAAGAACTTAATCTCAAAGACAGGTTAACATGACCCAATCTTATTATAAAGTATAAGCTTTCAACACTTTACACTGACTGTAGATACATGAGGTCCCTAACCCCCAGTCCTTGCACAAAGGTCAGACTACCCATCCTCTCTGTAACACAAATAGAAAGCTTCCCTCCTTTGTGTAGTGAATAAAATTCATGCAATAAGCCAATTTGTCACAAAATATAGTAGATCACAGCTTCTAAGCACTTATTTTGGATTTTAAGTGAAATTTGGGGAATAAAATACAGAACAATGCAGACAAAAAACAATAAGTATAGCAAGTCAAATAGAGTTAAAAACAGGAGGATAGTGAACATATAATAGGAACATGTAGCTTTTAAAAAAGAAATCAAAAGAGACAACAGCAACATGGAGAAAAATGAGAAGAAATTTTTTTATCGCCTAACCTTCGACAAATATGTGGAGGCAGTGCCCCATTGATCCAAGGACATTCCCAATGCACCGGTACTATTACATCCCTTACAAGTACCAAAACTTTAGGCGAAGCAGTGTGCATTCGCATCTGAAATAAAAGGGTAAATAATTTAAATCATATAGTTGCCTGTAATTTATATTGGTCCTACATATAAAATTAAAAATAATTGGCTTAAGTTAGGCACAAGCAAAACAACAAAACAAAAATCTGTATCAATTTTTAAACCTTTGAAACTTTGCCATGAGAAATTAATAAATCAGTTTTACTTACATTTGTATCAAGATTGAGGGCTAATAAAATAGTTCACACTTAAATCTTTCTTTACTTTCATAAACAAGCACTGAAAATGTGAGTTTTTATTTCTTCAAATGTCTTGTATGGTGTAAGGGAGATAGCTGAATGAAATACATAAGGTGTGGTATTCTTATTTCCTCCAATATATTATCTGTGTAATATAAATTAGTTCACGAAAACATGTATTAACTTGCATCAATGTGTTTTTGTTGTGTTGTGTTATATGTTGATCCAACCGAAATAAAATATTACAGTAAAGAGTTTTTATAACGTTTCACAGGGGACTAGGTTTTTTTGCAGATCATTATAACCGAACATTCATAATACAAACATAGCATATACTATGAGACATATCACATAGCACACAGTTTAAAATACAAACAAGCAAAGCACTTGAATAAAAGTTGTATTTTAAAAGTGAATTTAGTATGTTGTTAATTTAAACACAGCATAGAATTAAGACCTGAATGATACTAAGAAATAGATTGTCATAAAAAAGACAAAATTAAAGTCTAGTTAACTTAAAAGGAAGCACCAGTTAGGGGCTAAAGGTATGTTGAGATGGAAATGAAGCCTAACGTTAATATATATATATATATATATATATATATATATATATATATATATATATATATATATATATATATATATATATAATACAAAAACTGAAGAAAGACAAAGGGATGTCATTGTAGGTTCTTGATGGTACATAAGACAATGATCGTAAAACAAACATATATCAGTTGTTATCATCGTAGAAGGAGAGTTGGGACATTGGGTGGGTGGTGTTTTTTTTACATGTACCACTCCAGCATAAAATTAATGATCTAAACGAATTAAAATAACATAGTCGATATAAACACTGGAAGCAGAGATAGACCAACATGTTGTTTTCCGACGCTTTTTTTTTTTTTAAAATGTGTCTAACATGAATATCACAGACCAATATCTAACATGACTGGTGACAGACCAGTAAATATTAAAAAAAAAAAAGAAGAAGACGGAAAAACGGTTTGAAGACGTCACGTGAAAATAAAGGATAGAAGCAGTCTCTGTTGTGTAGGCCACTCCTCACGTACACAAGCCATTTAGTGCAGTGTGCTCATGTACACAAGCCATTTATTGCAGTGTGCTCATGTACACAAGCCATTCAGTGCAGTGTGCTCATACACAAGCCATTCAGTGCAGTGTGCTCATGTATACAAGCCATTCAGTGCAGTGTGCGATAAATAGAACAACTATTACCTATATGGTCCAATAGGACAGCCTGGGAAATTAGTGGCAGTGTATAGGCTGAGTTCAACGTAAATTGAGTTTCACTCTTCTTGCACATATTTGTCATGTATAGAAAGATTTTAGAGTAAAAGCTGACCTTTACGGCAGTATAATTATTTTTCACAGAAGAACTTTTATGCTTTAAAAACACAAGAGAAAGCCAGCTGAGAAGAGCTGTGTGCATCTTTTTTTTTTATCCTTACATTGATTTTTTCAACCCTTTATTGTGTATATTTTTTTTTCCTTCATATTAATAACTTTATGTACAATACATATATAACAATATGATGTATATATCACTACTCAAGTTTATCATGTTTCTGGAACTTAAAGTACAGAAAATGTATGAACATAGCAAGACACAACTGAAGTATAACATGGAGAGAAGAGATGATCTATATAATGAATATTTTTGATGATTTTGTGAAGGGAGTATTGAAGGGAAAAGAAAAAAGATTTAAAGTTGTAGCATAGACGATCTGCATTTAAGGTGGCAGGGGATAGTTTCGTAAATTGGCCCTGTACAATTTCTTAACTTAAGGCTATGGTGTGACTTTTTCTGGTATTATTGTTTAATAATTAAAAATATATGGATATATTTGTGAATTAGGTGTTTTGGGCTTGTGTTGTTCTTGAAATTGATGTGAGGCATTTACACCTCCCATAGTTACTTCACAGTATGTAGACAGTGAAATACCAATAGTCGGCTAGGAATAAGAGTTAGCCACCCATAGCAGTAAACACGTGGATTCATCGCAAAAAGAATATCTCAAAAACGGCTTGGATGGCAACTATTTTGAATTGCATCAAGCTGTTTAATACACAATGTTTTGCAAAATTATCACCTAGGGAAAGGGCTTCTGTTTGCACTGTGAGCAACACTTTGTGTTAAAAATGACCTTCGGACTTGCAAAATGCAGGTATAAATTTGGGGTTGGGGTGCATAAACTTCTTTTGCTTTGAACTGCCATTGGCTTGTCAGGTCAAGTGAATATTTTTAAGCTTTGTTTTAATATAGCTACCCAAAAATATGGACATTTTTGACCTCATTTGCGTATTGAATTTTGTATGATTTTTTTTACATTAGGCTAGTGGATGCGGCATTAAATTTGTGCATAAAAACTGTCCCTTGCACCCTAAGTTTTCTTAGCGGTCTGCTCTGGAGACTGTAGTATCGGTTAATGAGGCACTGCCATGTGTAATTGGAGTTTGAGACACAGATATAAGTTGACAGCTTTAAAGTCAGTAAGACCTAGTGTCAGTCTAATTAGGGTCCAATTAGTTACAGAATGCTTGTGATGTACATCAATTATTTTATACTCTCCCACCTTTATGTTCACTTGGTGTTGGGCCTTCATTAAATTAATAACTTTGTCTGTATTCACAACAAGCACTCGAATAGATGGAATAGGGTGTGACGAATTCTGTGCCCATTCGTTAATTTCAAAATAGGAAAAACCGGATATGCCCAACAAATGAATTTTGTAAGAAGTTGGTTTATGAACTCATTATACCAGAAACACATTTCCAATGCTCTATCGATGTTATATTTCGAATTTTACCACGTTTTAGTGTTTAGTCGCCTCTTTAATTTAAACGCCCATGCTTTCTCACCCTCCCTCTTCCCTTCTGTATCTCCCTCCTCCGCTCTCTAAGGCATTTCTACTTTAAAACTTTACTAGTTTTGCAGTATTGATGTAGTCGTTACCAATGCTTTCTTTGTGTGTTTGTGTGTGAAAAGCGATCAATGCAAGCAGAAATACGTTATCGCAATACGCATGATCATTATTAATTATTCAGTCCAATTAAACGTAAAATCAAAATACAATGGCAATATACAAATATATTTGGCGAAAATACATATAGAAGAATGAGCACACAAGTTACGTTCATGTACACTTGATTAGGATTTCTCTTTCTTTCTCTCCCTCTCTTTCTCACATATATTAAACGATGAATTCTTACTAACATAGTACCCTTTACACAACCTTACAGTTAAATTACAGACATAACAGAACACTTGTAACTACACAGAGCTAGGCTGAACTTGATTGCCAACTCGGGTCTAACAATGAACATACCAGATTCAGTACAAATACAAATTATATGATGGTGGTGGTGTCGAGGATAGAAAAGACCGAAAACCTGTATAATTTGTCAGTTAAGTGTATGAAAGGACCCCTGAGAGAGCCGCATAGCTGTTTTATCAAATATTGTAAACTCGCGGATCTAAATCAATAGACTGTTCAACATCTCGCTCTTTTCAAATATTTTGCTTTCATACTGTAGTCTATAGTAATTGTCCAAATTATCAATGCAATTTAATTGTTCCCTTGATAAAATAAGTTGAAAAGTAATTCTGTGCTTTTTGAAAGGCTATTTGTATGGATGCGGTAATTGATCATGTTTGGTGAGCTATCACGCAAAGTTTTAATCATTTTCATATGCAAAGGCAAATAAATTTCTGAATAAGCACTGGCCTCCTCGGAGTTCGGAACAAATGATTGATTATTATATGTAAAGGTAAATGTCCTTATTGAATGCTTATATGTTGTAAACATTTTGCAAGTGCAATATGGCAAACTATGTCCACGTTTTCTTTCAAACAAAAAATCATTATTTATCAACTCTTTGGAGGGTGAATATATATATATATATATATATATATATATATATATATATATATATATATATATATATATATATATATATATATATATATATATATATATTCGGATAGTCATTAATGCCATACGAATGTTTCAGCAGTTTATAGCATAGACGAATTGTTTTTTCTTTCTTTCACTTGCAGTTAAATGTGTTTGCCGAGTTTATTTTGAACGTGGAAAACTGTGTAGATACTTTTTTTCAAAGTTGTATAGATCGATCAATGACTTCCATATACATGTATATAGCTGTCAGCTGTAAGCAGAACGTGCAGATCGGAGGAAAGGCTGAGTTTAAAATAGGTTCGATTCAATGGCATCATTTTATATATTGTATGGTAGACACGTTTAGAAATTTTTGTAAATGTTGCAGCCTTAATATTTTAAATATCACTAGGTTGTCTATAAATTAAGAAAATTAAGTCGTGTTTACCAGTCATAGATTTATTCATAGATCCAGTCAAAGATGTATTTTAGTCATTTCTGGTTTAAATTGAGATCCCTTCCCTTTATAACTCACTTATCGTACGCCATTCCCAAGTCAATGGTCGTATATACTGACCCAGTATCATATCTTTAAAACTAGAGCCAATCAACAATTTTAAGCATCATTTTCGTTCTCAGTGACCCGGAGTTAGTAAAGTTTGACAACATTTAGTGCAGAAGCATTTTGGCTGTAGACCAGTGAAATCAGTCTATAAAGAAGCTATTTTAATATTGAGATGTTACAGCTGTGAAAACCAGATATAATTCAGAGAGAGGAATTATTTAAATATTCATTGGAAATACTAAAGTGCTTTTAGATTTTAGGACTTTTTGGGATTTATGTGAATTCATTCAAAACATTCCGGATTATATCATTGTGGTACATCAGGACATTCAAGAATTGTGGCACATCAGGACATTCAACGCTATTGGAATTCATTCGGTACATTATATATTTATGGACTTGTGATTAGGACACTTAGGATTATTTGGACTTTAATTCATGTTATTGTAAGTGTCTTTTACATTTTCACTTTAATTGTTTAGAAATAAATTGCTTGTTTATTTTGTTGGTTTCGCTTTCTTTCTTTTACGTATTTGTAGGCCATACAGTCGTAACAGAAATTGGGGGCTGGTCCGGGATGTGAATTTCTTTAAATTACAATTTAAATTGACTTTGTTTTGGAATTTTCATTGTCCCCGTTTTTCATTGTTGGGTCAAACCAACCCCAGTCTGATTCTATTTTGGAGACTTATGAACCATTCATGTCAGAAGGTTCTATATCGCTTATTGGTGATTCCGCCAAACCTATCCCTATTAAAATATTAAGGGACACAGGAGTTTCTCAGTCTTTTGTTATCAGGTACTTTGCCTTTGTCTGAAAACTCTTCTTCTAGTGAAAGTGTACTTATTCAGGGAGTAGAGTGTGGCTATGTACATGTTCCTCTCCATTGTGTCGGTCTGGCATCAGACTTAGTTTCCGGACCTGTGACTGTTGGGGCAGTGACATCTTTACCTATAGAAGAAGGTATCCATTTGTTACTAGTTGTTACTAGGCAATGACCTAACTGGAGATAAGGTCATGGTTAATCCACTTCTAACTGACAAGCCCTGTTTGGATAAAAAAAATTGATCCTTTTGAGATTGAAATCCCTGATTTCCAGAGGCAATTCCTTTGAGAAATATTAAAACAAAAGCC
Source organism: Margaritifera margaritifera (assembly GCA_029931535.1). Classification (NCBI taxonomy): domain Eukaryota; kingdom Metazoa; phylum Mollusca; class Bivalvia; order Unionida; family Margaritiferidae; genus Margaritifera; species Margaritifera margaritifera. The sequence continues at coordinate 6,251,668 of JAQPZY010001658.1, read as the reverse complement.
ATTGTAAAAGCTTTGGTGAAGCTTTTTACACTTGTTGGCCTTTCCAAATCTGTCCAGTCTGATCAAGGGTCCAATTTATTTTATGTCTGGAATTTTCCAACAAGTTATGCATGAATTAGGCATGCAACAGTTTAAATCTTCTGCCTATCACCCTAAAAGTACAGGAGCTTGGAAAGATTTCATCAGACTTTGAAGAATATGAATCGATCATATTGCTTTGATACAGGAAAGGATTGGGATGAGGGTGTTCATTTGTTGCTGTTTGCTATTAGGGAATCGGTTCAAGAGTCATTGGGTTTCATTCCTTTCGAACTGGTTTCTGGACATACTGTCCTTGGACCATTGAAATTATTAAAAGAGAAACTTCTTTCAAATGAAGAATCAAAGATTAATCTTCTTGACTATGGCTCTGATTTCAAAAATAAGTTGTCAAAGGCTTGTGAAGTAGCAAGAACTAATTTTAACTCTACTCGGTCAAAAATGAAATTAAGGTATGACAAAAGTACACAGGAAAGGAGTTTTAAGCCTGGTGAGAAAGTTCTGGCGGCTCTCTTCCCCATACCTCAAAATCCCCTTCAGGCTAAATTGTGTGGTCCTTATACCATTGAAAAGCAAGTAAATGACTTAAATTATATCATTACCACTCCTGGGAGACAGAAACAGAAACAACTTTGTCACATAAATATGTTAAAGGAATATTTTGACAGAGATAGCCCAGTTAATTATTCAATCAATATAGTTGTACCTGTCCCACACAGTGAGGACGATGGAATACAATCTGACTGTAGTGATTCAGGTTTAACCAACCTTCGGAATTCAGAAATATTGAACAATCTGGAACAGAAACTTTCACATCGACAACAACAGGAGAGAAATTAACTAAAACAGCTATTACATGAGTATGAGCACTTGTTTCCTGATGTTCCTACACGAACAAATAAAATCTATCATGACATTGACATTGTAGATTCTACACCTGTGAAACAGCATCCTTACAGAATGAATCCTCTCAAACTTGAATATTTGAAGAAACAAATTCAATATTTACTGGAGAATGATTTTATAGAACCAAGTAAAAGTAAATAGAGTTCACCATGTATTCTTTTGCCTAAACCCTTAACCTGCAGGGTGTCACAGTATGACGTATATGTCTGGGATGAGTCAGGGATATTTGGGAATATGTCATAGTATAAGCGCATTCTTGGACAAATCTTGGACCATTTCTAATCCCAGACATTTTTGGGACATTAAAACTAGAATAAGAAAGCTATTTATTGAGATAACAGTTACATTTCTATGGTACTGATCAGAATTGCTAAATCCATCCACCTGTTACTTGAAGTGAAAATTATGCTGATACCACTGTCCTGCTGAAGAATGCTGTAATACGCTGACTGTAAATGATTATAATATTATGGGAATTTTTTTACAGTTAACTTAATTTGTATTCTGGCTGGATTCTGACTAATCAGTAGCAAGAACTTAGCCAGCCAAAGAGTTTGTGGCAATTAGCATTTTGGCTAATTATATAGTGGAATCAAACTTGCAAGTAGCATGTAGATTTATGTATATCTTGACAGATGAGTTCAATGATCTTCTGTCCATAATATTAGTTCAAGGTTAGAGGTTATATATAAAAATATATAAAATTTGTGTGCTGCTTATACCTAGTGAACATAGCAACTCAAACATACTGAGGTATAAGAAAATATTTTTTGTGCCAAAGTTGGTATGTGGGAGTATCTGAATAATATTTACTTGACTTCAAGATCTTTTGTATTCTTACCGTAGTTTCTTTTTGCCCAGTAGAGGGCCAGAAGTCTATTTTGAAAGTGCCATCCATATTGACATTTAACTGCTATAATATATATGTTTTGTGCTGAAGAATTTGAATTGAGCATATGTCATTGTACATGTTTTATGTTGATTTGTATAACTCTTTATAGTCCTTTTTATAGTAACTTCTTTTTCTTTCAGATGTCATGGCATTCATTCCCACTGACCTAATTTGGAATATTATTAATGCTGGGAAAAACTTTGAAAAAAATCCCATCTATGAATCAACATTTGAGTCAGTTGGATCCAAGAATCAACAGTTCAGATGATGGAATCAACACATCATATATTTTGTCAGGACAAAGCAATAAATGTGTGAGGTGAGCGAGCTTGTTGTTATTTATGGTCATATAGAATCCTGGTCAAGCACTGAGTACAAAATGCCATTAAAAACTACATTGGCGGTGAAATGTTTAGAACTGAGGAATAGTGATAATACTGGTATCAAGAAAGTAAAAACATGTACAGAATACTTATCTATCAGATAGTCCATAAATACAGTTTTCGTGCATGTAAGACAAGAATGTAAGACAAATATCAGGAATGCAACTGGAAAGAAGTATGAAAATGAAAATTTACAGGGTTTGAGAGTGAATCATATTGTAGAGAAAGAGCAAGAGCTCATAACGGTGAAAGAGCAAGAAAGAAAATTAAAACTGTATAAATCAATTGTTCTAGAACACTAGCTTTTGAACAGTTCATGAACTGTTCAAAAACTATTATTCTTGAACAATTCTTGAACTTAAGTTCTTGAACATTTGGCAGTTTTATGTTCAAGTGCATTTTATGAATGGTTAATATATATATATATATATATATATATATATATATATATATATATATATATATATATATATATATATATATATATATATATATATATATATCACCAGTTTGATAGAATATACGTATAATATACATACAAATGGCTACCTATAAGTTCTGACCTTACAGAAATCTCATACATTTCCATTTAAATGACAATTTGTGAAATGATTCATATTACATGTATGTATAGAGTCAGTATTATTTTTAAGTTCAGAATCATTATTGGTTTTAAATGTTTACAAGCTTTTTTACTGACATGAATATTAAGCTTAATGGTATACCAAATACATTTCTTTGGTCTTCATAACATAAAGTCTGTTTTTTCATTTACTAAAAGTTTTTTCTTTATTTATACATTTTTTTACTTCATTTCATCCTGTGGCTTTTATTGTCCTCTTAAACTGCATATGAATGTATCATGCAAGTTACCAATCTATTTTGGTATTTTAAATTATCTATCTGTCATTTTGGCTGTGTCAAAATGAGGCATATGGCTGAGGTCTTGTGGATATGTAATTTTATATATGTAGCTACATTAAAAAGAAGGGAAATAAAAACCTGGCTGGCAATGAGAAGTTTTGTTTAAGATGGGAGACCACATAACAGGTCACACTACATTTCCAGTTATCATTCCTACTTACTGAACCATTGTTGATATTGCAGCAACAACAGAAGTCAGGAGCATGGGAGACAACTCCAAGAGTGCAGTTCCATCCAGTGGAGGAATCAATACAATCTGAAGCAGATAACACGCCAAAGTTTCCAGAACATGTCTCACTGCCCAGTCAGATTGCGACTTATAATCATGGCTGGCCTCCATATTTGGATCAGACTCCTCAGCAAATGGCAGAAGCAGGATTCTTTTTCACTGGTGATTTAAATTTGCCTTTCTGTCAAAGATCTTGTATGCAAAGATTGGAAGAGACATATAGATGTCAGTTTTCTGATGCCATATTCTGTGGCATAAGTTGCATGGAAAGTAATGAAATTCATGAGTACATTCATTTTGAACAGGGAGTTTTGGTCACAGCTAACAAAAGTATATGTAGGTCACTGTGACACACTTATTACACTCAAGTGATCACATTTGGTTGTGCATTTAGCTGTATGTCTAACATTGTTGCTTTCATGATTATAAAACTTGGTGAGGCTATTATCTTCAGAAATTCGATTTAATCTACAAAAATACACAACCAGTGTAGCCCAGATTTGTGAAAAAGCACCCTTGCATGAGGCCTTGCAAGTTTGTCATCCATTGATGCAATTTAGAATTTTTGTATCATTAGCTCAGCTGACCAAGTGAGCTTATGGTATGGTCATATGTCTATTGTGCATCCATCAACATTTAATTGTTATCCCTCTGGAGGCCATGTTTTTCATTAAATTTTGATCAAACTTGGAATACAGCTTTATATCATCAAAATCTCTGATAAGTTCAAACATGAGCGAGATTTACACATATTAATAGTCGATCGCTTGGCAAATTTTGGTAAAAGCCTGAATGTTTTCCTTCTCAAGCTCTTTCTGATAGAACTTTTTTTTTTCTTCTTCACTATGCCAGCGGACTGGATCTATCTTGAATATATTTCTTATGACATTGGATGTGGAACTGTGTCTCTCAACCAAACAAGTCATAACCGCATATTCTGGTGAGAAGTTTCTCATTCTCTCTCCTTTCAGCTATTTCAAGGACTGATTTCCATCCATCATATTCAAACTTCAAAGTTCCTTCTGTTGTCAATACTCCTTTCTGTTTCATTTTCTTTCATCAACTTGTTGGTCTACAGTAGCACTAGTAGTTAAAGAGTTAAAACCTTCCTGTAGCCATATGGGTTCAGATATTTGGATGCTGTTTATTATTATGGACAGGAAATGTCCAAATATATTCCCCATGTGTACAAGAGCCACTGGGTTCAGCAAGAAAGGATTCCAATAGAGGCAGTGTTACTACATCCCAAAACTGTCTCATTGGCCACTTGGATTTCCCTTTAATATTCAGCCAGCAGAGCAAGTGCATCTCAAAATTTGCAATGTTAATATATTTGTTCTTGTTTGGCATACCCTTAAGCATAACAAAATGCAAACGAGATATAGTCCTGGAGGGATGCATGGTAGGCCTACATTGCCCATGGACTATAATGAGGTGATCTTGCATCTGATTGGCGAAGCTTGTAACCACTCTGGAGGCCATATTTCTGATCTGTTTTTGATAAAACTTGGAATATATGCTTATGTCCTTGCAACTGATTGACTGATCTTGTTATTTAAGGAATACAAGGGAAATAACATGATAAAGGCTATTTAGAATCACAGGCTTGGGGTTGTGCATAATTCTTCCCCATTCAGTAAATAAATTAAAAGGCGGATAAAAGAATGATTTTAGAATACAAGATGCATTTATTTCAATAGAACAAGTTTTTAAAAAATGAAAAAAATAATACACATTATGAATTATAATAAATGATTTGTAGCTTAACTGAAAAAAAAAAACATAACATAGCAATATAGCAAATAACACTCTAAGTTGATAATAATTTGAATTATTAGACTAGTTTGTAAAATAACAATGAAGTATTACAATCTTGCAGATAAAGAGGTTTTCACCATGTTGTGTCCTTAGACAAGACATTTCATTTTCATTGCCCAACAAAAACTAACTAAAGCCACAAGGCAAAACACCTTAAAGCGGGCTTACATAAACCAAACCAGAAATGTTATTGCATGTCTCAGATGCACACCAATAAATTTTGCCATGGGAAACAACTGTGTGGGATTTTAAAAGAATGTAACCTATAGCTGGTAGCCTCTGTATGAAACAACTAAAAGTTGGTTTAGCCAAACCAAAGTACTGTTGTGTGTCACTGGTGCAGACCAATAAATGTATCAAAGTATCAGAATTTCTGTTCATATTTATGAGCAAGAAAAATAATATGCTTTCAAAAGAACATGTTTCTTGTATATAAAACAACATATGTCGAAGATTATAAATTTTTACTTTATGAGAATTGTTGTTTAAATCTTTATCACATTTGAAATTCTTGAATATTTTCAAGCAAGCTTGATATGTTTGGTTAAACAGAGTTTGAAAGGTGCTAGTATTGTTCTGTTAAAGGGTCTGAAACATTTGTTGTTTATATTATTACATGTATTGCACATTATTTTAAGATATTTCCTATATTTAGTGATATTGCTTCGAAATTATTTTAAATGAAAATGTATGAAAATGTTTCATTTTTAGCTTTAAAAAAAAAATTAAATAACCCAATATGCTTTTCTCTAGAAACACTTCAGAATATAATTACAAAGAGCAAAGGAAACCATGACCTTAAAACAAAATTCTGAGAAATTCAGTAGTCAATCCAGGTTGATTAGATTGTGGAACTCAAACCCACAACCTTCTGGTCATGAGTCAACACCTTAACCTCTGAGCCTCCACAGTTCCCTTTTGTGGGCATCTCAATGGTTTGCAAGTAATGACTCCAGAGTTGGAGCCCTCTCGGTGATTGAGTGGGTAAAAACAGACCCATGCATACATGCTGACTGCACAGATTAACTCCTGTTGTAATGCCTAGTAAGTGTATGTACTTTAAAGGTTGGGCTATGAACAGTTTCTGAGTTATGATTCAGGGCCTGGTCCCCAAGGGCAGGGAGAGATCCAGGGGACAGTTCTGTTTGTAAAAATGTTTTGTCCTTTTTTATACCAAGAAAGTGATCATATATATATATATATATATATATATATATATATATATATATATATATAGATAGAGAGAGAGAGCGAGAGAGAACTACAAAAATACACAGAGTGGAAAGTGCTATCCCTGGATCCTACAGGAGAAACCTTGTTAATATTATCATACAAGTTAGAGAATTTTAAAATCATACTCTACGGCGATTCTAACCCGGGTCCATGGGTTACTGGACCAATCGCCTTGCCTGGACACACCAACCTATTATACACCCTTGACCATGCGTACGTCACCAAAATATGATGCTACAAAGTCACTGGTATAGGCATTCATGCATAGAGCAGACACACCTGCATATCGACCCAGTGCATTTTGTGGGCTTTGCCAAAACTCCCTTATGAACCATTGAGTAAAGCTTCCCTTGAGAACCTTACACTTAAAACTGTCATCCTACTCTCTTTAGCATCTGTGAGGAGAAGGACTGAGCTTTATGCATTGTCTGTAGAATAAGGTTGTTTATGGTTCAGTGGTAATTATGAGTCCATTGCTCTCCTTTGTCAACCTGGGTTTCTTGCAAAGAACCAGCTTCCTTCAGTATAGCCCCACTCCCAGTTGAGATTCCTAGTCTCAGTTGTATCTGTGCTGGGGATGATCAAGATCGGTTTCTCTTCCCAGATGGAGCTTTATGATTTTATTTGGCCACTTCAAAAGGTAGAATGAAGAGTCAGAAGCATCTCTTCCTATTGATTAAATGCTCTGCTGATATTTTTGTGTCCACCATCTCGAAGTGGACTGTCCTCACTATCAAGAGAGCTTATCAGTCCCTTACTGAGAGGGACAATTCTTTCATGAAAATTAAACCCCATGGGTCATTGCCATTTCCTGGGCCTATCTTAATCATTCATCATTGGAGGATCTTATGAGAGCTGCATTTTGGCGACCATGCACTACTTTCTCATTTTACATTCAATATTTGGGCAAACAGAGCAATGGCAATATTCTTGTTGGGCCCTATAGTGATGGCTCAAAAAGTGGCCCAGCCTTCTGCCAAATTAGAGAAGTGAACACTCCTACTGTAACGGTAAATACATCAATTTATACCAATTTCTTGAGGCCATCAGCCTCCCTCTTAAATGGCAAATTCAGCAAGGCAATAGTGACAGGTAATATATTACTGCTATTAAAATGTAGTTTTTTTGTCGGGGGAGGTAACTAATTATAATAATGTAATACTTACCTGTCACTATTGCAAGATTCCCTTCTCCCACCCTCCTCTGATGTCCTACGTGTAGTCTAGGTCCAAGTCAAAGAGGAAGAGTAATCCAAATGGGTCTGTGATGTGGGAGTCAGACAGTTAATGTGGATTTGCATCAAATGATGCTTTATTAATACTAAATATGTGAAAACTTTACTCGATTCCTCAGAAAAACCATTAAGAAATTGAAACTACTTGTAAATTAGATGGGAACCATTATTGCATGAGAGCTTTCAACCCAAATTTCATAGAAAATTGCCATTACATTTGGATTCAAGGCCAATGTGCTCTATATAAATAATGAAGTAGGCAAAATATGCATTCCACAGATTTTTTCTGCAAAAAAAATTTGCTACCTGGAAGATGGTAGTCAATGTGTTCAGTCCATTTGTCCATACTTCCAATATGAGCTGTTGCTTTGAAAGAAGCCTTTGAAATGGCTTTATTTTCTCTTTGCTGAGATGGATTGTCAGAAGATTTGTTTGTTCATTTAGCAAAGTAACATTGAATATCTTTATTAATTTCTTAGTTTGGATTCCAAATTCAAGGTCACAGGAGGCATTTTAATAGTTAAACTTTTTAGAGTATTGGAAGTTTTGAAAATTTGTTTCCTCTTGTATCAATTTTCATGCATTCTTGGTATAAATCAATATGTTGATGAGAGAGATGTCTAGTGATGTTAGAGGCTAGAGGTCAGGGGCAACATTCTTTTTAAGCCAGACAGATTTACAGAATGCTACATACAAAGTGAAATCCTATTAATCTGTGCATATCAGTTCCACCCCTGACCCATTTTATACAAATAAACAAAGAATCTGATACAAGGAATCCCTTTAATTAACATATACAAGGTATTTTTTGTGGACATAAAATTTAGCCATTTTTTTCCTAAAAGGTGTCTTAAATTTTAGTGACTGCAGATCTAGGGAGGTTATATAAATTAGGATTAAACATTTTGGATTTATTTTATCAATCTCTTCAGAAACTGGTAAATTGCTGAAAATTTTTTCTCTGCTAAAATTATATGCTATACAGTAATAAAAGAGGAAATGTATCCCAAATTGTTATTCATCAGAGCTCTCTATATAGAGAGTCCCTTGGAATTTCACTTTTCATTATTTTGTCTTTGGTTTTCTAACATGGAATGTCACTTTTCATTATTTAGTCTGTGGTTTTCTAAGATGGAATGTCACTTTTCATTATTTGGTCTGTGGTTTTCTAACACAGTTACATGGAATGTCACTTTTCATCATTTAGTCTGTGGTTTTCTAGGATGCCAGACTCATGACCAGAAGTGTATGGGTTTGAAAACTGCCCAGACCACACGATGTTGGCAATCTTGGTGTGTCTCTGGGCAAGGAACTTTACTCCAGTTGCCTCAAAATGATATAACATTTCATGTGTTGATTTGCTGTTAAACAGCCAGCAAACAATCTATGTAATGGGCAGTCAGTTTTGTAAGAAATGTGCCCCAGGACTTGCATTGTCCAAATCCTGCAGAGAGCTCTTGTTCTGTACTGCGACATTGCAATAATGGGAGTCCATATTAACAAGGCTTCACTGTACCTTTATATAATTTTATATAGCAAGTCACAATATTTTAACATTGTTCATTTGTATTAATTTCAGAATATTAGCAATATTAACTTTTTATCAAGCAGCTGATGTGCACAATTTTAATTTTAATGGAATTTGTTTTTACACCATCCAAACAATTACAAGTCAGATTTCTTTATTCCAAAAAGGGTTAGAAAAGTTGTCAAAAAGCATGGGCAATATCCAATTAAAAATCTTTATGGTAATTCTAATTTAAAGACGTTATTGATCAATTATTCAAAATTTAGCATTGGATTTCTCACAAATTACATGAAAATGAAAGCCAAAGTTCTTATTTTCAATTTATGCAGACAGTCCATTTTATTGATTTTGCATCATGGCAAATATACTTACTAGTATTTTAAACCTTTAATATCAAAAATAGTTGTCCATCTGGGCTTTGACTTGGAGTCACTTGGTTGCCCAGTGTTTATTTTTAGTTATCCCAGGTTACTGGGCAATTAATTTTTCTACCCCTGCAAAACAAGGTAATTATCAAACTGCAAATAAAATGAATTGCTGTTGACAGTAAGGGATGGTCAAATAATATTAATAGACAGAATATCATGATTTCAGTGTTGCTTCGAAACAACATAATGGCTACTAACATCTAACCTTCATTCCAAAACCGTCTGTCTAAATAGTTGTCATCATTTATAGCATAGGCATTATAATCTTTTTTTCTATCAAAGATATTATTGTAGATAAAATTTTAGCAAAAATTAATTCACTTGCTAAATTTGCTAAAATTCTATGCTTGCTAATAATTTATGATTGACAGTATATACACTATGTATAAAGCTTTGCTGCTGAATTTTATTTACAGGTAATCAGGACTACACTAGATGTTACCAGTGTGGTGGTGGCCTTCGAAACTGGGAGCCAGGAGACAATCCCTGGATAGAACACTGCAGATGGTATCCCACATGTCCTCATGTTCAAAAAGGCAAAGGCCAGAGATTTGTCAATGCTGTATTAAAAAAACAGGCTGAACTGGTATGAAAGCACATTCATATATCTTAGGTTGAACAATAGCAATAAAAATATTAAGCTATTGCATAATTAAATGTATAACAGAGGTGGAAGTCCACCATGCATCACATTTTAATTGGACTAGTCAACATATATCACTTATAACAGGCGGATTTATCCCCTCTGCCCACATTTTATTGAAGTGAGTGCTTTTTATCACTGTTCCCCTTCTCCCCCCCCCCCCACTCTTAATTCTGGAATGGTCTTTTGTACTTTAAATGTTTTATAAAGAAAGGCACTTTTTGAAGATATTAAGAACTTATTGCATCATCTGCAATAACTTATATAACAGCAAAACATGGCAGTGAACATTTGGAAAAAGCTTTTGGTTGGGGTGGTCAGTTCTGAATTTCATTGCTTGACTGACATCAGATTGTGCCTTATTTTGTTGACTGGCATCAGATTGTGTTTCAGTGGGTTGACTGGCATCAGATTGTGTTTCATTTTTTGACTGGCATCATATTGTGCATTATTGGTTGACTGGCATCAGACTGTGTTTCAATGGGTTGACTGGCATCAGATTGTGTTTCAATGGGTTGACTGTCATCAAACTGTTTCATGGGTTGACTTGTATCAGACAATGGACTAAAATTAACATTTAGAAGGTTAAAGATCCAGAGATACCATAAGTTAGCTCAAAGGTCAATCTCATTACTGTGGGGATGACATGTAATGCAAGTACAAAAAAAAAAATTAGATTATGTTTTCTTAGTTACTCAACCACTGTCCCAGTGTTTTCTTCAGCTTTCCAAGAAAAGAGGCCTTTAGGTCAAGTTATTGAGCACTTTGCACTTTTAGGTGTTCCTATCTATTATTTGAATACTTTTTGCTTACTTATTACATCACCACAATCATGAATATTTACATGAAGATCCTTTAACTTCCTGCAGTAAATTAATACTTGTACTCTTTGATACTTTATTATTATTTAATTTGGGTTCCACTCTAGAGTTTTGCATTTTTGCAAAGGGTTCAAAATTCAAAGACAAGGTATTTCCTTGACACACATTCATCCCAAGGAATGGCTGCTATTATGGCCATCATGAATTTTTTTTATCGCTACTCCTTCTGAACAGATAGTCATATCGACATCAGGTTTTCACTAAAGACCTCTTATGATGTCTGGTTGATCCTAAATAAAAATGGTATTGATCAAGAGCAGCCATCTTGAAAATCTTACTTTTCTTGAAGGGATGGACATGGGTTTTTTACTAAAACAGGACAAGCTGTAAATAGTTGGTAATAAAAAAAATTTAAACCAATGTGATTCCTCAAAATTTGAAATGTCTTATAAGAGCTGCTTCTCCTTGGCCATACCAACATTTACAATAAAAACTCCTTTCTTGCCATAAACAATTATTCCCATAATAAAATTATGTTAATCAATCCTCCAGAATGGATGCCTTGATGGCCATCACAAAAGTCATTATATGGCTACTTCTCCTTATCACCATAGGGTATTTACTAAAACACTTTTATATCAATATGTAGCTTGTTCTGAATGAAAATAGTGTTCATTTGACCTCAAACATTGCTCCATAATGCTCACCTTGAAAATCTTACCACTGCTTCTCTTGCATGAATGGTGGCATTGACATGGGGTTTTCACTAAAACACCTTTTGCAACATTTAATTGATTTTACATGAAAATGTGCAGATATAATCACCAACATATCCACAGTTTTGTGCAGGAACTTTAAAAACCGGACCTAATTGAACTTGGAATCAAGTCAAAGGTCACTGCTTGCATTTCTGTACTTCATTTAACTTGTAAATAGTGACTTGTACATATACAAGTATCTTGTGAACATGCTAACTCACACATGTGAGAAAATATTTTTTTTAATAAATTTGTTATGTTGGAGTTTCTGAGGAATATCAGAGATGGTTTAAATACTCTGCCATTAAAAAGAATAAAATAACAGAACTGTTACGACTCTATGGTCTAAGAAAAATGTAACAGAAAGAAAGTGAAACCAACAAATCAAGTAAAAATCAACAAGCAATTTATTACTAGATAATTAAAATGAAAAATCAAAAGTCACTTACAGTAATGTGTTTTGAAATCCTAATAATCCAATAACAATGATTGTTCTAATCACAAGTCCTAAATATAGAATTTTCTGAATTCACGGCTGTGTCCTTGAATGTTATTATGTGCCAATGGTCTCCAAAGTCCTGATGTACTAGTAATCTTGATGTGCTGATGTCAAAATGAAGTATTCCAAAATATCTGAATAAGTTCACTTAAATTCCAAAATCATCAATTAAAAATCCAAAATCCAAAAGTTTATGAGCACTGTTATAATCCAATGAATATTTAAAATAATTCCTCTCTTAGAATTTGGAATGAATTTTCACAACTGTAATAGCTCTTTACAAGACTGATGGTAATGTCAAAACTGAATAAATGTCCACCAAACATGGTATATATAAAGATTGGTCACATGACAGAATGTTCTAGAATGTGTGTCATCTTAATAGAATTTTACTTGTAAACAAAAATCAACCTTGACCTTCAAATTGAGAAAACATTATATTGATCAAAACAACCTAATTCAAGGACACTAGTTAAACATGTTTTTCCTGATAAACATAAAGATTTAAGCAAATATTAAAGTGAAGAAACATTTATAATTTCCTAAAATATTTATAATATTATATAAACATCATACATAACAGAACAAACTCTTGGATTCCAGGAATTTTGTTTTGGACAGTAGAGTATCAGTCCCTTTGGGGACTCTTGCTTGATATTGTAAAATTTCATAAATGCGTATTAAGAAAATAGTAATGCCTATGCTGTGAATTTTTTTTCTTTATTTCAAGGACAGGCAACATTAGTTTTCTTTATGCTATTTCAAGTACATGACCACAGCACATTGAAGCAGTTATTTTAATCATCTGTCTGCTCCAAATAACACATGGTTTTCCTAATTGTGATTTTTAAAAAATCTCATTGAAATTAGATGAAAGACTTGTAGAGCAAACAGCATCACCCTGTGCCATCCCCACTTTCGGAGGCATTTCAGAACCCCAGAGTGGAACCTAATGTTCTTATTCAATATCAGAATTTCAATGGATACATTAAAATTTAAAAAACAGTGCCTACACCTACAGTAGCTCTTATCATGTGTGTTTTCTATTAAATTGCTGCAAGGTTGTTAACAAAATGATTTTTTTCTCTTCATTTTGATTATTTTTAGGCCAATTTTTTTTATTTGGGATATTTGCAATGTGATTACATCCCTGCTATGAACGTGGAGGAAATCTATTTTACTATGCCTGGTGTTGGCATCTGCACAGATAAAAATATAAACATATGCACACCATCACTGAATATCGACTATTCTTTTTTCCTATGTCCTATGCAACAGTTTACAGTGGGTTTCATAACACATATCCCCAGGGAATTTGACTGAGGGGACTAACTTTGTAACAAGATGTGATCTAGCAATCAAGATCAAATTACTATGATAATGATATTTTTGTTAAATACCTATCAATTTTCAGATAAATTAATAAAATCTGAAAACATAAGAGCATCCCTTAAATATTCCTCTTAAAACATCTTGAAAATGCAGTAACAATTAAACAAGACAAAAAGTCAAAATACTTGCAAAAGTGTTTTTGCCAAAATAATTTTTGGGTCAGTCTCTCATTTTTATCTCACCTGCGCCATAGGTCAGCTGAGTTTTAATCAAAGACTCGTAAATCATCATGGACCACCTTTGATCCCTTTATTATTTACAACACCGGAATAATATCCCGCCTTGACCTTAAACTCTCTAAATTACAACAATAAAGTAATCAGTTTACATATTCTTGTGTACATATGTCAGCCACTGTGTAACAATTATTAACTGGATTACTCAGCATGGATTATTTCAGTGGTCATTGGATTGGTGGAAACAGTTTCAGTCCCTAGAAGACTTATTCTGACTGGTTTCTGTAATGTGTGGATAGAATGGATAAAAGTACTGCCCCCCCCCCATTTTTTAAATCTTGTAATTTGAAAAGCGGTAGATTTCAACTGTAAAATGGTATGTGTGGTTGAAATCCTTTAGAATGGTATTTTGTCCTACTGCTGGTAGAATCAGATGTATGGAAAGCTCTACATCTACAGTAGTATTTGAAGGTGAAGTCACAAAATATGGTGCATGTTCTCCATTAAAAGATAATCGTAGGAAGCATGTTTAAACCAGAATAAAAAAAATATTCTGAATCAGCGAGGCTTCATGCATAAAATAAACTGTTGGATACAAATTTGAAGCATTCTTATTTGCATATTCAGATTCTGATTTTACAAAACCAACATTTCTATATCAATTTGGTAGGGGTTGGCATTGCTCTGTTTTGCTTAATGTAACTTAGTAATAGGCCTGTCCACTATGAGAAATGGAGTTGGTTTTTTGTTTAATTATGTTTTCATTTCTCTTCTTCTAGCTAGCAACCCAGCGAGCAGAGAGCAGAAGGAAAGCAAAATATGGTATGCATGAGAATTTTCTACCCCAGTAATGGAGACATTTACCATTTGGTTTGTCCAATTGTTGATGTGCAGGGTGTGTGCACATGTGCATGTGTGTGTATGTGTGTGTAAAGTTTTTCCAGCATTTCTATCTCAGCAAGTCCTTAACAAATTCGCTTCATATTTGGATTATAGTAACATCACATACTCCATTTCTCGCAATACTGCTCATGACCTTAGGTGGGGCCATGGATTCAAGATTTACATTGGAGACAGGTTTTGGTTAAAGTTGTTTTTTTTATCACTTATTTTTCTGTAAACAAATACTTGATTTACTTCATATCTGGAATATAATATCATCACTTACATCCCTTCTGTCAGTACTACACCTACCACTTGTTGAGGCCATGGGGTCAGGTATTATAATGGGGATGCATTTTAGTTAAAGATTTGGTTAAAGTTTGCTTCACCACTAGCATTTATTCATTACCCCTTCATGAATTCACTTCCATGTTTGGATTATAATATTATCACTTACTCCCCTTCTTTCAGTATCACTCTTCCCTCAGGGTTCTGTCCTAGCAGGGTCATGGGGTAAAAAATTACATTGGGGACACATTTTGGTTCAAGTTTTTGTACATTACATATATTTCCATAAACCCTTTCCCATTCACTTCATGATTGGAGTATAGTATCATTACATACTCATCTTCTCTTAGCTTTACTTCTACCTTTGGGTTCTGCCCTTGAATGGTGCCATATGGTTCGAAAGTACAGTATACTGGGTACACTTTTAGTTAAAGTTCTAATTTTTTCAAGTTTTCCTCATCACTTATTAGCTCTACTAGTCACAGTCCAGAAGTGCTTATGGGATGGTCTGTTGTCCATCATCCATGGTTTGTCTATCATCCATCCATCCATTAGCATACGTTTGTTATCGCTGCTCCTCCTAAACTACTTGGAGGCTTGCCATGAAAATGTACACACACATTCATCTCATGGTCTAGTTGGTCCTAAATGAAAATGTACACACACATTCATCACATGGTCTAGTTGGTCCTAAATGAAAATGTACACACACATTCATCACATGGTCTAGTTGGTCCTAAATGAAAATGTACACACTCATTCATCTCATGGTCTAGTTGGTCCTAAATGAAAATGTACACACACATTCATCTCATGGTCTAGTTGGTCCTAGATGAAAATGTACACACACATTCATCTCATGGTCTAGTTGGTCCTAAATGAAAATGTACACACACATTCATCTCGTGGTCTAGTGGGTCCTAAATGAAAATTTACACACACATTCATCTCATGGTCTAGTGGGTCCTAAATGAGCATGTTGCCACCAGAATACCCAGTATTGACAATCTTGTTATTGGCCTGTTTTTCTTGAATGGGTGGTCATATAAACATGGGGTTTTCTTTAAAAGATAGCTTATGATGTCTAGTTGGTCCTAAATAAAAATGTTGCTACTTGGACATCCAATATGGCCACCACAGTAACTGTCTTGAAAGTCTTGTTCTCACTACTACTGAATGAATGGTCATATCAACATGGGTTTTTTACTAAAAACTTCTTATGATGTCTGGTTGGTCCTAAATGAAAACATTGGTGCTAGGACATCCAATATGGCCACTACATGAGAGACCCATAGGCCAATGCTGGTTTTAAAAATGATGTCTTTCTCGTTTGAATACATTCCCCAATCACACTAACGTTATATAGATCATATTGAGAAAGGGAAGAAACTCTTACCCATTACATTCCCTTGACCACTGCTAGGTGGCAGCAGTTTTAAGCTTTTGCCTAGTACTATCAAGATAGTTCTTCAAGATCTCCCAAAAATTCTTCATAAATCTTCACGAATTCAAGCCATCCATACAGAAAGACTTTATTTTTGTGTGTAGTAAGGTTGTTACTACATATGGTGAACATTATTTATGAATTTTTATCAATATTTTTGTGAATTTTTTACGCAGTGTGGACTTTGTTTTTTTTTTACCTTGAGCTCCAACATGGCATCATTGGTAAGTGTTGTTGGTTGTAATTCGCACGATATATATATATATATATATATATATATATATATATATATATATATATATATATATATATATATATATATTGTTTTTGTGAATTTGGGTACACATTGGTCTGTTAATTTCTTATTTGTTTTCTTTTCTTTAGTCATTCTTGTCATTTCAGTTTAATATGATAACAAAATGCAACAAGTTCAAACTGAGTGAGGACACTCTTGAGACATGCCTCTCATGTTCTCCTCAGTGTTCTTCGTCCTCTGCATGGAATGTGTGAAATCGTTGGTCAGAAAATATCTGGTCCATGGTGTTACAAAAGAGTATTAAAAACAAAGAAAAACGTGGGAAGTCTCATCTAGAAGAATGTGACATTTTGAGCCTTCACACTAAGACGGCATTGATTGCCAGCATAGTGGGGGATGTCACAGTGGTCCCTTCAGCATCCAAAATGAGGCATTCGATGCTGACAGCAACAATTACATCAGCAGATTTAGAGGAACAGGGGACTGTGGAGTTGCAGTCCCCGAATTCATCCCAGACACTGCTTGAGCTTCAGATGTATTGATTGATGCAAGAGGTGATGACACAGTTACTAAATTTGGGGGAGTTTCTGCCTGTACATCCATCGCAATCCATAGATAATTTGAAGTTTTGGGGGGAGCCAAGTGGGCATTAGGCCCCCTGCATGTCTGAAGATGGCCTTCGAGCCTGTAACTCTGGGCACATGTGATTTTCATTAGATCTTGATGATCCTTTTCAACGTCCTTTCATACCATACAATGCCGTTCAGGCTGGCAACCAGCAGGCCAGCCAGTATACCCTTTGTCTAGTGACTGTGAATCTGTCACTTCAGCAAGCTGTACCACATACCAGCTGGTAGTGCTGTGGTAAGTGGAACCATATGGGGATCAGACTGACCAATCCATCCATTTCACCACACACTCTGCATGGGCAGTTCTGAGACCAGCCATTCAGCTGACTACCCAGCCAAAAGCCAGGCCTACCAATCAGATAGCAACTGAGCTGACTGACCAGCTGGCCATCCATCATACACTCCAGCCATCCATACCAACAAAACTTGCTCAGCCAATGAGTCATTTATTTATGGCTTATCCCTTGGAGCAACACCATAATACATTTAGGGATGATGGCAATGCCTTGTCTGTGCCACTGGGGATGGTTTACATGGATATGGACATAGACCCTGATGAGGATTACTCGCACTGTGAGTGTGGGGATACCCTTGACACATTAACAAACTCAGATCTAACTATGGAACAGACTGAGTTTAGTTTCAAAGTGGCTGTCAAAGAAATATATTAGTCCTGCATCAGTGGCACAACAAAAATTGTCTCACAGCAGGGATCCCTCTGGGGCCCACCTGTTGCCATGTTTCGACATGGTCAGTGGCAAGTGGGGTCTGGAGGAATTAAATGAAAGGCTATAATCTGGAAGGACAGACTCTTTAGTAAAGTAGTAATTATCCTTTTAGACAATTCGGTGGTGGTGGCCTACCTCCTCAAACAGTGAGGGGGACTAAATCACCCAACCTATGCATTCTGATTTTGACATTTCTATGCTGGTGCTCCCAGCTAAATAAAACCATACATATCAGACACATTCCCAGCAGGCTCAGTGTCCTAGCCAACTCTCTGTCAAGAAAGGGCCAGATTCTTCGCACATAATGGTCCATTCATCAATCAATATATTATTGGATTTGTGCACTTTGGAGGTGTCTGTTGATAGATCTTTTTGTGACAAGGTGGAACCATGGACTGCCCATCTGTGTCTGCCCGGTCCCGGACCCAGAAGCCTAGGTCATGGATGCACTATCAATCAGCTGGGAGGGATTTTGGACCTTCGCCTATGCCTCCATGGTCCTAGTACAGAAAATAATACACCAGACCCAGTTAACATCAGCACAACCTCCTCACAGGCAATATTAGCACTTTTCCAGGATTTGCCTGGAACATTTTACAAGTGAGAAGAGTTCATTAAATTTCATCTTAGCTGTATGTAGTTGTCATGGATCACATAACTGTTGGTTGTGCTGCTTTCAAGTTAGGAGAGCAGGCTATCTTTCATGTAAGGAATCCGACCATTCTTCCCCGGAAGGGTGCTCATTGTAAAGGTAGGATGCTCAGCACACCCTCCTCCCTATTACATATTCTCCTAACATTAGTGTGATTGAGGAATGTATTCAAAAGAGAAATCGCATTTTTTAGTAAACTATATTCTCAGAGAAGACTTAAGTGTATCACTCAGCTTAAAAGTGATGCCACCTAGCAGTGGTCACTAGGAGGTAATGGGTATGAGTTTCTTCCCTTTGTCTATGTGATATATAGATAGAAAAGAAATGTTTTTTGTCTTTTGGGGAAGGGTGAATTCGGGAGGTAGCAAGCTTATTTTCCTAATGTTAATGTGATCATGTAAGTATTCTCAGAGAAACACAATTTACTAAAAACTTTGCCTTTGATGGTGAGAAACTGTACATATGGTTATAGGGTGGGAATCTCAATGGTTTCGATGATCCATTGGATAGGGACAGACCATAGGCAATGTTGGTGTAAACATTAAATAACGGTATGCTTATGGAACTTGTGCAATATTCTAAAGATAAATCCATGGATCATACCAAATGTGCATTGAATTCTATCAAAATATTTAGGTATTAGGGGGTGATCTTTGAGCTCCTCCCCACCCCCACTCCCCCAATAGGGGGGAATCACTTGAAGGAAAAAAAGCAATCCCCACTCCATAAACATGAAGTTTTTCATGTTTCATTTAATTCCTTCCAATAGTTTCAGAGTTATGGGCTTGCTCTTGGTTAACTAAGGGTCTAATTGTATAAGAAGGGAAAGATGTATTAGCACTGTTTATTTATTTGTTTTGTTTTTTTAAATAGTGATTAGCATGGTTTGTTTGCCAAGATATATTTTAATTTTTAAATATTTTCCAATATGAATTATATCTGGTGTTTTTTACAGGTTTTACTATTTATATATTTTGAGATTTACCTATTTATATATTTTCAGCTTTTTGAAGATAAGATAATATCACAATTAAGGCAATTGAAAACTAAATAAAAAACTATTCAGTGAATGTGTGGGTGAAAGTTTTTAAATAGGTAAAGAAATTTAACATACCTTTTTGGATAGTGTGAATGTAACACTTTACTTGTATAAACATTGGTGATCATAATTCTTTGTACAGAGGATGTGTGGAAAGAAGAGATACTTTATGCATCTTTTATGACTGTTGTGGATAATTTATAAAAAAAAATAGAAATTAGAAACTTGTTCGCAAAAATAAGAGAATTGTCAAGCATTGCAGACTGAATCAAGTACCATAGTGACCATCTTGAAAATCTTGTTATTGCTACTCCTTGTCCTAAACAAACAGTAATATTGCCATAGGGTTTTCACTAGAATGTCTAGCTGGTCCTAACTGAAATTGGTGTCACTTGCACATCCAGTATGGCCACCTCAACAGACATCTTGAAAATGGGGTTTTTACTAAATTAGTTCTTATGATGTATACTTGGTCCAGACATCCAATATGGTCATGACAGTGGCCATCTTGAAAATCTTGTTATCACTACTCCTGAATGAATGGCTGGTCATATTGATATTGTGCTTTCACCAAAAGACTTTTTATGATGTCTAGTTGGTCCTAAATGGAAATGGTGCCAATCTGATATCCAATATGGCCACCATGGCAGCCATTTTAAAAATCTTGTAATTGTGACTTCTCCAAAAGAAAAAGTCATATCAGTGTGGAGTGTCCACCAGAAGACTTCTTATGATGTCTTGTTGAACCTAAACGACGTTTTCTTGGTCCTAAATGAAAATGGTGCCAATCTGACATCCACAGCAGCTAATTTAAAAATCTTGCTATTGCTGAAGAATATCAGAAATAGTTTAAACACTCAGCAGTTAAAAGGAAGAAATGGTCTTACCTTGAATTCCTGGAAATTCTTTTCAGCCAGTAGAGTGTCAGTCCCGTTGATGGACTCTTGTTTAATGGGAAAACAAGTAAATTTTCCTTTCTGTGAGTTCTCTAGTCAGAATGTTCCCCTCTGTGTACAACTATTTCTCACATTTCTTCAAAATGTTTACATTTGCAGCTGTTCCAAGCAATAAGTCTATCACTGTTAATGCAACTTATCAGGAAAGCAAATTCACTGCTCCTAGGACATTTATCCAATTTTTTAACATTTCTATACACTGTAACTTCTAAATATTTAAATGCTAATTGTTCATTCTATATAGCATCATTTGTATGTTTTTTCCACACTTATGATACTGTACCAGTGAGACACATGATGGATTGGATGTCAGTTTCATTCTTGTTTACTTTCTTTGCATTGCAATATGCTACAGTAGCTCACTTGGTAGAAAATTGTCCTCATAATCCATGGGTTGCCAATTTGATATTTGCCTAGGCCAGCTTTGGTTGGCTGCCTCATTGACTTCTTCAGAAATGCACTTAGCACTCATTTCCATGGCATGATATAGTCAAATAAAGTACTGATGGTGCCATTCAGACTAACCAATCAATATTATGACAATAAATATTTTCAGCTCACTTTGTTTTGAATATTTTTAAACCTTTTGTACCCTGTTACAACCAATTCCTTCAGCTGATGTATGATCCTATATGTATGGTTTAAAAAGACAACAAGCAACACCAACATTAATAGACAATGCAGTAGCCAAGTACACCAACCTTTTCTTTCTACTTCACAGCTTCAATATGCATGTAAATTTGCATTCATATCCTAACATGTACAGTATGGGCATCTTGTTTTTCTATGACACTACCATATCAGTAGAAGGGGCATATAGTGTTATCAAGGATGGATATCCAGTTGCGACAGGGCACAAAAGGTTTAAAACTATTCAACACAAAGTGATCTGAAAACATTTATTGCCATTCAGTCTCACTGATGGCTTAGTGGTTATAGCGTCTTGGAACCATGAGCAGAATGGTGTGATTTCAAATTCTGCCATTAGACAAGCCTTGGTCAGCTGCAATGTCCCTGAAGAAGGCAATTGATGCTACTTGCACTGGCATGATATAACCATTTTATCTTGATGTGATATCAAATAACAAAAAACAAACTAAACCCTCTCTACCCATCCCAGCCATTGCTTGTTTCATTTCTGTTTAACAACTTTCAAAGGACTTGGTGCACAGAAGCCATATTTTTAATAAAGAACACCTGGACAAATTTGATTTTCACATTTTTTACAACAAATATTTAATAGAGTTGTGACCCCTGTTTAACTTTATTATATTCGTGGGACATCAGTGCCATATGGAATTATTTCTAGTTATATGAATGGGTTTATCTTTGGTAAGCATCAGACTTGAAACACCAGGGATCATGGAAAATGCCTAGTGATTATTGAGTCAAACAGCACAGGAAAAATATCTTCTTTGGTGTATGGCAAAATCGGTCATTGCAAAGATGTCAGTTTAAAAGTGTTTCCTCCTGATTTTATGATCTTGCCATATTCTGTGGAGTGGTGTGTAGTGCTAATAATGTCTGTCATGTATATGCTTATATTCCACATGATCTATGTCAAGAATTTTGCTTCCAATCAATGACTTGAAGGACATCATCAGTTTATTCAAGGAAAATTTGGTGTAAGGTTTAACATTTTAAAAACTTAGGTCAAGTTTGATTTTCACCTGTTTCTATTGAAATTTGAGTTTAGTCACCTTTAATTACTTGGAAATGTCCTTGTGTCATGAATCTTGTTTCTACTAAAGAACTTTTGAAGAATAATATGGAATGAAATAAACTTTGGTATAACACTTATTATTGAAAAGATGAAGTACAAGTTAAATTTCTATCCTTGTCCATTGAAATTTGACTGAGTTATGGCCCCTATTTCACTTAGAACTTGGCGCATTTATATTTAAACAAAGTTTCTTCAATTTCCCAAATTTATTATCCATCATATAGAAAATGTTGGTATCTGTGTCATATGGACACATTGGTATCTGTGTCATGTGGACATATCGATATCTCTTTCATATGAACAAATTTGTTTCTGTGTCATATGGACATGTTGGTATCAGTGTCATATATGGACATATTGGTTTCTGTATTATATGAAAATATTGGTATCTACATCATACTGATATCTGTGCCATATATGGACATATTGGTATCTGTGTCATATGGACCTGTATCAAATGGGCATATTGGTATCTGTATCATATGAACTTGTTGGTATCATTGTGATATGGACATATTTAGTATCTGTTTTATTATAGCCATACTTTTAGTTAGGAACTGAAATTTACACCAGGTAAAGTATTCCATTTACATATTATTTTATGAAAACTTGGGAGTTGTGCAGAAATTACCGCTCATTTGTGATGATTAGGGAAATTTGTAGTACAAGATTCTCTGCTACATCCATCAGTATTCATAAAAAGTGAAATGTATTAGACATTTTATTCTTTTTGTCAAATTTAATCATAGAAGCATTGCAGTTCTGGAGAAGAAAAAAATGTTTGTTTTAGAATCTAGCTCTGATTAAAAGTCTTGGGAAGATTTGTTTTGAAACACAGCATTCACATTATTTTTTAGCTCACCTGGCCATAAGCTCTATTGAGTTAATGATACTGCCCTTCCTCCTTCATGAAGCATGCATCATCTGTCAAGCATCTGTCAACAGTTGCTCGGTATAATTTTCAGCTTGTTCTCAAATTCTGCAAGATCAGTTTCAATTAAACTTGGCACATCCGAGAATAAAGACTTTTCAGATCTAACAGCAAGCAGGGTCACATTATTAAACATAGAAACCTTTATATAACTTCTCAAAACCTGCTAACAGAATTTGATCAAATTTTAGTGGAAGCATCCTAGCATGAAGACTTTAAATTTTTTACAAATGATGCTGATCCACCATAAAATATGGCACCATTATTAATAATATAAAACCCCTACAACTACTTTTTCTACAAAACTGCTGAATAGAATTTGACCCGACTCAATGTGCATCCTGGCATAAAAACCTTTTGTACAAATTATGCTGATCTTCCATCAGATATGACCACTGTTATTAAAAGTAGAAACAAAACTTTTAATCACTTCTTTTGTAAAACCACTCAACAGAATTTGAGGAAATTTCACAGAAAGCATTCTGATACGTATGACTTTAAAATTTATACAAATGATGACTATCTGCTATCAAATATGGCTACTGTTACTAAAATAGTAAACATTTTTCAATAACTTCTAAATAACCACTTAACAGAATTGGACCAAATTTAAAAGAAGGTGTCTTTCCGATTTATAAAAATGATAAAACAATCCACCATCAAATATGGCTGCCATTACTAAAAGTAGAAAAACTTTAAAAACACAGCAGATTTTGACCAACTTTGACACACAGCATCTTGGCATACAGGACATTTCCATATTGGACAAATGATACTGATGTGTGCTCAGATACTGATGTGTGCTCAGATACTGATGAAAATGCAAGAAATAGAGAAACTGTGAAACAGTTGTTTTCATAACATGCAATCTGCAGCATTGGAGAAATTTCTGCAGACTACATTGTACTGAACCAGATTTCTTGGCCAGCTGCTCTTGTATTTGGCTGTTAGGCAGATGTCAGCCATGTGAGTTATATTAAGCCCACTAATGGGCCTCTTATTGTGTTATTATATCCTGTTGCAAATTGCAAATATTATATGCCACACTGGGACATAAAATCCTGTTTACATGATTTAACAATGTTTCTTAATTGTGTGAATTTTGCATATTTAATAAAATAATGGAATTTTACACTCTTGTTTGTCATTCATGAAATTATAAATATACAGCATGCTACTGCAGCTTCATATGCTTATATTTGACTAATTTGTAACTTTATAACTGAATAAAACCTTGGCTAATGAAACACCTTGTTCTGTTATTAAGGTCTTCATTATGAAACTCATTCACATTTAGCTGTGTCATAACAACTTGTTATAAACTTTTTGTGCCACACTATTTCAGACACCTTTGGCTTCTGTTACAGGGATTTACAGCACTGATCCATTGGAGACACTTGCAGCTATCACTCTCCTGGAGATGGGATATCCACGAGATACAGTCCGCAACTCCATTCTCATCCTCCGTAGACAGAGAGGTTAGAATATGCTAGGGGGGAAACTGTTTGTTTTCTCCTGGCCCAGCTTTCATAAAACTTCCTCAATTTTAGTATGTACTCAACTCAAAATTTTGTCTGTCTTGAAACTTCTTTGAAAGTAAAATTTAAAGTCAGACTATCTCCGTTCTAAATTCAAATTAACCTGCTTTTTTCAAAACATAGGTTTGCTGCAATTATTCTATTGCAGTTTACACATAATAATAACACAAATTTTGGGCAGAGTTTGTGCTAAAAGTTGAGAAGTTTCATCATGGATTGATGCCTGCCAAATTTGTTCACTAGCCAAAGGAAATAATCTAGGTTAAAAAATGACTAGTGCCCAAAAGATTTTAATAAGCCAGTTCCTTGAAATTTGTGCTACATTCTAGTCCGACACTTCTCCATCGCAGCACAGGAATCTGATGTTCTATTTTTTAAAATGGGTTTAGAATTAAAAGTTGGATGGATTAATTTACAATGTTTTGAATAATTTGGGTTACAATGTAAAATTGATCAGCCGATTGTGTAATTTGTCATGTTGTGTAACTTATAAAAGTCACATAACGAGATATTTATTATTCGACAGTCACATGATCAAAACAACCAAAATACTTTGAATTAGTAAAAGTCACATCTATTTGGTTGCTTGATATTGCTGGAACAGCTGACCATCCACAAATGTAACCTGATTATTCGAAATGATAATGAGTGTTAGGGTTGTGTGATTCCATATGAATTTACAAGGTTTCAAACATAGAATTTGATTTGGAAATATGCTGTATAGATTGCCAAAATACCACGCAACTCACCACAACCCTCAACTGACCATAATTCAAGAGCATAAGAAAAACCAGTAAGTGTATAAAAATGGTCGATATGTGCACTTATGTGCTGAGAACAAATCTGTCTGCAGGTAATTGCAATGATTTATAAATTTGTGAGATTAGACTCAAAACCACCATCAAACCAATACATGTTGTGGGGGGGGGGGGGGCTGATTTATTGGACTGGTTTACACTGTTCAGTTGAAATCGACTATTGAACCAACAGAACAGACACTGATCTGCAGGCCAGTGATGTGATGTACTTTTGGGTTTGTAGTGGTCACAGTTGGATATACATTATACAAAGTAGTAAGTATGATTACACTATATCTCTACAATTCACATGAATTTGCATCAGGATACAAATTGCTGACTAACAAGGGCACTGAATACTGTCTTCGTTAGATCCACAAACTTCTAACTGGACATGAAATACACAGTACTGTATCAATATAATGCACGGTATTTTTACAAACATAAATGGTGGGTACTTTGCATAAAGAACCACAGTAGAGGGTTTGATTCATTTTTTACTCAGAATATATAGAGATCAATCATATCAAGTGTGGTAATACAATGTTATGCCTTGCAGAACCTGGTGCCAAGATCACTGCACTGGAAGTCCTTGATTTTATCTGGAAAGAAGAAGACATTGAAA
Organism: Margaritifera margaritifera; assembly: GCA_029931535.1. Taxonomy (NCBI): domain Eukaryota; kingdom Metazoa; phylum Mollusca; class Bivalvia; order Unionida; family Margaritiferidae; genus Margaritifera; species Margaritifera margaritifera. The sequence continues at coordinate 6,225,277 of JAQPZY010001658.1, read as the reverse complement.
GGCAGCAACAAGAAGAGGAAGCCAGCCGACCCCGTCATCCTGGTGATGTGCAACCACCAGTTCTACCTACTTTAATGGAGCGTCTTAACTTAGGTGGCTCACCTGCAGTAACCCAGGCTGCCGTGCAACAGTCATCATCAATTACCACTTCAACATCCTCCCTTTCATCTGCTGCCACAATGAAGACCTCAGTTACTATGGCAATCAGCTCTACAACAGTTAGTATTTCTGCTGCCTCTCATTTTGCCACTGATATTGGTGACAGTACTGTTTATACACACTGCCATTTAGTTCATTGCTCAAGTCATGAATTAAAATTGAAAGTAGGAGAGACACTTTTAGGATTGTAATTTTGCCTTAGCCAGTGGGGATTACTTCCTTATAATGGAATCTGGCACACTATTGATTTGCCCACATTGATCCTCTCCAAGAGATAACTATTCATAATCTTAATATCTTAATTTGTAAGAGATATATAAACAGTATTCACAGTAAACTCAGCAAAGTATCAAATATCTTGCATTTTTTTAAAAAATCCTTTATATAACACATTTTCTTTTTACTTAACATTTTGTACATAAGCTATTTTTCCCATCATGAAAAACTTACTTAAGTCTAAAAGATAAGGTAATGGTGAAGCAGATGCATGGATGCCAATAATTCCCACACATTATGATTTTGGATACAGTACAGCTCATGTGATTTGTCATTTCTCCTCGCATCATAGTGTGGATGGAGAGGACTAAGGAAAGCAACTCCAAAGTATCACCTAGCAAATTTGCAGAGTTATGTCATTTTTGTGATGTTGAGACTATGCACAACCATTCACATAGCCACCAATCTTTAATCCTTACCTTTTGCTATTTGTCCTCTCCATTTTCTCATGGTTTAATTTTGTTTTGTAAAATCGTGGTTTAATATAAAGAACATTCACTTTTAACTGCAACTTTGTGTTCTGTAGCAGTTTTCAGCAACCACTCACAATAACCTCTCTCTTTCTCTCTCTCTCTCTCTCTCTCTCTCTCTCTCTCTCTCTCTCTCTCTCTCTCTCTCTCTCTCTCTCTCTCTCTGTTCTATCCAATTAATACACTCAGTTTGATTACCAAAGTTATTTACATACAGTTAGCTATACTTTCAACAGTCTTCTATCATTTCCTATCATGAGCATGCATGGGTTTTGTCAACTTTTATATGTGAAGATTTTAGCAACTTTTTATTAAAATACATGTATATATTATTTTAACAATCAAGAATTACATTTACAATTCTGAATTTTTGGATGATACAGGCAAATCATTTGGTGATACTTTGTATTTATTTTGCAAAATGTGTCCTTTTTACATCATGGATACTGATTTTCAACAATTGGTCATGCCCTCTCCCCTGAAACTCAGCAGCATGACTCCATGAGAATCATATTTTTACTTTAGAGAAAATAAGAAAGATATTTCATAAAATAATGTAATATCAGATGGAATGTAAAGTACCTTGTGTGACAATAGAATATCAAGTCAATATTTAATTAGTCCACCTTGTACAGTAGCTCAGTCCAGGACAATTTTGGACGTTTGGATTAGCAAACCAAGTTTTTGTGTAGTTAGCCATGTGCTTGGAGACATTATCCTGTTGAAAGATCAAGTTATCAATGTACAAAACTTTTGCTGTTGGTAAAGAGATGTCCATTCAGAATCTCTACATAATCCTTACTTGTCAAGTTTTCTGTGAATATACACGAGGAAATAGCACTCCACATATGAAATTTGGGCTGTGTTTTGAATGTTTATACAGTAGTTTGTCAGTATCTCTTGTCCATATTTTGATGTTATTACGATAAAGCCAGACAGAAATTTCATGATTTATTTTCCTACTTGTCATGCTGATGCTCTAAACACCATGCAATTTAAATTCACTTTTTGTGCCTCTGTCTAAAAAGGTGATGAAAGTCCCATCTTTTTCTCCCAATGTAATCACTGCAGCTCATTTCTCATTAGAAACTGCATGACATTCCATCCTAATCATCTCCTGTCTAAAGCTGCCTGCCAACACTTCTTAGATTTTCATAATTTACAATTTGACTATTGCCTGTAATTTGTCGAGGAGAATTTCCTAGGCCTCCCTGCTCTATTTTGTGCTGTTTCGTTTCCAGTCAGAATATTCTTCACAACTCTGTACACAGTGCATAGAGGAATATTCAAAGATTCTGCACTGATTTTTGAATCAGTTATTTCTTTATTGATTTTTTTCATAAATTAGCTTTCTTTTTTCAAATGCTTCCATTCCAACACCGTCACATATAACTGACATCTGTGTTGTCAGGGGAAGTAACTCTAAATAGCACAATCATGATATGGAAGTTTGAGTTGCCTCCTATGATGATCTAGGCAAAAATTTTGTTATGCTGTTGGATTTGTATTCTTGTAAAAACCTTAAAAAATTATGCTAAAAATTCTCATATATATATATATATAGTAAAACTTGTCTGCCAACAAAAAGCTGTCCCTCATAATAGCTTGGTGCAAAAGACAAGCTTCCAAGGTCAAAATTAAACACTGTTTAAGAAGGAAAACTACCAACAATCTCTGTACATGTATTGTATTCTTTATTCATAGGTCTTGTTAAACATGCGTTCATTTGAAAATAATTGTCAATAGCAATATACATCTATCATGAAACATTCACATTTAGAATTGAAAATCACATGTACATGTATTAGCATATGAATTGCAAAATGAACTAAGGTAATATTTATTAATCCTGTCCGTAAGTTAAGTTCATTTCTTTCAATTGCATTAATTCTTTCTTCCAATGTCACAATTGTTCTCATTTTCATTGGAGGTTTTAGCTGCCATTGTTATGAAAATATTAATTTTATCAGTGATCACTTGTAATAACGACTAGCGGCTTTTGATCGGGTTTTGGGTAAATGTGGAATATATATATATATATATATATATATATATATATATATATATATATATATATATATAAGACATAATTAACTCATTCAGAAACAGAATAAATTTAGTTAGACACAACAGTCAAAAGCTTAATTCACTGATAGCATAAATGGATTATAACTCTATAAGCAAAGGTTGTAACTGGCTGCACTAAGGTGAACAGATGACAGCTTTGTGTGTGGATTGTAATCACCGTAACATCAAAAGAAGCAACAAACAACACAAACCTTTAACAGTGACAATCAAATCCAGAAAACGATTATCACTGTCTAGTATTAAATATGAAGACAAAGACCTCATTCATCTCAGGCATTACTGATTAATTCCAAAGACAAATGATGTACTTGATTGCTGCATTGAAGACCTTTAAAAAGATTTCTCATTGTGACATTATCGGTATTGTGCGGGTTTTCACAGAAGATAACGAAACAATACAAACCTTTGAACTGACTATGTACATCCATGACTTTTCCCTTTGAGGAAATAATGGTTAATCTCAATGGGTATTCACATGACTTCAGCACTACAATGGCAGTTTGTGACATGTACTTTAGTCTGGTTTATAGTCTATAACAAATGACACTACCTGCATGACCTGTAAAACTTAGGAAACCGGTGGTCAGCTCCTTTTTTTTTTCTTCAGAACAGTCTTTACTTTTTAAGCGGTCATGGTTAAAAGGGATTAAATACATGTCAGTGGTGTTTGTCACTGTTTTTGCAATATGGTTGTTCATAGCAGTGTTGTTGAGAACAAGCTGCACTTTGCCTGCAGACCCTCCTAAGCGGTCATGTTTACAAAGGATAAATTCAAGCTCATGGTGTTTATATCTGTTTTTGTGATGCGGTCATTCATAGCAATATCGAAATGCATATTTTGCCAAAAAATCATGTTCGCTCGTCGTGTTCTGCATGTGGTCGCTAATGACAGTGTGTTTATATAATAAACTCGATCCATTAATGACAGGTGGTCGCTCATAGCAGAGGCTGCTTAAGACAGGTTTTACTGTATAGATATATATGTGTGTGTGTGTGTGTGTGATAAACATGATTTCCACACCTGTGTCTAACAAAGTCATTCCTCATTTGAAACAATTGCAAGTACTTGCAAAATTACAGTTTGACATTTAAGTGATTGCCTTCTTGTCAATCTTTTGATACATGAAAGTATTAAATACAGTTTTTGTCCACTATAACACTGTTCAAGGTAGTGATACATAGTTAGCATGTCATAAAAAGGCCATTTTACACTAGATTATATTACATGCAAGGCTATGTAAAAATGTTTTATGCAAAATTATATTTAATGTAATTTAAATAAGCTCAACTGTGGCAATAGGAAGGGCCAAATCCTAGGAATGTACTGATTTCACTTTGTTAAGACTAAGATATTTTGAGATCTTGAGCAGTTTATCCTCAAGGTTTAAATGTCTCTTTACTGAAATATATTTATTGATTATTATCTTGCCTACATTAGCAGATAGTGAGGACTTGGTGTAAATTTTATTGTCATGGTGCCATTGATGGTATTGGTATCAACATTGTCGATGTAAAGGTTTTGGGTTGGGGATTTTGTTTAAAAAGAAAAACAACACTTTTAATAGTCATATAAATGGAGAATGCATCATACAATGGTTTGCTTGCTCTATATAGTGTTAAGTAGAACCTGTAATTTCCTGCCTGCAGTTTTGTTACTACTGAGAATATAGGATGATGATAAGCCTTTAGTAAATTAAGGCACTGATAACATTATTGAACTGGGTTTTTTTATGACATGCTGCATGAGCATAAACAACACAAGTGCAACTGTTTCATTGTGCATACCAGATATCTGTGAGATTTACTACTTTAAAATTGGTGGGTACATCTCTCCACCAGAAGGTAAAATATTTAATTGTATTGTACCTCTACCTCACAGGAAACCTCTAGCATAACATCTGTTTCAACCTCAACCTCTGCCTCAGGATCAACACAGAGCACCAATGGGTCAGGTCATGGACAGGGGCAAGATGAGGGTCAAGGACACAATACCAATGCTGGAGGAAATGGAAATAAGAGTTGTGGATCAAGGCCGAGAGATGGTTACACTTCCCACAAAAATTCAAAATTGTTGCAATGACTAATTATTGTCTCACCCACATAAGCATATTGAGATATACATATCACTTTTGTGGTGGTGATGGTTGAAGCTTTGTTTCTAAAGATTTTGCAAGTCATATATGGTTGGAGGGGATAGATAATTGCATGAATACATGTGAGACAGTGGGTTTTGTGTAACATTTGTTTTCTGTGTTTCCTGTGTAGCTCATGGTAGATAAAGCTGCAATAACAAAACACTATGGGTCCCGTTGATGTTACAAGTCAGATATGGGTGGGGGATACATAATTGCATGAATACAGGTGCAACAGTGGGTTCCATGTAACACTTATTTTCTATTTTGCCTTTGTGGTGCATGGGAGATAAATCTGCAATAACAAAACACAATAGGTTGAGTCCATCTTACATGTAAATAGGGAAAATCTAGATTATAAACAAACAAACAGAATTAATTTCAGATATTTACTGAGAACTTTATCCTCACTTTAAAGTTGTGACTAAAACATATAGGTGAGGTGTCTTGAGTCTTACATGTACAATAATTAATAATCAGTAACATGCATAGCCCCAGACTTGGCATTCATCTTGTCTTGATTGGCCAGTCACCTCTTATATTGTACAATTATCAGAAATAAAACAAAGATAAATGTATTTAACTATAACTCAGAAGAAATAATACAATCTGATCTTCTTAAAGTCTGATTATACCATCTAGTCATAACAATAATATGTACATAAACACAATGCAGATTTATCTCAGTTGACCTATAACACAGGAAAGGGGAAAAATTATTAACAGTGTGATATAGCTCATATGACACTATGACATATCTCATGAGTGACATAGCTCATATTTTGATATAACTCACAATGACATAGCCCATATGAGTGGCATAACTCATACTGTGACATAACTCACACTGACATAATTCACATGGTGATGCAACTTGTGTCAAAACTTGGTGACATAACTCACATTTTAACTTCTCTCATACTGTGACATAGCTTACTGTGACAAAACTCATGACATAACACATAATGTGATATAACTCGTAATTCATTCTATGACATAATTCATAACTCATACTGTGACAAACCTCACAGACATAACACACTGTGACACAACTTACACTGCAACATAACTCATGAGTAACATTACTTGTATGAGTGACATACTTCACTCTGACATGACTCACACTGGGGCATAATTCCCACTGTGACATAAATTTCATATCATGTACACCTCTCCCTCGATAAATCGTGCCTGGATCACTTGTGAACCCACTTATACCATGGGGTCAGGCGTGGATCCCATTTTTTAAATAGAAAATACCAAAATAATTGACCCCTGTTTGTTGAACATGAAGAAATCACAATAAAAAAAAATAAATGACATTTTGATATATCACTCGTTTAATTGTCAAAAACGGCAGTTACTGCCCAGAAATCTGATTCAACATCATGAAATTTGCAACTGTTAATACGAAGTAATATATTTTGTGAAGTTTTGTATCAACAAAAAAAGAATTCTCAGGACACTGTGAATAACAATATTCCACGATATTTCGATCCAGGAAACTGTCAGTAATGCCTACTGGTGACAGCACTTAAGGAAATAAAATTTCAAATAAATAAGTTTTGTCAAGTGAAACTTTTGTTTTAGTTCTGTCTTTTAATTCAGCTATGTCAGCGAGCATTTCTGAGAATCTAATTATGTGCCAATTGAGTTTTGATCTCCAATTTGCAGAAGTGTTTGTTGTGTTGTTACAATCAATTAAAAGTAAACCTGCTTTGTATTATTGTGTTAATTACGTCTTTTTTATCAAATCAAATAAAGGAATGGAATAATTAAAAAAAAGTTAAAAGGCATGCAAATCCTACCTGCCTAAGATCTAGTGTGTCAGATCAACTCATTTCAATTGACCAGTTGAACACTGTTATAAATATTATCATTTAGGTAACATAATTAAAGCATCTAACATTAATCAGTTGTTTATCTTATTAATTCACAAATGTTATCAATGATAGCAAGAGAAGCAAAGCAAAAGGAGTACTTGGTGAGTGAAAAACTTTGTTTCACAGATAGGGTTCATTATAGTTTGTAATGAACTTAAATTTCCCGATTTGGCACTCAGAAGTTTGCTCAAGGATGAGCAGAAATTTCACTATTACTTGCAGTGAAACCATGGCATCAATATTTTACTAACAAAATCGAGTTTCACCCAGAGCTTTTACCAGGGTCATGAGAGTAGTTGCCATCCACTTAAGGTCACTGGGGATCCCTATCCTCCAATATTTCAATAATTGGTTGATCCACAATGGCCAGCTAGAGTCCCTCAGACAAGATCTGTCTCACTGTTGGTCTATAGTGGCAAGGCTGGGTCTTTTACTCATCATAGAAAAATCGAAGCTTACTCCATCTCAAGATTTTGTCTACGTGGGGATGAATTTCTTCATGAACAGAGGATTAATCTGTGTCCTGCATGACAGAGAAGACAAGATCCTGACCCTGTTGGAGACAAGGAGAGCCATGATTGCATTTTCAACTGATCTTTTTTTTATCTCTTCTGAGGACATTGAACTCTGCAGCAGACCTGATTCCTGTAGGCAGATTGCACTTGCACCCTCTCCAGTTTCTCCTTCTAGCAAACTGGAAACTGCACAGGGACTCTCTGACTGCTCATATTTTTCTAGGTCTGGATTTCTACCATCATCTGATTCGGTGGACAAATCGGGACCTTTTCTGGCCAGAGTCCCCATTCATGCCCCTGAATCCCGCTCCTATCTGTTCACAAGTGCATCAGATTCCGGGTGGGGCATTTATCTGGAGCCGGAAGGCTGATTCTTCAGGGTTTGTGATCCTAGGAAGAATCTGCCCCCCCCCCCCCATCAACAATTTGCAAATGAGGGCAGTTTTCTTAGCCCTTCAGGGGTGCTTTGAAAAAATAAGTCGTTGTATGATGGTTTCCTCTGACAGTATATGAGTGGTAGCATCCCTCAAGTGACAAGAAGGCACAGATGCCCCTTCTTTATGCATGGAGGTTTGGAACCTCCTTCGCTGGGCATCCTTGGAAGAGATAGTCCTCACAGAATGGTCTCTGAACGAATCCATAGCAGATTCTGTTCACTCTTAGGGGGACCCCCTTGGTGGACTTGTTTGTGACAAGGCTAAACAACAAGCTCCCCTTTCAAAGTTCCCCAGTCACAGACCAGAGAGCCTTGGCATTGGACGCTTTCAGCCTGAAGTTGGATCATCTGTTCACTTATGCCTTCCCAACTTTCACGATGATCCCACAAATTCTTAAAAAAGTAAGGACCTCCACTGCTCAACTCATTTTGATAGCCCCTCTGTGGCCCCAATGATTGTGGTTCAGCGATCTTCTTGACCTGCTGGTAGACCAGCCCAGGACATTACCCCAGAGGAGGGACCTTCTGTTGCAGCACAGGCTCTCTCCTACACAACAGCCCACAGATTTCCCACTTTCATGCTTGGCTCATCTCAGATGATCTCTCCACCAGCTAAAGTTTTCAAGCAAAGTTGCCAGGTGCATTGTTCAGTTCAGGAGACTATCTGTGTCCAAGGTCTATGATGTCAAGTGGAGTATCTTTTGCAATTTGTGGAGTAAGAAATGTGTTAATCCTAGCTGTCCCTACATGAGCACAGTGGCTGATTTTCTTCTCTTTTTGAAGAGAGACAATGTTGAGTTTCTTCTATCAAGGGATATGGTGGGAAGTGTCACATAGCAGACCAGATCAGGTATTTCAAACTGCAAAGACAGGTGTCTCACTAATGCCTAGATGGAATCTCTCATGTGTCTTTTGATCTTTAACTAAAACCAGAGTGAGCCTTTGGGTGAAGCTTCTTTCAAGAACCTTACCCTCAAAACTGTTTTCTTGCTCTTCTTAACACCCATGAAATGAAGAAGCCATGGTGCAAGGCTGTCTAAGATTCAATGGAAACTATGAGTCTTTTTTTCCTTTGTCAACCAGGTTTCTTAGCATAAAAACTAGCTTCCATCGGTTGCTCCACTCCCGATTGAGATCCCCATTCTCAGTTGCTTCTGTGCTGGGGATGATCAAGATAGACTTTTATGCCCAGTTTGGGCTTTACATTTTTATTTGGCAGCTTCTAAAGGGAGAAGAAAGGGTAGAAGTGTCTTTTCCTCCTCCTTAAGGGCTCGGCTGATATTTTGGCTTCCACCATTTTGAGATGGATTACCATAACTATAAAGAGAGCTTATCAGTCCTTTGCCTAGAGGGACCTTTCATCATGAAGATAAAACCTCGTGAGGTTCAAGCCATTGCTACCTCATGGATCTATCTAACTCATTCGTTTCTGGAGGATGTGATGAAAGCTGTGTTTGGGTAATCTCACATGACCTCCTCATTCTACCTTTGCTTGGACTGATAGTCATAGTATAAAAGTGGCCCATGCGGATATCATCCGGCAGTAGTCTACACTTGTACAGTAAGGGTAAGTATTCCTTGATTATTCCTTCAACAGTTTGTGGCATCATCAGCCTTTTGCCAAATTGGCAAATTCTGCTACTCAGTAGCAAAAGATTATGTATTGCTGGTATTAAAATGTAGTTGAGAGGGTTGTAAAACTAATTTTAATGATGTAATACTTAACCTGTTGCTATTGCCAGATTCCCTTCTCCTGCCCTGCACTGATGTCCCGCTAGTTTTAAGGTAATGTCCTGAAAAAGAATTAGGGCTAGTGCACATGGCCCAGGGTCACAGGTTAGACTTAAGATCTTTCTCAAAGTCATCCTGTAGGAGGATGAATTCTTATCATATGGTCAAGGGTATTTTCCATCCAGAAAAGAGTAAGCTATGCAATAGCACCAGGTAAGTATTACATCATTAAAATTAGTTTTACTCCCCCTCTCACCCCCAAACTACATTTTTCCATGAATACAATTTAGGTAGTTGTATTAATGAGCTTTGGAGTTCATAATGCCTGATTCATTGGCAAAGAGAAATGTAACATGTACATAGTCTAAAAATAATGAGAGGCTACATTGAGTGCCAGAATCAGGCTATGTGAAGTGTCGTGCTAGCTGGGGACAAACTGTATGGGAAAAGTGCAAGCTAACTGGAAACAATATTCTTTTAAGAGGCAGTTTTCTTCCAAAGCGAGTGTAGTTGCTAAATGGTCCATTTGCATGACTGGGCAGCTATCCTGACAATTGGTGTAAATAATTTCTAAACATAATATAATTATGTACAAAGATGACAAAGGAGGGAAATGGCATTCAGCGTGTTGGTGTTTGTTTGTGACTTTAAGCCTCGTCCCTTTGTGTGTGTGTGTCTGTGTGTGTGTCTGTGTTCATATTGTTGTGCAGCTATTCTCCAATAATGTCATCAGAAGGCAGGACCCAGGGATTTTTCCCCTTTTTGTTTGGCTCATTACCCCATCTTCACTAATGGGAGCTGTTGCTCCTGATAATGCTCTGACCACTAAGGTTCCCTTCTACTTTCATAAAATCTCCTCATGAAAAAATTAACAACACTTCTGACCATATGTGGCTGAGGGGGAGGGGGGCAGTTATAGCTGCAAACATTTCATCCCTTTGATTTTGGCTTTGCCCCCACCCTGTGTGGAAAAATTCCTGTAGACGCCCATGCTTATGACTCTCATAAAGATATATAAAGACAGAACTGAGAATTAATTTTCAAAGAATCTTGTGCAAATTTGTGTACAATGGTGTTAAGATGTTAAGATTCTGATCATACTCCTTGGCATCGGGTAAGGAAAATGGTGGGATTTGATATGGAGTGTTATACTACAGGAAAACTTGAAGATATACTTTGCTTTAGAGGACTAGTTATAAACTCCTATTTTTTGTAAGAAGAAATTGTTAATCAAGAAATCCTTTGATCTTTTTGCATTTACCTACCAGGAGTCTCAGAGGGCAATGTGGGGAGAGAGATTGCAGCTCAAAATCATAAGGGGTCTGAGCAATTAGGGCAGAGACCCAGTGGGGCTGAGGGAGGTCAGTCAGAGGGGTCAGGGGCCCATGCTCAGGCAATTGCTGCAGCCATTCATGAAGATGAAGAATTTCACTCTTTGGACTCAGATGAGATGGAAAATAAAGGTAATTTATATGCAAAATGTTTAGACAGTTTATGTGCAGTTTATTCATGTGCAGGCTGTTTAGAAGAATTACAGATTTAGCCCTCCCACCACCCCATTTCCTCCAATGAATTGGTCATGGTGACCTAGTCTGTTTTAGGTTTTGCTTTATTTGTACAGCTGGAAAGTGAGATTAATAGACCCTTCTTAGAACTTATTCATATATTTACATGATTCCATGTCATAAAATCCTAAACAAGGCTAAGCTTAGGTGCATGCAATAGCATCATCAATATTTACTGCTGAACATGTCAGGGAGCAAAAGAGTGACAAATATTGTTGTGTTCCATTGTGGAATGAAATGATAGAATCCATTAGACTTAAACTTCCAATATATTCCATCTTTGAAGAAGAAGGGGCTATGAAATCAATGTATTGTTGCTATATATGTCATGATGAAGGACCGCTCACCAAGATAAGAAATGACATTTTCGTTGGTTGATCAAGCAGCCATTTCCTCCAAAACTTTTAACATCAAATTTTATTTGTTGTATTTATCATGTAACAAAAAACAATCAGTCCAAGAACAACTAGTCTTGATTTCTAATTCTAACTTATAACTTGTTTATATTCTCATCATGGTGAAGTTAATTCACATACCCACCCACCTTCAAAACAGCATCTCGGCTAGCAAGATTATGGTGTCTATGAATTTATGGGTAATTATTGACATTGGTGTTAATACCATACCAGGTTACCTAATAATAATAATAATAATAATAATAATAGCAATAATCACCACCACCATCATCATCATATCACAATTACTTAAGATAACATATTTAGCACATGTTCATCTGTATGAACTCAAGGAAAATGTAAGAAACGCCCAGTTGAAGATGAACAGAATGTGAACAATACCAATGTCTAAAAACAGTTACTGCACATACAGTACATTCACAAATAAGAACATATATGGTAAATGATTTGAGTAAGAGGACAAATAAGCATATAAATTAGATGAATATACATGTATGATAAAAATCGGTTTTAGTAGACCTTATGTAAGCTACTTCAGCTCTATCTGTGCAGTGTTTGTTTGTTCTCTCTTTTTCATGTTAATGTGAGTGGTGGTACCTTGACAGTCAGATTCAAATTACATTGTAGTGAAAGATGTTGTTTGTTGTTTTATAGTTTGTTTGCCAAACTGCCTAATAGAGCTTAGCCTTATTTTTTTAATACTTGAATAATAATAAGGATCTTATTAAGAACGGTCTATAGAAACCATCAGATGTGTTGGTGTGGGATGGGAAATCCCACACTAAAGTCACATTTTGTGGGCAGAAACAAGGCCTTGCCAAGCTCCTGCCTGCAAATTCTGATACCAAGGGGTAGATTTCCCCATCCCACACCAACACATATGATGACTGTTGGAAAAAAGATGGTAGATCATTGGTATGGATGTACCCACAGAAATAAAATGTCTTTAAGTCATTATAAGGTGCATAAGAACATCAGTTTGTAACAATTAATTTATTATAAACAAAATTTAGTCTTAAAGAGCCAGGATAATTAGTCTTTTCCATATTAAAATTGCTAAAAAGAATTGTAGACATTAATGATTTCCCAAGTACAATGATGTCTTCTAAACTGTCACTTAGTGCACTTTTATGGGATAGGTGGATCTCATCTGGCTTTTTTATATGGGCAAATTGTGTCTCACATCTATAGGAATGTAAGACAGATATCACTTGTACAGTAGTATCAACATCAGCATTGTTAGTGTTCAGATTTTATTTTAAGATTTTGGGAAACATTTTCAGGTTGTATGCAATTGAGAGTGCATTATAATTCAGTTTGGAGGTGAGACATACAGTTCTTAAAATACATGTCTTTTCTTTGGAAAAAAAACTGCCTGTTTGTCTGTCTGTCAGCTTTTCCTTTTTTAAACGTTAACTTTAGTTCTACAGCAGCTACCTTCACAAGACTTTACAAATTCTTCTTAATGAAAGAAATAAGCCAATTTATTTGGGGGTTAACATCTAAAAGGTAAAGGTCACTGTGACTGATGAAAAAAATGGTTTCCATCACAGACCTGGACCAAACTTTGTAGATGGCTTGCACTTGGGGTAAGGGAAAAGCCTAGCAATTTTGGCATTAAAGGTCAAAGGTCAAGATCACTGACTGAAAGAACCAAAATGGTTTCTGCACAGTGACATTAGTTCTTCATTACAGACATAGACCAAACTTTTGGTTGACTTGTACTTGGGTAAGGAAGGAGCCACTTGATTTTAAGGTCAACAAAAAAAAAAAATCTCAGGGTCACCTGGTCACTGGGATTGAAAGAATAAAAATGATTTCTGCACAAAAATCTCAGTTCTTGACCCTGGACCTTCACTGAAGTATGTGGATGACTTACATTTTGGGTAAGGAAGAAGCCGATTGATTTGGGGGTCAAAGGTCAAGGTCATTGTGACTGAAAAAAGAAAAATTATTGTTGTATAATAACTTTAATTCTAGACCTTGACCAAAGTATATTGAGAGCTTTCATTTAAAGTCCAGGTCATTCAGACTCATTGGTCAGTAATCTCCTGAGTGAACCATGGCCTAATAGTGCTGCATAGAGGACTAATAAACATGGGGCTGGCATATAATATTCTGTTAATAGTACTCTTGTTATGAAATTTAATGTTCACTTGGAAATTAAACTTTTTATATAAAATAGTTTATGCTGATATAGCTATGTCTTGGATATCCTATTTGCTTTTAATTCATATTGTTTTAAAAGAAAACCTGAAGGGGAAGGCATGTCAAAATTTTCAGTGATTTTAGTGAAGATCCATATAGGCAAATGGTAGAACAGTGATCCAAGTTAAAAGATTGGCAACTGAAAATTGGCATGTGTGTGTGTGTGTGTGTGTGTGTGTGTGTGTGTGTGTGTGTGTGTGTGTGTGTGTGTGTGTGTGTGTGTGTGAAAAGTGGCATGTCAGCACACTACTGGCTATATGGTGCAGAATAAAATGTAAATGTAAAGAACAAAAATAATAATGGAAGTTAAACCTTTCAAATAAATGTTAATATAAAGTACTACAAGATAAATTAAAAACAGTAAAGATGTCAACGTCCTGTAAAAGGCCAATGTAAAATAGAAATACAAGCTTTAAAAATAGGAATTTGAACATAATAATAGGAATATCAAGTTTTATCCAGCAATTTATTTTAAGCATTAGAAATTACTGATTCAAGTGCTTTGGTCATCTTGCATGACTTGTGACATGCTGAAGTCAGTTGATACAAGGCTGCAAAGGTATTGTGCTCCTCCTATGTTGATGCTTTCCATCATATCTCATTTTTTAACTTTTGCAGCAGACATTGTTTTTCTTCTTCATCTTGGTATGATCTGCATTGGTTGCCTTACATTTTGACATCTTACTTGAACTTTCTCATGTTGAAGGTGCCAAGCTGACAGGATTTCAGATGAGTTAATATTCAATTGCTTTTGTAATACAAGCACTTAGGTACACATGCACAAAAAATGACAGACATTACAAGCATTTTAGTGATCTAGATTCACCAGTGTTAAAGTTGTGGTTTGACATCATAAAATTGTATCTGACCAGAAAAAAAATTGGAATCTGGCAGTCATGACTGTAATTGTGTAATCTGAGGTTAACAATAGGAATGATTCTGCCAAAATCAAAATGATTGGCATATCTGAACTTAAAGGTAAAATGTATAAAATCCTTAAAATATAGTCCATTGGTCAACATCTGGTGATGTTAAGAATCATGATGTGGCATCTAGAAAATGACATCACCACTTTTAATTTACAAAATCTGTGATTTCACTATTATTCATGGTGTTAACAATTTTAGTGGTATTCGTAGTTGTTTTATACCACAGAATTATAGCTCCCATGAAAAATGTTCCACCTTGTAAGATTACAGAAGCCAATGGTTCATCCATGAATTTACATATAAATGGAAGGATTATTTTTCACACAACCATGAAAATTGATTCCCACAAAAATAAATGATCTTATAGTATATGCCATGTTTTACACTAAAAGCATTTGGCACATGCAGTTTAATTCACAGGATAATTCCTTTTCATTTGTGAGACTGCTGATCCCTACATAAAGTGACCATCTTTACATGTGACAAGTATGACTCGCAACCTGTAAAAACAACAGACAAGCTTAAGATCAGTCACTAGTCTAATATATGACCTATACATGTAAGCTTAGTTGATGGTACAGATCCAAAGGAATGCAGATATGGAAACAAATAGCAAAATATTACAGTAGGCAGTCAAATTATTGTCAAACTACCATAAATGCAAACATGATTAAGGCTTTATTAATATAAACTCTCATCAGAAGAAAATGACATTAAAGGTCCTTTATAAGTGAATATGAGGCCAGGCACTATAGACAAAGATGGTTTAGAAAATCCCAAATAGTGAATTTTGATGGATGACCTGAGGTCGAAGAAGATAATGACTGTTGATAGTTGTCCCAGACAGAACTGTGTACTGTTCAAAATAACTTCTTTTATAATTAATTTGTACTCCTTAAAAATTCCAATATTTGTCATCTTTTAACATCTGTTTTCAATTTCTATGGCAACCAAATTGGGCTTAGGGATCTAAAATTTGATATGGCCCCCAAAATGTTTAAGTGGGTCACCCTGCGACTAGTTTGATATTTTTTCATCACTTAGCCCTATTTAGACAGGAGAGAGAAAACATTTTGTTCAAAATTTGTAGTCCAGCATGATCTCTGCACAACATAAGTTGTAGCTGGTTGTCACTCTAATTGCATTTTCTTCTTCAGGTATATGGATATTTTCAATTAAAATTTGATCAGTGTTGGGTGCTTTTTTAAAATGTGCCTTCCAAACCTACGATCTTTATTTTTGGAGTCATTCTTAGCAATTACTGTTTTTAATTTGGTATTTTATATTTTAAGAAAATGGGAGGATGTTCCAACATTACATATTTGCATCTCACTATAATAGAAATTTGTACAAAATATTATATTACAATTGTCATGAAACCTAGATTTTTCATCATGTCTAATTTTTTTACCCTGGGCTTTGAAGAGTTTGCTTAGGAAAACAAACAAAAATTCTTAGACTTTTCTGATTGTCTAATTTCTTTCCAGACTATGGAGAGTTGGAAGAGGAAAACAGAAGGATGAAGGATCAGACAACATGTAAAATCTGCATGGAGAATCCAGTTAGAGTAATTTTTCTTCCATGTGGCCATTTAGTCTGTTGTGAACCATGTGCACCTGCGTTTCGAAAATGTCCAATATGTTGCAAACGTATTCAGCAGTCTGTCAAAACTTTTCTCTAAAGATAGTAACTCGACGGAAATATTTAGTAAAAAATGTATTATGTATGCAATTAATAGAAATAATTATAATTTTATCTTTACATTTTATGTAAATTTAATGCTTTTTTTTCCTTCATTAAGTGATATTATATTATATTTAATACTTAACATAACAATGATACTTATCCTCTGCACTATGATATAATATTATTATTAGTAAGAAAAATGTTCTGACAAGGCTGTGTGCTGATAAATGCTTTAAAACTAAAAAATATTGTATTGTATGGTCTAAAAATCACATTATAATTGATTCTTATCAGCCAAGAACTAAAATAAAGTGAAATTAAGTAGAAATTATTAAACCAAATTTGACTAATTGAATGGAATTCATCACCGTACCTGCATTATAATGGCGGCAAATCCTTTTATTTTAAGATCAAAACCACTCGGGACTAAATCAAAACTTAAGGTCTGAGGAGTTTTCAACTTACAGAGATTCTCTGTTTTCATCCAGAAAATAAGATCTGATCAGTTTTGTCTACTTGTACATATATACATGTTTATTAATGTGGTGAGTGTTGTCCACTTGTGCATATATATAATGTGGTGAGTGTTGTCCACTTGTACATATATATAAACACATATATATGTTTGTTATTGCTTGCATTAATTTCATGGCATATAATTCATATCTTTATTTTGAAATGTATGCTGTTCATTGTTTGAATTTTGTTTCAATACAAGTACTTAAATACAAAGTACTCAAGTTTTATAGTCTTGGACTATAATTCAGGTCCATTGTCTGGCCATGTTCTCTAAAGGTTTTGGTTTAATGTGGTTTATTGGAGTGTCATTATGACATTTGGGATCAAACATTTTAGTTCGTTTTCAGAGTAAAGGGGGTTAGGTTTACTGAATGAATTTTATTGAAATTAACCCTTTCCATACTGTAGCCCAACTAATTCTGCAAGCACATCACTGGCATCACTTGCCTCTTCAGTACCGATCGCTATTTTGATTTTTGCACACTAAAACTCATTTTTTAAATCAAAATTTTATCAGTTTTTGGCATTTATCAAACTCATGCTGTCACTGCATTTGTGTACTTTGTATACCTTTATTTCCCTCTTATCAAAAGAGTACACTTAAACTAATGGCATATTACATGGTTAAATGCACACTTCTGTAAAGTGGTAAACGGAATGTAGTGAACATAGGACTATAATCATATCGTGTCTGAAAAGGTAAAGTATGACTGGAATCGTATCCCATCAGAAATGGGTTAAAGGACAAATTTTGGACCAGACCAGTAGTTCATTTTTTAAGAAGAATTTGTTTTATTGAGGTTTCTGTCTTGCAAAATTTCATTATAAATAGTTTTCACAAGAGATTATCAATCTTTAAGATGGAAGATTATTCAGATTTGTTAACTCAGAAATTCTTCATATTGGAATAAGTTACAGTTTGGTGGAATAAGTTGCAATTATATTTTCATGCACTACATTTACAACTTGTATAAGATTTTATTGTAACATTGTATATTCTCATAGATAGTTTTGATTCCTGTTTTATTTTTCATGCCTAGAAAATTAATAAAGGTTATGTGTTTTTATGTAGGAGAGTTAGAGTTCTTTGTTATGTAGCATACCATATATACTCATGTATAACCCAGATCCAGCTACAAACTGCATAGAGCTTAGATCTGCTATTGTACAATGTGCTGGCAGATCTGGGTTTATACAGTTTGTTCAGCCTTATGAGAGAAAAAGAAATAAAGAGTGATCTGCCGTCACATTATAGCGCTTTCAGAACTTAGGTTAATTTTCAGGCTTTCTTTGACATAGTAATAGAATGGCATTAAAATAAATTTTAATGATGTCATTATTAAGTTTCACATTGCATCATAAAAAATAATGTATCATTATGTGGAGATATCAACATACCTCAATATTTGTATCAAAATATATACACATCATACTTCAGTACTATGGATACTAACCTCAGTTCATAAACTTTACAATTTACAACTAAGATTTTGAAGAAAATATTGAGAATAAATGAAAAAATAGCATTTTTAATACATTAGAGCAAAAATTATTTAATTAAAATTCTTCATGGAAAAACCTAAATTTCTATACTTTGCACAACAAAAAAATTCAAAGATACCTAATTTTGCATAAGTAATTAATAGAAATAGTTATAATTTTGTCTTTACATTTTATGCAAATTTAATGGGTTTTTTTTCTTCATTAAGTGACATCATATGTGTAGTACATTTAGCTCTACTGGTCATAGACCAGAAGAGCTTATGGGATGGTCTTTTGTCTGTCATCCATTGTTATTGCTACTTCTTCTAAACTACTTGGAGGATTGCCATGAAACTTTGCACACACATTCATCCCATGGTTTAGTTGGTCTTCAGTGTAATGGTGCTGCTAGGGCATCTTGAAAATCTTGTTATCACTACTCCACCTGAATGGATGGTCATATCAATATGGGATTGTCACTAAATGATTTCTTATGATGTCTGGTTGGTTCTAAATGAAAATGAAGCCCATCTGACATCCAATATGACCGCCATGGCAGGCATCTAAAAAATCTTGTTATTGCTACTCCTGAATGGATGTTCATATTAACATGGGGTTTTCACTAAAAGACTTATGATGTCTTAAGTTGGGCCTAAATGAAAATGGTCCCAATCTGACTTCCAGTATGGCCACCAGAGCAGGCATCTTGAAAATCTTGTTATTGCTACTCCTGAATGGATGTTCATATTAACATGGGGGTTTGCACTAAAAGACTTCTTATGATGTCTTAAGTTGGTCCTAATCTGATGTCCAGTATGACCACCACAGCAGGCATCTTGAAAATCTTTTTTCATGAGAGTAATACTCTATTTATTTTTATTACTGTGAACATATGAGCAGACTTCATGTTATCTTTTGAAATAGCCAGGTCAAAATGAAACTTACAAGGCTGAGTCAGTGCAGCAATATAACAAAAAATGTTACTATGTTGTTAAAGTAGCTGGTTCATTTTTTAAAAATAGACAGTAATTTAGTCAGTGGCTGTTTGATAATGATAAGGCTACACGAGTCATATTGTTTATTACTAAGAATACATGAGAGTCATGCTAGTATTACTAGGAATACATTAAAGTCATGCTGTTTATTATTAGGAATACATGAGTCATACTGTTTATTCCTACAAATACAGGAGTTGTACTGTTTATTACTAGGAAATACAAGAGAGTCATACTGTTTATTGCTAAGACTACATAAGAGCCTTACTATTTATTAATTGGAATACATGAGTCATAATTTGTATTACTGTTAATACACAAGTCATACTGTTTATTGCTAGGAATACACGAGAGCCTTACTCATCATTACTTGGAACACATAAAGGTCATAATGTGTATTACTATTAATACACGAGTCATACTGTTTATTACTAGGATTAAATGAGAGTCATACTATTTATATTTATTACTATGAATACACGAGTCATACTCCTGTAGAGTTCATGTTTACTGGAATTCAGATGCATCATGTGAATAAGTCTTTTATATTAATATAGTTTAATTTTGCAACAAAAGTGTAACAGTAACTGTATGGTTGGATTTTTTTGCAATAAAAATGTACTAGCATCTGTATTGTTGTCTTGTTATAGTTTCAGTGATGTAGGATTTCTTATGTAATGTATGAAATGCAATAATGCACAGGCTAATTTACTGTCCTAAAACCAGTTGTAATGCATAAACATTGCACCTGTCATCAGGTTAATTAGTCATAACTAAATAAAAGTGTAAATTCAGAAAGTTTAGGAGTTTTCTCTTTGTTCTAATGTTCTCTATTTTTATTTGCTTTTCTATCATTTTCTCATCCAGTCCATTAAAATATTTTTCTTTGAAATTTCTATTAATATTGCTTGCTTTATCCAGATATATAATATATAATATATCTGGTGCTTGGTGAAACAAAATGAAATATCATACAGTGTATAATTCTCCCCCTCCCCCCTCCCAATTGACTGATTGATGGTTTTAATTACTCTATAGTGGACATTGCACAAGATCATTGTGCTCATAAAGTAACATTATTGGTTCCAACTTTTAAGCCCTGATAACTATATTTACTGTCTTGTGAAATTTCCATACATCATTTTATCAAAGTCTTGGTTATCATATGATCTGTCCAACCTGTAGAGTGACAATCTTATTTTGACTGAACTTTTTTTGTCTGAAATACATCAAAATCTTATCAAATCAATTTATCTGAAAACTGAGAACTGTAATAGCTCAGTTGGTAGAGCATTGGGCATTAAGCACAACTCGAAGATCAACTTGATGATTTTGGAGTTGCACATAGCACGACCTCAGGGTCAGTAATGGACATTTTTGTATTGGAAGATAACAAAATAAATAAATATTCCAGCAATGCAGAAATCTTTTATTTTTACATGAGCAAAGTATATTCAGTTATGGACACCAAAACATATTTCAATGTATATAAATATCATTTAGTGAAATTTGACCATTTCCTACATATTACAATTGTAATTTTTACACTACACATTCTTAGATGTGAGCCATAAGGTGGCATGTATTGTTATGTTGTACGACCATGTGTCTCTTCCCCATTTCATTTTCACATAATAAATCCAAGTTCTGCACCATTGACCATTACAAAACTTCGCAAGCAGCTTGCAGTTGGGGGCAAGAAAGAAACTGATTTCGGGTTAAAAGCATCAAAGGTCAAAGTAACAAGGAATAAAAGAAGAAAAACTGTCGTGCCTGCATTTGAGACAAGGAAGATTCCTATGCATTTTTAGCTCGAATGTAAAGGTCAAAGGGACTGAAAGAAGAGAAAACAATTTTTTAAAAACTATGTAAGTTATGTACCTCATGACTTGAATAAAATTTGTAGATGGATTGCTTTTGAGTCAAGGAAGACTGGTTTATTTCAGAGATAATGGTCAAAGATCAAGGTCAGAGGGACTTGTGTAAGGAAACCGGTTTCTGACAAATAACTCTAGTCCTATGTTAGAAACTGTGACCAACTCTGTGGATGGCTTGCAAATGAGACAAGAAAGGCACCTATCAATTTTGTGGTTAACAGGTCAAAGGTCAAGGTCATTGAGAATGAAAGAAGGAAAAAAGGTTTCTGCAAAATAGCGTTATATGGCAGGTATATAATAAACTGTTTGAGCATTGGTGGCACGAGGGTTACACTAAGGTGAATGTAAAATACTATGAAAATTTCAGCTGCAAAACAAAAAATAGCTCCCGATGGCATCCACCTTCCCATGGTGCTAGGGGTAATTCCCCCTCCCAAACCCTCCCTCGCACCACCAGTACATTTAATGTACTCTGGTTCTTAATAGGTAATCCTTCTGGTGGTGATGACCTTGCAGGTAATTTTGTGTCAATGGTTAGAACTAGCCTCACCGCAAAACTTAAACAATTACACTCTGATTTCGTTTACTTTTATAGACCCTGCTATGAGTCAATTTTCTTCAAAAAAACACAGGCCACTAACCCTCAAAATTTGATGAAAAAACAGTAGCACTGAAGTCCATCCAAACTAATACTTTTCCCAGTTTTAGATACCAAGTGCGAGCCTCGATTAGCTATTGATTGCTTTGTAACCCCAGCCCAATTGCTGTCCAGTAATTTAAACAAGATAAAGTCAGTTATTACAACACACAAATGTTTAATGATCAAATATTCCAATAAACAATAACTAATAATCAAGCTGTCCTAACTACTAGTTCATACACTCAATTTTACATATTTTCAAGTAATAGGTTGCGGCCAGCCACCGATTTCATACCCCAAAAGTTACCAATTTATTTCCCAGTACTGACGAAGTACACTGGACTGAGACCATAATCCAAATTGTACAGGCCACTAACCCTCTAAATTTCATGCAAAACAATAATGCTGAAGTCCATCCAAACTAATACTTCACCCAGTTTTCTTGTCTGTAACCCAAGCCCACTTGCCATCCAGTAATTTAGACAAAGTAACGTCTGTAATTACAACACTCAAATACTAGATAATGGATCATTCCAATACCCAATAACTAATAATCAAGCTGTCCTAACTACTAGTTCATACACTCAATTTTACATATTTTCAAGTAATATGTTGGGGCCAGCCACCAATTTCATTCCCCAAAAGTTACCAATTTATTTCCCAGTACTGACGAAGTACACTGGACTGAGACCATAATCCAAATTGTACAGGCCACTAACCCTCTAAATTTCATGCAAAACAATAATGCTGAAGTCCATTCAAACTAATACTTCACCCAGTTTTCTTGTTTGTAACCCAAGCCCACTTGCCATCCAGTAATTTAGACAAAGTCTGTAATTACAACACACAAATACTAGATAATGGATCATTCCAATACCCAATAACTAATAATCGAGCTGTCCTAACTACTAGTTCATACTCCAAATGTTACATATTTTCAAGTTTTAAGCAAGCGCAGGACACCGAGTTAATACCCCAAATGTGACGGACTTATTTCCCAGCATTGACAAAGCGTAACACTCCAAATTTATACACCATATTTTACAGATTTATTTCTCAGTACTGGCAAAGAACACTATACTGTGTTCATACTCCACATTTGATGGATTTATTTCCAAGTATTGATGAAGAGCACTACACCGAGTTCATACTCCAGCCTGTTGGAGACCGGGTACTATTGTCCCATTTCGTGGCAATTTTCTGTTTATAAAATACATTTTTAAAATTATCTAATTGGTTATTGTTTCCTTTGATTATCCCAACTGGGATACTGCTATTGCATGACATACCATTTTATGAGATTGGTTGTCTGCTAAGAGAGACTGAATATACCAGAAATTCGCCAAAGTTATGGGGAAACAGGATCCATAATATATACCATAAGAACTCTTCAGATGAAAACCCGATTTCAAAATGACATTCCATTTAAGAGCAGTAGCTACATTGTATAACATGATTTTCAAGATGGTCACCATGGTGGCCATACTGGATGTCAGATCAGCACCTTTTTTATTTAGGATCAACAAGGCATTATAGGAACTATTTTGGTGAAAACTCCATGTTGATTTGACATTCCGTTTTGGAGGAGTAACAACAACAAGATGTTCAAGATGGCTACCATGGTGGAAATGTTGGATATCAGATGTGCGTCATTTCCATTTAGGACCAACTAGACATCTTAAGAAGTATTCTGGTGAAAGCACAATGTTGACATGACCTGCCATTTATGAGAAGTAGCAATTATAAGATTTTCCAGATGGCCATTGCAGCGGCCATATTAGAGGTCAGATTGGCACCATTTTCCTTTATGACCAACCAGACATCATACGAAGTCTTTCAGTGAGAGCCCCATACTGATATGATCATTCATTCAGATGTAGTGATAACAAGATTTTCAATATGACCACTGTTGTGGCCATATTGGATATCTGTGCACCATTTTCATTTAGGACCAACTAGACATCACAAGTCTTCTTTTTGTAAACACCCCCATGCTGATACAACCTTCAATTTAGGAGTTGCGATAACAAGATGGCAGCCATTTTGGATGTGAGTGGCACCATTTTCATTTAGGACCAGCTGTCAATATGATTTTTTGTTCAGGGGGAGTAGTGATAACAAGATGGCTGCCATGGTGGGCATCAGATCGTCACTATTTTCATTTAGGACCAACTATACATCATATGATGTTTTTTGGTGAAACCCCTTGTTAATATGACTTTTTGCTCAGGAGTAGTAGCAATAACAAGATTTTAAAGATGCATGCCATGGCAGCCATACTGGACATTAGATTGCCACCAGTTTGTTTTAGGACCAAGACATCATAAGAAGGCTTTACATGAAAACCCTATGTTGAAATGACCATCCATTCAGGAGGACTAGTGATAACAAGGATTGAAGGAGACGAAGGACAATTGGCTGTTGGATGATATATAGGCACCACAGCGTTCGTACAGTTTTACCTTTTGAGTATGGCTGATACAACGAAGATGATGTATTGGGGTGAGCCTGCGACGGAGACCTCGTATGTTCGGAGTGATAGTACGACAAATGCAGTGGTTAACATTCAACCAGAAGATTTTAATTTGGTTTTTGTGGATTTTCTGTCGTCACAAGAATTTTTGCCTGAAACAACTGCCGTAGTATCACCTTCCTTACCCGTGGTGGATGATTTTAGAAAGAGACAGAAAGAAGAATTGGAATTTTTTTTTTTTGCAGCGTCAGAGAGAAGCAGAAGAAGCATTTATTCAACAAGAAGAGGAAAGAACAAAGCTAGAAGAAGAAGAGAAGCAGAAATCTTTGAAGTGTGAATGACAGAAGGAAGGGAGTGATGACAATCTAACGGTGAGTCTGCTACAAGATATTTTAGCAGAGTTAAAAAGAATCTGAAAAACATGTATCAAACTTCTTTAACTCAACCCAAGAGAAAGAGACCATCACGGGCTAAATATTCTAAACCCATTACATCATTCACGCTCACTACTACTATACTGAGATGCTACAAACACCACCATTGACTACTACTACTACCACCACTACCAAAGCAGCAGCAGCAGTAGGAGGAGTAGGACTTGGCCGTGGAAAGGGATTGAGGGAGTTAAAGCTCATCATGTCCAGTCCATGAGTTTGTTTTAAAAAAAAACCCAACACCCCAATGGTCCTTTTCAGGACCACCTACATTTCTTAGAAAAGAAATCAAATTGCTAAATCAAGTAAAACTTAAAACCCATCATTGTATTGTGTATGAGTGCGTGTTTGCGTCCATACTCTAAAAAAATAAAAACCAAAAGTCACTTACTTTTTTCCTTTTTGGTATATTCTGTTTTTAAAAAATCACAATTAACATTTCACAACACATCACTCAAGTCCATTTTTTTTTCTTTCACTGTCTGTCTCTCTTTTGAATTTCTTCACAGGCATCATGGGTTCTTCTTCTTCACTTTCTTCCAGTCGTCTTGACTTCTTACATTTCTTGACAACGGGGATGGGTTCTTCTTCTTCTGGTGCTGAAGAGCCCTCTGCCTCCTCCCTCTTCTCCTGGTTCTCTTTTTTCTTAGGACACTCTGAAGACCAGTGTCCTTTTTCTTGACAATGATAACAGGTATCTTTCCCTTTGTCTTTGTTTTCTTTTCTTTTACTTTGACGTTGTGGACATTCTGGATCCCAATGTCCATTATCTTGGCAGATATAGCTAATATCTTGACTTTTATCTCGAGAGGAGGAGTAGTTCTTTGTCTTATCGGTATACTTTCCAAGGACTCTCTCTACATTTCTGATAGCAACAGCCGTCTGTTATGCTAAATCTCATCTCTGACCAGAAGGGTAAGCTTTTCTGACTGCTCTTCCATCTTCACTGTTTGCAAGTTGAATAACGAATAGTTACTCTGAGGGTAAGAAGCTCTCTCTATATATTGGGAGAGAGAGTGTGTAAAACTCAATCAAATCAAAGTTGGACATCAAGATGAAACCATCACGCCATTTCAATGAGAAACCAGAAGAAGAAACTAAGAGGCCACGACTTAGACTTTCCGTACCGCCTCAAACACCACTAGCTGAAGTGCTAGCCTAAGTCCATGCCAGCGATTTCGAAGATGACATGAGTGAACCTGAAACCACACCTTCCACAAGACCAAGAGAGTCTAGAACCCCTAAAAAAGAAAGTTGTTCCGTAGCTCCCGAAAATTACTATAACATTCGAGAGACGCAAAAACTGACATCTAGAAAATTTAGTACCACGGCTTACACTTACACGGTCCGCTTTAAAGACTTCAAGTCTGAAGTACCTCCCGAGAAAGCTGCATGTTTCATTACCGATTTGTGGGATTCTTTGTTAGAGACATTGAAACGGCAATGCGGAGCCAAATAGGAAGATCGGTTGAGACTTTCCATTCATCACGATAGTTTGAAGTCTCCTGTCTGGATTGAGTTCAGTACCCCGGCAGAATTAACACCGTCTAAAGTCATGGACAAAATTGAACACGTTCAACAACCCAATGACGAGTTTACCATCACCAATGGAAAAGCCACAATTCGCATGACCCACGTTTCACCTTCTAGAGATAACGGACAAAATAGGAAAGTGTTATTGGTGGACGACCTTCGCAGTACCAAACACAGTATCGTCCAAATCGACAACTCCCAAGACAAGATGTGCTTAGCCCGTGCCATCGTCGTGAGGCCAACGTTTGCCGACAAAAACGAGACCGCAGAATGGAAAAGAGCATGGAATAGCATTCGAAAGTCGGACAGAGCCAAACAACGAAAAGAAGCAGAACTCCTGTTACAACAAGCAAGCATATCGAAAGAGACCGTGTGTGGCATTCCTGAAATGCAACAACTTCAAGACGTCTTGGCTCCTCGGTATACTTTGAAAGTTCACCCTTAAGAGGTTCGCGGAGCTCCGGTGTTCCAATGACCCAATTTCCCCGAGGGAAAATACATTCACGTGTATCATCATCAAGAACATTTCGATGCCATCACTAGTATCACAGGATTTCTTGGATACTCTTACTACTGTGAGAAATGTGAGCAAGGATTTAACAGTCGGGAGCAACACATTCATTGTGGAGAGAGATGTTGAGGTTGTTTAGCTTCCACGCCATGCATTACTGAAGAACACATTCATTGTTCGACGTGTAAACGAACCTTTGTCAGTCCCTCTTGTTACGAACAACATCGCATGACACAAGGTCACCAGCAGAAAAGTGCTTGTGACTTATTGGGATTGTGCTCCACGTGTGGACAACTGATTCGAACCAACAACCCCAAGAAAC
The DNA here is from genome assembly GCA_029931535.1 of Margaritifera margaritifera. NCBI lineage: Eukaryota > Metazoa > Mollusca > Bivalvia > Unionida > Margaritiferidae > Margaritifera > Margaritifera margaritifera. Next base: position 6,197,997 of record JAQPZY010001658.1, on the reverse strand, counting down.
ACGTTTGTGCCGGAAAGAAAAGATGTCGTATTTGTGACCAAATCGTAGACTTTGAACATCAATGTTACATTAAAAAATACGACAACGAACTGGAGAAAGAATTAAAGGGTGATCAGCACAAGACGAGCAAGACAAAAGTGGATTTTATTTTTTTGCACTTTGAATGTATGCAAGAGACGGGTATTCACATCCATAATTTCTGCGTCGCTCATCGGGCTTGTGAGAAGTGCATACAAGAACCTATCTATTTTCACTGTCCCCATTGTAGTAGGATTCCAGGAGGACGTGAAAAAATCTTTCGTGGCCCCAACACTCTTGCCGATTTTGCCCAATGGATTTTAGATCCTATCGACGACACTTGGAGCGAAGAGAACATTCAACGTTACGGGGAAAGTCATCGATATGCTACCGTCATGGCTCACAATTTCTCGGGATACGATGGACAGTTTCTGTTGAAATATTATTCAGAACAAGGCACCCAATGCCCCACGGTCACCATGAACGGAGCCAAACTCATCTACATGAAAGTGGGACAAGTACAATTCAAAGATTCCATGAGTTATTTGACCATGCCTTTGAGTCGAATGCCTAAAACATTTGGAATGACAGAAATAACCAAAATGTATTTTCCCCACTTTTTCAATACCGAAGCCAATTAACACTTAGTGATCCCGCATTTGACTGATATTCACTATTACGACCCCAATGGGATGCAGACCGAACACCGAGAAGCCTTCTACGCTTGCTACCACGCACGCGCTTCAGACCCGTTTGACTTTCAAGAAGAAATGCTGAAGTATTGCCGATCCGATGTGGACATTTTACGCCATTGCTGTGGAAAGTTTCGACTATTATTTCTAGATCACGGAGAAGTCGATCCTTTGAAGGAAGCGTGTACCCTAGCCAAAGCGTATGGATTAGTGTACAGAAAAAAGTTCATGCCCGAGAACACACTAGCCATCATAGACCCTAGCACTTATCTCTCGGTCAGCCGTCAATACTCTGCCAAAGCTTTGCGTTGGCTACATTACTTGCGTGAAAAGGAAGACAAATGGATACAACATGCGAGAAACGGTGGAGAAAAGAAAATTGAAAGTCTTTCTGTGGATGGCTGGGATTTAGAAAACCCTCAGACGGTGTACGAATTTCACGGATGCTTGTTTCACAAATGTCCTACCTGTTTTTCTCTATGAAACGTAAAAAATCCTTTTTCAGAGTTCACTATGGAAGAGTTATACGAACACACATACCAGCGCCGCCTGAAGTTAGAAAGTCAAGGATACCAAGTGGTAGAAATGTGGGAGCACGAGTACGATCGACGTTTCAAAACAGATCAAGAATTTAGGCTCATTGCCGAAAGTTGCGACGTGGTAGACATCGAACCTTTAGACCCACGCCACAGTTTGTCTGTAGGACGAACAAATGCCACACGCTTGCTGTACGACGTAGACGAATCTCGAGGAGAAGAAATCAAATCTATCGACGTATGTTCGTTGTATCCTTGGGTGTGCAAATATAAGCGATTCCCTACCGGGCACCCTGAAATCCTGACAGAACACATCGACGTGGAACATATTCGTCAATACAAAGGATTGATAAAATGCAAAGTCTTACCCCCGACCAATTTGTACCATCCTGTCTTGCTCCATCATTGCCAAGGAAAACTGATGTTTCCTTTATGCCGTACGTGTGCTGAAACATGTAATCAATGTCACCATTGTCACCACATGGAGGAAGAGCGCGCTTTGACAGGAACGTGGGTCAGCGTCGAATTGTTTCGGGCTCTAGATCGAGGATACCGCTTGTTGAAAGTATATGAGATTGGCACTTTCCTACCACAAAACAATACCAAAAGGACGACGCCTCCAATCCAGGCATTTTCTCAAGCTACGTCAACGAATTTCTCAAACTGAAACAAGAAGCCAGTGGCTATCCCTCTTGGTGTCAGACGCCAGAAGATCAAGTCTAATTCAAAGAACAGTACCGTTCTGTAGAAGGCATCACTTTGGAAGGCGTAGAGAAGAACGAAGGAAGATCGTTTGCCAAAGTCAGGTTGAATTGTTTGTGGGGAAAAATGGCCCAACGTCCGATCTTGCCCAAGACGGAATACTTGGCAGATCCCAGTCGCTACTTTCAACTGGTGGACCACAAAGGAAAACTGATGAAACACGTGGAAATCATCCGTGAAAATTTGATCTTGGTCAATTACGAAGAAGATCCTAAGTTTGTTCACCCCGACGACTTTAGCAATGTCGTCATTGCATCCTACGTGAGAGCTAATGCTCGCTTAAAATTGTACTATGAGACTTTAGAAGTGTTGGGAGATCGAATCCTGTACTTTGACACCGACAGTTTATGTACATCCATCGCCCTGGTAGCTAACACCCCACCATCGAAAGAGATCGTTTACGGGCATGGACGGACGAGCACCCCCAGTTTTGATAGCGGTGACCCTACAAGTTACGGCTACCGATACCGAGATCAACAAGGCCAACTTCATACCAAATGCGAAGTCAAAAGACTGACACTGAATTATCGAGCCAGCCAAGTGGTGAACTTTGAGGTCTTGTTAAATGCTTTACAGTCTGTACAAGCTCAAGGCTTTCGAGTGAAAACTTTAGAACCCCACAAAATAGTGCGTTTGCCAAACCACCAAATCGTCATTCGCCCTTTAGAAAAAGTCTATCAAATTGTGTACCAGAAACGAGTGCGACTTTCAGACCACAACACTTTGCCGTACGGACACGACAATCTTCAGTATGAAAAGGGACAACTTCCAAGACCAACAATTCATTGTGACTACAAACGTTGACCGAGCAAGAAGAAGAAGATGATTAATACTAATTCCACACAGCCACCGAGTGAGGAACTCACTGTGAACTTCAAGTTCAATGTGGAGGCCAGTACACAGACACCGATACTGACGAACTCGACACATCCACCGAGTGAGGAATCTACTGTGGACTCCAAGTTCGATCACGACATCGAGTGCGATGCAGTGCCTTGCGATGAGACAGATGCCGTATGCTTTGACATCAGCGATGCAGCACGACCTTGCTGCTCCTCTGGAACCATCGATAGCGATGCCGTTCGTGTGCCTTACCGCCCCACTAGCGAAAGCGATACAGCACGACACCCTTTCAGCTTTACGGGTCAATGTGATGCTTAGCGTGTATCTACCTGTGGATGCCATCCATACTTTGGCAAAGAATACACGTTGCCTGTGGCTTTGCCTAGCTATTGTGACTTTGAAAGTTGATTCCAGACGTTCAAAGATAAATGGCCTAAATATCTGCAAGGACCTACTCCCAAAGCATTAGCCAGAGCTGGATTGGTCTACTTGGAAGAAGGCGACAAAGTTCAGTGTTTTAGCTGTGGCGTGACACTTCAGGAATGGGAGTATAAAGACTCAGCTTACTTGGAACATGCCAGATGGTCTCCGCGCTGTCAGTACCTGTCTTTGGTCGGTCCAAAGAAGTAATATGCCGGATACTTTGAAGAGCACGTTCATTGTTTGCCTCCGGAGCTGCGAGATCGCATTTACCAAGAGTTCGTCCAGATTCAAGTGAAACGCAAAGAACAATTGCATCCTTTAAGGTAAAAACGTTTTAACCATTGGTATCTGAATGCTATAAAAGTACTGATTAGTTTCAAAGTATTCAAATGGTCAGACATTCATGAAGGACTAGATGACACCTTTAAGAGTTTGAATGGCAGCTCATACAATGTGACACTGTTACACAGAATTCGATGGAACGAAGTTCAGGAAAAAGTTACAAACTTAGAGGAATAACAAAAACTTTTAAAAGAAGTGTCACCTCAAGACGAAACGCCTTCACGCCGTCTGAGGTGTAGAAAGGTAATCACTGAATGTCTTGGATATCCTTTACCTTCCGATTCCATTTGGCAATTGTGTGACTATTTCATCAAAAAGAAAGACGTGCCTGTGAATGACTAGTTTAGAAGAGCACATTCAGAATCTGCCTTTGGAGCTGCGAGAACGCATTTACAGAGAGTTTGTCAAGATACTAGTGAAACGCAAACTCAAAGTCATGTCTCGATTTTTAAACATTTGCTATTTACACAGTATAAGAAGACTGATTCTTGGGAGAAACTATCACAGACGCCTTGGGGTAGACTATCACCAAAGATACAAACCTTGTGAACCTGGATATAAAAGCTGACCATACCAGGACCGTTGTCTTCACTCGTGGAACGAATTCCGTGGAAGGAAGTCAATGATAGTGTTTAGACCTTAGAAGATTACAAACTACTGATACACGAACTGTTACCATTGAATTTTGGACGCTATGTGGTGTGTGTGTTAGTGACTACTTTTCTTGGATTTCGTTTCCCAGGAAATTCGTTGTGGACTATTTTTGATGAACATTATTCACTGTGGACATTTATGAACGGTACATGAAACAAAGACATGACCATTCACACTTTATCGGTGCACGAAAGACAAATTGTGCTCAAAGTGTTGAGAATCGTGATGAAAACAAGTTGTGTACCTCCGTGTGAAGAAGACATTTGTCAAACTTTATCTACACTTCATACTTTCCAAGAAGTGTATATCGCTAGTTTTTACAGCAACAACTTAACGATTGGAAAGATGTACGTGACTGGAAAAGTTTTGGTTTCGATGCTTGGCTACAAGAAGTGGCACACTATGCCAAGGTCCTTGCGTGTCAGCAATCATCCAAGACAAAAAAAAAAGAACAAGCGAACTTAGAACCACAGTCAAAAGTGACATTTTTTTGCTTGATGTGTTTTTTCGTGTTTTAATTCATGACATGTAAATATGTTTTGTTGTGGTGACACTTTTTGAAAAAAAAAGCATTAAACGTGAATGAAATGTATAAAATGTCTTGTGTCTTTCATGTTCCTCTCAAAATTCTCCATATCTCAGTCATGGCTGCATCCTCCTCCTCTTTCTCCTCTGTTTTCCTCTTCCGTTGTCAAACTGTTTGACGAAAAGTTAGATCGTCAAAGTTGGGAAGCTTTGTATCTGCGCCATCCTTTTAACATGTTGATTGCTGGACGCAGTGGTTCAGGCAAAACCGAATTTGTCAAACGTTTGATCAAACATAAATCTCATTTGTTTGATCGTCCCTCTCAAAGTATCGTGTAGTGTTTGTTATGACTAGGGGTAATGTAACAAAAGAAAAGACTCAAACATACAAATATTTAATTTCCTAAAATATTAAAATATTTCAACAAACAATCAAAGTGAAAGAATTAAAAATAACTTACAGTATAGAATATCCTTAAAAGTCCTAAATTGTTCTAAAGATCACTGATCCGGAAGTTAATCCAAATGTTCCGAATGAAGTAGGTTCCGAATGAAACCTTCACTGTACTGATGTACTAACAAGAATCAGTTATATCCAAGTGTTATTAATTCCAAGTAATTCTTGTGAATATGGAATATCACACAAGTTCTAGAAATGTTTCCGATAATTCCACGCAGCTGTATAATTCATAAAGTTTAAGAAGCAGTACTAAATCCTAAATGTACTGTATAATAATAATAATAATATCACTGAAGCAAAATATCCACACAAAATGAACCAATCTCGTTTATGACCTCTCAGGCTGACAAACTATGCTAGAATGCCAAACACAACAATTACATTCAATTTTATAGCTTCTGAGATGCGTAGAACAGAATAGGTAAAACCAATTTAAACTGTATTGCAACTTAAAAACAATTTTAATCCTTCTAGAAAACAACCTTCTCCGAACCAATAAGAAACTAGGTTATGTGTGACACCGCTAAAGTACCTCTGCACTGACGTTATTATCAGTCAACAAAGTATTGACTACTAATTGAACATAGAATCTAGGTCAAAAGTTCAACAAATTCTTACGCGCTAGGCCACGTGACATGATTCATGTTTAACCGACAATATTTCCCAAGACCAATGTACTGAGTCATATTGAAATAACGTACATGTACTTTCTGCAAGATGACAGCCGTTAGACTATTATGCAGAGATCATACAACTATACCATTATTTAAAAACAAAATGATACATAATTCCGTAACATGTTACAAAGAGTGGCAATCGTCTTACACTTTACTCCAAGAAAGTTAAGGAGAAGCCATTTCGTTTGTCGAAGGTATTCCTCGCGAAGACGATGGGATCGTGTCTGACTTGAGTCAAACACATCTGGTCATCTTCGAGGACATGCTAGGACAAGACGAAGAAGAAATTAAACTTTGGTTTACACGAAAAGGACATCATCGTAATGCCAGTATCATTTTCATTACTCAAAATTTATTTCAACAAAGTAAAGCCCATCGTACCATCATTCTCAATGCTCATTACGTGGTGTTGTTTAAAAGTCCCAGAGACAAATCTTTAGTGCAAGTGTTAGCCAAACAGTTAGGAACTCCTTGGCTGAATTATGCGTACGACGATGCCACTCAAACACCTCATGCGTATTTACTCATCGATTCAAAACCCAGCACTCCCGATTATTTGAGATTTCGTACCCAATTGTTTCACCATTGGTGTCAACAAGGACGTCCTGTCATTTACACGTCCCCTTCATCAACTCTCTGAAAGAAAAAAACTATACAAAACATCCACCACGTCATTCTTTCCATCAGTTTCAAGATGACTTCCTTTCAATCTCATCCTCCTGCCAAATTGATTCGTGCCCTGCATGGCATCAGTCGCGAAAATAATGCACAAGTCCGTGCCCATTTGTTAGAAGCTAGTCTCAGAGAAGTTTTACGATGGTTTACTTTTTGACAGCACGTCAATTACTTCAAGGCATCATTCATATCCCTCATAAAACCAAACGTTTGTTTGAAAAACGTAAAAGTGCGTTGTCGCAACTGACAGATCCCAGAAGCGATCCACACACTAAAAAACAAATCATTTTGACACCTGGTGGCAGTGGTTCTTTAGGAGGTGTCATTCGTTCTTTTTTGAAATGGGATCCTAATGTCCAAGCCAAAACTAAGAAGAAAAAGAAAAAAACAAATCACTTCAAAGTCGGCCACAATAACACATCGCCACACACAAGAAAAAGAAAAGCCCCAAGAAGACAAGCCCTGAGAAGAAAAAACCAACAACAAGATCTCCTGCTGCCCGAAATAGACGTACTGCTGCTAGGACGCCCACGTACTCCCGAAAGCCACGCAGTGCGGTGACGGTGTCTCCATCTCCGTCCACTTCTTCTTATTCTTCTTCTTCTTCGTGATGATGCCTGCCAAACCTGATTTAAGACCCGTGTTTCCTAATTTGATTCAAAAATGGAAACCTATTTCGAAAGTCACTTCTCTGGGGGCATCTACTTCGGCTGCTTTGGCCCCTGCGGCTGCCGCTAAATAAGTGGGTTTAACTAAAACCAAAGTTCAAGACAGAACAGGCGTTATACAATGTTTACTGGATTTATCCAAAAAAGAACTGACACGATTTAGTCCATTGAAACACCTCATCGTCGAGTGATGCCTGTCATAAAGTTGGTACGCCGTGCTGACCATCAGTGGAGACGTGTTCCAGTATAACAAAGAAGTGTGGCATCAGAATGACCTCAGTTCTACTTTGATCCTGACACCAAACATGGCCCCAACAAGGGCACACCACCTTAAAAAAGAAGATAAAAGGACACCATTCTCTGAAAAGACAACACACTTGTATCTTTGGATCCTATGGAAGGGAAGGACGAAAACTGACTTTAGTTCCTTACAAACGATGGATGGAACTCCATCGTTGGTACGAACAACGGATACCTCATTTAACTTCCAATCCGAATCTTAGCGAGATGTCATAGTTACAACAAGAATTACAATCGTTAATGGATCGAAGTGATTTGTCAGAAGCAGAAAAATCGCAACGGTACGGACAACTATTGCAGCGTCTACAACTCTTTCACCAGAAAGCGTTCGACGAAACAGCTATACCCACTCTGAGAGATTTCAAGGCCATGATGAAAAGCGAACCTAAAACCAAAACAACAGACACCGCCGCGGGGACGACAGAAGACGACGACACAAGAGAAGTCTTTCAAACTCCGTCTGCTCGCATTCCTAGCAAGATTGCAGATTCCTTGTTAACACCCTCCCCTACACCTCAACGAGAAGAAATGAAATCTTGGGTTAAAAAGATGATGCCCACCCCTTCTTCAACAGAAGAAAAAAAGAAAGAAGGGAAGACAGAAGTGAAGACAGAAGTGAAAAAAGACATAAAGAAAAAAGTCACCACTTCACAACCGACTCCTGTGGCTCGTTGGACGTGTAAATCTTCGTCCAAACCTCCCCTACCCCACGACTCCAAAAGTAGTAGTATCGAACAGTGGGTGACTTATTGAGAAGTAAAAAACAACATGGAGGCACTTTTAGCCAGCATTTACTACAATCCTGCAGATGCTGCTGGTTACGGAGGAGTTCAAAAATTGTATCGGGCAGCTTAAAGCAAATTGAAAAGTGTACGTTTGCCAGAAGTACGACGATGGTTACGAGAACAATCGACGTACAGTACACGTTACACAAACCCATTAGACGAACATTTTCCAGAGGTAAAACCAAAGTGGCTGGCATCGATCATCAATGGCAAGCAGATTTAGCCGATGTCTCTCATTTGGCAGCGTCCAATCGTGGTTACAAATATTTGTGTTGTGTCATCGACGTGTTTTCCAAATTCACTTGGGTCGTTCCTTTGACTTCTAAAAGTAGTGCCGCGCTTTAAAACTGGTGTTGAAGCAAAGTGGTCTTCACCCTTTACGATGGCAAACAGACAAAGGCACCGAATTTCTAAACCAAGCTTTTCAAAAAGAATTGAAGAAATGCACAAGAACTTTGAAAGAACGCATGTAGAAATATTTTACACATCAACACACTCTCAAGTTCATCGACGTGTTACCACCTTTGGTCAAAGTTTACAATCAATCGTACCATCATAGCATCGGAAGATGTCACCCCTGAAAATGAAGTGAGGGTGTTTGTTCGATTGTTTGGTACACCTAAGATTGGACACAAGAAAGCCTTGGTGCTCAAGACGGGAGATTTGGTTCGCATTGGGAAAACCAAACGCACTTTTGACAAAGGTTATTTACCTAACTGGACTACCGAATTGTTTCCTGTCACTGGACAAGTTCGTGGACGTGATCCTTCCTCCCATCTATAAATTGGAAGACATGCACGGAGAATTGTTAAAAGGAACTTTTTACTTGCCTGAGTTACAACGAGTGACCAAAAAAGAAGACGACTTGTTCGATATCGAAAGCATTCTCGAACGAAGAACACGTAAAGTGGATAAACGTCGAGTGGAAGAAGTCAAAGTGCGTTGGAAAGAATATCCTCCTAGTTTTGATTCTTGGGTTGCCTCTTCCCAAGTCGTCGACAATAAAAAGAAGAAGTAACCAACATGCCGTTCTTCTTCTTCACAGAGTTCCTCTCTTCACGAATTACAAAAACAACCTTCGTGGGTGTGGTGTGGAGAAAGTGTGCCGAAAAATCAAATCGTCTTTTTCTGCCAAATTTTTGTGGTGTATTGTGTCATCGCAGCAGCGATTGCCAATTTTAGTTTGCAACAAGGTGACAAACAATTGTGGACCATTTTACTCAGCAGTTGCATCGGTTATCTTCTGCCCAGTCCTTCCTTGAAATATAGCACAGACAGTAACAACAACAACAACAACCACAACGGTGCAGCCAACGCCAGTCATGCTTCTTCCAGTCACAACAACAACAACAACAACAACAACAGTAGCCCTCTTTTAGAACAATTTGAACATCATCATTCTCCTTTGACAACTAGTGACTCCTCGGACACCAGAACCCTCGAACTATGAATAAACAATTTTATTTAACTTTACCCAGTGACAGTTCTATGGGTGTTTCCCAACAATACCTTATGCTGTTTCACTGCCAAATTACCTCAGTCCATACAATTGGATCACGAAGCTCATTGGGAAGTGGCTTTGGTAGAAATCATTCATCCTACGCAAGCCATGAATATCAACGAATGTTAAAACGCTTTCATCGTGGATATCCTGAACGAGCAAGTGCAAGAACACTTGGACAAAAATGATCCCCACATTTACGAATCCAAAAAATCATTACTCACCAATCCTCCTTTCTTGACTAGCTATACCATGAGAATTCCAGTATGGTATTATTTTAATGCTCAACATTTGGTGGAAACCATTGCGGCTATTTTTAACGACCAATTTGGCAAAGCCTTGGACAAAGCCAAGAAAACTGTCCTGATCGAGTACCTTAAAATTGCCCATCGTCTTAAAATGCATTTTTTGGACGCCAGAATATTGTCCACCACTTTTTGTCCTGGGTTGTTTGATATTTTGGGTGGATACACTTTGACGACTTCAGCCCCTATCGAATTTGAAATCAAAGGACAAACCGAAGATTACATCGATCTGGATAGCAGTTACTTGTATCTGAAATTCAAAGTACTCAAAACAGGCAACAGAAATCCTGGGGCCGATGCCAGAGTAGCTCCCGTCAATAATTTCAGGCATTCCTTGTTCAGTGAAGTGGATTTGTACTTGAATAACAAACGTGGTATAGAAACCTGACATCTCGGAAAAGTTCAATGACAAAGAATTGACTGCAGATGACGATCCTCACAATGTGGGATTTAACGAGCGTCGAAAGAAAATCAGACAAGGGCGCACTTTAGAACTGATGAATCGTTTGCATTTGGACATGTAGTTGCAAGACAAGTATTTATTGAACGGAGTGGATGTACGCCTGAGACTGAATCGCAGTAGTACCGTCTTCCATTTAATGGCTAATGCCAACGAGTACAAAACCATCATCGAAGAAGCCAGACTTTACGTGCGCAGTGTAGAAGTGTTACCTAAAGTAGCCAACGACATCAGTCAAACTTTGAGCAGAACCACAGCCAAGTATCCTGTGTGACGAGTGGAAGTGAAAACGTTTACCATTGCCTCTGGACTCCGATCCAAGATCGAAGATCATGTGTTCCAAGGACAGCTCCCCAAACGTTTGATCATAGGCATCGTCAGTAATGCAGCCCTCAACAGAGCCATCGATCAAAATCCTTTCGACTTTCAACACTTCAATGTCTCCAAGATAGAAGTCATTCGAGATGGCCAGACGTTGTGTTCCAGACCTTTTGAACCTAACTTTGCCCAGCAAAATTACTTGCGATCTTACTTGACTCTGTTTGAAGCCACAGGACAGTTAGGCACCAACAGCAGCCACGGCATTTCGTACGAACATTATGCAGGAGGATATGCTTTGTGGGGCTTTGATTTCACTCCCGACCAAGGCAGCGACGAAGGACATTTCCACCCTATAAAATCAGGCCAACTTCGTGTGGAACTTCAGTTTGCCACAGCTCTGGCTAACACCGTGAACGTCATCTTGTATGCAGAATTTGACAATACTCTGGAAATCAACAGTTTGAGAGAAGTGATTCTAGATTACTAGAAAAGATGCAACACGAAGAACCAATGGAGATAGAAGATGAGGGATTTTGTGATATAGAACAGTCACAAACCACAAGTGAAGAAGAAGAGTAGTTATAACAGTAGCGTTACAAAGTTTACTGGAGTTATCCAATGTAGATGGCCAGAACAAGAACAACATTTAGTCTCCTGTTTTGCTACGGAATTGGCTGAAAGAATTACAGCCCTGACTAGAGAACATTGGTATGGATGTCAAATCAATCATCCGAGTCAGAAAGAACATGACAAATGTTTGATGATGAGTCAAGAAGAAAATTTGGAAGAGTATCTGGACGAGGCATGGTCTCTGATCTCAGAAGAAAAGGTGTAGAGAAAGTGGTATAAAGACTTGCAGGAACGTTCCTCACCACCACTCACTTCTCTGGAGACCAAACGAATCGAAGCTCTCTTGCAACAGAGTACAGAGACTACCCGTGGTTCATCGACTTACTTGACAGACATATTCAAGCATAAACTCAGGTGTGAATTGATGACTTATCATTACCTGTGAAAGAAAAATGGATACCTGGGAACTTCATTACCTGTTGACTCGCAGTTCGTACACCGCTTCTTGGAATCCTGTGATGTGTGCTAAAGATGAACTTCCTCATCGCAAACCTAAAGACGTTCAAGCCTATGTCATCAATACTGATGACAGTCATCGACCAGGAACCCATTGGGTGGCAGTGTACTTTCCCAACGACCACAGTGTGGAGTATTTTGATTCTTATGGATTACCTCTTTTGGAAGACGACATCATTGACTATATGATAATAAATGCTGTCTCCACTCGATTCAATAATGTGAGATTACAAGGATCAGATTCCATGGTGTGTGGACAATATTGTGTGTATTTTCTTCATCAACGTAGTCTTGGATTTCCCTTAGAACATTTAGTGACTTGTTATAATAGTAAGTACGCTTGAAACGATGCTAAAGTAGAAAGATGGTTTTGTGAACATTATGGTTATCTCTTGTCTTTAGCTCAGAAACGTAGTGTGCTTTGAGGGCCAAATGACTTAGAACAGTGGAAGTCGAGTTTGACTTCACAACGTTGTCAGCCCTGTAAATACGTTCATGTTTAATAATGTTTGTTTGTATTTTGTGTTTGAGAAGCTTCTTCTTGTTTTTTTAAAAAATGTTGATTTTTGAAAAAAATGGTGTTGTGTTGTTTATTTATTTGAAAAAATGGAATGTATATGCTCTTTCATCCTCTCTCTATGGATCTAAGGTACCTACTCTTTCACATTTCTCTCTATCGATCTGGGTCATTTTTTCCAGCATATAAAGCGGTGCGTTTGCTAGTCGGGTCACTCTCATTGACTCGTCAACATCTCAACATGACTGAGAAGATTAGTAAACTGAATGAAGCGATGGTGAACATGCATCGGGTTAGACATACCCTGATTCAGAAGAACCCAGAGAAGAAGACGATGATCTTCCTGCAAATGGCCTAAGATCTGGTGGAAGAAGTCCTGCGAGAAGAGATCATCAAGGAAAGAGCGGAATGAGAGGAGAGACAAAGACTGCAGCAGCAGCAAAGGCAGCAACAACAACAGCTACAACAACAACTCTTGCAGCAGCTGCAACAAGAAGAAGAAGAAGTGTCCTGTAAGATGGATTGTGAGGAATTTGCCTTCTCCTTCACAAGGCGGTGAGACCTGTGGTGAAATGTGGCCGTCCTGCAGTAAGTTAAACTTCTCACCAAACACCCCCAATGGTCCTTTTCAGGGTCACCCACATTTCTTAGAAAAGATTACTCCATGATTGCCTAAAATAATTGGTGTGTTTTTATGTTAAGTTTATGTTTGTGACTGTCTTTTTTCCCCAACCACAAAATCCCTTGTTCAAAAATGTATGTATGGTGTATGTTTGTATAGAGTGTGTCTATAAACACTCCCTTCCCCTACCTATCTTAAAATTTAAGAAGTGTTTTCTTTTAGGTCCGCGTACTTGGTGTTGTGTTTTTTTTAATGTGTGTAGGTTGTATTTTCTGGTGTAAGGGATGTTTTCCTTCACGTCCGGGCTTCAAGTATATAAAGCGGTGCGTTCACCAGTCGGGCTACCCCCGTTGACTTGTCAACAGCCAAACAATGAGCAGCCGTAGGACAAAAAAAACTTACAGAAATTCAAGTTCACCTGGAGCATGTTCGTCATTTCATGGAGGAACTGGTCCTCATCCCGTTGGAGGAAGAGGTAGGGGATCAGAAAAAGAAGGAAGAAGAAGATGGTGCGGCCTCATCTGATGATGCTGCCCAACTGTGCTATGAAACCTATGGTGAGGACACCGCCGCCGCAACCACAGCAGCTGCGACCACAGCAACAGCCACAGCAGAGACCACAGTCACAACCACAGCAACCTCCACAACAGCATCCACAAGCACAAAGGGTGTATAGGAGGAGAAGGCAGACATTCACTGTCCCAGCCACTGAGGATTGGGACAGTGAAGCCACCCAGCCTTCTTCTGCCTTTCCCATCTCCAGCAATCCTTGGCGTGGAGATCGATGTAGTAGAAGATGTGTGGCTTGTGGTACCAGACCTGGGGGGTGTGGGCATCTATAGGCGAACTTGACAACCAAACGGCCTTTTTCAGAGCCACCCCAATTGCTAAGAAAAGAAATCCTATTTGCCTCAAAATTTTGTGTTTCTATGTTGAGTGTATATTTGTATCTGCCTTTGTCTTTTTCACTCAAAAAATCCCTTTCTCTTGTGTAAAAGAATTATAAAAAGTGTTTCTTTTATGTCCGCGCACTTAGTGTGTTTTATGTGTGATGTTTTTCCTTCACGTCCGTGCTTCCAGCATATAAAGCGACGCATTCACCATTAACGCCATTCATCGTCAACTGAAAAGAAGACAAGAATGACAACAGTGGAGAATTTGCGGGAAGCCTGGGATGTGGGGGTAGAGTCCCTGTTAGAAAAGATAGAGTACTATTGGAGTTACCCAGTTACCCTACACTATGTGACAAGGTAAGTGTCAGCCCTGAAAACAGCCAGGAGTCTTGTCCAAGAAGTCATGGATGAGGAAGCAAGGAAATTGAAGGCAACCTCGGTAATTAAACCCTGTCGAGTGGGGATATTAAAGGAAGCGCTAGATTCGATGGTAGTGGTGAAGTAATTTCTCCAAAAGATAGAGGCCTGTTTAGATTGGTATCACCCACCCCTCAGCAGTGTGAGAAGTGACGCAGCTACCTTGAACATAGCTCAGAACCTTGTCAGGAAAGTGATGGAAAAAGAAGTGGCTAATATCAAATCTACCTGGAAAGAATGGTGAAGGAGCAGGAGAAAAAACAACAAGACAAGTTCAGGAGATTGTGCCATCGCGACTGGCCCTCTGATCCGCCTAAGAAGAAGAAAAAGTTTCACATCCTAGGCTTCCTGAAGAAATGGTGATCAGGGAGGAAAAAGTAAACATCGAACGGTCCTTTTCAGGGCCACCCACATCTCTTAGAAAAGATTATTCCATGATTGCCAATGGTGTTTCTATGTTTCTATGTTTGTCTATGTGTATATTCTGTTCCCCAAGTGCCATCTCCACATTCATTTCCCACTGTCCCCCAAGTGACCCACTCTCCATGTTAATGTCCCCTCGTCCCTATTTACCCCCACATTGCTACTTGTGTACAGTTCGAGAAGATAAGACCCCAGTTTAGCGGTGTATATGGCATTGGTCTTTGTTGCTTCTTTTGTCGCTCATCGCCATAAGATCCGCAGGTGTAAGAAGCCCCCATCTCGGACCAGCGATCACGCTGCTGCACTAGTATTGATTTGTTTGGTGCGGAAACCGCGGCTTGAGCGGCATTAGCCGGCATGTCCGTTTCCTGCCTTTGAGCTATATAATATATTGTACAAACAAACATGTCACGTATTGCAACCGCCATGGTTCTTATGAAGTTCCGGATATGGTGGGTATAGCGCTTAACTCTAAGTATCGCATAGATATAGTTTAAGGTCCCAAGTGTCATACCGTAATTGGTGGCGTACAAAATATGAAGCCACCACATTACACCAGCTCAAAAGCGGAGGGTGTAATAAAATTAGTAGGACATTGGTGAGTCTGTGCGCAGAATCAGCTTACCAAAACTATCCTTTCCGACAACCTCATAGGCCTCTGCTCGACGCTCGGCTTCAATGCGTTTGCTTTCTTTTAGCGTGTCCCTACGGTAATGCCGGCATGTCGGCTAACATGAGCGAGCTTAAAAAGGGTTGTTTTCTTATGCCTGACGCCGGAAAAAAAGGCGCAAATGTTGAGTAGCAAAAGCGTGGTGGTTTCCTCTAACTTCTTATACAGAACACAAAGCAGTTCATCCATATCATAGTCCTCACAGTTGACCATAAATACTGCTTCGTCTTTTTTGCAGCAAGCCCACTGACTGTCGTATGTCTTGTGCAGGCGTATAGTAGGGCAGACGATGGCGATGACATCGAAGTGGTCCTTAAATGCCGATTCGAGCAGTTCGCAGGCAAACACTCTTGCCGCAGCCGAGGCAGTCAACGATCATGACGCAGTGTGGCTGTAAGTTATCAAATATCGCATTGCACCTACATTTTCAGCATCTCAGTTGTGCTGGCTAGTAGATGACCGATACGAATTGGCCATTTTGTATGTTACGCTCTTTGTCCATACATAGGTACGCTATGCCCTCGCTTGCGTGTTCAGTGCGTCTTCCTGACCCTTGGTGCGTGTGCTTTTTCGTTGACCTCATATGGATGACAAGGGCAACGTCGAATACTTGATAGACTTTCTCGCCTTTAGTTTTAGGGCATTTTCCCACTGCTGGTATCTCGACTACCCATGGGCATACATCTGGTTTGGGATGCCCTCGATCGTGATCGACACCTTGTTAATAAGTGGTCTTTAGACATTTTCCCTATCACGCTCAAATGTAGCACTCTTTACCGCCTCCTCGATGGGTAAAGCGATCGCTTTCACGATATTTGCCGGAGTGTTCAGGTTGATGTTCCACGTTTCGTCCCTTTTATTCACCACCATCCTGTGATGGCGCAGCAATAGGGTGTGTAATATAGCTACTTTTCCCATGTACTGCTGCCTGATCATGCGTGCGAGTTCTGATTAGATCACAACGTCGTACTACAGAGAAATGCCGCTGATGGTAAAGGCCAGACTGGTAGTATAACATATGAAGAAATGTTTCCCCCAAAAAACGGCAGTAATTGACTCATTGGGCTGGGCGTCAGCGATGGCACTGCCAGCGTGGACACTTATAGCGGCAGTATTAGATTTATGTATTCCCTGATAGGCAGCGTTACTCCGCTCTTTATCCATTAGCCAGAGATCCTTGTAGACACCCAAAACATCGGCATTGTCAATGCAGACCCAATTCGTTTCCTTCCAGCTTCACAATGGTTTTTCTGACAATGTCGCGGCCAAGGTATTTTACAATTGTACGGCTTGTGTCCGACGCTTGTGAGGCGCCGCTCAAAGCAGTTTGTGAATGCCAGTCTAGCGGTGGCGTGCACAATGACATTACTGCTGGTAAGGTTTGGAAATCTGACAATAAGCTCCTGGTTTTAGTCTGTGGTGCTCAGATTATTAGTCACAACGACGGTGCTCCATACTCCCTTTACACCAAGCGTACGGCGGAGGGAGCGGAGTGGATCGAGATTGTTTCCGTATTGAGACATGTTTAAGTTTCTAAAGTTTTGACAAGTTTGATGCTACTGGAATTCAGGTGCCCTTCCTTTAATATGCTAAGATTTGTCGTTGTATCGCACAAGTACTTAGCTTTAATAGCAAAACACAGATGAAGACTTTGAAATGACCGACCTTGGTGGTCGTGAAGAGAATCTGCACGAGGAAGATGAAACCACAACTACCACCGAAGCCAATGAGACAGAAGAGATACAGACGAAAACCCCTTCTTGGGCCACCTGCAACGAGTTACCAGCTGGGTGAAAGCAAGAATATGTATCCACAAGGAGACTAGAACAACGACCAACCGAGTTCAATGCGTACCGCAAAATACGGAACCTTCTGGAAAGCGCAGAATTAATCTCAAGTTTATGGCGAAGCAAAACAGCGCTCTCGCAGTAAAGTGGGGGCGGAGGTGAATTCTGTTAACAAACAAAACTAACCAACTTGAATTCTTGGCCCCATCGACGCTACAAAAGCAACTGGGAGTTAATTTCGTCCAAACGTTAGGTCTCAGAGAGGAGCGGCTACCTGCCGAATCACGGATAAGATCGCTGCGGCTCAAGAAAAAGTTCCGACGGAAACAAGCAGGCTGACAGATATTGAGCTCCTCAATCCGATTCGTGGACACAGAGCTCAAAGAAGCGGCGGCACAGAACCTGAGATCCTTTCGATGCGAGAGATCCTGGGATTAAACAAGACACTTCAGACGTACAGCGATGCGCTTTCGCTTATCATTGCGATGGTCTTAGAGGTTGATGAACGTCTAGCCGCAGAGAGAAGAAAGCTGACCGAAGCGGAAGATCAAAACTACGCACAAGGAGATACAAGACAACATTGTAGATATGTTGTTGGCACGCAAGGATCAACTAAAATAGCCGATGATTTATGAGGGACACTTTGCAATTAATTTTCTGCTATTCGGAAGACCATCAACAAAATTCTCCATTAAGATGCAACCCTTGCCAAGCGGCTCAAAACACTCGACTATATAGCCTCGATTCTCACGGCTCTTGGGTTCATTATAAGCACAATTGTGCTCACAATAGCAGGAGGAGGCGGTACAACCCCACTTTCCGTTGTTCCGACACCTAAATCCGACCCCAGCAGCGCAAAAGAATGGATTAAAAGGCAGCTGGAGCGGCTGGTCGGTATGCTGGAAAAGCTCGCAGAAAAGGGGTTGTGTATGCTCTTCCCGCCGTCATTTGGACTATTGTATCATTCCTCCTAAAAACTGCCGGCAATGTCATTCCTGGTGGGCCGGAAATGTGATGGTTCTTGTCATTACGACAGAGGTCGCAATCTTTTGCCGTTCTCAGTCCTCACATTAGAACGCCGAGACATCGGAGCGAAAGCTACGACAGGGTTGCACAGTGTGCTTGTCGGTCAAGAGCGCAGAAAGCAGATAGTCGCAAGTCACACGGCAATACTACTCACAACTAGTGCTATTTTGTCGGCATCGTGGTTTTCGGATTCTTTTGATGCCTGCGCTTTTTAAATGGTTCTGGTTTGTGCTACTAACACGTCTTGCGCGGGTGGGTCAAAGCCAACGTTTTCATGCTTCGTTGGCTGCGGTTGTTGGATTTAAAGACTTACTGGACTTTTACGGAGCTGGCACTCACACGTCCCGAATACCCAAGCGTTTATCAACGTCATGTGGCTTTAAGTCCACCTCGAACAAACAAACTCAACTGGAAATATTGCTGATGGGAAAAACAGCACCCTGCTACAAATTATACGTAGTGATGGTGAGTCCTATGTAGAGTTGTGTACTGTCTCCTATGGAATTTCACCTTGGTGTAAGACTGCGTGACGGCGGCATCCAAGAGCTCTAGATACGCATTTTAAACGAAAGAAATTTCGCCAGTTAATATACTGGAGTGCACCATCACCCTTGAATATTAAAGAAAAGTGCGAAGAAATATACTAGCACACCGTGAGTCTACCCGGTCCTGCCTTCTTTAGTAACAGCACTGCAAGCGCCTTAAGACATTTAATCCCCGTTTAATGCCGCCCCAGATTATGAAACTATTGGGCACGATGATTGCAAGTGATACCACTGTCGGCGCAAGCGTAGGTATGGGTGCCGTGTAAGGTCGTGTACTTAATGGCCGACAGTATCACGTCAGTCATCGGAATTACCGCAATAAATGCATCTGGTTACTATCGCTGGGATTCCACTCAAAACATTCAGAACGGTGGTGGTTGTACCCTCAGCTACAACAACGACATTATATATCACCGTCCTGGGCGCCAGTTTTGACTTCATTGACCCCAATGAAAATCGTGGTCACGGAACGCGTTCAATCCGTATAAACGTAGTTGTTCCGGCACATAATGACAACAGTAATCTGCCGTTCCCACGGTTCTCGCTAACGTCTCACACGAAAGCTTTACAACTAGCTTTATGACTATGGTTACCATTGGAGACACCATCCGGTGTGAGGGCCTCTATGTCAGCGCACAAGCGTCCCGATTTTCAGCCTCTCTAACCATCTTCAGCTTTCGCAATTAGAACTTTTACTATACTTAATATGTAAGCAATGAAACAAAGCCATCATGGAGCGACCAGACATAGGCAAGGAACACAAATCATTTGTGCAGCCTGCCAATCTTAAAATTGACTAGAAAGAAGGATTATTGGTGCAGCTCGCACAAAAAGTGCATGACATCGAAAAGGTATATAAACTGTTGGTGCGAGAGTATCTGCGCCTCCTTGGGGTCGACACGTACCGGTTCAGATTGGGATATAACGAGATTGCAAAAAAAAAAAAAAAAAAAAAAAAAAAAAAAAAAAACAAAAACAAACAAACAAACAAAGGTAATTAAGCACTTGGTTACCTAGAGCATCCTAAGCCAACCCGCGAGCAGCTAGGGTTAATTGCGATTACTTGGTCAAAACAACAGCCAAACGTACTGTGTGCATTTTACGAAGTTAATCATATGTTATAGTTAATGCTACATTAAAGCCTTATCAGTAGTGTGTCGTAGGTAAATTAATTAGTGGTGTATTGTAATGTATTTGCTAATGTATTATGCTTAATGCTGTTACGAAGTTAATCATATGTTATAGTTAATGCTACATTAAAGCCTTATCAGTAGTGTGTCGTAGGTAAATTAGTTAGTGGTGTATTGTAATGTATTTGCTAATGTATTATGCTTAATGCTCGATCACAAGTTTTGTTCAAAGTGCATTACACGTCATGCTTTAAATCCTTCTGTATGTTATATTCGATGAAAATCAATACTTTTCTGATAAATATGCTTGCAAAGCACAGTGATTATCTTATCAAGAATGAAAATAGACCCATAAATCAAGGCACTTATGAAAAGAGAGCTTAGCAGAAAATTAGCACGCTCATTATTTTATACAGACTAAGATACACATTGCTAAAAGAATCGTGGTGGACCCCGGGTGCCCGAGTGGTCTAAGCCTCTCGCCTTTACAAATCATTCACATCTCACCTCTGTTCGCGTGGATTCGAGACTCGGCTTGGCCAACATGTGAGAAAGTTTGCCAGTAGCTTCCCGTGTGTTGGTGGTTCTTCCCAGGGTCTTCCATGTTTCATCCTCCACTAAATTTACTAGCCACCATGTATAGACTATCATGTGCTAAAAAATGGTGTTAAAACCCACACAACCAAAATAATCGTGCGTCATATGCCTGCGAACAAAATGAACTTAAAAAAGAAATTCCGAAGGTGCAAGTTTACTTGTATTTGTCTTGTTTGTAAATGATGTCTTAAAGACACTGATGGTAAAAAAAGAGGATAGACTGAGCTGTGTCATTTTCTCTCCAGGTGTGGCAGTGAACAAACCTCTGATTAGTTATACTCGAAATCGTGCTTGCTTTTTTGAGTTAGTCTTATTGTAATTGAAATTTACTTTGCATGAACATTTAATCTTCTCTATAATACAGCTTGACGCAGTCAACTGACTACAATTTCTGTCTGTATATATTTTTCATACATTCAATGAATGGTAGATATGTAGAGATATGTATTCCATACATTCAATGAATGGTATATATGTAGAGGCATGTATTCCATACATTCAATGAATGGTATGTATGTAGAGATATGTATTCCATACATTCAATGAATGGTATGTATGTAGAGATGTATTCCATACATTCAATGAATGGTATATATGTAGAGATATGTATTCCATACATTCAATGAATGGTATGTATGTAGAGATATGTATTCCATACATTCAATGAATGGTATATATGTAGAGATATGTATTCCATACATTCAATGAATGGTATATATGTAGAGATATGTATTCCATACATTCAATGAATGGTATAAGTAGAGATATGTATTCCATACATTCAATGAATGGTATGTATGTAGAGATATGTATTCCATACATTCAATGAATGGTATATATGTAGAGGCATGTATTCCATACATTCAATGAATGGTATGTATGTAGAGATATGTATTCCATACATTCAATGAATGGTATATATGTAGAGGCATGTATTCCATACATTCAATGAATGGTATATATGTAGAGATATGTATTCCATACATTCAATGAATGGTATGTATGTAGAGATATGTATTCCATACATTCAATGAATGGTATATATGTAGAGATATGTATTCCATACATTCAATGAATGGTATATATGTAGAGATATGTATTCCATACATTCAATGAATGGTATATATGTAGAGATATGTATTCCATACATTCAATGAATGGTATATATGTAGAGGTATGTTTATATATATATATATATATATTGTAGATATTAGTTATTTTCATTTATATGTCTCATTTGAAGTTTTTAAACACATACAGTGAATATGCGTTGTATGTAATTCCAATGGCATAACATTCTACAGTGAAACCTATCATAGCGAACATTTCCATAGTAAAAAATAAAATTAATTTTATAGTTTCATGTACATATTTAGCAACTATTTTTATAGTTTCATGTACATATTTAGCAACTATTTTTATAGTTTCATGTGCATATTTAGCAACTATTTTTATAGTTTCATGTACATATTTAGCAACTATTTTTATAGTTTCATGTACATATTTAGCAACTATTTTTATAGTTTCATGTACATATTTAGCAACTATTTTTATAGTTTCATGTACATATTTAGCAACTATTTTTATAGTTTCATGTACATATTTAGCAACTATTTTTATAGTTTCATGTACATATTTAGCAACTATTTTTATAGTTTCATGTACATATTTAGCAACTATTTTTATAGTTTCATGTACATATTTAGCAACTATTTTTATAGTTTCATGTACATATTTAGCAACTATTTTTATAGTTTCATGTACATATTTAGCAACTATTTTTATAGTTTCATGTACATATTTAGCAACTATTTTTATAGTTTCATGTACATATTTAGCAACTATTTTTATAGTTTCATGTACATATTTAGCAACTATTTTTATAGTTTCATGTACATATTTAGCAACTATTTTTATAGTTTCATGTACATATTTAGCAACTATTTTTATAGTTTCATGTACATATTTAGCAACTATTTTTATAGTTTCATGTACATATTTAGCAACTATTTTTATAGTTTCATGTACATATTTAGCAACTATTTTTATAGTTTCATGTACATATTTAGCAACTATTTTTATAGTTTCATGTACATATTTAGCAACTATTTTTATAGTTTCATGTACATATTTAGCAACTATTTTTATAGTTTCATGTACATATTTAGCAACTATTTTTATAGTTTCATGTACATATTTAGCAACTATTTTTATAGTTTCATGTACATATTTAGCAACTATTTTTATAGTTTCATGTACATATTTAGCAACTATTTTTATAGTTTCATGTACATATTTAGCAACTATTTTTATAGTTTCATGTACATATTTAGCAACTATTTTTATAGTTTCATGTACATATTTAGCAACTATTTTTATAGTTTCATGTACATATTTAGCAACTATTTTTATAGTTTCATGTACATATTTAGCAACTATTTTTATAGTTTCATGTACATATTTAGCAACTATTTTTATAGTTTCATGTACATATTTAGCAACTATTTTTATAGTTTCATGTACATATTTAGCAACTATTTTTATAGTTTCATGTACATATTTAGCAACTATTTTTATAGTTTCATGTACATATTTAGCAACTATTTTTATAGTTTCATGTACATATTTAGCAACTATTTTTATAGTTTCATGTACATATTTAGCAACTATTTTTATAGTTTCATGTACATATTTAGCAACTATTTTTATAGTTTCATGTACATATTTAGCAACTATTTTTATAGTTTCATGTACATATTTAGCAACTATTTTTATAGTTTCATGTACATATTTAGCAACTATTTTTATAGTTTCATGTACATATTTAGCAACTATTTTTATAGTTTCATGTACATATTTAGCAACTATTTTTATAGTTTCATGTACATATTTAGCAACTATTTTTATAGTTTCATGTACATATTTAGCAACTATTTTTATAGTTTCATGTACATATTTAGCAACTATTTTTATAGTTTCATGTACATATTTAGCAACTATTTTTATAGTTTCATGTACATATTTAGCAACTATTTTTATAGTTTCATGTACATATTTAGCAACTATTTTTATAGTTTCATGTACATATTTAGCAACTATTTTTATAGTTTCATGTACATATTTAGCAACTATTTTTATAGTTTCATGTACATATTTAGCAACTATTTTTATAGTTTCATGTACATATTTAGCAACTATTTTTATAGTTTCATGTACATATTTAGCAACTATTTTTATAGTTTCATGTACATATTTAGCAACTATTTTTATAGTTTCATGTACATATTTAGCAACTATTTTTATAGTTTCATGTACATATTTAGCAACTATTTTAAGGACAACTGTAAAATATATTTTATACGATAAAGGGCTTTAATAATAAACTCTTTCCGTCTTTATTTGTAAATCAATATTTGTTAGCGTTGAATTGGAGAATCTTTCACTGCCAGTGATCTTTAATCTAATATAGTATACGATACAAAACATAAAAAGATAAATAAATTGATAAATAAAAGTTTGGATATGAAAATTGAAGCAGCAACAACACCCTGATATATCTTCATACATATATACTTGTTGAATTGGAGAACCTTTCACTGCCAGTGATCTTTAATCTAATATAGTATACGATACAAAACATAAAAAAGATAAATAAATTGATAAATAAAAGTTTGGATATGAAAATTGAAGCAGCAACAACAGCCTGATATATCTTCATACATATATACGAGGGTCATTTAAACAGTTCTGAATATTGATGCGCTGTACAACAAAGTTTCTTTTATTAAGTGATCAGTACGTCAAAGCATCCACTTCAAATAGTTTCCATGAACCTTTACACACTTTTCATTATGATTATCCAATTACTAAATGCCATTTTGTATCCACTTTTTGGTATGTTTTGGTTTTGTGGTGCTAAACGCCATTTTTCAGCACATGATAGGCTATACATGGCGGCCAGTACATTTGGTGGAGGAAGAACCTGCGAATACCCCGGGAAGAACCACCGACACACGGGACGCTACTGGCAAGCCTTATCATATACACAAGTTGGTCGCGCCGAGCCTTGAACTCACGCGAACAGAGGTGAAATGTGTGAGTGAGCTGTAAAAGCGAGAGCCTTAGACCACTCGGCCACCTTTTTGGTATGCTCTTCATACACTGAAAAACTGCACTTCTACCCGCATGTCGGCTTTCAAATTGTCTGCCGCTCAGAGTATCTTTTGATAATGGAATATAGCCAAAAATCACTTGGAGTTAAATCAGGGCTGTATGGAGGATGTGGAAAAGTTTGGATGTTGTGCTCCTTCAGGAAGTCTGTCGCTACGGAAGATTTATTTGCTGGTGCGTTGTCATGTAGTATATGGATACCTCAGGTACTGGTGCGTGCAAGCGTGGTTGGGTAGTGTTCCACAACATTGGGCAACACATCGGAGGCTTATAAATGTCCAGTGACTCTAGCAGAGTTAGGCACAGATACCTGGACGACCCGGTCTTTTTCATCGAAAAATAATGCGAATTAAACTCTCTTGACAGCCCGACTACGGCCTTCGTGAAATTCGCAACCGTCTTTAAAACCATGAAACCACCTCAGAAATGTAGGACGTAACAGAGAATTACATCCGTAAACTTCATCCAACTCGGCCTTGATATCAGTCAGAGAGTACCTTAAAGGAGCCAGTATTTTACAATATGCACTTTGCTCAGTAACAGAATTGTTTCTCCTTCTTCGCATTTTTCGTCACTGTCATTTATCTATGTTACTTCACACGCATATATCTGCAGGTGTCCGGCGTGCTGTACGTACAGCTGCAGCTCATTTTTATAGAATGTTATTTTGTCTATCTATCGGCATTAATTTATTGACAGGTTTAAACAAACAAAAAAGTTAAAACAAAATATTCTTAACTATTTACATACCCCTCGTACAGACATACATACATACATACATACATACATACATACATACATACATACATACATACATACATACATACATACATACATATATACATACATACCACAACGTAGTCATATTCAAAACAAAGATAGATAATGCTACTTTTACAACTGCTTTCTTAATGAATTGTAAATGAATATATTAATGTTTAAACATCGAGTTCAGAAAATAAATAATAAAACCGCATGACGTAACTGAATTGAAAGTAACGTCCTGTCCGAAGAATCCAACTATCATTACTTATAGCATGTCTGTTTTGACTGAATTTGAAGAAAACAAAATTAATCAATTTACACAAAACAAGTCATAATGAGTCTTTATAGAAACAATGGAGAACCTTCGTAATTTTGCCGAATTGATTCTTATGTTACTTACCTCATTAATACTTAAATTATTATAATCTCTCCATATCTGCAATTGCTAAAATATATCTAGCCACATTAAAATGACCTGTTTTTGAACAAATCCGCCAAATTTGTGAAAACTACACTCTATACGATAGTTGATGCACGGTTTCATTTTGAATAAACTGTTTTTTATGTCTACACAGTGATGTCAGCATAACGTGTGTAATATACGAAATACAATGTTCCGTCTGTTTGCCATTTACGTTCAGTCAACTGTTGTATATTTTTTTTTTTTTTTTTTTTTTTCTAAACAGGCTGCTGACTAACTTCATCGCAGTCTACGTGTGAATCATTACGTAATGACACATGGACTTTTAAGCCTGTCTAACCTATAACACCATAGTTAAACACCTGGCTAGTTCTTATTATATGTAACTTGTTCAGTTTTCACTGTTATATGTTTGTCATCTTAAAATCATTATTTTTTTTAGTTTCTATTAAAGCCCAAATTTGTTTCAATTACATGGTAAAAATGTACTCTTCTTTAAACGAAAACAATCTGTTTTAATAAGTGGACATGGTTATCTTGGTTTTGGTGATTAGAAAATTATCAGACTTCGTATTAGATCAGTCTTAATCGAATTGGTAAAAAAAAAAAAAAAAAAGACCAGCATTTATTTTGTCGGCATGGGTCTTTATGTTTATTAGTAAGTCAATATGTATTAACATAGTTTCTTCATATATATATATATATATATATATATATATATATATATATATATATATATATATATATATATATATATATATATATATAATGTCAGCTAAGAAGAGGTTTGAGTCTTATCGGGCTTCGTTAGGCAGTGTGCATTTTTCCGTCGATTAGTTTCTCTGCTATGGGTATACTATTAAGTATTGGCAGGAGGTGACAAAGGTTTTCATTGAACGTGACAAA
The DNA here is from genome assembly GCA_029931535.1 of Margaritifera margaritifera. Lineage (NCBI taxonomy): Eukaryota > Metazoa > Mollusca > Bivalvia > Unionida > Margaritiferidae > Margaritifera > Margaritifera margaritifera. The sequence continues at coordinate 6,171,075 of JAQPZY010001658.1, read as the reverse complement.
TACATTTAGATCCGGAAGAACAAAAATCGCTATAGGAGGCTATAGAATAGAATGTAGAGTAGACTACGAAATTTAAATTGCAGTCCATAATAGGTTATGCTTGAGAGAGCCAAGTCAAGGGCAACCCCCACATCCACAATGTATCAAATTGTTCCTTCCATCAAAGCTGTGTACTTCGTAAAAGCCAGTATCGGCACGGAGAATTACCTTTGATGTCGTCAAAAATGACAAGGGCATTTCTTATGATAGTTTAGTCTGACTGATAAAGGAAGAACATTTATTATATCGTTATGTAATCCATAGTGGTCATTTAGGAGGAAGTATTTATCTTATTAACAAAATCTCACGTGAGGTCTGATACCTAATGTCATTTGGCGTTGCTCGGCTTTAGTTTCGACATAATCAAAGTATAACCTCTTCATGAAACTGACAATGTTGATTTAATGACACTCGCACACACACACATATGATATATATATATATATATATATATATATATATATAGATATAGTCAGTGAAATCACAATATAGAGACAAATAGTCATACATACAATACTATATTAATAAGTGATATATATGTATACAACATATCAATTATTTTATTAAAATTTTATAAAATATTATATAATGCCTTAGTATTAAGGCCATTCCGATGAATCCAGTAACTTTCTTTAATCAGTCGGATCAAAAATCCATGCACAATATCGATTTGCATGATAAAAATCAAGTAAAGAGTGATTATTTGTATTAAAATGTATTGATACATTAGAGGAGAACTGAGGATCCAAAACAATGTTTTATATGAAAGCGGTGATTATTCATTCTCTTAGAAACTTGATGAGCAAGTGTTTGTCCAACATACTGCATTCAAAGAGATGATTTACTCGATACGTATCCATATGGCTTATTGAACTTAAGATATAGATACAATCCTGAAACAGCACTGATCTTTGATAAAAAAATAGCATACTGAAAAGCATTATACAATTGACTTTTCCTATTTTCTAAGCTTTATTTCAATAATTCTAAAATTTGTTTCGTTGAGAATATCTTTCCGAAAGTTGGATAAGATCTGAGTAAAACAAATGTTTGCATTTCCTGGAAACAAAGCTTCATCCTTTAATCGGAAGCTTGTCAACAATATTACCAGGCAACCCTGTACAAGGCTTTTTATCATTGTGTAAAGGACTTTTCTTCAACTTATTGAAAGTAAACCTAACCATGGCCCAACTATCATATTTGGGTACAAAAACCTAAACAATGTCCAACTATCATATTTGGGTACAAAAACCTAAACAATGTCCAACTATCATATTTGGGTACAAAAACCTAAACAATGCCCAACTATCATATTTGGGTACAAAAACCTAAACAATGTCCAACTATCATATTTGGGTACAAAAACCTAAACAATGCCCAACTATCACATTTGGGTACAAAAACCTAAACAATGTCCAACTATCATATTTGGGTACAAAAACCTAAACAATGTCCAACTATCATATTTGGGTACAAAAACCTAAACAATGCCCAACTATCATATTTGGGTACAAAAACCTAAACAATGTCCAACTATCATATTTGGGTACAAAAACCTAAACAATGTCCAACTATCATATTTGGGTACAAAGTTTATATGAAGTTACAAGTGTAGAAGACTAGTTAAAAGTGAGATTTCCTATTATAGAATTCAACAAATCCTTTTCTAATTTACTTTGAATGATATACAGTTTTTTTTTCTAAAACAATAATAAGACGCTATAGAAGTGATTTTCAGCTTTTTGGATTCTGATCAGGAGTCCGTTTTACTTGTACTCAAAGTTTCGTGGCTTATATGTGTGATATGTATGGTTGACTCATTAGAGCAATTTCCGAAACAAAAAAAGAGAAAAAGCTGCAATTGAATCACCTCACACTTTCCCTCCAAAACACGATTTGCTCATACAATTTGGAAAAGTATTCTATACTGTGTATCTAGTCACATTGGTATTAAGGGGTAATGAAAGGACAGATACAGGAGCCAAAACTGACCTACTGTCAACTATTTCCGAATGGAAGATTTCAAATACTGACTTTAAATATTATATAAACCAGCATGTTCTTAATACTTGACAAAATATGTGGAATGAAAACTCCAAAAACAAATTTCACAACATCAAACCCACTATTGGAGAATGGTATCCCTTATTTGCAACAAGTCGCTCAGATGAGGTACTATTTTGCTGGTCGTGTATTGGACACACGTACCTGACTCGTGCATACCTCCTGAAGTGTTAACCACGATCAGAGTGTATATCCTACCAGTGTCCACTCTCAGTGGAATACATTCTTGTCTGGTGTGTCGACTTCCACCCGGTGAGACAGAAGTATTCTGATGTGAACTCGATGGAGAAATTGTATGATGATATTCCACCCGAAAAAAACGATGATATTTTGTGGGAATGCGGTTTGTATAACATATTTGACAATATGTTTAAGGTGTTTACATGTGTTGCATTTATCTTTTATTTTATATATCTTTAACAGAATTTTAACATCTTTACTTTTTGTCTTGTTATACTTCACGTTAACATTTATTGGGAAGGGTTTATCTTCCTAAGTTTTGTGTGCAATTCTTCATTTTTACATTTTTACAACATTGCTTTTAGTTGGTACCAAGGTGCAGTGAAATGCTAATACATACATACATACATACATACATACATACATACATACATACATACATACATACATACATACATACATACATACATACATACATACATACATACATACATACATACATACATACATACATACATACACACATACATACATTTCCCTCTAAAGTTATCAAGCTTATCAATCGACTTGTACTTTCAATCCTAACTATATGGCACGGCAAAGACCAAGCAAACAACTTTACCTACCCATCTCTCACCTTCAAAACTCTAGTTACCAGCCTACCGGTTACATTATATCTTCATAAAAATGATTTTTGTTTTGCTTTGCGTTCATACCTACCTACCTACCTCCTACCTACCTACCTACATACATACATACATACATACATACATACATACATACATACATACATACATACATACATACATACATACATACATACATACATACATACATACATACATACATACATAGATACATACATACATACTTACATACATACATTTTCCTTTCAGTTTTAAAGAAGATACTTCCGCATGGCGACTCAGAGCGGATTATCTTGAAAATAAATGATTGAACACTTAAACTACTGTGTCATCGGTCGATCAACTGACGTTTGAACACAGGGTATACAATTTGATCCAATCACGCGCCTGAGGTATGAAATCCCGTCCTGATTGAGGTGATTAGGAATTACTTTATTGATATACAGTTTAATAGGGGACAGTTTATTGCCATATTATTTTAAACTTTCTTGACTAAAGATGGAGGTATTCACTTGAGCGAAGATGAAGATATGTAGACTGCTTTTAGTCTTCTTTGGTATGTACATACACACTTCGTAATGGGGACTAGGCTGTATTTCTTTCAAATCAAACATATTTTTGTACTTTTGTTGTATTTTACTTAATGTTTTTAAAGTGCTCTCTCTCTCTCTCTCTCTCTCTCTCACACACACACACACACACACAAACACACACACACAACAACAACAATCAACTGTGTTTTAATTTCTGACATAACATTCTATGTTAATAACCTTTGAACGTAGATTTCTTCTTGCAAATATATAATCATATACATAATATATAGTCCTGAAAGTTGTATAAAATATGCACCTGAAATGTTTTTTATTAATATGGGCATTATCACTTCATTGCATTAGGGCATCATCAATTCGTTGCATTAGGGCATCATCAATTCGCTGCATTAGTGCATCATCAATTCGTTGCATTAGGGCATAATCAATTCGTTGCATTATGAGGCTCATATTACAATTGTTTTTATCATTATGGGTTATATATATACTAACTGAACTCTTAATCTTATGAAAATTCTAAATTGGAAGTTTTCTTACATAGCACAGTTTTATGTAACCCATAATGATAAAAACTACTGTAATATGAGCCTCCTAATGCAACGAAGTGATGATGCCCTAAAGCAACGAATAGACGATGATCTAATGCAACGACGTGATGATGTCCATATATATATATATATATATATATATATATATATATATATATATATATATATATATATATATATATATATACATAGAGAGAGAGATCTTTGTGTACTCTCCCTCCCTCTCTATCTCTCTCTGTCTTTCTTTCTCTACGCATCTATATATATATATATATATATATATATATATATATATATATATATATAGAGAGAGAGAGAGAGAGAGAGAGAGAGAGAGAGAGATCCCTTGTGTGCTCTCTTCCCTATCTATATATGTCTCTCTGTCTCTCTCTCTGTCTTCTCTCTCTCTCTCCTCTCTCTCTCTCTCTCTCTATATATATATATATATATATAGAGAGAGAGAGAGAGCGAGAGAGAGAGAGAAGAGAAATCTTCGTTGTGTACTCTCCCTCCCTCCCTCTCTATCTCCTATCTCTCTCTGTCTCTCTCTGTCTGTATTTTTGTCTGTCTCTCTTCATATATACATATATATGTATATATATATATATATATATATATAGAGAGAGAGAGAGAGAGAGAGAGAGAGGAGAAATCTTTTTTGTGTACTCTCCCTCCCTCTCTATCTGTCTCTGTGTCTCTCTCTGTCTCTCTCAATATATAGATATAACGGATATATTTCATCGAGTAGGTGAAAAACTCAGTATTTTCGCCACGAGACTGAAAATAAGTAAGTTTTTCACCCGCGAGATGAAATATATCCATTATTCACTCGGAGCAAGCACATTTTCTTTTTATTTTATGCTCAGTCGTATTGGTTAGTAATATGTATAACAAATTGAAGTAGCAGATTTCTTACAGTATCTCGCGCGATAGTGTCAGAGCTTTACCGTTTATATTCTGCTATGTTTTGTGCATATTCGCACAGAAAATATAAGTAGTAATATAATTCTCCTTCCCAATTCAAGGTAAAACAGCACATATAAAAAATGAAGAAAAATATATTTGCATTTTGTTGAATTTGAACTCGGTTCTTTTGTATACAAGGCGGCCATACTAACTTTTTACACCACACAAGCATCTTAAAATAGCTCAAAATTTCTTAGTCATATGTTATCAATCTCTAGTGACGGACAGTGAAAAATTATTTGTTGTATTTCACTCCAGGGAATTATCAAGATATCAAGATTGTTTTACTTGGAAAATCCAAATAATTCACGGTATAGCATAATATATATATATATATATATATATAAATATATATATATATATATATATATATATATATTAGTTTATGTAACAGAAATCAGTAAAATATTCATGCTGTATTCATTCAAGCACTTTCGCATCATCATGATGGATGCTCTTCAAATAGGTATATTATAACAAATATGAAAGTTTGTGCAATTTCTTTTCTTATTTTCATATCGTCATGTATGATTTTCTCATCAAAATGGTACATTAACATTGGTGTTATGCGTGAAAATAAGATAATTATGCCTATTTTGCTCTTGCTTACACTGAGCCTTCTAGCTGTAGTATGTGTGCAATGACCTTAATTATGGGGAAATTAGAAGTCTTATAACACAGAAGTAAAGTAAACTTAAATTTGAAACTGTTGCATTAAGTAAAAGAAAAATATAGCAAAAATGTTTCTTTTCATTCATTTGTAATAAAATTAGGGGAAAAAATGATGACAAAACAGATTCGCTTTCTTCCATATAATAGTGTTAGAAGAATAAGCAAACATTTTACCCTTTGACCTTTGACCTCTGTAAACCTGATCTGTTCCATCCCTGTTCAAACGGTAAATTTTTTTTAGTGACATCTCAGGAATAATTGTGGTAAATATCATATTCATGTCTGTTAGCATAACATTGGTTGCTATGTTGAGAAAATGCAATGTGCATTTTTAAAATAGCTCACTTTTCATGAGGGGGGTGAATCTGGGCTTGTGTGGGACTTTGCTACCAATGAATACTGTTCTGTGGAAAAAAATACACGAGCATTATGCAAAAGAACTGTTTAGATGCTTGCGACTTACATGTTTCAGCTATACAACCAAAATTAAATCATACAATAATAATACCTATGTCGCCTTTATGGTGGCGCTCTACAGATATTACTTACTTCTCAGAGAGTGACACGTGTAAGGTGAAGTTGTTTGCATTTGCAACATGCACAATAAAGAGAATGTTGGCATACCTCTATGCTACTTTCATGTACTGTGGCTGAAATTTCTTTACATATTGATATGTACAAAGCATCCAGTTTAAATTTTTCATGAATTTCGAATAATTAGTTAGAACTGTTAAGGTTTGATTGTAGAGTGCGCATTAAATAAAGTTTCTTTTTTTTCCCGAAATATTCCTTATCAGTAATAATTGATGTAAGGGAAGGACTTTGAAGTTTCCTCCTGAACAGTATGTAGATGTTTAGTAACTTTTAATAATCTGAGATGTTCTGTTCTTCTTTGATGTATATCTACTGTCATTCACTTTCTTAGTTAAATTTTCTTCTGACCTATGTAAAAGGCTTCACATTTCACACATATCAATCCATACATCACATTTTTAAAAAATTGCAATCCATGTCCTGTTTAACTTTAAATATCGTACCGTTGTTAAAATTAATCGAGTTTCCTTCTGTTATATTAGAACATGTTTTCATCTACTCATACCACATTCAATTACTCAGGCCTCTCTTTCAATGAAGTTAAATTTAGACCTGGTAAGAATTTGTTTGAAATTTTAGCTTGTCTTTTACTATTTATAATTTCATTTCTTCCAAGACATTTATCATTTAATCACGAAGTAAATGTTCACATGTTCGTATAATCGGGAAGATATTAGCGTTCCTTGGGTTATAAGTTGTACTTAAAGGAATTCGAGTTGAAGATGGGTTAATGGTTTCAGGATTATCTCCTTTGACCGGTCCATTTCTTTAAACTGTGAATATTCCTTGGTTGACGATTTCCTCTGGGTAGTTTTGCCTGCGAATATATTGCTGTAATTCTACGAGTCTCTGTTCCTGTGTATGTTTGTCCTTACAATTGTTGTCACTCTTGATGCAAGATTAAAAGAAATATATATTTTTATATGTTTTGCATGGCAAGATTTAAAGTTGAGATATGTGTATCAGTTGGTTTGCTATAAATGTCAGTAGAAATATGGGTTCCAGATAATTTGACGAGTTTGTCCAGGAAAGTAACACTTAATTCACTCTCATTTTCTTTGTTAATTTTATAGCTGGATGTAAGTTATTAAGTTTCTGGAAGAATTCCTCTCTAGATAATTGTTGATTTCATATTATGAAACAGTCGCCTAAAAATCACTTCCAGATCTTTCTCAAATAATCCCCAAAATCTTTTCCGTGTTTATCCCTCATTCTGTTAAATAATGTCTCTTCCAAATATCCAAAGACTAGCGTAGCATACGTTGGTGCCACCTTGGCGCCCGTAGCCTTACCTTTGTTTCTGTATGTAGTAATTTCCATTGAAGTAAAATACATTGTGTTTAAGTACTAGTTTAAGGCATTATACATTCAGATCTGAATCGTGAATACATGCTTTCACTTTTTTGTTTTGCCAAATTTTCACTGCTTCTTATCCAAGGTCATTCGGTATATCTATATCAAAGTAGCAAGTGTTGATCCCTAGTTCACGACGTCTGGTAATTGGTTGAGTAATCAATATCAATATAGTGCGCCAATATTTTGTTTGCATAACGTTCTGCCAGGAAATGACGCAAACAACCGAGCTATGCATATAAAGGGTTGCAGCAAGAAACTTCGAGAAATAACTCTCCACGATAAAGATTATACGACGTGATCAGAGACAAGTTGCAAAATCAAGTTGTTGATCCACAGCTACATAATTTATGGCCAGACGGAATGGGGAGGGGGGCATTGCCATAGAGCTAATATGTTACTATGTGGGGATCTGTGTCGTAAAGGCGGTAAGGATCTCTTTTTATCAAGATTGCCTGCCACAGTAGATCCATTTGTTTATTTAGAAACATTGCCTGCCACAGTATATCCACTTGTTTATTTAGAAACATTGCCTGCCACAGTAGATCCATTTGTTTATTTAGAAACATTGCCTGCCACAGTAGATCCACTTGTTTATTTAGAAACATTGCCTGCCACAGTAGATCCACTTGTTTATTTAGAAACATTGCCTGCCACAGTAGATCCACTTGTTTATTTAGAAACATTGCCTGCAGCAAAAGACCCCACATATTGAACCTGAACCCTCTGTAGATCCCTCTTGGACTGTTCAGCACGCGCCAATTCACTTCTAACCCGGAAAACACACGCCAGCACAGTTTTGTGCGCTTTCAATTCCATAAGGTTTTAGATTTGGGGCCTGGCCAGGAAAAAAAATCTGTCATTTTCTAACCAATGAATTCTGAAAAGACTCCCTATTTCTAACCATTACAGGGTAATACCCGCCTCCATAGTTGCGCTGTTCCCCCACCCCTACCCCCTTTTTATGTCTTTATTTCTTCGGGATTCATGGAATCTTATTTGAGTAAAGGACATGAGAATGTTATGTCGTGTTTTATATTTGAAACTGAATGACTATAAGATTGATGATTATGGTGTAAAGACTTGTTTTTCTTGTTTTTTTTTAATGCTCCAAATTTGTGATAAATGATATAAAGACTACAAAACTGATTACACTGTGCAAGTATAGAAATTCTTTAAAAAGCCTAAGAAGACTTCAGAACCATGAAGCTATCGAAATGCATTTAATGACCATGGGTATATTAACAGAGTGATTTAACTATTATTTATTTATTTATTATTATTTTTTTAAAATCTTCTTCACATACGAATTTAATGTATAAACTTAAACCCAGACCATGGCCTTCAACAAGATGTTTCAAAACTGTGACGCGCCTTGAGCTAATATTCTAAACAAGAACTGTCTAACTGACGACCCCCAAACCTACTGTCTCAGATAAAATACGTGATATTATCATATATTTAATGTATGACACACATTGATTTCGTCAAAAATACATAACTGATAGATTCTCACTAATTCTTGCAACCATAAGGTAATGACAATAAGCATGTACCCAAACGGACTGTATTCCCAATTTATATTGCCTTTAATAATAGTGATGGTTAACCCAAAATTGATTATTTTAGAACAACAACAACAACAACAACATCACCATAGCTACTACTACTAACGCTATTGCCACTATTGCTACTACGGTTACTAATGCTACAGCTACTCTTACTGCAGCTACTGTTATTGATACTGGTACAAATGCTACTACTACTGCTGCTACTAATGATATTACTACTGCTACTAATGATACTGCTGCTACTACTACTCGTCGACCATCAATAATAAGGATTAAGCTGATGACGATGATGATTTTCATAATAATAACGATGATTGAGATACAAAGAAAAAGAAGAAGAAGAAGAAAAAGAAGAAGACAAAGTAAAACAACAATAACAATGACAATAACAATTACATCAACAGCAATAATATTTTATTGTTTAGGTGTTATTGCCATTCGAGGGCTGGAGAACTTCCAAATAGAACTGATTTTTAAGTTTGATCGAGTAACTGACGTCAACGGCTTATGCCACATTGATTCCATTTGGTACAACAAGTCGACGGCTGAGTCATACGTTCAAAGGTTCCTACAAGCAATAGTTAGCCTTACCACGGCCAATGTTAGTGTAGATAACGTTGCATACCAAACTGAGCCTGGACCTTGGGACTTTAATTGCCATAATACTTCCGTGACGAATGTGTCGAATGTGGCAGTGTTAAAAGTGAATCTAACAACTTCTCTAAGGTAAGAATAAAAAAAAATTAAAAACTGTACTCGCTCTTTTACAAATACAATCTAAAAACATGACATTCATATGTTAACCTTGATATTGAATGACTCATTGGATATTGTATGTTGAGATGTTTTAGTATATATCACATCACTGGACCAGTCAGAATTGTCGTTGTCATCGAAATTATAGTCATCCTGCACCATCACCTCCTCACAGTCATCATCGTCGTCAAAACCCTCACCATTAAAATCATTATCATTGTCCTCATCGTCGTCGTCATCAGCATCGCTGTTATTGTCCCAATCATCGTCGTCTTCCTTATTATTATTATTATTATTATTATTATTATTATTATTATTATTATTATTATTATTATTATTATTATATTCTTCTTGATGGTTTCGCTTGCTGGATAAGATTGGAAGAATCTCAAACCCATACATTTCCGAGTTTATCTTTTATTTAAAAAGGTATTTAAAAAAATTCTAAATACTTGACATCTGCACATCGAACGGGGATTTACTGCGAAGAATCAAAGTAGTATGCAATCAAAGTATCGAGTCGCTGCCTCTTGACCGAAATCCATTCGGGCAGTGATGGCCCGATATAGTCCGTTTTAAACAATACCTTTGATCGATTGCCGGTCTTTCAAAGGACTCGCTTTAGTTTCTGTTTTGAAGTTGATTGATTAAGTGGAGAATGATACGATTTTATTTTAGTACTTCCATAATTTTTACTCTTAAGTCACAAAATGAAACTTTACACTGTTCGTTTTAAGGTAAGTCTGAATTTAGCAACAACAACAAAAACAAATCTTAGATAGTTTTGTTCCAACATTCCGTAATCAACTTAGGCATCTACAAAGAATAAATCTGCTTTTTACACTACAGCGTTTTGTTGGTTTGGGGCTTGCGCGTGAAATGTTATTTCTGATTCTCGCACTTTCATCGTCTTACATAATACCTACTGATCATCGAAAACTATATGGAGGGCAAGGCAGTATAGTTCATTCGAACGATTTGCTTACTTCAAAATGACATGTAAACTACAAACTGACGAGTGATATTTCATACATAATGCGAGCATCGCTGGATCTGCGTTTTTGTCAAACTCGTTGCACAATATGTCCAATACACATAATAAACCTGAAAACTTTCGAGTTTATGTCATCCATACCGGCGACCGTCATTGTTCAGGACCTCTGTTAAGATACACAACTTCAACGTATGGCTGTCTCGTGTTCATTTCCTGTTTGTCCCCATAAACTTTCAACCCTTTGACTCAATAAACTTTAGAGCAGTCATTTTCCCCTGTTAATTTCCCGTTTTTCCATATAAACTTGTGTCCATATTTAAGACAGGACTCCTTTACAGCCTTTCATTTAGAAGGCAAACCAAACTGACATTTCTCTTCCAAACACATGCTACGCTGTTACAAAACAGACAGACTCACCTGACATCATAGGGTTGGTCCGTTTTCGAGTGCAGACCGTCATCTCTTGCTACACGTTACAAACCGTATGAACCAACATGGCTCCTATATTAAATTCTCGTATGGCTCTATAAACATTCAACCTTTGGTTCTATAAACTTTGGGTACTAAATTTTCCCATGTTAAATTCTCTTAGACCCCTTTAAAGTTTCGACCCTTTTTAACACATTGCCCAATTCGTACCTACAGTGACATCCTCTACTAGTTACGTGAACAAGATGTTTACTTATAATTCATATGAATCATAAATGAATCTGACTCCGTACTTATGCGCATAAAGTTCAACAGTGGATATAAGAAAATGATGCGCACAAAGTTCAACAATGTATATAAGAAAACAGTATTTTTCCAAGATGGTGCCGATCAAAGCATGGAATTTAAACAAATAAACACAAATGATCCCGTATATGAACGGATATGATCAACGTATGAACTATCACCAAATATGATTAATATATGGAATTATAAACAAGTATGATTGATATGTGGTTCTATCAACATTATATGATTACTGTATCGAATTTATGAACAAGTATGATTCATACATGGTTCATCAACAAGTATGATGCGTGTATAATTGATTTTCCCTCATATAGTGACATGGAACTTGATTTTCACATTTCCACAAATAGTGATATTGAATTAGATTTAATTCAAAAGTGGAACGTATGATGTTATTTATCTCGTGGCGTCCAGTCGACGATTACATGAAATTTCCGTCCGATGGTGAGGGAACAACCTCATGTGGTCCGCCTCGAGAGCCTTCTTATCCCGCAGACACGCTGGTCCAGAACCTTTGGCCCCTCACAATGAGAAAACCAGACCCGTCCTTCGAACCTGGAGACGCGTTAGATCACGAGAATTCGTAAGTCAAGGGATACGGATATGTTCATAATGTTGTAGTGCGTTGTTACCAAATTATATCTAAACTGTTTTCAGTAAATGATAACAGCCAATTGGTGCGTGCAGGAATGGCGATTGTTGCCGTAACCCGTGGACCTGGGTTCGAGTCTCGGTAGGGAACGAATTAAAATTGTTCTCTATCCTGTATGATAACATTCATTCTCAATATATATATATATATATATATATATATATATATATAATATCAGACATAAAAGTATTATTAACAAAAAAGCATTGATAAATAATCGATAACACAAACAATATGTCATCTCTTTTCCTTTGATGCACCTGACTTCATAAAACCATACAATACAACAGATTGATATTTTCCATAAAGATCATGTCGATTTTTTAACAGCATTGCTATTAACCTTAAATTTTTTATCATCTCCAACCAGTGACTGATTTACATACATATAATAGAAAATGAGCATTCTGCAATATGATACAGTGAAAAAGAATAAAAATAAATACTAAAGATTATACCACTACACCGTAAATACGAAGCTAACTTTTCCAGTTAACACCTAAACATTATTTAATCTGCAATACTTTTGAAGGAAAGCAAAATTCTACTTCCTTTACTGTGTCGACATGTGGGGAATCTTTTTGTGCCGGCATGTGGGGAATCTCTTTGTGCACTATATTTACCCATGTTTGGCATTCTGGGGTGAGATCTGTGAAGTTAACCCAAGATTTATGTTTGGGATCAAAACCTAGCCATTTAGCTCTATATTGCCATTACCCACGTCTATACCCTTTTCAGAAATAAGTTTCAATGTTATACACCTGATCTACCTGTTCTGATTTTCCAGCACTGGCACGATGTACGGGATTATGGGCAATCTTATTCGTTCTATCTAGGGTAATTTCTTCGTCTACTAATATTCCTGGTTAAATAGAAAACTTATCTGGAGGGGGAGTGGTAATGTCGTCATCAAGCCCATCCGTGTTAAGTCTATTAATGTGCCACAAGCCCATCCGTGTTAAGTCTATTAATGTGCCACAAGCCCATCCGTGTTTAAGTCTATTAATGTGCCACAAGCCCATCCGTGTTAAGTCTATTAATGTGCCACAAGCCCATCCGTGTTTAAGTCTATTAATGTGCCACAAGCCCATCCGTGTTTAAGTCTATTAATGTGCCACAAGCCCATCCGTGTTAAGTCTATTAATGTGCCACAAGCCCATCCGTGTTTAAGTCTATTAATGTGCCACAAGCCCATCCGTGTTTAAGTCTATCAATGTGCCACAAGCCCATCCGTGTTAAGTCTATCAATGTGCATGCGAGTTGTGACGAGTTTTCCGTCATACTGGCGGCGAAGACGAACATGAACTTGTGAGAGTTTCTGCGTTATGTAAAAATTCCTACCCACGGTTAATACATTTCTTACTTTTACCTGGTATCACCGATGGTTTGCATAGATAGACTATGTCTCCTACATTAAAGTTTGGTATATAATTATTTTTCCCGAGGATTTTGACTTCACAGATTCCTTATGTTCCTTGTAATTTTCAATAGCAAGTTTCTGTGCAAATTTGAGATAGTCTAAAACATGAATTACATATTCCTTTGCCTACATAGGTATTTCCGTGTTTGGATTGCAAAATCCATGATCGTTTTTGGCTGTGGAACATACACTAAATAATATGAAGAATAGCATATGGTGTCAAGTGTTGTAAGCACACTGTATAAAAGGGATACATTGGTGCCAATGTTCCTCGTTATCTTATAGATAATTCGAGAAGGCATTAAATATATTCGATATAAATCTCAGCTTTTCCCGTTACACCGTGGCCTGAAAGCAGCGGTCTTAGTTTAAACTGTACCTAATGTATCACAGGTTGCCGACACAATATTTGGTAAGAAATTTGTTCCTCTGTCCAAATGGAGATATTGTGGAACTCCGTGCTGACAAACAACATTATGCAAAAATGCAGTGTCAACAGTTGATGTTGTAATGTCTCTCAACGGAATCAGTTCCACGTATTTAATGAGATAACAGATGAATACTGGCACATATTTGTTTCTATATTATTTGTATAGGGGCAAGGACCCTAAAAAGTCTGTACTAACCCGCTCAAACTGTTGAGTAGCATTTGGCGTTGGAGTTATCGGCACTATCAGTGAATTTGTCTGGTCGTTACCTTCGTCAACAGATGTCACGCGACTTGATCCACTGAATTGCGTCTGCATTCAAATTTTGCCAACATAATGATCTGCGTGTCTTCTCGAATGTTTTATGTATTCCCATATGTCCTCCCTGTAGAGGAAAATTATGCATATCCATTAGAACGGTTTTGATAAGTGATTGTGGTACACATACTTGTATATGTGAATTTGTCACTTTCTTCCGAATGCTCGTGTTGTATGGAATAGTATTCCATAAAGAAAATGAAATGATTGGCATGATAGAACCTCACGTCTTGCTTGTGATTTAATTGGTAATATTCACGTTTCTAGAGAATGAATTATATTCATGTTTGAGGGTCCTTTCCCTCTTTTGATTTTAATTTTTCATGGGTCCATAGTTGAGAGTTGTCCGTTATATTTCCTTGTGAAGATTTTGCTACATTTTCACTAAGAGCATTTTGTATGAAATGTTGCACAACGTTTACATTTGAATGTTTATGCGTACTTTCATTCTCCTGAACTGCACCAATAGGCAGGATGATGTCATCAAAATCTACTCCAGCCGCAGAAACACTGTTGAATTCTTGCCCATATTTGCAACGATGAACAACGTCAGGATTTATGTGGCTATCTACTGGTCTGTACACTATCTCAAACTGATTTGACTGAAGCGTTGTTATCTACTGGTCTGTACACTATCTCAAACTGATATGACTGAAGCGTTGCTATCTACTGGTCTGTACACTATCTCAAACTGATATGACTGAAGCGTTGCTATCTACTGGTCTGTACACTATCTCAAACTGATATGACTGAAGCGTTGATATCTACTGGTCTGTACACCATCTCAAACTGATATGTCTGAAGCGTTGCTATCTACTGAGCAAATTTCCTTACAGGCTCTTTCATGTCAAAAGAGCCACTTAAGTGCAGAATGGTCCACATACACCGTAAATGTCGTAGAACGCACATGAAAGTCGAAAGTTTTAACTGCAAATACTAATGCTGGGCATCTCTTCTCTGTGATCCAGTACTTTTGTTTAGTAGGTGTTAGAGATCTCCCTGCGTAAGAAATTACTCATTGTACTCAGTCTTGCTCCTGACAAAGTACTACCCCGGAAGCGAAGAAACTTGCGTCCGTATTTTGGAGAAGAAACAAGTTTCTGCTTTAATAAACTGAAAGCTTGGTCACTTTCATGAGTCCATTCAAAATCGACATTTTTTCATGCCGACATTTTTCATGCCTATAGCATACAGCGGTGCAGTGACTATAGAATAGTTCTTAAGGAACTTTCTGTAGTATCCTGATAGTCCAAGAAATGTTCTTAAACCTTTAGGTTCGTTGGTGGTGGATAATTATTCACTGCTCTAAGAACGTGTCTTAATTAATGAATTTTTCTCTTAGCAAATTGACACTTTTGTGAATGTAGTTTTAGTGTTGCCTTCTCAACATATCGAATACGTGTCCAAGATGTGAGATATGCTGATCAAATGTTCTACTGAACACAATCACGTCATCCATGAACACTAGACAGAATGTTCAATTTAACCCACGTAGAACGGCTTCCATATGACGCTAGAACGTTTCTAGACTGTTAAGTAATCGTACGGAAAGACGTCAAAACTCAAAGAGTCCTAGATGATAGCACCATGATAGATGATAGCACCATGCTGTTCATTGTTAAGATTCTCAATCAACCTGATAGAAACCGCTCTGGAGGCAAAGAGTAGAGGAGAATGCTGATTGAGCACTTCCAACTTCCACTTGCGACGTCTGTCTTGGGTAAGGGATGGGCATCAAGTCGTCAAGTTAAATATACCTCTTTAGTTATCCAGGTCATCTACGCAACGATAACTATTATTGTTTTTCATAGCAGCTAGAAAATATGGTGCCCCCCCCCCTTTATACCATCGTCAAACTGGTAGTTCCTTGTAATTATAACTCCGGTCTAACATTTCTGACATCATACCCTCTAATATCTGCCCTTGCATGTACATCCAGGTGTTTACATAGAAGTTTTGTTAACTCGTTTATCTGGTAGGAAATTTAAATTGTCCTTTTCAATTTTAATGACATCTGACAGCTTTGTGCAAGGCTCGCCTATTTGAGTGTTATCTTTTTCTAACTCCCTTTCTAAAGAGTAAACTCGGCCGTTTACAGACAAACACAAACTTTCCTTTCTTTGAACCTTTTTTGATTTTGTGTTAGAGTCAGTCATATACCATGTAAAACTCCAATATCTTCTACTTTACTCGTGGCCTTTGCTATTAATAACCCATTCGATTCAAGAGCAGGCGATGCAGATGTCAAACCAGCTACGACATTGGGCAATGATGAGCCGTTTACGCTATCCTCCGTTACCACTTGGGCCTGTGGGTGAACCGTATTGTTTTCTTGAGCAATAAGTTCCGCATGGAGTCTAGCGATACCGTCTTCTTGTTTAAACCAATTACTGAACCGTTCAGATTTAGAAAAAATAAGCCGAAGATATTTGCAGGCGGTACTTTTGGCACAGTATAAAACTTTTTGTGTGTTTAATCGTGACCCAGAGAAATTATAAAATGTACTACTCTGGTTATCTGTACCCTTTCATTGTTAGCTGTTAAAACAAAATGTCTATCTGACTTAGATATGGTGAACTCATCAGAAACTGTGTTACACTTTGATAAAATGGCATGGTCTAATGTACAGATATAAGCCTCATCTATCATGGCTTCAGTTGGAAACGAACCTAATTGGAACATATTTACATAACACTGGTGATGGCATTGAAAGTTTGGTTATACAGTTTGTGGAACATCTGAACAATGTGAGGTACATTTGAACAATGTGAGTCAACTGTATACATAGAGTCACTTTAAACAGTATTGCTGTCCTCAACAATTGGGCTAATTAGTCCTTCCCCAGCAGACGCCCTCACACTGCTGGACGGTTGACGTTTCCTTTATCTTAACATGCCGCTGCTTTGCGGCGGCGACAATCGGGTTGGACATGACTTTGAAGTCGATGATAATAGCACGTCACTTGTGCGCGATATTTGCGGGATTGAAAGCACTATGTCCGTTTTTCCCGCACAATCAACAGGATGTATTTCCAGAAGACGTCGCTCGAATCGCTGCCGAATTTTTTTGGGACGTCACCAAACTTACTAAGTCTACAATTTGTTCCTGTTGTTTTTGAACAGTCTGCCAAAGTTGTGCTAAACTTGTGATTCGGCTGGAAAATGGCCAATGATTCCTGTGCGCCAACTGTGCAGAACGTTCTACATCATTCCATGTTTGAGTGTTTTGTTGCACAACAAACAGTCGGTGATCCACGAAAAAGAGCTATCACCATCTCTTGTTCTCATTTTGCAGAAGACGAGATTTGGTTTCGACGTTTATAACGTATGACTCGAGATACTCAACAGTGTCATTTGTTCTAGTATCCAGACGGGGTGCAAATATCCAAAGTACTTTTAAAATCCACTAAACAAGGACTCCATTATTTGATCTCACGCCCGGTGATATGGATTTGTACTAAAAATATATCGCTGTTCCCGAATGGCACTGGAGATTTTCTCATGGCTTTTCCACCCATTGAATACGGTCCAAGCCTTGAACTTTTCTATCCATTCATATATATCCCCCAGGGGTAGTCTAGAGAATATTTCTGGACACATTCCCGACATAGTCACAGATCCTATGTTAGATGTATCCGACTGTAGGACTTGGAAAGAAGCATTGTCAGTGTTTCCTAGTTGAATTTTGTTGCTTCACATCACACATTAATTGTTCTAACTAAACAAAAATTATCTGTAAAACTCTCGTCAGACAGTTGCACCATTACTGAGAGGCCTGTTAATCACGGCGGCTGTTCAGTAATAACGTTTTGTTCCATTGGCTATTGTGACCGCATACTGTATTTGTGCATACCAGAGATTAAGATAATGAAAGAAAAAATGGATTTACGTTACTAACATAGATATACTTGAGGATACATCTTTATTCCTGTTTTCAATTCAGCTGACAATCCTACTCTGCCTCTAAAACACAATATCACATCACATTACATATTTTATTGGACCTTAATATAAATCCATTCCTCATGAGCCAAGGTCGTACATGGGCGGATGGTCGCACACGACTTTAATTCAAACTCATCAAAGGTAGTTGAGTCGACTCAAACTCAGCATAGTGCTTCAGGTTCTGTTATCATCACCTTGTGAAATAGATTACACAGTTTTGCTAATCTAAACATTTTCCTTCATCAGTGTTATAACCAGATAAATCCAGATATGAGGATAGAAAGTCTGCGTTTGTTAATAATTTTCGGGTGTTAAAAAATAGAGAGATGGGGCTTTACAAATTTATAAAAGGCAGCTTGCCCAGGACAAGCTAACTGAAAAATTGAACTTGCTCGAGGGAGATATGAACTTGCCCCAGAATATGATAGCATAATATGATTACAACTAAAGTCAAAACAATAAGTAGAATGAATGAGATTTTCTTGAGGGAATTGCGTTTTATTTTTTTTTTAAATGAACTTTTGTTTTCTTTTTATCTTTGTTTGCACCTTAAAACATTATGCCGATAATTAAAGTTATCATAATATATATATATATATATATATATATATATATATATATATATATATATATATATATATATAGTACATGTAGATAGATCTGTAGATGAGAAAAGAAAGTGTTAGGATGCATATATAGCTGGAAAACAAAGACAGACATATACATGTATATAGGCACACATATAATTGGATGGATAGATAATGGTATTGGAAATACATTTTCGAGACAGAGAGAAAGAGAGAGAGGGGTGGGTGGGATTTAGACAAAAGACCTTAAATTAAAAATTAAAGAGCAATTTGTCTTGGGAATAGATTCATTAGATTTATGAAAACTCCGTAAAGTTTCCTTTTTCCCTAGATAAGCTAACATGCTCGTCTCTTGAACTACACCAACAATGATGAGAGCTAGACATTTTTTAATGATTTATTTATACTCACAACTGAACGATTTGAGAACACTTATTTTATTCCATTTACTTAACAATTATCACCAAGTCACATTGAAATCGGCAACATGCATCAAAACAATCTTGACAAGCTGACTTTTGAGAAGGATTTGAGAACACTGATTTATATCTATTGGCTTTTTTGCTACACAATAAGTATGTATCGGTCTCGGGTAATTATCACGTAAATAATATCTGATAAACACCGCTTTGGGTGCTAGATTTTCAGCGCATGCATTTAGAGAAATTTAAGTGGCTAATCATTAGATACAAGTGCCTTTTGTTTCCAATCGAACCTATCAAAGAAATTTCACGAGCTATATTATTAACAATTATAAACTCGTGATCCTGATGTAGGAGACATGCATTTAAACAATCTTTGACAAACTGACTTTTTAGAGTCGGCAATCTCGGCACATATCAGAGTTCACAAAATGCCCGTGGTTAGGACTTGAAAGTCAGCGCATCACGTATACGTACAAATATTATAATTAAAATGTAAATGATAAGTTAAAATATACATATTTATTCCCTATTTGTCCAAACTGGCTTCAAAAAGTAAGTATTCACATTATCATGTCTGCGAGTGAAAAGTGACCTTGAGACTGAGTACAAAATAGAAACTATAGACTTTGACAGTATATCGTGTGAATTAAAGGATCGATAGATGAAATAAACTGCGGGCATTTATGCAATTGACCTTATGCGAGATGATAGATCGCTCCGGCTATTAAATCACGTGACATAATGACCTCTTAACTGACAAACATTCAGTATTTGCCAAAGAAATATGTTTCAATTTAGGTGATAGGTTTATTACAAATGATTCTTATTTATTATTCGTAAAAATGTAAAATTACCAAGTTGTATAATTATACTGCAGTAGACAATATTTATATTTGTATTTAAAGTTCGTATACCTATGTGTGTTATTTCAGTAAATCATTAAAATCAATTTTGAAGCGGCATTAGTACATATTCATGTTAAAAGAAATTCACTTCAACAGATGTTATTGTATTTAGTATAAAGTCATATATTTATTAAATTTAACTGACTTTTGTATAGCTGCCTTAGAGGTAAATTAATTAAAAATATATAGTAAAATCGTAAATAGATGGAATTTTTATCAGTGATGTATGTTGATATAAACATGTAAATACATGCTTAATATATCGGAAGGTAAATATCTGAAACCATTGTTTTTGTACTTCTTTATGATTAATTACAATTGTCACCACCCCACCCCACCCCAATGGCGTCTTCAACCCAATGACTGAAAGAAAAGAGTCACTCAAGTGTCTGAAAAAATTAAAACGATGATGCATCATTTTGGAAGCAAACCAACATTAAAATGTAAATTTTAAAATTTTAAAATGATGCAATCTCGCTTCCGGTGCTTCCTATCAAAAACAAACACAACAAATCTTCAAGGTTAGGGATTCTCCACTGATATTCTAGACATGTTCCTTTGTACAATTAATTTCGATTTCTATTTTCATTATCGACGGGACATGCATTTCTACATACTTTTGAGCAAAAGAAACGTGGTAATTGCCATCAATTGTGTCCACGTTCAGCTGATCGTGCGGGCGACCACAAGCCTTTATTCATCCAAGTTTTTTTTAGGTTTCGGGAAACGAACAAATCTAACTCCTTCATTTAGACGATCTGAATATCGACTGCCAGAATTGCAAGGCCCCCATTGACACCTTTTCACTATTATCAATCAAAAAGTTGACAAACCGTTGGAAATATGTAAATATTTACGATAACCAATTCATTATGGCGACAGTCGGCTTGTCGGAGGAAAATGGCCGATGAAAGCAATGCATTGAGATGTGTCTAGTTTATACTCACTGATTGGTTAATCGATTATTGTGATTAACAAGTGGCGATAAGTCAATAATGTAATGCTGATCGGCAGTAGCTCAGTTGGTAGAGCGTCGGACTCGTAATCCAAGGGTCGCACATTCCATATTCGCCCAAGCCAGCCTGAGTCGACTGCTTCGGTGTGTCTTTGGGAAAGGTACTTAGCTCCCATTTCCTCGGCATGCTATCGCCAATAATGTGTTAAAAGTGCCGTTAAAATTAAGTAAATAAAGGTGCTGCTATATGTACTATTGCGAGATCGCACAGTATAAAACTCGCAGAACATAAAGTAGTACGAACTGAACACTTTCCCCCACCCCCTTTACTCTCTCTTAATATGTGGGACTTGCATCCAAGGAAAAGTCTTGCAACTTAAGCTTGCTCGAGCCGAATCTGACCTTGTCCTGGGCTTCAGGCAAAAAGATTTGTAAAGGCCTGGAGAGACACAGGCGATTCATAATGACCACATTATATTGTCGTCCTAATAATGATCACGACAACATTTTAAATTATTAATGGGTAAGTGATTTGATTGCCTAGTAATGATAGGTCCCCAGAAAGTGCTTACATATATTCATAGTTAAATGGTACTCATATGAGCAAATAAATCAATATATAAAGTACAAACTTTTAGGGGACATAAAAACTGAGAAAAACAATTTACATTTCTTATTTCAGAAAAAAAGACTTATGGTTATTGAAAATAGTAAGGCTGCAATATTTTAAAAAATGTATAATTTGTAACATCCAAACATGAAGGTAGAAAGTTTGTGCTTGTTAACAATTGTCAGGACAGAAGTATGAGTTCGCTGGATTAGGATTTCTCTCTTTCTTTCACCCCCCCCCCCCAGCCCCCTCCCCCCCCCCCCATTAAACAAAGATTTCCTACAAAATATAGTATCAGTAGTAAAACATGGATGTCTGGGATTCTAAGGGGAATTAACATTACGCGTAAGTTTACATTAATATGTCACACTGTGTGTCTTGAGGAATTTAACGTTGATGGTAAATTGTTACCTTCTTAGAAGTGGTTGACCTCAAATGGGGGATACATGGTTATTTTGTTAGAAAGTGTTGACCTCAGTAATTGAAAAATGTATGGGTGTCTACGGGAAATTAACATTAGGCCGTAGGTTTACATGTGTGTGTGCTTGTGTGTGTGTGGGGGGGGGGGAGCCGCCTGGGTGTACATGGGAAATGTAATGTTAAAATTAACATGAGATTTCCCGTAGACACTCAGAATTGTTTTTTTTTTAATGGCAGCATTAACGTAGTGTATTAAGATGGAAAATGTATTGTAAAATAGTGATCTACTATCGATCATTAAGTGATCTACTATCCATCCCCTAGTTATCTGCTATCTAACACTCACTCTTTGAGTACTACCGAACACTCACTTTTTAATTACTATTCAACACCCCACATTTTGAGTACTATCCAAAAACCACTTTTGAATTACTATCGAACACACCACTTTTTGATTACTATCAGACGCATACTTTATGATTACTATCGAACACTTAATTTTTGAGTACTGTCCAACACCCCACTTCTTGATTACTATCAAACACCGCCCTTTTTGATTACTATCCAACAGCCACGTTTTGATTATTATTCAACACCCACTTTTTAATTACTATTCAAGACCCACCTTTTAGTACTATCCAATACCAACTTTTTGGGTGCTATCAACACCCACTTTTTGAATACTATTCAACACCCATATTTTGAGTGCTATCCAAAGCGTCGTGTGTAGTGACAAATACCCAACAGTTACTACCCAACACGACGTGTGTAGTGACCAATACCCCAGACTATGTCATCAATACGCCATGTGAAGTGACCAGCACCTAGTCGTCTACTATCCAACACCCGACATATATCGTCAACACGCTGTGTGTAGTGACCAATGCTTAGTTATCTACTATGCAACACCCCACACTATACTATCCAACACCCACTTTTTGATTATTATCCAGCACCCCACTTTTTGATTACTATCCAAAACGCCTTGTGTAGTGACCAAACCCCACACATAGTACCAACGAAAAGGTAGGGTGTTAAAGAATGGGTATGAAAGGTATTTATGATCAAAGTTAAGTAATATATACTATATTATATATACTACATTATCAATAATTCATTGTTTAATATCTGAGAGAGAGAGACAGACAGACAGACAGACAGACAGACAGAGGTAGACAGAAAAAGAGAGAGAAATCTTAATCCAGTGTACATCAACGCTACTTGTATGCTCTTTTTTCTGTATATTTGTATATCACCATTCTATTTTGATTTGACATTGTGATTAATTGGACTGAATAGAAAAAGTGCATATTTTATTTTCTCAATATGTATCCGTTTTCTAAGACACAAACTGAACATTTTCATAACTATTTTTTTTCTCTTAAAGTTTGCAAATTTATATATATATATATATATATATTAAACTATAATAGATGATCAGCTATGTTTGATATCTGTATTTTCTAAGGTCGCAATGTTTACACATGTAAACGGGTCAATTTAGGTTACTGCCTATAAACGTTCACAAATTCGGTAACCGTATAAACGGCCATGCATGTAGTACATCTGGTTTTAGCCGATGCACATGTCAAGGCAGTTTTTTTCGTTATGTACATATATGTAACAGTGCGACACAATATCACAATAATCCTAACGTTGTTTTGCCTAACGTGGCAGAACTTAGTCAATACAACTATATGCAGAAATAACAAAGATATTTAGAATTTAGGGAGAAGGCAGTATCTAATTGTAGAGAGGAACCGAAAAGTCCAAACGAGTATTTATCTCTTAGTATATAAAATGCTGTCCCTCCTAGAATGTTCTATCAATACAAATCCTGGACAGAAGCTGGTATTGAAATTCTGAATGATTTAGTAGATGATCACGGTAATTTAATACCTTTTGAAATGATAAAGCAAAAAACTAGATGCGATGATTTCTTGAAATACTTCCGCTTAATATTCAAAATTCCAAAATCATGGAAAAGATGCTATCAAAAACCATTTAGTACACAATAAGTTTGATAAGCAGGAGGATAAGATAATGAACTTGCAAAAACAAAATTCACTGAAGTTTGTTTAAGAAGATATTTTAAAGAAAGGCATAAAGGCAACACACTGCTAAGCAAGAAACTTGGATGCAAGTATTAAATTAAAATATAAGTAATGAGGATTGGTTTGAGGTTATAGCCGGGCGAAATCTTGTACTAAGGATATCAAGTTGATCTCTTTTAACTTTAAATTAATCCATAGAATAATTGTTACTAATAATTTGTTTAAAAGAGTTAACATATTTAGACAACGACATATGTACTTTCTGTAATAGTGAGAACGAAAGTTTTGAACATCTTTTCTATGATTTATATATTACTTCAAAGTTTAGGTACCGTTTTATTAAACATTTTGCACCTTCTTGCCCAAATATTGTATATTTGTCAAAAAAAAGAAATAGTTTTACGAAGTGAACAACTGGACAGTTTGAGTAATTTCTTGCTTATTTTGACTAAATATTATATTTACACTTCCAGATTCAATATGCAAAATCCTTCCATTTATGCTTTTAAGCAAAAAGTTGAAATGCATAAGAACATTTTAAAATACACTGCTAAGTTAAGAAAAGAGGACCAATTTCTTCAAAAATGGACCTCAATCATGAATATTTAATTTGTGTAAAAATCCTTTATAATCTTTCAATTTGTTATATTTATTTCGATTTGATTTGATGGTAAACAGGAACAAAATTCTGTAATATCACAAAGTCTATGTCACCTAGACGCTGTATACTTGTGTTCGTCTATTTAAGTTGTGTATCTAAAAGGATTACGTTATATGTGTGTGTGTGTGTGTGTTTTCTTTTCTTTTTCTGTACATTATATTTATTATCCCTAGATTATCTGATAACCAGAAATGTTTGATAGTAAGGTGATCATCGGATGGTGTTCCCCGAACCAGTAGTCAACCTATTAAGGGAATAATAATAATAATAATAATAATAATAATAATAATAATAATAATAATAATAATAAAATTGTCCAGATATATGCAACAAAGACCTTTCTTACAAACTGAATCATGTAGTGTCAATGTTACGAGAGTAATGCACATGCTAATAATCAAACAAAGAAGATTGTGCTGTAAACACGTGTAATTTGTCAATTAGGTATATTAAAGGATCCCTGAGAGACCCCCGTAGCTTTTTTATTACCAAATATTGTGAACACGAGAATCTAAATCGATTGACTGTTTTGTTTAGTCTCTATTAGTGCTCTCGTTCCTGTCAAATATTTCGCATTTGTATTACAGTTCATAAATTTGCATAGCAACTTAATTGTTCGCTTGATAAAATAATTTGAAAGATAATTAATTCAATGCTTTTTGCATGAATATCTGTACGCATACGGTAATTTACCCTGTTTAGGGAGCTCTCTCGAGTCAGTTTTATATCTATAACAAGCACAGCCTTTCTATCTATAGCCTTTCTATCAATAACAAGCACAGTCTTTCTATCAATAACAAGCACAGCCTTTCTATCAATAACAAGCACAGCCTTTCTATCTATAGCCTTTCTATCAATAACAAGCACAGTCTTTCTATCAATAACAAGCACAGCCTTTCTATCAATAACAAGCACAGCCTTTCTATCTATAACAAGAACAGCCTTTCTATCAATAACAAGCACAGCCTTTCTATCTATAGCCTTTCTATCAATAACAAGCACAGTCTTTCTATCAATAACAAGAACAGCCTTTCTATTAATAACAAGCACAGCCTTTATATCTATAGCCTTTCTATCAATAACAAGCACAGTCTTTCTATCAATAACAAGCACAGCCTTTCTATCAATAACAAGCACAGCCTTTCTATCTATAACAAGAACAGCCTTTCTATCAATAACAAGCACAGCCTTTCTATCTATAGCCTTTCTATCAATAACAAGCACAGTCTTTCTATCAATAACAAGCACAGCCTTTCTATCAATAACAAGCACAGCCTTTCTATCAATAACAAGCACAGCCTTTCTATCAATAACAAGCACAGCCTTTATATCTATAACAAGCACAGCCTTTCTATCAATAACAAGCACAGCCTTTATATCTATAGCCTTTCTATCTATAACAAGCACAGCCTTTCTATCTATAACAAGCACAGCCTTTATATCTATAACAAGCACAGCCTTTCTACCTATAACAAGCACAGCCTTTCTATCAATAACAAGCACAGCCTTTCTATCTATAACAAGCACAGCCTTTCTATCAATAACAAGCACAGCCTTTATATCTATAGCCTTTCTATCTATAACAAGCACGGCCTTTATATCTATAACAAGCACAGCCTTTCTATCTATAGCCTTTCTGTCTATAACAAGCACAGCCTTTCTATCTATAACAAGCACAGCCTTTCTATCTATAGCCTTTATATCTATAACAAGCACAGCCTTTCTATCTATAGCCTTTCTGTCTATAACAAGCACAGCCTTTCTATCAATAACAAGCACAGCCTTTCTATCTATAACAAGCACAGCCTTTCTATCAATAACAAGCACAGCCTTTATATCTATAGCCTTTCTATCTATAACAAGCACGGCCTTTATATCTATAACAAGCACAGCCTTTCTATCTATAGCCTTTCTGTCTATAACAAGCACAGCCATTCTACCAATAACAAGCACAGCCTTTCTATCTATAACAAGCACAGCCTTTATATCTATAACAAGCACAGCCTTTTTATCTATAGCCTTTCTATCTATAACAAGCACATCCTTTATATCTTTAGCCTTTCTATATATAACAAGCACTTCCTTTCTATCTATAACAAGAACAGCCTTTCTATCAATAAAAAGCACAGCCTTTCTATCTATAGCCTTTCTATCTATAACAAGCACAGCCTTTCTATCAATAACAAGCACAGCCTTTCTATCTATAACAAGCACAGCCTTTCTATCTATAACAAGCACAGCCTTTATATCTATAACAAGCACAGCCTTTCTAGCATCATGTGTGGAGGTATCTGCTTACAATACTGATGGAGAAAAATATTTATATTAGTAGAACTGTGTAATCCGTTTGACAAGACGATGTCAGAACCCTGCAGCACCCTGTTCAGTTTGAGTTGACTGAAATAACTTTGTGATGTGATTGTACCAGGTGCATGGTAGTATAAAATTAAATTATTATTGAGAAAGAATATTAGCATATAGGTTAGGGAATCTCTGTACGGGGTTGAAATAACCCCCACCCCCACCCCGCATATCGCATATGTGTGTGTGTAGATATATATATATATATATATATATATATATATATATATATATATATATATATATATATATATATATATGTGTGTGTGTGTGAAGATATATATATATGTGTGAAGATATATATATATATGTGTGAAGATATATATATATATATATATATATATATATATATATATATATATATATATAAACGTCGGAAGCAGGAGCCATGGAATGGGTTCAATATATATATATATATATATATATATATATATATATATATATATATATATATATATATATATATATATATATATATATATATATAATTTAATTTACTACAATCATATTCATAGTGGGAGCATACATATTTTAAAATTTGTCTAATTATTTTCATTTGTTGCCTTCCAGTTCTGGGAAGGAGGATGTGAGAAAGATCTGGAACAAGTTTTGGTACGGGAGCTGGAACTTTACTGTCGTGTCTTCAATTATTGGAAATAAGTCTCATTTCATCGCCTGTGCACAAGCGAATGACATAGAGAATGTGACGAAAAGTTCGTATATCTTTGCAACTTTCCACTTCTAACAACGCTGTGTTCAAAGATAGCTTGGGGACTATGCTATCCTGTTCGTGCGTACATGCGTGAGTTAGTGTTTGCTAGAACAATATCGCCCAACTGTCTTACACTTACACTGTTTAAGATAAAGATTTCCCAACATTATGGTTGGCTATGGTGTTGTAGGTGTACATAATCGTTTTAGAATTTTGAACCATCCCTTGGGCAAAGATACACTGATGAGTGACATCTGGTAATTGCGAGACCACTTGGAGTGGGTGGGTGATAAGGTGGGGGTATAGGGTGATAATGAAGAATCAATAAAAGCAGTTGTACAGTTTGCGTGCATGGATTTTTTCATAACTTTGAGACAAATATTCTCAAAAGATATGTATGACACTTGCGTGAAACAATCAACTCTAGCTATTTTTGTTTCATACAATATTGTATAGATTCTGAACAACTTTGCTCAAATAAAACTATAAATATTAGGGATTGAGGTTCAAGTAAAAATCTGAATCTTTAACTCAGAAAATTTTATAAATTTAGGGTCTATTCACAGAAAGCTCTGCATTTTATTCCGATCTTGTGACGGCAAAACAAAAACTAAATAATGAGTTGAAACTTCTCGAGATAAATTATCTGACACTGATGCAATCTTAGAGAAGCCAAAATATGTTTCTTAGAACAGCAAGCAAAGAACCGCATATATTTCTTAGAACAGCAAGCAAACGCAAAAACTGGATATGTTTCTCAGAACAGGAAGCAAACATACAGTGTAATAAACAGTAAACACAATTAAATAAGAATACTTCGTCCAACGGTTCAAGCTCTCTGAATATGCTCTGTAACGCCTCCTAATAGGAGACAAAGGAAAATCTATGTTTATGGCTTTATTTGAAGATTTTTATTGATATTTTATTACCATGTAGAAGTCAATTTTCTTGCATGCCATGGTGAATTATTTCAAATATAAATTCATCTCTAACCCAGAGATTTCTCATGGCTTATTTGCTGTTTTGAAGCTCCAACTCCTGTTGACCATGGCTTTATGCTGAGAGGAACATAATGTTGACGACTATCTGGTTTCGGTTAGGTGCAAGTGTATTATCTTATACTCTACATATCTTGTAAATATTTAATATCCTCAAAAACATAATGGTATACAATAAAATAATTTAATAATATTTCAGATATTTTGGTCGTATATATATATATATATATATATATATATATATATATATATATATATATATATATATATATATATATATATATTTGTATTCATATGTATAGCTGTTATAAGCAAGACACCAACTCCTCATATACACACATGTACACAAGGTTAAGACTTTATCTACACACTCCCCTTTTCCACTGATGATCCAGTTCTTGCTGTAATTTATTCCATTCGTATTCAATTTATTTTCTCTTGCGGGGTAAATAATAGTTAGCCGCACTTTCAATTGATTTAATGAATTTCAAGGGACTGAGATCTGAGATTAACGTTCGAGTTTTTCTCATGAATTTGCAAGAATACATGTGCTTCTTTTATGTCCTGTATGAAATACGTGTATTGATTACAGGAATACATGTGCTTCTTGTATGTACTGTATAATATACGTGTATTGATTACAGGAATACATGTGCTTCTTGTATGTACTGTATAAAATACGTATATTGATTACAGGAATACATGTGCTTCTTGTATGTACTGTATAAAATACGTATATTGATTACAGGAATACATGTGCTTCTTGTATGTACTGTATAAAATACGTATATTGATTAGTCTACAATTTATAGATTAGCTGCAACTAAAATATTTAATGAACAGCTGTAACGCTATAATTACCAAAATATGATACTAATGAAGTTTGGGATTATGATATTATACTACTGAGAACTCACATGCCGATACTGAAATTATTCACAAAGGTTCCTCACATTTCTGTCCTGCTGGAATATATCAGTTTTGGAAGTAAAATGAAATATTTGGAGTATTATTCATTTTTTTATTTAGAAAAGCAAAACAAAAAAAAGGCAAATAATAAACAGGAAACAACAATTGAAAACGTTGTAACTGATTATTATTGTTGAGCTGTTTCATAACACATACATCGTAAATTGTTTTAAAGTACAGATTTATGAAGCAGTTTAAACATCTATCTACTGATTGTTGAATTTGCCCATTAAACTACTATATATGGATGATTGTCATGCAAAAATCTAATAAAAGAACATATTTAATAATTTAAAATAGAAAGGCAAGCTACTATTATTAGACCAAAGATATATAAAAAAATACTAAAGCGCTGACTCACACCACGAAACATTAGGCAGTAATCCATGAAAACTAGAAACAATTGACAACATATCAAGTAAACATAAAAGAATAAGAGGAAAAAATGTGATACGGGAACAACTACTGAGTAGTTCCTACAGGTGATACAATTATCGAGTAGTTCCTACAGGTGATACAACTGAGAGCTACAGAAAGAGGACAACAATGATTGACGTATCAATATCCTGTGACGAAGGAAATTCAAAATATAAAAGTTTCAAGTTGCCTCTTTGACCGCATTGTCCATTTATAAGTCTAATAAAACTCTTAATGGTTAAAGCAAACACATAAGTCTTTTAAAACTACTTCTTTTCCTTTTATTTCCTTTTTAAAATTTTGAAGATAGAAGAAAAGAAATATATACACTCTCAAATTCAATAAATAATTATTCAATCTTTTGATTATACAACGACTTATTTGCATTGACAGAACCTGGCAGACTACAACCTCTCGACTGTGAAAACTCGTCAACCAGTAATACGTCTGTTAAAGGTGTAAATTGGACCTCCACTCATAGTTTGAGTACAACCACACACAAAAACTCACATCCAAGCGCCAACAAAGACAGTCCTAGTACAACTAGATATGCGTTTTCGAATCAAACGAGTCTGAGTGCAGGCACACAGGGGTCTTCAAACCTAGACAGTATGAAAACAACCGGATATACATCGTCGAATCAAGGCGTTTGGAGTTCAGTTTCACATGGTTCCCGAAGTCAAGATATTCTGAGTACAACCGGACATACATCGTCGGCTCAAGGTAGTTCGAGTACGGCCCCACACGGTTCCTCAAGCCGAGGTAGTTTGAGTACAACCAGATATACAATGTCGAATAAAAGCAGTTTGAATACAGCCCCAAATGGTTTCCTAAGTCAATATAGTCTGAATACAACCGGACATACATCGTCGGTTCAAGGTAGTTCGAGTTCAGTCCCAGACGGTTCCTCAAGCCGATATACTCTGAGTACAACCGGATATACATCGTCGAATGAAAGCAATTTGAGTACAATCCCATATGATTCCCCGAGGAATGATAGTCTGAATACAACCGGATACACATCGTCAACTCAAGGTAGTTCGAGTACAGTCCCAGACGGTTCCTCAAGCCGAGATAGTTTGACAACAACCGGATATATATCGTCGATTAAAAGCAGTTTGAATACAGTCCCAAATGGTTCCCGAAGTCAAGATAGTCTGAGCAAAACCGGACATACATCGTCCGCTCAAGGTAGTTCGAGTACGGTCCCAGACGGTTCCTCAAGCCGAGATAGTTTGACTACAACCGGACATGCATCGTCGGCTCAAGGTAGTTCGAGTACAGTCCCAGACGGTTCCTCAAGCAGAAATAGTTTGACAACAACCGGACATACATCGTTGGCTCAAGGTAGTTCTAGTACAGTCCCAGACGGTTCCTCAAGCCGAGATAGTTTGACTACAACCGGATATACATCGTCGGCTCAAGGTAGTTCGAGTACAGTCCCTGACGGTTCCTCAAGCCGAGATAGTTTGACTACAACCGGATATACATCGTCGGCTCAAGGTAGTTCTAGTACAGTCCCAGACGGTTCCTCAAGCCGAGATAGTTTGACTACAACCGGACATACATCGTCGGCTCAAGGTAGTTCGAGTACAGTCCCAAACGGTTCCTCAAGCCAAGATAGTCTGAGTACAACCGGAAACACATCGTCGCATCAAGGTAGTTCGAGTACAGTCCCAGACGGTTCCTCAAGCCGAGATAGTTTGGCTACAACCGGATATACATCGTCGATTAAAAGCAGTTTGAATAAAGTTTCATATGGTTCCCCGAGCCAAGATAGTCTGAGTACAACCGGATATACATCGTCGGCTCAAGGTAATTTGAGTAAAGTCCCACACGGTTCCTCAAGCCAAGATAGTCTGAGTTCAACCGGATGTACATCGTCGAAAAAAAGCATTTTGAATACGCCAAGATAGTCTGAGTATATATATATATATATATATATATATATATATATATATATATATAGAGAGAGAGAGAGAGAGAGAGACAGACAGACAGACAGACAGACAGACAGACAGAGACAGACAGACAGAGAGGGTACAAACACAAGCGATTACTTGACTCGAAGTAGATAAAGTACAACCATAACTCAGATTTCAACTCTAGACTTGTTGTAAGAACCAATCGCACAATTTCAGGCCTTTCCGCTTGGTGGAACAAGTCTTTGGGTTGTGCAGTTAGAATGAAAAGTCTATGATCTGCATTGAAAGATAGGATAATTATAATGTTTAAGCATATTTATCGCATAAAATATATACCATGATTTAATTACAAAACTGATTATATATTTTACAAGGTAATTACATTTTGTTTGATTCAATCATTTAATTTTATTTTGATATTTCCATCTGCTAACTTAATTGCATAATAAGTACATAGTAGACAAGCGTGGACTTGTGTGACTGTCCACTAGTATATAGTTAGATAAGGCGGATAATACAATATAATGTCACCTATATCCGTAATAAGGGTTATTTAAGTAATTACTAGTGAAATGAACGTATTTAACTCTATTCTCTGCGAAACTGCATGACATTGAACTATGGCTGCATCCTCGAATTCTTATTTCTGGCATGAAACTGAAACCAAACAGCAATAAAATGCGATATAGATAATGATCAATCTTTCGAATACTAGATGATCACTTTGGAAAAGGGCATCCGAATGACCATCCGATTTTTTGGTTTCGGGTTTAATTTTCAAATGTAAATATTTTCAAATGCAACTATGAAACCATTATGTGCAAACCTAAAGGAAATCGTATCTGAATAATTTGGTTTGCAGTCCAATACAGTGACTTTTAAGGGTTTTCTCTTTGTCCTTCAATCACACACACGCACAGGACCAAGCAAACAAAAATAAGCAACATAAAACAACACCTTGCAAAGATACTTTTTG
This sequence comes from Margaritifera margaritifera, assembly GCA_029931535.1. Classification (NCBI taxonomy): domain Eukaryota; kingdom Metazoa; phylum Mollusca; class Bivalvia; order Unionida; family Margaritiferidae; genus Margaritifera; species Margaritifera margaritifera. The sequence continues at coordinate 6,137,662 of JAQPZY010001658.1, read as the reverse complement.
CGGACAATGTAGTCAATATGTATGTCTAATGTACCAAACTTGTTATCTTATACTTATTATCTTATAATGTGGTAATTATCTCACTAACTAACTAACTTCACAATAATATAAATGCCAAATACTTAACAAAAAACAAAAAAAAAAAGATGGTGGGAAGGAAATAAGGAAAAATAACTCTGCTACCTGCGACTAATACACAGTTTGCTTAAAATTGCAGACGGTTACGTATGATCGTTTCTAAGTTGAAGGATACTTGAGTGCTCATGAAAAATTGCCGCCAGTGGACGGTTAAACCATAATCTATTCCGTTACGGCAACATGTATCCAACTTGAGAGTCAAGAAGTGCCAAGCATACACTTCCATGGCTTCCTTATCAACATTCTTTTTAGTCGTTGATAGTTGAGTGGTTAGTACATTCACCGTAAATTCAGTTGTTCATGGTTGGATCATGGCCGGTCTAACCGCTAGGCAAACTTGGCGGTCGCCTAGGGCGGCAAAAAACTAAATGAATACAAAAGGAAAGAGAAATAGCGTAAAATAGAAGATAATAAGCGTCTAAAATAGAAAGAGAAAAACAGAAGGAAAGAATAAATGGACAATATTCATTTTCAAAAGTTAATTGTGGGGGAGGGGGGTGCAAGGCTGAATTTCGCCTAGGGCGCCAAATACTCTTGCGCCGGCCCTGGGTTGGATACCAGACAAATTCTCCATGATTCTTCCCGCTTGATCCATGACCGCATTGTATCATTTCTATTTCAAGAATCGGGTTATTTCTTTTCAGAGCAACTAATGAAGCATACTCCCTCGGATTCTCTGGCTGTAGGATTGGGTGTCGGACTATGCTGTTTAGCCTTGCTTGTGACGTTAGCCACTCTACTCTATCGCTACTTCTCGGCAAAGAACAAAGTGTCCGATTTTTCCGCCATATATGGCTTTCCTCCGGAAACTCCCAGACAGTCCGATCGGACAGGAAAGAGCACTTTCAAGCCATATATGGCATGAGCTTCTTTTACAAATATTTGTAAAAGAAAAACTATACATTATTCTGAAAAATAGTTACAAATTAGACCTTCCATTAGTACTAATCAGAGGTTAATGTCTTTTTTCTGCCAATGAACACTTTAAATGATTATTTTGTCTCTCATGACAATTTCAACTGGATGATCTTTTTGCATTGCTACCTAAACATTTACCCGCAACAAAAATGTTCCTTGAGAAGTTCCTGTTGTAGATGGGCATGTGACTTGAAAAGATGAAAGAAAAAACGGGAAAAGAAAATCTGGAAGGAAGAAAAACGTCCGTCGTCACATTTTATTGTCTTAGTTTATCTTTTGTTGTTGTACTCGCTTTTTCTTGCTTATAAAATAAAGTATAATGATTGTATAATTTAAATAGTAACCAGACCAAGCAGCAAAAAAAAAAAAAAAAAAGTCCACACCATAACTCCACGCCCATACGATTAATAGACTGTATGGAAATGATGTATTGGACTGAACTCTCATACAAATAGATCTGATAAGGATGATAGAAATAAGAAAGAAACTAATGAATTTTACTAGACAGCTGGAAACGTAGAAAAAATAGAAAAGTGTCGTAAGTTACGCAGTTACGCATCAACACATCTCAACTTAGCTGCAATCAAAAGTAAATTCAGATCCTAATGCTATGGTACTTCTCAGTCTACGCTGTAGGAATCTGAAACAGTCATACTGAAGCAAAGTCCACTTCATCTTTGGATTAGTCAGTCAAGCGTTGCCGTCAAACTTCCAACAGTTGGTCGATTTCGCTCGATCTCTTTGAAGAAATCCAATGCGAATTTAACGAACAAATACCACAGCATGAGGACTATGTCCTGGGATGTTCGATTGTTTGTCACCAACTGTCCCAAGTTTTGATAGCAAGTCGACAAGGTCAGTTCATTACCCCATTTTTCACTAAAATCATTTAAACTCATTGAATGTTGGAATGATCGGTTCAGTGAAATGCTGGTTCATTACTTGAAAATCAGCAGACACATTGTCAAAGACAAATTATTTAAAATCTGCAGAATCCCGGCATTTGCCTTATTTTCTTCAGGCCGAAACATAATTTGCTTCCATAAGCATCAACGTTTCATCACATGCATTAATTGGAATAATTTGTTTATTATCGGTAAAGAAAGTGATTTGGTTCGTGTTGGGATTTAAGTATTTGGAGTAAATCTGAATAGGTACACGATTAATCGAGGAGTGTCATGTGAAATTCAGTGTATTGTGGAGTCGATAATCAGTTCATATACAGTTAATAATCAATACAGTGTTATAAGTTTCAAAACGTATTTATTTATTTATATATGGAAGGGAGGCAGATTTTGTATACGATTAGTATAGAAAGCTTACTCTGGTATTCTATTTTTGGACATATATACGCGAAAACAAATTGCCAGTTATGTATATTTTATCATAAAGTTAGTAATGACATTGGGTACACAATGTGGATTTATTCCGTTATCTCGTTCTATTTGACAACGTATATAACAATATTAAAATTCATTCGTTTTCATATAATATAGCCTGACATTTTCTGGAATAATTTTTTAACAAAAGTAAAACATGTCTCAACTTTTGGCAGAAAAAGAAATACTTTCGCCTTGCGAGCCTTCTCCCAATTTTCTTTCGTCACCAGATATCAAAACTTTGTACATTTGATCTAAATAATCCAACTGCCCAGGAGAAAGTCCTATATATGAAACTGATTCTTATCGGTTTGATAATCTCTGAGTTATAATTATTGCTGGGGATCATTTGGACATGACATGCAAACAGATTGATTCAGATCGTCCAGCTTGGGAGTAACGTTATGAATCGGTCCTAATATCAGATTGAATTTAACTGGCATTCTATTGTGACATAACAGTTTTCTATTTCAACAATCTTATTGCCGAAAAATGCATGGCAAGGAGATGGGTCTGCAGGTTTAGATAACGCATCGAGAGTCCTCGTCTCGAAATCTAAATATCGCGGATTCGATACCCGCTGAGGTCTTCTGGGATCGGCTTCCTCAATGTGCTCATGGGAAAGATACAGAACTCCCATTTCCTCGGCATGGTGATTATGACAACTTATCGAGAGTCCTCTCCCAAATAAATGTGATACTATTTGATATAAAAAACAAGAAGGTTGAAATTTAAAAATAGGAATTTTGAATTGTGTTAAATACCAAGAGCATACGATGATCACAGTACGGGTTTGAATATTTTGATTTTAGTTCATTTTTTGGGGATTTATGGGCAAAGTGGAAAAGTGGCCTGCATCTTCTTGCTTTGATCTCGTGATGGATTTTGTATCATTAGTTTGTGTATCATTAGCAAAACATTGATTCTGAGCCCTGCATCAGATATTCATATTGTTGCCTGTCATAATGTGGCAGAATATTTTTATGTCTGTGAACAATATGCAAACACGTGTTTAATTAAAAGAAGCATTTTATAATATGACGGGTATTGATTCTATGCGACTGTGATTATGTAATCTTACATTTCTTTAATTTATCTTAGTTTGCAATTGCTGTTAAACTAAGACCTGTGCTCCTGCTTCTTCTTCGTCTTCTTTACACAAGAACCAATACTAATTCATACTCGATATGTGTCTAAAATAATTACGATTCTTTAATTGATACACTATTAGTTTTGTAACATGCTAGTCAGCCTAATAAACATATTAAATGACATATAATGCCTTTATGAGTTGTGATTATTACAAATGAAATTGTTTTGCATGGTTCTGGATACAACTGTACTGGAGTTTTGTCTGGTTACGGATGCCTTTATTGTCGAGTTTTGCATACTTTCGGATACAACTGAACTCATATTTTGCCTATTTCCAGATATAAGGTTTTGTGAACCTTTGAAAAGGGCTGCCTGTCTAACTTTACCAAGGAAATATTTAAAATCAGGCAAGTAATTTTAGGTGATCCAGTCGTCTACAAACTGGAGGACATGATGTGCATGTTTTATGAACAACAGTTATCTCTCTATGACAAACAAGATGACATATAAAAAGTTTAAAAGAATTTGAGACCACAAGAATGAACGGTAAAAAGTATGAACTAGTTAAATAGAAAGGTTATGATGAATCGCTTCAACATTTGTGAACCAGATGAAAACATTATGACATTAAAAGCAATGGAGGATTGGTTTAGTTTGTAGTATTATGGCACAGTATCACAAGTAGGTTGTTTAGTGCCGAGGCAAGTGGAGTAAAATGCCTTGCCCAAGGGCACACGGTCCCGGTCCAGTCTGACAATATAACATAACCACACTCTTTCGGTCGTAAATCCGGCACTCTGACCACTGAGCCAGAGCTGCTCCTGCCTCGATTAGTCGCCTCAAACGATATGCAGTAGAACTCATCGGGTTTATTCAACATTCCCGAGCCCGCAGGGGCTGAGGAAGTACAATACATAGAAGTGTTAAGGAACACGAAACATGAATTTTGAAAGATAAGGAGTTTATAGAACACTGCGCATTATAGCATAAAGGAGTTAAAATGCACTGCATATGCATTTGTTTTCATTAAAAAATTTGAGGACAAAAAAGAAAGCACATTTAAAGCATCGCAGTTAAAAAATATTACGTTACATGTGAAAACCGTGATAAGACAACCACAATGAACACAATACATCTTATTACGGAAGAAATAAAAAGAGATAATATTCCAAATATGATGTTAATTCTAACTATATCTAACAAAACTGAGAAACAAGTGCAAAATAAAACACTACAGGTTCTTTTACGGGATCTTGAACAACATAACAGTAATTAAAATCACATAAATATTGAATTAATCATTAGGAGATTTTAACGTCTTTCAGCTTTATTTGAAAGAGGGTATAGTAGCACTTCACGCAATTATACAATCAATTAGCATTTTTCCAGAAAAACTATTTAACATGTACAATTTCAATGCATTCATAAAACATTCCGTTACAAAGAATTACCAGAAATCTAATTAAAGTCAGTTAATATAGGAAGGACTTTTACATCACATGGTTGAAGTTAAATCCAATACACCTTTTACGGTGTGTATATGTACATGCTTTGAAGATGCAATGTTTTCAGAAATTTCAATTGACATCTAGTAGCAATTGAAATTATGCTACACAAATAAACGGTACAATCAATTTTTGAGATACATTCAGTTGTAGAGTGTTACAAATGTAATAGGAAACAAAAACTGATAGAGGAAATAGAAAAGCCGAAATACAAAATACCAGTGAAAGAGTGAAAGAAATGGTATTACGGTGGAGAGAAATAACAATTGAGAGAGAGAGAGAGAGAGAGAGAGAGAGAGAGAGAGAGAGAGAGAGAGAGAGAGAGAAATCAACATTGAGGTACAAGCTAATGTGGAAAGGTAGTAAATAGTGGCTCACTGTATTTGCACAAGTAAATCCAATGTCATATAGGAAGTATAGATGAACATTGTTCAACACATTATGTTTGCACGATGTACGTAATGGTCTTTAGATTTATAAAAAAAAAAAATAGGAAGTATGGATCGCTATATCAGTTTGCTGCAGTATATAAATTAAACTAGGCAGTATGAATTTCGAAAGCAGTTGGCAGTATGTCAATTAAACTAGGCAGTATGAATGGCAATAGCAGTTTGTGGTATATAAATTAAACTAGGCAGTATGAATTTCGAAAGCAGTTTGTGGTATATAAATTAAACTAGGCAGTATGAATTAAGAAAGCAGTTTGTGGTATATAAATTAAACTAGGCAGTATGAATGGCAATAGCAGTTTGTGGTATATAAATTAAACTAGGCAGTATGAATGGCAATAGCAGTTTGTGGTATATAAATTAAACTAGTCAGTATGAATGGTAATATCAGTTTGCGGTATATCATATTGGCAAAAATAGACCAGACTTTTCCTTGAGCCTGACAAATTTGTTTACGTATTTGATATTTACTTCTTAAAAGGAAAACTGTTGTCTGAATGTTCTATTCCATTCACCGGGGGAGATAAATTTAATCCAAACAACAATACCACTGACGTGAAACAATTTAGCATAGCCTGCAACAGTTTTAACAGCCCTTCTCGTCATGATTGAATATATGATAACGATAAAAAAAACTGGCTTGTTGTACACAATGCTATAGTTGACTATAAAAATTTACTTAACTTATTAGATCACACACACACACACACACACACAGACAGACAGACACACATGTATCTGGAGTCGAATATGATGGTAACTTTCTTTTACTTTAAGGATAAGATGCCATATAAAATAATTTATTGCAACAACAAAATAAATATATAAAAAAATAAAATACAAAATAAATAAATAAAAATCCGTCAAGAAAACAGGCTACAGATACTTCTGATATAAAGAAACGTTCTAACAGATGAAATAAATGCAAGATTATTACAGTATCACATATGTAATTTGCATATTAGGTGCACAAGTTGAAAAAAAACACAACAGAACAACAGGTACACAGTCTGTTTCCGCAGTGTCAGACACTGTTAAAACGCCAATATTGCTATTATTTTTTTTAGGAGAGCAAGGTAACGACACAGATGAAAACATTATAGTAGAATCTGAACAATACATAACAGATTTAAAAGTGAAATTGGACTATGATGTTGGTGGTGATGGTATATATTTTTACAGTAAGGGGTTTGTTTATGTATAGCTATATTTACCATTATAGGGAAGTTTCCATTTCTGAACATACAAAGTAAGCGAACACTGTACGAAGAGTTTAAACTCTCTATATATTATTGACAACTGAAGTCGTTTCTGATCTTATTATAAAATCGTAATCTATCCATTGAATTTAAATCTCCATTTAGTTCTTGTAGAAAAATATTTTGACATCGTTGATTAAATATAATGAAAAAGAGGTTCTCATCACCCATCCCTTATACTCCCATTCCGTGTGAAAACATTAGATTTTTACCTTTATTTGCACAACATTTACAGTGTTTGCCGCAAGTCAACTGCATGTTATAGTTTTGTTTTGGGAATCTATTATCAGTCATCTTGAGTAATTTGAATGAATACTTAATAATTCTACTAGATCTTACTACTTGCATTGGCATTCTACGTAATTCATTGTAGATAAAAAATATTTGGTGTGTATTTTTGGTAATACCAATAATATATTTAAAAATGACGTATGCACAGCTTCTATATCATTTGCTTTATAAAAACTCCAAATGTCTGATCCATAAATTGCGTTTATACCGAATTATGTTTTCTACATACTTCTATCGTACTTGAAGTGCGTGGTGTTTCGTTGATTTACGGTCTGCATCATATCATACAAGGGTTGTTTGTTGGCCGAAATCTAATCACATGTTTTATTGATATAATTTTGATCTACTTTCATCGTCTGTGCTGTTCACAAATACTCTCCATACAAGAATTTAATGCAGTGTCTATTTGATTATGCTGTAACATTTTGAGTATAGTATGGGATTTTTCTGAAAGTGAGGAACTGACGCTTTGGACAGATAGATTTCTTTGTGTTTAATCTCTTGTAGAAATATTTTTATTATTATCAGCTGTATTGGAAATGGAATCAACTAGAGCCAAACGAAATATAATTGGTTCGTGAATGGATTCAATCTTAAGACCAATCCTGAATGTGGTTATACATGTAAATAATAATTGATCTAAAAGTAAGTAGTCTATGGTTGTAGTTGAATTTTCCTGTGTACATGTACAGTTTCCAATTCCTTTATCATCCCCACATCTACTATTTGCCACCTTCACTCCAGATAGTTTACAAAAATTTCAGTAAATTTTCACCACAGTTATTAAACTCTTTTCTGTCCAAGCTAGCTCTGCTCCAATATCTACACCCTCGACATAGGCTATATCCTTATCAACGACAATATGACCATCATATATAATAAAGTCAGGTTCTGTGGAGGTATAAGCATTACAATCTCCATCAATAATACAAATTTGTGATTTGGATACATAACTCTATAATGTGCCGATTCGTTTTTAGTGATGGCAAACAAATCTTTTTCTGTATGTATTCACGAGTATTCAGGTAACATATATACTACACCAGACTTTGGGTCTTGCTGAAGGGTTTGTACATAAAAGGAAAATTTCAGCCAGAGAATATATTTTTTTATTTACTCTCAAGGTGATATATACTGAAGTTATAGATTGTTTGTTCCTTTACATACACAGCAATACCTACGGAATACTTTTTGTATTAAGTAATTTATCTCTGACACATATAAAACTCGTGAAACCATTTATATCAATTTTATCACAAGCCCAAGTCCCGACCAGTGCAAAAAATATAAAAATCATGCATAAAACTAAACAAATCAATGCAATCCGCATTAGGCTATTCACCAGATAATTTTCTTGTCAAACCTGAAATATTCCAGATACAGAGCTTAAGTTCAATATTCTTTTGAACATTATGTACCACATGCAAAAATTGGCCTCGGCCAGATCCATATTTATCGTTTATACGTATAATGTCATGTAGTGCCTCAGTGAACACATATTCAGTTTTATTTATAACAAGTCTGTCATATTTCAAGAAAGCTGCCTTACTATCCATGAGTGCCTGGATAAAGAAAAGATGTTTGCGCCCGATGTCCTTTTTCTGGGAAGTCGTAAGAACACTGATATGCGGTTTAGCTACCTCTGGAACGTCATTATATTCATTGTCAGTTCCAGTGGCTTCTCCTTTTCTACTTCTCTCTCTCTCTCTCTCTCTCTCTCTCTCTCTCTCTCTCTCTCTCTCTCTCTCTCTCTCTCTCTCTCTCTCTCTCTCTCTCTCTCTTGTGTCTTGTCTCGGATCGGACTGTCGTAGTCATTTCTCTGTACTTTTACAAACTGTTTTCTTATCTTTATATCGAGAAAATTTAATAATTGCAGACCTTGGACTCAGCTTCGAATTTCAATGTTCGATTCATCTATATCCGAAGTCTATTTTATACATTCTTTTATCATATTTTCAGTCTCGCTCCACTTTTCACCCTTGATTTCTGTCATACCATGGAGTTAAGTTTTCTCAGCGGGATTAGGCCTCTTGATTCTCAAATTCCTTTTCGTTAGTCATAAGCTTTACACTAAACCTAACACTGATTCAGTGAGATTATTCACTTGTTCTTGTAAGCTGTTATTGTGCTCCTTTAATTCTTCATTTGACTTTGTTTTAGTTCTTTCATTGTGTATTCCAAGCAGTCAAATCGATCGTTTTAGCGTCACATGTCAGCACGGATATCACTTGTGATCTGAATGAGATTATTTTTGCGGACTTTGCTGACTTTCGTATCCGTCAGAGCGGAATGCGGACCTTGGTTCCTCTTGTGGTAAATATGATTGTGATTGAGGAAAACAAGGGGATGTTACTCTCACGATCCTGAGGCGTTGTTCCCGTCTGAGTTTTGCCGCTGGTACGCTATGGTGGATAATAATAATAATAATAATAATAATAATAATAATAATAATAATAATAATAATGTATATAATATTCATTTTCTTTTTTTTCATTACGAGCACAATGACTCTTAACATTAAGTAATGGAATGCTATTTAATAAATAATTATAATGAGATTGGTATTATTATCATTATAACACACTTATTGGAAGAAAAAAATGTCATTTTCTTTGTGGTATGTATAATGAAAGAAATTCGAACGTAGCACGTAAATAGCACACATTTGTGTATTTACTCAGTGTTAGACTGGACATTCTGTAATGTCATGTAGGTATAATAATAAGAATAAAAAACGACTTTGTAAACGGGTATGATGTTTTTCGTTGCTGTTAAGTAGTTAGTCAGATCGCATCCGTTGTATCACGGATTGGCGAGCGTGTTCAGGAACGGGTTTTTAGAAGCAGGTCTTAAACTTCAGACTGCCATTGACAAACAAAGAGAAAATAACTACATCCGACAACATCTGATATGACTAGTTATTTATAGGGTCAAATAGTCTGGTTCCTACTTCGTATGATCGCTATTCCCTGCTTCGTACGTTTCCTGCTTCGCACTCCGTTTCTTCGTATAGCGGAGTGGGAAAAGTGGAGTATAGGAAGCAGAGAACCAGACTATAAAAATCCGATTATAGCTCGATTGTATGCCGAGAGTTGCCATTCGGACAAGCTCAGCTATTTACGAAACAATGATTGACCGAGAAGTTGCTATTAAAGCCATTATATTATTTATAATTAACTTGAGGTAAAAAAAAAAAAAAAAATGGTTCGAAAGAAAACCTTCACCTCCACCAGAAATGAAATGATCAGCTCCTAAGAAATCCAACAATTACATAACTAGATCATGTGACTTACTAGGGGTTTTTTCGAGGGGTATTTTAAAAATTATTGCACAAGATACAAAATATAGAATAATGGCATATCATTTCGAACATAATTAAATATAGCATCCCAAATCTTCAGTTAGTTTTTATATTCATCAACAAATTTGTCACAAACTGTGAATCTTGAACATTCTTTAAAAATCTCACAAAAGCTGTTACTTTTCAGCCGAACACTGCGCCACCATTAGACAGTCACCAATTTAATGAGTAAAGATATCCAGTAAATTGATCAACTCAAATCATTGAAATATTACTTTTTCTGAACTCTAAAAGGAAACACTGGAAGGAATTCAATATTGTTCACACTCATACAATCAAATATTCCAATTCAGGCTTTTAGAACGCGTAAAGTTTTAGCACAGGTATCACATTTATATTGCTTGTTCCCATTGTGTGTTCTCAAGTGTTCCCTCAACGTTTGATTGTGTCAAAAAGTTCCGTCACATACTTCACATTTGTATGGCCTGTCTCCTGTGTGCTCTTGTAAATGTTTTTTTTTTTTTCCTATTGAATTTGTGTGGTATATCCATGTGCGCTAACAGTTAATCACATTTTAGGGAATTACTTACTACGGGTTCTTGCTTTAAAATTATTCGTGATATGTACAACCAACCCTCATTTACCACTTTTAGGTATTAGGCTACCTAGGCTGCAAGGGACAGTTTTTATGCACAAATTTAATGCCGCATGCACCTCCCTAATATAAAAAAAAATCATAAAGAAATAAAATACACAAGTGAGGTCAAAAAGGTCCATATTTTTGGATAGCTATAATACAACAAAACATAAGAATATTCACTTGACCTGACAAGTCAATCGAAGTTCATAGCAAAAGAAGTGTATGCACTTCAACCCAAATTTATACATGCATTGTTCACGTCCGAATGTCATTTTTGACACAAAGTGATGCTCACGGTGCAAACGCAAGCCCGTTTCCTAGGTATTAGTTTTGAAAAACACCGTGTACTAAAATAGCTCGATGCAATTCAAAATAGTTGCCATCCAGGCCGATTTTGAGATATGCTACTTGCCTCGAACCCACGTGTCTACTACAATAGGTGGCTAGCTCTGCGTTCTAGCCGACTATTGGTATTTCACTGTCAACATACTGTGCAGTAACTATGGGAGTTGTACATGCCTCACATCAGTTTCAAGAACAACACAAGCCCGAAACACCTAATTCACAAATATATCCATATATTTAATTATTAAACAACAATAGCACAAAAAGTCACACCATAGCCTTAAGTTAAGAAATTACGAAACCATCCCCTGCCACCCAAGAGCCAAATTTGGTCTTTGTTTGAAAGCATCGGCCATTTTTAGTGAGAAGACAACAGATTGAAAAATGATGGAAGTCTTCCGATATGTTTGGGACAAGTGCAAAGTGTGGGGTTTACTCTTCCGGTTGCAGATAGATGAGATCCGGGAAATTTGACTTTGAGTCATAGTATAATACTCGTTGCGTAAGACTGTTGCAAAATAAGTGATATGCATCCTTTCTCTGTACATCTGCATCCATTTCAGATCTTTACCATCTTTACTTAATAAATGACTTGATATTAATTTTTGAGAGTTATAAATATATTTATAATTTTATACAAATATAGACTGTCCGAATTTCCCCTCAACAATTTCTTAGATTAGTTTAACTTCGGACACGCTATTTTTCTTATGTTATTTCTATCGAGTTTATATGCCGAGTTCAACTCTCATTTATACAGTTAATGCCTGTTTATGTTATCCCCTAATATGTAAAAAGATAGGTCTACATACAAAAATAATGTAAAAAGATAGGTCTACATACAAAAATAATGTAAAAAGATAGGTCTACATACAAAAATAATGTAAAAAGATAGGTTTACATACAAAATAATGTTATATTGCAGAAAGGAGTTGTTGAAAAGAAAAGTTGGAATAAAGAATAAACTTGTGAATATGTCATAGTTTATATGAATGAGAATTGTTCTTCGATGATGACGACAAAATGCAAACACTTTTAATGTTGATGCAAACAGCCGCTTTCAACGCCTCGGTTGCATACAGAATGATGTAGACTATTCAAAAAATTTGGAAAAGTGAAATACCAAGCATTGTGTATGTCGCGAGCAGATTGTCAGAAAAGATAAAAATACAAAAGGAAAATATAATCAATGGAATTATCAAGGACTTGAAAACAGATTTTTTCTACATCATATTAATGTCTTTTATGTCGGGGATTTTTGTTCTCGTTTTCTTTCTTATAATTAACTTGTAAAAGTATGTCATGCAGCAGGATTTTAGCGTCCATACAAATTGCGAAGGATACACTCATTTAGTGGAATACAATATGAGAGAATTTTAAATAGACGTCAAAGAACTTCATATTGCTACTTTCAACAATTTTAAAAAAATTATTTTTTTAAAAATTAAAACAATTGGTGTCTTTTATCTTTACTCTTTTAATACACAACTTCTTTTTCAGAAATGCCAGTAAAATATATAAAAAAGTCGAGAGGGAAAGTCATGAATTATGACACAGAATCTCTACTTAAAGCTAAACATTCTGTTCTCAATGGATCACTATCAATTATGAAGGCAGCAGACACATTTAATGTTCATAAATCAACTCTGGCCGATTATGCGTCAGGCAGGTCTTGACCCAAGTCTAAACCTGGCGGCAGCCAAGCTGTGCCTCAAGAGGTCGAAAACAAGATTGTCGAGAGTGTTACGCGCCTCAAAGCTTGCATAGGAAGCATGCCTTCCACAAACCGGAATCCTATGCAAACGCTTCCAAATACAAAACCCATTAAAGAGTGGTGTCCATGGTAAAGACTGGTGCGAGGGGTTAGGACGACACATCTGGGCTACGACGATGAATCGCCTGAAGGTGTCCAAATATTTCCATGACTTGAGCGGCATTCTAGATCGATGATTGGGACTGAAAGATCACCCAGAGTGCATGTGGAACTGCGACGAAGTGGGTAAACAGTCTGAGCACGACCCGGTCAAAGTGATAGCAGAGAAAGGCGCAAAAAAAGTGATTAGTCGAACTAGCAACAGTAGGATCATGGCACAATTATGGCCTCTTGAATTGCACCAGGAAACAAGATGCCGCCACTTTCATTACGAAATGAAACAGAAATGTGTCTCTCCATGGTTTAAATACACATGCAGCACCTAAGGGGTCACAATGGGAATTTCAGTCAAACGGCTGGATGACAGATTCCAATGGAGAGAAGTGGTTTGAAGAAGTCTTCTTTAAACACTGTGGCAAAAGGCTACCTCAGCTATTGATATTGTTTGGCCATTCCTCCCACGAGTCCTAGGCAATCTTGGCGAGAGCGCTAGAGGAAAATATTGATATTATTAATATACTGTCCTTGCCACACCATACAACTCATTATCTGTTACCCTTGGTCCAAACGGTATTTGGTCCATTTAACTACTACTACAACAAGGCTTGTTCCTCTTACTTAGTGGAAAATCCAACGCACCTGTTGAGGATCCACGTGTATTACTTCAACATATCCTATATGGTAGTATCCAAATAGTGACCACTTCTGACAGCAACGGCATTGAAAAGTTATCTGATGATCTGCTGTTCAGCTATACAACAACTGTCACAATTCCTGAAATGCCACATATCACGCTTAATCCAGCAATTGGCATTTACAAAACAGCAGGCCAGGATAGCTTAGAAAAGGCTGTGGAACGATTCATTCTTCCTCAAAATTGTACGACAATTACAAAGGGGAAAGCGAGACAGTCTTGATCAGTGAAATGCCACAGACTATTGAAAAGTAAAGATGTAATAGGTGAAAAAGGAGTGTGGCATGAACGAAGAGAGGAACAAGACCGTGAAAAGATTTTAAAAAATTGAAGAAATCACTTCAACTTAATACCCCCCAAAAGAGGATTTGTTTTTAAATAACTAAAATATATCCAAATAATCTAAAATTGCTGCATTTCTACATTGCTACAAACTATAAAACAGTTGAATCAATCAGAAGTATTTTCATACCTAAATTTAAATTGAGCTTTCTTTTAATGCTTTAATCCATAATTTCGTTTGTATTTAGGATATTATTAAAAACTGTTGATTTTTGTTTTACGACATGTAACTTGTTCCATTTGCTTGATTCCAGTTACATAAAATGAGATTCACACAGACATTCAGACTTGCTTGAAGTTGAAACCAAACTAACATATTGTAATCCCCCCCCCCCCAACACACACACACCTCTATATCCCATCACACATTCCATTGCACAGACCCAAAAAGGAAGAGGACTGAGAGTTGTTAAGCTTTCTATGGGAAAACAAACATACACATAGACAAACAAACACATACAACCACAAACATAGACCAGAGATGTGTTTTGGCAAGTGTTGATCATTCCGCCTCGAGAAAGATGAATGATTGGTTAAAAAAGGTCCAGCCCCATCATGAATTGTATTAATCGCAGCTGTCTTAATCCTTTCCCTTAATCGAGTCCCACTGCTTCTGTTGTCATGGATGGTTTGAATTTTTTCTGCAAGGCGGGCCTTTTTTTTCTTAGGCTTGATGAAACGGGTTCCGCTTAAGTCTTAAGGCTCTAAACTAGTTCATTTCAGCCAAGATTTCATGTCATAGACGCACGGTTTCTCAAATCGCACCTATTTCACTAGGTTCGCTATGCTCACCGTTTAATGTCATGGTTTTCATCTCCCGTTTACCATTTCCACTTCTTCTTGCTGTACAAAAGTATATTTTTGTCGTCGTATAAATTTATCTAGCTCGTCATTATAATTCTTTTAAAATCGTCTTATTCTGGCAATGGTAGTTATCTAGGAGCTGCCGTCGAAAATTCATGTGATAAACAAATCGCAGAAAGACAAATCCAAATCCAATACATTTTCTGAAACAGAGGCTACCATCGGTTGAGTGATAGTGGCAACAGTGGCAGTAGTTTCAGTAGGTTTATACTGAACCTCTGCTGGGCGACTTCCATTTTTTATGACGTAACAAAACGATGTTGATCTCTAAATATTAATGACATGTATCACACACTCTCTCTTTCGACTTTTGTGTGAAATTAAACAAGAAACTGAATAAGAAAATTAGGAATAATTCTTTGCAAAGATGTTTTTAGATATGTATGATAAGTAAATCTTTACAACAACTTCGATAAAAAAGTTTACCATTTTTATTAAATCCAGCATAAATTAATGTTACTTGTAGTAATATTAAGACATAATTTCATCCATTGTTTTTAAATTTCTTTGCAAGATTTAAAGCATTAATTTCAGATTTCCGAATTTTGTGAGGTAATTCTGTATTACATAAATTTACATGTTCTTTAAAAACAAAATTTCACGTAATTCTATAGGCAATGATTGAGTATAATAATTAAGAGTTTCATTACTTTTTTCATACTTTCTGCATTTTCGCGAAGATTTCTTTCTCTTTTCTCAAAACAAAGCACTGAGTGTGCACTGTTGTAGAAGAAAAGAATATTTTTTTTGTGGTCTACAATTTGTATTTTTTTAAAGATGTTTTCTTTGACGTCCGCTACCCATGTTTTGTAACGTCGGTGATTTTTTCTAAATAAGTATTTCTTATACTATAGTTTATATCATTAGAAACACAACTGTTTGGCCTCAGATGAAAGTCACGTGATACATATGTATAAAGAGGGAGCTAAGCAATTTTTGAGGGAGGGGAAAACAAAAAGAAAGTAAACAAGTTACATAATAATAAGCTTCGAGGGAACTAACAGCCAGATATATCTTTAAAAGAAGTAAATAAAAACAATTTAAAAAAAGATCTTTTCCTTTAAGTTTTTTTTCTTGAGAAAAAAAAACCTTGTATTTCACAAAAGAATGTTTACACTTTTCGACTATTAATTTTTCAGAAAAGAAAGTTTATATTTTTCACCAACAAAAAGTATTTTACATTTTTCTAAAATAATAGAGATGTTACGAAATCAATAAGAGCAAAAATATCATGAATATAGATCCCTATCATAACAATTCCTTTATAATATTTGAAAATAATCTAAATATGGGCAATAATATAGACATTGGTAAATAATGTAATGCTGAATAGCTTCAAAAGGGAAATGGGCATATTGTAATACTAAAGCAGCTGCCTAGTCCAACAGTGTGGCCACCATTGAAAAAAATAAAATCGATAAAATCGATATTAAAATAAAAAATTGTCCACCTGTTCATTTATACTTATATATCAAGGGATTTTGATATGTGTCCAGAAAGTTGTTTCGTTTCGTATAAACTATAGGAAAACAAACAGAATCTTTTTAGGAACATGACAACAGCAGCAGTAGGACTCGGAGAAGAGAAAAGGTTAATTAATGACGAACAATCCATGAGTGGGTTGACCCTTTTTGTAACCAAAGGTACGTTTTAGGGCCATCCATCTTTCTACAAGCAGAATACTAATCATTATTGCAAAAAGATATGTTTGTGTTTGTATGTGATTCTTCGTCTATGTGTATGTTTGTCTTAAAAAAGAAACAAGGAAACAAAAAACCCTTCCTCTCCCTTTCTTTGTAATGGTGTGCCGTGTGATGGTGTGTGTGTGTGTGTGTGTGTGTGTGTGTGTGTGTGATTGTATGTATGTATGTATGTATGTATGTATGTATGTATGTATGTATGTATGTATGTATGTATGTATGTATGTATGTATGTATGTATGTATGTATGTATGTATGTATGTATGCATTAAAAATAAATATTCCTCTACACTTTGTATGTAGATGTGATGTTAGCGAGTAAGAAGGTGTGATGGATTATATTTATAAAAAGTTCTTGCCTGTAATTAGTTATGATTTCGTCCATCTTTCCATCCTATGGTTCACTCCTATTCCAAATTTCGTCAATGATTCAATTCCATCAATGGCGAATGTAACTGTATGTTTCTATGTATGTGGGTGTGTACGTATGTGGTAGTCATCATAATCTACTCCCCCATCACCCCGTTATGTATGTATGTACGTATGTATGTATGTATGTATGTATGTATGTATGTATGTATGTATGTATGTATGTATGTATGTATGTATGTATGTATGTATGTATGTATGTATGTATGAATGTATGTATGTATGCATGTATGTATTTATGTATGTATGTATGTATGCATTATTAGAACAGTAGTCCCATACCTTGTTCACCTAAATCCCAATCTCACGTCCACGTCGTACGGGGACTGACAACGACCGAGTAAGGGATTGCTTGGCTTGGGTGACGGAAGAACTTATAACCCGGTGGAAGTCAACGTCGCTCATGGCGGAGGTTGGCTAGACCAGGAAGTACGTCGATAGGGCGAGAGGTGAAATTTTCACCAAATCGGCCATCTTTCTACCCTACGTTTGCCTGTCAAGCTACTAGGGGAGCCGGTACAGCCAAAGAATTAGCAATGAGTTTCGCCAAAGATAAAATCATCACGACTCGCTCTTCGCGCGGTCAAACATGGAGCGTGCCATCCGGCCCGTCACCGGCCGGTGGCATAAATTGTGCTACGGTGACAACAGTGAAACTGATAGCACCAACCGACCTTAGGCACGCTTCCATATTGGGAGACTGAATATCAGAACACTTCTAGAATGTGGCGCTGCCACACTGGTGGCAACGGAACTGGAACGCATGAACATTTCAATAATGGATCTGCTGGAGGTGAGATGGCCGGATTCGGGCGATATTCCTACATGAAAGTACAAGTTTCAGTAGTCAGGAAAGGACCACGCCCAACCTAGAAGTGCCGGAGGTGCCATGGTCCTCTCGCAAAGTGCAGATAATGTTCTATACGCATGGCTGCCAGTCCACCACCGCATAATGTGGGCCACTTTTAAGATAAGATATTTCAATATGACATTGATCGTGGTAATACCCCAGCTAACGAAGCTTCTGACGAGTAGAAAGACAGTTTCTATCAAACACTGTAGGTCATGAAGCGTATGGTGAAACGAAACACCCTTGCGGTATGCCTCGGGACTTTAATACAGTCTCCAGCACAACATGAACAACATTACCGCACGTGATTGGACCATATGGGAGTGGAGTAGCAAATGACAACACTGAAAGACTGCTTGAATTATGTGCGGGGAACAGCCTGAGAATTTGTGACTCTGGTTCAGTCGACCAGACAGCCATCATAATTCAAGGATTTTAAACTAAGATCGGACACGCAAGGAAATTGATACCATCCTTGTAAACGGCAGGTGGAAGATAGTTTCAAACTGCCGGGTCTTCCACTTGTTTGAATTCGACTCTGACCACCGGCCGGTCGTTGCTGCCATGTGTACCAAACTGAAGTATCCGAAATATCCGTGAGATATGACACCACCAAACTGAAAGATCTGTACGTGGCGCATGGCTACGCAGTGGAAATTCGAAACCGTTTGCAGCGCTTTCCGAGGACGAGGCACAATCCTGGGAATCATTCCGCAATGTAATGAACGATACCGCCAAACAACTTCTGGATTAAGCAAAGAGTGCCACAAAAGACAGAATTTCAAACAAAACCTGGAAGTCATAGAGTCCAGAAGAGCGACCAGCTCCGAAGCAATTTAACAGCCTATCGCTATCTCGGCAAAATCCGGAATAAACAGTTGGCATGGATATGCAAAATTGGGCTGATAGCAAAGCTACAGAGGCAGAGGAGGCCTTAGCTAGAGTCTGTAGCAGGGATGCAGTTACTAATTTCAGGAACTTATGCAGGTCTTTTTCTGATTGATCATCTAGCCGTTTTGAAGATTCGTCAGGTAAGATTCCATGTGACAGTAAGCTGAAGCTAGAACAATGGAGGGAACACTATCCTCGGCTGCTAAACAAGCCTCCGGTCGCCCCATCCCAGGAGATTGAAGGCGCCACAAATCTAGCCGTACCAGCCCAGATCATAAATATTGATTTTCCAAAGCAGTTCGAGGTAGCTGCGTCACTCAAAGAAATGAAAAAGGGAACGCAGTCAGGACCTTTGGCATCACGAGTGAATTCCTGAGAACCGGATGTGAGGGCTTCATAGCGTGGCTAACCATGGTTTTCGATCTGTGCGGGAGACGGGCGACATCTCTGATGTCAGAGCGAAATTCCGTTTAATGGAACTGCGCAGGAAAGAACAGGGTGGCTTTACATTAAGAAGGTTAACCATGGACCGCATCTATACGATCAACATATTGATACAAACCCGCAGGAAATTCAGCCAAACACTATGGATAGCCTACGTTGACCTAAAAGCTGCTTATGAATCAGTGGACAGAGCCGCCCTATGACTTTTACGCAAGAGTATAGGACACTCTGACAAGGTCGTCAAACTAATAAAAGCCCTATATGCCGACACCATCAGCTGAGTTAGAGTCGATGGTGAACGTTCGCAATGGTTTGATATCAACAGCGGCGTTCCACAGGGATGTACTATCGCTCCGAACGTCTTCTTGCCACCAATGGACTGGACGCTGGAACAAACGGCACGGAAGGGACAGCTGGAAACAACCAAAGCCGACCAAATTTTTACCGACCCTGATTACGCCTACGACATCAGAAACCGACTCAGAATTTATCAAAGACTAAAGAAGTATTGTAATATTATATTAACAATATAGAAAAATCGCCAAGACTACAAATTCTGAAACAGACACGAAATTTACTGGAAGCTAAAGAAAACTACGAAATATTTTATTAAAAGTAATACTAAAGTATGAAACTCACACGGAATTTAACGGAGTGTAAGATAAACATAGAAAATATAGCTAACTGAACAACATGCAAAAAATAAATGTAAAAATTGAAACATTATCAAAAATTACCCCCCCCCCCAAAAAAAAAAAAACATTCTGCAAAAATTGCAAAAGTAATAAACAAATTTCAAAATTCCAAAAATGATTAGAGAATTACACAATTTGTTTAAAATTGGAATAAAACAAATTATTTAAAATAAATTCAAAAAATGACATCTGAGGAATGAATATCTTGTAAAAACACAGAAAATGCTTAACATTTAGCAACAGATTAAATAAAAATATTGCCATATATATATATATATATATATATATATATATATATATATATATATATATATATATAATTACAATTTGTATATAACTAGACACTAGAAAAAATTCTAAGTACAAAATAACACGTCATGTACAAATTTACAAGACTTTTAAAAGAAAATTAAAAAGTAGCAAAAATAAATTTAACCCAAACAAATTTTAAAATTAAAAAAATGAAAAAGTAAGCACATTTTATGAAAGTATATAAATTTGCAAATTTATAAAAGTTAACAATTAAAAAACAAATTAAAAGAAATATTTTAAAAATATTTTGAAAATAAAATCAATATGGATCACGCGGTGATGACAGAAAATATCCCCTCAAAATGTTAAGAACACATTGAATGAGAATGCAAGAACATTTAGGAATCATAAAACATGATGCATACAATAGTAAATTAAAAACAAAATAAAGAAAAACATATTTTAAAACAAATTTAATATTAAAAGCCCAAAAATATTTTAAATATTAAAAGGTTGAAAAAAAAGTAAAAATAGAAACTACGTTTAGATTTTTTTTTTATTGGAACACAAATATAAAGGGGGTGTGATGGAAGTGTACCAGCACTCATGCACACACACACACCTATATATTATTACACACATACAAATGGAAGGGAGTAGCTCATATACTTATATTTATTATCCAAAGTACCCTGCACATGCAAATGAAGTGTGGGGTATTTAAGTTTTGTTATGAATACAAATAAAATCAAATACAAAACACAATGAGCCCTGCGGAAACTGAAGAGTGGTAGCTCATATGCTTAGATTAACTATCATCCAATATACCATCGCACATACCAACGAAAGAGACGTAGCTCATATTCGTCTATTTACTATCCAATACATCATTACACATATAAAGGGGCGAGGGTAGCTCATATACTTAGACTTACTATTCAATATATTGTTAAGCATACAGGGGGAAGGGGATTAGCTCAGCTCATATTTTATCTTTACTATCTAACATATCACACAAAGCGAAGGTCAAGGGTATATACGTATTTATTTTTCAAACACACGCACACACACATATTGCACGTTTTTATAGGGTGGACGAATAGGTTGCAGAAACAGAAAACTAAACATCTAATTACAAACAGTTATTTAAGTTTACAATCCAATAGCCACAAGTGTAAACAATAGATAACGGGAGGTAGGGAATATGAAATGGTGACTAGCACACGTTCTTCAAAACAAACGCCAACACATACAAACAAAACAGAGGAGGGAAA
Source organism: Margaritifera margaritifera (assembly GCA_029931535.1). Taxonomy (NCBI): domain Eukaryota; kingdom Metazoa; phylum Mollusca; class Bivalvia; order Unionida; family Margaritiferidae; genus Margaritifera; species Margaritifera margaritifera. Next base: position 6,116,037 of record JAQPZY010001658.1, on the reverse strand, counting down.
TTGGATAGGTGAGTGTCATGTATACCAACATATGGATAAACAAACACATTCTTATAAACAAACAAACAAACTAGCAAATAAAAAAATAAACAAATCATCCTTACAAACAAGTTAACAAACACATGTCGTTATTAAGAAAGACACATCCTTACATACAAACGAGCAATCAATAGCAGACTTTTTCTTATAATGCATACATATATACATACATGCATACATACATACATACATACATACATACATACATACATACATACATACATACATACATACATACATACATACATACATACATACATACATACATACATACATACATCGGTTCTGCAGATCTTGCCATGGAAGTCATTTGCCAGCTTGAGCATGGCGATACCTTGCCATTGATCTTTTGGGACCAGTTTCTTAAGGTTATAGGATATTTGCAGTAGTGGACTATTATAGTCATTACTAAGGAGTTGATGTTATGAAGTCCACAATTTCAGAGAATATTGTGGATAATTGAGAGACAATATTTATAATATTTGTTACACATGGATTGCCTGTATTAATAACCAGTAACAATGGACTACAGTTTATGCTCAATGTGTTTGAAATATATCTCTCTGGACAAGGAATGCAGTATAGAAGTATTACTTCTTTATGGCCACAAGCCAACGGAACGGTTGCGAGGCAAAACTAGATCTCTGTTGAAAAGCATCCAGATAGCCCAGGCTGAAGGTGCCGAATGGAGGAAAGCCCTTCAACAGGTTTACCGATTTTCAGAACAACACCACATTGAAGAGCTGGTAAATGTCCATCGTAGCTGATGCTTGAAAGAAAAATTCGAACATAGCTGTCTGAAAGTTAACTTGTAGCAGAAGATGATGAGGTTCGAGATTACGATTCACCCCCCCCCCAATAAAAAAAGAAAATAGAAAAAGAATAAATGAGACAATATGCAGATGTACAGTGAATGCAGAGAATGCACAAATTATTTAGTGTCGTAGTGTTGCTCCTACCGGGGAGAACAATGTGTTATGACCGGCTTGAACCGAATACACCCTTCGCATTAGTCTGGGTTTCAAGATGGTCATAACATTCTGTAAACACCGGTAAACTAACATATAACCACTAATATTCACATATATTCGCAACAAGGCCACCGCTTTTGCTTCAGCGCTTGGCTGCCTTTTTTCATGAAAATGAGGGTAATCCCGGAGAGATTATCCAGGCATGTGCCCATCAAACGCTTGCGCAGTAGAGAGCAAGTCTATGACGTAGACACCCTTAATGTACGACTCAGCCACGACCTGTTTGCCTTTTTTTACTATTACCGAATCGTAAAGACAAGTAGACAACAACATCTCCACAAATAACACACGTTTGGAGCTGTTATACAAAGCGGTAAGACTTGCAGACCATTACATTTTGTTGTCAGTCTTTGATGTATAAATTGGCCGATAACTTTATATAATTAACACGCCTTTATGAGGGTACAAAGACAAATAAACTTTCGATTGTATTAAAGGAAGCCCTTCTTATTAAAAACATCGACCAGTTTGATTTACAAGAAAATATGAACTCGGTAAACTAGGCGAATTTGCATAAATGCTCCTTTCTTTACGAAAGGTTTGCATGCTGATGCCAAACAAATCGTTGGACCTGATACTAAGTGAATACTTTTAGGTGTATCGGGCAAGGAAATATTTATTGAAATGGAATCATTAAAAAACTTTCACCCGTTGATAACAATTAGCTGCACTGCTACTTATAATTTCTCTCATTTTTAAGTTAAAAGGTAATCTAGTTAACTGGTTCAAGGATAATAAGAGTGCTGTAAATATAAATTAAATTATAACAATATAATAACAGGAAATCGAATTGAATTTTTTTCTATGAAGAGTCTACACTTCATAATGTCTTGAGTCAGTTTCGGGGTCGCTAAATTTTTACCGACATGACAAAGTCTATCATTGCCACTCGTCCTCTTCAAATACTCAGATTTCATGTTTATATATATATATATATATATATATATATATATATATATATATATATATATATATATATATATATATATATATATATATATATATATGCGCATACTTGTTCCTGATCTTTCGACCTTTCTATAATTGTTGTTTAAAATCGACAATTTTTAGCTGTTGTACTAATTCTTGACCATAAATTTAAATTTTAAATAGTTTTTATTAATTTAAATCCATACATAATTTGTATAAGACAGAGTTTATTAGTTTAAAATTGACAATACTAATATTGTTCTACTTTCCTTCAATACAATTTCATAAAGTATATAATTTATAGGGTTCACATCAACCTCCAAAGTCATATTTACATGGCAGCAGTTTTTGTAATCTTTTCCTTCATTTTCTGACTGGTGAACTATAAAGGAAAACTGATCATTTATTGAACAGTGTCCTAAAAAATCATCGATGCTAACAGGAAGAAAAAATTCATAATGCTTCATCCTGCAAACGTGTTTTACTGCACAAGATAGCGAAGCTACATTTCGTATTTCACAGATGAGAAGAGATAAATATTATCGAATATTGGAGTCGATACATTAATGCGCAACCATCGATTAGGATTACGAAAAAGCTTATTTCAAGGCGATCTCATATATACATTCACATATCTTTCGTTCGCAAGAATGACGGATATCTTTCTAGTTCGTTTCAGTTAGAAATGGGATAAATACAGAGATATAATAATCGATATCTTGAGTAAGTTGGTGCTTAAATATAATTGTTGTATAATCTTTACTTAATAGGGTCCATTTAAAATTAGATTGGTTCACATTACTCAACCACACATAATTGTCAGTGTTTATTCAAGATTTTGGACTTGTTTCTTTTTCTGGTATCAATACGAGTACAGTAGAATTAACGGGATGAATGGTTGGTTCGTTCCATATATTACATATTTATCCAGAGGATTCAAGCAAAAGCAGGTGCAGAACGTATCAAGATTTTGGTCATTGCAGTGTCGAGATGGGACATGGCAGATGTCTTAAGAATAATCTGTGATATGTTTTTTATTCACAGAATTTTAAAAACTGCCAGAGATTTTCGTTTAATTTATAATTATTCTCCCGTTATTGCACCCTCATTCATGATAAAGAGTGATATCTGGCCAGTCTGTCAGAGGAATGTACTACTCCATATTGTTTTGTAAATGAATTGTATAAGAAGAAATGAACTCTTTTTTGACATGAATACCTTTTCTCACAAATCCTTTGAAGAGGAAAATGTTTTAGGGAACCTAATGCAGCTACCCTGTATGGAAATGTATGTTTAGGAAAATGTAACTATCACCAGTTGATTAATTTGAAAAAAATATCATTGAGGGTAATTTTCACAGGAACTAAAATATAACAATGCTTGCTATCAACTTCAGGTTTTCTGATAACTTCTGCATTGTTTTGCATTCAAACAATCGAATCCAATGTTTGCAAATACTAATTTATAAGTTTGTATAGAATGAATGAAACATAGAAACACAGAGATGACGTCTGAATAGTTTTTGCCCGCAACCTGTACCCAATATAGTTATCTATAGTTAAATGTGCACTTTGTAAAACACAGAACTCTATTTAAAATGTCAAATGGCTTTAATAATATACATGAATATGTTTCAAAACTCAGGATAGACTCAGTATATATTTTACTATCATATGATAGGCCGTTGTCCTGTTCTATGATGCTCGAATTATAGAGGCATTTAACTTTTCTTGGAATGATATTCATAGATATGGATTACATGGTTTTAGATCAGATACTGATAGGAACAGCACAGAAGATGTTCAGAAACTACAAAAGATGGTTTTGTAAAAGTAAGGATATCAGAAAGACTATTTCAATGAATTTGAATATTTAATTATATGAGTGAACAATATTGAACTTCTTATATTTTTAATAATTCAGCAGAATTAATATTGCAAAACTTTGAGTTGATGCATGTACTGTAAATTATTTACTCATTAAATTGGTGCCTGTCTAATGGTGGCGCAGTCTTTGTCTGAATAGTAACAGGCTTTGGTGAGATTGTTAAGTGTGTTCTAGTTTTTACATTTTGAAACAAATTTGCTGACGAATATAAAAACTAACTGCAGATGTTTTGGTGCTATATTTAATTATGTTCGAAATGATATCCCATTGTTTACATAGTTTATGTCTTGTACAATACTGTTTCATGAATATCTTATATTAAGTCTATCTGCAAGATGACTATATTGGGTACTGGTTTTAATCTTTTGATGTTTAATAGTACCCATGTAAAAATGTTTATATTTGAATTCTATTGACGTTTTGGCATATTGATTTTTGACGTGATGTCATTTGATTATATTGATGATTTAATAAACACAAAGCAACGGCGTTCAGTGGTGTATCACTGAACTTCGTTGTCAGGTTTTCGGTTGATGAGTTGTTTCTGGATAAAACCAACATAGCTGTCTAGTGACATGGATACGTACACCTTTTCTCTCGTTCAATTACACTCGTCTGAACACAAACGGAACAAAAATATAAGCGCAAAGTAAATAGTTGGGTTCTAGCGTAATTTAAATGAATATTGACTCCATGTTGAATGGTTAGGTAAATAGCTATTTAAGTACCAAAATGAAGACAAAAAGAATAAAGGAAGAAAAAAAAAGAAATATCAATATGTTTATATAGATAATTATTAGTTTTCTATCACAAGGAACAAAATTGATTTATCAGGACCCAGTGAATTTCCAGATCAATCTCTTTGTGTTACATGACTACATAGAAGATCATAAATCTGTTATTTCATTCCAAGTTTAAATGTTTTCTTTTAGTTACATTTTCTTTGATTGACATTACGCATCTATTCATTAAGTATCTTCCTTTAAAAGAGCAAAAATACTTTAAAATTATGTCGTCTAACATTTAGTTTTCGAACATGATATATTTGAAGGATAAATTCACAAATGATTATCGACCATTATTTTTTAGTTTAGCGGTCTGTGCTTGGTGACTCTAATTAATTATGAAATTCTTATTCTCAAAATACGCTTACATGAATAATTGAAAACTGGTCGGCATGGTATCAATCTGTCTTAAAGTTAATATGATCGAGAGAGGGAGCCCTTTATTAATCGTCATGAAATTATATTTAAGTTGGCCAATTGTATCTGTCTTTAGAAGAACAAAGCAGTTATTTTCTCAGGCGTAAATGGGTAGGATAAAATGGTGCAGGAGTAATTTACTTACAAGGCAATAATTATGATACTATAGCTATTGGACTTTTGAGTTTATCAATCATACTCTGTTAATTTCATTATTCTCATGAACAGAAATGCAAACGCAATTTGCAATTTTATTTAACAATTTACACATAGTATCCTGCTTTGTGTTTGAAACAATAGTTTAAAAACAATATGAAATCAGAAGAAAAAGAAGAGGAGGATGATGATAATGTAGCAGAAAAGAAGAAGCTGAGAAAGGTTCAAATGAAGAAAATAAAGGAATAAGAATGACTTAGAATATGCCGAAAAGAAACAAAGTATCACGAATCCAGTCAATCCCTTTCTTGAATGAAAATTTTAATTTGCATTGGGATAAATTCATTGTTGACAGCTTTAACGTATACAAGCATTTTGAGCTGAAAATAGTTAAGTCATTTTCTCCAAAGTTACACTACTACTACTATTGATTGTAATTATGAGAACTTCCCTGTCATTCTACAGAGGGGGTTCTTAGCAGCCAGTAAGCAGTAGGGGCGAGTCGAAAGCACCGAGTCATCAATTACAAATGACTATTCTCTGTATAATTCGGATTAGGATTTCCATGCCTTTGAAATATTTGCATCCATTATGATCAAATATTTGTTAGCAGGCATATCTTATCGACTAAATACTATTAAAATATGAATAATCCTGGCAGCAATTATCGCTCAAGAGATATTAACATATTTTCTTTTCTTTATGTTTTTAATTTTTTTAGAGGAAATTGGAGCAAATAAGATATTATTATTCTTAATAAAAAATGCCACTTTTCAAACTTTCGCCTGTTAAAAGTATTGGGTAACCGCATTCGGTGTGCTACAATGTGCACCTCTCAGTGGATTTAATTAGGGCCCAATGTAACACATTTAAATTAATCTTTGCAAAGATCTATACTATGAGCTGAAATGTGTGTCAATTTCGATGAGGACGGTATAAAATGTATTTAATATTGATATAGTTTGTTGTTATTAATATGGTTTCTGCAGTAAATTTCACTCAGTTGATTTTAAATTTTGAAACGATTCGGGCTAGTGTTATAAATGTTTAGTTTTGCAGTGATATTTGAAGTAGAGTTTCCGTGTACGACAGTTTAAAATGAAACAAACAGTGAACTACATACTGGTTCAAAGTTCTCAAGTCATTATTTGACGAAGATGAATTTGTATGAACTTGCTACAAATATGCAGAATATGACACGAATCTCCTAAGAAGCTTGGTCAGGTCATTCAATACACAAGGTACAGAGCACGGTATTGAACTATTGTACATTGGTAGCCCGCATACTTGGTAAGTTAGGCAGGCTATGCATGTTTCTCACTGAATGATATGGAAACACATAACGCGCAACAAGACTTTTTGGCGGATGGAATATTTTAGTTTCAAGTCTCTGACAGAAATCCACATCTATATAAACATTAACAACGGTTGATCTAAGACAGATAGAGAGATCATCATCACTAGACAGTGAAATACATACAACGCCTCTCTCTCTGTGCCTCTCTCCCTCTCTCTCTCTCTCTCTCTCTTTCTTTACACACAGACACAAACACACACACACACACACACACATATATATATATATATATATATATATCCATCAGCTAGTAGGAAAAAAAAATAATACAAACTTCTAAATAATTTACATTGAGCACATTGTTACTATTTAATGACAACTTCGATAGCAGAAAAATAGAGCGGGGTGTTGCAGAAGACTTGTCGCAAAATTTTAATTCCATAATAGTCTTCTTTCATGTGAAAAGTGAACGCTTTTATTAGACCATATTCTAAAGGAACAGACATAAGTATGGTACTAAATGATTCATCTAAATGAATACGCAGACAATTCATAATTTTAATTAACCTTCACATCGACTTTAATTAGTCGTACAATTATGTTGAATGCAAAATTTAAGTAATTAAAAAATCCTGTATAAAAAATAGTCAAATAATATCAATCATAGATACTAAGACATGTTCAAAATTCAAAAAAAAGAAAAAAAAAGAAGAAACATGCAAAATAGAAAGAAAAAAAGCAACGAAAGAAACAAACGGAATTTACAGAAATAGTGCTTATTGCAAACCTTGTCAAACTGAGTACAACAGAAAATGGACGGAACAAAATAAGGGCAACTTTAGATTTGGGGAGGAAAAAAAACAGTAAACACGTAATGATTACAATGCAGTCAAAGATACCACAACGACGAAAATGTTAAGCTGATTTATCTAGCGAGAGTGAGAATTTTTAAAACATTAAATCAAAACATTAAATCAGATACTATGTTGAAAATACTCGGTATTCCATGTATTGATTTCAACAAGAGATGGCTAAACTTCACAAACCCTTAAAGTGTGGCTGAGAGAGAGAGAGAGAGCTAAATATAGATAATATTGTCTCTTGTGCTTCCATTGACATATCCGACCCAGAACAACTGAAAAAATGCTTTCATTGGTCAAATGTTAGATATATGAGCAGTGATAACTGCTGTAAAAATGATAAAATACCATCCTCAAGAGAGACTAGAAAACACAAGCAAAAATTCGAGACTTTCAAAACAACCGACTTTGAGATTTAGGAGATTTTTAATTACATGTTTTGTCCTCTTTTCATCTCTTCTTTTCCGATAGATTTAAATACGTAATACATAGAAATTCCTGTGATAACATAAGTTGTAGTAGCTGTAGTGAAAGGGAATACCATCAATTATAAATCATCCAGTACACATCTTTTGTCATTAATTTCCATGTTTTGTTTCTCCTCCGTTGACTTTTTTTTAAAAATGATTTGTTTGAATACTATCAAGATAGCACTTGATGATTTTCCGACATATGATAAGAAAATACGTAACAAAAAGAAAGTGAAACCAACCATGTTTGTAAAATCAACAAACAATTTATTTCTAAATAATTAACTTGAAAATCAAAATACACTTACAGTATCGTGTATTAAAATCCAAATAATTCAATAATTATTAGTGTCCTAATCACAAGTCCTGTGTATACAGAAACTATAAAATGTTCCGAATGAATGAATGTTCCAAGTTAATGAATCTTCGTAATGAACGAATGTTCCGAATGAAAGATTGTTCTGAATGAATGGGTCTGGAATGTCCTGATGTACCAACGATAATGTAGTCCAGATCATCTTTAAGAATGTTCACAGGCATCCGAAAGTCATAAATATAAATCAAAAGGTTGATGAATACTTCAGGTAACTCCACTGGATGTTCCAATAAATAATTCTAGTCGATACAGCATTACAGCATTACAATATTACAGAACTTCAAGAAAACAGCACGACTATATTTCCAAACATCTGATGATTTCAAATGCTGATCGTAAAAAAAAGATGTTTTCAACACAGGATTTAAAAATTGGAATGAATATAATTTGTATATCCAGGTCTTTTATATTCTTTGCAAATGGCATATTTCACAACAGGAAACGTGTCATATTACGACCCAGAATGCAATACTAAATGCGTCGATTTAGTGGAAAAATACTCAAGGGATGATAAAGGACTCTGACCTTGAACAAAAGGTCAGTAAACATGTTGTTTATTTGACTAAAGTACAACTTAACCAAACTTAAATGTGACTCACTATTTGACACAATTTAAAGTAGTCATAGGCCAAAAGTTTAGGCACATTATAGATTCCATATACATAATTCCGTAACACCTTTCTCCTTAATGAAAAAAGAAAGTTTTATGCAATAAAGCTTTCTTTTACATATTCAAATATGCATATAATAATGCAATAATCAAAATCGCAGTCATTTGTCCTATGAATGACACAAAATATACAAAAAATAAAACAATATAGTACTTCTATATACTTGAAAGTGCTCCAGTTTTTTTTTTTACTACCAGGTACGTAAAATAAAACATATTGACTTGGTCTGAGGTAAGGGGCAGACACAGACTAAAAGGTACGTCAAATGTAGGAATAGGTGACAGATGAGCTTGATCTCTTCTGATTGGGGTTTCCCACCGTATGACAAGTACCTTCGATAAGAAAAGAGTCACTTCCCAACAGTCACAGGTCTAGTAACTAAGTTTGATGCTAAATTAAACACAATAGAGAGAATTTAAAAAACCGCACTCTAATCTCAGAATAAGTACACTAAAAGAAGACTTCTCATACTAAAGGTAAAATACCTTATTACTAAAACTCTCTGAGAAGCTCCCATGTAACTTAATATTACAGTAGGGATAGGTTTGGCAAAAATCACAATAAGTGATATAGAACCTTCTGATATGAATGGTTCATAAATCTCCAAAATAAAATCAAACAGGGGGTTTGTCAGACCCCACAAATGTATTGCCTTCAATACAAGACCGTGACCTTGACTTCTTTGAAACAAGAGCATTTGGAATAGATCCGTATTAATTTCGTTGCTTATTTTTCAACCTTTAGCAATCCGAAATAATGTGCCCTTCTTTTTTACACCAAGTACATATATAAAAAGATAAATATCTCTAATCAGTCTTATCAGATGTTTGCTCTAAAAGTCGCGCCGTATTGAAATTTGTAAGTAATTATATACTCTAACCCTATGTGGGTAGGACTTGAAACAAAATTCGGAACATTCATGGACATTGTGATTATTTGTTGGTTTCACTAAAAATTCTCCCAAATGGAATTAAAATATTTAAATGGGCAAATTAAAAATCTTTAGCAGGGACATTGAATCTCTGAAACAAAATCAATTAAATTGTAATGTAAAGAAATTCAGATCATATCCCGAACCTCTCGCAACCCAAGCGAGAATCATATCCCTAATCCTGAACTATTCAAATAAAATCAAATACCGGAAAGGCCCCCATTTTTTGTTACGACCCTATGGGAAGAAAAACGTAACAAAAAGAAAGTGAAACCAACAATGTTTGTAACATCAACAAAAAATTTATTTCTAAATAATTAATGTGAAAATCAAAATACACTTACAGTATCGTGTATTAAAATCCAAATAATCCAATAATTATTAGTGTCCTAATCACAAGTCCTGTATATATAGAAACTATAACCTGTTCCGAATGAATGAATGTTCCAAGTTAATGAATCTTCGTAATGAACGAATGTTCCGAATGAAAGATTGTTCCGAATGAATGGGTCTGGAATGTCCTGATGTACCAACGATAATGTAGTCTAGGTCATCTTTAAGAATGTTCACAGGTATCCGAAAGTCATAAATATAAATCCAAAGGTTGATGAATACTTCAGATAACTCCAGTGGATGTTCCAATAAATAATTCTAGTCGAATTATTTACACAGCATTACAGCATTATAATATTACAGAACTTCAAGATAAAAGCACGACTATAATTCCAAAACAAAAGGTCAGTAAACATGTTGTTTATTTGACTGAAGTACAACTTAACCAAACTTAAATGTAACTCCCCATTTGACACAATTTTAAAGTATAGTCATAGGCCAAAAGTTTAGGCACATTATAGATTCCATATACATAATTCCGTAACAATGCATATAGAGGTAAACAAAACTTAAAACTGATAAAAGCCACGTATAGTATCTAAAACTATTTGATTTCATGTAATCCTCTTTTAGCTATGTCTGCAATTCATTCAACTCATCACTGTGTAGAAGGTTACTCATCAGAGCTGTCACTACTAGGATGACAGCATCTGGCAATTACCTGGATATTTAGCTTATCTTGCACTGACAAAGATCTCAACGGATGTCTTAAATTGTGTTTCGTCTATTTTTTAAAATAATTTTTGCTCAGCTTCAGGAGAAGGTGGAAGTGACTTCATCGAGTCTTTAAGCTGGACAAAAGAAGGAAATAAGTGGATACCACCAAATTGTAAATCTCCATGCAGAAGCTTACACCAGCCATTACAACAGACTGTTCCACAAAGGCAATAAATGCAAATTCCAAAGGAAATGGAAAAAAATGACAATTATTAACATAAATTCAAAATGGAGGATAGAATGGTGGGTGGCTTAGGATTTTAAAAGAAATGAAATAAAAAGGATAGGTTGGTGGCTGACCCAGGATGCACTATAGTCCAGGAAGTTATACCATTTCTTGGAATAAAAATGATTGTAATTTTGTAACTTTCCCATCATTTTAATATGTGCAGATAGAGATGGAGGAGCAAATAAATAATTAAACAAAGTACAATTAGTTATGTCGCACATGACTCTCAAGTAGACCCTTGAGCACTAAAAATGAATTTCTTTTCTCAGTCACTCACTTTCCAAAAATCTTTTTCTTGATTAAATTCTGTGTTCTTACAGACACACAAACACACACACACACACACACACACACACACACACACACACACACACACACACATTAATACCTGTGTATACAGTCTAGTCAGACAACTAAGTCATCACACATGTACAGCAATGTTAATAGCTCTCTTTTAAACATTACATTGCTCAGAACACATTGACAGTTAATCAGATTGTAAAACATTTTAGGTCAGTTCTTAAGTAAAACCAGTTCGACAGCAGTCAGGCATCTATTAAGAACATATATTGTTCAGCTTATCTAGTTGTTATGAGATTTGCAACCTTCAAAATATAAAAAAGATTAGAATATCAGTTGAAAGCACTGCTGAAAAAATAAAAAGGAAAAGAAAAATATTTAAAGCCATAACATAATAGAAAACTGATAAAATGCAGGTATATGGAAATGTAGTAAGGCATGTATAATTTATTACTTATCTCCAGTTTAGCAAACATAGAAGTACATTTGAATATTGTAATTAATTATGACTCGTGAACGGTGAAGGAAATGGATGGCTGCAAGAACCTTTTAAGTTCAAGATGGAAAATGCTTTTGAACGGTGTGGGAAAAGGATGGCTGCTAGAACCTTTAAGTTCAAGATGGAAAATGTTTTTGAACGGTGAAGGAAAAGGATTGCTGCAAGAACCTTTTAAGTTCAAGATGGAAAATGCTTTTGAGCGGTGAAGGAAAAGGATGGCTGCAAGAACCTTTTAAGTTCAAGATGGAAAATGCTTTTGAACGGTGAAGGAAAAGGATGGCTGCAAGAACCTTTTAAATTCAAGATAGAAAATGCTTTTGAACGGTGAAGGAAAAAGGATGGCTGCAAGAACCTTTTAAGTTCAAGATGGAAAATGCTTTTGAACGGTGAAGGATAAACGATGGCTGCAGGAACCTTTTAAGTTCAAGATGGAAAATGCTTTTGAGCGGTGAAGGAAAAACTATGGCTGCAAGAACCTGTTAAGTTCAAGATGGAAAATGATTTTGAACGGTGAAAGAAAAAGGATGGCTGCAACATTTTAAAAAAGTATAAAAAAAAAATAAATGCCAAAATTATGCCAATTAGTGAGGACTTTCTTTATCAAACTATTTTGGGCTGAATTTCATGCAGCTACAAGTAAATAATCTTACAAAGTTACAAACATGAACCAGAATTTGTTGAGGCATAATCACCTCATATAGCGTTTGTTGTATCATAATGGAAAATGTTAAGATCATTTTGAAAAGTTGATAATATGAGCAAATACAACCCTAACGTGACTTTAAGTTCGACGAATAAAAAATGTTTTATGATAAAAGTAATGATAATCTTTCGGTTTTGATTTCATTGTGAAGGTCGAACTTAAAATCTTGATAATGTTCCTCACATTCTCGCCAATGTGCGCCTATCTGAAATTTTCTTTTCTTTTCTGTCTTTTTCTAAAAGAATATTTGAATGAATAATAAACCAAAAATAAATAGGGATCTTTAATCAAACGGGTAAAATGTCGATTCAAAGGATGGGATGACAAATTCCACCTATGATCCACTAGGTTGGCAAGACAAAGGCATCAGGAAAATGGAAATTCTTTTCTTTTCTTCTTTTTACTATGTAAAATTTGGACCACTGAGAGTAAACTATGTACAGCAACGATTTGTAGTAGTCAGGGCTAGTTGGGCTACGAAATTGTTGTCCCCTGAAATGTGGTAGGATAAGCAGTATTTTTTCAGATGATGCAAACATAAATCTTGATCTGTGTCCACTTAAAGTTATTGAAGTCTTGGTGTGTTTTTCAATTTTCCTGATTGAAGAGTCTTTATCCGATAATCTAGGCCACAGGCCCATAATACAATAATACATACAAACACACAATCCATCAACTGAAGGGCAACTATACATATTGTGTTAATGTTAGATATTTTTGTATGTTCTCGCCTGCATAGCAAAAGGTTGATAAAAAATGCAAATCTGTGAATAAGAAAAGTATTTTTATGTTGACACAAGAAATGAAATGTTTCGTATTCATGTGAAATAGGGATTATTTTCTTGTACGTATAATTTTGGAAATAATCTGTCCGTTATATTGGAAAACGCTGACAATGTCTATTCTTAATACGTTTATTTGAAACAAAACTGATATGTATGGTTTCTTGGATTTTTAACGATAACAATGTATCTTAAGTAGAAAAACGACCTAAAACTCTCCACTTTGCTCTTTATATTCTTTAGAAGTAACATTACATTTTCTTCCAAATGTGATATTTTACTCTAATGATATGCCGGGGAGGTATATATTACTTCTACTGCTATTATTACGGCTACTACCTATTACTACTGCAACCAGTAGCGGGTTAAAAGAGGGAAGAGGAAGAGAGGGTACTTCCTCCCTTGTTTTAGTTGAAATAGCACAATTTGAAATGACAAACTAGGCTGCTCCAAGCACTTCCATCGAACCATTATAATAAAACCCCACAAAACAATACAGAAGTGGCCCCTGACAAATACCACTATTACTAGTAATGATGATGATGATAATATCTTTTATTTTATGTGTTTTGCTTTATTTCTTGAGTGGCAATAAATATAAAACCTTACAACATCATTAGTAACATATATCAATAGCCAACCAATAAGGCTGTCAATAGCCTACCAATAAATCTGTCAATAGCCTACCAATAAGGCTGTGCATAGCTTACCAATAAAGCTGTCAATAGCCTGACTTATTGCTGTCAATAGCCTACCAACAAGGCTGTCAATAACTTACCAGTAAGGCTGTCAATAGTCTACCAATAAGACTACGACTGACATCATATTTAAAGAGTCCAGAGAACAAAAAAGAAAAAACCTCCGCTAATTTTGCTATTATTAATCATTTACCTTATAAAATAGTTATACATGTTATTGCCAAGGCATTCGACAGTCACCAGAATTATTAGCATAGCCAATACAACAACAACAACAACAACAACAACAACAGCAACTACTACTACTGCTACTACTACTACTACTAATAATAATATATGCGTATTTATGTCGAGGAATGATGCACCACATACCGGACTCACTATTACTTCAACGAGCGTATTGGGTATTGCTACTGCTTCTCAGCACGGATGTTATGTGGTGCTGAGTACAGATGTATTGGTTTTCAGTTCAGATGTGCACTTCTTAACCCTAATCTATCTACATGTACACAGGAAGTGTAGCTGTGTAGTAGGGAATACGTCAAATATTATAGTTTCATAGACACTAAAGAGAAAGACAATTTTAACCCAGACAGGGGGTATCCCGTATATTATTTTTAGACTGTAAAGGAAGCACCATATTTTTTGTACCATAAAGCATATTCTATGGTTACTTCCCTTTGATTAACAATATCAAACTGAGCACTGTTTCTGTCTTTAAATCAACATATCATAATATTGACTGATTCACATCCAAGGAAGGTAAATAGATATTCATTATAAGAATTTAGATAAAATTAAACAAAAGATAATTTTAACTGAAACATGTGAATTTGTAGTGTAGTTTCCCAATCTAATCGATTAATTTAGTCAGATCATCAGTAAACCAAATATGATTCTGTCGTTAGTGAGTTTTTTCAAACAGTTTGAATCAAATATCCAGGCATCTTTCGCACATTCCTTTTTTTCAAAATTTCTTCTAGGAAGTCTACTGCGGGTCAAATTTTCCTAGATGGTGCGCGATGCTGATATCGTTTTTGGCGATGTTCACTCCAACTTTATTTTTCAGAAACGCGTGCTCTGTTCTGGTGTTTCACTATTTACTCTGTCGTTCATGCTCTAGATTTAATGTTATCAACTCGTGTGTATTACTCCAACTCAATCATCCTTTTTTAGCTTCTTATATACCATACTGAGACGTTTTATGAATTCTTTCTGAAATGAATTCTCCGCCTCCAAATTCTGCATTCTTCCTTCCAATCCTTCATTTTGTGAAAAGACGTCGAAGAGTTTCTCTCTTAGTTTGTTCATTTCTGTTCTCATTTCTGTGAGTTCCTTTCTTAGCTCTTCATGTAAAGGGTTTCTTACTCTCTCTAATTCAGATTCAAGTACTTTTATTTGTGATGATTTTATTTAATTTTTTATTTAATACACTATTTTGTAGCCATTCTTTCCATAACGTTAGCAAGCACGTCCAACTATCAATGGTATCTTTTTTCCCCTCTCCCCTTTTCATCTGACTGAAGCTGACTTCTTACAAATTGCCATATGAATGCTTGTTGTACTGGGTGTGGGAGTAGGATTTGATGTGTAACCAATGATGAGGTTCTTTGCCATTGACTTCTCTCTTTTTGCAATTCAGTTTGGGATTCGCCTCATAACCTTCGCTATCAGTCTTACTAGGAGTGTTTCCTCATTTTCTTGGCATTCTGACTGATTGTATCACCCCTATGGGCAAAATTAATGGAATCTCACGCACATGGACATGTACACGGAAGTTCAAAGAAATATTTATTATCGTCTAGCAAAATACATATCTAATCCATGGAGGTGAGACATACTAGATTAACATTGATCAGAGTTAGAAAAAAAACGTCAGCTATGCATGCATACTTTTTGTATCAGAAGCTTCACATAAAGGTCGTGTATACACACACACACAACATGCGCCGCTATTATTCAACTTTTAAACACCAACAATGCAAACTGTGAAATTTCTAATGTTCAAAATACCACATGCATTGTTTTTTAGACTTAAGATCAACCTGCATAACTGAGAACTAAACACATATCCATCTTCTTAATTCAAAACACGACCGCCCACACTACCTGACCTCGGACCTTTTCAAGACGTACGAAATTTATAACTCATCTAAACGTACTCTGATTTGCTTCACAAATAATTAACCAGTCAGTCAATCAACGAAATAGTTCATTACTCATTCAGCAACATTTTTAAATATTGTACAGAGTTTGGACAAAATTATTCAAACAATAAAAGAAATGCAATTGACGTCCATGCATTTCCATATTATGTTATGGGACAATTACAAGAGCAACACTAAATCTTAGTAATATTATTACCTATGAACGCAAACAACAAATGCGACAGCGACAGGTATTTTGTTCATTCATACTTCTTTACCACTGTTAAAACAATTATTTTTAATAGATTGTTCCATTGTAAAAGTTACTTCCGAAATTGGCCTTAACGTCAATGTGTTAATTATCATTTATATATTGCATTTCAAAGGATAATATCGGGAAAACTGCTTAAAAGTTATATAAGCAATGCAAATGTTGAAAATATTTTATTCTATCTTCACTGTATTTGTATTGTTTACATTTGATTCAATCAATGGGTTTTTGACAACTACTCTTAAAACAAAACATGAAAATCAAAGGAAGTATTTGGGATTTTATTAGTGTGCAAAAACTTTTGTATGTGGTTTAGCGGAAAGATGTCAAAGGAAAATATGTATTCCACTTGTACAACTCAGATAATTACAACAACACTACACAAGCTTCAATCACACTTTATTTCTGCTGTTACTACATACTACAACTATAAACGTTATTGCCATTCGACAGTGCAATTATATTTAAACTTCATTAATGTCATATAATAACTAAGGCAATACATATATTTTTCATATAATAACTAAGGCAATACATATATTTTTCATATAATAACTAAGGCAATACATATATTTTTCATATAATAACTAAGGCAATACATATTTTTTTCATATAATAACTAAGGCAATACGTATATTTTTCAGTAAACTGTGACACTGAAATATGACTATTTCCATTACACTGTGACAATTGTAAAGGATTTTCTGTTTGTCTATTGTTGGCTCCGACACGTTTTGAGACCAATATTGTATTTCTTTAATATTATACAAAACACAAGAGTGATGCTGTTGTCAAGATCAATAATTAATATTTCCTAATTTGGTGAAATGCATCTTGGGAAATGGGGAAGATTCTACATTGACCCTCGGCATTTGTAGCCAAAACATCATTTGGAACAAGTTCCCTATTTAGGATGAAATAGTTACTTCTCCTAGCAAGCAAAATCAATTGACCAGTGAAATCACTCTTATTGTGACCTGTCAGGTATTCAACATGGCAAATTCAATGTCCATGATCTTTGACACTAAAGAAAGCTTGTGGTGAATGTTGTAAATTGGAGAAACTAACAATCGACATATGTTGTTGTCTACAAAGGCAGTTATGATTACTTGCAACTATATTCCTAGGTAAATAGAACGAACAATCCGATTGCATTACGTTTTTTCAGCTGCATCCAATCAGATATGACTTGATCAGTTTACTTCAGCTGCATCCATTTAGATAACGGAACGGAAGGTACTGTTTCGGCTAGCGACATACGACAAAAGTCCAAATGGAACCAAGTGTATTGTCGACCCTTGGCTAGGGAAAATGATCTTCGCTTATAAACATAACATTGTGTCATTACATTTTCATAAAAGTAGTATGGTTATTGACAAGTCGAACATCTTTTCCTTTTTACTTATGGGAATGTTTTATTTATCACTGCTAGTTAATTAAAATACAAGCGCATTTAAAAAAAAAAATTAAAATCCCTTATCCCTACGCGATAATGATTTCTGGACAAATACTATGTTGTTAAAAACAAAAATACTTTCAATTCCCTGCACTACAGTATACATACGAGATCATTAGAATAACAATTACAAATCCCTTATCTCCATACAAGAAAATTTCTGGACAGATAGGCCATAAAAGGGATCTAGTTGACACAACATAGATACCCTCCATTCCTGAACCATAGTATACATCAGTACTGTCTCCACATTAATATGAAGAACCAGAGTGCTGGACCAACTAAAAATGATAAAATCAAAAATTTAAATCCAGTATCCCCACAAAAGAAAATGTATTGATAGATAGTCAATGGAAAGAATTTAGTTGCCTCACTTTACCGTCCTCTACTCACATGTATTTTTGTGAAACAATAATTTAAGCATTTCATAAATGACATTTTCAGCAAAGTGTGGCTATTTCGCTTGATCAATTACCTCAGTTGCAAGATTGTACAAGCCTTTGTTGCTCTTGTACACAAATGTCCACATAATTAGTATTGTTTTAGCACGTATCCATTTTCGTTCGGGTCTGAATAACCTGCATTATCCCTTTATGCGAATGAGTTGGGTTTTTTAAAATTAGGATCAGCAACAAAAAATACGTAAAACATTTCATATTTTCTTGTCAAAGCAGAAAGACATTTCTTAAGGATATCTCCCTCATATGTGTGTGTAAATGAAACTATAGTTTTACATGAGATGTCTACCTATGTTGCCAAATACCCTTGTATATACTGTCATCTATCTCCTCTGACGCATCTACTTCCTCATTCAGAAACGATTTTACTGCTAACTTTTTCACATGTAAATTTCCACTTATCTTGTCGAGAGTTTACATTTTAGGCCCTCTTCTGCAATAACTTTTCAGATGCGACAGAATTAAATAGCTTTGAAATTTCAATCTAAAACAAATTACACTTTCACTAAAAGTAAAAAAAAATATAACATTAATAGCATTTGCATATTTTTCATGTATAAATGTACTTATCGCTGACTGATATTTACAGGATTTCAGTTGAGACAAGTTGATCTTGTATGGAATTTGCATACATTATTTGTGAAATGGAATTGATTTACCGCGTAAAAGTGTAGAATTCTTTTTGCATACATTTTTATTTTAATTAACATCCATCCTAATAAATACATTGTGCACAAATTTAATGAATACAAACAATATCAAAGCAATCTGAGGAATGTAGAACGAATAAAAACGTTTACATCTAGTCGTTTCGGAGTAAATATATAAAGCCAATATGGCGCAGCCAGTGATGAAAAAAAATACGGGTTGTGTCTAGATTATCTTTATATTCACAATGTTGAAACATGGGTAGAATAGCTTAGAACTGAATGAGAATTAATATAGTGATAACAAGTCTGAAAGTCGGATTTCTCAATTTATTTTGGCACTTTTTAGTTCTCACCAGTTTAGTATGGATAAGCAGCAAATACGGACAAACGTATTGCTTCTAAGAGCAAGTGCACCACAAAATAAGGTGTCTGGCTTGCACACTGTTCTTAGATGCAAGCTAAAATGCATCGATGCTGCTCCTAAAGTAATGTAAAAGGTGATATTTGCAAATGCAGATTATACAATCATAAAGTAACTCTGTTTCCATACATTATTATACTGATACCAAGATATTCTTATAAATTAATGATGTTCGTTGCATACACCCTGACAATGACCTTCCTACGCAAGCTTAATTCCTTACCTTGTAAGAAGAAATGCAAATCTATTTTAAATATCCAAAATATTACTCATCAACAATGGCAAAACATGCAACAAAGTTAAATGCACATAAATGTCACAAAAGTTTAGAGATATAATAAAAGCGATGTATCAAATAATATGGTAAATAGGGTAACCGTGAATTGTATTAGTGTATTCTTGGAAGTTTAATCTGTGATGGAATGTTAGATTTTACAAATACACTAAAATATTTATCTCTACACAATAATGAGATAAAAACAGTCTCTAACATTGAATAATTAGTACCCACTACCACCCCCCCCTCAAAGGTATGAATTTGCAGAATAACACAGCAAAAATAGAGCATCTTCAAACACACACACACACACACACACACACACACACACACACACACACACACACACACACATATATATATATATATATATATATATATATATATATATATATATATATATATATAATCCACCGAAAAAAAGGAACACCGGTAAACAGTTTTGATACAATTGTATATGCAAATTCATTGCAAAAAATAATATTTGAAGCATCTATATCTTCCCAACATACAGTGGCACTAAAATATGAGGATGTCAATGTACTTGAACTAATTACTTTTTCAGTCCATTTTACTTGATCACTTTGAGTGCCTGCTCCAGAAGGTCAAGGTCACCTGAAACGAAGACACGTGTACAATACAATGAATTTTAAGCTTGAATAAGTGTCCCTGTAATGTGATGGATGGGTGCATGTCAATGCAGGGATATAAAAAAGATGTAAACTTAATAAGAATGGATATTACGTTTGTGATTAAAGGCACATTTTATACTAGCAACATGACATTTAATGTAAGAAAGTTAATTTCATCAGAGCAAACATTCAGTCAATAAAACTTTTCATGCCATAATGTTATGTGGTCACATGATAAACAAAGTCTGAATGATGACTTAAAACTACAAATAAAAACAACATTCAGGCTTAGATGTGTCGCTGAAGTTATTTATTTGTGCACATAAGAAAAACATTGAAATATTATTCTGTTTTATATGCTTTCTCTTCTCCTACCCCCCCCCCCACACACACACACACTCATTCTGTATACGCGTTTATATTTCATATTATGAAGGATCGATGCAAGATCTTTAAGGTGTGATCATGAACAAGTAAACATCACAGTAAAGTCACCAATATTTTCACAGTTACAATATGTGTCAATTTCAAAGCATTATAAGCAATTGTATGAATGAGAGCATACATATATCACTGTATGTTGTGTTCCTAACTGCAAACGGTATATACCCAAATCTGTCACAGCATAAAGCAATGGTCTAGTGTCAATAATATTCGTTCTAATTATGATTTGCGGCAAGCATCACATACCCTTCTTTGCCAGCATATAATACTACAGTTGATCTGTGTCAACGTTATTAGTACCATAATATGCAGATAAATGCAGTGCTAACCTTTTATTTCCTTTATGAAGTTGATGACTTGGTCCTTTTCGGTGATAACCTCAACACTCTCTGTGTAGGCGTTGTAACGCACTGTGAAAGCACGAGGAATGGTCGCTGCAAATGCACTGGAAGAATAAAAGAAGGGGAAAAAACTTAAGGTAACATAAAATGATTACAGTCCTTTCAAACCTACCAGAAGTAGGCATGCCAGTTTCCATTGCATGATGTGACTGAGAGTACATAACTCCCATTGGATGAGACACAAGTCCATCACAGGATAACCTACCCTTTGGACTCAAGGTACTAATTATATGGAAGAATGGGAACCAGTCTAGAAATAGGTGACGATAAAAAAGAGTATATATGGGTTTGGCTGGCTATGATTGATTCATAATGAAAAGTAAAATTTTAGTACAGAGAACCTTTTTAGAGTTTATCCTATTTATAATTGAAAACATAGAGACATTGTTTCATTGATAGAATTTCACTCCTTATACAGACTTTACTTTGGAACACTCATTACTGAAATTATCACCCGATTCCTTAGGTGCGAAATTGAAAACACATGTAGATCAAAAATATGCCACGGGACATATGTTTTTCTCCACACAGAAGCTTGCATCAAGGATGAGTCTATACTGAGTAATATAGGCTTACTCATGAACATTCAGAAATTTAAGGTTATTGAATTTTTAATATCATGTTGTTTCCATATTTTTACTATGAGAGCTGAATTAGTACTGTAAGTCCTGTAGAGAACAACAGTTTTACATTGGTTCCACATATGCATGTACAATTACATTACTATAGATGCAAAATTCTGGTTCTTGTTGTGGATAAGAAGCAAACTTAATACCTTTTGTCTACCTCAGAAAGATTCTCAGTCTGAAAAAGAAGCACATTTTCAGATATGTCAACTGTTGCCACGAAAGGGGGGTGGGTTGGGTAGAGTGTGTAGATTTGACTATGTTGGTTGGGGTGTTTTGCACATTGGTTAATATCTATGCAACCAAATATACATTTTAGACAGATTACCATTTATAGAGTGATTATGGTCACCAATGTGATATTTCCTAGCTGTGTTTTGATCACTTAAGTCACTACCGCCATACGTATGCTGATGACCCCCTCATGATTTAGTGTCCCGCCAATTTAATTCAGTAAATGTTTTGGAACTTCATATTTCGTATTTTAATTGGTTCATGCCTACCTTACCTTCATTTTAAATTATATGTGTTCAGGGAAAACTTTAAGTAATTTCTGTCATTGAAATATTCTTTCTTGAAGTAACACATGCACATATAGATGATCATATTGACATTTACTCATTAGATGTATAATATAACAAGGATGATAAATGGTGATAGCAAATAAGGTAACTAATGACTGGACAGATTTGTTTTAATATTTTTCTGATTTTCTGAAATGAAGCTCAAATACGTAAATGTTGCTATGCACTTCCAAAATAATAATGTTTACTTATGCATTATACTACTATACATCGGTCTGTCAGGTAAATCAAGGGTAGATATAGGACTCATGGTACTAATTATATGCAAGAATAGGAACCAGTCTAGAAATGGGTAAAGATAAAATAGAGTATATAATGCTTTGGGTGGCCATGATTGGTTCATAATGAAAAGTAAAGTTTTAGTAAAAAATAATCTTTTGAGCGTTTATCTAATTCGCAACTAAAAGATATATAGAGACAATGTTTTATTGATGGAATTGCAGTCCTTTTACAGACTTAATTTGACTTTGGAACACTCATTACTGAACTTAGCACCTGATTCTTTAGGTGTGGAATTGAAAACACATGTTTTAAACACATTTAGATATATATATAAAAATTCCCACATGACATATGGTTTTCTCCGCACAGAAGCTTGCATCAAGGATAGGTCTACACTGAGTGATATAGGTTTACTCATGAGCATTCAGAAGTTTAAAGTTATTGAATTTTTAATATCATGGTGTTTCCATAGGTTTACTATGGAGCTGAATTAGTACCGTGAGTCCTTTTCTCACCTTCATTATCAATATGGATAAAGTTTTCCAATCGGAATGTCAATGAGGAACATCCCTATCTCACATTCCTATTTTTTTCGTCTTCTCTTTATTAGATATGAAAAAAATATATTCTAGATCAAAGCTGAACCAAGGATTATATCATTACTTTTTGTCTATTTTGATTTGTCTTAGGGATAGAAGTGGACTTTCATTTTTAACCTGTTGACATTTGTATCATTGCACCAGCTATCTTCTGTACACAGTTTGTACGCTTTGTATTTTCAGGTTCTCTATATAATTGTTGTTTGAACGTTGATATAATTTAAACGTCATTGAAAGTTTACACATTATGTTTAGTGCAAACGTAATATTTTTTCTTTCTATCTTAAGGTTTGGAAATTCTGAATGAGCGTTTTGCTGTTTTAAAGTTCCATTAGCATTCAAATCTCATTATTTTCATTAAAGGATCTAAGAAAAATGGCTCTTCGCTATGCATCATCGTTGGCATGGCATGGATCATTATTTTTGCGCTACGAAATTCTAACTCTTGGGTGAAACTTTCTTAACCTACACAGATATATATGAAGGATTATCTTAATCCTGTCTCACATGATCGCTATATTACCACACATGACGTCATACTACAGTTTCGACTGATACACTGCTACCCTGCCTAATTGCATACCGTTATCACAGACATAACGTTGAATCATCTGATATTTTTTCTGTTTGTTTAATTTCATAAGCTGAGTTATATATTTGTGTTTCAGCAGCATTTTTAATTTTACACTAAATATTTCGGTGTAAACCAAAACGTGGTCGCTCTTCGTAGAGATACAACATTATTCGATGATTACGTGTACTTTCAACGCTTAACTGTAGCGATGGGGTATTGTTTTGTTTAAACCCCATATGTAAACTGTTTTTATTTATCTGGAATAGGAAAATCCTAAATGTTGGCCAAGCCTCGTTCCTCTCTATGAATTCAAACACCCTCGGTGGGATTTCATTATGCCACATTAATACATGATTGATTATATTATTCTCAGAGGTTCCTGGTGCGCATTTTAAGCTGGATTAGCACCTTTTCATTGCATTAGGGGTTCACCGAACAGAGCTTCCACTGAGTTTTATGCCAGGCCATTGTTAGTTAACAATTAGACTATAAATATCTCATTCTATCAAGGAATGAAACTATTGTGGCCCAACTGTCATATTGTTCAATTATAAGGAATTAAAATAAATTTATTCCAGCAAGATTTACCACTTGGAAACTCTTCTGGCAAAAGAGGCAAAGTATTCTTTTAAAAACACTTTGATGTCAATATTTTTATTCCACTGCTATGAAAAGAAAATTTATTTGCTGAATTCAGCTTTGCAAATCAATAAACTCATTTAAAACCTTTTCGAACAAATGTCACAGCTACTACTGTTTTAACACGCTGTCTGTTGCCAGGCATTCCGGTTCCTATCTCTTTGTCTCTCTCACTCTGTATCTCTGTTCCCTCATTCTCTCTCTCTCTCTCTCTCTCTCTCTCTCTCTCTCTCTCTCTCTCTCTCTCTCTCTCTCTATATATATATATATATATATATATATATATATATATATATATATATATATATATATATATATATATATATATATACAATCAACATCTAAGCCTGAAATCACGTTAGTTATTTCCTCTCGGTTTGGGGGTTTTCTATGAATGACGAATGACCAAATCGTCATAAAGAGCACGTTAGTGGCTTTGCTTCCTTTGGGTTCCGTGGAAGTCTGAGAGATCATAAGTTTAAGTCCTCTCTTCCTGGCTGTTGTCCTCCAGAACAGTGCACTTTTATTTTCCGCTGATCCAGCTGCAAATGGGTGTCAGCATTAACCGTGGGAAGGGTTATTAACTCGACTCTATCCTGTCAACTGGGCATACCCAGTGCGTCCGTTCTTTAAATATGTATCTATCATGTTTGACTGGATGTATGCATGAAACGCATGAAACGTTTTCACTGGTCAAGGTAACAGTGTATGTATATATATATATATATATATATATATATATATATATATATATATATATATAATAGTTATAGAAATATGTAGTTGTATGTATGACTTTGTCTCTACATTATACTTTCACTGTATATATATATATATATTAGTTATAGAAATATGTAGTTGTATGTATGACTTTGTCTCTACATTATACTTTCACTGTATATATATATATATATATATATATATATATATATATATATATATATATATATATATATCTTGGCTTTTGTTTTTAGTGTCTGTTTTGTTGATGTAAAATGTTTCTTCCCCTGTTTAGCTCGAAACATTGGGAAACTGTTTTGTATTAGCGCCTTTATCATTTTTTGTGTCATTATATATATATATATATATATATATATATATATATATATATATATATATATATATATATATATATATATATACACAAGGTTCATATGTTTGCACAATGTGGTTCTTTACAGAATCCCAAAGGCCCGCAGGAAGTCCCTATTGTGCTCTCAACGGTTCAGATTTTGATATGATGACATTATACACAGAAAACCGGAGAACCAACCACAGGAAGCCACTAATATGAGATGGATCAGAGCATACCATTGCATTACTAAAACCTAAGATCAAACCCAGAGACAAAAGGGATGCAAAGTGATTGCAGGGACTGTCGGTTTTTAACCATGTGATCTATGGAAGATTCATTGTTAAAATTAGGAGTAGATGACTGCTGTAAAGATTAGTCTTGATTAGCAGAACTGAGATAATTAATATATGCAGTTTGAGAACTAGTTCAAGTACAAATAGTCCCTAAAACCTGATGAAACTGGAAACAATCTAAGTAGGTGATCAACATATACACATACATATGCATAGCAAACGTTATTTGCCTTGGTCAAGCGGTTTCTGTGTATTCATGCTAACAGGGTTTCACCAACAATAAACTCTAAGTCCACAAAGAAAACAAAAAGACTAATTCAATCTGAAAAATCGTTAAAATGTTGTGAAATCTCACGTCATCCTCTTAGTAATAAAAACCACGCACTCCTAATTTCATTTCTTTGGGCCAAGTTGTTTTGAATAATTCTAATTACAAGCTGTACTCAAACAGTCAAATTAAAGAAAAAAAAAAAAAAAAAAGCAAACGCAAAAACAAAAACAAAAAAACAAACAACAAAACATAAAAACAGCAAAACAAAAATAAATAAAGAAATAAAGAAAACAACAAATGTAAATATCTAATGAATTAATTTACATATGGATAGGAACCTGCCTACCAAATGGCATTTAAATGCAGTGGTTTTTGTGTAATCGTTTTGAGGGAAGGACATACAGACAGATATATGGACAAAATTACATAACCAGATCAGCATCTATTCGACCGCCAAAACATTGGACATAGTACCATTTAATAATGTGTTGCTCCATAAAAAAATTGCAAGGGTCCTAAAATGCAGCAAGTATATATTGATTACAAATACTATTCACACCGTACAGTTTGCTAAGTGAAATTATCTGACATGATGCTTTTATTATAATGGCAATATAAATGTAAATTTGGCTGATAATGACAGTATATTTACAAAACATTATCAAATTTTTGGATTTTTTCATTGCAGCATTATAACATTTTTCTGAAAACAAAACAATTTTTAATGATAGTTTTCTTAGTGATAGCAATGTTTCAAAAACATTTTGTCACTTATAAATGATGGCATAGGATCGTAATAACAATGGTATACACATATGATAATTGTGTGTAGTAGCAATACGTTTTTGAGAAAGAAGAAAAACATTATAATTTATCTAACTGTTTTTCGAGACCACACCAACCGTAAAATATAGATGGCTGTTAAATATTTTAAAACAATTTCTGACTCCTTTCTCTTATAGTCATATTGAAGAAAATAACACATGAGAAAAGAACATATTTACCGCATCTGTACCAGAGCAGTTTCAAAACTCTCCGCCACAAAGTAGACAGGCTGGTATTCTGTGAGTTTGAACTTCTGTTCAGCTGTTTTCAATGGTTCAAATGGTCGCACCTCTGGTTTGTCTGTCAGGCAATACTGAAAACAGTTTAAATTAGATTTTCTATGTGAATTGCGACAACAGTACTGAATAAAGAAAAATGAAGATAATAAAGGTAGTGACAAATAATGGAAAATCAAGCTTGCATTAAAAGGAAAATGATTAAAATGAATAAAACTTAAGTTCAGGGTTAGCTTCCCAACCAACCCACACTACTCCCAGAAAAAATTAAATAAGAACTACCACATAAGAGAACTTCAGGTGGCCAACAAAGTTAATCAATAGTTGAGTGTAGGTTATTATGGAAGAGTCAAAGGGTCGCATATGTGTTTTCCCTACATAACATAACATTTCATATTTTTATAATAATATTCTCATCCCATTTTCATGAAATGTTCACCATGTACCTCAGTATTCATGTTTCGTTTACAGTAATTTTTTTTCTCTAATGGGGTTTGAGTTTAAGACTGGGGTGCATTGTTTTGATGGTCACATTTATCTTTGTTTTTTAAATTCAAAAGTAACACCTGTACTGGAAAAGGAGTTCGGTTAAACATCACGAATCCCTTTTAATCTTATCATGATCCACAACATTGTCACCTAGAAAGTCATTTGTTGATCCAAGATCTTTAAAGTTAATTGATAAATGGAATATCAATCTTGTATTCTGTAGATATGAAATGTAAGGAGTTTGTTAAATAATAAGATAGCGCAAGTCGCTGCAAGGAACAGGTGGAATATAATATAATTAAACATGTTTATACATTTCTTTTCAAATTAACATTCCTGTATGATCCTCCTTGTTATTAATCTCATTCAAATGAACGATGTCAGCGATGACACAACCGATGACTGTATTGCATACAAGTTTCATAACTAACATAAAAATTAATTTACATTTTGTATTATTAGAACAGAACTCTTCCGTTCCTTACGTAGTGGAATCCTCCTAAACAAGCCACGCTGTTACTTTGTAGTACGACTTCCTCTGCAAACTGGCTACATAGTTTGTTCTCAGTAATTTTGTACTACTACAAATCAAACAATTTTATACTGATCATCTCTATAAAACTGCCCAAATTTATCGCCGCTACTGTGTCCAATTTAAGGAAGCTTTACTTAATTCTGATGTAAAGACATTAAACCTCAAGTTCTCCGAATTGAGAAAGAAGTCCTCCCCCATAAGCCTTGATTTGTCCATCTTGTCGGCACAGGCCGAATTCCACTGTGAACCAATAACACTGCAAGAAAGCATTACATATAAGAAATTCAAACACGTAGAGTAATATTTGTCGAAATGAAAATTAAGAGAAAAACATATCATGTATTCAAGCGTCTAAATTTTTGTTTGTCTGCATTTGTATCACTTGACATACATACTTGTCTATCTTTAAAAATAATGAAGGGCAAACGTAATATGCAGCTAAAACATGATGTTTTCTAATAGTGTGTGATTAGACATCTAGAATCCGTTAGATGATGTAAAAAAGCTATTCATTTATATGATGTACATGATTACCGGTAATACCCAGGACAATATTTAAATTAATGTTGGCCGTTACACAAAATAAATGTGATAATCACTGTTTTTTCTGGATCTTTTAGAAGCAAATAAATTCATCGAAGCACCTGCTTTGGCACTAGAAATGTGTTCATATAACAGGAATGCCCCACACTACCCCACCCCCGACCCCGTGAAAATGACCTAAACGCGAAACTTAAACCGATGACTGTATGTACGGATGGACAAGGGTAGCAGTATATGTCTCGTCCATATTGGTGATTGGGTATACTCTAGCTGGAAGTTAGGGCGGTTTAAAAAAGATTATTGTTATATTGTATGCTTTGGCTGAAGAATTGTTTTCTTTATGTAACAATAAAAGATATAAACTTTTATCAATCTAACTCAAAGCATGAAAAGTCTGGAATAACATGAAATATTGTATAATAAACTTAGAA
The DNA here is from genome assembly GCA_029931535.1 of Margaritifera margaritifera. Taxonomy (NCBI): domain Eukaryota; kingdom Metazoa; phylum Mollusca; class Bivalvia; order Unionida; family Margaritiferidae; genus Margaritifera; species Margaritifera margaritifera. The sequence continues at coordinate 6,086,767 of JAQPZY010001658.1, read as the reverse complement.
TGCAATTTTTGATAGATTCTATACATGATTAGTTGAACCTGACTCCAAATAGAAGAGGCATTTTTCTTCAGTTTTCATGGTTATGCCCTTCAGGTACTAACTTGTGTTACGATGTAATTAACAATGTATTCTTTTGGTTTACAATTGGGGAGGAGTCTTGTGACTAAACGGTATAACATATTTCCTGTTACATAAATATGTGTCCTTCACATACGAAAGCAAAAACAGAATTTAGTTAAATATATTTCAAAAATCTGGTTGCCGCCATGATGCAAAGAAGGTGGTTGTTTGGGTTTAAACGACACTTTAAACACATTATTGGTTATATCATGCAAAGGAAATGGAAGCCTTTTCCAAGGACACAACAAGACAGCCATCCAGGGCTTCACTGGGCTAGTATAGAAGAAACAAAATGTTAGAGTCAGAAGCTCTACCCAATAAGCTGCATATATAAATATTCATACCTGTATTTTTCAGAATCTTGTAGACAAAATGGAAATTTTATCATAAATAACAGCATTAAATGATTTATGCTGTAAACTTTGATGGTTATTAAATGATCTTTTCAGCCTCTCACTTAACTGGATCAAATCATATATATATATATATATATATATATATATATATATATATATATATATATATATATATATATATATATATATATATATACCCGATGGATCTACAATTTGTTTTTGACATTATTACAGTTTTTATCAAGGTTATCATTTATCAAGACAAATCTGTATTCACTGGGTAGTCTGTATGATAAATATTTTGGCTGATTTGTAAGCATTCAATATCCAATTGAATATAATCGTCAATTTCACTGAGAACTCATCCTAAAGAACAAAAGATGTTTTAATGATATCTACAATTATGAACGATTGGACAGCATCCACTGAATAGTTATATGGCGCAAAAAAATGTCTTCTGGATCAACAATTTGTCCTTAATATGATTATCTCCATGCTTTAGCAAAGGGACATTGTAATATCATCCGTCTGTTCATTAGTGCGTCTGTCTGTCCATAACTCTAGCTCCTTCTAAATCGTTGGGTGGACTATCAGATATATTACCCCTGATCCTGGGTCCTCTCTTTAAGGGTAAAAAAAGTAAAATATACAGAACTTGCAAAATTACAAAAAAATGTCGTAGTCTAAGACAGAATTGTTTCATAGAAGCAATATGGAGAAGTCGTATTTGTGAAAGTGCTGATCGTATGTGGCGAAGTTGAGCCCAAAAGTCTTGTTTGTATTTGTGTGTATGAATGATAGTATGCTGTATATAAGAATGTATATATTACATTTATGCAATTAAACTTACGGCGGAAAGTTTTGTAATGTACTCAGCTGGAGCTCCAAGACTGGCCAGACCAATCTCCTGTGAAAACTGGGCAAAGGCTGGGTCAGCAAACAGGGCCACATGTCCCGTAAGCTCATGACACACATCTCTGAATGGAAGACACAAAACACTTTGAATTGAAATAATAGTGCAACCTCTCTCTATCAGCCAACACCAGTGTGGATACTGGCTTTGTAATGTAATTTGTGAGAGAGAAGAAGCAAAATAGGAATGTAGGTAAAATCATAACCTGGATATATATGGGAGGTGATTGCGTAGGGCATGTGACCATTATTTGAGGTTGGAATGTACTTGCAAATGTAGTTCCTTTGAACTGAAGAAAACTAGAGTACTCTGAGGAAAACGCCCTTTAGGTTAACTGGGAAGAAGAAATATACTTTCCTACTGTAATTCACCGCATATTCACAGGCACGATTTTCGTTTGAGAATTTCACAAAGATACAGAATTCTCGAAAGTATTATTCCTAGTAAATATAATTCTATCACTGATTCATTTGATTTTTATGAGGCTAAAATATATTGATTGGCAGTAATAAGAGCGCAAAGGCGCCATTCACTGGCCACTTGTTCTGGAAAACTAATTTAACCCAAGATTTTAACTCTTCATTTTTTTTCTCAACTTGCAATTTACTCAGGACAAATTTAGAATAATACAACTTTATGATTGTATTAAATTTAGCTGATATCTCCTTGAGTGTTAAGATTAAGATTAACAAATATGTTAGATGTATGATATTTGTATTTTAAACAAATATTCAAATCTAGTGTTCAGAAGTTTTGAGACTTATATGGGGTATTTGGTTTATATATAATTTGCACCTTTCTCATAAAGAACGCCTGCTATATTTTATTTATGTATGATGTGGTCCTAAATGCAAACAGTGTAGACCCAGATCTTTGTGTACATTATGCGTCAGTAGATCAGGGTTTACGCTTTTCGTTCTATCTATGAAATCACTCAAACATCATAGACCTGGTTCTGCTGGCAAGTTATGTTACGGCAGATCTTAATCTACACCGATTGCAGATGGAAGCATATCATACATTGGTAATTATCTCCCCCCCCCCCATAAAAAAATACTTTCCACTGCAGTAACATTCCGATAATCCTGGTCTCTATTCTCATCACAGTAGAATGCCTATAAACCAAATGTTCATTCTCATTATAATATAATGTCGATAATACAGATGTCCATTGTCACTACAGTAGAATGATAATAATCCAGATGTCCACTGTCACTACGGTAGAATGCTAGATTATCCAGATGTTAATTCTCTCCACCGTAGGATGCTCATAATCCAAATGTATATTTTCATAGAATTGAATGATGATTATCCAGATGTCTTTTCTCTCTACGGTAGAATGTTGATAATCTAAATGTCTATTTCGATAGAGTTGAACGATGATCATCAAGATGTTTATTCTTACTAAAGCAGAATGCCGGTAATCCAGATGTTCATTCTCACTACAGTTAAATGGCGATAATCCAGTTGTCTATTCCGATTACAGCGGAACGCCAATGATCCAGCTGTCCATTCTCTATAGTAGAGTGCCGATAAACCAGAGTCCACTGTCACTACAGTAGAATGCCTATTATTCTACTGACCATTTTGACTACAGTAGCCTTTCGGTAATCCATATGTTCATTCTCTACAGTAGATAGCTGATAATCTACATGTCTATTGTCACTAATGTAGAATGCCGATTAACCAGATGCCCATTATTCAGATTTATTCAGAGTAGATCCAGATCTGTATGCACATTATGCGCCAATAGATCAGGATTTATTCTTTTCTTTCTATCTATGAACCCATACAAACACCATAGACTGGGTTCTGCTGGCAAGTTTTGTGACAGCAGATCTTAATCTACACCGAATGCAGATGGAAGCATATCGTACATAGGTAACTAGCCTTCTCCCTCCCCCCCCCCCAAAAAAAAAAAAAAAAAAATTAAAAAAAATAATTGTCCACTACAGTAACATTCCGATAATTCTGATCTCAATTCTCCTCATTACAGTAGAATGCCGATTTTCCCTGCAAAATGAAATGTCTCCCAATGGATACAAAATAATCGGCGTATTGCTGTATATGAAAATATATTTAAAAATATCTCTCTAAACTTTGTCTCATATTTTAAGTTTTCATAAATGCATTTCTTACCCACAATAAATATTTTGGTACTCAATTATTTTATTTAATCAAATACATTTTATATTGCAACTTTATTTCAGTGGAAAATACATTACTCTTTTCGATACATGAAACATGCACATAAAGACAAAGATTTCCCAGTTCCTTGAATGTCCTTAAAATACAGGTTTTTCATTAACACTGGCAATACAAGGTAGATTTGGGACAGAATACTTACGGCTCTGGGGTGTACATGGGTTGAGAAGGATGGCGCATGTACTGGGTGGCGTGGAAAACCCTAAATGCCAGTCCGGCCAGAAAGTACCGGATTGACATAAGTCCTCCAACTGGCCTTAGTCGGAATCCTGTGCGATCTGAAATATCAGATAAAGTTTGTAAGATTTTCAGTTATAATTATTTTGCATGCTGACTAAGTTACACATTTATTACCACAGTAGTCGACCTCAAGGGAGATAAGTTGTTGCTGAGTTAGCACCTAACAATAAATAATAATAATAATAATAATAATAATAATAATAATAATATTGTTATGATTATTATTATTATTATTATTTCTTGACTATAATGAAAGCTGCCTTCTCCACAAATGATATTAAGTTGCTCCTCGTAAGATGTTGGCCATATCATCATTTGACCATATGACGCTACCGAAACTCAACCCAGCCTAGAGGGATGTTTTTTGTAAAGAAAGAAGTTTTATGCTTGCAATCATCTCTTTCTAACAGTAGGTCTCCTAGCTGACGTGTATTATGCACTCTTTCACATTCGAAATGGCACATCAAATAATTCCAATCTATTCAAGAACAATGTATCTCATTTAACTAGGCATTACTTTTCAAAAAGTTGGAAACATCTTCAAGCTGTGGGATGTTGTCCTCCGTATATAGACCTGAGTCTATCAGAATTTGGAAGTTGCGGTTAAATTCACGACAGGCATGTGTGGGGTACAGTTTTCTTAGCTCCTTGAAGACTGTACGCCTGAAAAAGACATATGTGGTAAACGTACAGTAATACATAAAATGCAATTAGAACATACTCTGCCTTTCCAGTCAAACAATCAGCAAAACTTAAATGCACTAAATTAGTTGACAATTAGTACATGTTCCTTGTTTACCACTAATGTCATGTAATGGTAGGTATCATCAAAGTGTCCATAATAACTACTCATGCATTTCCTACAGGAAATCTTTAAAATTTTATAATTTCCTATTCCCGAGACACAAGCAGCCGCCTGATACTAACTGAACTAGGCCAAAATTGTAGGTATTTAGAGGTGTAGCAACTTAAGAAAGTAAAAAGCAAAACTATTTAAGATATGCGTTAATATACATCTTTATATGTTCAATAGTGATAATGGTCATTTCTCAGATATTTGTAACTTGTATAGTCATAATACTTGCAGTTCAGATACTGTAAACATAATTTTCTCGCAGCTACAAACCTTGAGAGTTTCACAACGTGAAACAATTTTGTTGCGATTTAATGTTAGGAATCTGTCATTGTAAATCTGATTTAAAACAACAATATGTTCATGCATATTTTATTCCAGGAGTCTGATGTTCATGCGTATTTGATTTCATGAATCTGACACTGTAAATATAATTTAAAACAGCAATGTTCATGCGTATCTGATTAATGAATCTGACACTGTAAATATAATTAAAACAACAATGTTCATGGGTATTTGATTTCATGAATCTGACACTGTAAATATAATGTAAAACAACAATGTTCATGGGTATTTGATTTCATGAATCTGACACTGTAAATATAATTTAAAACAACAATGTTCATGGGTATTTGATTTAATGAATCTGACACTGTAAATATAATTTAAAACAACAATATTCATGCGTATTTGATTTCATGAATCTGACACTGTAAATATAATGTAAAACAACAATGTTCATGGGTATTTGATTTCATGAATCTGACACTGTAAATATAATGTAAAACAACAATGTTCATGGGTATTTGATTTCATGAATCTGACACTGTAAATATAATGTAAAACAACAATGTTCATGGGTATTTGATTTCATGAATCTGACACTGTAAATATAATTTAAAACAACAATGTTCATGCGTATTTGATTTCATGAATCTGACACTGTAAATATAATTTAAAACAACAATGTTCATGCGTATTTGATTTCATGAATCTGACACTGTAAATATAATTTAAAACAAGAATGTTCATGCGTATTTGATTTCATGAATCTGACACTGTAAATATAATTAAAAACAGCAATGTTCATGCGTATTTGATTTAATGAATCTGACACTGTAAATATAATTAAATACAACAATGTTCATGGGTATTTGATTTCATGAATCTGACACTGTAAATATAATGTAAAACAACAATGTTCATGGGTATTTGATTTCATGAATCTGACACTGTAAATATAATTTAAAACAACAATGTTCATGGGTATCTGATTTCATGAATCTGACACTGTAAATATAATTTAAAACAACAATGTTCATGCGTATTTGATTTCATGAATCTGACACTGTAAATATAATGTAAAACAACAATGTTCATGGGTATTTGATTTCATGAATCTGACACTGTAAATATAATGTAAAACAACAATGTTCATGGGTATTTGATTTCATGAATCTGACACTGTAAATATAATTTAAAACAACAATGTTCATGCGTATTTGATTTCATGAATCTGACACTGTAAATATAATTTAAAACAACAATGTTCATGGGTATTTGATTTCATGAATCTGACACTGTTAATATAATTTAAAACAAGAATGTTCATGCGTATTTGATTTCATGAATCTGACACTGTAAATATAATTTAAAACAGCAATGTTCATGCGTATTTGATTTCATGAATCTGACACTGTAAATATAATGTAAAACAACAATGTTCATGGGTATTTGATTTCATGAATCTGACACTGTAAATATAATGTAAAACAACAATGTTCATGGGTATTTGATTTCATGAATCTGACACTGTAAATATAATTTAAAACAACAATGTTCATGCGTATTTAATTTCATGAATCTGACACTGTAAATATAATTTAAAACAACAATGTTCATGGGTATTTGATTTCATGAATCTGACACTGTAAATATAATTTAAAACAACAATGTTCATGCGTATTTGATTTCATGAATCTGACACTGTAAATATAATTTAAAACAAGAATGTTCATGCGTATTTGATTTCATGAATCTGACACTGTAAATATAATGTAAAACAACAATGTTCATGGGTATTTGATTTAATGAATCTGACACTGTCAATCTAATTTTTTAAAAAAAGCAATATGTTAAGGTGTAGCTAATTGACATTGTATATCTAATTTAAAACAATAAAATGTTCACTTGCAGGTAATTTACATTGTATATCTAATTTAAAACAATAAAATGTTCACTTGCAGGTAATTTACATTGTATATCTAATTTAAAACAATAAAATGTTCACTTGCAGGTAATTTACATTGTATATCTAATTTAAAGCAACAATATGTTCATATGCAGGCAATTGACATTGTAAATCTAATTGAAAACCACAATATGTTGATTCATTTTATATTTCATGAAGCTGATGTTCATGCGTATGTGATTTCATGAAGCTGACACTAAATTTAATTTAACACAATAATATGTTCATGCATATTTGACTTCATGAATCCGACACTGTAAATCTAATTTAAAACAACAAAAGGTTCATGCATATTTGACTTCATGAATCTGACACTGTAAATCTAATTTAAAACAACAATGTGTTAATGCATATTTGACTTCATGAATCTGACACTGTAAATCTAATTTAAAACAACAATGTGTTAATGCATATTTGACTTCATGAATCTGACACTGCAAATCCAATTTAAAACAACAAAAGGTTCATGCATATTTGACTTCATGAATCTGACACCGTAAATCTAATTTAAATCACCAATATGTTCATGCATATTTGACTTCATGAATCTGACACTGTAAATCTAATTTAAATCAACAATATGTTCACGCATATTTGACTTTATGAATATGACACTGTAAATCTAATTAAAAACAACAATATGTTCATGTGTAGTTGATTGACATCTTAAATCTAATTCAACATAACAATATGTTCATGCACTTTGGATTTCATGAATCGGATGTTTAAAACAACAATGTGTTCATGCGTATTTGATTTCAAGAATCTGACTCTAGGAATCTAATTTAAAACAACAATATGTTCATGTATATCTGATTTCATGAATCTGATGTTCATGCATATTTGCTTTTATGAATATGACACTGTAAATCTAATTTAAAACAACAGTATGTTCATGGATATTTGACATCATGAATCTCACTGTTAATCTAATTTAAAACAATAAAAATGTTCATGCACATTTGATTTCATGAATCTGACACTGTAAATCTAATTCAAAATATCATGTTCATGCATATTTATTTTCATTAATCTGACACTGTAAATCTAATTCAAAATATCATGTTCATGCATATTTATTTTCATGAATCTGACACTGTAAATCTACTTCAAAATATCATGTTCATGCATATTTATTTTCATGAATCTGACACTGTAAATCTAATTTGAAATAACAATATGTTTATGCGTATTTAATTGTGCGCGTCTGACATTGTAAATCTTAAAACAACACTATATTCATGCGTATTTGATTTCATGAATGCAGGACTCCTGCGAATTGCATGCAAATTAATACCACCTGTATATGTAAGTTTACAGTAGCTGTCAGATGACAAAAAGAACTATTAGGGCAAAATGGTATGTTTCATTGGTACAGTGACTTTGTGTTTTTGAGTATTTCTTAGATGCAATGTCTTGCATGAGTAAACCTTTCAAGATGCCGTTCATGCGATACTTTATCATTGGGACAGAACTAGGTCACTATAAGCAATACGCCATGCATTTATAACTAACCTTTGTTAGTTGTTCCCCTCTTTTCTGGTCTTTAACACTTTCCCATTTGTGTTTATGCTGGGAAGAAAATTTGATCACAAAAATGTTAAGACAAAGGACTTTATATGGATAAAACAAACTGAGATAAACACACGTTTTGAAACCTAACAAGTATTCTGCGGAATCCGGTGTTTCACCTGTGTCCGTGTATTGATGTATTCCTCTCTCACCGCATCTGACGTGCAAAAAACTTAAACACAAAACATTAGCGCAAAACGTTAACAATGTTGGCACCGCCACCAGGGGACAAATGATATCCATACTATTTGTAACATCTTTCAGTACAATTACGGGATGATATGCAAACGGTATGGTACGAAAATGGTCTAAAGAGGTAAGAAGACGAAACAGTATAGAACATGTATGAAAGGGTACGATATGGTACTTAACGGTACGCTGACTGATAACGTAGAAATAATTTGAAGGGCTGTTTTCAATGCTTACAACTTATACTCGTTTTAATAGAATTGACGAGGTACTGATTTCCTTGGTTGAAGGCGAACTAAAGCAAAAAAATGAATTTCGGTAACTTCAGGTCACTAGATGCTGGGAACTATGTTGAAACCGTACGAAATGGTACGGAGTTAAAGAGAAAATTGACGACATTGACGGTACGAACTTGGAATGGTGAGATAGGAAACTGAATGATCAGAAATGTTACGGCAAGGAAACGTTACTCAAAAATTGTTGCAAAAGACATTACAAGTATTGTATGTGGCATCTCGGTAAAGGAAGTGAGACAAAAGATCGATCTTCAAATTCAGCTTTACGGAATACAAATTTTTCCCACCCACCACATATTTATTTTCTTATTGCATGATTTCTGTAAGACAATATAAAAGGGAAAGTCATGAATTCTAAGTTGTTCAAGTTATCTCTGAGATGTACTTTTATTTAACATAATTAGAAATTACAGCAACAGATCTGTAATGAATGAGTAACAGCTATAGTCTCACTCAAAATATTTCTAATGCAAATACGTCAATTATCCCGACTCTCTGGGAAACGTGGATTTGTCAAGATAGATGACTGTCCGGATAAATGACTGTTCAGATGTGTTTAAGTCCAAATTACTTGTATACATATGATCTACATTATGCTGTACTCACCATGTGTTTGTTTCCTCTTCTGTGTACGTGACTCTTGGGATTGGCTGGCCACTGAAAATTGTGAGAAACAGAAAATGATAAATGTATCAGTCTGCAAAAATTCCATACAGTCCATCTAAGCAACAAATGCAAATGGTGTATCCATGCAATACCTAAGAAAAAAAAAAAAAAAAAAAAAGAATTATGCAAATTTGTTTTAGTTTGAATCAGGAATCTTCTTCGTGATCAATGACAGAATCACATGTATGATTTTGGTATCCTTTTAACCCATATGGTTTGTCATTCCAGTCTCTATAAAAATGTAACCTTTATGGCAGACATTTTTATGCCTCTGATGGTTGCCCTGTAAGTAATTTTGCTAATTTGTTACGCTTACAAAAGATTAAGCTAAATCAATATGTGATATATGCGAAAAACTTCAAATATTATGTGCAAATTACTCATTTTAACTCCAATAATATTCAGAATGTGTTAATCTCTATCTATAGATGAATTACGTGACACATTAATGGCCAACTGTAGAATATGTATTTTTTCTGTAGAAATAAACATACCAACATTTACATGAGTGCAACAAAGTTTGCAACGTATTTTAAACTTTAAAGAAAAAGAACAATACTATTTTAAAAAATCCACTTAAAATATTTAGTGATTACTTTGATGTAATGAAAAATTTTCAGAGCGGTAAAAATTAACATATTATATAGTATATTGGGAAGCTTTCGATGAGTTTCAAAAGCAACAAAAAGCTGACCACGGTTCGTTTCGATGAAAAAAGAGATTTCGGTTACTGAACCTTCAAAATGTATACTATCACAATTATTTTGAAAAAGGCAATGCTGTCTTCCACATAGGATGAGGCGTTAGATGAAAACAAAGAACTTACAGCTTGTAATTGTTAGCTATATCGGCAATCTCATTTCTTCTGGCCTTGTACGCTTCATCCTGAAAACCCTGAAATTTGAAAAAAATAAATATGTCATCAACCTTTAATTAATACTTTAAGTATCTTCCCCTTGTGTTTGTAATATTATTTCTTGAGTCTGAAGAAAAAGAAGTATATAACCCTGATGTATAAGCCAAAGTAAAATTAGAATTAAGAAAAGATTTTTTTTGGCAAAAGCTTATTTTAAAAAATGATTTAGTATTAAACTAAAAATTATTTAATTCAGCTGATTACCCTTTGCTTTAGAGGAGAGTACAGAGGGTCAACCTGCATTCCAAACAGAACTCTTCCCTCGCCTTAAACATAAAGGCCTAGAAAGTCTTAGCTCTAACAAAATAATTTCAGAAGATTATCGTCTTTTTATTAATTGTAATTTTCAACGTCTTTGTAAAAAGTATAAACCATATCATACTACATAAAGAATCAGAGCTTTGGAGGGAAGGTGGGCTGCTATATTTAACCACTTACAACAAAAAAGATGAGTAAGGAATGGACAATGATTCGAAATATGGCAGAGCTTGGAGTCTAAAGTATTGGACAGACGGAGATAGTATTCAGCAACATCACCTGAATAGCAGTTTGGCAGTAGGTATGGAATAAAAAAGATAAACTGTACCAATCTTGTACTTAATTTTGCTTTTCTTCGATGAAAGCATGGACGAGGTGATGATAATAAAATATGCCAAAGATATATATTAATTCAGGTATCGAGAGCTTTTCCAATTAAAAATAAACATTTAATGCTTTTCCATAATTAAAAATAAACATTTAATTTAACAGTGTGGTTACTGTATATTAGGATGAACATAAATGCTTGATAAATATTTGGTTAATTAATTATTGTGTCTTTTAATTGTATACCTTCTTTGTAGTTTTATGTGTCCAATACTTCAGTAATGACGTTTACGTGGTAAACTGTATTTTAAATACATAAATTATTAACATACTGTAATAACACCCGTACCTAAAGTGTGAAAAATGAAACATGAAGTATAATTTATCGGACATATGTCAAATGTATCCATATTTTAAAAAACAATTGACCAGTTCTACTAAGCGTACCATATATGATGTAATACCCGCAAAGTGTGATGAGAAAATATTATATTATGTAAGCTGGATAAGTTTAAGGTTCATCATAATATGTGCACGTGGACTATGTTATAAACAATGTCGCCATCACATACCTATAGATGATAGAAGTGTTAGCTCTTTTTGTCTATGTCTGAAGTTTGCTACTTATGAGGTTAATTGTCTGTTCCAATTTGGTCACGCTGAAGAAACGACATGTAAGAAACATTCTTGAGACTCATTTAACCATCAAAGTGATGTGACAAAGCTGCACCAGTCATTCATGGTGATTAGTTTCAAAATTATCATGAGTTTTTTGACAATATTAAAGTAACAACTTCTCACCTACAAGGCATGCTTAAATGCAGTTAAGTGGGCTTAGCACTTGATATTTTCGACAGAATTTTCACCCAGAAGAGGACGTTTGCGCTTATTAAAGCATCTTCGACTATTACGTCAAATACTGTAGATGGCCTATCAGTATATACACTGGTCTGGGTTATTATTATCACACCTCTTAGCTGCGACGACAAATTTCAATAAATAAGTTAGCTTTCTTACTGGATGATCGGCTTTAAGACGTTCCCCTTGTTTGAGAATATTAGTGGCACATTTGTCAAGCTCGTCTGTCCTCTTCGGAAACCAGGGCTCTGTTAAAAGGAAATAAAATATAAACCATCATCTAATCTTAATATAAAGTATTGCGTATAACCATGTGCATACATTTAAAACTGCTTTAACGATCACTGATATGTAGAATTTACCTGCCTTAAGTAGACGCCTTTCAGATTATTATAGAAATAAGTCTCTATTTGTCTTGTAAAGCTGTCTTTCTTATTTTCCAAGCAGCTCAAGACAGCTTAGTTTGACAGTAATTATGCACTGTTTTAATTCTAAAGCAGTTGGTCATCCGGTTATGGTTTTACAAACTTCTCACATGCTCTTTTCAAAATTAGGAGTTTTTATAGTGTTTTCGTTATGACATAAATGACAGTAGACAACTATCTTTGTAGCAAAATTGTAACTTATTTTGACAATGTATCACAAATAGTCGCTATGTTATACTAATACATACATATCAAAATTTTGTAAGGTATTGTTAATATATATCTTCATATAGAATCCGTAGCATACTAACCCACCCTTCATCAAACCAAGAACCGAACTAAAGCACAGCAGACAAGTGCCTGAGAAACTTGAAAACAATTGAGTGTGATGTCACTTTTTGCATTCAAAATTAGAACAGTTTTTATTGAATTTCAATCACACGTAGATTGTTTTTACATTTATCAGTTTTAATAACTTAGCTAGTGTTTCATCATCATCATTATTGTCCTCTTTATCATCATCAGCAGCATCATCATCTTCATCATTGTCGTCGTCCTCCTCATCCCATTCCTATTTATGCGCCTTATTATTATTACTATTATTATTTATTAATTTTTCAAATGATGGTTTTTTATTTTAATGGATACGAAAAGCGCACGAACATACTGAAAATAAAGATTTACTGGAGCATTTCGAGTCCATCGATCGTAAATAGATCATCAAGCATTAGCAAAATGTCAACACAATAGAAATATCACTCTGAGAAAACAAAATACAATTTATAATTTTAAAATATTCGTGAGAGTTTTATCCTCTCACGATTTGAGTGAAAGTTTGTAATATATAAATATTTTACCTCATAATTCTTCAAAATGCCCTTCACTCTCCTAAATTACTGAGCAACATTGAAATAACTCTTTTGCTGAATTTAAAGTTGGAAATCAAGGGTCATCATTTCTAGACAATACAGAGACTCCAGCATAAGGAGAACAGAAGACACATTTGTGAAAACCGAGAGTATATCAGGATCAGATTTTTAGGATCGTGGAAGCAGCAGCTCTCATTATATGAACTCAATTAGCTCCGACAGGCAGTCATGCATACTAGGGAAGTAGAGATTTAAAGTTGATTTCATTCCATCGTCAACCATATTTTTTCATATATATATATATAACGTCCACCCAAGTGCGAACCATGCAGACCCAAATGTGAGCGAATCATAAAATTTCAGATCTTGGTTTATTCCATTTTGCTTGAAATATTAAGTAAAAAACAGTGAAGACTCTTATTTGATGGCACATCATTAAATGACAGATAAGGGTCCATGGAATTTATTGAAGATGTTAAGTATAACAACGAAGTAGACCCAGGTCTGACGGTGCATCATGAGATGGTAGATCAGGGTCTCTGTCATTTCCTGGAAATCCTAAGTAGAGCAACAGTGTAGGATCTGATCTGTTAGTGTAATATGTGACAGCAGATATACTTCGATGATATCTACTGAAAGTCTTAAGGAAAACAACAGTGTAGATATCCTGAGATTGTATATTTCAATGAACACTGTTTGGAGCACGTTATTAATGAATTAATACTATATTACAGCGGTAGCAGCTACTTAACAGTACACGTGTCTTGCTGTTGACCTTCAAATTTTGATTGATTGCGGGATTTCAGACAAAACTGAACATGAATCTTTTTTGGAGAGGATCCTGGGATCTTCCTGCTTTGTTGTGATTAACTGGCCTATCTTTTTTGCAAAATATTTCCACCTAATTTGTCCGTCATGTGTCCCGCATGATTAGATAACACTATATGATCTAATTATATGTTAAACAAAAATATTATCTGGGTCTGAAGACAAGGCTCAAGCGGAACTGGCGTTTTACTTAAAACTGTTATGAACTACAACCGCTGCATCTGGCCACAAATTATTTAAACGCAGAACCTAATACACAATATTGACATTGCTGCTGCTGCTGCTTCTGTTGGTGGTGGTAGAAATAAAGGCACCAACGTCTTGCCATTTGTCATACCCACTCATATAATGCCTTATTACTACACTGGTAAAAAAAATTTGGAAATTGTATAATAATTTGGGAGAGTAACTCTTTAAAATTTGTCTCCTACATATATTACTTTAAATAGTTTTTTCTCTTTACATTATTACTGACTGTTTTGTATGAAAAATGAAGCTAGTATTCGTTAACATTTTTTTGCTCAGATTGATACCAGTTAACATTATTGGGGTGGGTGTTGTATCAAAAAGAGATCCAATCCGAGAGCCTTCTGAGCGTAAGATCTTTAAACTAATGCTTTCAATACGTTCATATGTTATGGTTTGCGTATTAATTTGAATATTTCTTCAATCAAACGCAAACTGTGTCGACTCGGGATGCTGGCAGTCTAGTTCAGTTACCGACTCTTCACCCAAATTTCGATAGTCGCTTGATTCCTATTTGCAATCAATACTCGTCCGTGCCCGAGTTGTCTAATGTTTTAAAAAATACTTATGAGTTGAATTCGAGTTAAAATAGGTAGTAAAGCAAGTTTGAGCACTATATTTAATCGAGAGCTTTGCCTTTAAACTTAGTTCGTTTGTCGCAGAGTTTATGGTTCATTTTGACAATAGGTGACGCTGACTATCTGATGGAAACAGGTCATGGCAAGTTTAATATGTAACGATTTACATGATTAGATGATTCATATGGAAATTTGTTTTTAAATAAGCTAATATTTGAAATCGACTTGATTCGCTTGGGGTTTGTTTGTAAGCATTTTGAATTGCTACCTCCCCATAGCTTCATAGTACACTCATAAATGTATATTTAAGCACATTTAAGATCTGTTTATACTGCGGAAGAAGAGAAGAGGATCAAGAACAAGAAGAGAAATGAATCAAATATGGAACTGAGATATATCTAATGGCAGATATATTTCCTAAATTGCAAAATAAAGTAGTTCCATCTGTAAGAACGCCACAGTGGCGATTCTACTAACGGCACTCCAAATACGCAACCGAACCATCGCAACATCCTTATTCAAAATTTCATGCTCGCAATGTACATTTTGGATGGCAAAGAATAATCTATATACATTGTTGGTGTTCTTATAGACAAATTCATTTAGTTGCAGTAACAGGAACCTGCTACAATTAGTTACAAAGATCGAACGAATATGCTGCATGATGGTACTACATCGCAAGTGAAAGGGAAACACATACAGTCGTATTTGCAACTAACAGAATACACAAGTACAATTTATAGAAAAACAAATAAACAAGTATACAATATCTTCATGGCTTTAGCATTAGCTAAATAATTACATATTAGCATGATGTAAGGTTGGTAACTAAAGTAAGAATTAAATAGAATCTATCGTCAAATTTGCATTATATTTAAGGTGTGTGTGTGTGTGTGTGTTATAGCGCAACCGTCATAGTTTATTGTCACTAGGTAGACGTTATGGTGACAGTAGCATTAGATTAAAACATTTATGTGACGCTAATGTTTACTATCATTCTGTATATTACCTCGCTGACTGATTCACATAAAGAATTTCATGCTAGTATCATAATATGACCGATAATAAGTATTTAAAAATTCAATCCAAGATGTGTTTGTGTTTATGAAATATTGTTATGCAAATATCGCACCGTGTGTTAAGGTTGTGTTTTCCACCACTGTCAGTGAATAACTATGAAGGCGACAGTTTCAAAAATGGTTCCTATTTTTCAAAGTTAATTAATATTTTAAGGAAATATATTGAATTAATTTAAAATAAAAAGGAACACTTTTTAATATATTTTCTCTCAGATCAAATTCATTGTCAACACAGAACACACGCAACTTGTCGAAACGGCCCTAATGAAATGAAACAAATCTATTACATAATTAATAAATAAAACAATATAAATTAGACCTTAATGAGGCTTATACAACACTGTTTATATATCTATTTATTAATTTAAAATGAAGTTCATTAAAATGTAACACATAGCAAAGATTATAATGTCTTATTGTTATTTTTGTAATAAATCTTTCAGCTCTTTCAGTAACATTTTTCATCCATCTAACACCGTTACCTAGAAAGTACGAAGAACTTATATACACGAGAACACTGGTCATTGTAAGTGCCGTTACATAGCTTTTATCTTATTGGTTTAAGAAATAACATTGCCAATGATGTATTTTACTCATGAGTTCGTTGACATGCAAGAATTGCTTTTGAAATGTGACCGCGTATATATATGGGAATTCATTTTACGCTTTCGCTGACCATTCATGAAGTTTATTAATTACGACTGTTTATTTTTAAAAAAAACAACATGAAATTGTCAAAAGCAAACTAAGGCAGGCATGGATTAAGGTATGTTTGGAAATTAAAACGGCGATATAGAAGATTTAACAGTGATCTGATAACGTTAGGAGCGTATATCGAGAAGAGTATGTATATGGCAAGCCATTGGAAACTATTTACGATCTCGACGCTCGAAAGAGCCAATCAGAAGAAAGTTTTCAATTTCTCGCTCTCGAATGGTATAGAAAAAAATTAATGCTGTTCAATTTGGCAGTGGTTATGTTCAATAAAGTTGTTTATTCTCTTAAAAAATATCACATGGCAGTCATTAACTCAGCTTTTTAAATAAGTCCGAAAAAGGTTATATAACCTCATTTTGAAATGTTAAATAAATAATACATTTTCCTTGAAGAAAACGCAAGGATCATAATAAGCAATAGCGTTTCTATTGTGGATCAAGTCTTGGTTTTCTTTGCAAGGTTTCCATGAACAGAAGATTCCGGGTCTTGGGCATACTTCTCCAGCGCATCCTCATGATACAGGGGAATATCCTTTGTAACCACCTCTGGATGTTAAATAACAGGAAGAAACAAGATTATCCCTTCCCACACTTCACTCAAGGCTAGAAATGAAAAAAAAAAAAAAAAAAAGGGGGGGGGGGACAAAAGGGACACCTTTTCTTAAAGGTTTTTTTTTTCAAGGAATGGGCACTTTTGGAACTAAGGTATTTGTGTGAACCAAGGACTTACTGCATACAATAACAATCAAATTATAACATGACTTATGTATTGTTTTGTCTGATTGCTTAAAAAGTTGCTTTAAAGGCAGGTATTTTTGCGGGGACAGTTTAAGCACGGGGACCAGAGTCCATGCAAATTGGAATTTATGCCAGCAAAATGGTCATATTGGGAAATTGGGGTGGGGACGTAATATAATATTTTTTGGAAATTGTATTATAATAGTAATTATTAAATATCCAGCTGGTGCTTGAAATACAGGATAGATTGACACCCGTGACCCTACTAAATCCAGATCAAACACATCCCATATTCGAAGTGAGTTGCATATTGGGCTTCTAGAGAAAGTGTTATTAAATTTCCCAGACAAAACCTTGATTGGGCAGACGAGATACTGCATTTTCGTGTTCAAGTTCTTGAAAGACATATTCAGCCACCTGCTGGGACCCCATTTGTAGTTCCTTCACCCTGAATGAAGATCGTCTGCTTACTTGTATCACAAGTTATACACTTTGTGCGCACAGGGAAGCACGTGGCCCATGAATGGAGAACAATATTGTTTCTGTTCTCCGTATTTTGTTGAAATGTAGAGCTTTGTATATTTATTCGCTTAACTTGAAGACAGTATGTCATTGTATAATTCTGAAAGGAACCCACCCCTCCAAAATAAACATTTAAATTTGAGATATTGATGGAGTAAAGTATCAAAAAAAGAAAAGAGATCCTTTATGCTTTGTGCTTGCTAAACATTCAACAAAAATCACTTAAAATGTTTTGATACATTAAGAACACTTTCACTCCATACTTTTTTAAAGACAAAGCTATGCGTGCATTGTTATAAAATTACTCTCTGCAGGGGAGTAAATTAAATCATATTTTAAACTATATCTTTATGAGTTCAATCTACCATGAATACAAGTAAGGTTCGCCACTAACATTAAACAATACCACTGTATTCCATTCGGCAAGGTTTCTTTTTGTTTGAAACTGTGCTAAGCTATATAGGAAACAATGGATCGCATTTAAAAGGCAAGATATGTTAAACGTAGGATAATAGTCTAGTGGCATAATCAGAAAAGGGATCTCTAAATAGAGGAAACACTCTTCTTAGATACAATTACTCCCCAAGGAGTGTGGGGTCACTAGAATGCCATGGCTTACTATTGTCAGTTTATTCACACTGTTTTGTGCTGTATTTACCCGCTTAAAAAGTTCATGCTAAATCTAAACAGTAAAAATCACTAAAACAAAGTAACATAGTTTTACCTGACTTGATTCCACAATTCGAGTGTTTACCCTCTGAAAACCAGTTTTACAACTTCTGGCGTAATAACCTCTCTTGTTAGACCTATTAAGTGTTTAAAATTAGTGTTGTGATAGTTTTGTAAGCTGCAAGCACTGCACCCTTAACTTTTCCCATTTTTTTTATTATCCTTAAATGCATGCAGCCTTTGTAGATTGCTTCTCTGAGCAATGCTTCACTGCTAAGAAATACCGATCTGTCCCCATTGACTGAAGCTGAGAGAGTTACCTTATAAAGTATGGGGCTGCACTTTTATCGTACGCAAATAAACATTGATATATTCTTTCTGGAGTATATCAGGTTTTTGCAAGTACGTATATGATTATCAAGTCTATTGGATCGCTGTACACTTATACATGTTTCCTGACTGTATGACTAGTACACATACAAATATATAAAGCCTTATTGGTTTGGGATCAATTGTCGTCACGTTTTCCGAGGTCTTTGGAGTTTACTTTGAACTTATAAAGAGTCTTATCAAAGCAAAATATTGTATGAAAATAGGTTCTTTCTGTTCTTTTATTTCACCCAGCATCGTCCAAACAAAAACATTGCTAGGTTCGTTACCGGGGAGCATTTAATAAATCGGTGTTTCTGTTAAAGGTTTGATCGTCACATTGCCAATCGTTGCCACCACTGAAACATTCGACTTTCAGGACAAATACATTTATTTTAATTTTGAACAATTTGTTGCTGTTGTCAAAATCATTTATTTTGTTAGCTATTTGTTATGTGGATTCTATTACGCCCTATTTACAAGGCATTATTTACTACAACATCGTTTTGTAGGCGACATGGTCGCGCCCAACACGCATCACAAGGGATTGTGAGACAATTGAACAAAACAGATGTCCTTTAACTTCCGCGGGACAGAAATACACGTTCAGTTATATATGAATGTAAAGAGAACAATAATCAAACGTTTGTCAACTTAATGCGAGCTTACAAAAATATGGAAGAGAACAAATATCTACTATTGATGGGATGTAATTTGCTGACACGTGGTTCAAGCGATATGAAAGTAAATAGTCAGGTTTAATGATTAATTGATATACTTTTCAATTAAAAGAACTTGTACTTCGTTTTATGATCATCGCTTTCCGAATTTAAGAAAGGCGAAGAAAACCAGGAAATATAGAATTCAAAATGTTAAAACTCTTCATCACAATTCAAACTATCAATCGCAATAATGTTTTCAACAGATTATAATTATTATTATAAAACACTTAAATGTGAAGTATCATCATCTGCTTCTTCTGGAGTGATGTCATGGCAAACTTGATCGAACAAGTCTCTCTTTTTGTGTGTGTGTATGTATATATATATATATATATATATATATATATATATATATATATATATATATATATATATATATATATCACTGAATGTCCCTGGTTTGCAAGGTTGTAAATCTTCTGCTAATTTCAGTCACTCGATCAGTTCACTCGGACAAGACCAGTAGTTATGCTAGACAATATGGTTTGTATGGGAATTTAACATTATGTTTGGGACACTACTTGCTCATGGGACTTTAATATAGGTCCAAGTTTTGAGACGGTATGGGGCTTGTGGGAGAGTAACATCATGGGCCGGTATAGCTCTCTGTGAGATTCTGAATATGACGGATGGGAATAATATAGAAGTAGAGAGACATACATCTAATGATAGACAAGCAACCACCTTCACATACCAACACACATTCTGAGTGACCAAAATAATGATTACAAACCAAAGGATTGTTGGGAGTATATTATGATCAATAACATACATTTTTATACAATGCAATGCCCACTATTACTGACCAACACACGTCCTTACCATCCAACACACACTATTCACAATCCGAGACCCATCCATACAAACTCATATGTAAGGTAGTAACTCTGGCTCTTGCTGACCATTACATGTCCTTAAAGACAAACACATAAACATCCATACAAGACCCATGTTTGTTTTCACAAACCAGCACACATCTTACAAGTTAACACCAACTTTTGCACACATAAAAAATGTGCAAGGAATTCGATATGTTAGGGTATGATCACTAACACCTATTCTTACGAAACAACTCTTTCTTTAAGGGGTGATAGTATGCTTGTGTATGTGTGAAAACTCCTTCCCTTTTCAGTGGTGGTAGCATGTTTGTGTACGTGTGAGAACTTCTACTCTTTTTATGGGTGATTGCATGTTTGTGTATGTGTGAGCACTCATATCATTTTCAAGAGTGATAGTATCTTTGTGTATCTATCAGCACTTGTCCCATTTTCATGGGTGACAGTATTTTTGTGTATTTGTTAGCACTCCTACCTCTGTGTGTGGTAGAATATAAGTGTGTTTGTGGGTATAGTGTGTGTATACTACTACCCTTTTTGTTGGTTAGTAGGTGTGGGTGCTGGTCAGTAGATGGCTGGGTGTTGATCAGACCAAATGGAGTGTTGGTTAGTAAGTTTATTTTTAACATTACATTGTTCCTTGTCACCATAGTGCCATACTAATATTAAACCTATGTACATTTTTAATATTACCCTTCCTCTTGTCCCCATTATGCCATTTTTGAAACCACTCTCACTACTATATTTTGTTTAATGTTAAATACTCTTGATCCGTATTGGGACATTTTAATTTTTAATTCCCTTGACGTATGGAGCCATTTTAATGTTAAACTACCCTTGTCCGTATAGAGATATTTTAATGCTAAATTCCCCTTGTCCATATTGAGCCATTTTAAAGTTAATTTGCCTTTTCCATATAGGGTCATTTTGTTCGTGTAAGGTCATACTTTCAAGGTGGTAGCCGTAATATCAATTCCATTGTCCGTATAGGGTCATTTCGTCCGTCTGTCGCCACACTATACCACTAATGAGGCCTAGACAGCTAGGTTATCATACGAGGAAAATATACAATTCCCACTACTATATTTTGTTTAACGTTAAATTCCCTATTTCACATGCGGCAAATGATATGTAGGTGGGACCAAAATGGAATTTTTGGATACACCAATAACACACTCTACAGTTCGGATAGGGATCGACATCTATGTTTACACTGGAATCCAGGCATTTTATATTATATTTGTGGTTATATTTTTATAAATAGTATGTAATTATTAGCAATGCAGATGTTGTCAACTGTCAAAACATTTTACTTAAAAATTGCCTCCAATAAAATATATACTTTTAACTCATAATTAAAACATAATAAAGAATTGAAGCTACTTATTTGAATTGTATCGATATTTTTGAGTGTCTAATATAGTACGTGTCATTATAATTTTCCAATGTTATACTAAGTCACTGGCATTCCTTGTATAAAATATGAACTGTAGGTGACTCTAGTTAATAATTGCAATGTTTTTTTTTGTTGTTGTTTGTTTGTATTTTAAGGTTTGGTATTGGTGAACTGAAGTGTATGAATTTAAAGTCATTGTGTTATAATATTGACGCCATGATATCAAAAGTTGGTTAGACTGAGAATGTAATTAATTTAATGAGAGATGGTATAGTCATTTGCACATACTTATTTAAAGATTGACCCAGTTTGCCTTTTGATGCAAAAGATGATTTCATTTAAATTCTGGTGAATATAGAAAAGGTACACAATATGAATGTACAGTTAAACCACCAAATTAAGACCAATGTTCAGACTGGAAAAAGTGCTCTTAATAGGGGATTCGTCTCATTTATGAGGATAACTTTGTTCTTTTATTTAGTAAATGGGACTTAACAAACATGGTTGCCATTGAGGAGTGGACTGTGCACATATGGCAATTTCTTTGAATATATTTCTCATCTGTTTCAATGAGGCAACTCTTAAATCTGTAGTTATTTATTTGTGAAAACAAACAGTTTTGGTCTAAAAGTAGTGAGACAGATCAGATTTTACTTTAATTGATTTGTGTATGTTGATCTTAAAATTAATATTGAATATTTTCCCCTAAAAATATTTTAAGTATAGGTCTTTGCTACTCGGTTTTTGTGAATTGTGTGTACAGCGGTCATGTAAATTACCGTATGTCAAGTCGTTTATTTATTATTACGTGATCTTTAGGTGACCTGTTTGATTTAGTGTTCTAAATAAGGCTCTTGCATATTAGTAATTAACCAACCTTATTGCTAGAATTATGTTGGCAAGATAAAACAATACTGTTTATGAGATTCAAAAAGTTGCTTATGCAGTGTATCAAATTATATAAATGAATGTTGTTATGTTTTGGAACCAATGTAAATAGTTTCTATATACTGGTATCATGTACTATGTACCTTCACTCCCTATATAAAAAACGCTAGACTTTTGACAGTCACACGAACACATTTATAATAACTCAAAATGCCTACTTCATTTAATCAAGGTTATTGTTAGATTCAGTATTTATTTTTTAACATACTTAATTTTATTGGAAAGCCATTCGTGTGCATATACAAAATTTCATTCATTGAGACCATGTGCTTATTTTACACCTTCAATTTTGAGACTTACAATATTTTTGTGAGAATGGTTTCCATCTTTAGATAAAGTCTGTGCTTTATTATTTTCACCATTCTTAGTTTGAGTAAATATAAATGCCCTACATTTGGGGTATTTAATCCCCTTGGAACACTGAGGTATGACTGGTATATGTATCTGTTTAAAACAAGTCAAAGTATCTATATTAAGCGCTGGATTTATTAACTGTAATCATTATATAGATGTATTACATGAATTAATTGGTATTTCCTATTTTTGTTTACATGAACTGAAGGTAATTACTTATAGTTTAATACATGTACTATCTCCTTGATCATTAAGGACTCTGTCACAAGGGAGGCACAAACAAGTACAAAATGCTATAAATCTCAATGAACCTAATAACATAATTCCTTATATTTTCTCTTTATTTTGGACAAATCTGCCTGAAATGAAGAGCAAATCTTCCTGAATGCTGTTCCACGACTATCACATGTATGTAGTTTTACAATAAGCTGGGTTCAAACAAGGCAATGTGTTGTTTTTACAATTTCAAGTACATGCTGTTTTTTTAAGATATAATGTTTATTTGACACCTATAGTTGTGATTAATACCTCTATAACCGAATACATTACTTTTGATTATAAACTAACCTGTATGTATCAAAATAGGTTGACTAACTTGGTAGTTGGTGAAATTAATTTGTATGTCAATTATAGTATGTCAGTATACCTGTCAGTCATAACAAAAATGTATGCATCTGAGCATGAAAATTGACAATGGATAGAAAATTATATTTTTGTTTTTCAAAAAATTTTCGATTCCCCTGTGCTTCACCAACTGAAACTTTTTTTCAATGAATTTGTATGCTCTCAGAGAAGTAGCACATGGGCATATCACCGTACTGACTTTCTAAACTTGGAGGTGTTGTTGGTTACCCCAAATATAACAAAAACAAGAGCCCCTCGAATGGGACTGGCGTTCTACTTGCCCGAAAAGAATTTTAAGTAATTAAAGATAAGACCGTTTCTTTCATTTTAACTGCTTAGTGTTGCAATCACCCCTAATATTCTTCATCAATAACCATATTTTCAAGATGGCGACCATGTAAGCTCTATTGGATGTAAGATCGGCACCATTTTTATTTAGGACCAACTAGATATCATAATAAGTCTTTAGGTGAAAATTCCATGTAGATACAACTTTCCATTCATGAGGAGTAGCGATAGCACAATTTTTAAGATGACAGCGATTGTAGCCATATTGGCTGTCAGATCGGCATTATTTTCATTTAGCAGCAACTAGACACCATAAGAAGTCTTGTGGTAGAAAGAACATGTTCATATGAATTTACGTTTAAGCGTAATATGTTTTCTTTCTAAGTGTCATATAGAAACATAACCTTAAGTTTTCTTGCTTAGTCAATATTGCCTTTATTTGATTTCATCACAACGGCAAAACAAGAAATTATTTTAGTAGATATCTTTTTTTTTATAAAACACATGCCATATTAGTAGCAGACTAAATTCAATTAAGTGTTACAGCTCTATTAGATTTCGAACATGAAAGATAAAAACGTTTAGGCCATTTCAATATGGAATGAAATACCATTAAATATACCAAAATTCAACTTGATATGTTCGGCGAGTGTCACACGTGGGGAAACCAGAACATTTATGAGTAGATGGGAGGGAGACATTTTTAAATTTCATCTATTCTTGGCTCCTAAAATATTTTGACCACACCACTTCATAAGGAGTTCAAGAATCATTATAGCTTGAAAATAACATTTCAACTTCTGAAAACCTCTACACCCTCTCCCCTATCACACTTAAAAACAAACAAAGCAAAATGATTCTACATAAAAAGTGATTGCAAATTGATGTGCAGACGTATTAATACAGTTGTAAAAGAGATAGATTTATGATTCTGATCATGTTAAATAAACTTTTATTTTCCGTTTTAGTTTGGTATCACAAAAGCGGCTTTTGAAACAATTGTCGCCTTAATGCTGGATCAGATAGAATATATATGTGAACAGTCTGTCGCCATTAGCATGTTTTGACTGTCACAGTTGTATGTAGGCATTATGGTGACGCAGTATTAAAACGAAAAATGTGTGTTTTGGTTTAAAATTTAGATTTGTTGTTTCAATCATGAATATTTCATCTTGATAATATGAATTATAATTTATTTTCTTGTACTCAAAAACAAACACGTGTTACAGTTTCATAATACAACATAATGTCATTCTGTCACTCTAATGCTGCTCTGTGACCTATGTCACCCTAATGCTAGTTATATACTCATGTGTCTGTATGTGTGTGTGTTCAGGGAGAATTATATATGTATGATTTCAAAATGTTAATATGACAGGGTTACATATTTTTCTCTGACGAGAAGGTCTGAAATGTTCAACCACCAAAAACCTCACCAAGCCTCAATATTCCATTCTGCATCTGTCCACGAAAGCCACACACGCAGAAACACAAACAGACGCGGTGACATAGAAAGACCAGCTGAAGACAGATGAAAAAGAAACAAGACAGAGACGAAGTTAAACAACAGAAGGACAGATAATCAAACAGACAAAAACAGCAGAAGATGGATAATATGTCACCGGAAAACCAAAGCAAAGGTAAATCTTGCTACATGTTGCTTTTTGGGGTGGAGATTGGCGGTGGGGTTTACGAGAATAGTCATATAGAGGAAAAGAGAAAGACACGCAGAGAAAGACAGACAAAGTACCAAGCTGACATACAAATAGATAGTCTGACTCATAAGGACTTAAACAAGGTTAATAAGACAAAACATACTGCAGAGAAAAGTTGTGCAATACAAATAGCTTCTTTATTGATGAAAGCCCTGAGTGGAAATGAAGTTGAAAAGCAAGCAATATAGATGATATATAAGTTGCTTTTAATTTTTCTTAAACGTTTTATTCAAGTGAAATCTCTCGCTAGGAATCGAAGCATTTCAAACTGAAGCTTTACGTCAAATGACCATGTGACTAGGCTTGGTGCCCAATGGATGTGACTCTGTTTCAATATCCAAAGGTCTTTAGGCACCAAGGTGGCACCAATGTATGCTTCGCGAGTCTTGCGGTACATGAGAGGGACATTATTTGACAGAATGAGGGATAAACACGGAAAAGATTTTGGGAGATTTTCTGAAAAAGGACTGAAGAGATTTTTTAGACGACACCTTCATAATATGGAATATAATTCCTCCAGGAACTTAATAACTTACATCCAGCTATAAAATTCACAAAACATGAGAGTGAAATAAATATTTCTTTCAATGACATATTTGTCATATCATATGTGACCCATATTTCTACTGATATTTATAGAAAACCAACTGAGGCACATAAGTATCACAACTTATAAAAGTGAACATTCCTTTTAATCTTTCATCAAGAGTGATAACATTTGTAAAGGACATACGCCACCACAAGAACAGAGACTCGCATAACCACAGCAATATCTTCGCAGGCAAAACCACCCAGATGAAATTAACAATTAAGGAATACTGTGAACAAAAAGAAGTGGACCAATCAGAGAGATAACCGTGAAAACATTAAAACCCATGATCAAATGGAATTCCTTTAATTACAACTTATAACCCAAGGCAAATTAATATCTTCCTGATTGTACGAACATGTCAACAATTACTTCAACGTAGTGATAAAATGATAAATGTTTTGGAAAGAATGAACATTATTAAAAGTAAAAGACAACTTAAACAATTTGAAATAAATTTCTTGCCAGGTCTAAATATAACTTTATTTACAGAAAGGCCCTAGAAACCAAATGTGTTACCAGTAGATGAAAAACACTTTCTAATATAATAGAAGGAAACTGGATTACATTACAAAATGATAAGATATTTAAAGTTAGACGTGACATGGATTGCAACTAAACAAATAGGATTTATGCATTGATATGTATGAAACGTGAAGAAACTTTTACAAAGGTCCGACGAAAAATGAACTAAGAAAAAAGTGACAGTACAAAGACAGCATACAAGAACAGAAGATCTCATATTATTAAAAGTTAATATACATCTACATAACTGTTTAGGATGAAACTTCAAAGTCCTTCCCTAATATAAATTATTTGCTGATAATGAATATTTAAAAGAAGGAAAGAAACTTTATTTTATATGCACCCTAAAATCAGACCTTAATAATCCTAACTAAGTATTCAAGATTCGTGAAAAATTAAAACGGGATGCTTTGTACATATATCGGTTGTTTTAATTTGTATGAACCACTTGATACATTGCATAAGTATATTGATGAAATTTCACACCATACTATGCATGGCCTATATTAAACGAATTTTCGTCAACTTTTTTTTTTTTTTTTTTTGTTTTGTTTTTGTTTTGTTTCTTTGGTTTTATTTGTTAGTTTTCTTTTTTTGTTTTGCCTCTGACTGTGAAGAGTGTTTTATGATTTCGTCAGTCTTACAAATGTGTTTTTGTATGTAAGTGTTGTATATAGATGTAAAGAACTTGTTTATATCTCGCCTTTTAAGCAAGAACAAAATTGACATAACAATGACGTCAAATTATTTATTTACAAAAATAGTTTTAAAGTATAATGTATCTAACTGAAGAGCTCATATGACGATGATGCGACAGTGCTTGAAGGAATAAATGATGAACATATTACTGATATTATGCTGAGTTAACAAGTATATATATATACATATATATATATATATATATATACATATATATATGTGTGTGTGTGTGTATCATGATAGATCTTGACTCTCATAGATATAATGATGGACCTTAACGCTAATATGCTATTGACGTTGCTTTCAACAACAATAGAAATTCTTAAGGATTTCAATTAATGCTGTGTTGCAACGACAAAAAATTATATTTCATTGAATTTAGTCAAGGTTACACATAAAATATTGGGAAAAGGATCTAATTGTATTACCTTTGTGTCAGATCGCTAATTTATATGGAAATTATCTAATGAATGAGACACACGCTTATTTAAAGCCCAAGACTCCACTATAAAAGGAAGCACATTTTACAAAGTTTCTGTCTGAATTTAGCTGTCCTCGAAGAAAATTGCCAATTAACTGGTTAGCTGGATGGTCATGGTAAGTACCTGATACACAGAGTGACAAATGAAGCTTGACTCCTTACTGATCGCCTTACCCATGTCAATTAGCTGCAGAGGAAGGGTGATTCACCTATAATTATTGGGATCAGCCTAATGGGTGTTATGTTTCCCTTGCCTTACTGTATACGGTTAGATGTCAACCTGACGAATTATGGCTCCTACGTAACATCTGCTCCATAGATTTTCTAGCTAAATCTGATTGTATAGAAACTTATTCCTGGTACGATGCTCAGAGTTAGTTTACACACTTTCGGCGAAAAATGTAAAAATTATCCAATTAATTATTATAGTTTTGTTGTTTTAGTGCAGCATTTACACAAATCTTTAAATCTCAAATAGGGCTATACAGGAGTTTCACTTATGTAATCTGACATATTGTTTATTGACCAGTATGGCTTAACAATTTCTAAAATCACTAATTTATTACCTATATATTACAGCTTGTTCTTCTGTTCTTGTTCAAGAAAGAACCTACATTTTTATTTCTAAAGTGTTTGAGTCACTGTAATTTCCAATATATACGCTCTGAATAGGTACCATTTTCCTGGATTTGATGGTTGCTACAAAATTATAAATTTAAATACCTAATGTACAATTCTTTTCTATAAATGCCACTTCTGTGGGAGGCACATGCACAAATGTAAGTACCAATGAAAATATACATTTGTGCTAAAGCACAAACAATAACGATCAGGACAATATACGAGTTCACAGTAATTCGTCACGAGAGACCCTACAATTCTGAAAAAAGGAAAAATGTGGGTACAAAGTAATCTTAATTACATAGGTAAGTACATGTTTACAAGAGTTATAAAGTAGCGGAGAAAACTTGTATATAATGATGAAACAAACCAACTATGACGTTGGTGGCATTTAATATTGTCATACTTCAATATAGGCACCCAGGCACTTTTGAGTATTAAATAACTTCAAAGACCTCTGTTATAAGAAATCTTTTGCTAACATATGTATTAACATGGATAAATTTCATTGAAAATATTTAGAAAGGATATGTGTTGCATACCTGATTCCTGGATGATAAGTGTCTTGGATATGGTTCGCAGTTCATCTATCGCCTCTTTTAGACCGTCCTTTTGATTGTCACATATCACAAAAAAATCATGGTCCCCTGTCCCAGTCTTGGATAGACGAGATTCAATATGTTTTAGGTTAACATTATGTTTCTGTGGAATAAAATTAATACAAGCGATGTCTAATCTATATTCATTAATGTCACAAGCATAATTTGAGAACAGGTAAAGGTTTAGTGCTTACAGTTCACAAACTAAAAATTCGATGCCTTCAATACCATACTTATTTGTGATGACAGAACAACTATAATTATGAGATGACATGATGACTATTTAAAATTTTAAGTCATATGTGGGTATACAATACTGTTGCTGTTTGCATTGACATTAAGCTTCATGTAGATAATATTAACAAGAAATTATTCTCTAACATCTGTCAACCTATTGTAAGTTCCACATTGTAAACACGCACATATTGTTTTTAGTCTTTAGGACTGGATCCGTTACAGCTTCATATTTCACGTAACAAATCATGCATGTGGGTGTACACGATTCTTATCGTTTACATTGAAATTAAGATACAAATATTTAATATTGACAATAAACTGAACGTTAATATTTTAACCAGCTACAATAGGTGTCAGATTGTAAATATGCACATATTTCTATTTCAGTTTTTATTTTGAACCAGATTCACAACATTTCTGAAGTTATTACAGCTTTATATTCAACACCCAAATCATATAATTCACAAAACAGGAACAACTAGATGTAAAGTTCATACATTTCATACTACGTAGCTGCCACCCCCTCAAAATCTGGCGAGTAAACTGTTTACATATGCTCGTGTTCAGCTGAATTCGACACAGTGTATTTATTCCGTGATATGCCCTTCACGTTTGATGATAAGCCCCACTTCCACTTTTACAGAATGTTGGTAACTTTTACATATTTAGAAAGTCATTTCTAATAATATACATAATCCACCTCCATTTTTTTCAGAACGTTACAATATGGACACCTATCATAGGAGAAAAAACAAATATTGCAAACTATGATATTACCTGAAACACTTTCAGCGCATCGTCCAGACCACTAAAGTTCTCCTTCAGCGAAAAGATAATACTTGTACTGCCCTCTACAGCCATGGTCTTTCGTACATAGGTCAACTATTAAAAAGGGTAAGTAAATGAAAATGTAGCAAAGCGCAAGTTTCCTGTGTTGTGCACACATTTGCATAGAAATCTGGAAGAATGCCATTTTCAAGTATACAAGTGTCTGAAATGCTGCAATCTGCAAAATAATTAGCAAAGGCAACAAAATGACTTAATTTGCTTTAGCTATGATTGGCAATGTGTTATTGTCGTTTCTATGTCAGAAAGGCCCATAACTCTTTCCATGAAAAAGTATACCAAAGAACATTAAAAACGATTAGTTATATAAAACTGTACTAGTACTTTTGGATGCGTTTGATCATGCAAAAAGCTGACAAAATCTCTTAATTCGGTACATTAGCAAATAAAAAAAGTTCAGACTGTTCGCCGATAGAAAATAAGATCAAATATTGAAAATATTAGAAAGTGGTATACATACTGCAAAATGACATAATCTTAGCATGATGGTAAAATTGTAACTGTATCAGTGAAAACAAATTCCTGAAGATCTCTGATAAAGATCATTGTCAAATTATAAGATAAATATCGTGCACGCGGAATCATAGAGTTACAATACATTTAAATTTTGGATAGGCCAGTATTCAAATAATGCATTTGTTTTCTTCCACGAGTAACATTCAGAGTTTGCAAGACACATACAATTTTTTAATGCGCTCTTAAATTGTAAAATGGGTAATTATATTTTCTTGATTTTGCATTGCTTCATGTAGGTCTATTGACGGGATTTTATTAACTTCTATGTCTACCGGTGACACAGAAATCAAACTCCTGCGAATATATCAATCTAAAAAGTTATACAATTATTACATTGATGAGGGTTTATTTAATTTACGGGTTAAATTTCAAAACCGTGACTGTAATAAACTTCCATAAACGTGGCAATCTTTCAACGCGTACACATCATTATATCTGCAAGAGTTTATTACATTTAATAATAATAAACTCTGATACACGTAATCTTAAACCTAATGTAACACAATTCATTATATATGTGCATGTTGTTCATTGTACGTGTTTCCAGTCTGACTATAAATGAAACACCTTTAACAAACTATTATCTGTAAATATCGCAAAATATATTGAGATTTACGAGACATTATCACATTTACAGGCTTACGTTTGAACTCTAAATGTAATAAAATACATTAAATGTAGAGAATTGTATCATATTTGCTGTCATTATCTGTGCCAGAATTTATTACATCTACGGTTTGAAGGTATTTTCCGTAAATTTAATGAATTGTTTACCAAACATTGACAGTTATAAACTCTAGTAAATATTAAGAATGGTATTATATTTTGATGTATTTCATTAAGGTAATAAACATCCCCGTAACTATTGTAAACTCCTGTAAATATAATGACTATATTACTTTTGTAGTTAATATATTTGCGGAAGCCTATCGCATTTTGTCGGGTTCAAAATTAACTCTTATTATGAGACTGCACAACTTTGCACATAGCGTAATCCGGTAAAATTTATGTGCAAAGTTTTTTTCCACAGTTCGCTAGTATCGAAGAGCTTAGTGGTATCCTTGCCGTGTTTAAAATAAACTAATGAATGATCTGATGTTGAAAAAACACATTAAAGCGTCTATCTCATCAGGAAATATAAAATTTCAACTAAACTGGTTTCTTACGTTATATGTCAAGAGTTCTGCATGTGTTTGAGAAGCCTTTGAAATAATCGCTTGACGTATTGACGTACTATAAAACCTTGAAATCAAACCTTACTTTAAATTAAACCCACCTCGAAAAAAAAATGTCCAGTTCCTACGACATTTTGTGCTCGAAAGCAAGCCGTCCAGCTCCTACTACGTTTTGAGTTCAAAAATAGGCCGTTTATAAAAATCAGCCACCAAATATGTAAGCGCGGCACTGTATTATTTCTCACAATTATTTCTAACGTAATAATGAAAAACAAAAACTGTATTTAATTATAATTCTAAATAACAAACAACATCTAAAACAGTAATGGTGATGATGATGATGATATCAAATGATCTTGGGCAATGAAATACACACAATATAACCTCATTTACATTCATATGTTTCGTCACTAAAAGGTTTAGAATTTTACTACAAATATTTATACATGAGCTCATTGTTTTTAATATATCTTGGGATATTTTGGAGATGCTCTTGAAATTCGGAACAATTGAAAAGTAAGGACATTTGTCAAACACACACATACCAATGTTATACTAAAAGCACACACACACACATACATATATATATATATTTATATATATATATATATATATATATATATATATATATATATATATATATATATATATATATATATATATATATATATATGTATATATAACACTGGCAAGGAACATCGCACAACACGTTTCTAACTAGCCTAAGCGCTTTCGACTCTCATTGAGTCTTTGTCAAAGGCAAAATTACAAAACAAAGGCAAGCAATAAACCCCTAACAGAAGTAATATCTCAACATTGTGGATATCGCGCCTTATTGGTTTGAAGTCCGATGATGATAATCTTTTTATCTTCCGAGTTCAAAGCAATAAGGCGAGATGTCCACAATTTCGAAATAATACTTCTATTATTTTCGTGTCCACCATTACTATGCCATCGTCAAATTCTATGGCTTTTGTGACAAATTAACTTAGTTGGTTAACAGTTTTCAAACGTTTGGCGGGGGTCGGGATTGGGGTGGGGGATGAGGGGGAGGGATCCAAATTCGATTGAGCAGTAACATTTGCATTTATACTATTTTTTTAAAGGTTCTTTATGGACGACAGTGGTAGCAAGGTCTATTCGCTAACAGGTACCAAGTCTTTACGAGAGTAACCCGCATAAATTCTTTGTCAGTCTCGCACGAAAGAATACCTCTCACCCGCTCTCGTGTGAAGACAAACACTTGGAGAATAAATGCGCTTACTAAAATATATTTTCAGCCTTTAAAATAAAAGATAAAAAAAACTCTTCTAGCCACAACCTAACATCTTTAGTAAACAAGGTTTATAATAAAATCTCGATACCCTCTCAATAACTTCGTTTTTTCCATGATTCGTTCTCTCCGTATATTACGTTATTAATTGAAATACTATCGAGACAGATGTAGATGCTACCTTGCAAGCTATATAGATAGATATATTTAATTTCGCATCATTGAATTTTCACCATTTATTAATTTGTTTGTGTCATAATTAACACAATTACATATGACACCTAGGATGAAAAAGCAAATGTTAGACTGGAAAAGAAGGACATCAATTCCTCTTAAATCAAATTTATTACAGAAAAAGTTCCAATGGACGGCTGTGGACAAAATATAGCAAACAATGTATGGACACTAGCTTAATTCTTCTTAACCAGGACATTGGGTTCTCATTTGTGACCCAAAACTACATATGGCGTAAAAGTACCAACTATCAGGAGTATGGTGTCTGTGAAGATAGTTGCAATTAATTAAAATGAAAGATTGAATAAATATAAAGTTCAAACTGTTAGTCATTTTAATTTGCTTCACACACACACACACACACACACACACACACACACACACACACACACATATATATATATATATATATATATATATATATATGTGTGTGTGTGTGTGTGTGTGTTTTAGTATAACATTGGTGGAACTTACCTTGGCTCTTCATATACATTTTTTTTAATTTCCAATCATGGGAACATTCGAGCTCAAGTCAATTTTATAGACGCTGTCAGCAGAGCTAAGTGTAAAAGTGTAAAAACAATTTTTCCCATATGTTGAATCATCAGTCGTTTTACATACTCAATGGACTCTAGTATTCATATCTAAAGAAGAAGTTATCTCTAACCATTTAAATGTTCATCACTTACAAAGAACACTAGAAAAAAAGAACCAACAGACTAACATATTAGAGGCCATCACTGTTGTCGTTTGGGTGTGTGGGTGCGGGGGCTTAAATTAGATACTAACGTCTTCGTTGGTTTGTTTGTTTGGGGGTGTTGCTTTTTTTTGTTCTTTTATTTTTTGTGTGGTGGGTGGGAGGATTTCTGCTCTTCTACACTATCCAGCATTATGTACAAATATATTTACCGTCTTGAGGATTCACAAGTTTAGATACTTAACTCAACTCCACTTCAGACTATAACTGGGCATGAGGATCATGAAACATCAGCTTTTACAGGTTTCGTGGCTTCCTCCATTCATAAATAATTGGCATTGTTTCTGGTAAGGAACACGTATGATTGAAGGAGGTATTTTATGTCATGTTCAAAAGACATCATGCAAACTTTTCTCATTTTTATAAAGATATTACAAATTCAAGATGTCTACATGTTTTCTATATGAATAAAACCTATTCGCCAAACTATTAGCTATTAGAAGTGTTAAATAGAAAGCAAACTAAAATCACCATCTTACTCCTTCAAGGATTTAAAATAAAGGACAAGGTTCGATAATGGCCAATTTTGACCATCAAATTAGCGATAAAGGACTATATTGAAGCAGGGTCGTTTTCTGCACCCTCTCCAAATTTCTTCGTATGGTGTATATTACAAGTATGAGGTGGTTTGATTTAATTTCTGACAAAAGTTTGGTGTTCACGTCCTGGTTGCCATGGAGACTGTGTGTTAAGAAATTATCAAAGAAGCTATGCACATTTTTCATCTTTTCCATGTATTTCTCATTGATACTGTAATCTATAAATTATTCACTAAATTTAAAATTACATTATGTATTTTGATTATTTTTCTGGTATAAAGTTGCATAAAACAAGGTTTTCATTTGTTAAAAAATGACCTGAAATAAACCGAAGTATTCCATGATGAATAAATCCAATTTGCAAAATCGAGATGAAGCTGTATTAAGTTCGTTGTACAAATAAGACAGTCACTGATAATACCAAAAACTGTCAGTTTGAAACATTGTTTAGTATTTTTGGCTGATATGTTTGATCATGAGGCGTTTCTAGAGGCTTCTGAGATCTCTTATTCACCGAAAATATTGGTGCTTGTCCCCTTGGTCTTGGAAATGAAAGATGTTCTTGTACAATAGTTTTCCCTAATTTTACGGCAACACACACAGACACACACGCACGCACGCACGCACGCGTACGTACGCACACACACTGTAAGACCTAAGCCTTTGAATTATTCAAAACCGGGTTCTGTCATGCGGATTTATTTTGCTTCCTTGTCCAAAACTTATCTATACCTGTCCAGTTTTAAAGCAGGTATTGTGAGAATACTTATTTATTGATTTCATAAGTCATGTTTCCCCGCTCACGAAGCAAGGTCATCTCGTACTTAACATCTATGTGTACCGCAAATCGTTTCTACCCTTATGAAGGTGCCCGCACAATAAGATAATAAAAGAAAGAAACACTAGCGTTATCGCACGTATTCTTTCTATGTTTAATTTTGAATACATATGGTTACAATAATTTATAATGTAATACATCTCAAAAACTTTAATTGGTGGAACAGTCGAACACATTTCACATACTAATCTATAAAACTAGAAGAGGAAATAGCACATGCTAGATGGCTAAACCATGATTTATATAATAGTTTCTGATGTAGAGTTTAAATTAATGTTTTTGTTGTACTTTTACCAAAAACTGTCACTTTAAAGGATTTGTATCGGAATAATATCATGACACTGATCAACAAAATGTAATTCAATTTTGTAGCCCTTTTAACTGGAAATATTAGAGATTACTCCTGGATACTAACTTGATAAAAGATGATTGCAAGTACTGCATACTTAAATTCATGGCCCTGTATGCTTGAAACATTTAAAGCAAAACTCAAACTCAAGCGCAAAATCAGAAAACTTAGATGTATTACAACTTTGATTAAAATGAAGTTAGATTAGTAGAACTTTCAAGATATTTCAGGATTTTCTAAACTTCGATTCCTATATTAGCCTGCTCAATTTCAATTACGATGATTTCCTCTACGTATAATATCTGAGTTTGGTGTTTTGAGCTTATTCTTGAGTTTCTTGCTTAACAAGTTTCAAAAATACATGGACTAGTCTTCTTTGCATCTCCGTAGTCTATATCTTAGCAGAAAAACAATCGATTTTGATTTAGGTTTAATGTGGATCGTTACATGATCTCTAGGTTGGATCAATATAATAAAATGAAACAAGTACTAGGATCCCAATACATATGGTTTTATCAACCCCAGGTTGACATATTTGCCATGTGACAAAGTAATCTATACATTTTTGAGTTGAGAACCAAAATACGTAATCTATGTTACTTGAGAGATAAATACCGTACATTAAGGATCCAATTCTAATATTTCACCTGCAAGTAGTGTTGGTTTCTAGGAAGAAGGTCTAAATGTAAATTCTAATGTGCAGAGTGCAAACATTACCGATATCCAACTCCACACCTATTTCATGGTGTCAACGCGACTAAACAATTTGTAATTCTGTGGACGAAGCTTTAGAACTTGTCCGGGTAAAAAACGTTGTGTTCATTTTTTGCAGCATGATTACACCTTTAAACTTGAAACCCTTGCAAAATGGGGTGTTAAATAGCACATATCACCTTTGTTTATTACTACTGAGAGATGGGGGTGGGGGAGAGAAAGAAAAAGAGAGAGAGAGAGAGTCATTCAGTGAGGATAAAGAATTCTGATTCTATGATTAGAGGGCCATGAAATTCACTTATGATTATGTACTGTAACAAATATTGTAACTTTTTCCAGGACTGCTGGGGAGCTGAAATATTATTAAACATACATATTTTATCCAAACAGAGTTACATGTATCTTACTTATGCATCTACAAGTAAATATTATGGCAGATACTGCGGGTTCAATTTAGCGTTTGTCGAAGATATGTATTCCCTATTAGATACAGTGGCATCGTGCCAGGTCAAGGATTAGCGTTGTAATAAAGATGGGGTTGTTTCTGCTGTCGTTGCTTTTAACGGCACTTTTAACACATTATTTGCTATATCATGCTAGGGAAATGGGAACTAAATGTCTTTCCTAAGGACACACCGAGGCTGGTCTGGGCCGGTATCTCAGGTTCGATATAGCCAATAATGTGCAAAAAGTGCCGTTAAAAAATCTTTATTACTATTATCCAGTATTTGTCACATTCTAAAGGTTAGTAAAATAAACAAGAGAAACAAATACCCCCCCCCCCCCCCGAAATTCGAATGGATATATTGGCTTAAGCTTTCTAGCTTGAAGTTGGAGTGTACTTTTGTTCAACAATCCCTTTTTAAACTGACCATTGTAATATTTTCCCCATAATGTTAAATTTCGTTTTCATAGTTTTTGAGAAAATGAAGTAGCGTATAAACATGTCCTATGCAGCAGACACAGTATATATTTTATATTACATTTAGTCTTTTCTAGTATACTCCACGGAAGTACCGTACAGTGAGGGCCCATGATTTTTTCAAAAAAATTTTCATTATTTGTTCTAGAATTTAATACTGTTAAAACTTGAAGAAACTTCGACTGAATTAAATATTCTTAAATGTATTTTAACTTGGTCCTTACTCTATGGATAATAGCAAGCTGTATTTTCGGAGGTGTGTGTGTGTGTGTGTGTGTGTGTGTGTGTGTGTGAAGAAATGCACTAACGTAGAGCCAACTATATGTTATTTAATTTCTCCACATGATGGGTTGTCTCATAACATAACTGAATATTAAACTTTAAATACTTTTGTAATACTTCATTTGTAAGCATCATTATTAGTTATGGCATTCATTATCTGACAAACTGGAAATGTTCAGGCACATTAAAAAATTACATGTTACATATTATTGACGCCGCTCAGTTTCTATTTACTGTCTTCCGAATCCCCGCTGGCGCCACTCCCTAAATTGAGCCACATGCACAAGGCAGGCTAAATCGTTGAAAGGATCAAGAATGTAATAAAGAAAATAATAAAATTGTTTCAAATCTCTTTTTTGTCGTTTGTTCTAAATATTTGAGTACAATACTGGTAGTAATAGAATAAATGCGGTGGAAACTGCAGTTCTATTTATATACGCCTAGTGGAGTCTTAGGTACCAACAGGGCGACAGCTCGTAAAACTCGTGAATCTTTAGCTTTTAAGTATCAGCGCAACCTTGCTCCACGATGATGTTTTGAAAACAACTTTACTCATAGAAAATACACAGTTTGATGAATTTGTGGAGCGAGACTGCGCTTTTATCTAATTTGGATTATGAAGTTGCCAAATGGAGCATTTATTCGGAAATTTCCAACACCAGCCTATGTTCAAATGTCGTTTATCAGCATGAAATAGAAATCTATAAACATAATGAATGTAGGAGAGTTTCATTTGTATATTGAATAACACAATTAAACAAATATTCATGAAATTTAACAATATTTACTTTTTCATAAAACCGGGGGCAGAAAACAGTCTTTATTCAATATAGTCCTTTAAGTGTCTGTAAGAGCATTTGTTGAAGTTATGTAATATCCACTATTTATCTACTGCAACATAAGTACACATGACATCATGAAATAGTGTGAAATTAACCATTTTCGCATCTTCGAAGTCCTCAAAAACTAGCAGCGCAGTCGAGAATACGTTTGATATTTTCACAGAAGCCACTTTTTGCAACCATCTAACACATATGCAGATTTTACATATGTTCTCGTTTGCGCTGACCCCTAACGAACAGAAAGGTGAAGATAAGCTGCTTTTTTCGATCCCCCGTTATATGTCCGTTGCCATGTAGACCTGCTTGACAGTAACATAATGACAGGGGCCATTTTTCTCGCTGGCATACCGATCTAAGATATTTTGTTCGGTACATTCTTGAATCGTATCAGATGCAACACAATGTGATATATTCGAGTAGATTTGAACCCGCCAAACCTAAATTTCCTATTAGTTGGCCACTTTTTGCAATATTTATTTTCCGTCTGCTTCCCGACGGCTCCCGTCTGTGACTTGGAAAACCTCTCTACCATGTTGTGTGTGTGTGTGTGTGTGTGTGTGTGTGTTGTGTGTGTGTGTGTGTGTGTGTGTGTGAGAGAGAGAGAGAGAGAGAGAGAGAGAGAGAGTTTGTAAAAGGTGCAAAACGGGGACATCGGTGAGAATACACACCAACATACTGGGGACACACCTCGAAACGGGGACGTCCCCGTTTTGTAATAGTGGCAGAGATGGATTGCCACGACTTAGTAATAAAAACCTTGAAATAAGCGTATCTGAGTATGTCCCCGTTTGGTTGGTATTTTTTCACATCATACCATACACAAAAATACACACGTTCCAATCGACTCTAAACATCGTGTGTATCAGTCGAAAAACCGAGTCCCCGTTTACGCGGTAAAATTCTCACTTGTCAGCTCCGCTGCCTTCTCGCCCACTTTGCTACCGAATTACTTACTGAAGATGGGACTAAGAAGATCTAACAGGATTCAAATCAGGCATGTAAGGATGGACAAATATGTCTTATATATTTTCTTTTTAAGACCGAGAAGAAGATCGATTATGTGTTTATTAATGGATAACCCACTGTTCGTAACACACTTTCGCCAAATTAGACAGATCAGGAAAGAATGATAACTGCACAGACGGTTTTGAGAATATAGTGAACACTACTTTTTTCAAATAAATTGATAAGATTTATGCAGATATTCTTCAGAAAAATTACGATGGCCATGAGACTCTAGCCATTCAGTTCTGTTTGTACATTTTATCGTTTAGTTACATTTGAACAATCTGCCTTTCGAAAAGAAATACATCGCAAAACATGAACGCTTGAAATGTAATTAAATTATGATTTGAATATAAAACGCTATATCAAAGATTGATGTTGTCTATTTGTAAGCATGTGTGTTATGATTTGAATTTTGATGAAGAAATGTTAACAAAGGTGATTTCGTATTTTTGCATACAGTTTAAATATTTGTCTCCATTAAGTTTATTACTACTATTAGTAATACTACTACTTCTACAAATCATCTCATCATCATCATCATCATCATCATCATCACTGTCACGAAATTGCATGTACTAAAATACCTTTGTATAATATATGAACGAAATTGTACATGTGTTTCGTTGCAGCGAAAACCGAATTACCCGATGGTGTATAGTTTTAGCCTTAGCTATTTCAAAATACTGAGTTCGGTTCACCCACCGCCGCACGTATAAAGTGCCAGTGGTGAGAACACATGAAAGCGACATGGGACGCTTCGACGCCGCGCAAGTTGATGATTTGAAACTAAGTAGGCTACATCAGCATGCTTCCTTTGCCTAGAATATTTACCATTCCGCTCAAGTTTCATTACGTCAGTTGTCAAATTTCATACCGTGAAAGTCTTAATGCCGCGCAAGTTGAGTGACGGACCAAGTTTGCAGATTTTCATCAACCGGCCAAGTTCAGATAATCGCGGCCACACAGGTTCTCTTACCGACAATGCTTTAAAACTTTAACGCAGTTGTACACATTCGCGGCACATTTTTTTATCGGTACGTACAAATACCTCGACAATTCCTTATATTAAGAAATTGGACAGGGTCCATTGTATGAGACTAATCCGTAAATAAATAAAGTCTCGTGAATACTGTACACTATGACGTCTATACCTAATAATTGGCTAATCACTCGGTTTGAGAAATATCTTCCCAACACCAACTCCGGTTTAAACTGAATAAAACAGAATAAGTGGCACAGGACCTGGGTTTTCTATATTATTATGGCTTAACATGTAAATACAGGCTGTATTAAGTGTCACGAAGCAGCAATGGTTGACATTTCCATACAGGCTGTATTAGGTGCCACGTAGCAGCAATGTTTCACATTTGAAAACAAGCTGCATTAAGTGTCACGTAGCAGCAAGGTTTGACTTTTCAAGATAACAATTCAGAGATAGAGGTTCGAAAAAAGTGTGAAAATATATATTTATTAAACTATTTAAGTAAAGAGTATTTGTGACGCGTTTTCATGAA
This sequence comes from Margaritifera margaritifera, assembly GCA_029931535.1. Classification (NCBI taxonomy): domain Eukaryota; kingdom Metazoa; phylum Mollusca; class Bivalvia; order Unionida; family Margaritiferidae; genus Margaritifera; species Margaritifera margaritifera. The sequence continues at coordinate 6,045,265 of JAQPZY010001658.1, read as the reverse complement.
GCTTTGTCGTGAAGATTATTTGATGATTTGTTGTAGTAGTAATAATAATAATAATAATAATAATAATAATAATAACAATAATGGAAATAAAGAAGTAATATATATATATATATATATATATATATATATATATATATCCTCATGACGTGAATATATATAATCGTTGTATGATTTTGATTCGCTGTTATGCCTACTACCGTCCTGTACTTGCATATAACCGTCATCTAGTCCATGGTCCAGATGATAGACTTGACTCGATATATAGTAATTATAATGCAATGACTTCAATGAAGTTTTGCAAATCTTACATTAATTATTACATGAATCAAGTGGAACATAAAATAAAAACGCATAAAATACATATATAGGTCAATTTGACAGAATAGCAAACACACAGATAGATAGATAAACAATAGAAACATTCATTGCAAAATAGTTGTATTGTGAAGAAAAAAGTAACGTTTCATTTTTTCTTCAAATATCCGATTGACATTTTAGTATTAAACGCATTTCTTTTTCTTCTCTCAATAGTAACTGCTCTTTGAGAAGTTATACAACTACATACATTAATTATACATTTCCTTCTTCTTAACATAAGAGTGCTTTAGACTGAATCTTGTACAGAGTAATAAACCACTTAGAATAGGTCTGTTATAGGACAAGTAAACATTACGAGTACGTAACATAAACGTTCTGAAAAATACCAGTCCTCACCTGAATCGTAAAATGTCGATTGATTTAAAACCTCTTATGCTTTTGAAGACGCATGCCTGCTAAAAATAAAATTGTAAAATTTTTAGTATGCTCTAACTTTAAGATTTATGAGTGCTTCAGTCGGCATGAAACATAATAATTTAGTGCTATCCAACTGGATCATGTTAAAATCATTTGGACCTCTCACTGAATAACATATTGCTGTTCACGGGGAGTCATCGAAATCTGGGATTTTGTTTAGATGGTGAAGTTGCTCCGAAGGACGGAATAAGCTTACTCAGTGTGAGTGGCAAAAGGTTCTTGACCAGCGGGTCTGCAGGATAAGGAGGTTCTCGGGGGATCCTTCGGCAGTCTGGGAGGGAGCGGACCACGTGATGTTGTTCCTTCAACATGGGACGGCAGCTGTGGAATCGGAAAGCTCTCGTGATCGTCGCTGGGCGCAACAAGATGAATATCATACGTTCCACTTTTGAATCAATCTAATTAAATATCACTATATGTGTGAAAATTTAATTCAATATCACTATATGTGTGAAATATTAATTCAATAACACTGTATGCGTAAAAATCAATTATGCACCCATCATAATTGTTGATGAACCATATATCAATCATACTTGTTTATAAATTTCATAGTGATCATGTCATGTTGATATATCCACATGTCAACCATACTTGTTTATAACTCCGTATATTAATCATATTTGGGGATAGTTCCATACGTTGATCATATCCGTCCATATACGGGATCAATTGTGTTTATTTGTTGAAATTCCACGTTTTGATGGGTTCCATTTAGGAACTCTATTATTTTCTTATATCCATTATTGAACTTTGTGCACATCATTTTGTTTTATCTGCTGTTGGACTTTATGCGCACGAGTAAGGTGTCAGATTCAATCATTATTCATATGTATTAGAAATAAACATCTCATTCACGTAATTGTGTTTAGTGTTTTCGCTAGATAAAATCCCACTCGGCTTCAATCCAGTTACAATCACCACCACCACCATAATCATCATCATCATTGTTGAAAAGGAGCATAACAATATATTCGTTACCTATAAATCAAGTAAATAATAATGATAACCGTTCCTTTCCTCCTCTTTACAGGTAAATGTGACAAGTTGATCTTGAGCCAATTGTAAAAATATAGATTTCTGTAAAAACTTGTACATGGTACCAGTCACGACATAAACCATAAAACAGTTCTCATAATTATATTGAGTGTTTCTCAATGTATTTTTATTGAGCAAGCATGCAGTGTAATCCGAATGTAAAGCAAAATGTTTATGATTCGTAATGACTAAGTTAAATTGTCGAATATTTCGCTTTCTTTCTTTTTATTTTGTTTCTTTCTATCTTTTTATTTCTCTTTCTTTCTAATTCCGTTTAGTGGGTACTTGTAATATTTTCCACATTTTCCTTAATTTCATTCATTCTTTCTTTCTTTCTTTCTTTCTTTCTTTCTTTCTTTCTTTCTTTCTAGCTTACTTATTTTTATTCTTTACAAGAAATCCAGAGACTAATAGCACACCTCTTTGAAAGATTTGAGCACAACTTAGATATTTGCTCTTCGAAATTAAAATCACTGTGGTTCTACTAGTAATTTATCATACACTCATAATACATCAAAGTTAATTTTAACATTGTAAACTCTTTGAAGTCCTTCTCTCTCTCTCTCATTTTATGAATACCTGAACATTGTTGCCAAGCACAGACTTTCTGTCCTCAAATGTGCATGTATTTGATTACAATACTGATGGAGAAACATGTTTTTATTCGAGAACTGTGTAATCTATTGACATGATAATAATTACAGAACATGAAGCAGCCTGCTCAGTTTGAGTCGACTGAACTACCTTTGTCATAGGACTGGACAAGTATCTGATCTGTTTATATGACTCCTGAAAAGGCGGCAATTCTCAACCAAGCGTATGATGCACAAGTGCCACAAACGTATGATAAACATGTGCTACAATCGCGCCCCCTCTCTCTAACACAACACACACACATTTACATGTATACATGTATATTATGTATATCTGACTCTTTCCTAAAGCATTTACAAAAGAGTATCATTTTGTTCTCAAATTTATGATGCATTTCTCATTTTTTAATTTGCATTTTATTTCGTTTAAGTTAACAATGCCTTCCAATAATATGTTTGTAAACACTATTTTCAGCACATAAAGCTGAATATGAAAAAAAAGAATTAGATTCAATTGAAATTAACGAATTTTAGCGAATTGGATTTGAGACTTTTACGATGGAATTAACATTACATAATTATACCGAAAGTATCTGATTTGTAGTATCGTGTAGCCAGTGAGTTTGTGTGAACCTATGATAAGATAGAGGGGTTCGTGGTGTTCAACCGAACTCCTTTTCTAGTAAAAGTGCTACACTTTTGAATTTAAAAACAAAGATAAATGTGACCATCAAAACAATCCACCCCAGTTTTAAACTCGAACCCCATTAGACAAAAAACAAAAAAAAACAAAACCAAAATCATAGAAAATCACCACTCCATTTCTAATCTCCATCCTCTCTATTTTGTCCCAAAATTTTGGACTCGATGAGGTAAATAATAAGTTCAGTTGGGGAGAGGAACATGATGTGTCATATTTTGGTCATCAATCCAACAGTCGAATGTACAACTTAATGTGTTATCAAATGAAGACATTATTTCTCTTTCATCCTAGGTTTCTTATTGAGAGAGAGAGAGATAACTAAATGTGCTCACAAATATGTTCATAAAATGCTTCTTTTAAAGAATGATGTTTGAGCTGCCATTCGCATATGGGGGGGGGGAGTCTACGTCGTTAGATATTCGTAAACTTTTTTACAAATCCAAGGCATACTCGTTTTTAATGACTCTGTCAATAGATTAGTCTATTAGCATACTAGTTGACAGCGTTATTTCACTTAATTCGGTAATTACATTCTTGATCTAGTGGATACAGTTCGTTGATACATAGACAATACCTCGCTGCGATTATGAAATTTAACATTAAAGTATGACATACCTAATTTATTAAAACGGAGTCATATATATTAAATCAAATTTGATTTTACAGTATATGAGTATTAATCGTCAGACGTATCACATGACATTTAATTGGTAGATGCTTGTGTATGCCGGTATTTATCTCTACAAAGTATTAGTCCATATAAATAATATTGTGTTTCAACAGATATAATCTCTCTTTCTTTTATGAATATCAACTTTCTCCCTTATTCTCTCCCCTATGTAAGCGAGTTATTGTCTTATTACGACTTGTGCTATAGTTACAGACTCAATTTGTATATTGTAACCAATATTTTTAATTATCATAAATATTTAAGATAATTTTTATTTACATGATATTATATTTCCATTTTTTACTGTATATTTCCATAGATAATATTTGTGCTACCATCATGGAACTTGTAATTGTTTGTATATGTATACTGAAGGGTCAGTAGGCCTGATGGCAATACAGTTCTTTTCCCCAACTCCACCCCCACCCACTCACACACAACCACCTACCCATACTTACTACTACTACTACTACTATTATTGCAACTACTAATACCTTTATAATAATAATTTTAAAAAATGGTTTGCTAATTTATAATCATATAAATCTGCATATAACTAATATGCATATCAAGACATTGGTCAGCATTAACAACTTATTCTCAAAGCCTTTATTTTATTTGTTTTAATTGTTAAACTTGTGAGAGAGAACGAGAGAGATATTCATTATGCTTGAAATGACAATACATAGGTATAATATTCATCGCGTGGAATCATAAAAAAACATCTAAAATACGCAAAGCAGTGATAAGCCAAGTCTGAAAGGAGACAAAAAAGACTAGAAAACCACTCCCACCCCGATATTGCATGAAAAATGCATATTCCTGTACAAAAAAAAAAGGAAACTGATGTTCAAACTGACTTCACAGAGACTAATATTTGCAGAATTTTATTTCAGCCTTAGCATCTTTTAAGGTGATGTTTGTTCAGTTTTGTTCTATAATCAAAATGAGCTTTAAAAAATACAAAACCTTTTAAAAAGTAAAATCGTGTTTGAAGCTTCTGTTGCATGAAAAAATAAATAATATAAGCTAATGCACCATACAAAACAGTTTTTTTTTATACGTCTAATAGACAAAATGTATAGAGCAAAATGGAATGTGCCGTGTTTTTATACACACAGGGCGTCCATAGTAGTGCCGGATTGCAAGTGTAATACATAGATTATTGAGGTAAGTTTCGCGCGGATATCTTTGGTCTAGGAACATTATACTACCAAATATAATATTTATTTATGTATTTATTTTTCCAACGTCTATTCACGTTTCAATGTCAAGGTCACTGTTACTAAAAATAGATATTTTGTATGTGCATTTCATTTACAGATGATAACTTCGTTTTACTAGCAGATTTCAGTCGTCCTCATAAAACTCATTACAAAATGTATTATTAATGGTTAATTGGTCTGATTGCCTAACAATCCTAGGTCCAGAGAGAAGTTTATCAACATTACTAACTAACTTTTGCTCATCGATGTATTCAGAAATTTAATATATATGAAACTCTGGTAAATGTTACAATCGATCTAAGGATTGCTCGCTGATATGCAAGGAGTTCCTGTCTAACCAGTCTCACCTGCTTAAGCAGAAAACATATTTCTTTGTTGTAAAAAATGTTCAAGTGTTGTGTTGAACTCTTTGAAAACCATGTATTTTCAACATCACTTGCTATATTGAACTGAAACTTCAAGATAATATTGCCATCGGTCTAACTGTAGTTCTTTTTACTCTACTCAGCCCATCCATCCACCCACACATACACCCACCCACACCCACACTACCACATACCCATACCCGACTATTTTTCAAACCGATTCTCTTACAAATAATAATAATAATAATAATAATAATAATAATAATAATAAAGATTTGCTAAGTTATAATCATAAAACTCTGAATATAACCAATATGAATATAAAGACATTGGATAGCATCAATAACTTATTCCTAAAGCCTTTCTTTGTTTTTGCTTTAATTATTAAAAGAGAGAGAGAGAGAGAGAGAGAGAGAGAGAGAGAGAGAGAGAGAGAGAGAGAGATTCATTTTAAGGCTAAATTATATGCATGCACCAACCTAAGTTGAAATCTGCTAGTAGAACTAAGTTATCATCTGGAAATTAAATGCATAGTAACATTGACCTTGACTTGAAACGTGGATAGACGTTGAAAAAAATATATAAATAAATAAATAAATATTTGAACTTTAAGTCACATTTGGAATTATTTTGTTCTTAGGTAAAGAATAAACTTACCTCATTCATCTATTTTTACACCTGCAATCTGGCACCATGGATACCCTGCCTGTATGGACACATTGATTAGATTTATGTTTCATGAAACATCATCTTGAAACACAATTTTACGTATTAAAATGGTTCATATTTTTAAAAACTCTTTTAGTTATTGAACAAAACTGAACAAACATTATGGTCAAGGAAGTTAAGACTGAAATAACATTCCGCAAATATTAGTCTCTTCAAAGTTAGTTCGAATATCAGCTTAATTATGTTTTTTTTTTTATTTAGAGAAATGCCCATTTTTTATGCAATGTTTGGATGGATTTCATTAGTCTCTCGTCTCCTTTCAGACTGGTATACCACTGCTTTGTATTATATTATGATGTTATTTCTGATTCCACACGAAGTAGATTAATCCCATGTATGGTCATTTCAGAACATACAAAGATTAAAAGTCATTCTTATTTTGTTGATATTTTAAGTTACAAAATGTACACATGTCAGTAAAATGATTTTAACTGAACATCTGACATGCAGATCTTTGATTAGCTTATTTTAACGGAAACATGCTTTCTATATTTTCGCACACTTCTGACGACTAGGTTTCTTCAAAATAGGGTACACACAATTGTTCCTTATGCATAAATTAAACATAATAAAATACTTCAACATAAATTTCAATTTAGTGCGTTAATATGGAACATAACTATATACATGAGTTGAGATTACTGCAATATTTGGATTATTTTCGTATTTGTTTAGAATAAAAATACATATTATGGAATGTCCCCGATTTGATTGTATAAATCCCTACACTTTAGGTATATTTGTGTGTCCCCGTTCTGATAGTCAAAATTCAAATACAGTAATTTTTGGAAATCGAATACAAATCGATTGCAAAAGACATCGATATAACCAAAGCATAGTAAAACCGATCTTCCTCTGCACAAATTTATTAAGATAAAGATGTCCCCATTTTGATGGTAAAAAACTTATGTCCCCGTTTCGTAGGTTTTACAAGAATGTGTGTGTGTGTGTGTGTGTGTGTGTGTGTGTGTGTAGGAGGTAGGAGAGGGAACGTGCACTAAATATGAGAAACCATATTTTACGTTTTACGTTTGATAATTTGAACAATAAAAAATAGCTTATGACAAATAGGCAACTCAAACAGTACAATGAACAGGTTAGTCATTTCCAAAACAGAAATTGCATATATATATATATATATATATATATATATATATATATATATATATATATATATATATATATATATATATATATAGACATACGACATTACATCGCACATTAAATACATTGCAACATTAGGGACGTACCATTAAATTTTGGGTAGGGGGGAGCGGGCAACGGTTAGAGAGAGGGAAGGCCTGGGATTTTTTAAAAAATAGAGAAATCACTATGTTGTATATCTTGATATTCATGATAAATCAACTTAAATTTCCTAGACAAAAAATATATAATTGAATAAGTGTATATAAAGTTAAGAAAATCGTGGAAATAAATGTATCAAATTCATAAATAATTTCTCTCAAACCAGAATCTAGCCCCATTTGATGAATATATTGACCAATGAATATAAAGCAGCTTTAGGGATAAATGCCCTGTATTCTTTTAAAAATGATAAAATGATGACTCCTAATGGGTTAAGTACAGTAATGACTGCGAGAAAATAGTGGAGGAATATGGGGAAGTGCTCACTGGAGCAAATACAATTGTATTAATATGTCAGGGTCTCATCTACCGGAATATATCCTATTTCTTTTTTGAACATCTGATACGATTTGAAAATATACTAGACAATACATCTTATATCGGTATGCCGACAGGAATATTTGTTGGTATTTCAGTGATGGGTATAATGGCAGGGACCATTTTCCCCGTTGGCATACCGATCTAAGATATTTTGTTTGGTACATTCTTGAATCGTATCAGATGTAACAAAATGTACTATATTCGGATAGAATTTAGCCTTCCAAACCTAAATTATCTTCCTGTCGGCCACTTTTAGCAATATTTATTTTCTGTCTGCTTTCCATCGGTGACTTGGAATACCTCTCTACCATGTTGTGTGTGTGTGTGTGTGTGTGTGTGTGTGTGTGTGTGTGTGTGTGTGTGTGTGTGTGTGTGTAAAAGTTGGGGGAGACTTAACTAAATATCAGAAACCCTATTTTACTTTTGATTATTTGAACAACAAAAAATAAGTGTTATTCCGACAAATAAGCAACCTAAACAGTACAATGGATAGGTTAGATATACGACAGAATATCTCCGATAAAAGACATTGCAACATTAGGGACCAACTATTCAACTTTCGAGGAGGGAGGGGAGAGCAGAGGGGGAGGAGAGGGGGAACACATGGGACTTTATTGAAATAGATAAATCACTATGGTGTATATCTTGTTATTGATAAAGGATCAACTTTAATTTCCTAGACATTACATACAAAATTAAATAGCATTAATATAAAGTCAAGGAAATCGTGGAAATAAATGTATTAAATGTGGCAATGAGATCCCCAAAAGCAAAATATAGCGCCATTTGATAATTATATTGAAATGGTAACAAAATAAGGTATAATGTAAACTTCCCCTGCCAATACATACACAAAACTGATTTGGTCGGCGATTTGGTTTTCATTCTTAATTATACGTTGTTTTTTTTGTGTGATTATTTTTTTATGGCGATTGTGGCAGGATTTTGGCACACAAGTCAGTCCTATATAAAAACACAAATTAACGTTTTAAATGAAACCGAAAATAGGTGTCAGAGGTAATCAACCGTACTTAACGTAAATATACACATCATTTATACAATGTTGCGAGACAAAACAGCAAGAATTATACATAATATCATTGACTATTACGCCTATTGTGTGCAAATACATAATTTAATGCATATCTTTTTCCGCAGTCAGATTGAAAGGGGCTTATTAGCCATAATGTATATATTCCATAAAATAGGTGCCATAATGTAGGAGAAAACCACTGGTTTTTTAGTGGTCGCTTTTCTTTACTAAACGCGGTCCCGGATAAGAATTAAATACATATTTAAGAAAGAGAGAGGGACCACTTTTATCTGTATGAGTTTCATTTGAATCTGATTGGGAGCCAAAATCGGCCCTTATCGAACCTTGTTCTTTGTCAGGAATGTTTTTGACTATTGTGTCGTGGCAGCTTTATGTTGGCAATTCAAACAATATATATGCTTTTGAGCATTATTTGCAATTAGAAGATGAGAAATTGAACAAGCAAAGTGCCATAGTAATCCCGTTTTGATCTGGAATTTCTACGATGTGTGTGTTCCAGAAGTTTGTGTAAAATTTTTATTACGGAATTACATGTCACACTGAAGAAAAAGTCAGAATTTTCTGATATAAAAAGTACAATAAATACACTTGCTACAATCATACAAAGTCATAGAGATTCAGACCCCAGCTCCCTCCCCCAGTACACCAAATGCACTGACAACAACATTTGTTGCATTGTCAACTTATTGCAATAACTGTAATCGGTACGAACATATTTCTTCACGTTTTGATGTTTTTGTATCATCCAACAAGTAATATGATATATATTTAATTTCGTGAAAATTCTAATGTAACTTATTACCAATTATTGAGTTGGTATACTATTTTAACTGTTACAAACTATACACGTTTTTGACGCGTAAAGAGAAGTTTGATGGCTAATGAAAAAAAAAATCTTCGTTGAGGTCATTCAAAGTCTATTTTTGATGTCGAGGCAATATTTATATTTAGCTTAACCTTAAAAATTTAAGTGATGTCTAACCATAGATTTTCAAGTATGGGACAAGACCAAATTTGCTAAATAACTGTTTCGCGGTTTATATTACAGAATGTGCAGAGCTCATGAGGAACTATTCCACGTAGTTTATACCGAAAAGCTTGTCATCTTGTATTAACATAATTTTTTTTAAAGAATTTAACTGCATATTCTACAGATGTATGAAGCGATGAAGCTTGAAAATTGATTACACACTGCATGAACGGCCGTAACGGTGCGAATACATTTCTTGCATAGTATGTAATCCATTTTTAAGCTTCTTCATTTCATTAATTATGTGAAATATGAAGTTAAATTCTTAAAATTATAAATAGTTATAAAAATAGCGATGAATCTTAAGTAAACAGTCACTAAACAATATTTTAACCATTGTATGAAATATTGCTAAAGCACACAAAAAAGGCTGATAAATACAGTAGTTCCTTCCTGGTATTATGAACCATATACGTGTAGTTTTCTACGTCACATTAAGATATTTTAAACGATCTAAATGTTTGTTACAAAGACTTTGTCAACAATTAACTTATAATGTTCCTTCTATTAATTTTTATAAATCTGTTATTGTAAATCAGTGTTCGACCTTATGTGGTTTTTAACACGTATAGTTTTATAACTTTCCAGCAACACTGTATAAAAGTATTTGCTGGATTTCTTTTGATTCATTAAGGTACTCAAATATTTGTGTTTACTCAACAGTAATGTGTCATGTGGTCTCTGAAGTATTTTCGTCCACTCCTTTGGAATGGTTTCAATCACACTAAAGGACTGTAAATATTCAAATTCAGCTTTCAACAAAAATGTCTAATTAATTTTGAGGCAGGTATGAAATGTAGTTGTGAAGCAAAGGACGGCACCATTTGTTTATTTCTGGTAGAAATGAAGTTTGCCTTTTAAGTCGTTTGTTTGTTTTCACATGCAACCTATTCGTAGATTTGATGAAGGTATAGTTCATAATGACCGTGATCTTTTACCTTTAGACCTTGAAATCGAGACAATTCATACTTTCCTTTGCATCATATCTGTTAAGGGCAGATGAAGCAATATGCAGATGTCATCTTCTAAAAGTCAGGTCATATTAACCTTGGCCTTTAACATTTTAATCTCAAACTGAGCAAGTACTGTTTTCCTAAATCCTACCCACTAGTAAACTTTAGTGAAGGTGCTTGAAGTAGATTCTAATTTATTGAATGGGAAAAAGAACTACCCTATGGACTGACAGACAAAGCCATATAATGATGTATTCTGCCATAAACAGGTGAATAAAAAAGTAGATAATGCGATTTGCTTCTTTTCCATGTTGGTGTTACTTCGTTGACAAATCAAATGTTTGGAATGGTTTGGGTCGTTTACACTAGCATAACTGATAACGAAACAGAGTTGAAATCATTCAGAGTTTAGCTTCATGATTGATACTGATTTGTGAACTTGACCTACATGAGAAGAAAACGACAAAATTAATGTTGAATTCTTCATAGCCTTCCCTGCTTTAATATAGTCTCTGCTGCCATCTTTACTCACTCAAGTCCCACAAAAGGCAAATATATTACATCTTGCTCTGGACTAACGCTAGACTTGTAGCATCATTGCCTTCAGGTGCAATAAATAGCAAATATTTTGGTTGTTAATTACACTATCAAGTTATAGTTGCTTAAATCTGATGCAGAATTTAGCCCGCTTTAAGTATCAGATGCAGAATTTACGAAAGGTTATCAAGTGTATCTTGCGGTCACCTTTTGTCAGGTGCAGTATTAATAAACGTGATACTGATCTTTCAATGAGATTTCCACTGTTGTCTTCCTTGGTGCAAAGTATTGCTACAAGAATTATCTCCATCAAAATATTGTCGCTATTATTACAGCGTAGTTCATAAATCAAAAGAATAGAAACTTTAAAAATCATTCCAATTATCAATTTAATTTGCAGTTGACGTTTTTCTCATGATACTATGGACTTCCTTTCATACCGCACATATGAGGGAGTAATATTAATACCACTTTTGAACATGGTTACCACATTAACAAATATATTTCATTTAGATTATAAAAAGACATATAGTTAAAGACAGACAAACAAACGCATGATAGATAGGAATACAATATTCCTGACTCTAAAACTTACAAGCAAAAAGAAAATGTCATTCTTAACATACAGAGTAAAATCACGCTAATGAGATCATTCACGGGATTTGAGAACAATTTTCTGATTACCGAAGTAGTCTAAGTAATGATGTCGACTAATTGGTGAATACCCAATTTAGTTCTTGTCACTTAACGAGCCTTTTGTGGCATGGTCTTAAAACTGGGTTGGTCGGTAGGCATGATCTACTCTACATACCTTACAGGCAAAGATATTCTTTACCGCAACATTTTCTAAACACTCCTCTAAATTTATTCTCTATTAGTCAATACCTCACCTTAGATATGAATGGCTTTGTTCATTTACATACAGCCCAAGCAATCATGAATATTTATATATAAAGCGTTGTGTATGCGTTTAGACCATTTAATAGAATGTAGTGTTTAAAGGCTTACTCAAGAGAGTAGGTATGTTTCGTCCTGAACATACAAAAGATTGTGTCGTAACAGAGGCTATTCACATATGCACATTTGTATTCTCGGGCGTATTTCTTTATTTCCTTATGAAAACAGGGTTGTAATTAAAATATAAATCGGTGGAAAATAGAAACCCTTCTGCTACTACTTTTACAACTACTACTACAAGGACTTCTACTACCATAGCTATCAACAGAGCATCAACAAATACTACCACAACTATTGCTACCATTAGTATTACTACTAGTACTACTACTACTAGTACTAACATAAGTCTAGATTTATTTTCTCTGCTCATGCAAATCTAAACAGATGGAAGATTTAAATAATCATGATCCATATAAATGTCCTGGTGAACTATCATGTATAGACACTAGGGCGTCACTGTCCCTCAACGATCGATCGATATACAGATAGACAGGTGTATCTAGTTCAAAACATATCTATCTAACAACTTTCTATCTGTCTATCATAATCATACCTTAACTCCAGAAACGATATATACGCCTTTTGAGACTGCTTCAAACGAGAAAGTGTTCTCTCGAAAGATTGATTTCTACTTATAGAGGATTTCATCACTATTCAAATACTCTTTTATTTCTTTATTTATGTTTTTCACTCTTTCATGTCTTGCTTGTTTCTTTCAGTGGTGGCGATGATGATAATGACGATAATCCCGCTGATGTCAAAGAATATGACGTATAATGTATGTGCAGTTCACCTGAATATATAAAACATTGTGCATGTTCTGGATAGTATAAACAGAGTTTTGAAAAAGCAAACAAACAGGAAAATGTTTTATAGACCTCATCTTTGAGGAAATATACTTTTACATGGTTGAAATGTGTCCATGCATAGTGGCTCCTTGACTATTCGACGAGAGCTATGGAACCGGAAGTACATCGTTATCGTCCACTGGACGCCACGAAATACATATGTTCCATTTTTGAACCAATATAGTTCAATATCACTATTTGAGTGAAATAAATAATCAATAATGCATAGATCCTACTTGTGGATGAAACGTACATTCTTAATATTTTTGTAAATTCTATACTTTGGTCACCCTTGGGGATAGAATCATACATTGTCCATATGTGTGTATAATTAGAATCATACATTGTCCATATGTGTGTATAAATCCTATACTTTGACCTCCCTTGGTGATAGAATCATACATTGTCCACATTTGTGTATAACTTCCATACATTGGTCGTTCCATAGTGACATATCCATATATATATATACCATATTTGTTTATAAGCTCCATAAGTTGATTCTAGTTTGATTACTCGTTGAAGTTACATGTTCTGATTAGTTCCATTTAGGAATTATATCATTTCCTTATACCAGTTGTTGACCTAGGTACGCATCATTTTGTTAAATCCACTGTTGGACTGTATGCGCACGAGTGTGGGGTCAGCTTCATTCGTCGTTCAAGTACATTATTAATCAAGATTTAATTCACGAAACTGCTTTCAGTGTCTTCGCTAAATTCAATCCCATCCCGGCTTCATCCTGTTATAATCGCTATCAATAGTCGTATTGTAATCAGTATGTTATTTCTCTGAAGCCATGTTAGCCTGACCGTAATGAAAAGCTGTTACAGGAATGTAAATTGCGACTACTTGTCCGGTCTTGGTCCAAGCGCAGTTGGAACTGATTTCACTCTATGAGAGCTACGCGACCCCGGTAAAGACAATAGTTACACAAGGTGTCTACAGAAGGCTCTATAAATACACATGGGAACGACATCAGGCAAAAATGTAAAATCCCAACGAAAGGAGACAGAAAATGTTAGGCCATCAAGTCTACAGGATATTCGTAACTACAGTGGTTTACAATAGCACACACAACTTATATTTCGTAACTACAAGGAACTGTCTCGTGACAGAGAGAGAGAGACTGAAAAAGAAACAGAAATAGAAGTGATATAGACATAGCGAAAGGGAGAGAAGACGATGGAGAAATACAAACAGACAGATATACACAAATGACTTGTACACAAAGTGAAGAAGTAAATGAATAGCAAGAAACTGATTTTATACTTTAAACTATACAGCCATCACCATATAACAGGACAAAGAACAGATCACCTTAGCACAAAAGCATATACAACTGAAATTATTGGACGGCTAGAGATAGATATTAAAGGCACTAACGTGTATCGGTGTATGAACGCAAAAAATCATGTAGAAAATTGGAATTAAAAATATAACTAAAAATGAAAATATTATTATAATAAACCACTAAAGTAGAAGGGGTTTGTAAAATGTATATTTCCGCGCTTCACTAGTTTGCTCCTGCCATAAAAAGTATGCGCCTTGGTTTAAGGATTAACCTGGAGACAAATGTCGATTACATACTACATTCTACTTACTTACCTACTTGTATATGAAGAAACTCTCGGCCTTCAAACTATTTAATCAACGAAGAATACACTTACGGCGTTTAAGCTATCTTATCGACGAAGATGTTTGTAGTCGGGATAAGCAATAAATGTATGACTGCCTATGAAGACAACTGAAGCTTATGTAATATTGGATCGATTTTTTCCGGCAGTATATTGTAATTCAACAGATCGAGTTTAAACTGGTTATAACCAACCTTGTCTAGTACGTACAACAAGATTTGGCATGACAGACAACATATACCAAACTTCTCAATAAACAGTATAAAACATGAGTGAACTATCGACAATCGACACGGTCTACTGATCCTTATTTGTTTTATGAGAGCAATTTTACTATGTTTGTGAAAGATTCTAAAACAAATTGGGTAAAATGCATTTGATGGATAGTAAAACCTGTCGGAATTTTCCTTTTTCAGAAATGTATTGAAGTATCTACACCCGACATGGGACATTTGGTACAATCAAGAAACAGATACTTGCAAAACGTCATCACATCATTGATCTAGAACGATACAGTTGTTTTGAGTTTACGCGAGAGAAAGAGAGAGAGAGAGAGAGATAGAGAGAGAGAAACGATTCTCATAAAACAAAACATCGTTTCTACGAGAAACGTTTCTGTTTGTAAGAAGAAGCAATGTCTTAAAATAATATCCAGGAATCAACGGAGTGACTCTAGTAAACAATGGAGCATTAATGAAAGCAAACTTTAACATTTACTTTTGTTAATCATCTTAAATGATTCAAAAATGAAAATATACAACGTACGTGTTATGTATTATGTTTAAATAATGTTACAAATATTTTAGGAAATTATAAATGTTTCTTAACTTTAATATTTGCTCAAAGCTTAATGTTTTTTTTTTATCAGGTTTACATGTTTAGCTGTTGTCCTTGAATTAGGTTGTTAACTTAGTATTTGAGTTCAAGGACGGTTTTGATAAACAAGTTGTTGATTTAATTTGAGATCAGGGTTAATTTTGCTTACAGATAAAACTAGAATTTCCATTACAGCTATGTATCAAAAGTCACATACAGCATATAATATTCTAGAACATTTTGTCATGTGACCTCTATCTTTATATATACCATGTTTAGTGGACAGTTTTCAGTTTCGACCTTACCATCAGTCTTTAAAGGGTTCTTATAGTTGTGATAAAATCATTCCAAATTCAGAGAGAGGAATTATTCAGAATATTCATTGGATTATAAAAGTGTTCATAGACTTTTGGATTTTGGATTTTGAATAGATGATTTTGGGATTTATGTGAACTTATTCAAAGATATCCTGGAGTACTTCATCACATTAAAGACTACTGGCACATCAGGACATTAAAGACTATTTGCACATCAACACATTGAAGGATACAGTAATTCATTCGAAACATTCTATATTTAGGACCTGTGATTAGGACACTTAGGCTTATTGGATTATTTGGATTTTAATACACCTTACTCAAAGTGTCTTTTTATTTTCATTTTAATTATCTAGAAACAAACTGCTTGTTGATTGTTACTTGATTTTTTGGTTTTACTTTCTTTCTGTCACATTTTTCTTAGACCATAGAGTTGTAACAATATGTCAACAGTCTATCAGTTATATGCGTCTCGGTGCGGCTTATTGAGGACTGTATGTTTTTCTGTGATGATTATTCTGCATAGCAGATTTGGATTGAGGAATATTGTTGGCGGGGGGGGGGTGCTACACAAGTAGGCACGGGATTGATCTGTGGGATGGAAACTCTGTTGTGAACCCAGAGGAGGGGCATGCAAGGTTTATCCGAGGGGGGGGGGGATCTCCTGCTCCGCCCTCCACACGGATCCGCCACTGCATATCATTGCATTAATCCTTACCATAATGACAAGAGACGCTTCCTCTTCAGGTGCTCATATTTCATGTTGAGAAATCATTTTGTGAATAACAGTTCTTTCAAGTGCACTGGATCCTGCAAGGGATCGTGTGTGTCAGAGATTGACTAAGAACATTGTAACAAACTTACAACGGACAGTGCAAAACAAGCTTTTTTAAATAGCCTAAGCGTTTTCGACTCTCACTGAGTCTTTGTGAAATGGCAAAATTACAAAACTGAGACAATCAAAACAAACAAAGAATACAAAAGAAAACGTTGCATTTACAAAACTTGATATGATTATGGATCTAACAGAAGTATTATTTCAAAACTGTGGGTTTCATGCCTTATTGGTTTGAACTACGGTGATAAAATGGCAATCTAGTGGGGTTTGACCCACAAAATGAGAAGGAAAAGCTCTATGTAATTCTTAATATAAAGTGATATAGCTGTAGATTATATCCCGGATAATTAACTAGCAATAACCAGAACTACAGACTAAGACTGAAGGTCCTATTTGCTCTTTAGCCAAAATATGAGTCAGACGAAGATATTAGCCTCGACAGACCCAGGTTCCGAAAGAAAAGGAGTTGCACCCCCACCAAAAAGCTCAGTTTCAAATCTAGATGCCTTCATCACTGGAGTTGAAAACGACACTCCAAAGCACCATGCTAGCAAATATTCAAACTTAAGCAAAGAAGAGAAAGAGGCTGTACATTTATTGAAACACACAACAGACATCATAATCAAGCCGGCAAATGAGAGCTCCGCTGAAGCCGTTATAAATAGGAAAGACTATATATAGGAAGCTAATAGACAATTAAGCGACGCCAGATTCTGCCTAGAATTTGATCAAGATCCAACATTGGGCTATGTAAAAACTGTTATAAGTATTATTGATGAATCCAAACTGGACGCATAGACCAGCAAACCAAAGACTCCATAAAATGCTAAGGATGGAAGGTTTTATTTTCTTCCTAAAATCCACAAACAAGGAAATCCGGGTAAACCAATAATTTCCCGTAATGGGTATCCCATAGAGAGAATATATGGACCATTTTATGATAGCTCATGTCCAGAAATGATATTCCTATCTTCAGGACAGGACAGAATATTTCATCAAAAGCTAAGCAAGTGAACCATTATTGCCAGACACAAAGCTTGTCTCCTTAGAAGTCAAATCTCTAAGCTAATATACCGTACAGTGAGGGGATGCAAGCGTGTATAGAATCATGGGAAACAAGAGCTGTACAAGAGACAATCACACATTTCCTACTTAATCTTCTGGAGCTAGTCTTAAAACTCAGCAACTTTGTGTTTAATGAAACAAGTGCCTCAAATTCAACGGAACCGCCAGGATACAAAGATAGTCCCTTTATATCCTAATATTTGCATGGCGAGACTGGTCGGGCAACTTTTGTAATTAGTGAGACTTACACCATACCAGTCGATATGCTTCATCCATGACACAGAAAAGAAATGGCAACATGGAAGGATATATCTGGATGACTTTATATCAAAAGCAAACAACTTCCGTCCTTGAATCAAATTCAAGGCAGAAGTCTCTAACTCAAACCATGTATTTCTGGACACAACTAGCAGACTTGCAGAAAACAAATATCACATGGACATCTACTAGCAGCCAGCTGATAAATACCAGTATCTTCTCCCATCCAGTTGTCATCCAATGCATTGTATTCGGAACATCCCATACGGCCAGGCACTGAGAATACGCAGAATTTGCTCCAACGCTGAAACATTCCTAAGATGGTGCAACGAGTTGTCTGAACATTTGATGGACCGTGGCTACGACAAAGACCAGATAGCGGAGGCAACAAAGAAGGCCGAGCAAAAAAAAATATATATATATAAATATTTAAAAAAATAAAGCCACAATGACCTCTTTAAATATAGAGACAAGAAAAAGTTGATCGGATACCATTTATACTGACATACCATCCATACAACCAAAAATAGGTAAGATCATCCAGAAACACTGCCCCATTGTGGAATCGTGTGACATACTAAAGTTAATCTTACCGAACAAACCAGTAGTAGCCTACCGCAGACCAAAAAACCTCACAGACATCCTTGTCAGAGCAAAGTTAACGCTACTCACAAGATAAGATCATACTGGCACATATGGGCCATGTGGTGATAAAAGTTGCGATATATATCAACATATGATAGAGACAAACACCTCTATCACAGTGAAGAGAAAAAACAATTGAACATACATGGTCCAAAAAAGCATGTAAAGTGAGAGTATGTCATTTATCTCATCACCTGTAAGATTTGCGGCGTTCAGTATATCCGAGAAACTAAACAACTACACCAAAGTATCAATCTTCACAGATCTGATTGGATGACAAAGAAGTCAGACAGACGTCCAGTAGCAGAACACTTCTCTTCCCCTGGCCATACTTTCAGTGGCATTATGCTAACTGCAATTGCCCACAAACACAACTGTAGTTCCTAAACCAGGAAAGAAAACGAATCTTACATGAAGAACACTGAAACCAAACTTTGATTGGCTGATTGCAGCATAACATAGACATGTAGTTTACCCATTTTAGACCGTTTTTGAAGCTTGTCTTCTTTCTTTCTTCTATTGTTTATCCTTTGCTTTCTTTATTTCCCCGTCATTGAAATATGTAGGTGTCAAGAGTTTCTCTTGGCTTTTGTGTTTAGTGTTTGTTTTCTGGATATAAATTGTTTCTTCCTCTGACAAAGAGCTTGTTTAGCTCGAAATGTTGGGAAACTGTTTTGTATCTGCGCCGTTATATATATATATATATATATATATATATATATATATATATATATATATATATATATATATATATATATATATATATATATATATATATATTCAGCAGAAATCAGGGAAATAGATCTACCCCTGATATGTATTGAAACCAGAAGTACTATCAGTACATCAGTCACTCGACAATAGGAAGTTTGAATATCAAAAATCAACCAGCATTCTCATTAAACATAGCAAGCTGTGTACCTCTCACAATATAATATACTGTTGTTACTCAGTCATGTCGGTATTAAAGGTAATGAAAGAGCAGAACGCGCTGCCAACATAGCCCTATCTCTGCAACCATCTGATTTTAAAATACCATACACTGATTTTAAACCTGGCATCAAGCAATCCCTATTTAGTAAGTGGCATGCAGTATAGAATGATGCTGTCAATAACTAGCTCAATGTGGTTAAACCGTCCTTAAGCAAATGGCCTCCTTACTACAGAACGGTCCGTACAGACGAGGTAATCATTACACGAGTTAGAATTGGTC
Organism: Margaritifera margaritifera; assembly: GCA_029931535.1. Taxonomy (NCBI): domain Eukaryota; kingdom Metazoa; phylum Mollusca; class Bivalvia; order Unionida; family Margaritiferidae; genus Margaritifera; species Margaritifera margaritifera. The sequence goes on along the minus strand of JAQPZY010001658.1, from coordinate 6,025,292 downwards.
ATACTTATATAACTCACTCATAGATATTCAAGGTTGAAGATCCACTTGAGTGCGTTTCCTGCAAAGAACTCTTTACTGAGAAGCACTTTATGATTGATTGTTTCGATCTCCAACCTATACACCATCGTTACTATAATGTTGAGCACATGAATGAGCTTTTTGATGTAGAAAATGTGTTTTGAATTTTTAATTTCTTAAAGGAAATTAACATTTATTTTAAAATATAACTCGTGTACAACCTATTTCCTTTTAATATTGTAACCAACATGTGTACTGTCAATCACCCTAAATATATTGTATTATCTAATTTCCATTTATACATACTATGTATATTCCACGTTGATCGGGAACGTTCTTATATTATCATCACCATCTCATTGTTCTATTTTTTTTTCGCGCGGTGATTTTGAACTACTTTTCATACATAAATTATTTATCATATAACCTTTTTTGTAGCGCTATACAGCCTTACAGTGCTGTTCCACCTTAAAAACCCAATCAATGAATCAATCAAACCAAATCGTTCTCATGATGACTTGTTGGTCCTAAATGGAAATTTTACCAATCTGATATCCTATAAGGCCAACATGACAGTCATCTTGAAAATCGTGTTATTGTTACTGCTCCAAAACAGAAAGTCATATAAACTTGGGGTTTAGACCAGAAGACTTTGTATGATGTCGTGTTGGTCCTATATAATGTTTTGCTGGTCCTACATGAAAATGGTGCCGATCTGACATCCACAGAAGCTATTTTGAAAATGTTTTTATTGCTGAAGAATATCAGAGGTAGTTTCAACACTAAGCAGTTAAAAAGAAGAAATGGTTTTGATCTAATCTTGTACTTAAGATATACATTGCAACAGGTGTAAAAACTGCTTTGAGGCTTATGTAAAGGGTACAATGTAACATCTACCAGGCGTTTATATAGTTTCCTGTCTCAACCAAGTTTGGGATTAAACCATTTGATTTCACGGATAATGAGGGATCTCAAACAAACAATAAAGTTATTTTCAAAAAGACCAGGAAATAAAAGGCGAATTAATCCCCGTTCATATATTTGGTGTATGTTCATAACTATGGCTTTGTACTTGATGCACAGCAACATTAGATTATTAAAAGTTAATAAATATCTACTTAATTTTCCAGAGGAAAATTTAAGATCACTCCATCATATAAATTATGTACTAATAATAAATATTTAGGAAAAGAAAGGGGACTTTATTGTATACGCACTCAATAAGCAGACCTTGATTATTATAACTAATTATTTCAGATTGAAGAAACATCCTGCATGTTCGGGGATGTAAAAAATACCTGATGCACTCTCCTGCATGTGGTAAGAGGCGAATAATGGAGGTATGAGCTATAGCAGTTCAGTGGTTAGAATACCTGATTCACGATCACAAGGGTGCCGGTTCGAGTCCTACTATCGAATCAGCCCGGGTTGGCTACCATGGTGTGCCCTTTGGCAAGTCACATAACTCCAATCGCCTCTGTGCTAAATAACCGACTTGTGTCGGACACTTTATACATTGTATAAATGCATTGATGCTTTTCACGTTTTTCTGTTTCGTGTAGGTTTGTTTATTTTTTTATTTTTTATTTTTTTTTGCTTTTGTTGCTTTTAACGGCACTTTTAACACATTGGCTATATCATGCCGAGGAAATGGTAACTAAGTGCGAACACAATGAAGTAGCCGAACCGGGTTGGGTATCGAACCAACGACCAATGGATTACGAGTCTGATGCTAAACAAAACTGAGTTACAGCTTCCAACATAACTGTAAAAAGGCCTGGTTGAGTATATTTCATAAATTATATTTTATATTAATTTCTATGGACTACTTTATTGTTGAGTACATTTCTGTAAAGTGGTTAATTTTGGCAAACGTTTGGAGTCATTGATTTAAGGCCAGTTTGTTTCATTTTGTTCGATCTTTGATGTTGCATGGTTATATTGGTCTTGTTAATGTGTTTTTGTGTATAGGTATTGGATATAGATGTAAAGAAGTTGCTTATATCTCACCCTATCAAGAATCATAGCGTTTACATAACAATGACATCAAATTGTTAAGTTACAAAAATACTTTTAGAGCATAATATACCTACCTAAATATGAATATCATCCATGATTATAATGTGAAAGTTCTAGAAAGAATAAAGTATGGATATAAAAATGCAAATACTGTAAAATCTTCAAAGAAGTGCACTAGTGAACATTCAGTTTGCTCTTCAAATTATTGTTATAGTCCTAATTCGGTGATTAGTGCGACATAATCTATTAATTTTATTCAGACTGCCTTTTCCTAGTTACTTTACAATTAGTTGTTTTTAGTGCATATCTACATTGTCAATTAGCACATATAACAATAAATGCATACAATCGCCATTAATTAATAAATGTATACACTTACCGTCCAAGACATTGCGTTACATTATTGGTTCGTTGACAATAAGGTTGACAAATTTAAAATGTATGAAAACAAACTCAGAATGCCTAGGTTTTGTATCTGTTTGCATAACGCCTAATACATAATTACACGCAGATAACACGAATATGGACAAAGTATTACAGTGAAAGTTCCCTGTTTTAGAAAAGAGTTCATTCACTAATTTCTGCCTTCAGTGCATCCGAATATGCATATATATATTTCGATACTGCTTAGCTGAAACCTTCTCAAATTGTCAGTGTTCACGATCTTGTGAATTTGGGGATCTACACTCTGATTCTGTAGTAAATACTCCGTATTCGGCAGAAATAAATTGGAAGAATGAACTGTAGATTAATTGATTGATTGTGCGATTCATATATTTCTTTGCAGTTAAGGCTTTAATTAGCGGGCATTTTTTAAAATAATGTGTGCTCGAGCTACATGACGAGGTTTGCCCTTTAAGTTGAATGAAATCTACATGCGATAGCTAATGAATACACCATGTAACAATTTTTTTGGTGGTGGTTCCTGGGTAGTAAGTGCTATTTCCTAATTGCTTATGCCTCAAAAGTATAGAAAATGGCTATTATTCCCCACAAACTTTGCTTTTGTGACCAGGACAGTGATATTTTGAAATTTACCTATTTTCCAGAACAATCCAGATAGATTCAGTGCTGAGTAAACTTGGAGTAACTTCTAGAACTTTCCAGTAATATGAATAGTAGTATAAATACAGGGGCCTTCAGCCCACCAGTTCAGTTTAGTTCCAGCTGCCTAAGTGGAAACATATTTGCATTTTTCTGAGATGGCATCAAGAGGCTGCAAACATCCAGCAAAAGCATTTTGCTATGTCTGCGGCCAATTTATCAAGACAAGAGCGAAAAAGTACTCAGTGGAAGCATCTGCTAAGATTTGTGAGGCCTACAGGGCATATTTCGGCATGTTTATCGGGGATGAAGACAAACATTGGGCACCTCATTTCACCTCCGAGCACTGCAAAAAAACTCTGGAAGGTAAGATGGACAATTGTTGCTTGGAATTTTATGTTATAAAATTTGTTACAATTTTTAAAATTGTAAAAATTTTTAATTTTAAAATGTTTTACAGTTTTCAATGTTATTGAAAAAATATATCATATATGAAAAATGTTGCGAGAATCTCTTACTCATTAGTCATGGCTGAAATAAATGTATTTTTTTAGGATGGTACAGAGGGAAAAAAAGAGCAATGAAGTTTGCAATCCCAAGAATTTGGCGGGAACCCACTGACCACTCAAGCAACTGCATGGTGGACCCTTCCAAACGTCGGACTGGCAAGAATGCACCTGCTATCACGTATCCGGACCTTCCTTCATCCATCGCCCCGGTGCCACACAGCCATGAGCTCCCCGTACCCACTCCTCCGGAGAGAGAGCAGCAAGTCAGACAGCGAGGAAGACGTTATAGATCCAGATGACAATTTCAGAGGTGGAGCTGAGGAGAGAAACCCATACTACCCCAACCAAAAAGACCTCAACGACTTGATTAGAGATCTTGGTCTTACCAAGTCCAATGCCGAGCTTTTGACGTCTAGGCTCAAGCACTGGAACTTGTTGGATGAAAGTGTGCAAGTCGCAGATCAGAGGAAGCGTCACCAACATTTTTCCAACTCCTTCACCCGTCAAGATGGGCTCTGCTTCTGCCACAATGTGACCAGTCTGTTCGAGGCAATCGGAATCGCCTGTAACCAGAATGAGTGACGCCTCTTCATTGACAGCTCATCCAGGAGCATCAAAGCAGTGCTGCTTCATAATGGTAACAAGTACCCGTCTCTTCCCCTGGCTCACTCGGTGAACTTCAAAGAGGATTACAACAGCATCAAGACCTTGCTGGACGCCTTGAAGTATGATGAGTACGGCTGGGATGTCATAGGAGACTTCAAAATGGTGGCATTCCTGATGGGTCTCCTAGGCATTTTTTCCTTTGGGACAGCAGGGACACCAAGGCGCACTACCACAGGCGGGACTGGCCACAGCGGACCGAGTTCTCTGTGGGGAGGAACAACGTCAAATGGGAGCCACTGGTGGACCCCCGGAAGGTGCTGATGCCACCACTGCACATCAAATTGGGCCTTATGAAACAATTTGTCAGAGCTCTAGATAAGGAGTCGGCAGCCTTCAAGTACCTTCAAGACTTCTTCCCTAAGCTGTCTGAGGCCATAGTCAAAGCCGGTGTCTTCGTCGGACCACAGATAAAGAAGATCCTGGAGTGCAATGAATTCCCCAAGAAGCTCACTCGTAAGGAGAAAGCGGCTTGGAACAGCTTTGTCGCAGTGGTTCGGGGCTTCCTGGGCAATCACAAGGCCGAACACTATGTGGAGCTGGTTGAGACTCTGGTGAAAACTACGGCACAATGGGCTGTAGGATGTCCCTCAAAGTCCATATCCTTGATGCTCATCTTGATAAATTCAAGGAGAACATGGGAGCGTACTCGGACGAGCAAGGCGAGCGAAACTACCACCAGGATATGCTGCAATTTGAACGCCGCTACCAAGGACAGTATAACGAGAATATGATGGGAGACTACATTTGGGGGCTGATTCGTGAAAGTGATTTACAGTATAATCGTAAATCTCGAAAAACTACTCACTTCTAAATCTGTTGTAGTCATTTTTGTATTACTTTAGTATAAATACATGTTAATTTTTATTCATATGTTGTTTTTTTCTGACTTTATGTGAACGAAACGACACAAATTCGCTCGTTTTCTCATTGGAAATAGGTAAATTTCAAAATATCACTGTCCTGGTCACAAAAGAAAGTTTGTGGGGAATAATAGCCATTTTCTATACTTTTTAGGCATGAGCAATTACGAAATAACACTTACTACCCAGGAACAAAAATTGTGTTACATAGTGATATACGGTTTCTGCGGGATTTTGTCTTTGCGTAACCTTACTCACACGATCCGTCCATTTCTAAGACCAGTTTTGCACAACAGATTTTTTTTTTTTTTTTAAAGCAAACCAAATAAACTGTCAACGAAGTGTAGTGCACAGGTAAGTAAGTTTAAATAGATCAAGACTTCATGTAATTCGACTCCTTTGTTTGCCTTGACAAAAATTTTAACTACGTTCTCGCTAAGACACTTGTTTTCTTTTGTGTTCAAATCACATAGTAGTTCGTCTAGGTTTGTTAGCAAGAAAAACAGATAACACTATTCCTCACAAAAGTGTGCAAATTATTCTTATGTATTCAGAAAGAATCGACACATATAAGTTTCGATGACAAATAGGAGAGCAGCAGCGTGTTACTGTGTAAACTTATTATAGACTTTTAATAAACAACCAACAGCTTTTTCATGTATATACATTTTTCCACTCTGATCTAATTTCGCTGTCTATCTGTCTGTCTCTCTCACACACAGAGGCCTCGCTCCTATTTCCATCGAACGTTTTCAGCCTGAAGGTAAAGTTTAAGTGCTGTGGCCTCATTTTTGCCCTGCTCTAGAACTTCAGGGTCATTTTGTCTTGTGTTTCCTATCTATCAGAGATATTAACACAGGCACTCGTTTCTGTCTGTAATAAAGGACAATTATTGACAACACCCACTCCCCTTCTGTCAATTAACACAACGCTTTGAAATCTACCCCCTTCCGTGCTAATTTTCTTATACAGTCGGTACGTTCGGCCCCTCATAACTTATATCAAGGTAAAGATGACATTCCAAACTTTTTTATCATGTACGATTTAAGTACTTTACTGATCATTTATTAGCCACTTTAGGGCGAAGTTTCTCTTTTGCTTCCTATCTGGTCTATTTGGATCAAGTTTGGAGATATACAAGTCCAGTGTGTCACGAAGTAACTAGGCTACATTCAATTCTGAATGCTGGTTATTATTTGCCCTGGACTTATGCAAAGCTTTTCAAATTGAGCATGCTTTTTTAAGTGTCAAAATAAACCCATTTTCTCACACCATGTATAGTTTCTTATATAGGTGTTTTTTTCTACTAGTACAACCGTTTCCAGAAGAAGGGCACTTCCATCATGCATGTTCACATCCACAAACCCTTCACAAACTGTACCTAAAATATTTCTATCGGCAATCATAAGGCACTATTTGTTCATTTCTACTTGGTGATCGACTTGGCATTTGTCCATATGACTCATTTCATCATGACAGTATATACAAGCATTAAACTGCGCAGATTTTATTTTGTGAGAAATATGCATCACTTTATAGCGCACCGAAATCCATTCTCCAAATTTTCCCTGTTTTATCTATGGAAAAATGCTACTTACTTGGATTTATAGTTCTAGCATGGAAATTGGGACAACTCGAACTCAACCAGCGCCGGTGCGAGGGTTCGAGGTGGAAGGGGGGCGGGGGGCAATGTTTTTTAGTGGTGCTCATACTGTGCTACAGAGAACGCTCCCCCCCCCCTTCGCCTGGCGCCCTTGAATAATTACCCAAAATTGCCCACTCCTGACACCCCTCCCACATCCACTGAACCCAACTTTAGTTTGCGAACAATAGAGTTCAATCCTAAGTAATTTTATGTTGTAAAGTTGAACATTTCTACTGAAAGCACATCGTTGTTATCTGGGTCGTTGGATCTAGTGAAATATGCTGTGTCAGCAAATTATAGGCTGTTTTTGTCATGAACTTTCAATATCGGGAGTCTCAAATTTATATCTTTTATCATTATTGTAAGTGTCGTTTCAGACTTTACTTGAATAAAATCTTCGAAGGCCCGTATTGATTATAAAAAGAAATTCGATGCTTTTCATTCCGATTTAATTTATTCATTCTCTTCAAATACCATTGAACACGTCTTTGTACGTAATTTTAATCCTTCAAGCGCACGAACCTGGGTCTTAAATATCGTTCTAATTATGCGCGACGTAATTATTTGCTAAATGTAATCAACTCAGCGGGAGGCAAGTTAGAGCTTGGTTTTTCTTTTTACTTGATTATTTCATTTTAGTACCAAATATGTTACGCCAAAGGCCTTGGTAATGAATTAATTAATACGTGGATTCTCGTATAGGTGGTTGATTCGGTACATGGATGGATGGATTGGTCAGTATATATATATGTATATATATTGTTCAGCGGCCAGTTGTCGTTTGACTCCTTCAATCGTACGCCATGTTTCTCGCTATCTAACGCGCTTGTTGCGAGATAATGACGTCTTCAGCTGTGTCACCAGCGTTCTTAAAAAGCGACAGAATTTAATTATATAGTAAAATCAAACAAAATGAGATTCAAAAAGGTAATTTGATTTAATTTTAAAAACCATAATGAAAATCTATGTTTTCACTAATACCTTTTTTGTGTCAGACCTTTTATCCTTGAATTTTCTATTATATGCTTTGTTTACATATTTTGAACAGGATAATCCACATTGGGAATTTCTACAACTGGATAGCCAATGTAAATATTTGGTTTTAATCATGTGGGGTTCTTATACAACGTAAGAAAAAATTATACTCGAAATGTATATTCACTACGGACTTTTTCGTTTCAGTATTATTTCATAATAAACATATATTCTGCATCAAAAGAAATTTAATCTATTATAATAAACTTTGTATCCACTCACCAGTGTCTATTTTTAAATTTCTCTCTCCCTCTGTCTCTCTGTATGTCTGACTGTCTCTCTCTCTCAGTCTATTGAGTCATGTATCTATATGGTAAAGATCAAGCAAGCAGTAATGTAAGTGCACAAACTGCATATATAATTTACCGAAAAAAAATATTTATTTTTAAATTTAATTTTGTTAATGTCAAAAACACGGAGCCGCTATAAACTAATAATATTCATACCTTGGTCTAACTGGCACGGTCCGGTCATATGCCAAGTGACTTTTTAGTCAGTGTCACGAACCATGTATGTCACTTCCGGAAATAAGTAAACATACACACGTTCGGAAAAACGGTAATTATTAACTAATGTACATGAATGCCAATTTTTTTTCACGCTAATTCAATGAAGTAGATATAGTTGAACACTTTTCATGGTTTATTTGAATACATTATCATAATATTAAAACGAACCCGTTAAAATTAACGTTAAGTCCATGAAAGGTGGTTTACTCTAGTATATATATATATATATATATATATATATATATATATATATATATATATATATATATATATATATATATCAGTAAAATGTATCGAACTTTACCTCGATTGTAAGACCTATGTGATTATCGTTTCAATCCATAATGTACTTCAGAAGTTATGAAGAATTAAAGAAATTCGTGATGATTCATCGGCAAACGTCTTAGCTGAATGGTGGTCTTGATTCTTGCATTTTGACGGAAAAAAGCAAAACTGAAACTAGACTAACGTCTTCACGATACTAAACCCAAGTCCACAATCTTATCATCATACGTCACAAACATGCGGGATACTTTGGGCTTTCTCGCAGTGAATTCATGTAACAGCCAATCGCAAATCAATCGATCGAAGTATATGAAGAAATACGAGCCTCTCAGAAAATAAAACAAGACGAGATAAATAGCTACTGCTTACGTTTCTGAGATGCTCTATATCGTTTAGGCAGAAATTGCTTGTAGCAAAATTACTAACAAAACCTTGCTTCGAATTGGATGCGACATGTTCGATTCCAGTGAAGTTTCTGTGTCTGTTTTTCTTTTTTTTACACAAGGTCCTGTTTGATAAAGAAATTTGCCTTTCCATTTAGGACCATAGTTTTAGTTTGTTTCATCTATACTATATAACCGAAAGTATCCGTGTCTCCTGAAATCATTTCATGTTTACCTTCCCCTTTAAGTTTTCAGCTCGACCGAGGAAGCTTAAATTATGAGAATCATCATTAACGCCCTTTTTTAACTCAGTAAAGTGAAGCGCCTTAATCTTAACCACCAGAGTGTTTTTCTTCTTTTTTTCTGTTTTGTTTTACAAAAATAATATTTATTACCTTAGGCAAAATGAGATAATACCAGTGTTGAGAAACCTTGGGCTCACTGTCTTATATAGACGTAGAAGTACATACATTATGCATTATATGTAGATATTGTGACAGTTGAGAGAGACAGAGAAGAAGGAAAGTGTAAGATTTGGTACATTTATATTGCTTAAAAGTCTATATTCCTTTTTATTATAGCTAACAAAGATATTTGAATATAAAGGGTGTTGATATATTTTTAGCAGTTTTGCAAGACAGGTTAACGTTCCACAAGTCTCAATTTGGAAATAAACCATTTACAATGCAACCATATTTGTTAAAACATTCTATTTGTGTGACCGTCGTTAGTTTCACGTACAATAATCCTTTCTGCAGTGAAATTAAATTTTTTTGAATAGGTGGGCAATTGTTTCTAATACAAGAGAGCAAAGTTATACATCTCCAAAATACTTGTTTTAATGTTTCTGGAGAATTTCTACAAATGAACAGCACAAGTCCATAATAGTACCAATTTTTGTCTGAAAAGCTATAAGTTGATCTTTTCTGACTGAATATATTAGAGAAAATCTTCTTTTCCAATCATACGACTCTGGAATATTTGTAAATCGTTGCACCATTTTTGTTATCATTTGGGTATTTCGTCATTAACTAATATTATTTTTGGAAGAATATCGACAACCTTTATTATATTTTCCAAGATGTTTGTTATTCAATGTTGATATGAGTGTGTCACAAATTTTTTTTTTTTTTTTTTTTTTTTTTTGGGGGGGGGGGGGGGGTTATAGAAATTTTTTTTATGATATCTCGTAACATCTTCTTTTACATAACTTTTTGTCCCTCCGAGTTCTATGTTATTATTAAAACAACGAGGTTTGATTTGGAAATCGGCTTAAGATTTTACCTAAAGTAAAATAACGTCTTTCCAAACTTCTTTGCCAAGAATATCATATATATTGGGCGGGAAGTAGATCCAAACGCGTGAAAATCATTTAAATCTGGGTGCATGGAAAATAATTCTTTTTCAATTTACTGTCATTCTGAAAACATTTCCTTGTCCTGAGCGTTCATAAAAGTTTTCAAATGTATCATTTTTAACTCATCTTCTTGATATTCTTTACAAACACGATTCCTTTTGAGATTTCAACACGTGAGATAATAATTGTTATACCACTACTACTACTAATAATAATACTAATAAATAGAGGAAAGTCAATGGCAAGACATCACAAAATATATGCTTTTAGAAAGTAATGTCTGATTCAGATTCAAAGCATTTTGAAGTTGTGCTACTTTGATATCAAGACATTGCAAAATCTCCACATCTACTTCACACACCAACCCTAGGCTTTTCTCTCCACCTTACCCCAGGGCAGTTATCCGGGGGTAGGAATCCCAAATTAATGGATTATGGTATGTGTCTTCTGCTATGACTCCACATACAAATTTAAAAAAAACAAAAATTGCTTTCATGTTATCTATAGTACTTGCTCACATCCACTTTTTATGAGTCTTTTAGATGGACACCAATGTCTGGAATGCGCCTACCTTACCCCAAAATGGACATAGCTGAAGGACGACTAAAGCAATCCTTCGCAACAGAGCAATAACAAGCCAATGAGCGACACATTCCTTTGCCAAATAAGTTCACAGGTAGGGCGAGAGCGCATAATTCCGACACAGAGTTCCAAAACCTCTTCATTGCTACATACATGCTGTTTGAACTTTATTCACGTGAAGCATTAGAGAATCAGCTCACGTATCTTATATTTTTACACCAAAGGCATTAAGATATTATCATAGTATTCAACCAGTATGTCAATCCTACTTGATGAAAAAAATGGAGCGAAGTTCAGTTGCAATAGTACTGAAACAAATTATTTAAATCGTATACCTCCTTGTCTTGCACCCTTTGTAAGTCTTGAAAGATTATGATTCATTCCGTACAAAAGTACTATCAAAATCCTTGGATTTGACTCCTATGATGACATGCTTCGGTTATGTCCTATCTGTTGATCCTTGGACCCTACCCCAGGATATCAGGGGCCAATAGGGCCGTATAACATACATGATATGTCTTGAGGCATTTAAGAACTGCGCCAAAAAGTAAGTAAAAATTGCACATCAGAGGAAGAGGCAGATATGCACTTTTTACCTTAAGACTCTGGTCAGAGGTTCTGAAGGGGGATAATAAAGACCGAGGTTGCTCTCAAATTTGGAGAACTTACAGCCAATCTACTTCCTCATCAGGAGTCGCTTACTGAGCTTAAAAGAAGTATCATGAACAGAACAATGTGGCTGCAGTTACAAAAGTCTCTAAAACCTTTATATTGATGCCCATAACGACAGTATTTAGAGACATCCTAATTTATTCCCTTTTTGGACCTCTGCTATTGGAGCCCAGTGGTCAGTTTGAGGACTAAAATTCATCCCAAGCATATATACTCCCACGCCCTTTGATTCTGACACGCATGATGACATTAATTTATTTTGGACCCCATTGACACCCTTTATTTCCCCTCGTATCACAAATTATGGGGTCGACAGTGAACAGCACACTACATGCATTATATATCTAGAATAGTTTAAGAACTGGACCAAAATGAAATGGAAAGGATAATCAACTGAGAAGATAGAGCATTTCATATATTGTTGACATTTAAGCTTGCCTTGGGACACCTGGGATCGCAGGAATTCCGAAACATTCCTGCAAATGTACAACCCAGAGAGCAATGATTGCACCTGCCTAAGTAAAAATGCTGTCTCATAAATGGTAAGAAGATATTTTGCGTTTTCAAGAAATGTGACGTTCGTATAGACAAATGGACACCGAAATAAAAATAAGTGCTATTATTGTTATTATTATTATTATTATTATTATTATTATTATTATTATTATTATTATTATAACAACAACATAAAAAAACATTAATAATCTTACTCATTAGTTAAATATTTAATAGAACATGTTTTTCTCCAAATATTTTAGAGGCAAAAGGACCAGCAACTATGGCAACCATTTGGGGTATTTGCTCCAATAGCTAAAAGAGTGCAAAGCTAAACATATATTTCATAATTGTAAAATAATATACTGATACATTATCCTGGAGAAGATGAAAGGACGACCTGCGCCTCACGCTAGCATTTCACGGTGGTAAAAAAGAAATGTTGGCAATTTCTTTTCTCGTTAAAACGGATGCAAATATAATGCTAAATATATTCGAAGTTATTAGCAAAGTAAGCATATTTCACATTTTTTTTGATAACATTCACGCATCAAAAGAAATCTATTCAAATTATACAGACAGACAGACAGAGACAGAGAGAAAAGTACGTTAACTTCGGGCTTGGGTTCTTAGTTCTAATCCAGGTGGGTGACAAGTTATTACTATAACATTTTCACATAGATAATGAGTTTTCTTCAATGGAAAGATGAAAAAGATTTTATATTGTAAAAAGTATTAAAATTGAATGTATTTAATAACCATCTAATACATATTTATGTTCTCAATTTCACAGTCAACGATTTTCTTAAATGCATTTTAGTCGTTGATTATTACCCGGTTGAAAAACTATCTGACTAAGTTATTAATATGTATTTCCACCATAGGACATGTTTTCATTTACAAATTATTTGTGTCGTTTATAAGTCTTGTTATACGTGCATAAACTGTAAAATAATATATATTCCGTATGCCTACGTGAGCAAATACTCGCAAGAATAGGAAAGATACCAGCATATTAGGAAGGGTGATGATTCATATTTACATCCGTCTAAAATTAATCATACTGAAGGTAAATATCATAGGTGTGTACACGAGAGAGAGAGAGAGAGAGAGAGAGAGAGAGAGAGAGAGAGAGAGAGAGAGAGAGAGAGAGAGAGAGAGAGAGAAATGTACCATAGCTAGCGGCTTGGGCTCGTAGCAATATTCCCGGTGGGCGACAAATTATGGCTCTCTAACATGTTTTACATAGATAATGAAGATTTTCTAGGCAGCTTTACTTCATATTAACATGGAATGGGTACAAACTGGGATGGAAGGAAAAAAGTTGGTAAAGGGTTTAAAAATATTTGGGTATGCATGATCTCTGTACTATATCAGAACGTGGGAAAAATATATGATAATTTTTTTGTGATAATGTTGGAGATGAAGTCATGATGGATGGACGCAATGGCAAAACGGAGTGCAGATTGTTGGAAAAAACGGAGGTTTTCAAAAATACCCTTGTAGACACCTCGGGAAATAATCAATGATCATGATAAACAACATACTAATTATTCCTTACTTACAGATAATAATTTGATTGAAAGAATGTATAGGATTTTAAGAAAAATTGCATATTTCCTCCAGACCGTACCATGATTGTTTGTGACTGAGTAAGTGTGTTTTCTTGCCTGTATAAGGGTACTAGCATCTACATATGAACATGGAGAGTACATGTACAAATGCTAATGTCTACATTATAAATCTTACGAATTACGATCAATATTATATTTTTGGTTCATGGGTTAATTGTTGCTAGTCAGTCTAAGATGTATTTGTCTTCAAATGGTCTGGAACTTCGACCGACTGAGTCAAAGCGAAAACAAATTATGCATCTCGCACCAACATGGCGGTCAGATGTTTGCTAGCCAAGGGTTGAGTGGCAGATACTGTCTTGGCTAGCTGCTTATGCAACAGGGAGACGTGGATCGACGACCCCTGACTAGTGAAGATTGGCGGCCAGTTATTTCAATTTTGCCGTTAGATGTAGAGCGCGGGGGTACAAAAATAGCAAGCTACAAAAACAACGAAACATCCCTTCCTTGTGGACTTGACTAAAAATAGTAGCATTGTTTTTCCCGCTTAAGATTTCAATGCAATAGCTGAACATAACGGTAGGCGAGCAGAGGCCGATTTCCTCAGTGTGATTCAAAAATGAATTAAAAAAATTGCTGTGTTGGCTTTTTCAATTTATTACCAATTACATGATAATTGTGCAGAAAACGATGATTAATCACTGTGTGATTTGTACTTTTCATTATTATTAAATGCATTTAGCACAAATCGTTATAGCAAAGTTGATATAGCTGTCTATAACTTTGAAAAATACAAAAATACAGGTGATGTCTTTCAGATTAAACGTTAACGTGAATTATGACTGTTGTTGCTAAATTTGCAACTGTTACTCATGTACCCTATACATTTGTCGTATGTTAGGTCAACGTAATAATATAATGTATGTCATCGTTTAATAGCGTAGCAGTTTCCTTAACGCTTTCAAGCAGCACTTTAAATCGTTGGTAGCCGTGAGTGTAACATACCTCCGCATTTTTAAGCAATTCTTTGTAATGAATATGCAGTTCTTCAGCTTGTTCGAATCTTTCGGCTGTAACTTCTATTTGTGTTATGCCTTCTTCGATAGTTGAGAATGTTTGAATTTAAACATTGATCAGGTTGTTTTTTTAAAACTTAACATTGCATGCTATCAATGCCTGATTAAAGATAGAGCAGATGAAGATGTTGCTCCAGGGTTCCCGCCCGGCAGGAGACCCCACAATGCAGTGAAATAATGGGGGTTTGGGTTGCACCTTTTGAACTTTCTCAGGGCCTCGTACCACCTTAATCCGGTTTTGCGTGCTATCTTTTAACTGCCACACAAGTGTTTGAAAGCGATTTAATCACAGGTACTTTGAAATATTGTTAAATGTCATCAAACTTTACAATTCATTTTAGGTTCTGTGTTACATCGTAGTCTTTTATCAAGTACTGATCACGACTGAGATTCAGATTTAAACATTTAAGTATTTCAATTAATCTTTTAAAGTCTTGATCTGCCAACAATGATGGATTTATGATTTTGCCGCCCCTAGACCCTGCCAAAGTTGCCGCCGCCAGAAACTCCGAGCCCCTGGGTATAACAGTCATGTATATAAAAGCCTGTGTACAATTTTGCATATCAAACCTGTAGTAATCTACCATAATTTAGACTCTTGCAAGGAACAAATTTTAATATTTACTGCAAAGATTAATTTATTTTTTATAACTGAGTTGACGGCTGGCCAATAGAAATCGCCGGGCTCCTGGGCAATTGCCACCTCGGCGGACCTGACCGCCCACTACAACCCACCCACACCACCCGTCCAGATTTTCATACTTTAAAATCCGCCACCCCTGAATTTTTCCTCCTTGGGCAGTTGCCTTATCTGCCTAAGGGGAAATCCGCCATTTTCTGCCAATGAAACCTTTGTACACAGCGGTAGTGTTATCTTTCACATGACTGACTTTTACATCGAGAGGAAATAATTTTATTTTTCGGTACTATGAAGACTACGACACATTGTTTTATTAAAATCTTGTCGGCACAATTACTCCAATGAGTACATACAATTGAGTTTTTCTTTCTGCCTGTTAAACATCCGTTCATAAACTGATTAAATATGTGTGCCATTAAAATGGCATGTAGTATTTTGTCTTGGATATTTGGGACTTCATCTTTTTGGTTCCAGTAATTTACAAACAACAAGTTAGTTTAGTATATTCCACGTATAAAACGTTCAGTTATAAATGTGCATCATTAAACAACTGTGTTGTGAGCGATATGACAAAATTTTTTGGGGGGTCGTTTTTGTTTGTCTTTGTTTTTTTTGTTTTTTTTTTTGGGGGGGGGGGAGGGCTTCATTTTAACCAAAGCTTCAAATGTCTCAACATTTTCATAGAATTACTGACAGAACGTGACTCTAATTTTTATCAAAATATATTTATAAGAACACTGAAATTTCTAATAATGCCAATCGAGTCGAGCGATTTTTGAATTATCAGAGACATTTGACCTCTCTTTCACGGATAATGTTTTGTAACCCACATCCTAGGATCATAGTTTGCATCCAACATCGAAATACGGTTATTCAAATAAAGTTTCTATCATTTTTTAAATTATTATTGCGTTTCTGCATAATACGAAATAATGATTTAGCATTTTGCAAGAATTACTGCCTTATCGGTTTCCATTCCAGTAATGCCAGTCGAGTCGAGCAGTTTTTGAATTATCAGAACAACTTAAACTCTTTTTCACGGATATAGTTTTGTAAACCAGAATGTGAGAACAGGTTTTTCCATCCAACATTGAAATTGTATGCAATTTTGTAACAACTGACAAAGAAAGAAAATTTACTGATGTAACTCGACTCTAATGCTTATTATAATATATTTATGCGAACACATATATTCATATCACGTTTCTGTTATTTGTTAAATATTCATTGCGTATCTGCATAATACGTATGAGCGAATATGCGCTTTGCAACAAAGACTGCGGTATCAAATTGTCTATCCAGTAATGCCAGTGGACTCGAGTAGTTTTTTTTTTAATTATGAGAAACATTTAACATATTTTTCATGAAGAGAGTTTTAAAACCCGGTTACTAGGATCAGGTTTTGCATCTAACATTAGAATTTATTTTCTGATTTTGTAAAACGAACAAAATATGTGCTTTTGTTAACTTACCTTTAAAGTAGAGTTGTCTTTCTACCAGCAAAAGTAAAAATAAACCGAAACTGTTTGGCTGCCATAAATACTTCTTAATATGATTCAAGAAATAAAATCTCCAGTTAAGGAAATTTTAGGCATCCAAAATGTGATCTTTATACTAGACACTGATGAAAATAGGGTTTGTGTGATTTGATGCCAATTATTAAATAATGTTTATAGGTGGATATTTCATGCATTTGAAAAGCAGAAACACAACAAACAAAGAAAAGCATGAAAAAGCTATTAAATCCCTGCTTTTAGTCACGTATCTAAATCTATAATGGATGCACATGGTAAACATTCTTGAAATGCAACATTCATTTTTATCATCTGTAGGCATTATTTAAGTGTTCATTATTATCATTTAGTGCGGTTAGAATGTTGTCCAAATTAGTAAGGTACATACTTGGTGTCTAAGGTTATAAATACACAAAAAGGCAAACAATTGATGTTCGGTATAGGTATCTAATCAATGATTATTTTACTGCCATGGAATAAAAAATAGCACTACAGTTTTTAGACGCAACCATTGGTTAATAAATCTGTTCAATTGTTTTCAATATTAATTTCACAAACTTCAATATATGTACTATAGTTAACAACAAAATATTTACTTTTATTTTCATATAATGTATTTTACTTCATACTAACCAAATATCACATGAACTCTTGGTGCGAAGCTATGTTATTAGCTGCAGACCAGGGGGTCTCCCTGTTTAACAGCACGAAGCTCTAAAAAATATCTCGGAACACCTACATTTCAAGGCTGAAAATAATGCCCAGTGGTAGGTCATATGCATGAACGTTTAGATCAATTATGCCTTCGGGCTACACAAAATACATGTTTTTCATATCTTTTGTATTACCCAATGTTCATGCCTTTAAACATTCCTTCCAATATTTCACAAAGAATATGCCCTACAGGTGCAATATTAATTCGTACATTTTCATGGTGCAAAGATGTCGCATATATAAATATATATATATATATATATATATATATATATATATATATATATATATATATATATATATATATTGAAATATTGGATATTTAAATATTGGATAAAAGTAAAGTATTATAAGAATATATCACTCAAAGCATGCAATTCTGAGACGGTGCACCACTTTAATGAATCCAGCTCAATGAAATGAGTTTCGGTATTCAGACTGTGCTACAAACGTATAGGTTTGCTGTATATCTAACAGAGCTTCTACTATCACACAACACGTATAACTGGACAGGCATTGACGCTCGTGTACGCTGAATTTCAGGATAACAGCGTCTGAAAGATACGTGAAAATTGCCGTAGTAGATAATTCATTGAGTGATGTTGGTTATAAGGTTCACATTGTCATAAATATTGCTATATATTACAGCAAAAGTTGCCCCTTTGCTTCAGAGCAGGTATAATTACAAGCAATGCTGGTTAATTTTCCAACCAAAAGGATGGAAATACATGTCAACCAGCAAATATTAACTCACCTTAAAACGCAATCGCTAGCATATTTTAAATGTGTGTTTACACATTTATAACCAAAATATATACTGAACAGTCTACATTTAGTCTCAGTTACCGTACAAACATTTGTTATCTATTTCAAAAATTGAACACATAAACTAGTCTAATCGCGTGTTACTTACGCTACCTTTCCTATGTTTAATAACCTTTTGGCACCTAAAAGGTCGATTTTGTATATTTCTTGATTGTTAAGGCACATTTCGCGCAAAACTTCCATTTGGTGCAAGATGGACTTTGTGTTGCTAGAAATACATCTTGGCAATCACATGACTGTGGATGTTGCAGTGCACTGGAAAATTTACTGATAATTATATACTTCGACGTTTCTAATACAATTGAATCGATTCGCGTTTTATTGTTTGCCTGTTATATAATGCTTTTAATCGTAGAACTGGAGGGTGGAGGAGGGGGTTGTTTTTCTCTATCACATACTAAATCTTCAGCAATTCGGTGCTGATTTGCACTGTAGACAGTCCCTGCTTTCAAATAAAATTAAAACTGCATTGTACGGCCGCATACTGTCATCCTGACATTTGGTGTACCAGATTATACTACCGGTTGCAATTTACAAGCTTAGAGTGGTCTGTAAACAGTAGAGGTTGCAGTCGCAACTGCTGTTGTAACCTCTCAAGTTGGTAATACTAAGCGTTGATAGTGTTGATTCGATGTACATTTTAACTTACTATTGTATATTATATATAAACAAGGATTCCAAATTGAGATATTATTATATGTAGCTTGTTTACAACGTGGTTAAATTTCATCACGTACAGATCACAAATGTTGCCATAAAGGGGGTTGGGGAGGATCATGCTTTTAAAAGGATTTTTTATTTCTTTATTTTAAATATATTCCCATATTTATGCTTTCACGACAAACAAGAAAAACAACTAAAAGAAACGGTATTTACTTAAGATAGAAGGGGATCAGTCAAACCCCGAGAATCCCAATATAATCCGCCCGTGAAAGTGGTAGTATTATACACTTATTTACCTTATCCAGGGGTGTCTCTTGGCGCCTGTGAGCCTGTGAGCACAACTTAGGTTCAGACTGTCAAACTTAAACAACGCGCATAACCTATTTTAAACAAAAGGCCTGACAAAATCGAATTTGATGAGGGGATAAAATTCAGCAAACCCTAGAAAGATTGAGTTGATTTCTGATCGCATCTAAATGCTTTTATATAATTCAAAGCCAAAATAGTCCTAAGAAAGCTCACCCGGCTGACAATGGTCATTATCAAATCCAAAGAAGAACTCTGTCAAATTTAATCCAAACTGAGAAAAGGCTTTTGAGAATTAGTTATTCCATCTCTTAATTTATGTGGGATTCACATTTTGTCATACTGAATGACAGAATAGAATGACAAGCTAAAATCTCAAAGATCACATTATGCCAAGGTCCAAAAGTAGTAGCGAAGAGAAACAATAAGAATTGGTGCTGTTTTTACTTATGGAGGCCGTATTTGATGTCACATTCGTCCTGTTTGAAACGAACTTTAATGCCTTGAAATCGTTATGATATCTAGCTACAAGCAGAGAACAGTGCTTATAAAAGGTGACCAGTACTGTGTAAGTCGTGCTGATGAGATGAAATAAAGGTTTTCCACACATATGCTATGATTAGCAATACTTGTGTTTGGGAAACACCGATGGGAACAATTTTGGTAGAACGTGTCCAAAGGATATTTTATCTACGTTCTACTAAAACTGGCCTTTGATTTTGTCAATGTAATTCAAATAATGCTAATGCTGACGGATAAAAGTACGACGGACGCCGGGCCATATCTCATGTGACCATCGGTTATGTATCCTAAAACACAAACACAGAGCTTGAAGCAGAGAAGCTGATTTTGGGAAACCAAAGTTAAGGGAAACAGACTTTTAGAGGTCATAGATAATGACGTGGAATGCTGGTAATCCAGTTAATTCAGAACCACATCACTATACATTTGCACGATGAACTTTCCTGCAATCCAAACTTCCTTAATACAGTTGTAGAGCAGAAATCCAGATTATGAAGCCGAATCTCCTGTAAGTGATGTTTCGGAAAGTTGACAATTAAAATCATTCAAAGTCTCAAGGACTGTTCTTGGTAAAACTGAGAAAACCAACCATAGGAAAATGGAGAATCAGGGGAGCATGACTCTTGTAAATGATGTTGTGGAACACTAAAATCAAACACATTCAAGATATGATCAGTATAAACCTGCATCTTAAGTTTGATTAATATTAAATTATCCTAGGTAAAGTTATACCAACGTCAAGAAGACGAGCAATATGGGACACATCAATAATGGCACGCGGAGACGATCAATCAGGGACACACAAATAGAGGCACGCGTAGACGAGCAGTCTGGGACACACAAATAGAGGCACGCGTGGAGCCATTAATATTTATATTTTGGTACATAGAAAAAGAAAATATGTAACAAGATAAATAAAACAAGTTTGTTTTCGGTTTTTTTGTGCTCTTGTCTCTGTGTATGTTTGTTACTGAACCCCAAGGAAGACCTTACTTTACGTCGAAATGAAGGGAAACATTTTTATTTTCCCCGCGACTTTTTCTGCCCTTTTTCAACTTGTGTGTATTTTTGCTACTTAAGTGCATCCCCATTTTGTTTCTTTCGAACTTATTGGGAATTCGACGCCTTTCAGAGCCTCGGTCGTTGGCTATGTCGTTGTCTTTCAATATATAACACAATTCCAATGAAACTAATTAATCAACAATAAATCAATTTTTTTTATCAAATGATTAATCAAAGTATTCACTTTGAGTTTCATCAATGACATATCGAGCGTTTGATTTAATCATGACTTATCAATGGCACAATATGCTCTTGAAGCACAAAAACTCTAAAATTGATATAAAAACTAATTCAAAGTTCTAACAGACGTTATTTTGGATTTATATAATTTGTTATGTATGATGTATATATAATATTCTAAATATTTTAGGAAATTATAAATGTTTCTTGACTTTAATATTTGCTTAAATCTTAATATTGTTTATTGGGAAAACATGTTTACCTATTGTCCTTGAATTAGGTTGTTTACTTAAGATTTGAGCTAAAGGATAGTTTTGACAAATACGATATTTACTCAATTTGAGGCCAACGTTGATTTTGTTTACAGATAAAACTGGAATTACCTTAAAAGTTATGTGTCTAAAAACACATAGGCCATTTATTATTCTAGAATGTTCTGTCTTGTGACTTATCGTTATATATACCATGTTTATTTGACAATTTTTCAGTTTCGATATTACCATAAGTCTTGTAAAGAGCCATTACAGTTGTGGAAAGTCATTCCAAATTCTGAGAAAAGAATTATTTTAAAATATTCATTGGATTATAAAAGTGCTCATAGACTTTTGGATTTTGGATTTTGAATTGATGATTTTGCGATTTATGTGAACTTATTCAAAGATATTTTTGAGTACTTCATTTTGGCATATCAGCTCATTAAAGACTACTGGTACATCAGGACATTAAAGAGCATTGGCAAATCAACACATTCAAGGATACAGCCATTCATTCGGAACATTGTATCTTTAGGACATGTGATTAAGACACTAATTATTATTGGATAATTTGGATTTTAGTAACTTTGCGATTTTCATTTTAATTATCTAGAAATAAATTGCTTGTTGATTTTTACTTGATTTGTTGGTTTCACTTTCTTTCTGTTACATTTTTTTTAGACCACAGAGTAGTAACAAATTTCTTATCTGCGTTACCACGGAGATGTTCGTTTATAGTATGTACCTGATTAATTAAAGAGGACGTTTGCAATATGATTCTAGACGTTCCTTATCTGTACCCCAGTTTTAGACAGGAAAGTACAATGGGTGTCTATAGTGTTTTTTTATAGGTCTTGAAGTATTTCTTGTTATATATATTCTGTGTGCATACTATGTCGTATAGGCATACGTGTGAATATTTATGTGATCAGATTTTGTAATTGTAATACTTATATCCTGTCAAGATACTATTTCTATAGCTTTTTACTTAAATTTAGGCAGGAAATAGATTCTGGTAATTTGAAGCAAAGTTGAAGTACAATGTACGCCAGCAATTTTAATTTTCTTCTATATCTTTAGGCTAACAAACATGTATTTCATACATACTAATTATGTTAACCTTACCTTATATTTAAATAAAATCCTTGCGTCTAATTTTTTAATTTTATAGCTTTGAAAATACGAGATATATATTGTAGTGACAGTAGTAATAGTTATAGTAAAATTGGTAGTATCAATAGTAAAATTAATAGTACTAGTTATTATTGTTATTGCATAGTCGTTTATGTCTTACTACTACTAGTACTAGAACTACTACTATTACTACTACTACTAATTATTATTATTATTATTATTATTATTATTATTATTATCATTATTATTATTATTATTATTATTATTATTAGTGAATGTTGAATATGAAACCTGAAACCGAAGTTCAGTTAAAGTGTTCAGTTCAGTTTAGTTTAGTGGAGTGATGACGATGAGTGAAGTCATTTGTACAAACATGAATACGAAGGATATTTAATAGCTTATAAAATATAGACATCGTGAAATACTAGTAATAGTACGTGTTCACTTAGTGAGTAGATAGTCTTAATACGTCACGGGTACCATGAGATAGACAGCTGAGGCAATGTTATAATCATCCCCTCTGTGTAAATAAATATCTTATGAACTAAAAATGCAGAATTGCGAGCTAATTCCCCAGTGCGCGCGAATATACACACATCCGCTTGATATGTGGTCAGTCTATATTTCGGTAAAAGGAGATTTTATATATAATTAATCAATATTAAATAACCTTCAATTATGAGCTTATTATGGGAGAGATGTTTTTACTCAGATATTTGCTTTAATCAGAAAATGTTTCTCAGGTTTAGGTACATCTCTTTATGTTTGTTGTGTTTCAAAACTTCCAATTTAACAATCTTTTAATAGGTATATAACCTGGGAGTATTTCAGGTTCACTTGAGTTTAATTCTGTTATTCTGTGTTTCGAAACTACAGTTTAATAATTTTTGTGGGCATGTAGCTTGCAAATATTTGCTATTTTTACCTTCGTGTATGCCATGTTAAATGTTAACTTAAATGTTAGGTTTTTATGGAATTTCAAGCAAAGGTACATCTTCGTTAAACTGTGTGTTTTGTGACTTACAAAACTGAAAGTAATAGGTTCATTTAATTTCAAATTTACAAAAATAAAAGTATATATTTGTTTAACCTAAAGTAAACTTGAATTTGAGTCCTGTTTATTTATGAAACAAATGTGAATTTTCATGCAGTGCTCCTCACATATTTCCATATACTTCTATGCAACGACAGATGTCATGGAATCCTCCAAGGCAAATAATGTGAGCCAGAACTCATCTAGTGATGTCCATTTCACATCTTGAGCTATAGAAAATTCATTGCTACAATGGAGTTTGCTTAGCCATCTCTGTAACACATGTCCTTGCGGATGTTGTTACCGTTATGTAAACTGTGGTCATTGCACTCAGGTAAGCATCCACATTTAGTTCCTAAGGAACAAATGTGTAACTTGTTGTGCAAAATGTATTTGGTAGAGCAATTAATGGTAGATTAAAAATGTGATCCAAGTAATTATTATTATAAGGCACTGTTATGATGAAAACTTGTTACCGCATGCTTAGCATAATCCAATCTGCCATGACTGCATCCAAGAGAATAACAAGTAATGCATGCATTATAAAATTGGTTTAAAGCATGTGAACTTTTTCTATTGTTTGAAAGGTAATATAATTTTCTCATATATTTGTGATTTACAGGTATAGCGTACCCAGAAATACAAAAACCTGGGCTTCTTCTGTCGCTAATAAAACGGATTGGTAAGAAAATTCGCTCCTGATTTGGCAGGTGGTACAAAATCTGTCTTAACAGTTTAGCAGTAGGATTAATACATGTTCCAAGATAATATTTTACCTCCATATAAGTGTCGAATTTTACACGTCATTGTCATCCTGCGACCTCATCATTAAGTCACGAAAGGTACACTGATTGAAAAGTTGGTGACTCCGCTGCTGCACTTTTTAATTAGAAGTACCTTTGTGTAATCCATGCAATAAGTTTGCATATATTTGTTTTCATGGCGCACAATGATCAATAAAGAATATTCTGCGCATCTATGGTGTTATTTACTAGTAAAACACTGATAACGGTAATAGTAAACAGTTTTTTGAAGAAACAAAATACAGGAAAGACAAACAAATCTCATCGAAATAATTCATTTTGCGTCCAAGGGCCAATGTTTTGACCTAAATATTACAACATGCGATTTTTATGGTACAGATACAGAATATCAAGTAATGCCAATTCCATAGCACAAACATTTATCAGCTAAAGAACATATGTTCCAGAAGTTCTATATTATTTACATTAAGATATTGACCTGCAACTGAGCAGTTAACATATGTTATTAGAACAAGCATTCACTAAATCATTGATACTCATTTATTTCCAGATAAATGAAAACATCCAGGAAACTGAAAAAAGCATAAAAATGGTAATGCGAAATGAATATTTTCCTTGACATCAACATTTCTGCTAGACATTGATACATTTTTCAGATATTGACACAACCTTGTGAAGTCACGCTATTCCTGGAAATGAAACCAGTTTGCGACATTGAAAAAGTCATAGCAAATTGATAAACTCTTCCAACTCCACCCACCTCTCCCCTTTTGGAAACCCTAGGGGAGAGGTCCATAAACCATACTTCTATTGCAGGCGATTACGAAATGGGCAACCTATGAACCAATTCTGGTGAATTTCCACCCAGCAGTTTAGGATGAGACACAGTTACGGGCAGACATACGGGCAGAGGGTATCACAATATCGCCCTGCTAAAGCATATTATATGTCTAGACACAATTTGACCTTGTAAGAGATAATAAAAGCATACCCTCCCCTATCCTGATTTTTCATTGGTTGTTAACAACCGGTGTGCCTGTTTCTTTGTAGCAGGTGAGTGTTAAAGAAATGCAAAACATTTTCTATCAAGACAATCAGTACAATGTAAAGCTAGAAAATATAGAAGTAATATTTTATTTTTAAGGTACTGATTTTTTGCCTTTGATATTTCAACCGTTAAAAAGTAATTATATATGAAATTAACCGAAAAGAAGTTTGCATCAATGCCAACAAATGTCCTAATTAAATTAAATTCAAATTGCAGACATATACGATACGCTGAAATGTTACTAAGGTATGGCTTGTGTTGAAAAGTTTCAAATGACACAAATAAGGAATGGCAGTCATTTCTGGAGGTTAGGAGCCAATATGTGTCATAGACCTGCACGTGAAGTATTGATATCTTTCACGCAGATATAAATGAAGCTTATATTAATTCTGTTGTTGCTGTTGCCCGTTTATGACCACTTAACGTCTAAACAAGTGTTCCTTGGTATATGATGTCTCGCCTGTGGATGGTACTATTACGATGTAACGGTATATTTATGAAGTATTGGTATTATTATGATGTAATTTTCTGCTTACAGAGGCAGGACAGAAAACATTAGCACGTCGGTATACAAAGGTTTGGAATATAGTAACATTGCATCAAAGTTGAAGTTGAATACAGAAACAGATGTAAGCGAGATACACTGGTATTTGTTTTTCCAAACGCTTTCATAAAGGTCATTAATATTGTTGATGCTAATGCTGCCGTTGATCCATGAAAAATGGTCCCCAAGTCTGACCATTTACTGGCAAGATAACAATCAGCCTAAATTAGGAGTTTTTCTATACTCATTTTCTTTGATTCCTCTTTCCAATTATCCTATTTCTCTGATTTCAGAATTTGTTTTTACATGCGTACTGCAGTATACACGAAAACTATGGGATTTAAGATAAAATATGGGTCTTGTGATATAGGGACTATGACACTGGGGGTGCAATATATCTTTTATAATATTAATATATAGGTATAACAGATGCATATATACTTCATAAACGATTTAAAGTATATGCTGTAAGTTTGTATGCATGATAAATCATTATCTGATTTTTCAATATTTACATACTGTACATACAAACACAAGGAAAAAAGGACCTACGTATACTAAAGCATAAATAAGTAGTATAATAGATAGTATATAGGTGGCTGGTGTTCAGTGCAGGATTTTAGGAAGGATAATTTAAAGTATGAATTAGTGTGAACACCTGAAACACACGTATTGTCTGATTCTTGAGAAAACATCCTCTCCTGCAAATAACATATGATTCTTAGAATAAACTTGGACTATTGTCGTATTTCTCCCATGATAAGCCCAGGAAGTCTGCTACATAACATAAGATATGGTGGGCTTTATCATTGGATAAAGTTCTCACAAATACAAAAATGTACGATAGACAGGAAAAGTCAAAGTACAAGTAGAAAGACAAGATAAAGTTGATCACATATACAGAGAAGTACTCAAATTAGTTAAGGAGTTAACTACTTCATTGAAAGAGAACAAACACAGAATAATAAAATAATTATCAAAATAAAAGTCAAATATTATCTTACTAGCGATTAAACAAAAGAAAGTCAAACACAGTAATGGTTTCAAAGTGGAGCAAGGTTCCTTTTTACAACAAGCCACCCTCCCCGAATGTGTAAAGCTGATCAAAATTGAAAAGTCATTGCTTTTCTAAATGAAGTACACATATATTCTTCCAAGTATGGTGCCATATATAATCGCTTATAAGTTAGGTCCACGTGCAATCAGCATAGACCCTGATCTGCCGTCGCATAATGCGTCAGCAGATCAGGGTCTATGTAGTTTGACATGACTGAACAGAGAGTATGTACAGTAGTTTCTCATGACAGCTACAAGTGTCTTTTTTTCTAACCTTTTTTACATCTCAATGATTGTACATCTTATTCCAACAACTTACATTAAGTATTCTCAATGGCCAAGAAAGTACCAACCAGTGGCTTTTTAAGGTTCCCTAACAAAATGAATGCAGTGAATAACTAAAGCTTGTGTACTACAATCAAAAATCTGACACAAACGTAGCAAACATAAATAGATAGCTACAACAGCCACAATAATAATAATAATAATAATAATAATAATAATAATAATAATAATAATAATAATAATAATGATAATAATAATAACGCACTCGTGCTTAACAACGTAAAACAAGAGCAAGATGTCTCAATACTAGGTGGAATATTCAGTAGTAAGAATTAGACAGGAAATCACCTGCTCGGTGAGTGCAGCAAGCTAGTCCGGGATGAATACAATTTATAGCACAACAAAGTATACCAACCCATAAAGTGAACATTTTCTTTTTGTCAAGACTTTATCAAATTTTTCTCAAAAATGATGGACTTCACAAACAAGACAGAGAACGTGGTAGAGAGCTGCAGGACACAATTCCGGTAAGACTTGCACATCCATTTCATACACAAGATGAGACCTAAGGGACCTAGAGGTAATAATAGTTTACAAGGTGATAAACATGACCTTCATCAAAGACAGCATTACCAGAGAGCTATCATAGTGAACACAAGGCGAACGAGAAAGTAACAACATGTGTAGTGAATGAACGATCTAGAAAACCCAGATAACAGAGATAGCATTAATCATGTTGCGATTAATAAAATGGCACAAATGCTCAAGAACAGTCTGAAGATGCAAAACTTAACACTAAAACCAAGGGCTCTTGCAAAAAGAAGCATATTACATGAGCAAAAATACAACAGAAGGCCTTGCAAGGCTGTCAGATATAATAATAATGATAATAATAATAATAATAATAATAATAATAATAACAATAGCAGCAGCATCAACTACCGCAGTCATGATGATGATGATGGTGATGAAATTTTAGATGAAATTTTCGTAAATTTCGATTTAGTTGACTTGGTTTATTGCAGAAAACAATAATTGTCAGACTTACTATATTCTAACAACCTATAACATACAAAAGAAGCTCAACTGGGCCTGAGATAGCTCACCTGGCTCATATCTGCATAATAGTCAAAAGTCAGAGCAGTTAGCCAATAAATCTTGGTCAGTAGGATGCTTTCCATTTAAATTTCTTCCAATGCTATTAATTGTACATAAAAACAACTGTTTCAAGATATCTCCATTTTTTTGTATCTTTTACCAGACTTAATGGAAAACTTGGGTCAAGTTTCGTTGAGTCATTTATGATTTTATTAAAATAAGTTTTTATACAGTTTTTTGTTGTTGTTGTTTAAACTTTTAGTAATAATGGTGAGCATATCTGACGGTAGATCAGCACCATCTATATAAATTTCAAAAAAGCTCTATGCCATGAGGCTTTTTGTTAATTTGACCAAATTCTGAAGAACAGTTTCTGAGAAGAAGTCTTAAAAGGATGTTCTAATTTTTTTAATGGCATATTTTATGGCAGCTCAGCATTATCTATACAAAATTGCAAGCCATCTAAGCCAGTATGCTTTCTGTTAAATTTGGTCAAATTATGTTGGGCAGTGTTTTTAAAGATGCTATTTAGAGTTTTTTTTTTATTTGTTGGCAGATTAACATTATTTGTACAAACGCGATAACACTTCATGACAGGATGCTCCTTGCCAATTTAGGCGGAATTTGTTCGAGTGTTTTTTAATTTTCTTTTATAGTTTAAAATAGCAAATGCTGACTGACGGCAGACGATGCATAATCACACGCAGGGCCATACAAATAAGCTCACTTAGCCTTATGGCCAGGTGAGCTAAAATGTTGTGCAAAGTCAGATTTTGCTAAATTTAGAAAACTGTTATGCTGCATCATGAATTAGTATGTACTTAATAGGAAAATATAGAACTGCATCTCTGAAATACTTCTTGCAATTCTTCGAATTTCCGTGTTTATCACAGTAAGATGACTTCTACTACAATCAGAATGATGGTAAAAATATTCACCTTTTCAGTATCAAAATCATAGAGGTGGTGTAAAGGTTGGCGAAATCCCCTTGGGTGCGCACATTGTATTACTGAACTTCAGCTCAGCATTAAACTTCAGCAGGTGATACTGGTTATTTCTGTAACATAAACACAACATATAGTAATTTATACAATATTTGCATCAAATAATTATCAGAATTGTAATACTTTCAAATATATTCACAGTCTTAAATTATTGTGAAAGTAATAAAGGGAAAGGGGTTTGGGGAAAAGAAATCAACCGTGGATGTGGTGGCTTTACCACTCAATGATGACACAAGCGCGCCCGCAAAATATTTGAGTACCTCAAAACACGGTTGATCGTCAGCCGACGGTGCAATCACGTACAACCGATCTCAAGTCAACCATCGCAGAATCGTATTCACCAACAGCTGGGTTTTCCATGAACCGGCCGGACCAATGAGTAACGAACGAACTGAGTTTGGAAACATATCGCCATGTTTGGACGGTTTGGATGCTACCTGGGCGGAAAAGTAAATGACAGAAAAATCTTTTCTTTTTCCAAAGTATCTTTTATTTTTTCGGTTTTTTTTCTTCTCCAAAAGCAGTGGGTTTTTTTCGTGATGCCATGTTAAACGTCAACACAATTGTTGTATAATACAATCATGTTTTCATATAGTGTCCGATACCGCACAAAAACACGTACTACGAATCCAACTCGAGTTCAAACACGTAATGGTAAATCTGCGATCTCTGGAATTTGTGTTCGATGTAAAGCAAAGAAGTTCACATTTGTTACAAAAAAAGTCGTCGGCGGTGATGTCGCTGCTGCGTTAGCGAAACTACCCGGGACACCATGGAGTAAATACTCTAGTTAAAAACACTTTCCTGGATATAATTACCGTGGGCCTGGAACACGGCTGAATATTCGACTTGATTCTAACAATCGACATCAAACCGGGGTAGCACCCGTAAACCTCGCCAATGCTGCATGTTACCGACACGATATTATTTATAAAACATCGAACGATATCCGTGAACGTCAACGTGCTGATATAGATCTTATACGTGACTTAAACACAGTCAGTCCTAAACTCAGAGAAAGAGTCGCTAGATGGATCATCAAAATGGGCATGAAGGCCAAGATCCTCATTGGTGGTCACTAGGTGGTAAAAAGTTCACTCATTGGAGTTAAACATTTTTTATATAATAAACAATCATGGTTTCTGAGCGGACTTTAGCCAAAATATACTATAAACCTCGCGTTTATTGGAAAGGTGAAGTTGCTGTTGAACAGTTAGCGAACGCGGCAAAGGTCACTAACGGGACAGCGTGGCAAATGTACCAACCTGCGCCAAAAAAGATACCCCTGGATGGTTTGATGTCCAAAACCTAATGAAGTTCATCATGCTGATCTTTTATTTCTTCCACATGATCGGGTATGTGGACACACATAAAAATATGCGTTAACCATTGTAGATATCGCTAGCAGATACAAGGAAGCGGAGCCGTTGACGTCTAAAGATTCGGCTGGTGCCGCAGATGAGCTTAAACGTATTTACATACGCGGACCTCCAATATGGCCACGGTTATTACAAGTCGATCTAGGTAAAGAATATCTCGGAGCCACTGCTACATTGTTGACAAAGGACCATATGGGGGTTCGTGTTGGACATGTTAATATACATCGTGACCAAGCTATTGTGGAACGATTTAATCGTACTCTTGCGTAACAGTTATTCGGACATCAGTACGCACAAGAATTGTTAATGAGATCTCGGTCTCAGATAGCCGAGCGGTCACACGAGTGGGTAACACTGCTTCAATCAATCCTAGCAGTGTTGAATACTGAAATCACACGCGCGATTGGATTAATGTAATTCGAAAAAAGACTGTCACCGTCACCTATAAAATGATTTCACAACCACCACCGTTAGAATCACTCGGAAACAATTTTGTTAGTTTTTTGTATGCACCTGGGGAGTTAGAACGTGGGCAACATCGTGCTACTGATCTTGTATGGTCCGTCGATGTATTTTCAATCTCGGAACGGATTGACTTTCCAAGACGACCAACACGGACCTCGTCCACCAAGTAGAGTCTTTACCGGTACGAGTGGAATTGCAAGTCGTTCCCGCAAATAAGGAACTGCCACCAAGATCTATTTTACGCTAGTGCATCGCATCAACGTTAATTGTAAGTTGCATGATGTCCAAATGCGTGAGTGGTAATTCCGTCGAAAAATATCCATCGTTTGGTATCAAGCGGAGAAACACTCACTTTGGTGAATGGGTATACACCTATACGATGTTCTTTACTCCTGATCATGTTGGCTGTATGTGTGAATTCGCGTATCTCGCGAAGACATTCCTCATACGTCTCGTGTGTGATATCTTTTTCAACAATAACACGGGAAACTATTTTCGCCCTCTTTTTGTTTTCGGTCCCGACCATAATCGAGTACATGTTTGGGCGCAGTCCCACGTATTCTTCGATAGGATTACCCGCGCACTCGTCTTTGAATTTTCCTACGACTTTTTGGTTGATGTCGCTAAGCAAAGGGTGCACTTTCGGATAATCGCTGTTGACAAATTCGTTTTTCATACTTGGCTCAGCTATGTCCGTGTACACATTGTTTGTGGTTATATGCATCAGCAGCGAGTCTGTGTCGGTGTAAAGCAATTTGACACGATCCTGGTGCAATGGTTTTATTATTTCGTAAAAAAATCTCATACATGAGCAGCTTTGACAAGTCCAGCACGGATGCGCCAACGTAGATAGGCTTTTCAGCTTCAGTTTCGATTTTTTACTATGTAAGGCAATGAGTCCACCATCGAAAATCTTTCGGGATTCGAAT
The DNA here is from genome assembly GCA_029931535.1 of Margaritifera margaritifera. Taxonomy (NCBI): domain Eukaryota; kingdom Metazoa; phylum Mollusca; class Bivalvia; order Unionida; family Margaritiferidae; genus Margaritifera; species Margaritifera margaritifera. The sequence continues at coordinate 5,993,144 of JAQPZY010001658.1, read as the reverse complement.
GCCGGGATAAGCACTCGAAGCTTGTCTTGTTCGGTATCACGGGCAAGGTCAGCGCGAATTTGATGAAAGACTTTGTCCCAAATGTACACGTTAACGGCGATACCCAGGTTAAGTTCTTCAACTTGTTCAGTATATGAACAACAATATCAACTTCAATACTAGGTGTGCCAGAGTGTTGTAACATCGAAACGATTTCCGGGCGCATATTCGATAAAAGTTTTATTATGTCTTTGCTTGGCGCGTACGTGTTTGAAACAATCGCACGGTAATCACCATAATCACCCTTACGCTTGTATAAATCAAGCTCAGGGGCTTCTTGTTTATAAACATACGCTGCTGTTGCCGGTGTAAATGGTTGTTGCGGTTGTGGTTCAGTTACGGGTCCTAATAACGTAAATTCCGTTAATAAATTGTTTAAGAATTTTTACTTTACCTGGCGTGGAAACGGCAATTGCCTCAGTCCTGGCTATTATTTGATTTACTTCTCTATCGTTTTCATCAACGTCGTCGAGCATGTTAACGTTGGGTATTACAGCAATAGGTTCTATTGCTGTTGCGCAGGCGGTACTTTGACGGCGTGCACGATAATACTCGCGAAAAGATCCACATGGTAGGCAAAGCTGGTTACGAGACTTTACTCCGATACCACATTTAAGACATGGTCGAGCACCTGGACCAACACGTAACGTGATTAAATGTGATTTACAGTATTCGTAATGACATATTCTGCCGCAGAGTTCATATTTTTTAAGGCAAACACCTTTGCAATGATTTGGTCCTGATGCCATTGAACTTTTCATATATTTACAAATTGTATTCTCTAATAGACATAAGTTTTCGATTGATGGTGTACGTAACTTCAGGTGTCCTTGCTCCTCGTCAGCTGACATCTGTATAAGGGTCATTTTACACTGAACCATTGTTTCTCGAAATTTCCGTTCCAGTTCTTCTAAATATTTTCCCATTGATTTTCACGTTTAAGAAGTCTACGTAAATCAGCGGACCATCGCGCATCATAATAATATTTGTTATCCATTTGTCTTGATAATTTACTATATTATAGTAACAAAAAAATGTATCTAATTAATTTGTTTTTGGTGATCTTCGCTACTGCTACAATATTCGCTTGATGTTTCAATGTCATCGTCATTGTCATCGTCATTATAGTATTCGCTCGTTTTGCTGTCTGTACTAGGTGGTTTAGTCAACCTTAGCGACTTTATTTTTTCTTGTACAATATCAAATAATGGGGTTTTTTGAGGGTTTTTGTTATATTTGTCTCCAACTAGGCATCGCTGTTTTTCTAAAATAATGTCTAAGTTGATTAATTTATCCAGATGCTCCAGATACGTATTTGAAGAATCATACAACATCTTTTAAGTCTTTTTCACAAACCTATATGAGGCATTTAAACGAAACAACGACTTAACCTTTTTTGTAATGTTTTAAACATTACATTGGTCTGATAAAGTGATGCCGCAATTGTTTATATCCATAAACCCTTAAAAATACTATATGTGTCGATTTGTAACTTTTGCGCTATTATATATATATATATATATATATATATATATATATACAGCGGTAATTGTTTAATATAATAATTTCACATAAACTCTGCCACAGTCAGTGCAAAATATAGCTCCGGCAAAATATTTTAATACCTTATTCCGCGATCAATAATCCTGCTGTGCCACAGTTGATATAAAATATAAGCCATAGTCGGTGTAAAATATAGCTATACAACGAAAACAATACAAGCAAAATATTGTATATAGTATACTGGCGATCAATAATCTTAATTTCCGCATTAGTATTTTTAGTCTGACAGAAAAGGAATTTCAACATTGTATAATAGCTACAATCCATAATATAGACCTGACTGAAAACTTTATTTGCGTGTGTATTGTAACATTTCCAATGATAATGGTCGGTGTAATTACCACGCTAGCGTTGATGGAGTAGTGTATTTGCAGACAGTAAAAGTCGAGTAACTGTTTGCATAAAAATAAATAACAAGCGGCTTACGCAAAAATTGCACACGCACACATGTGTGATCATATTTTGTAAACCCAACCGCCCATGTGCTAATATGCGACGATCGCGATACAAATACTAATAGCCATGGAGGTTGGTATAAAAGGCTTGGCGTATGTCGGTTAAAAGAATCAAAATTATTCATTAAACCTCTACTCAGAGGGAGAAGTGTACCATACAATCAGAAATAAGACAGCGCAACTCTCGTATGCTGACATATTAGTGCGCATGAACTTATACTTTAGTCATTACCATGAACTATTGACAAAGAAGTTTATGGTGACATTTAAACTTGCTATCTTGAGGAATTAACCTGTACAAACATACTGATGGTTGCTGGAGAGGTTTACCAGTGTAATTTTAGTTATGAAGCTTCAGTTTAATAGTGTTTGCTTAAGATGAATATACATAGTTTGAAACTGAATCGAAAGCAACTACAACTTTACTGATGCACGAATCTGTGAGTACCGCATGTCAACTGATATATATTACAAGTCTGCCTTGCTTTTACTTTAATTGACTTCTTCTGATCTAATATTCATAAATATTAATATCCAATATACAAATATTGTGTATAACACAGTAAAGGATATTATAATTCACATATTTCAGCAAAGGTAGCTATCACCACCTCTCCACCCACGAAGTGTTAACCAAACTTTGAGTGTCATTTACAGTCTTGTACCTTCGCTTATTCGGTTGTCAATGTTTATGGATCCCACTGATCGTGAGATATACAGGAACAGGTTTACCGTAAAATCAGAAATACTTGTTCGGATAAAATTTCATGGTTTGGAATTAAATTGACTTATGTAAATATACAATTGTATTGGGTCACATTCTTTGGCCTAACACCCAATACAACATTACAATTTATTGTGGTTGATTTGATTTCATGAATATTTGTTACTCATAAAAAACGAAATTATATCCTCCATGAATATGTCTCATTTACAGTATATCTACTTCTTCTAGCAAGCTTATACAGATCAATACATACCATCAAATTTATCTACTGACCTTCTTCTTCTGAAGATAATGAACACTACAATGGCTATCAGAAACAATATTATCACCAACACAGGAATGACCTTTTGAGCCAGTTCTGAAACAGATAAGATATTGCAAGGTTCGCAAATACAAAGGGCACTATATTACATCGGATTTGTAAATCTTTTCTGCATGTCAAGTTCAATTTAGGATTAAGAATAAATACATGACTGTACATTAGGAACTGACCATGTATTGGTCGTTCTGTAAATGTCCCAAATTGAAGCTTTACACTCAGAACCTTTATGTTGTAAAGTCACAGGGGGTAATAATAACAACATGCGATCTTGCTTTGTTGAGCCCGCCTTTTAATTTAACTAATTAGAAACCTTAACATTGAGGTTGGTGAAGGGCTAAAAGAGACGGATGTACACTCACGTACATGAAAGTGACCGCTATGTCGAGCTTCCACAAAGGCAGGCTCGACAATAATAGCAAGTTATTATTTATGTTTATAATAATTATCAAATATAAAACATTAACTGATTTATTTTGTAAATCTATAACCCATATTAATAAGATTAGCTATCAGTACATGGTTAATCCTATAAGGCTGGTAAAATTGCTTGTAGTATGAATAAAGGTAGATGCCAGTTAGCCAAGCACCTAAACCTCACCCTACTATCAAGGATTAGAAGGACACCTAAGACTTACCCTACTGGCAAGGTTAGACAAGTACCTAATACTTACCACAATATCCGGCAAGGGTTAGACATACGCCTAAGAACCCAAGATTTACCCTACTGGCAAGGGTTAGACATACACATGAGACTTACCTTACTGGCAAAGATTAGACATACACCTAAGACTTAGATCAGAAATACAAAACAAAAATTAAAGCCTAATATCGATACCTATTCTGAGAGTATATCTTGATTTGTTGAATGCATGTGCTAAAAGTCTATATTTGATGTGTATCCTACATGGAATTTTCCATGTACCTCAGCTTCTGGAAGCCGTAGTGTAGCTTAGTTGGATGAGAATATGACTCGTAATCCAAGGGTCCAAGTTCATACTAACTTAGGTTAGCCCAGGCAGCTGCGTCGATGTGTCCATGGTAAAAGCACTTAGCTCCCATTTCCTTATCTTAATACAGCAAATAAAGTGCTGCAGCTGCTATTAAAACCAACCATTCAACCAACCAACCTATTGGTCAAGGAATAAGCTGCTACTTTAATTGTCAAATATTAAGTCAGATGCAGAGACTAAAGGTAAAACTAAAAATTAAATAACAAAAAACACAAAGGCAAAAATGCAGTCAGATGTACAGTGTATTCGTGTTTTAAAGATGGTTAGGCAACTATTTACCTGATGAAAACGGGATTTACCGGAAAATCAAAATAATAAAGTTAATGATGATATAATCTCCTAATTCCTGTGGTACAGTTGTTCAAACTAGTCATGGGAGTCATAAAAGTAGACCATGTTAAAAATGTGGTAGTCCAATACAGAGGCACTGCATATTTTAACTGAAATCAAATTAGGATCGGTTACAGTAAACCACAAACGAAAGAAAAATAAATCAAATAGCCGAGTAAAAAATAAACGTCACCCAATATAGAGGGATCCATAACCATACCATGGCCAGTTTTGTAATGAGGTACTTTATAATGAGGTGATTTATAGTGAGGAGCACTGTATTACGTCAGTATGAACAAGAGTAAAAATCAGAAATCTAGATAATACATAGATGGATTTATATCATATCAACACATGTACCACACATAACCAACTGCAAATGGTCTAGACCCAGATCTTTCATCGCGTACTGCACTGCAGATTAGCGTATATTTACCCACATTTATTCATGCATCACACATACGCACCTGCAAATGGTTTAGCCCCAGATCTGTCATAGCATACTATACATGCATATTAGTGTAAATGTTTCATATTTATCCATGTATCACGCATGAACTGCAAATGGTCTAGACGCAGGTCGATCAGAGCATACTGCACCTGCAGATCAGCGTATATTTGCTCATATTTATCCATGTATCACACTTATCAAACTACACATATTATAAACCCATATCTGTCATCGCATAATGCACCCGCAAATTATACCCTATTTGCCCATATGTATTCATGTATCAAATAAACCCAACTGCAAATGATCTAGACCCTGATATATCATCGCACACTGCCCCGCAAATTATATCCTATTTGCCCATATGTATTCATGTACATGTACCACTCATACCAAACCGCAAACGGTCTACACTTAGATCTGCCATCGCATACTGTACCGGCAGATTGTAGTATGCTTGCCCATATTTATTCATGTATCGCACATACCAAACTGCAAATGGTCTAGATTTATATTTGTCATTGCATACCGCACAGACAGATTGTAGTCTATTTACTCATGTTTTTCATAATCACATATATTCAACGGTAAATAGCGTATACCTAGATATATCTTCCCATAAAGCAGAGTTTGACCAGGCCCAAACACTAACCTTTTGGCGGACGAACATCCGGCTTTATGTATGACGATTCAATCCTTATTAAATGAGAGATGTTACAAAATACACCTAAAATTTCACCCTGCAATGAAATACCTGCATTTTTAAGTTTTAATGTTGTTCATGCAACTTCTGAATGAAAACAATTGAAGAAATCATTGGGTTTCGTTAGCCCCAAATTATTGTAGAACTTTCATTGATGGCATATCATTGAGTTACTGTGATGATAATAAAGTGGTTATAACGTAATAACTGCCCATAGTGTGAGCTCATTTCAAAATGGCTACTTTTGACTCTTACGCATTTATCTTGCATGTGACAGGAAAAGGCCAAGAATGTTTCGATGGAGATCAGGTCATGTAGTCTGGAACATTGAGATGATGTTTTGACTGGGATCAGACCATGCAGTCTGCAAATTTCTGAGGATGTACTGAATGAGATCAGGCCATCCAGTCTGGAAATTTATGAGGATTTATTGATAGAGATCAGCCACGTAGTCTGGAAATTTCTGATGATGTTTTGATTGAAACGAGGCCATGTAGTCTGGAAACGTCTAAACACAAGAATTAAAGTTGAACTCTTACTGAAATGTCAAAACTTTTGATCTTCTATAACGTTAGAACGTTCAAATTAAAATCACGATGATTTAGGCATTTTTTCAGTTCTCAAAACTATGCGTGCGCCAAATTTCAGTCACATAATGATACTCTAAGTATGATTTTTAATTATGGGGTTTTTAGTACAAGGTCAAAATTTGTGCTCGAACAGTTTCCTGACTATGGGCCTGGATCTCTGTAGTTTAATAGTGGATATGTGTTACACACTAGCAAAAATGATAGTTTAATGTACAACAATATAAAATAAAAAATGAGGGACATTTCGATGAATTAATGAGCTCACCACTGCTTGTTTCCTGGATTTTAATTACTTGATGAAGACTTTTGCTACATCTGGATCCAGCTGTGCCTGGTTTACATCTATCGAAAAAATTAAATGCACAATCAAACAGTGAAATGTATGTATGTATGTATGTATGTATGTATGTATGTATGTATGTATGTATGTATGTATGTATGTATGTATGTATGTATGTATGTATGTATGTATGTATGTATGTATGTATGTATGTATGTATGTATGTATGTATGTATGTATGTATCCATGCATATATGTATGCTTTAGCATTTAGCGGCACGCAACATACTAATGGCCATATGGTGCTGCTTTCCCAAATCCATGAATTAGAGTCACAGTGAGGACGTCATTTTTGCAAAACTACAGCAATTGAAACCGACAAAAATAATTGACTTCTCAGTAGCTGTGCGCTCTCCCGCTAATTTTATTTTCACTTATATATCAAAACACCTACCTGTTTTATTATAAACACTTAAAATGTATGAATGTAAAATATTTTAGTTTGTTTTCTACCTTCAAGGTTCACCAAATTCTCACTATTATCACATGTGGGTTTTTTCTGTTGACAAAGATGTACTTACCTGCAATCCTGGCATTCTGTGATCCATGTCCCTTCATTCACCGTACAGTTCACACACTCTCCTCCATTAAGGCAGTAATTACGGCACGCGGAGACATTACAGAACTGACCTTTATACGGACGATTACAGCTGAAACAGAAAACAAAAATACATTTTGGTATATAAGTTTATTTTCATATATGGCACACGGGTGCTTTTTCATTAAATAATGCATTAGGAACGTCTACCTAAATCAAGGACTGACCGATACAGAATAAAGGATTTGATTAAGCAAGAGTTTCGCACAATAATAAATTATATCACATGCACTATCGAGGGACTCCTTGATGCTCATGAATTATAAACCTGAGCGTGGTATCTTACTATTCAGAATCAATATACATTGGATACTTTTTCTTACATTCCCAGGTGGATTTGAAACAAAATGCCATTTATGTAGTACATTTAAAATATTAAAAGCACAAAGTATCTACTGAAAATATTGGGACATATAAGATATGACTTTTCATTGAACATTTCGGTTATAAACTCGGAAATGTGATTAAAACACATAGAGATAACTTTAATTCTGAAATGAAGCAAATAGAAAAACAGCAGGCGACGTGACATCGTGTATGTGATTACATCATAAAACAAGTCGGAGTGCCATTCAAAACACTATTGTGAGATCGTGTGAGATCGGATATGGTCACGTGTGAGGTTGATTGAGGATTTTCAACATGGGCATTCCACCTCCACAGAGCTTCATTCCTGCTCATTATTTCTAGTCTTGTCTGTCCAACTTGTATCTGCATATAGAATTCCCATGTATCAGTCCAGAAAAAAATGCCCCCCTTGCAGTTTGTTTACATTAGGCGGATACATTTGGATCTTATCCCAAGAGTAAGTGCTGACACCATATAGATTAGCATGTTATAATGTCCATGGTATAAAGATTATGCTAGACTTGTATAGAATTAAATTGTTCTTGCAGCATTCTTCCTGTCTAACATAAACTTAACTTTTCCTTACCTTAAACGTGTGAAATGCAATGCATTGTTTTCTTTATTAATTTGATGTAACTTAATTTCATTAAACTTAATCAACATTTATAGTGCCATTAAGTGCCCCAAAATTTATGGCCCCTCATTTTCGTTTTACGTTGTTTTTCCCGAGGCCCTGTTTTGGATTTCAACTGCATTAAGATGAAATCTTGATGCAGGCCGTGTGACGCATGCTCACAGATTCAGACTCTTGGTTGGGATTTCCCTACCTATCCCACTGCAGTGCATATGATGGATTCTATTAGTTTAATCAGAGAAATGTACTATGATACTATGATATATCCTTCCTGTATGTAGATATATATATATATATATATATATATATATATATATATATATATATATATATATATATATATCTGACACACAACTCGGAAAACGGCATGGTGAAAATAACATTTCCCAAAGTCTTCCTCAGAGGACAATAAAGAACATACACAGACACACACACACAAAGAGTGTTACTCTTCATTAGTTCAGACCTCTTCATTGTTCCAGATAGTTGTGCTTCCCTGTGCCGAACTAAATATTGATTGTTCTACGCATGTCACTCTTTGTGTGCGTATGTCTCTGTGTATGTTCTTTATTGTCCCCTGATGATAGTCTCGCTCAAGGTCAGAAAATAAAGCAAATTTGTTATTTTCGAACTTTTGTATCATTGTATAATACTTGTGCTGTTGGTTTGCATTTCCATTTTTTTTTTTTTTTTTTTTTGTTTCTTTGGAAACAAAATATTGGGAATCCGACGCTTATCAAAGTCTAGCTTGATTGCTACGCCTGTGTTGTTTATATATATATATATATATATATATATATATATATATATATATATATATATATATATATATATATACTGCGACAATAAAACTTCGTGGTCATTCAAAAATTAGTAACGAGATTTTGGTGAAGAGGTTGACAAAGTTCAGTCGCCACACCATGACTGTCTTTTATCCGAATACATGTTATAATGATGAATGTTAAACATGGGTTTCCCTGCATAATATCTTAGAAGAAAACTCATCTCAAATTATATTTCTGAAATTTGCTTAATAATTCACTCTTTTGCGTTTCTTGGAGTGCAAAAGATTTAAATTATTTAACACGTTTCATAAATATCTTGAAATGAGCAGAAATGTGAGGTTATATTGATCACATGATGAAAAAGCTTATTTTAGACAATAAAACCCCATAAGTGTAGTAAAGCTGACTTTGAACTTCATTTGGATGCCACATATATCACCCTATATGACTTTGATTACTTCAATTGTGATGTAATTAGATTTAAAATATGTGTGTAATATGCCAAAAAATACCATATTAACATATATTTAAAATATTACTTAAATCAGCATGTTCTTCACACTTAACAAAATATGTGAAATGAAAACTCCACAAACAAGCTTCAGACTTTCAAACCCACTATTGGAGAGTGGCATCTCTCATAACGAACAAACTCCACAGCTGAAGCGGTATTGTGTCAATCATGTATCGGACGCACACACACCTGACTTATACATTCCTCCTGAAGGGTAAAATTTGACCAGAGTGCATACACTACCAGTGTCTACTGGTATTGGAACACAATTTTGTTGAGTATGTCGACTTCCATCCCTTGAGACAGAAGTACTTTGATGTGAACTCAATGAAGAAGCTTTATGATGAACCAATTCCCCTCAAGAAAATCTTAGACCCTTAAGGGAAATGAGGTTTATATTACAAATCTGACCATATCTTTGATTTTATTTTAAATGTTTTGCCTTAATTGTTTTATTTTATATAACTTTTACAGATGTTATCATCTGTACATTTAGGTTTTATCGTTTAGTACTTAATATTTATGTCTTGTTCGGGGTATTCGGGGTGGGCTGGGTGGGCTTATCATCCTAGATATTTGTTCTTATTCTTTATATTTGATTACTGGAGCTTTACTAATTGGCACTATGTAGGCAGTATTGTGCTAACGTGCTGATAAAGCGTACAGTTACTACTAACGTATAGAACACTAACGTGGTAGTCATCTAATAAAGATTTGACAAGGGAAAGAATGGTTAGCTACGGTATATAACACATGAAAATCATAGACAAATTGTATTATGTGTCTGCTATCAACATTTGTAACTTGCAATTTCGAAAGTGAAATTTTTAAATGAATTCCAATGGCAATAATAATAAGCAAGACTCGAGCATTCATTACTGGTAATAATAATAAGCAAGGTGTGAGCATTCATCACAGTAATAATAATAAGCAAGACACGAGCATTCATCGTGGGCAATAATAATAAGCATGGTATTAGCATTCGTCACAGGCAATAATAATAAGCAAGACACGAGCATTCATCACTATAATAATAAAAAGCAAGACACGAGCATTCATCACTGTAATAATAATAAGCAAGACACGAGCATTCATCATGGGCAATACTAATAAGCATGGTATTAGCATTTGTCACTGGCAATAATAGTAAGCAAGACACGAGCATTCATCACTATAATAATAATAATAAGCAAGACACGAGCATTCATCACTTTAATAATAATAAGCAAGACACGAGCATTCATCACTATAATAATAATAAGCAAGACACGAGCATTCATCACTGTAATAATAATAAGCAAGACACGAGCATTCATCATGGGCAATACTAATAAGCATGGTATTAGCATTTGTCACTGGCAATAATAATAAGCAAGACACGAACATTCATCACTATAATAATAATAATAAGCAAGACACGAGCATTCATCACTGTAATAATAATAAGCAAGACACGAGCATTCATCACTATAATAATAATAAGCAAGACACGAGCATTCATCACTGTAATAATAATAATCAAGAAATGAGCATTCATCACTATAATAATAATAAGCAAGGTGTGAGCATTCATCACTGTAATAATAATAAGCAAGACACGAGGATTCATCATGGGCAATAATAATAAGCATGGTATTAGCATTTGTCACTGGCAATAATAATAAGCAAGACACGAGCATTCATCACTATAATATTAATAAGCAAGACACGAGCATTCATCACTGTAATAATAATAAGCAAGGTACGAGATTCATCAATGGCAATAGTAATATGCAGCAGGTCTCAAAATTAGTGGTAGTCTGCTAGCCCGAGGCTAGTAAATTTTCAATCAGTCAAGTAGTTTTCATAAATTGAATAGACCAATGGCTAGTAAAGCTTCAGTTGTCGCTAGTCAGCTTAAATATCGTTTTTTTTTTTTAAAATCTGAATGATCGGACGATGTCCAAGTGCTCACAGAGCTAATGGCGTTAATGACCGAGAGTCAATTGCTTCCCTAGCGGTTAGAACAATTAACATTGGACTTGTCGTATATCAAAATGAGGCTCTATAAATCTTTACCGGTTTTGTTAAATTTATAAAGTTTTTTGCGAAAGACTGTAAACCAGACATATGCACTTATCAAGTCACCATTATAGTGCCATAGTCATCAAAATCCCTATTTTAATTAACCATTCCGTCTTTAAAGGATTAGCAATTAAATTATGGAGATACATATTCCTTTCAAAGGTTTGTATTGTTTGTATACCTGTTGTGAAAACCTGAACAATGCTGATAGTGAGAGATCTTCTCGCCCTGCTTTCACTATAGTATGACAGGTATTGCCTCAAATCGTCTGTTTATGGAGTTTTATTACGTAATGACCAGGGTGAATGAGTATTTGTCTCTTTTCTTATTAAGTTATCTGGGTTTTTCGGAATGACGAGGCTCTAAAAAATGTTTACTCAGTCATCTTTGTTACACTTAATTTCTAGAGAATCAGTCTTTTTATGTGAGCTTGTTGTGAACATCTTCAAGTAACCTAGTTGGCGTTTTACAGCAAGATTTTTTATTTCAGAATGATGAATGAGGGTAATATTTAAAAAAAGGTGTTAATCTTGATATGTGACGTGTGCATTTTTCAATCTACTAGTCATTGTGGCTAAAAGGAAATTTATGTTCACTTCCAGAACTGCGCAAGGAATGAACATTCATCTCTGGTAATATTGATAAGCAATGTATGAGCATTCGTCACTGGTAATAATAATAAACAACAAGGTACGAATATTCATGACTAGGAATTATACTAGGCAAGGTATGAGCATTCTGCACTGACAACAATAACAAGCTTCATGTGAGCATTCATCACTGGCAATAATCGCAAGCAAGGTATGAGTATTCATCACTGGCAATAATAATAAGCAAGGTATGAGCATTCATCACATCATGGAATATGACTGAAGTTTATTGTTGGATTAGATTACATAGGACTTCCTAATTCAGAGATGCTATCAAACGCAACCAAAACAGAAACTAACTGTTGAAGGAAGTAGCTTAATTCGAACAAATAACAATAACAGAAATAATAATAATAATAATAATAATAATAATAATAATAATAATAGTCTTTATTTAATGAAGCTTGTTCAATTAACTTCCAAAAAGGAACACAAGTCTTTTTCGTAAATTAAAATATCTGAAACGTATTTTGTATATTGATCCACATGCACGAACAGGATTGATATTGTGATACCCTCCATCTGTCTGTAACTATATCTCTTCCGAACTCGTCGCCAAATTTATTAAATAGTTTGTCCATGTGGTAAACATCTGTAAAATGGATATCTATTTTAGCCCTTCCTCTGGGGTCCAAGGGAGGAGGTCAAAGGTATTAAACAAATGCAATTACATCATAATTTTGATTGTTTTTAAAAATGTAAATTTATGAATACAGTCATAGCTGGACAGTGCATAATCTCTATGGCAGATCTAAGGTAATGACCCCTGGTTCACAGTCCAGAAACTAAGGTGGGTTGGAATATTAATGAAATTTGTAGGGGTTAGTCATGGCAAGCCTTGGCAGTAGAGATAGTATTATTTTTTCATTTAAAGAATAATAACCTACATGCATTTTGTGTTCCTATCTGTGGAACAATTTCCATGAACACAAACACAGGTTTCACATCTGCTCCCGTTAAAGTACGGTGAGCACTTGCATACAGGTCTTTGATTCTCTGCAAAAGATAACGGAGTTAATTAGAAAAACAAAGATGAAGACATATTTACATTAGCTTAATAACTTATGCGGGTTTAAAGCAAAAGACTTGCAATAAATTCAGGTTAATATTACACTTTCAATATTATGGATTTCACTTGTATATTAACATTTGAATATTAACACTTGTTAATTAGCACTAGGATATTCACATTTGAATATTAACATGGTATATTGATGATTATTTCTTTTTTTCTTATAAAATTTTTACATTGCTGGGTTTCTTCTAGCTATAAAATCAGAACACCGTTTACTAGATTATGACTGGTGAATTGAAAGGACAAATCATCATACTTCTTATACGTACAAATTGTATATTTTATCATCTCTGCTTAGCAGGATTGTCTATTGGGATTTTTCTGTTATTCTGTTCTTAAAGTGTGTCTCTATGATCTTTACATCAAATGTGGCATCACTAGGAAAAAATATAAGTTTACGAAATTGGGTTATAGCCATATTTCACAACATTACACATTAGGTTGATTTGGTGATAATGATGATAACAATTTTTTTAAGCTACAATTATTACCTTTAAACAACGTGTTTGTTAGCAAAACTTTTGATTAGTAGCAATTTATTTTAAAGAAACACCGTTTGAAGTTTGTAAGCCACTGCATCGTTTCTTAATCACTGTCAATCCCAGGAAAGCATTTTATGCGCATGTCCTGGCAGTCAATCTGGTTCTAGTATTGATTGCTTTCATTATATACATACATGTAACAGTAGGAAACAATATCAAGACACTCCAGGTATGTTTTACTGAAACTGTCAGATATATTCAACCAATGCATGTCTTACAACCTGAAGCCTGTCATAATAAGAGGTAACAGATGTACAGCAAATACAATAATCATAAAATGAACGAGGGATCCCAGTATATGCACATTATAATGGCTCTCAGCTGTTCGGTAAGCCTAACTGGTAGTAAGGGATTAGACGTCATTGTTTCGGATATTGTAAACCGTCTACACATTTAGAAATGTTGGTAAACATTGCAACCTAACGCGTGTAAGTCTGATCCAACTGCTGACGGATCAAGGTCTATGTTCTTTGCATTTGGATCCCATTAATAAGTAAATACATACGGTCATGACCCCCAAGGGGTTGGATTTCCCATCCCACATTAATACACATGGTTGATTCCTTTTTTTAATCACATTACTGGGCCAAAAACTGTGACTTAGAAGGAAAATAGAACATAAAAAGAACAGAATTCTTCTAATGATATGCTCTACTGTCCGAAACGATTTTCCAGGAATTCAAGATACGACCAGTTCTTTTTTTTAACTGCTGAGTGTTGAAACCATCTCTGATATTTTTGAATGATAAAAAGTGTTTCGAATCAACCGCTGTGGAAGTCATACTCATTTGGATGTAAGATCAGCACCATTTTCGCTTAGACAAACTACACATCATTAGACATCATTTAAGAAGAGCAGCAATAACAAGATTTTCAAGATGGCTGCTGTAATAGTCATATTGACTGTCCGATCAGCACCATTTTCATTTAAGGCGAATTAAGCACTATAAGAAGTCTTTTGGTGAAGACTCCATGTTGATATGACCACCCATCAAGGAGGAGTAGCAATAACTAGAATTTAAAAATGGACATCATGACGGCTATATTATCTGCAACATCTTTTTTAGAAATAACTAGATATAATTAAGAAATTTTGGGGTAAAAACCCCATATCGATTATGACTTTCTGTTTGAAGATTAATAGCGATAACGTGATTTTCAAGACAGCTGTCATAGTGGCCATGTCGAATATCAAATCAGCAAAATTTTCATTTAGGTCCAATTAAAAATCACAAGAAGTCTTTTGGACAAAGCTTCATGGCGATATGACCATCCATCTATAAACAAAATAGTGATATAACCAGATTTTCAAGATGGCCGCTTTGATCTGGATGTCAGATCAGCACCATTTTCATTGGGGACAACCATAAGAGGTCTTCTGTGGAAAACCTATGCCGATATTATTTTCCATTCAGTCAGAGTATTGATAACGAAATTTATTAACTGGCTGTCATGGTGGCCATGCTCGATATCAGATTGGCACTATTTTCATTTAAAACCAATTAGACATCGCAAGAAGTCTTTTGGTAAAAAACCCATGTCGATATGACTTTCTGTTCAGGACAAGTAGCGATAACAAGATGTTCAAGGTAGCTATAATGGCGGCCATACTGGGCATCAGATCGGCACCATTTTCATTTAGGACCAACTAGATATCATAAGACGTCTGGCAGTGAAAATCCCACGTTGATATGACTACCCATTTATGAGGAGTAAGAATAGCAAGATTTTCAATATAGTTGCTGTGTCGGCTTTATTGGATGTTCGAGTGGCACTATTTTTGTTTAGGACCAACTAGATGTTAGAAGCTTATCTTCTGGTAAAATCCCATGTCGATATCAGTTTCCATTCAGGAGGAGTGGCAATGACAAGAATTTTAAGATGGCTACTGTGGGAGCTATATTTTACATTAGATCGGCGCCATTCTAATTTAGGACCAACTAGACATCACAAAATGTCTTTCAGTGAAAACTCGAATGTTGATATGACCATCCATTTAGATGGAGTAGCAATAAGTCCAAGTGGCGTCATTTTCATTAATTACCAACCAGACAAGTCTTCTGATGGGAATCCCATGTTAATATGACCATCCGTTTAGATGGAGTAGCGATAACAATATTTTCAAGATAGCAGCAATGGTGGCCATATTTGATGTCAAATCAACATCAATGTCATTTAGGACCAACTGAACATCATAAGAAGTCTACAGGCGAAGACGCCATGTTGACATAACCATCCATTCAGGAAGAGGAGCGATGACAAACTTTTTAATACGGCCACCATACTGGATGTCTGAGTAGCACCATTTTCATTTAGAACCTAGTAGACCTTGGAATAAATGTGCGTGTAAAGTTACATGGAAATCTTTTAAGTAATTTCGGAGAAGCAATAATAAACTTGTGATAATGGACTTAGGGACGACGGAAAACGGTCATCCCAGAAGCTCTTGTGTTATATAACCAGCTAAAAATATCCACTGAAACTTAGTCAATCTCAGAAAGAGTGTTGAAGATCTGGTTCACCCGAAAAGTGTTTAAAACACAGACGCCCAAATCAAGTTATGAAGTTAAAATGACTGAAAAGTTGCAGGTGAAAATAAGGTTATGGCCCTTTTGATCTCGTAGAGAAGCGAAGCGCCAGATTGCAATCAACAAACTGTAAATTTATTTTTATTCTTGCAGTACAATCTTCATCGATGTTTGTGGACCATAGATTTTCAGCAACATTGTCTTAGCAAATGACCTAAACACAAAACAGGAAACTGAACCTAATACAAGGATAAGCACAAATCACTGAACTATGACATAAAGGTCAAATTGACCTGGTTTTCACTGATGACTGAAGTATTCATGAAACATTTACATAATAGGAATATGACTCAACAAGGAAAAGTGTCCGAGAAAATGACTTAAATGCAAACCTAACATTAGTGTCGACACCAGATGAACAGATTGATGGACACAGAGCCTGGATACATATCATAAATCTGTAAGCCAGACTTGATTTGCAATCCGGCACAAAAACAGTTAGATGAGCTATGTGCCAATCAAACTGTCTTTTTTTTTTGCATCAAGTGATGTTCGTAAACAGTCGCATGACGTAGGAATAAAAAAATCCTGCATATGTGTTCATCATGGGAAACATGATTTTACACTTGATTGAATGTGGAAAAAATCCTACATATGTTCCAAACTAGAAAAGTACCTCATTAAAAAAGAAATTGTGAGAAATACTGATCCTTATTTACCCATTACACACGCTCCTCCATTGTCACAGTAGTTGTCACATGATAGTCTCTCATACAGAATCCCCTTCAATCCTTTTGGACATTTACCTGCAGTTATTGTATTGTGATCATCACAAGTCTCTAAAATAGATTAAAATAAAATACTGTGAATTAAATCATTAGCTTAAAGTTGTTTAGGGAGACAAATAAATGTCCAAAATGTTATTCACATAAAAGTGGTTTAAGAAAATGCATATTTCCAGTAATGGAGAATACAAAAGGTATATGATACAATAGTGCTGAATTTACAAAATAAAAAAATAAAAAAATGAATAAATAAATAAATAAATAACACATGGCTTACACACAATATGCGGTGTCACCTGTAACATGTGCAATGTTGTACCCCACATGACCCCCACTTGAAAAAAAATGTAAAGCAATGCTATCAAACTATAATCTTAACATTACCAGGGCTGTTAACATACCATGTTAGCACCGACACAGCTACCAACATATAGCCTTAACAATGACACTACTACCGATGTTGTTGTCCGTATTTAATCAGGCCAATTTGTGCTCTGGACTGTCTGTGTCACACTGGATAGGAGATACCACTCGGGTTTGCTTGATCATTATAGGATGTGCCGCAATTCTGAGATATACGCTGCTCGCGCTTCAGCATTGCCTCTGCAATTCTCCTCTATTCAAAGTCTGTAGCTCCAGTATGGACGAGACTCCGCCTGGTGGAACGATCCTGTGCGAGATCTTACCAAGACTCAATGTCAATGTTGAAGTGTTTCAAGGATGACTTGAGGGAATCTTTGAAACATTTCTTCTGACCACCCTGAGATTGCTTTCCCTCTTTCAGCTCGCCGCAGAAGATATTCTTTGGTAGTCGCTCGTATGACAGCCTAGTGACCTGGCCTGAGCATCTCAACTGTGATTTCATCAGCAGAGTGTTGATGCTTGGAATTCCTGCGCGTGTGACAACCTCAGTGTGTGGTACCCTGTCCTGCCATATTACCTCCATCAGGTTTCTCAGGCAGCCTATGTGAAAATGTGTCAGCTTCTTGTCATGGCGTCTGTACACCGTCCAGGTTTTACAAACATACAGCAGGGTCGCCAACACAGTGGCTTTGTGTACCTTCAGTTTTATTTGTAGACTGATGCATATGTGCTCCCACACATTTGCACGTAGTCTGCCTAAGACCGCACTTGCTTAAGCAATTCTGGCATTGCTTACATCATCGATGTGGATTGCACGTGACAGTGTTCTGCCGAGAGAGTTGAACTTGTCCACTGCCACAAGGGTTTTGTCCATTTACTGTAATGGTACGTTCTATGCATGGCTTTCCTGGTACAGGTTTGTGTATCACCTGTCTTCTTGATACTGATTGTGAGACCAAAGTAGTCACAAGCTGAAGAGAAATGATCCGTACTATGTTGTATGTCAAACTCAGAATTGACATTCAGTCGTCAGAAAATAAATGATCGCGAACAGTCACTTCCTGTATCTTCGTCCTTGCCTGTTCTCTCCTTAGATTGAAGAGTTTGCCATCAGCCCGATATCAGTAAGCATGGCAGAGAACATCATAAAAAAGAGGGTTTGGGCCATTACAAGGCCATGCTTGACTCCATTAGTGACTGGGAATGGTTCGGATGACTTGACGTCGTCCACGACACGAGCGAGCATGCCGTCATGAAATTGCCGAGCCATCACAATGAATTTATCTGGTCAACACAATTTGGCCATGATCTTCCAAAGTCCTCTACGGCTGACTGTGTCTAAAACTTTTATAAGGTCGATGAATGTTGTGTACAGGGTGGAGTTCTGTTCCTGGCATTTCTCCTGGAGATGACTAGCTGCAAACACCATGTCTGTGGTCTCTCGTCCTTTCCTGAAGCCACACTGACTCTCTGGCAGGAGCCCTTGATCGATGTGATGCAAAAGACGATTCAGCAGAATTTTGGCAAGGAATTTTGCTGGCTATTGATAGCAAGGAGATACCCCGATGGTTGTCGCAGGATATTATGTTGCCTTTCCGCTAGTACAAGTGGACGATGGATGCGTCCTTGTACTCCTGGGATATAGTTCCCTTAGTCCACATTGACTGTAAGAATTCAGTCAGTAGACTTCTGCCGGTATAGCATCTGCTCCAGGTGCTTTGCCATTTGACAGTAGGTCAATAGCTTTCACAGTTTCAGTCTGCATTGGGAGATCAGCAAACGATAAGTTGATTTCCACTTGGGGCAGTCGATTAATTGCCTTCTCGCTCATAGATGACTGTTGATTGGGGATGTTGTTGAAAAGTGTTCTGTCCATCTTTAGAGTATCTTTTTTGTCAGTGAGCAGCGTGGCGTTGTCAGCACTCAGCATTGGAGATGTTCCTGATGGCTATACCTTCTTCTGGAGTGGCAGAAGTAAAGAAGAGCGACATGAAACTGGTATTGGGCTTGCCATCAAATCACAGCTAGTTAGCAAGCTCCGAAGTCTCCCAAAGGGCGTGAATGACAGACTAATGCAAATGAGACTCCCACTGTATGGAAACAACATGCAACTATCATCAGCGCCCACGCACCCACCATGACCAACTGAGATAAGATCAAAGACAAATTTTATGAAGATTATGAAGATCTGATCAAGATCTGCAGAAGCACCAAAAAAAAAAAAAACAGACAGGCTCATCATCCAAGGTGATTTTTATGCTAGAGTTGGCACAGATCACCAAACGTGGCCAAGTGTCCTTGGCAGAAATGGCTTGTCAAATGCAACAACAACGGACTCTCTCCTACTGAAGAAATGCGCTGAACACGACCTTCTAATCACCAACACAGTCTTCCGACTGCCAAACCTTAACAATACGTCTTGGATACACCCACGCTCGAAGCACTGGCATCTTACTGACTACGTCATCGTCAGGCAGGATGTTTGAGTGACAAAGGCAATGAGAATTACAGAATGCTGGACTGACCACAGACTCATAGCCTCCAAGCTCAATATTCGGATTCAGCCTAGCAGTCGACTACAATGCAAAAACGTTTCTAAAAAGCTTAATGTCGCAAAATTGAAACAGGAGAATGTGAAACAGGCATTTGTCGAATTACTGTGTAGCCGACTGGATACAATCGATATAAACCTCAAAAAGGTAGAGGAAGGCTGGACATCATACAGAGACTTTGTGTACTCAACTGCATCCAAAACCCTTGATCAAGGGTCATAACTCTAAGAAATATAAGCAGAACATGCTCATCATCGAACTTGTCCATGCTCTTGTTAGGATGAAGCTTGACACTCGATTTAGTGTAAATCTAAAAATAAATGTGAGAGGCGGAGTATTCAAACATTTGTGCATTACAATGCCTATGGCTATATTAAAAAGGTCAAAGGCCATAACTCTAAGAAACGTCCACAATGTGCTCATCATCGAAATCATGCAAACGCTTGTTGAGATAAAGCTTGACAAAAATTTTGTTGAAAACTAATTGCATACATATCTGAACCGATTCGAAACTCAATCTTTCCTTAAATCTGCACGATCGGCTTACAGCTGACAGCTATTTGTTATATATTCATAATGGGATATTGAAATATATCAGCGGGATAAAAATGATATCACCACAGTTGCGATACCTGTTATCGCCACAGTGGCGATATCACTTTTGGAACTTTCTTTTTCTATTTAGGAAGTATATCTGCCCGTATATATGTTTTTCAGAACTGTATTGCCATATTTAGGACTATTCCATTTCTTCATCTTCATCATCATCATCATCATCATCATCATCATCACCATCATCATCTTCTTCTTCTTCTTCTTCTTCTTCTTCTTCTTCTCTCTCTCTTTCTCTTTCTCTCTCTCTCTCTCTCTCTCTCTCTCTCTCTCTCTCTCTCTCTCTGTCTCTCTCTCTCTCTCTCCATCCGGTTGAATAGATCTAAAAATGTGTCAAGACTGTTGACCCTCTTGTATACATTTATGTAATCAATGTCACGGTGCCATCAAGAATGCCTAAAAAATGAACCCCAAACAACAAAAAATAGGCTTCAAGTATTAACATTTTGTAATTAGTTTTCCACATGAATCATGCAAATTGTAAGTGACTGAAGTTACATGATTTGTTGCTATTCGATTTTCTGTGTCAGCCACATGCAGTGTGAAATACCTGTTACCCTCAACGACAAACGGTACATTTTTAAGAAAAATTCTTGATTACATAGTACTAAAATTGTTAAAGTAACTATTTTAACTGTCATCACAAATATAATCATGTCTGAAAACGATGGAGGAATATTGCATTGATCTTGATTGCAAACCAAAATTAAGTGATAATCGAAATTCGGATCTGTTGTTTGTTGATATCACACTCTGATGTCTGTTAAACCGTTCTTTCATTTGTACAATATTCCAACCCCAGCAATTCGCCCAATAAATTTGGTAACGAAAAACAAGCTTCATTTTCGTATGAAAACAGTCATTAATTTTGACAAAATACACAATTCGAGCGTTATGTGTACAATCTAAATTTGCAAAAAAGTGGCTGTCCTAAATTTATTGCAAAATTTCGAAACTTCTTTCTATCTATGTAGGCAATACAATGTTTCCACTTCACTCGTGAAATATTTCCTTATATCTACTCAAAAATCGCAGATATCCTCTATATATATGAACGTTTCTGACTGATCTGTATATCTTTGAAGAAAGGTATCTATCCAGTTTTCCACGTTCAAAATTAACTCAGCATGCACATTTAGTTGGAAGTGAAAGAAAGAAAGAATAATTCGTCTATGTAATAAACACTGCTGAAACATTCGTATGGCATAAGTGACGACGAAAATTCCACCAGAGAACAGATCCGTAAACCCTTGAAAGGTTGACTTACGAATTAATTAATTAATTATATATATATATATATATATATATATATATATATATATATATATATATATATATATATATATATATATATATATATATATATATATATATATCACATTTTCCTAACATATAATAATCAATCATTTCTTCCGATCTCCGAGGAGGCCAGGGTTTATTCAGAAATTTATTTGCCTCTGCATATTAAAATAATTGAGACATACGTGAGGGTTTACCAAACAGGTTCAATTACCATATCAGTACAAATATCCTTTCAAAAAGCATCGAATTACGTTTAACCGTATTGTATCGATGGAACAGTTAAGTTGCATTGATAGTTTGAACACGTACTATAGAGTGCGGTATAAATGCGAAATATTTGAAAGAAACGGGATGTTTAACAAGCGGTCTATCGATTTAGATTCAAGTGTTTACAATATTTGATCAAATAGCTACCTCGGGTCTTTCAGGAGTCCTTTCATACACTTAATTGACACGTTATACAGGTTTACGGCCTGGATACGATTGAATTCAATTTCTTTGCTTGATTATTAGCAAGTAAGATCAAGTAAATTCTAAGAACTGATATTTAAGTCATTCTGTTCCCATATAAACTCAGGATAGTTATGTATATTACCGTTTTATTCCATTTTGTCATGCATGTCCAAAATATTGATCAGAATGTCTCTCTACCCTTCCATTTCTATCCGCTATACCACCACCATTACAAATTTGTATTTACACTGAATCTGTTATGTCTGTTGTTAAACCTGAGTTGGCAATCACGTTCAGTGTAGTTCTCTAATGTGTCTGTATTTTAACTGTGTAACATATTTAAGGTTTTGAAAAGGGTACTATATTTGTAGGAATACATTGCTTAATATATGTGAGAAAGATAGGGAGAGAAAGAGATAGATACACCTTAATCCAGTGTTCATGAACACGACTTGTGTGCTTTCTTCTGTATGCATTTTCACGAAATTTATTTGTATATCACCATTGCATTTTGATAGTATGATTAATTAGACCGAATAGTTAATAATGATCATGCGTATTACAGCAAAGTGATTTCTGCTTGTATTGATCGCTTTAAAAAAAAAAAAAGGCATTGGTGATACTGCAAAACTAGTCCAGTTTTAAAGTGTAATGCGGGCGGGGGGGGGGTATGAGGGGCGATATAGAGGCGAGAGCGAGGTGAAGAAGAAATGGGCATTACATTAAAGAGGCGACTAGAACTTGGTAATGGTGGAAATATTACATTGAAAAGCATTGGAAATATGTTTCCGATATAAATCTGTTCATAAATCGACTTTTTAAAACATTTATATGTTGGGCATATCGGGTTTCCCCTATTTTGAAACAAACGAATGGGCGTAGAATTAGTCACACTCGTTTCGTGTGTTTGTTGTTTAATAGACGTTTTGATTGGCCTCTCACTTGTCTGAACGAACACTATACAATTATTGGAAATTCCGCTCGTGCTTCCGTCCACTTATTCATTGGATAACTTAATTATCTGTTAAAAACTCCGTTCACTCGTCTGTGAGTTTTTCTCTCCGTTTACCCTCTCAGTCTAACCATATGTTTGTCTGTGTATGGGTCTGTCTGTTTATATGTTCTCCCATCTGTCTGCACGTCCTTCCATCCATTTATTCTTCTGTAAGTTTACCTGTCCACCAGTTCCTTCAGCCATCCGTTCGCCAATTGCCCATCTATCTATTCGCTCTTTGCTGATCCATCTGTGTGTCTTTTCATCTCTTCGTCCATCCGCCAGTTAGTCCTATTGTATCCATCTATTTTTGCTTTTGTCTGTTAATCTAAACAACCGTCTGTGTGTCTCGTCACAAAGTTGACTATTTATGTCGTCTTCAAAAACGTTTTCTTCAAACAGAAGATATATTACAAATGTAATACACCATGAAAGTTTGCTTTTTTTTCATAGTTCTACCTCCCGTCTTGCACTTTAAAGGAGGAGTGTTAAGCTTTTATTCAGATTAAGGAAATTAAAAGATCCCGCTATCGTGAAATGGAAAGTTGTTTTTCTTCATCATGTGCATACCTGCTTACCTACATACATACACCATACATATATACAACAGTGACATATTTGGAAATAACTGTGAATGCATGTCATTTGAAAATAATATTTCAAACACACTTGCTTAATGCTATCTTGACTGTGTCTCATTTTGTCAAACATCCAAGCACAGCACAAATAGCAAATAGCGACTAGTCATGTACGCAATTTAAGAAATGCAGCAATAGTTTACTTCCTTGAAATATATACCCATTCTAAATACCTTACATACCCTCATTCGGATCTAGACTATTTCTGTGAGACAAAAAGTATGCCTCAGATGTATTTCGGCGTAGTAATTTGCAGAAATATTATAAATTTTGTTCGCGAGCAATTTCTTCGCAAAAATAGAAATCGCGATCAATTCAGACCACCTCGGTATTTTTACGATTAGACTGATCGTAAAATTCAAAGAGAAGCTGAGAATGAAAAAATAGCTTGATGCATTCGCAGCTTCTCGGTCAATACTTGTTTAGCAAATAACAAAGGTGGTCCGAATGGCAGCTAAAGGCAGTTATTGGCAATGCTCCATTCGTAAAGCCGCAGTTAGGGGCAGTAACACCCAAAGCGACAAGGGAGTTATAAACAAATATGCTGAAGAAAATGTGTGTTGCCTCTCTCTCTCTCTCTCTCTCTCACACACACACACACACACACACACACACATACACATACACTAATATGTAACTGCAAATACATATTAGTGTTCACTGATAATTTCCAATAATACAGACTATCATTATGGTAGTAAAGTAACTTTGATCTTATTTTTGTAGTAAATTAACTTCGATCTCCTTAACTAATCTAATAATAGCAAAACTAAATGCACTACATTACTAAATTAAATCTTTGGTATCAATTAATCAATTGCACCAAAAAAGAAAAAAAAAACAATTACCAACTGTACAACTGAGAATCGTGAACGCCTGACGGAAAGGCTTTATAATAAATAAAAAATAATGATCGCCATATTCAATAAACGTTTGGACCAACATGACTAATACGAAACATATCAGTTTTGATAAATATGGATGGAAAAGAGAGCATTAATTTCTTCTCTTTCGCATCTGTGTATACACTGTACTACCCAAGCAGAACACGTCACTGATATATTTATAATTAATATTCCAATGAATATTTGTTCCGCTGTATGTGACGTTATCATCATTTTGCATTTAAACACAGTAAAGACTAATACACATGTCGAAAGCAACATTGTTCTATGAAGTAGCCATATAGTAAATACATTTGGCAAAATATCACTAAAATCTGATATAGTGCCGATTATAGTCAAAAAGCAAACCTAGTCCTTTCATTGGTCTACCAATTCTGCTTAATTCTGCAAAAATAAATGCTATCCAGCATATTCACAAATGTGTACAAGATTTAAAAACTGTAGATGGTGGAGAACTCGAGTTATTATGCAGAAAATACTTTTCTTCTTTCAGACACAGTAACCTCGACCTTTGAGCTTTTGAGCCTGAAATCGATAGGTTTCTTCCTTATCCCACATGCAAGCTACAAATTTTGGAAAATGTGGGTGGTGGACAACTTACGTTATTGTGCAGGAACCATATTGGTAACAGATAGATGGATGGACAGACAGACAGACGAACAACATCATAAAATACGACGCTCTGCCTTATGACTAGCGTATAAAAACTGAGAGTCCATTGTACAGAAAACTGCAAACAAAGTTTAGTGTATCGAGGGTCAAGGACCAGAAACTGGATGTCCATGAAGCAGGATGCTTGCCACCGAGATCTCCGACAGTGATAACAATATACTGAGTGCTTTTATAGTGAGGGGTCACTATCTTATGTGTGCCATATTACCAACAGTTTAGACACAGATCTGACATAACACTTTTTGACATTGAAGCAAGATTTATGCTATTTATTCTACATAGTATCTCAACCAAATGGCGCAAACCCAGATCCCCGCAAAAGTACAAGAACAAAACTGTGATGAAAGATCCAAGGAATGCATAACAGCGGCACATTATAATCGCAAAGACTGTTTATTTTTTAAATTTCCCGTAATGTTTAAGTTGTGTAGATGGGGAGATCTCCACTGAAAATCAACGTATTAGGTTAGACACTGCGAAGTCAGAAAAAAATTAAAAAGAAAATGCTAAGTAATAGCAATAGTCTAAAACGAGCTGTCAGACATCATGCAAAAGTCTTTTTACTTAGATGAGGATTCTAAGTGGATAAATTTAAATCGAAATAGATTCTGAACAAGATGCAGAGGTATATTGATTTAAAAGTTTACAGGTGACTAGCCAATGCAGAACTGACACGACCAACGCTGATGAGCAAGCAGAAAATGTAATCCAAAACCATTATTCCAAGATGCAATGTCTTTATAAATAACAAGGATAACCAGTGAGGAAAACCTGGGGAATTATTTTTCTTTAGGAAATAAGTAAACCATGCATCTTTTAGTGAGAACAGATTTTCGTGCAATGACGACAAAGTAAAGGCCTCCGGTACTTTTAGGTACAAACTACCATCTTGACAAATTAGTAGATATGCTGACTATTGGTGTTTCGTTCTTACCTGCCACGACCACAATGCTCAGCGAGAGGATTAACACTGCCACTTTAGAAAAGTCCATGGCCATGCTAGAAGAAAATAATATTTAAAGTTCAGTTATTAATATACTCTGACAAATACGCTTTCAATGTTTCAGTTTTGTTAACAAAACTTTGGGACATCTATATAGCACCATAGACATAGATCTGAAGCTCTAGAGAGCTATTATTTTTTTTACAACAAATACTTTTCAAAGTCGATGTAAACATGCATAAGATTTTGAAATGCAACCAACTCACTAAATATATTTTATTTTATTTTTCTTCTTTTAAAACGAAAACGTTTAACAATGATTTATCTATATATTGCTTATATTTTTTGTGCATGAAATCGTTCATATCGGTGTAATATGTGGCATTACGGTTAAAATGACGCTTACAAAATAGAAACCTGTGTTATATATTTAGGTCTAAGCATATTTAAGATTATGTAAAACATATTTTGCTCAACGTATCCAAGATTAAAAGCCTATTTAGCTTCCAAACACATTCAATAACCAAATGAATGAAACATATTTCAAATTTAGACACTTATAATATTGTTAAACAAATGATATACAATAACTCTTTGCCAATATATTCATAGACGCCATCAATTTTACAAACAGTGCATCTGTCAGAGCCTATATTATGTCGACAAAATACGCCCTGTTTACTTATTATGTAGGGCTTGACTGATATCAAACACATTATGCATAGCGCCAAAGCTTTGCAGTTTACACAGTTAAGGTATGGATGAAGCAACGTTTTAACATAAAATGCAAGCTAAGAATCTGTTTTCTTGTATACCCCAGCCAATTCATAAGTAAGACAAGAAAACATACTCTCTTAGAAGTGGGGTATAGCCAATATGAGTACATAATTTTCTACATTGGGATTTTAATTCTGTTTCCACAATAAAAATGAACATTTATTTATTGATTAGAAATGCAGACAAAACCATAGACATAGACAATATGCATTTAAAGTCGTCATTTCCCCCAATATATATATATATATATATATATATATATATATATATATATATATATATATATATACCCAGAGATAGACAGATAGATAGATGGACAGAGGACATACAACCAGAATTAAAATAATATTTAACTTTAATATTATTTAAGTTATCAAGTTATCATACAATTTTAATTCCAAAGTTGAAAGTAGCAAAAAAAACCTCTAATTTATAGCCTAAATTACATGCAAAGAAAACATCACAAAGGAATGTATTTAACATAAAATTATATTTTTCTTTTATCCGATTACTTTTAGTCTCCAACCTCTTTCGATTCAAACAAAATCAAGGACAGTAGAAAGCAATCGGTTAAAAGCTTTAAACACTCCCTATTGGCGCTAACCCGAGAAACTTTACTGGGTTGCTCTCTCCTAGTAAAGTCTGTCAGTGAACTAGATATAGCGGCGAAATTCGGAACGAATTTACTATAAAACCCTACTAACTCAAGAAAAGATCGAATCTCTTCTTTTGGATTCTGGTCTAGAAGCGTCGCTGATCGCTTCAGTTGTGTTAGAATGGGTTTAAACTGCCCTGACAGAGTTACTAGATCATAATGTAAGGGAGTTTCTGTACTAAAGATTTTTAGTTTGCCACTTGACTCGTCTTCGAGTCTTTGTTATGAACAAAAATATTTCGTAATTATTTATGCAACCTACTTATCAAAAAGCTGATTATGACTTTGAATACATCTTACAAACCTACAAACCAAAACATGACACAGAATCGGAAGTTTCCATTAAAGTGTGATGATAGCATTACTTTACAGAGTCAGTAATAATAATTATGATAATGGGAGGAAACATTAAATGGTACGTCATGAATGATGGTTACTTTTTGGCATATGTAAAGCTGATGTATGTAGCTGAGCTGGTATTATATGAATAAGTGAATGATATCATTTAAATGCATGTAATATTTGTTCTTATGAAATTGCGTGATGGAAACTCTTTCATAAAATCAAGGTGTGTAGATGTTATTGGTGTGCATCAGAGACACACCGACACTATCTGAGTTTAGTTGTGCTAAGCCCGCTTTAAGGTATTTTGCCTAACAGGTAGGTGAGACAGGCTAGACATGAACTTCTGACATGTCAGTAAACATTCTAACGGGTCATAATCTATGGTTTAAGATGGATTTTTCCGATACTTAAGAGCATATATGTGTTATTCCCTCAATTGAATGGTAGGTATTGGTCTCCATGAACATCTGGGGCCGTTATGGTTTAACTAGAATGAAAACAATCCAAAACAATCACAAATCATTGCAAAATTCCATGCGTTAATATGGTATTATATAGCAATGAATGCAATCTTATCATTCTAGGTTTGAATAAATAGGAAACAAACATATCAGTACTAAACCTCTCTCTTCATTTATGTAAGATTTATTCTAAAACTGTGTCATTATTAATTGAATAGCGTTCATATGTTGTCAAAACAAGTTTTCCGCTGAACCCTGTGTCTCATCTGCGTGCTTGTTACTATAAACCTATGTCTGACTTGCATAAGCTTTCGCACATAACTTTAACATTGTTGAACATAATGCTTAAGTAGTCGATACAGACAAGACATAGACATCATGCATATCAGCGCACAACAGTTAGACCGATAGCAATATTATCTTGAAGTTTCAGTTCAATATAGCAAGTGATGTTGAAAATACATGGTTTTCAAAGAGTTCAACACAACACTTGAACATTTTTTACAGCAAAGAAATATGTTTTCTGCTTAAGCAGGTGAGACTGGTTAGACAGGAACTCCTTGCATATCAGCGAGCAATCCTTAGATCGATTGTAACATTTACCAGAGTTTCAAATCAATGCAACAATGTATCGTTTTGAGTCAATTTGTATTTCCGTGTGTATGAAAGTCGACATCACCACCCTACGTTACAAAGGCATATGATCAGACAACAAACCAGCCTAGATAAAGAGTTACTACTTCAGTAATTTGGTGCTCGTCATCAGTTTTCGCGAATAATTGCTTAAGTGCTATCCAGCAACCCCCCCCCCCCACTATCTAACAAAACAAGCAGGCAATGGTAGGAGTGTTTACAGACACACTGTACCCATATACAAACGTAATATCATACACAAATGAGAGGGGAAGGGGTTTTAAGTTTTAATTGTAAACAGAGACATAGATACACACACACATAAAACACAAATTGGCAATGATTGAATAGTATCTCTCTTTTCTAGACATCCGGGTGGCCCTAAAAGGACCTTTCTTTTCTTCTGCCATGACTCTCCTTTAGTGGTTACACTACACAGGTCGGGCACCGCAGGCTGCTGGCGGCGACAAGCCTTCCAGCAGTCTCATTGATCTCCTTTCCCCTACCTTCTTCCAAATTCTTCATGAGGGGTCCAATCTTTATCTCCCCATTGCCTCATTTTTCTTGGATCTTCATCCAGTCGGCATTAAGGCGTGGGAATTCCCTCTCCCTCTTCTGGAGCTCCCTTTCTTTCCTCTTCTGCTCTTTTTCTCTCTTCTCCTCCGCCGACGCACTCTTAACCTTCTCCACCTCTTCATCTATCACCTGTCTTACAAACTCCTTCGCAATTCTTAAGGAGGTCATACCCCACTTTAGGTGACGTTTGTGGGGGTAACACTCCAACTCCTTGATCTCACCCAGGAGATGCTCCACTCTTTCCATTAAATTGATGACTTCCATCAACTTTCCCAATTGCCAAGGTTGAGTTGTCATTCTTTTTCTTCTTTGCTCTGCACACGATCGACGATGAATGGCAAAACTGGAAACACGTCTTTTTATACGTGAGAAGCGCGGACGTGAAGGAAACAACACGTAGGTGTAGTAATGAATACAAATCAAGAGAAATCACGCCGACCTAAAAGAAGCTATAATTTCCCCCACACACCCCTATTGATCATTGAGACTGAGAAATTTATGACACACAATTTTAGGAGTGTTTATACATACATTATACCTACATAAACACACTTTCACACAGGGTAGGGGTTTTGTTTTAGTTGTAAACTTAGACATACACAAAGATACAAGCTTAAAACATAATTTTGGCACATGAGTAGTATCGCTATTTTCGATAGATTTGGGTAGCTCTGAAAAGTGTCGTTTTGATTATATTAGACACCTAGTGTCCACACCTCCTGGGTCGAGCTCAGCAGATAGCACATCTTCTACTTCATTTATCTTCACCCTAGGGATTTATAGAGACAAATGATGAGGGGGGATTATTTGCTTTACTTTCCCAATCTTCTGTTTGAGGGGCTATGGGTGCATCTGTTGTGGTTGTTGCTGCTGTTGTGGTTGTTGTTGCTGTTTCTGCTGCTGTTGCAGCCCCATATCCCAATTGTCTTTAGTCTGGGGGCCCTCCTTCGTTGGTGCTGCAGCTCCAGTCTTCAGTGCTGGGGACCCTGTTTCTCTTCCGCTGTTGCGATGGTCGTGTTCTGTTGACCGACCTTGTTAAGTTTCTATACAATTATTATACCGTGCATAAACTGTGATATTTGCGTTTGTTGTGTTCATTGCGATCTTTTAATGATTAAACACTAATGGGGTGGGTGTGCATACATGATTGTGAGCTATTCATAGACTAGTACAAGTTAAAGGAAATCAAAACCACGTGTTTCGTTGACTAACAGTAGTATTTAATTATACTCCTTTCAAGATCATATTTATCTGTCAGATACGTTTTTTCTTCAAAATTAGTAGTTTTGATTTTATGAGATCCGCACACTGTAGCGTTCGTTCTGATACCTCTTCCGTTTCCGGTTGTGTCCAGGTTACCAACGTAGAGATATGACGCTATACCAGAAACTATTTTAATTACGATTTATTTGATGGTACGATGACAAAAATTAGCATTGTTTAGAAAATATACAATGATAATAATGTTGTTATATATTTGTCTTTATTTTTATGACTAGATCACAATTGTTGTTTAATGAAATGAAATAGTTACTTTCTTACCCGCGAGGCCCCCTGCTCAGGCAGCCAGCGGAACTGATTTGCACCCTTCCTGGATGACTTGCATATGACTTCTATTGTGACATTGTTTTAAAAACAGGGGGAGAGCATCTATTCAAGGAAAAAGGGACTTCCAGTGGATGTGTGTAAAGGTTAGTAGGTGAATCCTACAATGTTTACTTGGAACTCAGATTTTATTTTTGAGAAGGCAGAGTAGGAAAACAAGTAAAATTGCATGCTTATCCTTTGTGAGAAATTTATATTTTGTTTTCATTCAGTTTGTCATTGATTGCATGACTGCATTCTATGGGATTTAAATATTTTCTCAGTAAGACATATATTTGGTGAGTTTATTCTCACTTGTTATACAAGTGTATCATTTTAAGTCCTAACAATTGAGTCTATATGGATATTTCCCTGAAATTCACTCAAATTTTGAAGTATTTATTTTGATTCAATGATAAATATTGAGCCAATTTGTTATTGAATGTGAGTGTTAGTCCCTCTGACTTATTCAAATATACAAATTGTTGGATAATTATAATTCCAAATGATGAATGGGTGAAGTCCCTTGTTCAAATTTGTACTGTGTGATATTTTGCTACATGATCTGTGATCCTTGATATAAGAAAGAATAACAACAAGTATATGTCTATTGTTGTTTATTGATACAAGTATACTGAATGTATTCTAAATAAATCAATGTAACAAAGAAATTGTCTTTTTTGAACTGCAAACCTATATAAATGTAGAAGTTTTAAATTATCTGCATTGAACCTGTGATTAAAGTCATTTGATCTGGTGAAAACGGCATTACACTACGCGTGTCTGTTACATGTTTGGTGTCATTTCGGTGGGTAATGAATAAATGTTCATATCCTGTGATACGAGCCTTGTGTCTCAAAGAAGGAACGATGGTCCATGGAATGCATGACTAGTATGGAGAAAGAAATGGTTCCCACTAGATCACAACTCAGGAAAGAATATAAAAGAGAATAAAGCCACGTCCTTAGTGAAAGAAGAGAAAGAGGAGATAAACAGGAAAGGATAAATGTTTTCAAATACCCTGAAGGGCCTCAGATTATGAATGGCATTGTTGACAAGCAGCAAATACAGGATAGAATTAGCTCAGACTCTGGAATGCTTGCAAAACAAAACATTGATACCAGGAATAAATAAAGATCATTTTGATGAGAAAAGAGGATCAAGATTATGGCATGCTGGAGACAGGACGAAATCACCCAAACATAGAGTCAACAGTGCAGGGAAGCAACCTGATACAAATGATGAAAGAGAAAAGTGTTCTGTTCAGCAGTTAGTCAAGTGGCGTAGATAAAATAGTTGATGAGTTACAACGGAAAGTTATATACACAGTTGAGGGAATACTGGAAGGTCTACCAATGGTACTGAATGATGCAATTACAAAACTAAATTTTGATCCTTTTAATAATAATAAGGAGCATCTAGATGATCTGTACGTTCAGCACTCCGAATTTACAAGAGAAAGTAACAGCTCCAATACAAGGCAAAGATCAATCCTTAGAGACAATGTGAGATACCAACCTGATTTTTACCTTTCTTGTCAGATATTAACAGCTGGAGATGGCAATAACAGAAGAAGAGAAGTTAGGAGAAGACCAATACGAACTGAATTCACAGATAGTTCATTTTCAACTTCAGATAATAGCAGTGATGAGTCAAGTGTGCTGTGTTTTGCTCGTACGCATAATATCCTAAGAACTTCGATGTCTAGAAAAAGTAGACCCAAACTTCCACCATTCACAGGGAAAGAGCCTTGGGAAATCTGCATTAATAGTTTTAAGGATGTTGCTATGAGACAAGGATGGACGACTGATCAAAAGCTTGATAAACTATTGCCTAGACTACAGACACCAGCAGATGAATTTGTGTATGGACAGCTACCTCATAGTGTTTGATCAAGCTACAAAGCCTTGTGTACACAACTGAATAATAGGTTTCGAGTTGTTGAGACTGCCATGGCATATGCTGCTCGATTTAGTCACAGATTTCAGAAGAATGGGGAATCTCTAGAGGAATATGCAACACAACTCAAGCGTCTATATGACAATGCCTACCCACGGAGAGACAAGCAAACAAGACGAGAGGATGTGTTAAGAAAATATTTGGATGGATTTCCAATGAGAAAGCTAGGTTTCACATTAAGTATATGACGAAGCTTGAAGATATTGATCAAACTGTTTTTCAGGTAGTTCATTATCAAGTGACCAGACAGAATATAGTAAAAGAAAACTACCAACGGCATCTGGACAACGCTACAATACAAGAATGGTACATGAATCCACCAGCATCTCTGATACTACAGATGAAAGCGAGACCGAGTCTGACTATAATGCAATAATAGACCACATCAAGCCAGCTGTGCCAGGTAAAGATAGACATAAGGTGATCAAAGAAACAAAATCATCTTCTCAGTCGGAAAAAGATAGTTTACAAAGGGAGAAAGAAAAACCCGAGAAAGAATCCATGAAAGAAGAATTATAATCCGTAGTAAAGAAAGCAGTAAAAAGTGAGATCCAAAAACTCACTCAGGTCAAGAACAGCAGTCAAATACAGACAGTTCGAGATATCAAGAAAGAAAGTGCTTTTCTGATAAATTCAACAACAGAAATAGAGTCAATAAACAAACCAGAGCTTGTTTTGTCCGTGGTAATACGAGTCATCTAATGAGGGATTGTCCTTAGCCAAAATCATCTCACCTCTCAGAAAGAAAACAAGTATGTTAATCTAGATCGGATTGATTTGCAAGTCCGATAGTCAGTCCAGTTTAAAAATGGCCTAACAGATGAAGAACACAAAGACTTCAAGTTAGAAACCAGCACCATACGTAGAGAGATACCAAAGGCATCTGACATATGTATAGAGGGATCAGTGGAAGATGTTAAAGTAAAGTTTATAATTGATACTGCAGCAGCGAAAACTCTAATATATGAAAAACTGTTCAGAAACATAGATAAGGAAAGGCAGCCTACACTTTGTAAAGGGGACCAGGTTTATCACATGCAGGTGGAGTATTGTTAAAAGATTATGAAAACTGTGTATTAGATCTTCAGTTAGGACCTTTGAAGGAATTGTGGCTGAAATTGAAGATGTTGCATTAATTAGAATGGATATCTTACATGGATCATCTGGGAAACCTGCAGATATAACCCTAAGTCAGGGAAAACTGGTGATGGATGGAAATGACATCCGTTTATAAAGAAGAATAAACATATAACACGAAAGGTAAAATCTGCAGATCATTAAATATTGCCAGGATTATCAGAGGTTGTTCTTGACTGCTTCATTGATCGATCGGAGAAAGATGATGAACATGACTTCCTTGAAGTTTTCTTGGAACCTACGACACATTGAATGGAGAATTATCCACGTATGATGGCATCTAGTCTTACTAATCTGAGCACCTCAGTGACTGTGTCAGTGAGGATAAAAAAAACTTTTCCCTTTTCGGTGTATATCAAAGATTATGCAATCATAGAACATGCTGAAGGGATAAAACCACAGTCTCTAATGAGGGTTCCTCTAGACAGAGAAAGCGAACAGTACCTGTTATATACGAAGAATCGATCTCCAGACCAGAAGAGCACTTCAACGATATCTAACACAAATCAAGTGAATGTGACATGTTTTAGTCAAAAGTCATGCTTAAAGGAAGCTCTGAAGACTGCACTAGACCAGGGACAGGAAAGCCTATCAGACAAGATACCAGATTATTTACAGAGACTGTTTTCAGAAGCAACTGAGTGGAAATCAAAAGCTGAGAAGGCTAAGTTGGCAGCTATTTTGATATAATACCAAAATGTTTTCTCCAAGGATGAAAATTATCCTGGGTTGAAACATTTTACAAAACATGCTTTCGATACAGGAGATACGAAGCCCGTAAAGCAGCCTTTCATGAGAGCACCTTTAGCCTTTGCAAGTGAGGAGAAGCAAGTAATCGACAAACTTATAGAAAATGGTATTGTCAAAGAGTCATCTTCTCCATGGGCATCACCAGTTGTGCTTGTGTGCAAGAAAAATGGAACTATCAGACCATGTGTTCATTACCGTAAGCTGAATGCAGTAACAAAACCTGATGCCTTCCCAATACCAAAGGTAGAAGAATGCTTAGATGCCGTTTCTGGCGTATCTATTTTCCGTACTTTGGATTTGATATCGGGTTTCCACCAAGTGCCGATTAAAGAAGAGGACATTCCAAAACTGGCTTCATCAGCAAACATCACGGTCTTCTGGAATTCCCTCGATTGCCATTTGGGTTGACAAATGCACTCGCAACTTTCCGAAGAGCCGTAGAATTAGCCTTGAGAGGTCTTCAATGGACAAGCTGCTTAATGTTTTTCCTCCTCATTTCTTTCTTTCACCTCTTCTCCTCCTCTATAACTTCAGCCTCCAGCATCGAGAGGACAAGTTGATTGGACAATTAGCAATCGCTTGTTTGGATGGAGCTTATTGGGTTGATCCAGGAGGCGATGCATATATTCTAGTTGTACTAAGGTCAGGCTAGGTTTTCTGGTCTAATGTTTGCTAAGTTTCTTTTTTGTCAAGTTGACGATGGGTGGCAAGTTTGTTGAACGTACCGCTTTACATTTGAGAAGCACGGACGTAAAGGTGAACATCCCTCCTATTCGGTACCCGGACGTGAAAGAAAACATTTTACTAAAGATCAACAGAAAATGTGGAAGAGTATGTAAAGAACAAGACAACAACATATGTTGTAAAATTCACATCTTTAATATTAAGAAGAAGCTTCTCTAACTCAAACAGGAATACAACCTGACACATTAAACATGAACGTATTTACAGGGTTGATAACTTTGTTGAGTCAGACTTGACTTCCAATGATCTAATATACTGTAATTTTGCCATTGATGCACACGATGTTTCTGGGCTAATGGAAAAAGAGTGAGCCATAATGTTCACAAAATCATCTTTCTATTTTGTCATCGTTCTAGAGTACTCACAATCAAGACAAGTCACCAAATGTTCAAAGGGAAATCTAAGACTGCGTCGATGAAACAAATGCACATAATACTGTTCTGACACAATATAATCTGATCCTTGTATTATCACAATATTGAATTGAGAAGATACAACATTTCTTCTCATAACGTCAATGATGTCGTCTTCCAGAAGAGGTAACCCATAAGAATCAAAATAGTACATACTGTGATCGTTAGGATAGTAGACGGCTATCCATTGGGTTCCTAGTTGAAGACTGTCGTCTGTGTTGATGACATAGGTTTGAACGTTTTTACGTAATCCATGTGTCACACCACTGGTTTCCGATAAGCTGTTACAAACTGTGAGTCAGAAGGTAATGAAGTTCCCAGGTATCCATTCTTGTTTGGTTTTTGTTTTTCTTGTCAAGTAATGATAAGTCATCAGTTCACACCTGATTTTTTCCTTCAAAATATCTGTTAAGTAAGTCGATTAACGAGTAGTCTCCGTACGCTGCTGCAAGAGAGCATCGATGCGTTTCGTCCCAGGGAAGTCAATTGAAGAATGGAGGTAAGGAATGGTAACGCAAGTCTTTATACCACTTTTTGAAAATCTTCTCTTTTGAGATGAGGGTCCGAGCTAGGCCTGTGATTTTTGCAGCCAAATCACGAGCAAAATAGGAGACTATATGTTCTTTTTGTTCTGACCCTCTTGACATCATGATTGTTTTTTTTGTCTTCTTCACTTGTGGTTGTGACTGTTGTTGTTGTCATCCTCTTTGCTTATCTGCATAGGTTCCTCGTGTTCCATCTTTTCTTTTTTCTTCTGATAGTCTAGGATCACTTCTCTAAACTCTTGATTTCCAGAGTTTTGTAAAATTCTTCATACAAGATAACGTTCACTGTGTTCGCCAGAGCTACTGCAAACTGATGTTCCACCCCACGTTGGCCCGATTTTATAGTGTGGAAATGTCACTCGTCGCTGCCTTGGTCTGGAGTGAAATCAAATCCCCACAAAGCATATCCTCCTGCATAATCGTCGTACAACATACCGTAGCTGCTGTTGGTACCTAACTGTCCCGTGGCATCAAACAGTATTAAGTAAGATCTCAAGTTATGTTTCTGGGTAAAGTTAGGTTCAAAGATCTGGTACACAACGTCTGGCCATATAGGGTGACTTCTATCTTGGACACATTAAATTGTTTGAACTCGGAAGGATTTTGATAGATAATTCCGTTAAGGATCGCATTAATGACGATGACAGTGAGGAAACGTTTTGGTAGTTGTCCT
The DNA here is from genome assembly GCA_029931535.1 of Margaritifera margaritifera. Lineage (NCBI taxonomy): Eukaryota > Metazoa > Mollusca > Bivalvia > Unionida > Margaritiferidae > Margaritifera > Margaritifera margaritifera. The sequence goes on along the minus strand of JAQPZY010001658.1, from coordinate 5,955,405 downwards.
TGGTATACACGATCTTCTATGTTGAATCGGAGTCCCGAGGCAATGGTGAAAGGTTTAACTTCCACTCGTTGCAGAGTATACTAGTTTGTCGTTCTGCTGAAAGTTTGACTGATGTTGTTTCCCACTTTAGGCAAAACTTCCACACGGCGCACTTACAGACTGGCTTCCTCAATGTTCGTTTTGTACTCGCTAGCTTTATCCATAATACAGAGCACAGTACTACTTCTATTCAATCTCCACTCAACAAATACTTGTCTTGCAACCACATGTCCAAATGTAAGCAATCCATCATTTCTAAACTGAGTCCTTCTTTGGTTTTCTGTCGACGGTCGCTAAATCCAGAATTAAAGATCATCAGCTTATGTCAACTCTGTGTCGTTGAAAGGATACAATGTGTCAGGTTTCTATACCACGAATACGTCCACATATGTGTTCTTGGCTTCTTTTCCGTACATCAGGAGATTTTCCAGGTACGAAAAGTTGATTTTAACATACTTCCTAAACCATGTCCTCGTTGTGGAGCGACTCCTTGGTACACAGGATACATCTTTTTTACAATTCACCTGAGAATTGTTTTCGAAAATGTAGTTTCTCCGTGACTTTTCTTTTTAAGAATAGACTATTTTGTCCAAGATCTCCTTTTATACAAATATTGACACTGTCAAAATACAATTTAATGACAGGTAGATAATTAGCAAACAAACTGGCAGAAAAAATAATGGACAGCATGTTCAAATTTGGCTTTTCAATTATAATTTTCAATGTATCATTTTTAATTTTCATTTCCAAATTTTCTTTTAAAATGTATATATTTTTTTTTATTTTCATTTTCAATTTTAATTTTCAATTTTTCGGTAAACTAAATCATCATAGTAATCTATAGACTTTAAACATGATGGAGAGAAAGGAAGTTATGCATCGTATATGGAGGGTTTGTACTTGTTAAAATAAAAAATTCTGACTATCTGTAAAATTGCGAAGGGTAATCGTACTTACACACACTATACCTACACAGATACGTATGGTTTAAGTTTAAGTTTTTGTGGAAGACATAACATACACAACCCTTTCCAGAGCCGCTTAGATTTCCTGGAAAAGAGATAATACTCAAATGGTTGCCAATTGAAACATAAACTAAATCCCTCCGTTATAATTACCTCTCTTCTGTGATAGTATATAAGTATGTTTGCATGTTTTGTTTGTGGAAGCAATGCGATTGTTCTGAACGTCTGAGGCATCATTAAAGAAGACAAAATTTAATCACAGGAAATTTGGTTCACATTTATAAAAAAAAATCTAAATATTGGAAGATATAAACAGAAAAGTGTTTAAATGAACATTTTACTCGCCTAAGTTACAACGAGTGACTAAGAAAGAAGACGACGTGTACGATATCGAAAGCATTCTCATTCAAAAACACGTAAAGTGGAAAAACATCGACTCCAAGAAGTGAAAGTTCGTTGGAAAGGATATCCCTTCAGTTTCGATTCGTGGATTGCTGCTTTACAAGTTATGAAATATAAAGAAGTAGAAGTTGCCACCATGCCGTTACACACAACTGCATCTCCTTCTCAGAGTTCATCTTTTGACGAACTACAAAAACAGCAACAACAACACCCACTGTGGATGTAGTGTGGAGAACGTGTCCCTAAAAGACAAATTGTCTTTTTCTATCAAATCTTTGCCGTGTATTGTACTATCTGAGCAGCCATTGGAAATTTGAGAAGGCAGATAAAGTGTGGACTATTTTACTCAACCGTTGTATTAGTATATGTGGGGTAATGGCCCACTACACGCGGCTTGTTGAGTGTGTAATGTGGGGTGTTGGATAGCAGATGACTGAATATTGGTCAATGCAAGCGGTATGCTGGGGAGTATATGTGATGTACTGGTCACTACACGCGGCGTGCTGGATAGTGTATGCGGGTTACTGGACACTACACGCGGTGTGTTGAATGTATAATGTGGGGTGATGGAAAGTATATGACTGGGTGTTGGTCACTACACGCAACATGTTGGATAGAATATGTTGAATATTGGTCACTACACACGGCAGCGCACTACAAAATATAAATTACTAGCAATTACTTAAAAAGTATTTAATTTACTCAAAATGAGTAAAATCTAAGTAATAAAGTTTGTCAAATGGACGAGTTAGTACAAGTAATTACTAGTAATTACAAGTAATGATTAGTAAAAGAAAATCAAGTAATTGCATGTAAAAGACGACAAGCAAATATTTTACTTAGTAATTATTTTACTAAATAAAATATTATTACTTAGTAATTATTTTACTAAGTAAAAACATTACATAGTAATTATTTTACTAAGTAAAATTATTTGGTAATAATTTTACTAAGTAAAAATATTGTATGGTAATAATGTTACTAAGTAACATATTACTTAGTAATATTACTAGTTAAAATAGTATTAAAATATTACTTAGCACTAATTTTACTAAGTAATTTTAATCAAACACAGAAATAAGTCACATATTATTACTTTGTAATAATTTTACTAATTAAAATATTATTACTAAGTAATAATTTTACTAAGTAGTTTTAATTAATAACAGAGTTAAGTAATTTTTAGTACAGGGGTAAAAGTATGCATGTTCATGTCAATTGACAAATTTTGTAATTATTAAATTATTCCCCGTTTAAGAAAGTAAATGATTTACTTATTCCGGTAGGATCACAAGTGTAGATTCAATAGAGTCTGTTCTTACAGCAAATTGACATATACACCATGGGCAAAAACGTACATGTCAACAATGTGAAATAGTAATCGGAAAGGAGAATGATCTGCCAGAATTTGTAACATTAATAACCTTTGCTGAGGCCTAGAATTCAACATATATTTCTTTGTAGCCAGAAGAACAGTAGACTTAGAAATTTAATAGTCCTGCTGAATCAACAGTGAATAAGTCCTATGAGTAAGAAAGTAATCTAGGATTAACATTACAAACACTTGTTTGTCTTTCTTTATTTTTATAATGGTGCATTTGCAAACACTGGTAGATAATAATCGCAGAGACTACACACCTTTCCAGTGCTACCGTTTTCCAACTGCTGAGGGTATACCCTTAACCTATCTTGTTTGACTTATGCACACTTTCTAGAGAACTTATTATATATGCTCAAACTCTCCTCACAATTAATCATTGGGAACCTCTAAGATCTGTGAATAAATTAAATGAAACAAAGTGGATGGAATATATACAAATTCATAATTGTTTGAAACCATATTTATTATAATTACTTGAAACAGTATTTATCAAAGTTAAACATTCTTTCATATAGTTCTGTAATACATCAGTAGTTTATATCGTAACATTTACAAGTTTGTTAAAATGAAGCCTCTCAATAAGGAATCATGATGTACTGATATGCTGTTCAATTTCTTTTGTTATGTCACTTCTTACACAAAACATTTCATGTACTGTTACATTGTGTTCTTTCTAAATAAAGCATACTGCTTTCCTTGCAAAACTGTTATACACAGACCAAATAAAGGAGACTTGGTGGGTGTATGATCTGGATCATATCAAATGAATTTTTAAGGAAAGATTCCAGAAATTCAGGGCGATCCACAGAAAGGCAAGCTCTTCGGTCTAAGGAATCTATCACAGCCATTTTCTCCAGCATGAAGGAAAATCTTCACATTTATTTCCTTATGGCTTTAGACGCTTTTTACTTCACATCAGTATAGAAATCCATTAGGGAATGTTGTCAGATGGTTAGGTTCACCCTCCACCATCTGGTAAAAGTGTACAATGTTAGGTGAAAAACAAGAATGTTAACCATTTGAAGCACAGTGTACTAACTCTTCTAAACAAATCATCTCCGAATCAAATCCTGCATTCTCCCCTGCTTCTTGTATAGTTCAAATACCATCCACTGAAATAGATTGCAGCAACATGTACTATGAAACCTGGACACACAATTTTCATTATTTACATGTTTGGCAAAACAAAGTAAGTACCTAATTTAGTTCAACATTTCAAAATCACCTCACAAGTGTAAGAAACATATGTAAGTTTTATTCATGACCATTCTTTAAAGAGATCGTAAATTTTAGTTCTACCATCCATTTTGAAAGGGCTGCGATATCATATCTGTCAAATGTTCAGTACTTTACATCTTTAAAAAAAGCAATGAAATTACTTGATTTATTCCTTTAGACCTTTGAATAGAATCAGTGCCATTTTTCTTTTAAAAATGAAAACAAACATAAAAATTAGAAGCATATCTACATGTACACGAACTCTGAACTTGCCTCTGCTAAAGTTCACTGCATGAGTGTAATTGTAGAATTTGATATGTGAGTGGAAAAAAATCCTACGAAAAAAACGGAAATGCAATTGATAAGCTTGCATGTACTTTGCTAATATCGTCATCCTATTGTCGATAACTGACAACATTGCAGCGATAACTGGAGTTTGGCAGGCGCAGCAGTAAATAATAACGATCTGTAAAGTGATCTTCTCAGTGATTATGTGGAGCAAAATTTATTACGTTACGCGAAGTGTAGCTTTAAATATCAGCGTAGATTCTTAAATAGGTCTCGAAAGAAGGGAGAGAAGTGTCCTCCCTTTGTAGTATTATATAGTACATGTATGATTTATAGGTACATTGTAAGCAACCATACGAGTTCCCGTGAACCCGCCAAGTTGCAGTCTCGTAAACCGGAAAAATGCAATACAATCTTGATTGTACTCACCAACATGATTACTCCATGATTTTCGTTCTCAACAGCTATATCCAGGGTTATTCGATCAGTTGCTGCACATGTATTGGTATTACTTGAAATGAAATTCCCCAAATTAATTAGTACAATTGTGACGATTCAAACTCAACAATCGAGCCTGTTTGAAAACGACGCTCCCGCGGTAGTTCTGTGTCTATAATTACCTCAAATAAGCTATGTGCATATTTCGTGGTTAGTAAACCAGTCTCCAGATGTGAACAAGGCAAATAACCCCCGTTACTATCTCGATACTGAATTAGGTGTCTGTCACCGAATACCACATTTCATCTTATGGGATTTTACTATTTGATTTTATTTTTAAAAGTAAAATTCGTGTAGCATAATTCTTTATAGAATGCTGGCAGAATGGGATGGGCCTCTCTCTCTCTCTCTCTCTCTCTCTCTCTCTCTCTCTCTCTCTCTCTCTCTCTCTCTCTCTCTCTCAGCAAGAAAACAATAATTATTCCAGTATATGTACATTTTTAAGTTTTTATTCAGTATGAAAAAACTGCCAATTTTTGTTCTTCTTCTGGCAGCAGATAATAATAATGATAATAATAATAATAGTTCACACACTGTTCACAACAACAACAACACTTACAGTAACAAAAACAGGGAAAGGTATTAGAAGCAAAAGAAAAGATTCAGAAGAAACGAATTTTATAAATAATGATTATTTTTATTTTGTTTTGGAGCAAAATACTCATTATTTAAGCATTGCTATTGAATTAAAATGTATAATGCAGGAAATAAAATCACATTCATTTACTTTTCTTTAATCTATGAATAATGGAGTTTATTATTATTATTATTATTATTATTATTATTACTATTATTATTATTAGTTAAAAGTTTTGATATTTACCACATTCAAAAATGTAGTAAATGTAGTATAAATCTAGTAAAGTATAACAAGATAAAATTACTGGAAATTAAGTGATAATCTTCATGTTTCATTTAAGAAGGTATTCAGAATATGAGTAAAAAATGTTACTTTAAACACACACACACAAATTTAGTGATATATAATTACCTAAGTTAGTTTTTTATGTGCCCAGGTTAGCTTACTCATGTTGCATTTATTCAAGTAAATCATATAATTCATACCAGAAAATGAAGTAATTTGATTACTTATTAATAATCTCCTGTCATTCATTGTAATGAAGTAATTTATATTTGTTTAAAGTAGCCATGTAAATATGAGTAATTATTAAGTCAAAATCAGTAATCAGGTTTTAACACTTTTACTAAAATCAAGTAAAAAAATGCAAAGTAATTTCTGTTACTGTTTTAAGTAGACTGTCTTTTTCAAGTAAAACATGTAAGTAATTCTTGCTTGAAAATTAAGTAATTTGATTATTTAGTAATAGCTTTAAGTAATTTATTTTCCTGAATTAAGTAATATCTGTTAAAGTAAGTAATACCAAGTAAAAGCGAGTACCTAACAATTAAAAGCTATTAATCAGGTAGTAAACATTTTACTAAAATGAAGTAAAAAAATTACTAAGTAATTTGTTTTTAGTGCGTTTGCTGGATAGTAGGGATGTGAGTTGGATTGTAATATAAAATGTTGAAATTACTATTACCGTTATGGGCCAGAGAGGCTCAGCATTTTAAAAATATTCTTAGGTAAATAGTTTACATACATGGGTCATTCTGGACCAACCATGTTAAACCTATGAACATTTTTATCATTACCGTTCCCATATGGGGTCAGAGAGGCCCGTAATGTTAAATTCCTGTTTGAGGCCGGAGTGCCCCACAATGTTAAATTCCCATATGGGGCCAGAGAGACCCATTATGTAAACATACGAGGTAATGTTAATTCCCGTAAGTGGCCAGAGAGCCCCCACATTACTACTGACCCTGGAACGAACTTGATTTGGTACGAAACATTCCGTTACCATAATATAGTATCTTTACTTTAGGTTTTACACATCATGTGAAAGTTTGCATTCGATTTCAAATTAAATAACAGTTTTAAATGATACAAAATCTTCAGGCAAAACCAAGATCTCTTTCAGTGAAATAGACATACCTCGAAAACATCAACTAGTAGGAATAAAGCTTGGCAGTGTCTGGTAAACTTCTTTCTAAATATAATTTTGTCAAATTAATGGTAAAAAAAGGTATTCTTTTAAGTGCAGTATAGCAAGAAAAGATAGAATAATATGTGAACGTTTTTAGTGTTCTTCTGGGTTCATATTAGGAGGTGATTACTGTTGAAAGATCAGTGCCAAGTTTGAACCCAACTATGGTATGTTATGCATTGGTGTCAATACTGGATGGTAAATATCTACAAAAATATAACATCATTTCAATAGGTGGGTTTGTCATGATGTAATCAACCTTTCCTGTTGTCTCCCATACAAGGATCACACCGATCGAATGACTATGTATTTTCTGTTAGGTGTACCGCTATATTAAAATAAAATTCAAGCTACTATACTGATATAATCTGCACATGCATATTGAATTATTTACAGATAAACCCTGCAGTAATATCTTAAGAGCATTACTTTAGCACATATATGGTACGTACTTTAAAAGAGTCCTAAACTTAATGATTTCATAGAACACATATATCCAGTTTACAGCTCGGATGACCTTCATTTCACTGACTTGATAGGTGTTACCGCAGTTGTGAACAAAGGTAATATGAATGTGTATTTTTGTTGTGCTATGCAAAACACAGTTATGTGGTTTTATAATAATATATAGTAGATTTATACTTACAAACTGTCTACACTAAATCCCTGAAAAATGTAAGTTCCCGAAATATCTGCCGTGTTCACTGCGACGTGAAACACTTTTCTAATTTTTGTTCTTAAAGTGCTGTTGTTATAAACAAACCCACCAATTTGTGAACAAATAGTAACGACCTCGGTTATGAATAGTAACTTACCTGGCTGATTTTTGTGGTTACAAACAATTACTGTCCGGAATTTTGGACATCGCTCACATGAATTCACTTACAATGTGTATACATTATTCGTTTGGCTTGTTCTAGCAAATGGAGGTAGATTAAACTACCGGTAAAGAAAGAATAACGATCACGTGTAAACAGCAAATTCAAATTTTTGCATAAATATTTTCCCGTTTTAGTTTTTAATTCATTAACCCGAGTCTTTCCATCTGTCTATCTGTCTATGTATCATTTTTATTTATTTATTTTTGTCAATCTGGATATTACTACTAGTATAATTTAAGCGAGTACTACCACTTCTCCTCTTCTACTTCTCCTACTTCTCCCTGATGCTTCCCCTCAGCTCCTCCTCCACCTCATACTATTACTGCGGCTGTTGCTACCACTAAAACCGAAAATCCCTGGACCTCACATCAAACACTAAAAACATCACTATTATTAATTCTGCCTTTATATTTTTGTCTACTACAAAAAACTTTTTTTATTTTGCGCTAATTGTCTTATCGCTGCTAACGCTTTGTGGATATTTACACAAGAATCGTCGTTTTGAGTATTCTAATTTTCTTTTCTTTGTTGCTGCTTTATTACAAAAGATTACATTGTTTCTAAACTTTCACCAATTCAACCACTTCGGTTGCTTCTCCTAACTTTATTTATTTAACTACCTTTAAAAATAGCAACACCATCATAACCTCTATAAATATACTTGTCTCTTGTGATACACCGGGATCTGAATGTTGCGTAGTGCACTTGACATTACGCAGTTCAAAGTCGTCCTATTGAAAAATGTTAAGAAGCCTTTATTACACGCTTAAAGAAACTATATGCAACAAAATACACAGCTAGTGCATAATATGTAATGTATCAAAAATGTTGGAGTTTGTTTAAGTCAATCAACATACGTCCCCTCTGATTGTTGACACCGACCTGTATGTATCTGTTAGCGTGGGTCATAATAGCGCTGTCTACCTTTAAATTTACTGACAGTGTTGGTAGTGGTGGTGGTGGTTGTGGTTATGATAATAACATTAATGATTGCGGCAGCTACTACAATAATACAGTTATTATTACTCCCATATTTTTACCTTTTTGTATATATGGAGTGCAAAATCTACTGTCCGCTAATATTTTGAAATCTGCATGAAAGTATAGCTCGACCAACAAGATATGTCTATTAGATCTATTATTCAGATGAAAATATTGCTAGGTCCCACGTGAACGCTTTACTAAATTTGCTGGCCGTAAATTCTGCTCCAATGTAAAGGCATAACACATTTGGTTGTATGACTGTACCTTCTGATTATCCATGAGAAACAACTGTGCAACGCAATGTATGTATGTATGTATGTATGTATGTATGTATGTATGTATGTATGTATGCATGTATGTATGTATGTATGTATGTATGTATGTATGTATGTATGTATGTATGTATGTATGTATGTATGTATGTATGTATGTATGTATGTAGGTAGGTAGGTATATAGACATGTGTGTAGGTGGGTACTTTAGTAGGTAGCTACAGTTTTGTAGTAGCGTTGTACGGCACCTCACGACAATAGTGGCTATGCGGTGCGAACTGAAGATAAAGCTCAAAAAAATGTAAAAATGGATTACAGAGAAACGTACGAAGATAAACCACTCCAAACAAATGTAAACGTGAAGTACACGATAAAATATAAAACGTAAATATGTTTAAATTCTGTAAAATGTATATACAATAAAAGATAAAAGTATGGTCAAAATATGTTATATAAACAGCATTCCCTTAGAAAGTACTCGATTTTCGAGTGGAAGGAGGTATGTGGGTGGGTATATTGATAGGTAAGTAGATACTCTATGTAAGTGACTAAGAAAGAGAGAGAGAGACAGACAGACAGACAGCGACGGAGACAGACAGAGAGACCGAGAGAGAGAGAGAGAGAGAGAGAGAGAGAGAGAGAGAGACGACGAGTAGGACGAGAAATTAATGTTTTCATTTTGGTTTTTAAGCAGTATTTCCTTAATAAAAGTTAAGTTTGCTTCAATAAATTACTAAAGTTTCATCCAATTATCCATTTAGTTCCCTTTCTCTAAAGCATTTATAAAAAAATATGCAGCGGAGTTTTTAAAATAAGTTACTGAAGTAATCTATTACCAAGCCAGATATACTATTACAAGCATATGTTGTCCTTCAAATTATATGTATGTACAAATAAGTCTTAAAGGCATATCAGCATAATATTGGCTACATAGTGCCGAGGTAATTTAGGCATCCACAAAAATGCACACAAAACAAGGATAAAGTAAAAAAAAAAATACCATCACACGTTGCATTCTAGGGTGAAAAGGTTACCTATATCTCAGAGCCAGCAAAAGGGGGGGGGGGGGGTAAAGAATCGCAAACAGTTGTTTTAACCTACGGCAATCAAAATCAGTGGTGAGAGCTAGGACTGGAAGAAATAAAGCGTAGTGTTTACTTCCACAAGAACAACCTATCTTTTATGACAGAACAGTGTAATATACATTATGTTCTTGTCCCCACGTAATGTATGTATTGGTCTTTATATGCTTTCATCGCATGGTCTCAACGAATCGCATCCAGAATACAATGCTCACCACTATGTATTTTACCAATAAAATAGGTCCTGCTACTAGATGCAAAGTGTAACCAACGTAGAAACAATAATCAGGGCAGATGTAACAGAACAAGGACTTTTTAATTCAGTCCTATGAAAGGAATGGATCTTTTGTCTTTACATAAGACGAACGTAATCAAACACAATGCTTGATAAGTACTGGATTCAGTTCAAAGGTATGAAGTAATAATACATTTTGTGAAAAGTCACATTATTGCTGAACATGGGTCACATTAACTATTTTTAACACTGAGATGATGAAACAAGAACGCCGAGAAGAGACTGACGCCCTACGGACCGAAAACAATTTCCGGGGATAAAATATAGGACCAATTTTTTGCTTTTTTAACTGCTGAGTGTTGAAAAAACGTGTACTATTTTGAGCAATAACAAGATTGTGTTCAATTAGCCACTGTCGCATCCATATTTGACGTAAGATCAGCACTCTTTTCATTTAGAATCAAACGGACATCATTGGAAGTCTTTTCGTGAAACCCCCGTGTTGATATTACCATCAATCTAGGAGGATTAACAATAACAAGATATTCAAAATAGCCAATATAGCGACCATATTGGCGGTCAGATTGGCATAATTTTAATTTAGAACCAACTAGATACCATAAGGTGTCTTTTGGTAGGAACCACACGTCTATATGACTATCCGTTGAGAAGAGGTAGCGATAACAAGATTTTCAAGATGGCTGCCGTGGTGGCAATGTCGGACATCAGATAGGCATCATATTCACAAGGCTGATTTTGGAGAGGACCAGAACTGCAGTAGATTCCAGGCTGAAAGAAGAACAAACTGGATTCCTTGCTGTGAGGTCGTGTACGGACCGGATAGCAACACTCCGCAATATAATCGAACGGTCCCTTGAATGACAATCACCTCTGTATGTAAATTTCGTATACTTCACAAAAGCATTTGACATGGTGGATAGAAGCTCCATTTGGAAAATCCTTAGGTACTACGGCATCCCAGAGAAGATTGTCAAGATTATCCAGTGCCTCAACAAAGACAAAACACAGACTTATCTCTTTCTCTGTTGACACTGGCGTCAAGCAAGGATGCTTACTGTGAAAAATGATCTTCTCACTAGCGATAGGCTGGATGATGAGGATATCAATAGACCAATCACGAGGAACATAGTCTACATTCATTCAAAAACTGGAAGATATGGACTTTGCAGATGATATTGGATTGTTTTCACCATAGCCCGTACTACCGGCCTGGAGATCAAAGCGGACAAGACAAAGTGCCTGCGAATCAATACGATCCAGGATGCATCTAACAGCTGATGGATTGATGGATGGGGGGGGGGGGGGGGGGGGTTGGTGTTCACTAAAACACATTTTATGTAAAAAAATCCAATAACCACTTTTACTAACCAGCAAAAGTCCTTGTCCTTGCAATCAACACATAATATTTACAATGGGATCCACAATCATACAAATGACTAACACCGGCTTTTACTAACCAACGCACGTCCTTAAAGACAAAGAAAAACACGTGTAATACAGTAAAAAGAGCTTAAAGGGTAGGCTATATTATGCTGACAAAAACACAAACAATACAAGACCCACCTTTACAAACAAAACCGAAGAGGACACACGGGAATGTTATGATAAACTCACACCCTTAATTACAAACAACCACGCACACATACAAAGTATATTTGTTTATGTATGGTCACTGAATGGACAGGGTATTTTATGAGCTTTATATGAATTTAATATGGGCTTTTTTTGAGGGGTCGACGGTTTATGGGGATTATTCGAAATTAATATAAGTTTTGTGACTGTATGTGGCTTATGAGGACTGAACATGGTGCCACGTTTTAGGACAGCATGTTGCTTATGGGAGTTTAACATTTTTGAACAGTATAGGACTTAAGGCATGAACATTGTGTTGTGATATGGGACTCATAAAACTTTTAACATGACGGATCTATATGTGATAATGTTATGGGCTTATGGAACTTTTAAAACAGGAATGGAACGTGATGTTGCGAGAGACAAATGCACGCCTAATGACAAACACTTTTACAATCCAACACTCATATTTACAAACAAGCGGATGAGGGATAAAGTTTTATGCTACCGTTTCAAACACACATGCTTAATTATCAACACCCACATGAGTATCATATGTTGTAATTACTAACACGCACACGTCCTTATACTCCAACACCTACCCTCACCTCTAGAGAAGTACAGTTCAGTACAGTAGAGTACCATTCCATGGCTCGTGCGAAGACTAACATTATTTGTTGGTGTGGACCTACCAATTATACCAAATGTAACACAACGGGTAAGACTCAACTGATGTTGTCATTATCATTATTTAAAGATCTATCAGATTTGGATTTCTCCAATTTTTGTCATCTCCTGGATTTCAGACGGCACCGACATATACACACATGTATTTATCTTTGGGACTTATTATTTGAAAAAGTAACGATAATGTTTAGAGTATGCTTGACACATTATAACGTGAGATGTCATTTTGCTTTTTTCGAATTAGTACCAGTAACAAAACGGTTGATGGTACCGATGACTATGACATCACTAACTGGTCTATCTTCTGTGAATACGTGAGTGATTGATCAGGAAAATGTGTGCTCTGAACTGTCTGTGGCACCTTGGACAGGAGATGCCGCTTGGGATCGCTTCATCAATAGAGTTCATGCTGCAGTTCTGAGATTTACAATGCTCGCGCGTCTGCACAGCCTCTGCAATTCTCCTCAGTTCAGAGTCTGTAGTTCCAGTATGGGTGAGACTGCACCAGGTGGGGCGATTCTGTGCGCGATTTTCCCAAGACTCAGGGTCAATGTTGAAGTGTTTCAAGGATGACTTAAGAAAATATTTGAAGCGTTGCTTCTGACTACCCTGAGATCGCTTTCTCTCCTTCAGCTCACCGTAGAAAATCTTCTTTGGTAGTCGCTCTTCTTACATCCTGGTGACGTGGCCTCTCCATCTCAACTGTGATTTCAACAGCAGAGTGTGGATGCTTGGAATGCCTGCCCATGTGAGAACCTTAGTGTCTGGGTCCCTGTCCTGTCATCTGACCACTACCAGTTTCCTCAGGCAGTCCATGTGAATATGGTTCAGCTTCATGGCATGGCATCTGTACACCGTCCAGGTTTTGCATGCAAACAGCAGGGTTGGCAGCACAATGGCTTTGTAGACCTTCAGTTTTGCTTGCAGACTGATGCCTGTGCGCTTACACACATTTGCGCGTAGTTTGCCCAAAGTCACACTAGATTTAGCAATTCTAGCGTTGGTTTCATCATCGATGTGGACTGCACGTGGTAGTGTACTGCTGAGATAGGTGAACATGTCCACTGCAAGAAGAGTTTGGCCATTTACTGTGATGCAAGACACTACAAAAGGCTTTCTCGGTGCAAGTTGGTGCATCACCTCTCTCTTCTTGATACTGACTGTGAGACAGGAATTGTCACAAGCTGAAGAGAAATGATCCATACTCTATATGTGACTTGCTAATGAAAGTGAAAATCCAGCATTTTCATTTATTGCTTTCATGTGATCCATTTCGCTATAAAACTTCTTTCCAGGTGAATAGCGTTTAAACGATGAAATTCAATAAGCCATCCACATACGTAATCCTCATAATTTATCAACGAGAGTTTCTTCCAGTATATGTATCATTGCAATTTATGGCTTTGATCTCACTGTGTTGCTGCTAAGGGATTTTCCCAACGGGGTTGTCTTTAAACCGTTTGCATACTCTGAAATATAAAATTCTATTCCAAACAAAACATTATTTATTGAAATGCAGGTAATAAATAATCATCTTAATTCAAATGCGACTATAATTTATTGTTTGTACATTCGTTAACCTATGATTTATTGGCAACTTTTAAGTTTAATTAAGGGATGTATTTAGATGCCTTTCTATTCACTGATTACACTGGTCTACAATTTGTTCGAAGTCGTCTGCTTCAGAGATAAAATGTGCTATTTATTAGGGATTTTGATGTGCTGAATTCAGATATGACAATTAAAACGACTGATTGGTTGCTGTTTCCGAGATATTTAAGTTTTTACATTTTACGTCTATGTATATTGTGTACATAGTAGACTTTAATCATAAATTGTAAACCTAGGTCTTTTTATGTGTTTATGGTTGCTTTACATGATAATATTTCACCTGTCCTGTTTATGTAACACTTTAAAAAATAGCAAAAAGGTTATACAAATAAAAAATATATTGACAAATTATTATGTATATATAAGTACATAGTTTAGTCTTTATTCAGTGTCTACATGGCGCTTCTTTGCTTGTCTCTTGTATTCATTAAATGGAGCATCTCTTGTCACTGTTCAGCAATAGTCTGCAAGCATTGATGGGCTCCATTTGCTCTGACAGCGTTTCTCCATTGTTGCAATGTCCTGTTGAAATCGCTCGCCGTGCTCGTCGCTCACTGCTCCGCCGTTTGGTGGAATAAAATCTAGATGAGAGTGCAAAAAATGTATCTTTAGTGACATGTTGAAACCAAGGCTATTGTATGCCTTGAGGAGGTTTTCCATCAACACCCTGTCTGCCTTGTTGTTTCCGAGAACATTTGTTGCCACTAACTGGAAGGCTTTCCATGCGGTCTTTTCCTTGCCACGCAGTGCACGGTGAAATTCATGATCTCGAAAAAGTTCACGAATCTGAGGACCAACAAAGATACCTTCCGTTATCTTAGCTTAACTTAACCTTGGAAATTTTCCACGGAGGTACTTGAAAGCTGCTTGTGTTTTGTCCATGGCCTTGACAAAGTTCTTCATCAGACCCAGCTTGATGTGCAAGGGTGGTAACAAAATCTTCCTAGATGCAACAAGTTGTGGATGCTGAACACTTTTCATCCCAGGCTCCAATGACTGTCGGAGTGGCCAATCTCTCTTGATGTGGTGGGAATCTCTCGCACGATTATCCCATTCGCAGAGAAAACATCAGAACTTTGTTTATCAACTCTGCAAACCAAGCAAGAGAGCAAGAACTTTGAAATCGCCACAAAACTGCCAATGATGTTGGTCATAGTTTATGCACCTCAAAAGTTGTTTCATATTTTCATAGGTTTCCTTCATATGGACTACATGACCAACTGGAATTGATGGCAAAACATTGCCATTATGCAGCAAAACAGCTTTAAGACTCGTCTTCGATTAATCAATGAACAGTCTCCACTCATCTGGATCATGCAAGATGTTGAGGGCTGCCATCACACCATAGATGTTGTTGCAGACTACAAGATCACCGTCCATGAAGAAGAATGGGACAAAATCCTTTTGACGGTCACGGAGCATGGAAACCCTAACATCACCTGCCAGGAGATTCCACTGCTGTAGTCTGGAGCCCAACAGCTCTGCCTTACTCTTGGGTAGTTCCAAATCCCTGACAAGGTCATTCAGTTCACCTTGTGTTATGAGGTGTGGTTCAGAAGAGGAGGATGGGAGAAAATATGGGTCATGTGACATTGATGGTTCAGGACTAAACGTTTCATCCTCTTCCTCTTCCTCGTCTGACTCAAGTGAGAATGATTCTGGTGGTTCAGGAACCGGCAGTCCTTCTCCGTGGGGTACTGGGCGTATAACTGACGGAATGTTTGGATAATGCACAGTCCACTTTTTCTTCTTTGACACACCTTTCCCAACTGGAGGCACCATGCAGAAGTAACAATTGCTGGCTTTCTCCACATCATTGGCACTGCAAAAGGCATAGATTTCCTTTTCCTGTTCAACCAGTGGCGAAGATCTGTTGCACAAGTGTTGCAGCATATGTGTTTGGTCCACATCTTGTCCTGATCTCTAATTTTGCAGCTAAAATAAAGGTGATAGGCTTTCTTAACCATAGTGGTTATACTGCGCTTTTGTGATGCAAAAGTCACTTCATCACAAACATAGCAGAAGTTATCTGCCTTGATCACACAAGTATGAGGCATCTCTGCTCACTTTGGCTAAACAGAAATGTGTCCCTTTGCAAAATCAAACACTGACAAATAAGAGAGAACGACAATGTATGATTTGTAGAGCTGATATAGGGCAATTTATTCAGCAGAGTGATGTAAGCTTAGGTATGATTGCATCATCCATGACTTTTAGGAATAACATGATGCAATTCATATCATGTATGACGCAAAACCAGCTTCAGATTGCATCATTCGTTGTTTTGCCTAAAAAGCAAGTACTGTCCAAACCCAGTCATAGATTTATTCATAGATCCAGTCAAAGATGTATTTTAGTCATTTATGGTTTAAATTGAGATCCCTTCCCTTTATAACTCACTTATCCTCCGCCATTTCCAAGTCAAGGGTCGTATATACTGACCCAGTATAATATCTTTAAAACTAGTGCCAATCAAAAATTTTAAGCATCATTTTCGTTCTCAGTGAGCCAGAATTAGTAAAGTTTGACAACATTTATTGCGGAAGCATTTTGGCTGTAGACCGGTGTTATCAACTGCTTGCATCTGAAACTAGCTTAATTTTGAATTGGTTTAGTTCGATATACATAAAGGGCTTGCAAGATGATAACCGAGCCTTCAAGGAAGGACTTTTTATATATTGCTTGTTTTGTGTTTTATTTTCTAAACGCCGTCACATTTTGCACTGAATCCAATGTTGCTGAATTAGCTTTGTGACTTGTGTTGTAAAGAAACAATAATGGTAAAATATGTGCATAAACAAGACAAAATTAAATAAATTCGGTGAATTGTTAATAAACTGTCCACCCAACTCCCCCCAAAAGGAGCATGCTTTTCTCGCACAATATCTGGTCTTTAGAAATGATTGGAATACATAAAGTTAATATGATAAATAAACTGTTTGCAAAGTACTCATTCTTGATAAAAGCATTATTTATTTTCTGTTTCTTGAACGTAAGTATATTGAAACAAAATGTTAGGATATATCATTGTCAGTTTAAGGGACTAATATGTATGCTCAACACCACGTGCATCCTATATTTACGAAAGGAAAAGAGTAAATCCTGGCACTTTATGCTATGATGCTAGAACAAGTTCCATTCGTTTGGGTCGATTAAATCAATCAACACCTTCTTTCAGCATAAAATGGTGTGCTGTTTCCTAAATAATGATGCTTTATAGTGCAACCTCAAACACTTTTTATGCGTACAGAATGAATGATTAATTTACCACTGAAAATTATAGGCAATATTCGCATCAGTCTCACAGGCTTGAAGAACAAATGCGAATATTTACTCCTAATATACGACTTTCTAAGAAAGATGCATAATCATGTGCAGAATGCACACAGCGAAAACTTTACTGTTTAATGCCTGAAAGTCAAGCAGAAACGTTTGTAACAACTACAATACAAATATGAATCTAGCATAACTTCCATTGCAAAAACTTAGTGGACAAATACAATAGGTTTGCTATTTGAAAAAGAAATATTCATGCGCAAGTTTCCATAAAGCAACTTGCCATTTGCAACAACAACTCTCTGAATATTATATTTGGTGATATGCAATAAAATGTATTCGACCTTGACAAATGTTAGAAGAAAACAAAATGAATTCTTGAAACTGTAGTTTCATTTATATAACACAAAAATACCTTAATACATCAATTCATATTGAAAGGAAAATGACTCTTGACAAAATATTCATAGGCACACTTAACTTTTAGAATTTGCAAATTTTCTTTTATTTCAGATTAAAGTTTGAACAACTGTACAGGAAATGTAAAGTCGAGTCATTGGTTGCAATTTTAGTTTAAAATTAACTATATTGTAGAAACTCCTTGAGCAGTTTTGATATTGGTGCTCATGGTTTGACAAAGGATACATATACATTTTGTACTTGTGCTTTTAATATTATATAATAATATAGTATATCATGATTTTTTCGTAAATTGTGGCTTCTCTTCGTAACTTCGAAACAGTGAAGCCCATCAAAACCGAATCTTCGGTATACCGAAATTCCCTTAAGATCGAAATTTTTATTTGGTCCTGAATTTTGCCTTCTTTAATATCAAACATTTTTTTATACTAAACCAAAACCCTTCGACTCTGAAAACCGAAGGAAATTTTCTGTTCAAAATTTTAATTTTACAATAAAAAAAAAAAACAATAAAAAAAAACAAAAAAAACCATAAAAACGAAAATCAGTATTACTTGGAAATGTATTTGTAGCTACAAAATTCAATAAAAAGTTTATATTTATTATCCAAAAATAGTCTCTGGTTATGTATTAAGCAAAACGCACATTTGGCACCCGCTGGGTCAGATTATTTACGGTTAGCAAATACTGTAATAGGCTTATCGGTGAGTCAATCACCCGGAAATTTCCCAATGGTACGCGATATAAAAACAAAACTCGACACATGTTCCCATACAGATTAGGGCCGCAACTTTAAAGAAGGGCCCGATTTTTAGGTAAATTGTTTACAAGTAAAGGTTTGTAGCTAAGTCAATTAAGAAGATTATGTTTGTCTGTTTATTATATAATCGTGTTTGGTGTTATTTCTTTGTATACATGATCAATATAACTTTAAAAAAATAAATACCAAGGCTTCAATAGCTAAACCCGTGGCCTCGCTTTTGATACCTTGCCAAAGGGGACCGACAAAAAAGTATTCGCAATGAATGTGCGTTGTTCAGTTAATTTTTAATGAAATGTTAAAAGGGCTAACAGCACTCTTATTTGTTTGCACACTTATACGCACACAGACATAACCGCTTTCTCTATTTCACACACGCACAAGCACAGTTCTCTCTCAAATCACTTGGAACACATTAACGTTATTTTAATTGTAAAACTTTTCGGCCTATTTGGTCCTAAAAGTTAAGACTAATATCGTCGATGATGTGCTTGTTCATCAACTCAAAAAAATACATATTTTTTTCACTTCTGCAATACCTACAGCAAACCGAAAACCTCTCAAAACCGAAAATTAAATTTGGTCTCATTTCCAGTGGTGTTCTGTTTTGAGGGATGACACTATATATTTGGGTGGTAATGACGAAACGAATGACAAAAATCACTGCACAACGTAAATATTGTATCCTTCCTGATAGCATCATAGCTTTGGTATCGTTGTATACATTTCTTAAATGACTTCAGGCTCTTTAAGTAGAATTGATTAAATGCTGCTCATTGATACATGCATATGAACAACAACCAACCCACTGTTTTTAACAAACTTCTTTTGTGAACAGAACAGACCTTTATTTAGTATTGAAATCTCAGGTCACTGGCAGGCGGCATACGACAGCGACGTAATTCTTATATATTTTAGGTGGCAGTGTGTGTGTAGAGTAGATATTAAACGTTTTAATGTACAAACCGATATATAAAATATGGGGTGGTCATTATTATCGTATGATGTAAAACACTATGTAAACAGTCCATTATGAAAAAAATAATTTTGAAACGTATTACACATACATACATGTACGTATACCTACCCATATATACTCGTAAACATACATATGTATACTCACATACAAGCACAAGCACATACATACATTTGCACGTCCAGTCGGTGATGCAATTTGTATATTACTGGCAGTTACATAAAAATTTTCATAATTATGTCAACAAATTGAGAGAGACTTGTTAATATTGAAAAATGTTTGGAGGAAAAGAGTCTACTAAACTTTAATACATTAGAATTAGTACAATAAATAGGTGGTAAGAATTTACATCTTTCTCTTGAGAAAAAAAGGACAGACAAACAAATAGTGAAATTCATCACCTATGTCATCCCGATCTCAGACAGTGCATTTTCTGTCTTGTCTTGGTATATTTTCCCAAGGCCCTGACTCTACTGGAAGTTTGTGGTTGCTTGTTCTAAATTTTAGCAAAGGCAAATAAACATTTCTTTCTAACGATATCAAATACTTCTCAAAGTTTAAATCTCTTTTGAATAATTGGTAAGTCGTACCTTTCGATGTAGCTTCTAATCCTGCACTCCATTCATGAATAAATAAATAATTTAAAGATTGTGCAACGCTTGCTTTCGGAGCTTGAAGGTTACATACTGATGCTTGGTAGAGCAGATCAATTCTTCCAGCTGAAATAAAAATGTTTCTAATATGCTCAAACTATTTATAAATAAAGCCGGAATAAATATCATTGAACATAATATTGTATAACTTTTTGGAAATTTTCGAGTATTTTGCATTTATTATTGAGATCAAAAATCCAATCATGCGACGTTTGATATAAATATCAATTGGTTTCCTACCAAGTTCTAAATACAGGAAAGTAACTAGTGTGCACTTTCTAAGTTTTGTTATTTTCGAACCCAAAACTTCACATCTGTACAGCAAAATATGTAAAACTATGTGATCGAACAGTTGTAACTGTAAATCGATTGGAATTTGCAGGTTGTTTATTATTCTATAGAGAAGATGCATGGCTTTTTTTGCTTTTTCAACGTTGTGTTTTATAGCTTTAAAAATCCCCGATTTTTGGAAAAAAATAATACCTAGGCATTTAAATTCCTCACAAGAGAGATGGTATTTCCACCCAGTGTAAATTTTAACTGAGTGCAATTACGCGATCCAAAAATTAATATTTTGTTTGTTTTTTTTTTAAATTGACATTAAGTTTCCAATTTTAGTGCACTGAAAGAAAATATTAGGGTTTTCTTGGAAAGAGTCTGCATCAGTTCCGAACATTACAGTGTCATCTGCATGTAGTAAAATAAACAGTTTCAAGTACATTTCGGTGTCACAACCTTTTATTCCAAGTGCAATTCCAGTACAATCATTCTATTGTAGAAAACATTCCAAGTCAGAAACAGTGAAAATAGTATCGGCGAGAGAATTTTTTGGTGAGTAACTACAACATGGGGCAAGCACAATTTGCAGCTGATTTTCTCCTGAAAAGGCCAGAATGGCAGTGTTGGTTGTCCATGCTAAAATTTATAATCTTTGTATTTGCAATGATTGAACTATATGTTGCGAAACAAAATCGCTAATTGTTAATGTCAGCAAACAATATCCGCTATACTGTATTTCAAACAGGTATTGCATACAATTAATATATTTCATTAATTTCGTTTCATCCAGATTAGTAATCTGTGTCTAATTTACTCACACAGCCAGCATGTAGTAGCAAATTAATGCACCTTATTTTGTTCTATTCAAGAACTGCAATCTGATGTGCTATAACCATAAAATGCATGACCCTATGCTAATAATCTGTATTAAAAATAATGTTAGCTTACTAAATAATACAGGCCTTAATACTACTGATCTAGCACCGATATGTTAATAACAATAATTAACCATACAGTGTAAGAAACGCTAGTTTTTTTTGTGCCGTATTAATTCAAATATAATTACCACTAACAGCATCACTCTTGTAACTCAGAAAACAGTTATGAAGGACACCGTATAATTTATTCTAATTTTAGCCCTCAGTGAGAAGTTCTATGCAGGTTTGTTGGAGAAAACAAATCGTTACGGGAGGACCGAAGATGGAGCCATTGTTAAGATTGCTTATGGAAGTCTCCCAACAAATGCAAAGGTAGCAGTACACTGTTATGCTGTAGCCGGTGTCTTATCATTCTTACCTATTTGTATCATAACCTTAGAAATCCCAGCAAATTTGATAGCATAGAGGTTGGGATGGAATATATATATATATATATATATATATATATATATATATATATATATATATATATATATATATATATATATATATATAACTTAATACCTTGATTTCAGGAAGATTATGATCTAGTTAAAGATGAAATTAAAATTGCTATTGTGCAAAAAAGGACTTTATTTTTAGTACGTTTTCATGCTAGATAACATTGGACTAAAACCATCTCTTGCACTGCTCCAACATTCATTGTAAAATAAGCTGTTACGTCTAGTTCATTACCATATCCCTTTTGCTTAAAAAATGCTCTGTAAACTAAAAACGTAAATTTTTAAATTTAGACCAAATGTTTTCTCAGTGTTATGTATGATGTTTATATAATATTATAAATATTTTAGGAAATTATAAATGTTTCTTCACTTTAATATTTGCTTAAATCTTAATGTTATCAGGAAAAAACATGTTTAACTAGTGTCCTTGAATTAGGTTGTTTTGATCAATATGTTTTCTCAATTTGAAGGTCAAGGTTGATTTTTGTTTACAAGTAAAAATTCCATTAAGATGACACATGTTCTAGAACATTCTGTCATGTGACCAATCTTTATATATACCATGTTTGGTGGACATTTTTTCAGTTTTGACATTACCATCAGTCTTGTAAAGAGCTATTACAGTTGTGAAAATTCATTCCAAATTCTAAGAGAGGAATTATTTTAAATATTCATTGGATTATAACAGTGCTCATAAACTTTTGGATTTTGGATTTTTAATTGATGATTTTGGAATTTAACTGAACTATTCAGAGATTTTGGAATACTTCATTTTGACATCAGCACATCAAGATTACTAGTACATCAGGACTTTGGAGACCATTAGCACATCATAACATTCAAGGACACAGCCGTGAATTCGGAACATTCTATATTTAGGACTTGTGATTAGAACAATCATTCTTATTGGATTATTAGGATTTCAAAACACATTACTGTAAGTGACTTTTTGATTTTTCATTTTAATTATCTAGTAATAAATTGCTTGTTGATTTTTACTTGATTTGTTGGTTTCACTTTCTTTCTGTTACATTTTTCTTAGACCATTGAGTCGTAACAGAAATTGGGGGTTCGTCTTCTGGGATCTGAATTTCTTTAAAGCATATTAGAGATATTAAATTTATCTTTGAAATTCATATTGATTTTGTCTTGGAATTTTTTTTTTTTTTGTTTTTTGTCTTTGGCAAAGATTTTATATAGAGAAATTTTTTTGTGTGAAACCAACAAGCATTTACTATGGCATCTAATGTTCAGAATTTCATTTCAAAACCTACCCAGGAGGGGTTAGAGTGCATGAGAAAGGATGAGTTGCTCGAGCTTGCCAGAAAATACAGTCTATCTGAGGCAAAATTATCATTGGCAAAACAGGAGATAAAGATTATTTTGATTCAGTATTTAGTAGGAAAGGGAATTTTTGATAGCAGTGCTTTAAGTTTGAAGAGAAAGCCTGTATCTGGTTCTGACAGGAAATTAAGGGAATTAGATTTAAAGAACCAGATTGATTTAGAATTGGCAAAGCTTCAGATTCAGAGAGAGAGAGAGAAAGAATAGAGGCAGATACAGATGGAGAGAGAGAGAAGGAAGAGAGGCAGATACAAATGCAGAAAGAAGAGAGGCAGATACAGATGGAGAGAGATAAGGAAGAGAGGCAGATACAAATGCAGAAAGAAGAGAGGCAGATACAGATGGAGAGAGAGAGAAAGAAGAGAGGCAGATGGAGAGAGAGAGAAAAAGAAGATAAACAAATACAAATGCAGATGCAGATGCAAAGAGAAGAAAGGGAAATGCAATTTAAATTAAGAGAATTAGAACTGGCAAACAGAGCACACTCCACTCCTTTAAACACAAGTCCAGGTTTTGATGTTACTAGATATATTAGGTTAGTACCCCCTTTTCAGGAAAAAGAAGTAGATAAATACTTTCTTCATTTCGAGAAAATAGCTGAAAACTGTAAATGGCCCAGAGAGCATTGGACTTTGTTATTACAAAGTGTACTTATTGGCAAAGCTCGTGAAGTCTACACTTCACTGTCAGTACAACAAAGCACTGATTATGATGTGGTTAAGGAGTACATCTTGAAAGCTTATGAGTTGGTACCAGAGGCATATCGACAAAGGTTTAGGAATTGTAGAAAAGAAACTGGACAAACTCATGTCGAATTTGCAAGGGATAAAGAACAACTATTTGATAGGTGGTGCTCAGCCAAGAAAGTTGATCAAGCTTATGATAACCTCAGACAGCTCGTATTAATTGAAGAGTTCAAAAGGTGCATCCATAGTGATGTTAAAACCTATCTTGACGAGCAGAATGTGGAAACTTTGGAAAATGCTGCTCGTATGGCTGATGATTATTCCTTGACTCACAAAATTTCATTTGGTAATAAATCGTCCTCTCGGCAGTTTTCTGGTAAAAAACCATTTCAATCTCATTCGATTACTTCCAAATTTTACAACAGCACAACTGTTAGGAATCAAACATCTGATAAGACTGATCAGAAATCCTTATCTCTTCCTACGTGCACTTATTGTAAAACGAAAGGGCACGTTATTTCTGATTGCTTCAAGTTGAAAAATAAGCAACAGAGAAAAGACAGAGCTTTTCCAAATGCTCTTATTTCTACGAGGTCAAGGTCACGGTCTTGTATTGAAAGCAATACATTTGTTGGGTCAAACAAACCCCAGTCTGATTCTATTTTGGAGGCTTATGAACCATTCATGTCAGAAGGTTCTATATCACTTATTGCTGATTCTGCCAAACCTATCCCAATTAAAATATTAAGGGACACTGGAGCTTCTCAGAGTCTTTTATTATCAGGTACTTTGCCTTTGTCTGAGGAGTCTTCTTCAAGTGAAAGTGTTCTTGTTCAGGGAGTAGAGTGCGGCTTTGTAAATGTTCCTCTCCATTGTGTAAATTTGGCATCAGACTTAGTTTCTAGACCTGTGACTGTTGGGGCAGTGACTTCTTTACCCATAGAGGGTGTTCATTTATTACTAGGCAATGACCTAGCTGGAGATAAGGTTGTGGTTAATCCACTTGTAACTGACAAGCCTTGTTTGGATCAGAAAGTTGATCCTGTCGAAACTGAAATCCCTGATTTGTACCCTGCTTGTGCAATTACTAGAGCTATGACAAAAAGAGCTCTTGAGATTGATGTTGATCAGGATATTATTCCTTTAGCTGACACATGTATTGGTCAGTTTTTTGATGAGGTCATTTTTTCCTCAGGTATTGATCAATCAAATGGTATTGATCACAGTGATCCTCTTTTGGCAACTCATTCTCTTTGTTCTAATCAGGATGACAAACGACAATCCCTTGTCGTTGAACAGGAGCAAGATCCCGAGATATCTTGTTTGTTTCAGAGGGCTATTAGTGAAACTGAAGCCACACAAGTTCCAGTGTGTTACTTTGTGAAAAATGGGGTCCTTATGAGGAAATGGAGACCACCTGATGTACCCGCTGGTGACGAGTGGTCAGTGAGCTATCAAATTGTTGTTCCTAAGTCATATCGACAGGAAATTCTTAATTTAGCCCATGAAACTCCTTTTGCTGGTCACTTAGGAGTCCGTAAGACTTATCACAAGAGCTTGAATCATTTTTATTGGCCGAAACTCAAAAGTGATGTTTCTAAATACTGCAGATCTTGTCACACTTGTCAAATGGTAGGAAAACCCAATCAGAAGATACCTAAGGCTCATCTGCAACCTATCCCTGCATTTGATGAACCATTTAGTAGAATAATGGTAGACTGTGTTGGTCCTTTACCTAAAACCAAGTCAGCCAACCAATACTTGTTGACCATCATGTGTGCATCTACAAGATTTCCAGAGGCAATTCCTCTGAGAAATATAAAAACTAAAACTATTGTGAAAGCTTTGGTGAAGTTTTTTACACTTGTTGGCCTTCCCAAATCTGTCCAGTCGGATCAAGGGTCAAATTTTATGTCTGGAATGTTCCAACAAGTTATGCATGAATTAGGCATCCAACAGTTTAAATCTTCTGCCTATCACCCTGAAAGTCAAGGTGCTTTGGAAAGATTTCATCAAACTTTGAAGAATATGATTCGATCATATTGCTTTGATACAGAAAAGGATTGGGATGAGGGTATTCATTTGTTGTTGTTTGCTGTTAGGGAATCAGTTCAAGAGTCGTTGGGTTTTACTCCCTTTGAACTAGTTTTTGGTCATACTGTCCGTGGACCATTGAAATTATTGAAAGAGAAACTTCTTTCAAATGAAGACTCAAAGATTAATCTTCTTGATTATGTTTCTGATTTCAAATACAAGTTGTCAAAGGCCTGTGAAGTAGCAAGAACTAATCTTCACACTACTCAGTCAAAAATGAAATTAAGGTATGACAGAAATTCACAGGAAAGGAGTTTTAAACCTGCTGACAAAGTTCTGGCTCTCTTTCCCATAACTCAAAATCCTCTTCAGGCTAAATTTTTTGGTCCTTATACCGCTGAAAAGAAAGTAAATGACTTAAATTATATCATTAACACTCCTGGGAGACGGAAACAGAAACAACTTTGTCATATAAATATGTTAAAGGAATATTTTGACAGAGATAGCTCAGCTAATTATTCTGTTAATTTAGTTGTACCTGTCCCACACATTGAAGATATCAACGATGGAATACAATCAGACTATAGTGACTCTGGTATAACCAATCTTCGGAATTCAGAAATATTGAACAACCTAGACCAGAGACTTTCACATCTACAACAACAGGAAAGAAATGAACTAAAACAGCTATTACATGACTATGAGCACTTGTTTCCTGATGTTCCAACACGAACAAGTAAAATTTATCATGACGTTGACATTGTAGATTCTGGGCCTGTGAAACAGCATCCTTATAGGATGAATCCTCTCAAACAGAACTATCTGAAGAAAGAAATTCAGTATCTACTGGAGAATGATTGCATAGAACCAAGTAAAAGTAACTGGAGTTCACCATGTATTCTTGTTCCCAAGCCAGATAATACATTCCGTATGTGTACTGACTATAGAAAAGTCAACAGTGTCACCAAAACTGATTCATTTCCAATCCCAAGAATGGACGATTGCATTGATAAAATTGGAAATGCGGAATATGTCACCAAGTTTGACCTTTTAAAAGGATTCTGGCAAATTCCACTGACAGAAAGGGCAAAAGAAATTTCAGCATTTGCAACTCCAGATGGACTTTATCAATATAAAGTCATGCCGTTTGGAATGAAAAATTCGCCTGCAACGTTTCAACGTCTGATGAACATGATAACATTTGGTCTTGATAATTGTGACGCTTATATCGATGACGTCATTATCTACAACAACACCTGGGAAGATCATTTGGAAACCATTCGAAAATTCTTCGATCGACTCAGTGATGCGAATCTGACAATTAATTTGAGCAAAAGTGAGTTTTGCCATGCTTGTGTCACATTTTTAGGACATATTGTGGGACAAGGTCAAGTTAAACCTATAGAAGCTAAGGTCAAAGCTATCTCTGAATTTCAAGTTCCAATTTGTAAAAAGCAACTTATGCGATTTCTAGGTATGGCTGGATATTATCGGAAATTTTGTTCCAATTTTTCCAAAATTGCTGAACCTTTGACAAGTTTATTGAGTAAGAAAACCAAATTTCATTGGTCTGACAAGTGTCAGGAATCTTTTGACAAGTTAAAGGCCATGCTTAAGAATGCACCAGTTCTTTCTGCACCAAATTTTAGCCAATCATTTAAATTATCTGTTGATGCAAGTGATGTAGGGGTTGGTGAAGTATTGATTCAGGAAGACAAAAGTGGTGTGGATCACCCTGTGTGTTATTTTTCTAAAAAACTAAACAAGCACCAGAAAAATTATCTCACAATTGAGAAGGAATGTTTGGCTTTGATATTGGCTTTACAGCATTTTGAAGTGTATGTTACCTCAGCTCTTTCTCCAATTATTGTGTACAGTGATCACAATCCCCTTACTTTCATCAACAAAATGAAAGATAAAAATCGGAGATTGTTGAGATGGAGTTTGATATTGCAAGAATATAACATTGACATCAAACACATCAGGGGAAAAGACAATGTGATTGCAGATGCACTCTCACGTGCCTAGAAATGTAATATTGCTTGAAGTAATTAAGTCCAGTATCATAAAACATGTTCTAATGTAATTTTAGTTATTATAGTATTAGATGTATATTCAAAAGAAAGCTTTATTATATAAATCTTTCTTTTTCTTTATGAGGGGAGGTGTTATGTATGATGTTTATATAATATTATAAATATTTTAGGAAATTATAAATGTTTCTTCACTTTAATATTTGCTTAAATCTTAATGTTATCAGGAAAAACATGTTTAACTAGTGTCCTTGAATTAGGTTGTTTTGATCAATATGTTTTCTCAATTTTAAGGTCAAGGTTGATTTTTGTTTACAAGTAAAAATTCCATTAAGATGACACATGTTCTAGAACATTCTGTCATGTGACCAATCTTTATATATACCATGTTTGGTGGACATTTTTTCAGTTTTGACATTACCATCAGTCTTGTAAAGAGCTATTACAGTTGTGAAAATTCATTCCAAATTCTAAGAGAGGAATTATTTTAAATATTCATTGGATTATAACAGTGCTCATAATCTTTTGGATTTTGGATTTTTAATTGATGATTTTGGAATTTAACTGAACTTATTCAGAGATTTTGGAATACTTCATTTTGACATCAGCACATCAAGATTACTAGTACATCAGGACTTTGGAGACCATTAGCACATCATAACATTCAAGGACACAGCCGTGAATTCGGAACATTCTATATTTAGGACTTGTGATTAGAACAATCATTCTTATTGGATTATTAGGATTTCAAAACACATTACTGTAAGTGACTTTTTGATTTTTCATTTTAATTATCTAGTAATAAATTGCTTGTTGATTTTTACTTGATTTGTTGGTTTCACTTTCTTTCTGTTACATTTTTCTTAGACCATTGAGTCGTAACATCAGATTGATACTGTATACCGGATACTTACTCAAGAAATGAAGTCCGTTACTAACGTTAATTCCGAAGCACGTTAGGTCTCTAGACGCTTGAGTGTTCCATTGAAAGATCTTATATTACACATTCTTTTACGATTAGAGTTTTGACTACCAAGACTCGACTCAGTCTATTATTATTAGAAATAGTTTACTTCATCCGATGTGTTCCATTTCGAATAATATTCATTACAATACAACTATCTGAAAATGTATGATATAAAAGTTGTTGAAATTTGTGTACAACTGGAGCAGAGTAGACTCTTATCCGAGATTACCACGGTGTTCTGATACCCTCAGGGGTAAATCTCTGGTACAAACTTATGTCTGACTCAATGGTTGTCCAAATGGTTAAATATGTTTTCCTGAATTTCTAGTCACCTCCATTGAAGAAGCTATCTAATGGCAAAGTATCCCAACGAGGTGTTTTATTTGTAACAGTTAGTACTTTTCTTTCTGTTTGATGGTTCCTTTATCTTTATTATCTTGAAACATCTGAAACTTTCACTTGATATATACGAGAGGAGAGCCTGGGAAACTTTAGAACAAGCCTTTGTTTGCAGTCCCTCAATTCTCTTGGTATAGTTAACGCTCTTCAAGGTAATTTTGAAAGAAAAAAGCTGAATACGTTTATACACTTTGTGTTCCATTCCATGTTTCTTAGTCTGTATGAGCCTTATAGTTTCTAGTTTGGTTAACATTTACATAATGAGAGCATACCCTTTGTACTTGTATAGCTATTCGAACCTGTTAAATTACGATAAATCTTGAAATGTAAGGAAAATATGTACATTATCAACATGAATAATAACAGGACCATAAGATACGTGATCTAAGTATTACATATATTAAGACTTTACTACACAGATTTCACCGTAAATTATTAATTTCAAATTGCTAGATATGTTTTTTGTGTATCATTACTTTAAATTGCTAGTACATTTTACATACATATATACGCGTAAAAAGTATATACAACCGACTATAAGTAACATAATATAGGTAAATGTATTTTATTTTTGTTCAAAATGATACAAAGATAGAAGATAGCGCAAATAAATATAGAAAACGGATTCAAGTATCCCTAACCTGATGTTGATTCTATTTGTGTAGTAAATGCAAGCTACAAGGGTCAATGGGTCATATGTAGCTCAAAGGTTTATCGTTTTGTTCAGATAGTGATGCCACATACAGAACAATTACATAATCATTAAATTCAGCAGGTAACTTCGATGATTCAGAGAAGTACCACCAAGAAAGTCTGCGACGACACAAACAGGATCTTGAGGAATAAACTATTAAATGTGTAAAGAAGAATAAAAAGCCACTCTCTGAAGAAGAAGTTGCCAGATTTGCAGCTATTTAAGACAATTTAGGAACTCTTTATCAACAGAAATTTGATATTCAAAGGGCCCTATTTTATCACAAAAAGGCTCTAGCGATCAAGCTATGTGTGATAGTTCCAACAACAGCTCTTCTAATATCAATTACTGCTGTGGCAGATGATTATTTGTTGCTAGGGATGCATGAAGAGGCTATTGAACTTTTACGAGGGCAGAATGCATAAATATGAAAGAAACTTTACCAAATGAGACAAACTTTGGTGAAATATGTCACACATTCGTCAAAGTTTACATAAAGAAGAAAGAATTTTTTAAAGCAGTAGCATATCCGGAGAAGGCTGTCGGTTCTAGGGAAAAGACCATGCCCAGAAATCTTTTGCATGCTGAAAGTGTTTTAAGTTTATGCAAGGCTGAAATGGGATTGCAAAAGTATGAGGTAGCGCAAAATTGGGCTGAAAAATGTTGTTTCCATGAACGAAGAAATCAATATGCCACAGAACATATTGATATCAGATGCTTTAGAATGTTTGGTAGAGATCTGTTTACAATCCAAACAACAGAATAAGAACAAGGTGCTGAAAACATATGAAGCTTTCGAAGAAGAATCACAAAGGTTGATTCGAATTTACAAAAACGAGTTCAATGACAGAATGGTTCAGAATCTTACAACGAGGCAACATTCAGTATGGAAGAAAGTCTGTGAAGCCTACAGTACTTCAGCAGTCATAAATGGATAGTGTTTCCTCAAACAAAGAACCAAAGTAAATTGATTAAACCAGATCTACACATGGCATAATCATAATCTCAATCATGGGACCTTGATTAACTTGGACGTTTCTAACTGAGGAATGCATTCCATTTTTCCTTGCTGTGCATTTACACAGAACAGAGTTGATAATGACAATGAAAATTTGGTAATTACTTTCATCATTGAAGCCTTAATCGACTTTTATTCTTAATATTTTTACACAGTATTTAACAAGATTCTTTGCCAGACCTGACCTATACTTCCTTAATGAAAGACTGAATATTTTAGCGTGGCAGGGACATGAGATGCCACATGTAAAAAAAGTAGTTACTGCATAACATAAGAACTTTACAAGTTGTCAAAACAATAATCTTTATGATCATAGGTATTGTGTCTTTTAGGGGTATTTAGGGATTTGGGTACGGGGTGCCTTTATGAAACGAACTATGCTCAGATTCTTCATATACATAATGATCCACAGAAAATGCCCAAATAGGGCTTAAATACATAATTCCTTTCCAAAAGTTTGTAATACTAACTCTTTGCCAAATTACTATACTTACAATGTTACTTTTCTAATAAATAGTAATAGCCAGCAGTGTTTTCCACACAAACCTATTGCCAAAGCATACTTGTCTCGCAACTACAGTTTTGAGGATATCGAGAAATTTATTTCAATTTGTGGGCCCGCTCAAGTTAAGCTAAAGAATAAAACTTCCCCATATGCATGCACACTGTTACGGAATTATGTATCATCTTTAAATTATAATATAGCTTTCATTTAGTTTATTATATCTGTGTTATAAATTCTTTAATTTAGTAGCATACACTATTGTATACATTGATTACAGAATGCCACATGAGTCAGTGTTTATGGCCATGGAAAATCATTAATTATGTCGGTCAACCACGTGTTGAGCGCGTGATGTTTATGACCTAGATCCTATGTCTTTATAGAAGTCAACACTGTGTTGATTTAAAATTAAGGTATTGTTATTGAAGTGCGAAAGTACTTTTTAGGCTGACATGCGTGAACTAGTTTCTGATTGGTTCAGTAAAGTTGTTTACTGCAAGATGGAATTGTTTTAATACGTAGTTACAGAGTTAATGGTTATTCTCTTTTGCGCAGTAATATGCTATATAATGCCATTGCCATGTATCCAGATTGAATACTCATTCTTATACAGTTACAGCAGATCATAAAGAGAGAGGAGAATTATTTATTGTTTGAGATTCAGCGTAGGGGAAAATCTATCTTATACATAGTACAATTTGGATTTAAGTACTATTGTTCAAGGAACTTAACAATACTTTACATTCACATGAGTTTAACTGGGATTATTAATATTGTGAATTTGGAACTGAAAATTATTGGTATATCATAACATTCAAGACCCATTAATTCGGAACAATATTTCATTTGGAACATTCATTAACTTGGAACATTCATTCATTCGGAATACTTTGGATTAACTTCTGGATTATTGAAGTGTATAGGACAATTTAGAACTAATTAGGAAATTCTAAACTGTAAGTTATTTTTAATTCTTTCACTTTGTTTGTTTGAAATATTTTATATTTTAGGAAATTAAATTTATATTTTAGAAATTGTGAAAGCTTGTTTGAGTCGTTCTTTCTTTTGTTACATTTACCCCTAGGTGTAGCAACACACACGCACACACACACACACATATATATATATATATATATATATATATATATATATATATATATATATATATATATATATATATATATATGGATACGTAGCGATCCTAGGCGCACATCATTGCAGTTGAACTCTAAGAAATTAAGTTAATCTGTGGCATTAAACATTCTAAATGTTTACGTATTGCAAAACATTAATCAACGTCATCAAATGTGCTTACGCAAAATGATTAAAGCAATGATCTTCAGACTGGGCAAATTTGATGGAATTTTCAATACTCTTGCAGTTATCATTTTATGGACTGTTGGCAACATAGTACTGCCTCTAAAACCTTACTGAGTGTTGACCCTTACTTGGGTATATAACCTCTATAAATTTCTTATGGCTTCAGATTGCATGGACCTTTAGCAATGTAAAATAATTACATTTTCAGAAATGTTCAATGTTCTAACATTTCAAAGAGATAATCCTTAACTACTTTCATGCAGGGAAGATTCACCATCGTGGAAACGTGGCCGTGAGTGTGTTTCGCTTTGGTTTTGGGCACAAAATCTCAAACCCATTTTCTACCCCTCCCCGAAAGAAAGAAAAACAGGAGAACTGAATGACCTTGTCAGGGATTTGGAACTACACAAGAGTAAGGCAGAGCTGTTGGGCTCCAGACTACAGCAGTGGAATCTCCTGGCAGGTGATGTTATGGTTTCTATGTTCCGTGACCGTCAAAAGGATCTTATCTCATTCTTCTTCATGGAAGGTGATCTTGTAGTCTGCAACAACATCGATGGTGTGATGGCAGCCCTCAACATCGTTCCTGATCCAGATGAGCGAAGACTGTTCATTGATTCCTCGAAGATGAGTCTTAAAGCTGTTTTGCTGCGTAATGGCAGTGTTTTGCCATCAATTCCAGTTGGTCATGCAGTTCATATGAAGGAAACCTATGAAAACATGAAACAACTTTTGAGGTGCATAAACTATGTCCAACATCAGTGGCAGCTTTGTGGCGATTTCAAGGTTCTTGCTCTCTTGCTTGGTCTGCAGACTGGATACACAAAGTCCTCCTGTTTTCTCTGCGAATGGGATAATCGTGCGAGAGATTCCCACTACATCAAGAGAAATTGGCCACTCCGACAGTCATTTGAGCCTCGGATGAAAAGTGTTCAGCATCCACAACTTGTTGAATCAAGGAAGATTTTGTTACCACCCTTGCACATCAAGCTGGGTCTGATGAAGAACTTTGTCAAGGCCATGGGCAAAACACAAGCAGCTTTTAAGTACCTCTGTGGAAAATTTCCAAGGTTAAGTGAAGCTAAGATAAAGGACGGTGTCTTTGTTGGTCCTCAGATTCGTGAACTTCTTCGAGATGATGCATTTCACCGTGCACTGCGTGGCAAGGAAAAGACGGCATGGAAAGCCTTCCAGTTAGTGGCAACACATTTTCTCGGAAACAACAAGGCAGACAACTACAGGGAGTTGGTGAAAAAACTTCTCAAGGCATCCAAAAGCCTTGGTTGCAACATGGCACTAAAGATACATTTTTTGCACTCTCATCTAGATTTTATTCCACCGAACTGCGGAGCAGTGAGCGACGAGCACGGCGAGCGATTTCACCAGGACATTGCAACAATGGAGAAACGCTATCAGGACAAATGGAGCCCATCAATGCTTGCACACTATTGCTGGACAGTGACAAGTGATGCTCCATTTAATGAATACAAGAGACAAGCCAAGAAGCTCCGAGTTGACACTGAATAAAGACTAAACTATGTACTTATACATACATAATTGTTTTTTGACTTTTGTTTCAATATATTTTTCATTTATATAACCCTTTTGCTGTTTTTTTTAAGTTTTACATAAACATGACAGGTGAAATATTATCATGTAAAGCAACCACAAACACATGAAAAGACCTAGGTTTATAAATTTATGATTAAAAGTCTACTATGTACACAATATACATAGACGTAAAATGTAAAAACTTAAATATCTTGGAAACAGTATCCAATCAGTTGTTTTAATTGTCATATTTGAATTCAGCACATCAAAATCCCTAATAAACAGCACATTTTATCTCTGAAGCAGACGACTTCTAAAACAATTGTAGACCAGTGTTATTTATTGTAATTTCTACGATTTACTACACAGATTTAACTAGTTTCAAATTAGCTAATATATGCCAAAATGTGCTGTTATATCCTGAACACAACATTTATGTGTTCTTTGATTTGGCTATATTATTAGTGGACCTACATTCAATTCTAAAAGTATGTCATTCAGAACTTTCTCAGAACTCATTTTAACTATTGTTATGTAGATATTTATGAATCAAAACAAAGTAATCACTGTTCTTGATGCAAGTGCGTCAGTGAAACTTTAGAGAGGGGACAGCTATTATGCGCCTATGGAACACAAAACATGCAAAGATACCCATTTTATTTTGAAAACTATTTTTTTTAATTTAAGAATACTCTATATATTTTCATAACATTATATTTTGTTTCATGTAAGGTCTTACATGCTGCTATTTTATGTCTTTTGGTGTGTGAAAACATGTCATTCAAAGGTCTTGCTTAGCTGCCCGAGAAGAATTTACATTATCTTGGCTTTAAATGAAGAAAGTCCCTGTCTTTAGGTGGCAGCTGTTTGGCATTTATGAGATAATTTCAGGAAAATGGCCAGTATATATTGTATGTATCGCGTTTCATTCGTTATTAATTCAATCTCATATCAAAAGGAAATATCGTCTAAAAAGAGAAAGAATATTATTTGGCAATTTGGTACCTCAGGCAATTAATCTATATAAACTTATGACAGATTTATGTTAGTAGTAAAAACATCCTGGTGCTCGATTCTAATTCCGCTGAGCGTTTTTGAAAAGTTAACTGTAGCAAACTTGCTGCAGTTTTTTTCTGTAAGGAATCAAATAACCAAGCGAAAGACAAAATCTACACAACTGTGCAAATGTTTGGAACCGAATCAAACGTTTATGCATAAAAACACTTGACGGTTACCTCTGGCTACTTTGTATCCTTGCATCAATTGCAATGGATGTTTGAACGCAATTTAATTTTCGAATCATTCCAAAGAAAAAAAAAGTATGAAAAGTGTGAATCAAAAGCAATAGTACATAGGCAGGAGAGAAAAATCATAAAAGAAGGCATTTTAATCTAAATTAAAAACTTCATCTATATCCATCCTGGCTGACCTAAGAACCCAGACATATGTTAAAGTATACTATTAATTACGATAACGCAGGTTTTTGAAGTTTGCAGTCGGAAATATTCTATGACAGTACAATGATCAATTGATAGTTGATGTATGTGCATTACATATTAAATGCTATTCTTTCAGAAGTTTGGTAACACCATCGTTTACTTGCCTTAGGTATCTTTATTTCTCTTTATTGAACATCTATCCTTTAATTATCATCACATCTTATTTGTTGTATATTTCATTTTTCCTTTTCTGCCGCTTGTCAAATTTGATTAGTTTGTGCCAATTATCTAATATTTTAAGAACTAGTAGCCCGATCCCTTTTGCATAATTTAGCAAATAAAATATGTTTAAACCGATAATCTTAAGTTTGCAAACTTTGAACTAATTTACATAGACATACAGTAGCTTATGACAATGAACGAATTCAACTTTTTTGCATTCTCATAATGAAAATTAAATTACGTCGCATTACAAAAAACATTTTACATTAGGGCAAAAGATGGAAGCAAGCCCAATGATATCCATAAAATGACAACTTTATTCCACGCTTTCATTTTTATTAGTTTCCATTAGTTATATATATATATATATATATATATATATATATATATATATATATATATATATATATATATATATATACACACACACTTCGTCGGGTCTAGTTCGTAATAGATCCCCCTCACCCCACGACCCCCCCCCCCCCCAAAAAAAAAAAAAACAGAAACAAACAAAACATTTCGCCTGAGGTATGGACTCATCCTTTTAAATGTAAGTATTAATATCTGGGATATTTTCTGGCTTCAAGAGTGTCGAGTTTGTCTTTCGAAAGTTACACCGA
Source organism: Margaritifera margaritifera (assembly GCA_029931535.1). Taxonomy (NCBI): domain Eukaryota; kingdom Metazoa; phylum Mollusca; class Bivalvia; order Unionida; family Margaritiferidae; genus Margaritifera; species Margaritifera margaritifera. Next base: position 5,918,644 of record JAQPZY010001658.1, on the reverse strand, counting down.
AATCTCAAGTTCTCCAGTAATGTTTCTCAAGGAGACACTGCTTTAATATTTATGTGCTTTAAAACAATTGTATCTATTCCTTACTGGAAATAATGGACACCTATTTCGAAATAGTTAACTATGTCGCATACTTTTATGACCTGTGTTGAGTGTGCAATAGAAGTTAAATAGAGTGTAACAGAAGTTAAATATTATTGACGTTTATTTGGACATATGAGAATAAATTTATTTAACACGGGTCTTTCAAAAGTTATAACCGATATGGTAAAAATGGAAAGATTAAAGGATGAATCTTGGTTATATGCAGAATGGTATATTATATGCTATGAAATGACATAACAAAGAAATAAGGTCGAAGAGAAATACTAGCTTAAAATTCCGAATGCTCTATTTCCATTCTGGATACAAGACAAATACTTAGGAGGAAAATTTGTGAACCTGAACAATTTAGGTCGATATGTCTTTTCACATCTGATCGTCTATAAAATAAATGGTTACAATCTACCTATGCACATGCAGACTCCTATGAAGTTCTTTCTCTACCCGTTGAATCCATTATACATCCATCCAAAACCCTTACATTGCTTTTTCACTAAAAGGCTTTTTGAAGTCAGACTTTAAAAAGTAATTTCCGAACCAACTCACAGGTACGTTCTTTCTTTATAATTTGCGAATTTTTTAATTACCGGCTTTAAATTGGCATATGTAAAAATACTGTGTTCATGGCGTCCAATCATTATTTCCTGCATTAATGATGATATTGCATATTGCTATTTTTTTTATTTTTTTATTTTTTATTTTATTAAAACTTCTAAAACTCTTTGTGGTGGTTGTTGATGTTCGTCTTGTTTTGTTCTCGTTATTTCAAGGTGTGTGTGTGTGTGTGTGTGTGTGTGTGTGTGTGTGTGTGTGTGTGTGTGTGTGTGTGTGTGTGTGAGAGAGAGAGAGAGAGAGAGTGAGAGAGAGAGAGAGAGAAAGAGAGAGAGAGAGATATGCTACGGTAGAATTCCAGAAGGAGTCTATTGCAATAAATCATGTTCCTACAAACAACAATATTGCGTATCAAGATCAATGCATCACATAGTAAAGAAAAAACATTCTCTTGCTTTTCTTTGTTTGCCTTAACCTATTTGGTACATTTAGGGTTTTTCAAAATAAATTGATTTTTTTTAAGGCATTGCAAGATGGGTTTATTTACTCATGCTTATCATTCGAAATTCATCTGGTTTACAGCTACCGTTTGATATGGGTTGATGTAACCAAATTATTGATGTTTTCCTTTTATTTACTCACACCACGTTTAACATCTCATACATTTAGCATTGTGTTTAATGAAAGGGGAGTAATTAAGTAAACATTGTCTCTCTCAACCTACTTTTGCAGGTTACGTGTATAAGCGTGTACAAGAAGTTTCGACGAAGTTTATGTCTTTCATTTTCTCAGTAAATTGGCTAATTACCAATCAAATCAAAGATGACTTAAGTTTTCTCTGCATTTGCCATTCTTAAAAATGTGATAGTCATGATTGCGGTTCAAGGTTTCCAAAGGTGGTCCACTCTGTCAGCTGCCACCAAAACTTTTTGAAATTCAATATTTCTGAATAATGCGATTATTTCAGTGGAAATAAATTGGCTTAAGGGAAGCTATTTGAAATATATACTTAAATTAGCACGAATTATGAACGATGACAATCAAGACCTGGCTCAATTTATCTCCGTTGTTGCAACTGGCACTATTTCATTATATTTTTGTTAGATAAAAACCGAAAAGAAATCCTTAGTTGAAATTCAACTGAAAATCGTTGATTATTACTTGTTAACATTACTCGTGTAGTTTTAAAGTTTTCCAGTCATTGTTCTTCGAAAACACCGCCAGTGCTACTGTTATTACTTTACTCGTTGGTATAGTAATAACGAAAATAACCTAATGAAGAAGGGACTTATTAAAATTTTCAGCTAGACAATGCACGATTAATGGCGGAGGTCAATACATGACGCTTGGTATGAAGTCAATTTTGACACATATAATACAAATTACAAATCTCTTTTTCTCGATATATATATATATATATATATATATATATATATATATATATATATATATATGCATACATATACATACACACAGACACATCAACCCTTAATTCGTGCGCCACGTTTCTCGTGACCTAGTACGCCTGTTTCGAGATACTGACGGAAACAGCTGGGTCACCAACGTTCTTGGAGAGTGTCAACAAGTATTTAATTAGTAAAATCAGATGAAATAAGATTTAAACAGGTACATTAATGTATATCAAAGAAAACATAATGAAAATCTATATTTTATCTAACGTCATATTTTTGTCCGAGTTTGTGGCCCTGGAGCGCGTATTTATATGCTAAAGACAGGTCCGCTGATCACACGTTGGGTTTATTTACATTTCCTAAATAGAAAACCCACATCGGAAATTTATACAACGGCAAAGCCAATGTAGAAAAAAAAAATGGTTCTAATCACATGTGCTTCTTACACAATGCCAGAAATATTTCCAATGGAAATCTATCAACAGTATGGACTTTTTCATTAGAGTATTATTAAATTGTAAATAAAAATATATTTTTATGATAAAGCCTGCAATACAGTTAAAATGCACCATATTTGTGTTGGGTTTTTTTTTTTTTTATTGCCATCATCAATATTTTTTTATTTATCCACATTTTGTTGCATTGATTATGCCTTTGAAGACAATAAAGTATCATAAGGATGCAGTTGAAATTTGTTCTCATTTCTAACAAATTTGAAATAAAGAAAAAGTATGGCCAATTTCAAATTTGCTTTTGTTTTATATTGTATTCTTTTATATTTATTTTTAGGTTCAACCCATTCATTTGACAAAGACCAAATACAGACTGTATAGTCTCACTACCCTTACCAGTGCATATTTCTCAAATGATTTAGAGGAATGCCAAACAATTTTCGACGATGAATAACTGAATCAGATATAATTTAACAACGGAACTAGTGATTTTAATAGTTTCTAGTGATATTAGATTGCAGCCATTAATATTTATGCTAAAGGCACAAACCATGGCAGGTCGAGGATTTACAATTTATTAACATTATTAGGGCACGAGAAAATACTAACTTAAACAACGTACTGAATTGTAACAACATGTTCAATGCTAATTCTTAAGATAGAAGTGGACTTTCAGTTTATTCGAATCTAGCACCATGTGACTATATGTCAAACCATAGATTAATGAAGATTTTAAAATAGCGTTTTTCTTATTTGCTTTGATTTCTGGACACGAGTTCCTCCTGTCCTCTCGTTTTATTCAGAATAGAAACTTCCAGCTTAAATTACAGTTTGCATGTTTTTACTTAAGAAAAATATTATAGTATCTGTCTCTGGAAACCGGGTGAAAAATCTAACTTTATGGATCTGGAGACGAAAGAAGGCACCACAGACACAAAGAGGGACACCCACATGTACTTTGACTTTCCTTCACACCTACCAACGCCTCCGGCCGCTTTGTCACCCCAACCCTGCAGGAGAGTGGGAAGCGTGGATCTAGCATTTTGCAAAATTAATGGCACAAAACACATGACACTAAACAATCGTTTATCGTTTGCCAAAAAGTCCAGAATTGGCTGCCCCAGTAAACGCATGAATGAGATAAAACAATTTAAAATGAACGAAACTAAGACAGATTAATGCGCATTTTAACGCTTATTTTTTCATTTTGAGGGAAACACAAAAGTACACAGCCCATCTAGATTCCTACTGCAGAAATCATGGTATATAGAAGTTATTATAGAGAATTACCAATATACTTAGATGAGAATTAATTACTGGATCGACATGTGGGTATGTCTGCTATGCACGAATGCCTATACCACCAACTTTGTAGCATCATTTTTTGGTGATGTGTGCATGGTCGAGATGGTATAGAGGTTGGTGTTTACAGGCAAGGCGATGGGTGCCGTAACCCGCGGATCCGGTTCGAATCTCCGTAGAGTACGAATTAAAATTCTCTAACCTGTATGATAATATATATATATATATATATATATATATATATATATATATATATATATATATATATATATATCGCTTGGCAATGCTAGAACGTTAAGGGATGGGCATCAAGAAAAATAGGAAGGCGAGCTAATTAATGGCTAGTGTATCGTAGTCGATATTTTGTGAAATTGAAAGTGTGATTCTGCCCTCAAAACCAGCTTATATGATGAAGCATATTTGATGTGTCCTTTTCTATATGCAAGTTCCATATTTGTATGAGCGCTTAACTCATTTTATGGACAACAGTATGAATATGTGCTTTTAAAATCAGACCAGAATGCTTCAAGGGTAATTTTAAAATGTTAATATTTCACTCAGTATATGATAAGATAATTGTACTGGAAGATTAGATCATACATTTAGATTTATTGTTCAGGTATCTGATTTGTTCCATAATTATAATGTGTGCAAAATATACCCACGCATTAAGTAGTATTTTACGTTAGAAGAAGCCAATAAACATCATTACTGTAGATCCAAATGATTTTTGCATGTGCTGCTATTTCATTTACTTTGATTAAAATAGCATCTCCAGCGAGTGCCTCTTTCACCTTGTCAATATTTTTCATAAAAAATTAAATCTGCATTGGAATGAATTTCATGTGTAGTCTGTCTAAGGTAACAATTTATATCCTCTACTTAGGAATATAAAGTCCCTTGCTGAAGGAGATTTAGTTCAAATCCATTGTACGTAGCCATTAAAATACTGGCTGCAAACGACAAAAGATCTTGATTTTTGAGTCTTCTACCAAGCACAAGTAATGTCAAGACCAATCAGACATTTCATTTTTGGAGATGAAATATTTTGCTATTGTTCTATTCAAAGTTAAAACCAGCTTAAGAATATTTGTTATTAAGTAAGAATCATCTGGTAGTGATATTGAAATTATGTTGACATTACTTATTGTTTTTTAACAGGTATTCTATAAAGGTGATCAGCTTCCTTTCACATTACATTAGTATCATACAGACTATTTACAGAAGCTTATATTTATCATTACGAACGCCGTTTTACCTTCACCAGATCATGCACGAACAAGTTGTAAAGAATGTTATAACCTCTCCTTGCTCGTCCAATTATGAAATGTGGAACTACGGCTTCCCATAAAAAGGCTTCTATTTGACTCCTTAACCCTTGAAATCCAGCTACTTACCTCCAAGTCACTTATCTGTGGGTCACCGTTCTCATCTTAAATGCACGAGGTTTCTCGGGAATTCATATTTCGTATGATTGAAACAGGTTTCGTATGAACCATATTCTGCGTGTGACTTTAATTCAAAGCTACTATCTGTGTCAGCAGCACTAGGCAATAATATATGTCTAGATATATTTTTGTGCGTAAGAATCCTGATATGATCTGCGCTAGTGTTTACTCAATTTTCAATTTTTTGGGAAAAAAATACAAGCATTCTACTGTCTTGTTTTCTTTGGAAGCTGTTATTCAATATGAATCTGACCACGATTCAAAACACTGTATTAGTAGTTTAATTGCAATTGTGCATAAACTAAAAATATATTCAACGTTAAAGTCTTTTCATATCAAGAATCACTGTGTGATTTCATTGTTCAGCACTTCTGACATAGTTTCTGCACGCCTTTATATATTTGTGTACTTTTAATTGCAAGAAAATTGTTATTAGCACTTTTATTTAAATATTGTCTGTTAGAATAGATTTTGTGTTTCAAGAGTGTATATATATATATATATATATATATATATATATATATATATATATATATATATAGTATGTACGCTGTATCATTGATATACCACGAGATGTATAAATTTTTCATTAAAAGGAAACGAGGCTTGCCGAGTTTCCTTTTAATTAAAAATTTATACAACGAGTGGTATATGAAAGATACAGCGTACATACTATACATATTTTTTTTTTATACATATTTTTTTTTATATCACATGCAAATACACAAACTTGCATTTCCAAAGGACTTAAGGTTGATTACAGGAAACTGTGTATTGACAGAGTGAGTGAACTATTCACACCCCTGCTCAGTGTGTCCTCTACAAAATGTAGTTCTGTGCCTATTGCGGCTATTCACAATTCTCTTTGCAAATTGATAAGTTGCTTCTTTTCTTTTTTTAACTTCTATTTTCATTCATATTTATTAAATAGATATAAGACACACTTATGATTTAAATATGAAGGATGGTTTAAGTGAAGAAAGTAGAACACTACAAACACAGCATGGTTAGCTTCTTGAACACTGAACGCGCAGCCATTCAGTCACCGTAGAGTATATTGAAACGAGTGTGGATTATAGACTAAGCTAAATGATGAGCCAACAAGAGGTAATTCAACATTTAAATTTATTTACAGTTGATGTAAGTCATTATTATGCTTTCATTAACATTGCTACCAACCATAAGATTGTTTTTATCCTCCATCTCTCTCTTTCTCCTTTCCGTTGGTCGGTTTATCTGTAAATTTTACCATCATTCATAGGTCCAGAGACTTCGTTGCATGACAAGCGAAAACCCGCTACTCTCGTTTTTTCACGGATTTTCGGCCGTAGCTTGCGACAATAGTCGAGAGAGAGAGAGAGAGAGAAAGACTGTGGTAAAACTGATAAATTGATATGCTGAGACAGACCAACAAACAGTGAGAGAGAGAGATAGAGAGGTGGGGTGGGGATTTGGAAAGACTTAGCATAAGATTTTTTTATTGTCAATTCTTATGTTTCTCTGTGAGTCGATTAGTCTGCTGCCTTAACAACCAACACAGAGAGAGAGAGAGAGAGAGAGAGAGAGAGAGAGAGAGAGAGAGAGAGAGAGAGAGAGAGAGAGTAAGAGAGAGAGAGAGAGAGAGAGAGAGAAGAGGGGGAGCGGCCTTCGGACGTTTTAATATTTTAAAATAATGTTTTTAGAACCCAAATATAGGTTAAAAAAACAAAAACGAAGCATTGAATAAATTACAGTAGGTGTGTGCCTCCTAACCAAGAAATTTACCGTACAGTCTCGACAAGCTATTGCAACTTTGTATCATTGGTATTGTGAACACTGTAGATAAATCCCGTGAAAAGTGTAAGCGTACCATTACGACGACCCAGGTTCTTGTAGGTTACTTGTTGTAAGTTCAAGTTCAAGGGTTTCATCCAACTCAAATTCTTTTTTTCTCTCTCTCTCCATAGATTTCCACGTATGTGTCCCTTATGCATGCGAGAGAGAGAGAGGGAAAAAAGAGAAAGCAGGGGGGATTTCAGTGAAATTGTGTACCATGTTTAATTCATTTAGAAAACGGGGATTATTAATATTTTTCTCGTTATTTTCTTATGTCAATAATGATTAATAAGTGGAAAAATCATCACTGATCTAGAGAGTATAGAAGCAACACCCTACTGTTGAGACCATATTTATATATGCATATTCATGCGCCATGAGCGGATCACAATTTGATATACCAATAGTATTGGTATATCAAATCGCTTTATACCAACACTTTAAAAGTCATGTTATTTTTAATGTATGTGGTATAAATAAATAAATAAATATATATATATATATATATATATATATATATATATATACATGTATATATACTTTTTTGTCATTCTCATTCTCTCTTTTTTAGGCAATCTAAATTTCCTAAATCCTCTTGTAAAGACAAAATTGAAATACGTGTTGATTAGCTGGATTTGATTATAATAACTTTATTCCTGCTGGTGAACCTACTAGTTTAGGTATATCATATTATAAAAGAAATGTATAATTATTTTTGAACCTATAGAAAGGTAAACTGGTAAATATACATAAATATTGATTATAAAGGGGAAAACGATGACTTTTGTTTCATATCTGAGTATATAAATGTCATTGTCTTCTCTTTGTTGCCATATATCGGAGAGGTGGCAAAAAAATAGATGTATTCTTTCCTGGGCAAGAAGATAGATGTACTCTTTCCTGGGACTGTACGTGCCCTCTTATTAAGCACTACTCACAATTTAAACAGTACAGTAAAACACGCCTATAACAAACACGGGTACAACGAATTTACCATTTGTACGAACGCTTATACGGTACAGTATAACACGCCTAGTACAAACACGGGTACAACGAATTTACCATTAGTATGAACGCTTATACAGTACAGTATAACAAGCCTAGTACAAACACGGGTACAACGAATTTACCATTAGTACGAACGCTTGTACAGTTCAGTAAAACACGCCTAGTACAAACACAGGTTCAACGAATTTGCCATTAGTACGAACGCATACTATATACATTATAATAAGGATAGTACGAATTATGGACAAGAAAAAAAGAAGTCATTTTGGGGTCTAAAGATATTCATTATAAGCGTGTTTTACTGTATATGAATCTAACATTTCCATTTTCTGCAACGCTATTAAGATTCTCAGTGAGGTCCACTTCCTTCTTAAAATTAAACTTAATCATAAATGTACGTTATTAGGTTCATTATCTGGGCTTATATATATATATATATATATATATATATATATATATATATATATATATATTAGCTGTAGAGCTTTCTTATAGCAATCGTTGCACTGTGGTGTGCAGTTTGAGAGAAGATGCCCCTTTGTATAAGGTAACGTTTCTCGTTAATTTGACTTGCTTACCAGTCCATGTCCTAGGGTTGTGACTATGTGGCATGACCGCAACTCAACCAGTAACCATTCCCTGTCTCTACAGTGTAATAATAGGCACATGTTCAAGTAATTCCGTACATAGTGGTCAGTTTTGTGCATATTGTGCGGGGGGGGGGGGGGGAGTACGTGTACCATGTGTCTCTTAATAAACGTTAGACTTAAACTAGATTAAATGGTGTACATAGCGAATTCTTAGGAATGATGGATCGACGCATTAAGATAAAGGGTGAATTATTGTTTAGTTTTTCGGTGTAAAATTCTAAGAGCTGTGCGAAGTAGTTTCACATGTATTATTATCAGATGTGTCACATAGTATTAGAGGAAATGTTGGGTTGAAAGGCCAGATGTCGGGGCCTCAGAGGTTATTTAGTAACTCGAGCTGCAGGGACATATTTGCCAGCTAGACTATAAATTTACGGATTATTAAAGAAAGGCTTCATACATTTGAAGAGTCAAATGCAGATTTTAACTAATCCAGAGAGTTTCAAAATTCTTCTTGATCTAATTACATTTTATTTAGCTCTTTTTCCTAGCAATCATCAAATATTTTTTATCATTACGGTTATCGATACATCTTAAGCAAATAGGGGCCGCGGGTGGCCTAGTGGTCTAAGGCGCTCGTTTTTACAGATCACTAATATCTCACCTCTGTCCGCGTGTATTCGAGTCTCGGCTCGGTCTACGTGGGTATGTGAGAAACCTTGCCATTAGGTTGGTGGGGTTTTTTTCTGGGATTTCCCGGGTTCTGCCATATAGCCTATCATGTGCTGAAAATTGGCGTTAAACCCACAAAAACAAACAAACATCTTAAGCAAATAACAATGAATGAGAAAAATAAACACAAGCGAGCAAGCGTCGTTCCACCGTTGCCAGGGTTTCTCAAAGAATTCCTAATTTGTCCAAAACAGAGAAGTATCCCTATGCAATTCTTTCAAACGTGGTTGTGCTCTGTACACCACATGCTGTTTTGTAGCAAGATGCATTCCGAATAGAGAAATGTAACTGACTCACTTTTAACTGTGCAGACTTGCCCTCTTACGTTCCTCTATCCTCTGCGATCCATAACATTTCCTCTAACGTTCGTGAGTGTATTCAGTGTCTGCCTGTACTCGATGGCTAAAAAGCACATAAACTCAATAGATAAGCGATTTCTTTTCTTGAATTTACAAACACCTGTTCCTGATAGAGATGTAAGAAGCATTTGTTTTTAAATTATAGCGACAGAAAAAGTTACAGTAACCTCAAACCTCCATAAAAGGTAAATGGATGAATCGAAATAAACGTCATCATGACAATAATATTAGTTATTCAGGTTCAGAAAATACAGAAGCAACTTTCGCTTTCCTCTTCAAGTGTGTTATGTTGCATTTCAAATGACTGTCTCCCAAATAAGTGAATAGTCTCTATTGAAAACAATATAGTAGTGGTCCTGAAAATTAGAGATAGGTCTCGTGAATTCTTGAGCCCCGTCTTTTTCTTGATATATAAAAAACAGTGCAAGCTAGAGGGCAAGCTGACTGGAAAATTGAACTTGCCCTTGGAGGATTTAAACGTGCTACAAAATATGATAATATAATATCATAATTATAGTTGAAACATTAGGCAAACTAAAATATGGAACGTTTTAAAGAAATCGTATTATATTTATTTTTACAAATAAAAAAGTTATCAAATAAGATATATGTAAATATTACAGGTAGATAGATATGTAGATGAGAAGAAAAGGATGGTTAGAATGCATATATGTAGTTAAAAAAGCAAAGACATTATATATATATATATACATATATATATATATATATATATATATATATATATATATATATATGTATATATCGACAGATAAATGGCTAGATACATAAGGATTTTGGAATTAGCTAGATTTTCGAGAGACAGACAAATTGTTTAGATGAAACACCCTGAACTGACAAATGAAGAACTATTTTTCTTTGAAACAGGTTCATTAGAATTTTTTGTGGAAACTTTGTTAGGTTACCTTTTTTTCTTTTTTTTTCTAGATATGCTACCAGACCAATCTCTTCAACTTCATCAACAATAACGAAAGCTAAACGTTCTGTTATGATTTATTTCTACTGACAAGTGAATGATTTGCAAACAGTTATTTTATCCATTTTACTTAACAAATGTATCAACTAGTCACCTTGAAATTGGCCACATGCATCAGAACAATCTTTGACAAGCCGACTATTGAGAAGGATTTGAGAACACTTATTTTATCTATTTCGTTATTTGAATACAAGTGGTTAATCATTATTGACGAGTGCCTTTAATTTCCAAACACACCTGTCAAAGAAATCTCATGAGTTATTTTATTAACAATTATCATCTCATCACTCAGTCGTCATCATCAATCTTTATTTCCTCTTTTTAGAGATGAAGGGTACAAACAAAGGGAAAAGAAAAGAACAATACATTAGTTATATACAATTAACAGAGGTGTACATGAGAGGAATCTTTTAGAAACGCAGCTTCGCTTTGAGGATTCTCATATAAGAACACCATATTTTTTAAAAAGTAAGGCGCACTCCTGCGCAATCCTCCAATATTTAATTATCATTGAAATAATTATCATCGTTATGTTTTTACAATAATTAATATTGTATATGGAATGTCAAAAATAGCATGTAAGAGGACACGACTATCAAGATTTCTACGATCATATGTCTTCCAAATCTTGATAATTTGAAAATCAGTCTTATTATTAAGAAAAGAATCAATGAATTACAGAGACATTATAAAATTTCTTAGTATTTCGGGCTCATCTAAGCCGATACCGTTGGAAAAGTCCCTACTAAGGATATGTTAAATACATTCCTTATCTGATATATTATGAAGGAACACGCCAAGACAAATGTCAAAGTTATTTATAATATGTGTCCGAAATAGTTCTCTTTGTCGCACAGTGTTTTAACAGGAAATACATGCATGGATTATTCCATCTGTGTAAGAATAGCTGCAGTGTTTACAAACTTGTATGGTATTAATTGGAAGTTATCAGTACGTTTTCAAGGGATGTAATTAATTATAACTCTCTTGTTGTTTTTGATTAGTCAAAGCTTGCTTTAGATAGTAAATATTTACATTATCATGTCAGTGCAACAAAAAGCGAGGCTGACCTTGACATAGACTACAAAATGGAAATGACAGACTTTGACAGTGTATCATTTGAAATAAGGGATAAATAGATGAAAGAAACTGCGGACAATTATATAAAAGAAGAATGTGATACATATAAACGGTACATAAAAGTGTTGATATACGTACTGTAGCAAGATCACATAGTATAACATTTGCAGAACATAAGGCATTACGATCTGAACACAACCTCTCTCTCTCTCTCTCTCTCTCTCTCTCTCTCTCTCTCTCTATATATATATATATATATATATATATATATATATATATATATATATATATATATATATATATATATATTGACTTTGTCCATGGGCAAGTACCTTACATATCTGAGCTTGTCCGAGTCGAATTTGAGTTTGTCCAGGGTTTCAGGCAAGTGGGTTTGTAAAACCCTGAACTAAATAATCAATGAAGCAACTCATTGTTCAGTTCCAAAAAATCACTTAGTAAGCGCTTGATTATGCTAGCTGATCTAGACATAAAGAGCTCACATGATCAGATTGAGTTATGTTGATATTACTTAATGTTAATGTTTCGTTATGCTAAAGACAAAACGAATGTGCACCGTTTTCACGTGCTTGCTCATTTTAAGGAAGGGATTCATTAAATTTAGAGGGATTTCCGCTATTTTACATTGTGGAGAAAACACTGCATTTATGGGGATCGTTTTAGAATAACTTCGAAATGTTTTAGACTTTCTAAACTTTTAGTGACGTTTTAGAAACAAAAACTAAGTTGTTTGTTCTAATGGCAGCTTATTAAATATTTGTATTTATTAGCAATTACCACAATGCAATTTAGGTACTACAAACAGTTAGATTTCATTAAACTATGCAACAGATTAGCTTAGAGTTTTAAAAAAAAAAAATATTTTTCTCGAAAAATTCTAATTCCAATTGATATAGACCTTCAAGTTTAGTATTTCCAATATAATTGTCAGCATAAGAGATTGTATCCAAAATTAGAATAATTCCATTTTGTGAAATGGCGGTTAGGAGAGTAACTCCCTTTTGCAGGGGTTTGTCCCAGTAGATGGTGAGACCAAGACTACTTCATATCAAGCATTGCAACTGGAACAGTCCCTTGCTTATTGAGTCATCCAACCTTTAGCTCTTGTTGGTATCAAAATAAATTGCAAAATGCTTTTTATAACTGAACAATTATCAGTTGGTGGAACTCAGGTTAGGGCTCGATGGAACTTACATATCGCAGATCAATTTGTCATCAACAAGCAATAATTAAACTTCGAAGACAAGACTCTTAAGTTATGGAATGGCGTCGATAGATAGATAGATAGGTGTTTTTGAATAATAATAATAATAATAAAAATATTAATAATAATAATAATATCTTCTATTGATACAGTGTGTCATAATTAGCTAGAAGCTTGTTTGTATTATGGCCCTGCTGTCAAAAACAAATCCATATGTAATTAGTAAACATTTACAAGATTAAAATATACTGCCTAAGGATAACAAATATAACAGAAGTTAATACAAATCATACAAGATTAACAAACTGTCATCTTACTGATATGTCCCAGTTACCATGTATAAGTGTTATGCGTCAGAGAACCAGGCTTGCTCATAAAAAATACTTCCAGACGTATAATTTCTTAAAAGCAGAAACATTAAGTATGTGTTTGATACATTGTAAAACTTTCCACAAGACCGTAGAGAGTAAACAAAACATTTTTTAAAATACATTGTCCAAACTTTAGGTATGTATAAATCATTATTTTCACTTGATTGTTTACTCCTTGTCCTAATGTTACTTACAAACTTGAAACTAGTAAGATACTCTGGTGGTCAATTATTTGAGAACTTGGAAGAAAGAATTTTTCTAAAATAATATAATAATAATATATTACTTGGCACCCGTCTAAGATTTTTTTTTTTTTGAAAATGATGCTGATGTAAAAATATCTTGAACATTTAAAATCATCTTGACTGCCCTTTTTTGTAAGTTGTAGTGTCGCTAAATGTAAGCAGAACACAATTCAGCAGTAGATGAAATGTGAAAAACAACTGTTTTAAGATGACTCTATAAATGTAAGTCATACGTGGCATAACGTGGCATAACTTTGCGCATTTATCGATATGGATGCCTGAAACTGGCAGAGGTATGGAATAGTGTCCTGGCAAGTTTACTCTCTTGTTATATTCATACTGTTATGTATAATGTTTACATATTTAACTTCTGTCATACATATTTAGCATTGTCCTTGATTGTAGGATATACTCAAGTTGTTTACTTAGAATTCGAGGTCAGGGTTGCTTTGTTTACAATTAGATTGTTTTTCCACTAGAATTACTGATTTTTGTCATGTAGGCATGTTATTTTCTAGAAAATTCTGTCAGGTGGCTTGTGTTTCTATACAGGGAGTTTGGTAAACAATATTTTATTCTTGTTCTAATTGTAGTCTATGAAGAATCATTTTAATAATCAGATGTCTATAGTTGTGTTGTGAAAATCAGACGAAATTCATTGGAATTACTAAAGTGTTCATTCTCATTTTGGATTGATACATGACTTTGTGATTTTTGTCATTTCATTCAGAGATATGCTGGATTATATCATTCAGGCATATAAGGACATTGAAGACTACTGGCACATCAGGACAGTCAAGACTACTGGCACATAAGAACATTAAAGGCTATTGGAATTCATTCAGAACATTATATATTTTGGACTTGGGATTAGGACACTTAGGATTATTGGACTATTTGGACTTTAATTCACATTATTGTAAGTGTTTTTTGAATTTTTACTTTAATTGTCTAGAAATAAATTGCTTGTTGATTTTACTTAATTTTGTTGGTTTCACTTTCTTTCTGTTACATATTTGTGGGCCATAGAGTCGTAACAATACTGTTACGTCTAGGGGTTAGAAAATGTAACAAAAGAAAGAACGACTCAAACAAGCTTTCACAATTTCTAAAATGTAAATTCAATTTCCTTAAATATAAAATATTTCAAACAAACAAAGTGAAAGAATTAAAAATAACTTACAGATTAGAAATTCCTAAATAATCCTAAATGTCCTATTGAATTTTGATAATCCGGAAATGTCCAAAGTTTATCCGAATGAAATTACTAGAGTGCTTATATGCTACAAGAAACACAGTTTGAAATCCAAATGTTATTGATCCCAGGTAAACACCTGTGAATGTAGAACATTGTTAAGTTCCTTGAAGAATAGTACTTAAATCCAAAACGTACAACGTAAATAATAGATTTTCACCAGCTGTTTTTACAAACAACAATAATCTTCCTCAATAACCTCATGATTCTGGAGAACTGCTAAAGAATGAGAAACGCAGTGATTAAATCCTATTATATAGCCTCTTACGGCGTAAATGATAATTTAAAAATCTAATACTACGACTTAGAATGAGTTCTGTCAACAACCTTCTTTAACCAATCAGAAACTAGTTCGCGCATGTTACTGCTTGTAGTGCCTTTGCACTACAATTAAAATACCTTATTTCAAATCAACAAGATGTTGACATAGGAAATAGGTCAAATTTCTGCACGTGATTCACCATTGTGGGTTACAATACACACATAGATATCTCCTCTCCCACCATCACCGCCACCACCTCGTTTGCCACGCCAGTCCCTCTGGTTGTGATCCAAATCCCTGTGAATTTATTCCGTAATGCCTCATTGCATTGTCACATGATCGGCAAATCGTGAGGCCTACATATTCGAAAGCACTGAATTACCATTGACCTTTGCCCTGCATAGGTTGTTTCTATTACATGATCATTTGCCCTCTGTCGTCAAGGAAATGTAGGTCGTGCGATATTGGATCATATGACAAAGCAATGCCAGAAATGTCCAAGTACGCCACACAGTCAGAAACAGGGCTTTGGCAGTGATGTGGAGACATGAGGCAAACGATAATTTGCGAAGAATAAAAAAGAAGGCTCACAATGCGTTCAAGCCAGTAAAGGAGGAGCTTGAAGAGCGAACGTTGAGTCTAAAAGAGCACATATACTTATTTATTGTCACGTGAAAGTTTCAGGCTACAAGAATTCGGACTCCTGTTCCAGCCTAACAGCCAGCTCAAGTTTGAACCTCAAGTTCCAGTCCTGCCCGCCTTTGTACAGATGCAGGGCAGAGCCTACGTGATCCTGAAAGACTACCGAGCTACCGTCCCTGAAATACATTGGCTCGAATACGTTGGCATTCCTTGGCGGCCTGACGTTTAGCCTCGTATTGACGGCACAGCTGAAAAACGAGATCAACAGAACGTCTACGATGAAGAAGCCGGGCTGAGCAGAATTAATGCTAGAACTTATTTCAGGACAGGCGCCGCTCTAATCGTGTGCATTGATGAGGTCGAGCGTCTGCTCGTCCAAGCCAATGCTAGAATTAAACGACGCATTGAGGAGCACATGCGCCAGGGTCAAAATGGTATTCCTTGAGATGAGGTGCTTTAAAGTGCTACTACATTCTACATACCGTTATCAAGGTGAAAGACACCGACAAACGCTGTTTCGTGTGGACTATCCTGTCAGCTCTATACCTACGGATAACCGCCAGTTCAGCCAGCACCTGGGCGAGTTCGTTTTCGCTCGCATTGACTTTCCCGTGATGGTAAGCAACATTAGCAAATTTGAGCGCCTGAACCGGAAAATCGCGGTCGGCGTCTTAGGCTGGAAAAATGTCATCGCGTCAGAACAAACACAATGAAAAGAAACACGTCTGCCGCCGGTGTATTTACGTCTTCATCCGACCTATGGGAAGCCCACACTAAAGACTGCCGCGTTATAGGCGAAAAGTCACAGCGCGTGTCCTTACCAGAGACAGGCAAGAATATTCAAGCCTCCCAGAACCACTACCGCCAGATGCGCGTACCATACAGCATCAATGCTGATACTGAGGCACTGAACGTGCGAGGGGAAGGTCCCGCCGGCAACACGCAGAAAATCTCTTACCAGGTCCCATGTAGCTTCTGCTACATAGTCGTCCAGCTGCGACGGAGTCACCAAGGATCCAGTGCTATACCGAGGCAAGGGAATCATCGTCAAGTTCATTGAGAACCTCGAGA
The DNA here is from genome assembly GCA_029931535.1 of Margaritifera margaritifera. Classification (NCBI taxonomy): domain Eukaryota; kingdom Metazoa; phylum Mollusca; class Bivalvia; order Unionida; family Margaritiferidae; genus Margaritifera; species Margaritifera margaritifera. Next base: position 5,901,730 of record JAQPZY010001658.1, on the reverse strand, counting down.
TTGAGTTGGTGGAAATAATAGTGTGTTCCGTATTCCGGATGTGATTTACATGCATGGAGAGGACGGAAATGATTTCCAGGAAACCACTGACGGCCACATCTGTGGTAAGGCGATGGGCGAATATAGGATGCGAGACCACTGCCATATCACCGTAAAGTACCACGGCGGTTCCCATAACGTATGTAACCTAAAGTTGAGCATCTACCCAGAAAAACGAAGGTGTAAATTTGTAATTCATAACCTGCGTGGCTACAACGGTCACCTTACTATGCAAGCCATTGGTACATCAGACCGTGATGTAAGATGAAAAAAACAAAAAACGTTTTGCATATCGACAAGTTTTAATTTCTCTCTTTGTAGTACCTTCCCTGGTCTAATGCATATATCTTCCGCTATCTGGTGACCAGAGACTTCTACATTAAAAATTGGAGACTGAAATTTTGTACTGGGTACTTATTGTACACGATGATGTAAAGGTCCTCATCACTGACACCATTTTGGCTCTGGGAATACTTAAAATATAATAAAAAGGTGTGTGTTGCGATGGGGTGAGTTGTCGCTTTAATCTCACCGTGCCTGTATGACAATTTTTCGATTTCCACAATCGAAAGTGAATTGTTTTGATATTATTCGAGAAGTTGAGATGATTACAGATCTAACATATTCCAATACTTGTTACACTTTAGTTAATCTCCTATGAAATTCCATCATCATTTAGAGGGGGGAAAAAAAACATAATATAAAAACATTTCAAAATGCCATCCAACAAATATTTTTTAGAACAACATGATTGTAAAACAAATTCTCTTTTATCAACAGTCTAGCTTAGGTCTAAAATGCTTTCCTCTCTGTGTATATTTTCACGTTGCTATTTTACTTTCAGAGTAAAACATTCAATAGTCCCTCCCACATGGTCGAGTATACTCTGGTCAAAATGAATGTCTGCAATAAGAGGAAAGATCAGGACAAACGTTATATTTCCAAAGGCTTTTTTCGTAAATTCAGTTTGGCATTTTTTTAATCATCGATAAAGGCTATTAATGATTTACCTTCGACGAGGTATATTATTATTATACGAGGTATATTATTATTATACGAGGTATATTATTATTATACGAGGTATATTATTATTATACGAGGTATATTATTATTATACGAGGTTTATTATTATTATACGAGGTATATTATTATTATACGAGGTATATTATTATTATACGAGGTATATTATTATTATACGAGGTATATTATTATTATACGAGGTATATTATTATATTAACCTGTGATATATGAAAAGATGCAGTTCAATTAAATCCGTTTATTGTACAAAAACCTATATAACAGTCAGTGTAAAGTATAACAGAGCAAGAACGGACAGAAAACAAAATAAGGAAATGATGGTGATATATGGCGGGAAGAATACAGAGTGCAAATATCTGGCTGTAAAGGGTAGTCTGGTTTTTTGTGTAGTCCAAAAGACATATTTTGCCAATTTTTTGTTGCAAAACTTGTTGTAAGGTCCATTGGAAATATAAGACTATTATGGGAATCATTATCTGACTAGGTATCAAAACCGTTTGAAAGTTGCGTGGTTTTATAGTTTAGGAAACATTATGAAATTATGAACCAATGATTTTTTACGAGTATCAGTAATTACCGCATTTATATTTTCAGTATCAACGCTTAGATCAATGCTAGAGAGAATATGTAATAATGCTGGAGTTAATCCAAAAAAAACCAGGCCTCATTTTGTAAGATAACATCCTGCTCATAGGTTTTTCGGTGTACTCGTTGACCGGCACTATTAGAAAGTCTTGTGTACAATTTTAGCATACTGATAGCGATGTCGATATTAATTGGAAAACGTCAGAGTTCAGCGATAGCTCCAATATTTCATGACCGCTTTGGTAGATCCAATATAGATTTCGTGACCTTAATGGGGATTGAATCGCATACATTTTTGTCCCAATTGATATACAGATTTGAATATTTTATATTGAAGATTGTTCATCCACAGACAGGAGTACGGGTTTGTTTATCACGTTAAACAGGTGTAAAAGAACGTTTGCTGGGACATCATTAGTTGTAGCAATGTTTTGTTTTCTTTTACATCCGCATTCTTGTTTGACACCATTAGGAGACTATATGGATTTGCTGACGTAATGCTATAGTTTTACGACATATGTGATATTAATATACCCTGTGATTCTATGCTTGATCATCTTATAAAATATATATATGTTCTCCAAACTGAATCAAATCCACAAAGCATAAAAAGAGTTTCCGTTTTGACTATTTCTGTTTATTTATGGAGGCATTAATAAAATAGTACATGTTGTTCTGCAATTTTGCTGACATCCAAACTGGAAATCGTCCAGCAAGTCGTTTTCTTCTAAATAGGTTGTGATTCTAGTATTTTTGATTGAAAGGAAGCATTTGCATAATCAGCCGGATAGTGCAATACTGCGTTAGTTATTTACATCAGATTTGCGCCCCTATTTGTTGATAGGAAGGAGATAGAATTCTAGCCATTTATGTGAGAATAAGCCATTATTGAAAATTATATTAAATAGTCAATGGTAGTGATATCATAAAAAGGCTGTGAATATTTCATCATATCGTTCAGAATCAAATCAGGTCTATTCAGTTTTCCTCTTTTAAGTTTGTTTATGGCAGTATTAATATCTTCTGTGCTGATTTCATCACCTAGAATTTTATTTGTTTCCTGTTTAATTTTATAGCTCTCTGCTATATTATTCATAAGATTAAGGTATGAAATAGTGTTTCTTTACAAATTTAGAGCTTGAAAATGGCTATGCCAAGTTACTAAAGAGATGTGTATGTCACTTTTCAGTGTTCTTCTCCGTCAAAGTTCTGATCAATTTCTAGTACTCTAGTTTTGTAAAGGTCTGTGTTGCTAGATCGGTTGATTCTTCAGAAAAGTTGAATCGCTGCATAAAAAGTTGGTCGCGACAAAGCAGGTTTGCGGGTGGTTTAAAATGTTAGCAAACTGAGACGGCTAATCTTCTGTCCAGACATATTTTAAAAACACAATTTTTTCTTTTTTCATGTTTACTTTGTGGCTTTAACTTATACATGCGTAGATCAATATAAGCGGATATAGGGCAATGGTTAGATAAATAGGTTTAAGAGCGTAGGTTACATTCATTTATAAGACGTAGCCTGTCAGCAAATAAATTAGGTGATAGTGCTAAATCCGTTATATTTATAACAAGTAATGCTACCATATATATCACCGAGAGTCCTTGCGTTTACAGTTAAAATACCAATATTCATGCGGATCAGTGAAAGACACTTGCCAAGAAGATTAGTAATTGGGTCTGAATTATTTCCCACTTGAAAAATATGAGCTATCTTTGTTAAATAATAAAATTCATTTTTTCGTCTGTTTATAGTTTGTTTGTTTTTTTGTAATATATGTATTTACTTTCCATAAAATTAAAAAGCTACATGGACAACTTGATAGATTGATAGATAGACATACAGACAGATAGATCAATAGAATGATACAGAACTGGTTCTAATGGTATTTAGCGCTGCCTCTTTAACCATCTATTTCACAAATGCCAAGCGTATGGACCAAGTACATCTCTCTCTCTCTCTCTCTCTCTCTCTCTCTCTCTCTCTCTCTCTCTCTCTGCGCTTCGCAAGTAGAGGGCAGTATTTCTAACTATTCATTGTAGAGTATATTAAAGAACAGGATGGATAACATGAAATGTACTTGAATACTCAATTTAGCTTTATGATAAAATCGAAAGATAATAACGTCTCCAAAATTAATTCTGCCGCAGTTACTCTATTTGGCAAGAAGAGCGCCGGACCGCCTGTAGATCCCGCCCGAACAAAGGCGTGACAGACTGGACGAATACGAAGCTAGAGGATTTGCGCCTGCACCTTCTACATCACAAAGCAACATACGCGCCTATGTCCCAAGCCCCTACCCCTGCCACTATGGCATGCGGTGTGAAATCTGTAGGGGTCGTATGAATTTAGACTGCTTTTGGTGGAAGTGGCATGTTAAAAGTGAAATACCCCAATGACAGCGCAGCCTACACCCCCAAGCACGAATACTGAACTGCGGGAACAGCAATGCAACATGTGGCCGTTTCAACAGCCCCGAGTTCGACGATCTGCTGGCAACACACGGCTTTTCCTATCTCAACGGTGGAGGCGGCTCTGGTAAAATGACACGCGCAATCGCCATATTGTAGTTACTGTAATATAGGCAGTGTAGTTGATAAGTAAATGTACACTCAAATGCGCCATCAAAAGCATTGTCAGTAGAGTGTTGTAGGTAGTATTGCTGGTAGTGTATTGCAACGTAGTTAATCATATATTATACTTAATGCTACATTAAAACCTTGTCAGCAGTATGTTGTAGGTAATGTAGTTAGTGGTGTTTTGTAGTGTAGTTGTTAATATATTATACTTAATGCTACATCATAGACTTTGTAGCAGTATGTTGTAGGTAATGTAGTTATTGGTGTATTGTAGTGTGGTTATTAATATATTATAATTAATGCTACATTAAAGCCTTGTCAGCAGTATGTTGTAGGTAATATAGTCAGGGATGTATTGTAGTGTAGTTGTTAATGTATTATACTTAATGTTATATTCTATGAGAATCAATACTTGTCTGATAACTTTGCTTATAAAGCACAGTGATTATCTTGTCAAGAATGAAAATAGACCCATATATCGAGGCACTTATGAAAAGAGAGCTTAGCAGAAAAATTGAACCCCCATTACCTTGCAAAATAGACCAAGATACACTTCGTTAAAATAATCATTAGTTATATGACTGTCACAAAATTAACTTAAAAAAGAAATTCCGAAAGTGCAAGTTTAATTGTATGTGTCTTGTTTGTAAATGGTGTCTTAAAGACAAGGATGGTACAAAAAGGGGATTGACTGAGCTGTGTCATTTTCTTTCCAGGTGTGGCAGTGAACAAACCTCTGATTAGTTATACTCGAAATCGTGCTTGCTTTTTTGAGTTAGTCTTATTATAATTGAAATTTGCTTTGCATAAACATTTAATCTTCTCTATAATACAGCTTGACGCAGTCAACTGACTACAATTGCTGTCGGTATATATTTTTCATACATTCAATGAATGGTATATATGTAGAGGCATGTATTCCATACATTCAATGAATGTTATATATGTAGAGGCATGTATTCCATGCATTCAATGAATGTTATATAAGTAGAGGTATGTTTTGATATATATTGGAGATTTTAGCTAATTTCATTTATATTTCTCATTTGAAGTTTTTAAACACATACAGGGAATATGTGTTATATGTAATTCCTATGGCATAACATTTTACAGTGAAACCTGTCTTAGCGAACATTTCCGTATTAAAGACATCTGCTCATTTAAAAAAGAAAAAGAAAATAAGAAGAAAAAAAAGAAAAAAGAAATCTAATTTATTGTTGTAGTTTCGTATTTAGCAACTATTTAAAGGTCAACTGTAAAATATATTTTATACAATAAATGGCTTTAATAATAAGTTCTATCCGTGTTTATAGGTAAATCGAGATTTGGTGTGTGTGTGTGTGTGTGTGTGTGTGTGTGTGTGTGCGCGCGCGCTACTCTGGCTATTGTTGAATTGGAGAACCTTTCAGTGTCAGTGATCTTTATTCTAATATAGTATAAGATATAACAAATAAAAACATAAATAAATTGACAAATAAAAATTTGGATATGAAAATTGAAGCAATGATAATAGCCAGATATATCTATTTGCATATATACGAGGGGCATTTAATAAATACTAAATATTATTACGCTGTACAACAAAGGTTTTTTATTGAGTGAACAGTAACTCAGTACATCCACTTCATATAGCCTCCATGCACCTTTACACACTTTTTCATTATGATTATCCAGTTATTAAATGCCATTTTGTATCCACTCTTTGGTATGTTGTTCATACACTGGAAAACTGCACTTCTACCCGCATGGCGACTTTCAAATCATCTGCTCCTCAGGGAATCATTCATAATGGCATACCGCCAAAAATCACTTGGATCTAAATCAGAGTTTTATGGAGAATATGTCAAAGTTTGAATATTGTGCTCCATCAGGAAGTCTGTCGCGACGAAAGATTTATTCGCCAGTGAGTTGTCATAGAGTTGATGGCTTCGTCGGGTACGGGTGCGCGGACGGGTGGTTCGGTGGTGTTCCACAACATTTGGCAATACTTCGTAGGCTTAGAAATGTCCAATGACATTAGCAGAGTCGGGCACAGGTACCTGGATGACTAGACTTTTTGTATCGAAAAATAATGCGTATAAAACTCTCTTGACACTCTGACTACGTCAAGCGATTTGTTATCTCTGCTCGTTTTTTATTTTTATTGTTATTATTTTCACACACAAAAATATTAAATCCGTGTTTCGTCACCTGTGACAGTCTCATTCCAACGTCTCCGGTCACTCTCGTCATATTTGGTAAGTAGCTGGGGTTTTTTTTATTTCAAACCTACTCTGTTTTTGATCAGCCGTTAACAAATGCGAGACCCATCTTGAATAAACGTTTCTGATCTTCAAATGATTCTTCAATATATTTCAGACAGCTGACAAATTAATGTCCGTGATAATAGAAATATCTTTCACTGCGTATCGCGCATCTTCATCAACTACCCATGTCACAGCAGCCACTACCCCGCTCACAAATCGCAGAAAACGGTCTTCTTCGATTTCCAACCATCTCTAAAACGATGAAACACCCTCACAAATATAGGACATGACAGAGATTTACATGCGTAAACTCATCCAAGTCGGCCTTGATATCAGTCAGAGAGTACCCTAAGGGCGCCTGTATTTTACAATATGCTCTTTACTAAGTAACAGAATTGTTACTCCTTCTTCGCATTTTTACGTCATTGTCATTTATCTATGTTAGTCACATGCATATATCCGCAGGTGTTCGGCGTGCTGTACGTGCAGCTGCAGCTCATTTTTATAGAACGTTATTTTGTCCGCGATCGTACATACATACATACATACCACATACATACATACATACATACATACATACATACATACATACATACATACATACATACATACATACATACATACATACATACATACATACATACATACATGCATGCATGCATGCATGCATGCATGCATACGTACGTACGTACGTACGTACGTGCGTGCGTGCGTGCGTGCGTACGTACGTACGTACATACATACATACATACATACATACATACATACATACATACATACATACATACATAGATACATACATACATACATACATACATACATACATACATATATACATACTGTAATCATATTGCAACAAAAATATAAAATGCTACTTTTCCAACTGCTTTCGTAATTAATTGTCAATGAACTTATTAATTTTTAAAACATCCAGTGCAGAAAATAAATTATAAGATTGTATGACGTCAATGAATTGAAAGTAAGGTCATGTCAGAAGAATCTAACTATCAATGCTTATAGCATGTCTGTTTCGACTGAATTTGACAAAATATTAATCAATTTGCACGAAACAAGACTTGGTGACTCTTTATTGAAAAGAAGGGAAACTTTGGTAATTGGGCCGAAATTGGCTCTTCTAGTAGATAACCCATTTAAACTTAAATTAATATAACCTCTCCATATCTGCAATTGCTAATAAATAACTAGCCACATTAAAATTACCTCTTTTTGAACAAATCCGCCAAATTTTACTTTCGCGAAAAATACCTGGTATACGGTTGTTGATGCGCCGTTTCAATTTGAATAAACTGTTCTATACATCTACATAGTGATGCTAGCATAACATGTATCATATACAAAGTATAATGTTCCGTCTGTTTGCCATCTACGTTCAGTCAACTGTTGTATACTTGTTTTTCAAAAATACTACTGACTAACTTCATCGCAGTCTACGTGTGAATCATTACGTAATTACACATGGACTTTTAAGCCTGTCTAAACAGGGAACACAATCGTTAAACACCTGGGTAGTTTTTATTACATAAAACTTTGTTAAGTTTTCATTGTTATATATTGATCGTCTTAAAATCGTTCTTTTCTTTTTTGCATAACTTTTATGAAAGCCCAAATTTATTTCAAATACATAGTAAAAATGTGTTCTTTTTTAAAGGCATACAACCCGTTTTAATAAGTGGACATGGTTATCTTGGTTCTGGTGATTAGAAAATTATCAGACTTCGTATTAAATCAGTCTTAATCATCTAAAAAAAATCAGACCTTCAGTTTTGTCAGCATGACTTTATATGTTTATCAGTAAGTTAATATGTATTAACAGAGTTTCTTTATATATATATATATATATATATATATATATATATATATATATATATATATATATATATATATATGATGTCAGCTAGGAAGAGATTTGAGAGTTTTATCAGGCAGTAATGCATTTTGCCGTCGTTTAGTTTGTCTTCTATGGGTACATTATTAAGTGTTTGTAGGAGGTGACAAAGGTTTACATTGAACATGACAAATACATCTAGATCCGAAAACAAAACCCACTAATGAACCCGTATAGAACAGAATGAACAATACAATACGAAATTTAAATTGCAACCTATAATGTGTTCTGCGTTAGAGAGCCTATGAAAGTCAATGACAACCCCCCTTGTCCACTTTGTATCAAATTGGTGCTTCCATCAAAGCTGTGTTGTAAAAGCCAGTATCGGCACGGGGAATTACCTTTGATGTCTTAAAAATGACAAGGACGTTCCCTTTGATACTGTAATCTGATTGATAAAGGAAGAACATTTATTAAATCCTTAAGTAATCCAGATAGGTCCTTTAAGAGGAAGTATATCTAATTAAAAAAAAATTCAGGTGAGGTCTGATACCTAATGTCACTCGACGTTGCTCGGCTTTTGTTTCGAAATAATATTAGTATAACCTCTTCGTGAAACTGACAATGTTGATTCAAAATTATATATATATTACAGCATGCCCCGTAATTACGAAATATCTCAAGCACTAGATTTATACTCATTTATACTCAGACAGTAACGTAGTTAGAATACTTAGGATCGGTACACAGGAGATAATAACTAGATCTATAATTTATCATATTTCTTTTTTTTTTCTCCCCTTATTTATATTTTTAAATCTAGATCTATGTGTAACCAGGTGTATATTTAAGTACAAGTAGCTACGCCATTGGCAGACTCAAAATTCAAGACAATTGATTGTAGACTTATTTACTATGAATATAAATAAAATTTGTGAAAATGTCAGAATTAGAAAAATATTTGTTGGTCAACATGATGTTTACATTTTACAGTGGTGAAAGCACAACAAGGTTCACATTTTTGGACTATATATCTTCTATACTTTACAGTCTAATAGGACTTTAAGTATGTTTGGACTACATATCTTCTATTCTTTTGCTACGACTCTATGGCATAAAATATGTAACAGAAAGAAAGTGAAACCAACAAAATCAAGTAAAATCAACAAGCAATTTATTTCCAGACAATTAAAGTGTCAATTCAAAAGACACTTACAATAACGTGAATTGAGGTCCAAATAATCCTAAGTGTCCTAATCACAAGTCCAAAAAAAACAACAGAATATTCCGAATTAATTCCGATAGCCTTGAATGTCCTGATGTACCACAAGTCTTGACTGTCCTGGTGTACCACAGGTCTTGAATGCCCTGATGTACCACAATGATGTAATACACAACGTTTTCAATGAATTCACATAATCCCAAAATCATGTATTAATCCATGAGTTAATTAACACTTTTATATTTCCAATGAATATTTTAAATAAATAATTCCTCTGAATTATATCTGGTTTTCACAACCGTAACGTCTGATTTCAACAACACATCTAACAAGAATAGATTCATTACAGACTGATCTTTTAGAACCGAAATTCTAGAATAGGAATTAAATTGTTTACCAAAATCTGTATATAAATACACATGTCTACGTGATCTATGTCACATCAGTGTAATTGCGAAATGCCTATGAAAATACTGGCCTACCTGACAATTCTCATATCAGAATATGAGTCATTTTTATGGAAAACTACTTTCTGTACCTGACTTTTGTCACAACAAGACATGGAAATAGCAGTCCAGCTGCTATCAAAACCGACCTTGAACTCCAATACTATGTAAACATGTTGTTTATAAAATGACCGTAATCTGACTAAAGTAGAGCTTACAATCATGAGCACATATTTTAAATTTAATATACATAACACTTTACAGTGTAGTGGGACTTTAAATATGTTTCATCTACATATCTCCTATACTTTACAGTGTAGTGGGATATTAAGTATTTTGGGGCTACATATCTTCTATACTTTACAGCGTAATAGGACTTTAAGTATTTGAACTACATATCTTCTATACTTTACAGTGTAGTGGGACTTTAAGTATTGGAACTACATATCTACTATCTTTACAGTGTAGTGGGACTGTAAGTATTTTGGACTACATATTTTCTATACTTTACAGTGTAGTGGGACTTTAAGTATTTTGGACTACATATTTTCTAATCTTTTCAGTGTGGTTGGACTTTAAGTACTTTTCAACTACATATCGTGTATACTTTATAGAATAATAGGACTTAAAGTGTGGGTTCCAACTTTAGCGTACTGAATTTGAGTTTGGATTTTGTACTCAGAGGATTTTGTGATTGCGGGACTAGGCTCATTTATATCATCTTACCTAAACAGTTTTTATGACATTGCAAATTAAGGCAGTACGTTTTTAAACACTATATGATTCTACGATTATTAAAAAAATTACGGGCCTTGATTATCATGATGTATTTTGAAATCCTGCTGCATATCGTGCAGTACTATTAGAAGCACCCAGACATAAAGCTTGGTGTCCAAGTGTAGAAACTAAAATATAAAAAATTCCGTTCTTTCCGTTCTTTATAACTGTTTTTATCCTTAATACATTATATAGATGTAGAGATATACAACGAAACCTCCCAAACCGAAAACTCCCATCACCCAATACAAACTCTGAGTTAAATTTATTGAAAGAAAAGAAGATTCTGGAGTAGAAGATTATTTTAATTTCAAGAGGATTTACGTTTGCCGAGGTTTTGGTCTCAAGATTTCACTGTATTTGCATATTATGGCACACAAAAAGAAGTTTGTAAAATAAAATAGTGTTTCTTTTTCACATAACACTTCTTTTTTTAAATGCGTACGTGTATCTGCGATATCTATTTTCATATTATACTATAATGTGAAACTGCACTATTATTTCCGTCTGATTCAAATTACATCATGTTCTTTTTGTAAAGAGACTGATACTTTATCTGAGTTTTTTTCTGACAATTCACAGCGTATACATGTGTATTTATAAAGTAAGCATTACATGAAATATTTACTGTCAATTATATTTAATATGTGCCTGGAATATGCAATATTAAATGCATACGTCAATACATTTTGTATTCTATATATTGAGACGTGCGTTGAACACATGAATCTATAAAATGTATGCATATAAACCTTAGAGAATACATCTCATGTCATGACACTGTACGTTAACACCCCCCCCCCCCTCCCCCAATCAACTGAAGTACGTAGTTTTCTCTCAATCCTTCTGTCGAATGTAAGTAATAAGATAATAAGATTAATCCAATTTTTAGGAAAAGAAAGAAGATGGAAAAAGTAGTCGAAGTACTTGTCATTCACATTGTATCTATGTGTCTTATATGGAATTTTGGTCAATAGAACCTGAAAAAAAAATCGTTTCCTGAGCTTCATCACTAACAATCGGGCAACTACTAAAGATGCGGATTTTAACTGGAATTTGGGATAAGCGCCAAGTAAACCGAATGTTCTGACCTAGCAGAAACAAAAGTTTACCCAGTATGTAAATGTTAAGGATTGCATTCAGGCTATTACTACTAAATAATAAGATAGTGTGTTCCTTGTTCATTTAACGGTAATTGTAACGTAGATATAATCAAATACAAGGAAGTACGCTACATTTTCTGTATTACGTATGCAGATAGACTCCTCTTACTATAATGAATATCCATACTTATGATCATCCACGTCATCTTATCTGTATCCAATTACAAGTCAATATTTGACCATTCAAAGAGATGATTTACTGGATATGTACCCATATGGCTCATTGAACTTCAGATATAAATACAATCCTGAAATAGCTCTCATCTTTGATTCAGAAAAAAATAGCATAATGAAAAGCATTATACACTTGACTTTTCCAATTTTCTTAACTTTATTTCAATAATTTGAACATTTGTTTGGTTGAGAATTTCTTTCCGACAATTGGATAAGATCAGAGAAAACCAAATGTTTGCACTTCCTGAAAACAAAGCTTCAACTTGTATGTTAAAGCTATCGAAAGTAACTGGAAGCTTGTCAACATTATTACAAGGCTACCCTGACATTATTACAAGGCTACCCTGTACCAGGCTCCATTTTATCATTTTGTAAATGATTTTTCTCCAACTTATTGAAAGATAAACCTAAAAATGGCCCAACTATTATATATGGGTACAAAGTTTATATGAAGCTACAAATGTAGAAGAGTAGTTAAAAGTGAGATTTCCTATTATAGAATTCAACAAATCCTTTTCTAATTTACTTTGAATGATCTACAGCTTTTGTTCTCGAAAATAATAAGACGCTATAAAAGTGACTTGCAGTTTTTTGGATTTTTAGCAGGAGTTTGTTTTACTTGTTCTCAAAAAGATTCGTGGCTCATATGTGTGGATGACTCATTAGAGCAATTTCCGAAAATTAAATAAAAGAGAGAAAAAGCAGCAAATTAGTCACCTCATATATGAGCCACAAAAACATGATTTGCTCATTTCAATTTGGAAAAAAGTATTCTGTACTGTTGGCTACCTAGTCACATTGGTATTAAGGGTAATGAAAAGACAGATAAAGCAGCCAAAGCTGCCCTACGGTTACCTATTTCTGAATGGACTAGTCCAAATACTGACTTTAAATATTATATAAACCAGCATGTTCTTAATACTTGGCAAAATATGTGGAATGAAAACTCCAAAAACAAATTTCAGAACATCAAACCCACTATTGCAGAATGGTATCCCTCGTGTAGATCAAACCCACTATTGCAGAATGGTATCCCTCGTGTAGATCAAACCCACTATTGCAGAATGGTATCCCTCGTGTAGATCAAACGCACTATTGCAGAATGGTATCCCTCGTGTAGATCAAACCCACTATTGCAGAATGGTATCCCTCGTGTAGATCAAACCCACTATTGCAGAATGGTATCCCTCGTGTAGATCAAACCCACTATTGCAGAATGGTATCCCTAGCATAGATCAAACCCACTATTGCAGAATGGTATCCCTCGTGTAGATCAAACCCACTATTGCAGAATGGTTTCCCTCGTGTAGATCAAACCCACTATTGCAGAATGGTATCCCTCGTGTAGATTAAACCCACTATTGCACAATGGTATCCCTCGTGTAGATCAAACCGCAGAGATGAGGCTGTATTGTGCTGATTGTGTACATACGTACCTGACTCGCGCATACATCCTGAAGCGTGAACCACGATCACAGTTGTTATCCTGCTAGTGTCCACTGACAGCGGAATACATTCTTCTCAAGTGTGTCAACTTCCACTCGGTGAGACAGAAGTTTTTTTTTTTAATGTGAACTCGATGAAGAAACTGTATGAGGATATACAACCCGAAAAAAAAAAAGAAAAAAAAAAACTTGGATATTTTGTGGGAATGCGGTTTGTATAACACATCTTGACAACATGTTTAAGGTGTTTACATGTGTTACCTTTATCTTTTATTTTATATATCTTGTACGGAATTTGAAAATCTTTACTTTTTATATTTTGTCTTATTGTACTTCATGTTGACATTCATTCAAAAGGGGTTCTCTTCCTAAATTTTGTGTGCAATTCTTCAGTTTTACATTTTTAGAATGTTGCTTTTAGCTGGCACCATATAGCCACCAATGTGCTGAGGTGCATTGAAAAGCTAATACATACATACATACATACATACATACATACATACATACATACATACATACATACATACATACATACATACATACATACATACATACATACATACATTCCCCTCTGAAAGTTATCAAGCTGATCAACTGACGTGTTCCCTAAATCCTTAATATATGGCACGGGAAGGACCAAGCAAACAACTTATATACCTACCTAATTACCTATCTCTCTACCTTCAAAGCTCAATTTACCAGACTACCGGTTACATTATATCTTCATAAAAATGAACTGCACTACTTTGCGTTCATGCCTACATACCTGCCTATCTAACTACTAACATACATACTTACATACATACATTTTCCTTTCAGTTTTAAATAAGATACTTCCGCATGGTGACATAGAGCTGATTATCTTGAAAATTAATGATTGAACACTTAGTTAAACTACTGTGTCATCGATCGAGCAATTGACGTTTGAACATAGGGTATACAATTTGGTCCAATCACGCTCCTGAGGTCTGAAATTCCGTCGTGACTGAGGTGATTAGGAATTACTTTATTGATATACAGTTTAATCGGGGATAGTTTATTGCCATATTATTTTAAACTTTCTTGATTAAAGATGGAGGTATCCACTTGAGCGAAGATGAAGATATGTAGACTGCTTTTAGTCTTTTTTGGTATGTACATACACACTTCGTAATGGGGACTAGGCTGTATTTCTTTCAAATCAAACATATTTTTGTACTTTTGTCGTTTTTTACTGAATGATTTAAAAGTTCTCTTTCACTCTCCCTCACACACACACACATACACACTTTTTGATATAAGGTTCTATTTTTATTATGGCCTTTGAACCTAGGTTTCTTCTTTCAATTATATAATCAACGCATGTGTGGACATTTTTCCAGAAAGTTGTATAAAATATGCACCTGAAATGTTTTCATTAATATGCGCATCATCACTTCAATGCATTAGGGGGTTCATATTACAAGTAGTTTCTTAGTATGGGCTACATAAAACAATGCTATGTAAGACAACTTCGAATTAAGAATTCTCATAAGATTAAGAGTTAAATTAGTAGCAGTCTTTCCTTGTGATCTCTCTCTCTCTCTCTCTCTCTCTCTCTCTCTCTCTCTCTCTCTCTCTCTCTATATATATATATATATATATATATATATATATATATATATATATATATATATATGAACAATGATATTAGCGCACAGGTTAGAGAATTTTTAAATTGTACTCTACGGAGATTTGAACCCTAATCCACGAGTTACGGCACCCATCGCCTTGCCTGCACGCAACAACCTCTATATCCCAGCGACCGTACACACATCACCAAAAACGATGCTACAAAGTCGCTGCTGTAGGCATTCGTGCGTGGCAGACACACCCGCATATCGACCCAGTAATTAATTTTCATCTAAGTACACAGTCACTCCCGATTCCTACAACAGGAATTAGGGTATATAGAGGTTATTATAGAGAATTAGTTTATCTAACAGAAAATTAGTAAAATATTCATGATTTATTCCTTCAAGCGCTTTCGCATCATCATCATGGATGTTTTTCAAGTAGGTATATTATACTTTCAAAGTATTTTTGTAAATAAACAATATGACGTCATTGTTATGTCAATTACGTCATTGTCACTCAATATAGTATCTGCACTGTATGTGACAAAAGTGCATATATATATATATATATATATATATATATATATATATAGATAGATAGATAGATAGATAGATAGATAGATAGATAGATAGATAGATAGATAGATAGATAGATAGATAGATAGATAGATACAATGTATAACGTGGTCCGTACAAATTAAAACAACCGATTTAGGTTTCCTATGGTCATGTTATGAAAATGTATTAGTGCATTGATACAATGTACAATGCATCCCGTTTTAATTTTTTATGAATCGCAAAGTCGGGTTGTTGAGTGAGTATGAAATAAAGTTCCTTTTCTTCTCGTAAATATTCATTATTAGTAAATAATTTATATAAGGGAAAGACTTTGAAGTTTCCTCCTGAACATTTATGTAGATGCTTATTAACTTTAAATAATCTGAGATTTTCTGTTCCTGTTTATACGTACTGTCATTCCCTTTCTTAGTTCATTTTTCGTCTTGACTATATAAAAGGCTTTACATTGCGCACATATCAATGCATAAATCACATTTTTTGGAATTGAAATCCATGTCGTGTTTAGCTTTAAATATCCTACCATTTTTAATTTAATCGAGTTCCCTTCTTGTATATTAGAACATTTTTACATCTACTCGTGCCATATTCGAATAGTTCGGGGCTCTCTTTCAATGAAATTAAATTTAGACCTAGTAAGAATTTGTTTCAAAGTTTCGCGTTGTCTTTTACTATTGATAATTTTCATTCTTTCCAAGACATTTATCATTTTATCGCTACGTTGAAGTAATTGTTCACATGTTCGTACCATCGGAAAGATATTAGCGTTCCCTGGGTTTTAAGCTATAATTAAAGGAGTTCCATTTGATGATGGGTTAATGTTTTCACGGTTATCTTCTTTGATCGGTCCATTTCTTTTCGCAGTGAGTATTCCTCAGTTGATGATTTCCTCTGGGTAGTTTCGCCTGCGAAGATATTGCTGAGTCTCTGTTCTTGTGTATATTTATTCTTTAGGATTGTTATCACTCTTGACGCAAGATTAAAAGGAATGTACAATTGTATATGTTTTGCATGACAAGATTTAAAGTTGATATAGCTATGTGTATCGGTTGGTTTATTATAAATATCAGTAGAAATATGGGTTCAAGATAATTTGACTAGTATGTCCAGGAATGGAATTCTTCTTTCACTCTCATCCTTTGTGAATTTTATCGCTGGATGTAAGTTATTAAGTTCCTGGAAGAATTCATCTCTAGATATATGTTTATTCCAAATTATGAAACAGTCGCCTAAAAAATCTCTTCCAAATCCTCACATTTTTTCCAAGTAGTTTATCCCTCATTCTGTCAAATAATGTCTCTTCCAAGTATCCCAAGACTAGCATAGCATAAGTTGGTGCCACCTCGGTGCACATATCCGTACTTTTATGTAGTAATTTCCCCTGAAATAAGTAAAATACACTGCGTTCAAGTACTATTTTACGGGTCTCAATTTTACATTCATGATTGAATCGTGAATATATGCTTTCACTTTTTTTGTTAGGCCAAAATTTCACTGCTTCTGTTCCAAGATCATGCGGAATATTATTGTGTAAGTTTACTATATCAAAAGTAGCGCGTGTTGATCTCTAGTTCACTATGTCTGGTAATTGGTTGAGTAATCAATATCAATATAGTGGGTCGAATATAATTGCATAACGCTTAGCCAGGAAAAGTATGCAAACAACCGAGCTATGCATATAAACGGGAGCAGCAAAAAACAACAACAACAAAAAACAAAAAAACAAAAAAAAACAAACAAACAAACAACTGAGAAATAACTCTCCACGACAAAGATTATATGAAGTGATCAGAGACATGTCAAGTTACAATCATGTTGTTGATACGCAACCACAGAATTCATAGCCGGGCTGAAGGGGGGGGGGGGGAGGCGGTGTGAGTGCTGGGGTTGAGGTGCCACTGCCATAGAACTACTGTGTGGAGTTCTGTGCCGCGGTAAATACAGACCCCTTTGTATCAACATTCCCTGTCCTAAAAGAGCAACCTTTTCCAATATTCCCTAAGCTAAGCACGCGCCGATTCACTTCGATCTCGGGCAATACATGCGAGTACAGTTTTGGACGCTTTCAGTTTCATAAGATTTCAATTTTGGGGCCCGGTCAGAGCATAAAGGTCTGTCCTATTATCACCGGTGAGTTCTGAAAGACTCCCTATGTCTCACCCTTACAGGGTAACACCACCACTCATAGTGGTGTTGTTTCCACTCCCTTTCTTTATTCTTCGGGATTCATGGAATCTGATTAGAGTAAGGGATATTTTGTATCGTATTGTATATTTGAAACGGAAATTGAATGATACAAGATTAATGATTATGAGGTAAAGAAGGTATTTTTTTAATTCTCCAAATTTATGATCAATGATATAATGACTACGTAACTGATCACACTATACAAGTATCGAAACCCTTAGAAAAGACTTCGAAGACTTCAGAATCACAAAGATATTAAAATGCATTTAATGACAATGAATATATTAATAGAGGGATTATAATATTATTTATTTATTTATTTATCTTCATAGACAAATCCAATGTATAAACTTAAACACAGACCATGGCCTTCAACAAGATGTTTCAAAACTGTGCACTGTCTTGATCTAACATTTTAAACTAAAACAGTCTAAATGACAACTCCAAACCATATTGTCTTAGATACAATACGTGGCATTATCATACATTACAGGTATGACATGAATTGATTTCGTCAAATTACATATTTGATAGATTCTCACTAAGTCTTGCAACCATCAAGAAATGGCAATACGTATTACTTAAACGGGTTGTGTTGCATTGGCCTTTCAATAAATGTTTCACTAATTACTATTGCCTTCAATAAATATTGATGATTAACCCAAATTTGGTTATATTAGAACAACAACAACATCACCAAAGCTACTATTACTACAACTGCTGCAACTACTACTGCTACTACTACTACTAATGCGTTTGCTATTATGGCTACAAATCCAACCTATACTCTTACTACTACTACTATTACTGATACTTCTGCAAACGCTACTTCTACAAATGCTACTACTACTGGTCTACCGTCAATACTCAGGATTCAGCCGATGACGATAATGATTTTATAATAATGACGATGATGGTGATACTACTACTGCTACTACTACTACTACTTTTACTACTACTCCTATTACTACTACTACTACTAATACTAATAATAATAAGAAGAAGAAGAAGAAGAAGAGGAAGAAGAAGAACAATTACACTAACAACAGAAATATTTTCTTGTTCAGGTGCTATTGTCATTCGAGGGCTGGAGAACATTCAAATAGATCTGATTTTTAAATTTGATGGAGTAATGGACGTCAACAGTTCACTATGCAAAAATGATTCCATTTGGTACAACAAGTCGACGGCTGAGTCATACGTTCAAAGGATCCTACAAGCAATATTTAACAATTCCACGGCTAATGTGAGTGTAGATAATGTTGAATACCAAATCGAGCCTGGATCTTGGGACTTTAATTGCACTAGGGGTACCGTGACGAATATCGCAGTGTTAAAAGTGAATCTAAGTACTTCTTTAAGGTAAGAATTAAAAACGAAATGTACTCTCTCTTTCAAAAAGTAAAAATGTTGATATTGGATGACATATTGGATCTTGTATGTTGAGATGTTGTATTATATACCACATCACTCGACCAGTTAGGGTTGTCGTTGTCATCGTAATTGTAGTCATCCTGCTCCATCTCTTCCTTGCAGTCATCATCATCGCCATAACCACCACCATTCAAATCATTATCATTTTCGTCATCATCGTTATCATCCTCCTCATCGTCGTCATCAGGATTTTTATTGTCGCCAGCATTGTCATCGTCATCGTCCTCATTATTATTATCATATTATTCTTTTTCTTGAATTTCCTTGCTAGGTAGCATTGGAAGAAACACAAGGCCATACATTTCTTAGTTTATTTTTTTATTTAAAAGGGTATTTAAAAAATGTAAAAAAAAAAAAAAGAAAAAAAAAGAAAATAAGAAAATCCTTGACATCTGTACATCGAACGGCGATTTACTGCGAACAACCAAACAAATTATTATCGAATCAAAGTATTGAGACGCTGGCTGTTGACCGAAATCCATTCGGGCAGTGAAGTTCCGATATAGTCTGTTTTAAACAATACCTGTGATTGATTGCCGCTCTTTTCAAGACTCACATTGCTTTCTCTTTGAATGATTACATTGAGAATGATAAGGTTTTTTTTTAGTACTTTATCATTTTTAGTCTTAAGTCACAGAATGAAACGTTGCACTTTTCGTTTTAGGGTAAGTCGGAATTAACTGAAAAACTATTTTTAGATAGTTACGTTTCGACTTACCGTAATCAGCTTAGTCATCTGCAAGGAATAAATCTGTTATTTACACTTTAGTTACACTGAATAACGTATATGCATATAAATTTGAGCCAAGTTTGGGGCTTGCGCATGAAATGTCATTTCTCATTCTTGCACTACCATCGTCTTAGTCATCGTACATTAGATATACTTTTAACGATATATAAGACCTATTGATCAGCTAAAACTACATGGAGAGTGTGACAGTATAGTTCATTTGAGCGATATGCCTACTTAAAAATGACAAGTTAACTACAAACTAAGGTTGTATCAAAGTCGTTGCGCAGTGTGTTGTAATCAAATCACAGCCCCAAAGAACTCAAATAAATACAAGACATCTATCTCCAAAACCCGCTACGATTATGTTGAATGACCAACTTAACGACATGGCTATCAAATGGTAATCTATTTTACAGCCAAACTCTAAAGAAAAGAATGAAATAGACATATTCTGTCAATTTGGGAGCATTTTTATTTTCCCAAGTGTATAATGGAAAATATTCTTTTTTTCTTTACATACCTAATCTATGAATACAAGGTACACTAAAATGCTCACTTGCACAATAATTCAAGATGTATAGAATTCACTAATATTGCAGTTAAACAATGTACGAAGGCAGTTGATTTTACCGGCAGAAAACATAAAATTCATTGCCTACACAAGGTACAAACTGTCATTGATACTTGCATGAACAATTTCAGCATGTCTTCAAAATTAAAAGAGTTATATCAGTCATGAGGTCTTAATAATAAAAGAGTATCCATGAAAAAGCGATCCATATTTGATAAGAAACTTCTTCCTTTGTCCGAGTGGAGATAGTATGGGACTCTGTGTTGAAGCGAAGGAACTTGCGTCCTTATTTTGGAGGAGAAACAAGTTTTTGCTTTAATAAACTGAAAACTTGCACACAGTCATGACTCCACTCAAAATTTACATTTTTACTGGTTAGTGCATACAGCAGTGCAGTGACTACAGAATTGTTCTTAGTTAACTTTCTGTAATATCCTGATAGTCTAAGAAATGTTCTTAAACCCTTAAGGTTAGTTGGCGTTGGATAATTATTCACTGCGTCCACTCCTTCTGGATCGGGTTCGAAACCATAAGCACTACGATTATGTCTTAAATAATGAATTTTTCTCTTAGCAAAATGATACTTCTGGGAATGTACTTTTAGTCTTGCCTTTCTCAAGCTATCGATTACGTGTCTAAGGTGTGAAATATGCTGATCAAATGTTCTACTGAACACAATAATGTCATCCATTAACACTAGACAGAATATGCAAATTAACCCACGTAGAACGGCTTAAATAAGACGCTGGAACGTTTCTAGACTGTTAAGTAATCGCATGGAAAGACGTCAAAACTCAGAGTCCTAGATGACAGCGCCATGCTGTTTATTGTCAAGATTCAAGATCAATATGAACGTGATAGAAACTGCTCTAGAGGCAAAGATTAGAGGAAAAATGCTGGTTGAACACTTTCAACTTTCACTTGCGACGTCTCTCTTGAGTAAGGGATGGGCATCAAGTCATCAAGTTAAATATAACTTTTGAGTTATTCAGGTCAACTGCGCAACGATAGCCGTTATTGTTTTTCATTACAGCTAGCAAATATGATGCCCGCACCACTCCCCCCCCCCTCCCCACCATCACTACACTGGCAGTTACTTGTACAATACTCTGGTCTAACAACACCATACCCTCTAATATCTGCCCCTGCATATACATCCAGGTTTTCATCTAAATCTTTTGTTAACTCGTTTATCAGGTCAGAATATATACTGTCCTTTTCAATTTTAATGCCATTTGACAGCTTTATGCAAGGCTCGCCTGTTTGATTGTCATCTTTTTCTCACTCACTCTCTAAAGAGTAAATTCTGTCGTTAGCAGACAAACACAAACTTTACTTTGTTTATACCATGTAAAACTCCATTATTGTGTACTTAATTCATGACCTTTGCTACCAATAATCCATTCGATTCAAGAGCAGGGGAGGCAGGTGTTAAACCAATTACACCATTGGGCAGTGATTTACCCTAGCCACCGTTACCACATGTGACTGTGTGTGAAGCGTTTAGTTTTCTTGACCATTAAGTTGGAGCCTGAGGTCTACTGATAATGTCTTCTTGTTGAAATCAAGTTCCACAACGTTTAGATTTAGAAAATCTAAGCTCAAGATAATTGTAGGCTGTAAGTTTGACACAATGTAAAAGTTTGTGTGTATTTAATCTTCATCCAGAGAAATTATAAAATACACAACACCGGTGATTTGTACCGTTTCATTCTTTGCTGTTAAGACAAATTGTCTATCTGACTTAGAGATGGTAAACTAATCGGATAATGCGTTACACTTTGATAAAATGCCATGGTTAATACAAATATATCAGTCCCAATATATATCATGGCTTTAGTTTAAAATGAACCAATTCTAACTGGAACATAGCTACATAACATTGGTGGTGGCATCGAAAGTTTGGTTATTCAGTTGCTAAATCCACAGTTTGTGCTACATTTGAACAATGCGAGTCAACTGTATGCATACAGTCACTATGAACAGTGTCTTTGTTCTCAAAAATAAGACTATTTAATCTTTGCAGAGCAGACGCCCTCACACTGCTGGACGGTCGACTTTTCTTTTATATTGGCCTACCTCTGCTTTGCGGCAGTGTCAATATCGTTGGACATGACCTTGAAGTCCACGATAATAGCATCATTCCCTGTTTGAGGGTTTTATTGTACAACAAACACCCGTATAGAAGCCGGTGATCCACGAATAATAACCATCTCTCGTTCTGATTTTTGCAAAAGACGACATTTGTTTAAATGTCCATAACGTATGACTTGAGGGACTCACCAGGGGTCATTGATCTGTCGTACGGTTTTTGCTCTAGTATCCAAACGAGGTGCAAGTATCCAAAGTACTTTTAAATTAACTAACCAGCGACTCCTTATTTGATCTCAAGTCCGGTGACAGAGATTGATACCATGATAGTGCAGTTCCCGCAAGGCGCAAACGCATGGCACTGGAAATGTTCTCGTGGCTTTTCCATCCATTGAATAAGCCTCATATTGTTCTATCCATGCATATGCGTCGCCTCCCCCCCCCCCAGAATATCAGGACACATTCCCGACATAGTTACGGACCCGATGCTAGATATGTCCGACTGCCGAGCTTGGAGAGTAGTACTGTCAGTATTAATGATTTCATTTGTTGTTTCACGTCACACATTAATTGTTCAAATTTTAAAAAAAAAATGTTTTATTGACACTCTTAACAGATAATTGCGCAATTTATGAGGGGCCTGGTGATGACGGCGGCTGTTCAGTAATTTCTTTGTCCATCGGATGTTGGGACGATAAACTGTATTTGTGCAAACCAGATACTGAGATAATGAAATAATTATTTCATACTGAAACTTGGATTCGTCCACCCCGTGTTACGTTTTGCTAGCTCCATCGTATGTTACGTACTCCTTGCCATGGATTTACGTAAGCATTAGTTGGGGAATTAGTCACTAACATAGACATACTTAAGGATACATCTTTATTGCCGCTTCTCAGTTCAGCTGACAATCCTGTTCTGCCTCTAAAACACAATAATACACGATATATTCTATTTGACACTATAGTAAGTTCACTTCCTCACGAGTCGACTGATGCATGGCACTGATCTGGTACAGATGTCAATGACTCTGATTTCAACATCCTAAACACCTGAATTAAACAAACTTTAAGAGAGGAATGCATTTGATTTTAACAATACAGACTGTAAAAAGATTCCTCCAAACCTGGGGATAGATAGTCTGTGTTTGTTAACAATTTTCAGGCATTGAAAAACAGGGTTAGAGAGAAGAGAGACAGGACATCATTTATAATGACAGCGGTATATTGTGGTTCTCATAATAATCATGACAAAATTTATTATTAATGATTAATTGATTTGATTGCCTAATTATCCAAGGTCCAGAGACCCGCTTACAGACATTACTAATTAACTGGTGCTTGTCGATGTATGGAGAACATTCATAGATATATGAAATAGAAACTTTTTTGGGGTATACAACCTGATAAAGAAGATTTCATTTCTTTATTGCAGAAAAACTCAAGAGATATTAAAAAATACTAAGTCTGTTGTAACAGGATGAAGCCGGGTTGGGATAGGATCTAGCGAAGTCACTGAACACGGTTTTGTCAATGAGATGTTTGCTTATAATGTAGTTTAACAATAAATTAATCTGACACCATACTCGTGTGCATAAAGTCCAACAATGGATTTAACGGAATGATGCGCGCAGCAACGGTTATAAGAAAATGATATCGTCCTAAATGGAACTAATCAGAGAATGTAACTTCAACAAGTAATCAAATTAGTATCCACGTATGGAACTTATAAACAAATATGATTAATATATCGATCTATCACCATGGATGATCAATGAACTTGTAACCAAATATGAACAGTGAATGGATTTATCGCCAATGATGATCAATGTATAGAATTGATACACACATATGAACAATGTATGGTTCATCAACAAGTAAGATGTATTCCCTCAGATAGCGATATTGAATTATATTTTCACCCATATAGTGATATTGAATAATATTGATTCAAAAATGGAACATAAATGCATCTCGTGACGTCTAGTCGTCGATCATGATGTATTTCCGGTTCCAAAGCTCTCGTCGACTGGTCAAGGAGCAATCACGCATGGCCCGCCCCTCCCTGTCTGCCAAATGATCCCTCGAGAGCCTTTTATTCCCCGCAGACCGGTTGGTCTCCAAGCTTTGGTCCATCACATTGCGAGTAAGTCAATACCATCCTGCGAGCCAATATATAAACAATTCTATCACATAAAAACGGAAAGAATGCAATTTTATATTTCACATACCTCTATATCTGAAGATTACTTCCCTTAGGTAGACATCTTCCTGACAAAACTCGTTGTATTATGACTATACAGAGATAATTTTGGGCTGTAAGTACCCTGGTTGTAGTTAAATCTACGACCAGAGAACTCGAGGTAAAGGGGTTTCTCACTGCAGGCAATTTGCGCATGCATCAGTGGGTAAACATAACTTGGTATTTTTAAATAAACCACCCTCGCGTAATGCTGTACGCAGCAACGAAACTTGAGTACATGTTTGTTCATATATAATGCATTGACATTAAGTACACAAAATTCCGAGACAGCTGTAAGGTTTAAAAAATTTCTAATCTGTAACCAGATACTACACACGGGGATAGAAAGTTTATGTTTGTTAAACAATTTTCAGGCATTGTCTTGTCATCATCATAATAATCATGACAAAATTCAATTAATCATAATATCAAAATACAAATGGTTAGATACAAATATATTTGACTTTAAATCAGTTACAAAGTTTAAAAAAAATAACAGTAACAATAGAGCACTTATCACTATACAGAACCGAACCTAATTTTATTGCCAGCCTATGTCAAACGATAGACACATGATGATTATTAGGTACAAATATAAATTAATGATGGTAATGGTATAGCGGATAGAAAAAGAAAGGTAGAGTGAGATATTTTGATCAATATTTTAGACATACATGACAAAATGAGATAAGACAGTAATAGATATAAGTATTCTGAGTTTACAAGGCAACAGTATGGTTTAAATATCAGTTCTATATATTTTCTTAATCTGAAAAGAACGTTAACATTTGTGTTATTTAGCAAATCACCAAATGTGTATGTATTAAAAGTTTAGAAATAATTCTTACTTATATATTGTTTCCTTATTTTATAAAAATATTGACATTAGGAAAGATTTTGAATTCATCACCAATATCTTGTGAGGCACACAATTCACATTTTCTTTCAGATATATCCGAATCTTGCCACCTTCCAGTTTCATTTGGAAACTTATGATTCGTTGTATGGAACTTTGTTCAAATTATGCGATACTTTTGAGGCATACGTGTTAAAATGGTTCAAAATTTAAAGTTTTTTTTTCTATATCCGATTATCTTTTTAAGAAGAATAAAAATACTAGAATGCAAAGTTTGTATATATTTTTCTTTCTGCCATTCAGCAGAGGGGAATGACTGAGATAACCATACATTATTCAGTCCTAAATCACGCAAAATTTGTTTGATAAAGTAAAGCCATTTAAAACTGCATAAACTGCATAAACCAGCAGCAATATAGTATAACATAATATAATACAATATTTTTAAAATGTACTCATTGTTCCCGTAAGAAGTGTAAGTCAAAAATATAACAGCTTTAATTTTGATTTAAAAAATGCTCGTAGGAACCTCCTGATCTCTATATACAACATATATAGTGGGATACTTTTTAAAAATTAAACTTTTCGTACGAAATCAGTGTGTACATGTTCATTAACAGAATTTTAACTAGAACTCCAGATCTCACATCCGTACAACAATAGCGGCTAAACAGTATTATTAAAAAGTTTCCTGTGTAATCCTAATTATATATACCAATTTTGTTATTCGTTAATTTAGGACTAAAATGCTTTCTTAGCTTGTTCAGCGATTCTCTTGACTGGCAAATAAAATGAACCAATATGTTTAAAAACTATTTCCCAGTGATAATTTTTTTAATATTGACTTTTAATCTCCATTCTCTGTAGTATATACACAATTCATTCAAAGG
This sequence comes from Margaritifera margaritifera, assembly GCA_029931535.1. Lineage (NCBI taxonomy): Eukaryota > Metazoa > Mollusca > Bivalvia > Unionida > Margaritiferidae > Margaritifera > Margaritifera margaritifera. Next base: position 5,874,999 of record JAQPZY010001658.1, on the reverse strand, counting down.
TTCTAAAGAGCTTTTTCGTTATGTGCAAGAATAACAGTATCGTCAGCATAAAGGATAATAAGTACCTTAAATTTTAATGTCTTTATTATAAAGTTTTGTAAAGGATACTAATTTAGTAAGAATTCATTGTTTAATATATATATATATATATATATATATATATATATATATATATATATATATATATATGTGTGTGTGTGTGTGTGTGTGTGTGTGAGAGAGAGAGAGAGAGAGAGAGAGAGAGAGAGATCCTAATCCAGTGTACATGAGTGCTATTTGTGTGCTCATTCTTCTGTATGTATTTTCACTAAATATATTTGTATATCACCACTGTCTTTCGGCATTATCATAAATTGAACTGAATAGTTAAATCATTGTGGTATTGATTCTTACCGCTACATATATGTACATGATGAAAAAACTGATAATGCAGCCCGAAAAACTGCATGGACATCTGCATCGGCTAACGTCAGATATATTACATGCATAGCTGTTTATAAAGTTGCCGATTTTGTAAACGTTTATATGCAGTAAGGTAAACTGAGCCATTTACATTGCTGCCTTAGTAAATACAGATGTTGAATCAGCAAACAATGTATATGAAGTTGCAAACTTTAAGAGAAAAAAAATCATTTTGAAAATTCAACAGTTTGTGTCTTAGAGAACGGATGCATATTGAGAAAATGAAACAAACAAGATGTTTTACCTAAACTGTCAGATATATTCAACAAAGACTTTTCTTTCAAACTGAATCATGTTATAATATTTTATAACATATATATGCTTTGTGCAATGTCAATCTAAAGGTCATACGAGACTTAATAATAATCGAGGAGAAAAGATTAAATTCAATTGCTTCCGGACGGTAAACCTGTATAATTTGTATAATTTGTAAATGATGTATAAGAAAGGATTCCTGAGAGACCCGCGTAGCTTCTTTCTTATCAAATATTGTAAACACGAGAATCTAAATCGATCGACTGTTCTGTCAGTCTCTATTTGTGTTCTTGTTCCTGTCAAATATTTCGCATTTGCACTGTATTCCATACATTATCAATACAACTTAATTGTCCCCTTGATAATATAAGTTGAAAAGTAATTCAATAGTTTTTCCATGAATATTTATACCGATACGGTAATATACCTGTTTGGTGAGCTGTCACGTAAGTTTTAATTATTTTGACTTGCAAAGGCAAATATATTTCTGAATAAACCCCGGCCTCCTTGAAGGTCGGAACAAAAGATTGATTATCATCTGTGAAGAAAAATGTGCTCACTGAATGCGTATATCTTATAAACATTTTGCAGGTGTATTATCACAATAATGCCCTTATTTCCTTTAGTACAAACTTGCAAAATATACCAACACTTTGAATCGTGAAAAAAATATAATACTTTGTTAGTCAACCCTTCAAAGTTTTGTGCATCCGTTCTCTGGGTTGATTTGCATAGTCATTTATACCACACGAATGTCTTGGCAGTATTTTAGTACAGTCGAATTGTTCTTTCTTTCTTTCATTTGCAATTAAATGTGTATACTATGTTTATTTGAATGTAGAACACTGGATAGATGCTTTTTTCAAAATAATACAGATCAGTCAATGGCTTCCGTATAAATAGTTGTCAGCTCTAAGTAAGCCTAACGTGCAGATTGATGGAAAGGTTGAGTTTCTAACCGTTTCGATTAAAATGCTTCATTTCAACTATTGTACAGTGTAAACAGTTAGATTTTTTTGTAACCTTTGCAGCCTTAGTATTTTCAATATCTATGAGTTTTTGTTTTTTTCAAAGATAAGGAAATTAAATCGTCTTTATCAGTTTTTAACCACACTCATAGTTTATACTTTCATATATTTATGAATTTTCTCCATATATCGATGAGAACCAATTAATTAGTAATGTCTGTAAACTTCTGTCTGAACCTAGGATTATTAGGCAATCAAATCAATTAACGTTTGATAATACATTGTGTCATGATTATTATTGCGGACGATAATATTGACCACATGGTCGTCATTACAAATTCCCTGTCTCTCTTTGTTTGAATGCCTGACAGTTGTAACAAGCACAGACTCGGTATCCTCGTGTGTGGAGGTATCTAGTTACAATACTGCTTGAGAAAAAATGTTTAGATTAGCAGGCTTGTGTAATCTGTCTGATAACAATACATGAAGCACCCTGTTCAGTTTGAGTCGACTGAACTACCTTTGTCATAGGACTGTATCAGTGAAAAGTGCTATCCCTGGATCCTGCAGCAAGATGCGTGATAGTATGAAGAGGAATTATATACTGAGAAAGAATATTATCATATAGATTACAGAATATATGTAGGGGTTGAATTAAAAATTCTCCAACACCTGTATGATAATATATGTTTTCTCTCCCTCCCGCACGTCTCTTTTTTCTCCCTCCCCCTCTCTCTCTCTCTCTCTCTCTCTCACGCACACACACGTGTGTATTTATGTGCATTTATATATATATATATATATATATATATATATATATATATATATATATATATATATATATATATATATAACCGATTCCGTGGATCCTGATTCCAACATTTGTATGGTTGCCAGTACATACAAGTAGCGCTGTGGGTGTGTTAGTAATGTTGGCCAGTGTAGTAATATTGACCATAAATTGAAAATTGTATTATTACGTCAGCTTCAGTATCATCAGTGATGGTCAAGTCCCTATCCTCCATACATAAATCACTTATTTGCATACAGGATCAACATTGCAAGCAAAGCTGCGTATCTGGACAACACATGTAACAAATTATTGGGTCTAAATAGTCAATTATGGGTGAAAATATCCCGCGATGAAAATACAAACTTAATTTTTGATCACTAGAGGAGACAGGTTTGTTCCAAACGGAAGATCCATTAACCTATTAATATTCATCAATAAAGTTGATGCACATATACAGTACTATTACCTATTATAAAGTGTAAAGCATTTTAAACATCCCTCACTGGCCACTTTTCCCTCAAAAAATTGACTCTTAAGTAATTTTTCGATGGGCAAAAGTCTCTCCAGCTTAGATTTTCGGCTAAAATAGGGCCATTTTTTAATTAGGTAAGAAATCATCCTAATTCTTTTTATGAAGCGTTGTGGTCCATTCTTCATGACTTCTGTACATGACCTTTATATACTAGCTCGGCGTAACGATCTGAGTTATGATTTTCTTAACCGACCGGTTGAGTCGGTGTGGGTGGGAATATGCTGTTCTGTCTGCACATTGATTCTTTATGGCTTGAAGAAATTTGAAATCGATTCATATTGAAAGACATATGAAATGTGATCACGTTCGTTTAGTCTTTCTGAGCCTCAAACGAATAGCAAAGTAAATATTTCTGATTCGTTGCAATTCTTAGAAGATAATGCAGTTGTTCGGCGATTACCAGCTTGTGTGGTATTATTGGCTAGCGTGGTATTACTAGTTTGTGTGGTATTACGAGCTTCCATGTGTAGCTACGCCCGTTAATCAGTACGACGTAAAAATGAATAACCATGAAGCACAAACAAGACGGTGGCAACGACTTACTGTTTAACCACTGCCATCAACCCTGCTACATGACCACCAATCACACTCATGCAAAGTGCGATGTTATATCGATAAAACCGTCAGAGATATCTTTTACGTTACGTATGCGAGAGATCTATCACACTCTCCTCAGGTTTTGAATCACTGCAAAACAATTGCATTGATTTAATCCTAATTTGCAAAAGATGCACCGAATACATTTTCTTGTCACTGGATTCAGTTCCTAGATTATGGTCTCTGTCTGATATACTGAGGTAATAGTTTTGCTGTGTCTGTCTATATTGTGAATAAAAAACGTTGTGTCTGATATAAAACGCTTCTTTCTTTTCGATATGTATACCATCCTCAGGATGCATTTTCCCTGGACATTTTATTTTAAAAATAAACATCATCCAGTCCCACTATCAATAGTTTCAAGATCACGTTTGTCTCAAACATGTGCTTTGGAAACAAGAAATTAAAATCTTTAAATTTTTAAGAAAAAAATAACTTCTATGAAAGCATGTATTAACATTTCCATAATCCTCAAGCATACTATGATTTCTTTTTACCTTGAAAAAGCACTTTAATGACACGCTACAAGCACCGTTACCCCTTTCCATGACCGTTTACAACCAGTTCTTTCTTTCTTTCATTCTTCCTTTCTTTCTTTCTTTCTTTCTTTTACCAATGTCTTAAGGTCACGATTTTATGATAATTAGATTGAATATCTTTACTCTGTCATATTACAAATGATGAATTGTTTCTTATGCCTAACTTAATTTTATATGTTTTCATGGAATACGAATGATCCACCACAATTCATGAAAACTGACATGAACGCAATATTTGCCTGGACGGATGCACGTATGTACCGATGTACGGACAAAAGTAATGATATATACTACAATCACATTTATAACTGTCAAACAATTTTCTAATTGTTTGTATGTGTTGCCTTCCAGTACTTGGAAGGAGGGAGTGATAGACCTATTAAACAAATTTTGGCACGGGAACTTGAAAGAAAGCTGGAAAGTCCTGTCTTCAATTATTGGACATAATAGTCATTTCATCGCATGTGGACAAGCAAATGACACAGAAAATGTGACGAAAGGTTCGTATATCCATGCGACTTCCTCCTTTTCACAACGTTCTGTTCAAAGACTATGTTATCCTGTTCTTGCGTGCGTACGTGCGTGAGTTGGAGTTTGCTAGATTCATATCGCCCAACGTTCCAACACTTACCCTGTTTAAGATAAAGATTTTCCATCATTATGATTGGCTATGGTGTTGTTGTTGTTTATAATCGTTTTAGAATTTTAAACCATCCCTTGGGCAAACGTATACTGGTGAGTGACAACTGGTAACTATGAAATCAGTTGGAGTGGGTGGGTGGTTATGTGGGCGTATAGGGTGACGATGAATGATCAATAAAAGCGCAGGCTGTTGCACATTTTGCTTGGCATGGATTTATTTTCTTCATCTAATTCTTTGCTCAATGTTGTTATTTTAGTTGAAATTAACTGGTTATTCCTACCACTGTAAAATGGTACGAAATAGATATTAAAGTTATGGATTTGCATTTGTCCGTTAATAGACCGCGAGCCAACAAGGTAAGTCGGTACCAGATTGGTGGATTAAACGACTCCTACAATTGTTGAGAAGTCTCGAGTGATTAGGCTGACATAACAATTAAGCAAAGTAATGATTAGCTTTGAAACTGCTGGATTCGATTAAATTCTGAATTTGATTTCATAAAATGTATGACTCGACTTAGACTTTACTCAAAACTTTGAAACCAGATTTCTTAAAAACTATGGATGGCACTTACATGAAATGTTAAGCCCTAGCTATTTTAGTTCCTTAAAATATTGTGCAAATTCTGAACAACTTTGCTCAGATGAATCTATGAATACTAGGGATTGAGTTTCGAGTTAAAGTCTGAATCTTAACTCATAAAGTTTTGTGAGTTTAAGTTCTGTTCACTGAAAACTCATCATTTCATTCCGAACTTGTGAAGGCGAACCAAACGATAAATGATGAGTTGAAGCTTCTGAAATTGAATTATTCTGACGCTGATGCAATCTTAGAGAAATCGTACATGTTTCTGAGAACAGCAAGCAAACAAAAAACCGAATATGTTTCTGAGAACAGGAAGCAGATGAAAATAAAGATGACAATGTAATAAAAAATAAATACCAAAGCAAATACATATGCTTCGTCCAACAAATCAAGCTCTCTGAACATGCTCTGTAACGCCTCGTGGGAGGAGACCAAGGACAATCGACATTTATAACTTTACTTGACGACTTTGACCGATATTTTATTTCCATTTGAAAATAACTTTCTCGCATGCCATGATGAATTATTTCGAATGTAGATTCATCTCTGACATAGGGATTTTTTTATCGCAAGTTATATTCTCAATATCTGCATAATGTATCATCTTAATAATGATACCATTAACCCAGCTGACAATATTACTTGCTTTGATGATTGAAAAACATAATCTGCTGACACGGATTTACGTCAAAAAATTAAACTTAATTGAGTCTTCTCAAATATACTAATAAATAGTACCTAATTCAGTGATATTTCACAATTTCTAAGTATTCAAATGTTTCCCTATGATTCTAAAACTGCTCTCATCTAAATTAAAACATCTCCGATATACGCAGTTCTGCCAAGTTGGATGAAAAATAGAATCACGATAGTTGCTACATTTACATATAAACACTGCAGGGCAAACCTGGAGTATGACAGTAATGGCTTAATTGCTGTTCTGAAGCGCCAACTCTGATTGACCATAGTTTTATGCTGCTATGAACATAATGTTGACGACTATCTGGCTTTGGTTATGTTTACGTGTATAATTATATACCCTATATATCTTGTAAGTATTTAATTTCCCGAAAATATAATAGTTTGCAATAAAAAAATTATATATTATTTTAGATATTTTGGTCGTGCGTGTATATATATATATATATATATATATATATATATATATATATATATATATAGAGAGAGAGAGAGAGAGAGAGAGAGAGAGAGAGAGAGAGAGAGAGATGTATATTCATTCATATGTGTAGCTATTACAAGCAAGACACCCACCCCTTACATGAATATATGTACGCCAGGAAAAGACTTTGTCTACACACTCAACGTTTTCCACTGATGATCCAATTCTTGCTGTTATTTTATTTCATTCTTATTCAATTTATTTTTCTTCTGCGGGTAAATAATAGGTAGCAGTACTTTCAACTAATTTAATGAATTTCAAGGAATTGAAATCAAAGTTGGAGTTTTTCTCTAGAACTTGCAAGAATATATGTTTATTTTATGTACTGTATAAAATAAGTGTACTGATTATATAATGACGAGAAGTTGTAACGCTATGATTACCAAAAAGAAGATGAAACTAATGAAGTTTGGAACTAATCTTATAATACTGAAAACTCAAATGCCGATTCTGAAATTCTTTGCTAAATTTCCTAATATTTCTGTCCTGCTGGAATATATCATTTTTGGAAGTAAAATAAAAGGTTTGGGGTATAATATATTTCTTATTTAGAAAAGCAAGAACAGAAGAAAACAAATGGCAAAAATAGATTGCAAAACAACAATCAAAAGCTTTGTAACTGATAATTATGTTGAGCTGGCTCGGAAACATACATCGCTGATTGATTTTCTTAAAGTATAGATATATGCAACTATATCTACATATATTTGATGTTAGATTTGCACATCAAACTACTATATATAGATGTCAAGCGGAAATACAATCAAATGACATTCCAATTTAATAATTCAAAATAGAAGGACATGCTACTAGTATTAGACCAAAGACATAAATAAAACTGAAACACGTATTCACACCACAAAATAAAAAGCAGTAACCCATGAAATATAAAAGACTGACAACATATATAATGAACATCTAAGAACATAAAAAAATGTGATACAGGCACAACTATTGAGTACTTACTTCATAAAGGTGATACAGTTGAGACTACAAAAAGAGGACAACATAGTTTGACGCATCCATATTCTGTGACCAAAAGAAAAATTCAAAAGATAAATGTGAAAATATGCTTCTTTGACCAAATTGTCCATTTGTAAGTCTGTTAAAACTCTTAATGATTAAAATAAACACATAAGCCTTTGAAAGTTACGTTTCCTTTCCTTTTCCTTTTAAAGTATTGAAGATAGAAGAAACGAAATATACACATTCTCAAAATCAATAAATGATTATTCAATCCTCTAAATAAATAACAACTTATTTGCATTGACAGAACCTGGCAGACGACAACCTCCAAACTGTGAAACCGTTACAGAAAACTCGTCAACCAGATATACCTCTACAACCAAATATGGGCTTTCGAAACAAGAGAGTTTGAGTACAACCACACATGGGTCAGCCAACCAACATAGTTCTAGTAAAACCAGATACGAGTCCTTGAATCAAGCAAGTTTGAGTACAGGCACGTATGGTTCCACAGGCCAATATAGTTTGAGTACAACCGGATATGGATCATCGAATCAAGGCATAAAAGAGAGAGAGAGAGACAGAGAGACAGAGAGAGAAAGAGAGAGATTTAATACAAATGAGAGGGCAAACTGGGTACGAACACAAGTGATTACCTGACTCAAAAGAGATTAAGTACAACCATACCTGAGATCTTAACTCTAAACTTGTTATAAAAAAATTAAAAAACAATCGCACGATTTCAGGCCTTTCCGCTTGGTGGAACACATTTTCGTTTTTAAAGAAGTACTGGCTGTGCAATGAATGAAAAGTATATAATTTGCATATAAAGATATTAAAATTATGGAAAGTTAAAATAATCATAAATATAACTATAATTTTAAAGCACATTCATTGCAAAAACATACATCATAAGTTAAATACAACACTCGTTATATATTTTACAAGGTATGATTTTTACTACAATTTGTTTGAATTCAATCATTTCATTTCATTTTCATATTTCCATCTGCTAGCTTAAAAGCCTAAAATATACACAGTAGATGAGCGTGGACTTGTGTCGCAGTCTACTAGTATACAGTTCAATAAGGCGGATTATGAAAGTGGCTGGCCAATATAATGTCACCTATATCAATAAATAGGTTTCTCCGTATTAAAGGTCAGCTGGTGTAGCAACTGGCAAAGTTGGCTTGAGTATGTATTTCAGAACCTTGAGATTGCTTGGAATATGTATTTAACTGTTTATGTTAGTAATTGAAGTAATTGCTAATGCAATAAAAGTATTTAAATCTATTCACTGGATAACTGCATGACGTTGAACTATGATTGCATCATCAAACTCTTATTTCTGGCGGAAGCCCGCATAAAACCAAACTGGAATACACTGTGATAGTGATTATGATGATCAGTCTTTCGAATACTAGATGGTCACTTTTGAGAAGGTCATCCCGAATGAACATATGACTTTTTTGGTTTCGGTTTTAATTTTCAGTTGAGTATTTTCATTTGTAAATATTTTCAAACAAATTATGAAACCTTTATGCACAAACCTAAAAGAAATCTTATCTGAAATTAGGGGTTTGCTATTTGTGCTTCAACTACATACACGCACAGACACATGCAAACAAAAATAATCAGCATAAAAAACAACAACAAGTAAAAGGATAGTTATTGTCGACAATGGTGTTAATATGTATGTACGATATATCAAACTTATTATCTTATAATGAAGTCATTATCTCACTAATTAAATTCACACTAATATAAATACTAAATAGTTCTATAAAAAAATCAAAGATGGTGGGAAGGAAGAAAAGAAAAGCAATCTGCTACCTGCTATTAATACACTGTTTCAAATCGCAGATAGTTACGTATGATCGTTTCTAAGTTGAAAAACACTTCAGTGATCATGAAACATTGCCGCCAGTGGACGGTTAAACCACAATCTAATCCCTAACGGCAACAAGTATCGAACTTGTGACTGAAGAAGTGTAAAGCATACACTTGCATCACTTCCTTATCAAGATAGATCAGTGGTAAGCACATTCAGCCTAAATTCAGTTGTTCATGGTTCGATACCAGACAGCTGACACACGAGAGGGTCAAGCTATACCCGGTGGTACATTTATTTAGGTGTACCCCAACTCTTTCAATGTAAACTAACACACAACACTGTTATTATGTTCGAAATTGAAAGCCAAGACTGTCACAATTGACACAACAGAATTCTCCACGATTCCCCCGTGATCCATGATTGCATTGTATCATTCATTTCTTTTTCCAGAATGGGGTTCTTTCTTTTCAGAGCAGCAAAAGAAGGATAATTCCTCGGATGCTCTGGCTGCAGGATTAGGTGCCGGACTGGGCCTTTTAGCCTTACTTCTGACGACAGCCACTCTACTCCATCGCTACATAACGGGAAAAAACAAAGTGTCCGATTTTTCCGCCATATATGGCTATCCCCCGGAAACCCCCAGACAGTACGATCGGACAGGAAAGACCACTTTCAGACCAAATATGGCTTGAACGTTTGCAAATATTTATAAAGGAAAAATTGTACATTATTCTGACAAATAGTTACAAATTAATCCCCCCATTAGTATTAATTATACGTTAATGTCTTTTTTGTGCTAATGAATACTTTAAATGCTTATTTTGTCTCTCACGACAAAATTTCAAATGGTTGGTCTTTTGCATTGCTACATATACATTCACCTGCAACAAAAATATTCCATAAGAAATTTCTGTTGCAGATGGGTTTGTGGCTTGAAAGCAAGAAAGAAAAAATCATGGAAAGAAAAGCTTGAAGGAAGGAAGGAAAATTTCGGTCCTCACATTTTCTTTGTTCATTTGTTCATGTTTTGCTCGCTTTTGCTTACTTAAAAATACATTATGATGATTTTATAATTCAAATAGTGGCCAGAACAAAGGAAACAAGGTGGTAACTGACAGCATTCCATAGCGACAATGGGTCCACCTCCATAACCCCACTCCCACTTTCTGACGATTACTAGCCTATTTGGAAATAATGTATCGGATTGGACTCTCAAACAAATGGATCTGACAAGAAGAGAAAAATAAGAAAAGAAAGTAATGAATTTGATTAGACAGCTGGAAACGTAGAAAATTAGAAAAGTGACGTCAGTTACTCAGTTACGCATCAACCCATCTCAACTTAGCTGCAGTCTGATGAAATTCAGATCTAATGCTAGGGTACTTCAAAGTATACGCTCTAAGAATCAGAAACAGTCACATTGTAGTAAAGTCCGGTTCATCTTAGGATTATTCAATCAAGCGTCGCTGTCAAACTTCCAACAGTGGATCGATTCAGCAGACACTTTTTCAAAGACAAATTAATTAAAATCTGCAGAATCTCGGTATGTGCCTTTTTTTCTTCTGGCCGGAATATAATTTGTTTCCATCGGCATAAAATTTCCATCACAAGCATTAATTTGTATCATTTGTTTAGTATCGGTAAAGAAAGTGATTTGATTCGTGTTGGAGATTTAAGTATTCGGAGTGAATCTTAATAGACACACGATTATTCGAGGAGTGTCCTGATAATTTCAGTGCATTGTAGAGTCCACAGTCGGTTCATATATACAGTTGATAATCAATACAATGTTATAAGTTTTAAAAAAGCATGGAGGGGGAGCAGATCTTGTATAAGAATAGTGTAAAAAGCTTACCCTGGTATTCTACTTTTGGACATGTATATGCGAAAAATGTTTGCCAGTTTTGTATATTTTATCATAAATGAAATTGGGTACACGATGTGGGTTTGTTCCGTGATCTTTTTCTGTTTGACAACGTATATCAAAACATTAAATGTCATTTTTTTTATATAAGATAGCTTGTCATTTCTTTGAATTATTCTTTTACAAAAGTAAAACATGACTCAACTTTTGGCAGAAAAAAGAAATACTTTAGCCTTGTGAGCCTTCTCCCAATTTTCTTTCTTCACCAGACATAAAAATGTGTATAATTGGTGTAATTAATTCAGTTGGGGATCATTTGGACATGACATCCAAACAGACTGTTTCAGATAGTCCAGCTTGTGAGTAACGTTATGAATTGATCTTACAGATTGAATTTAGCTGGCATTCTCTTGTGAAATAACAGTTTTCTACTGCAACAATCTTACTGCCAAAAAAGGCACGGCAAGGAGATGGGACTGCAGGTTCTGACAACGTATCGAGTGCCCTCGACTCGAAATCCAAGGGTCGCGGATTTGATACTCACTCAAGTCTGCTAGGGTCGGGTGCCTCTGTGTGCTCTTTTGAAAGAGATATAACTCCCGTTTCCTTTGCATGATGGTTATGACAACCTACCGAGAATCCTCTTCCGAACAAGTGTGACACTATTTGATATAAAAGACAAGAAGGTTGAAATTCAAAATAGGAGTTTAGAATTTTTGAAACACCAAGATCACACAATAATCGCAACACGGGTTGAACATTTTAATTTTAGTTAATTTTTATGGGATTTATGGGCAAAGTGGAAAAGTAGCTTGTACCTCCTTGCTTTGATCTTGTGATAGATTGTGTATCATTAGTAAAGATTTTCTCTGAGTCCTGTATCAGATTTACATATTGTTGCTTGTAATAATGTGGAAGAATGATTTTATATGTGTGAACAATATGCAAACAAGTATTTGATTAAAAGAAGCATTTTATAATATGAAGGGTATTGATTCTATGCGACTGTGATTATGTAATCTTACATTTTGCATTTATCTTCGTGTGCAATTGCTGTTAAACAAAGACCTGTACTTCTGCTTCTTCTTCATCTTCTTTACACAAGATCCAATACTAATTCATACTCGATATGTGTCTAAATTAATTACGATTCTTTAATTGATACACTATTAGTTTTGTAACCTGCTAGTCAGTCTAATAAACATATTAAATGACAGATAATGCCTTATGAGTTGTAACAATGACGAATGAAATTGTTTTAATTACTCAATTTGCATATTTCTAGATACACTCTCCTTTACTTTGTCATGATTCTGGATACCACAGTCCTTGGGTTTTTCATACGTCTGGATAACATTGTACTCAAGTTTTTCATGGTTTTGAATACCATTGTACTCAAGTTTTTTTCATGGTTCTGGATACCATTGTACTCAAGTTTTTCATGGTTATTGATACCATTGTACTCAAGTTTTTCATGGTTCTGGATACCATTGTACTCAAGTTTTTCATGGTTCTGGATACAACTGTACTCAAGTTTTTCGTGGTCCTGGATACCATTGTACTCAAGTTTTTCATGGTTCTGGATACCATTGTACTCAAGTTTTTCATGGTTCTGGATACAACTGTACTCGAGTTTTGCCTGATTACGGATACCATTGTTGTCTAGTTTTGCATACTTTCGGGTACAACTAAACTCATATTTTGCCTACTTGCAGATATAAGATTTTGTGAACTTTTGAAAAGGGTTACCTGTCTAACTCTACCAAGGAAATATTTAAAATCAGGCAAATAAGTTTAGGTGATTCAGTCGTTTACAAACCGGAGGATATGATGGGCTTGTTTCACGAACATGAATTATCTATATATAACAAACAAGATGACATACAAAAAGTTTCAAAGATTTTGAAGACCATAAGAATGAACGGTAAAGAGTATGAACTAGTTAAATTGAAAGGTTATGATGAATCGCATCAACATTTGTGAACCAGCTGAAAGCGTTATGACATTAAAATCAATGGAGGATTTGTTATTTTGTAGTATTATAGCACAGTATCACAAGTAGGTTGTTTAGTGCCGAGGCAAGTGGAGTCAAGTGCCTTGCCCAAGAACACTACGAACCCGACCTGGGCTGACAGTATGATATACGCCTCACCCTTTCGGTCGCGAGTCTGGCACACTGAGTGGCCTCAAACGGTATGCAGTAGAGCTAATCGGGTCTATTCAACTTCTACGAGCCCGCAGGGGGTGAGGAAGCACAATACATAGATAGAAGTATTAAGGAACAAGAAAAATTAGTTTTGAAAGATAACGAGTTTATGCAACATTGCGCATTATATCATAAAGGAGTTAAAATGCATTGCATGTGCATTTGTTTTTATTACAAAATGTGAGGGAAAAATAGAAAGAACATTCAAAGCATCTTTGTTAAAGAACATTATAGTACATATAAAAAAACATGATAAGACAACTACAATGAACACAATGTCCTTGCAAGGTAATACATGCTATTACGGAAGAAATGAAAAGAGATAATATTCCAAATATGATGTTAATTTTAACTATATGTAACAAAGCCGATAAACAAATGCAAAGTGAAAGACTACAGGTTCGTTTATTAGATCTTGAACAAAATAAGGGTAATGAAAACTACATAAATGTTTAATTAATCATTGGAACATTTAAACGTCTTTCAACTTTATTTCAAAGAAAGTGTGACAGCACATCACGCAATTATACAATCAATTACGCAATTTTCCTCAACAAAATATTGACCATGTACAATTTCAATTCATCCATAAAAGAGAATTACCAGACCTTTAACTAGAATCAGTTAATATGGGAAGGGTTTTTACATCACATGTATGAAGTCAAATCCAGTACACCTTTCACAGTGTGTAGATGTACGTACTTTGAAGATGCATTGTGTTTAGAAATTTAATTTGACATCTAGTAGTAATCGAAATTATACTACACAAATAAATGGTACAATGAATATTTGAGATACACTCAGTCGTAAAATGTTACCAATGCAACATGAAAATAAACTGTTAGAGGAAATGGAAAAAAAAAAAAAATACAAGAAAATACCAGTGATGTAAATATTGCATTAAATCAACGAGACAAAAATGGTGTTACGTGGAGAGAATTAACAGTTGAGAGAGAGAGAGAGAGAGAGAGAGAGAGAGAGAGAGAGAGAGAGAGAGAGAGAGAGAGAAATCAATAATAAGTTACATGCTAATTGGGAAAAGCATTAAATAGTGGCTCGCAGCATTTGCACAAGGAAAGCCAATGTCATATACGAAGTATAGATAAACATTGTTCAACACATTAGTTTTTTTAATATGCCAAAGAGACACGCGCTTTTTGCATGAGCTAAATAATTGACTTCAGATTTAAAAATGAACAAGCACAACAGCTTATTCTTGTCCCACAGCTAAACTTACTGCTAATCCTAATCGTGATATTGCAAATATACTTATTAAGGTAAAATATATTACGCTGATGAATAATGTTTTCACTTACAGACCATTAAACAATTTTGATGATTACAATTTGCAATTTAATAGCGAAGATTCAGTGAATAGATACGGATTACCATGTAATTTGAGATTCAGGCAGATTCATTTAAACTGGGCAGTATGAATGGCAATAGCAGTTGGGGGTGTATCAATTAAGTATGAACGGCAATATCAGTTGGCGGTGCATCAAGTAAACTGGGCATTATGGATGGCAATATCAGTTTGCTGTATATCTTATTGGCATTTATAGACCAGATTGTTCCTGAGCTTGATAAATTTGTTTACACATTTCATATTTACTTCCAAAAAGGAAAACTGCTGTCTGAATGATCTATTTCATCCCCTGGAGAAGATAAATTTCATCCAAATAACAATATCATTGACCTGAAACAATTTAGCATTGCCTGCTATAAAAAAGAATAAATAAAAAACCGTCAAGAAAACAGGCGACAGATACTTCTTAGATAACGTAACGTTCTAACAGATGAAAGAATTGCAGGATTAGATCACAGTATAACTTTATATATAATTTCTATCTCAGCTGCACAAGTTGAAAAGAACAGAACGTCGGATATACACTTTGTTTCGACAGTATCAGACACTGTTAAAAAGTAATGGACCTATTATTTTTTAGAAGAGCAAGGTAACGACACAAATGAAAACATTATGGTAAAATCTGAACAATGCATAGATTCAAAAGTTAAATTGTACTATGATGTTTGTGCTGGTAGTGTATTTTTGTTACCGAGAAACTTGGTTATGAAAATGGGCAGTATCTCTGGATGCAACACAATTTACATAAATCGAAAGACTTGTTTGAACTTGGATTAAACCCTACCATTCGTATCGACGTAGAAAGAACTGCATTTCAAATGTTGATAAACAATCTGTGACAGTACTACAAGAAACTGCAGAAGACAAAAATAAAGACAAAGTGAGAAAAAATCATGCAGACAAATAGGACTATGATGCTGACAGTCCTAGTATAAGATCTGCCAAGTCGATTCGCTTACTTTGATGTTCAAGTGACACATGATGAATTGGAAAAGTAGAAAATAAACTTTATTATGAAATAAACAAACAATAATTTATATAGATACTAACTGCTACAGAAGCTGCTGTATTTTACTTTTTAAAGTAGCTGAATAACGACGGACAATTAAGAACCTTTATGTATTTTCCATCTTTTTCTTCCATCACCTACTAATCCTTCTACAAAAATTGCTATTGACAGAGCAACAGTAGATATCGTGCGGTGGCTATAACAGCTATTGTTGTACCCTTTTGTTTAAACAGCTGTGTCAGCTTTTTACCCCATGGTAACTTTTCGTTAATGTTTTAATTGATTATTTCAATGTTGACTCTGAAAACTTTTTCCATCTATGTTAAATGTCCAACAAACTGTGCTTTGTTACTTTCATAGCTTTTAAACTGATCTTGCACTTTTGGTAGAGTTTGATTGCAGTAGGTCAGGTGTTTGGCATTATAGCATGGATACAGTTTTTAAGTATTTGTTATTTAATTCTCAAAAGGTAGGGTACGGTGACACAGTTGGATATAATAATAATAATAATAATAATAATAATAATAATAATAATAATAATAATAATAATAACAACAACAACAATAATAACAACAACAATAATAATAATATTAATAACAAAAATATTTTTTATAACATATGTCACAGGTCCAGATTACATACCTGTATGAAACATATGGTACAACCACGTAACACAACAGTTCTAGGACTAACACACTGACTCTCTAACCTTTAACGATTTTGCCAGATAAAGAGCAAAGTGATATAAAAGATTAATATTATTACTAAGTCTCTGCATAAAGTAATAGAACTTGATGTAATTTACATTACTGTAAATGTTCAAAGGTAAATAAGCATTTTAAAATTAACATACATGGGACATTTAACAACAAAATGAAACTCATCTTCTATATCGACACAAAAAGCTCCAGCCTTTCAACATACGGGATATTTTTAAATCTACCTACCTTTACCGTTATCGGGAAGTTTCCATTTCTGAACATATGTAGTAAGCAAACTCTATATGAAGAGTTTAAACAATCTGTATAGTATTGACAATACTGACAACTCGAGACGTTCCTGATCTTATTATAAAATCGTAATCTATCCATTTAATGTAAATCTCTGTTTAGTTCTTGTAGAACAATATCTTGACGTATGTACAACTTCCGTGTCATTTGCTTTGTATAAAGTCCAAACTTTTGATCCATAATTCCAAACTGGCGCTGTTTTAGTATGAAATGTTTGGAATAGGGTGTGTGTGTAGACAGTTTACCAAAACGATTTAATCTAGTCCTCAGACTATTAACTACCTTTGCTGCTTGTAATGCTGTAGTTTTGTGACACAAATACCACGAGTTTTAGAAGAACATACACAACCAAGACATTTATAATAAGATGACGTCACCATATAGCCACTATTGTGCTGAGGTACGTTAAACGCTACTACATACATACATATCCCCTCAGGGTATCAACGAAATTCCACCATTCATATCCTGTCACATATTCCCCTTATTGAAAAACTATGATTTTAGTTTTCTCCTGGGTTTATCTTTAGTTTCCAGGTGTTGCAGAATTCTTTACATTTATTTAGAATTATTTGAAGATGTATAGCAGTTTCGCTAAAAGGCAACCAAGTCGTCTGCATACAACAGTGCAAATAACTGAACAAATTCTAATGTTATAGCGTTATTTTGGTCAGAAATGTGTATCTTTAAGTTATTTAAAGACAACGAAAATAAAATAGGGGATCAAACACAACCTTGCCTTATCCCGACGGACGGTTAAATGTTTCTGTCAAGCCGTTTGGCGTTTTCACACAAGCTTTGACATTTTTTGAATATATGGCTTTCAATGTCGTAAGCATTTACTGCTTATATCTTCATTCACTAATTTATGGTAAAGCAAGCTCCGATCAATACGGTCAAACATTTCTTCATAATCAACAATAAAAAGAGCATAAAAGAGCATAACATCTATCTTTGTGATTCCTCAGATATTTACATGTCAAGGTGCTTAGAGTAAATATATAATTCTCAGTAGAGTATCAGCTTCTAAACTCAGCTTGTTCTTTGCCTAAAATATCCTTTCCATTGATTCAGTCAACTGATCTTTCATTTAAAAAAGAAGTAAATATTTTTCTAAGCACTGGTCAAAGGATATTTTTTCTATAATTTATGTTCCCTTTTATGTAAACAGGTGCGATAACAGTTCTTGTCAAGCACTTCTGAAAGTATCTGAGATCAAATAACGTATTGAAACTAAACTAGTCACTGGAATAGGTACGGTTATATTTCCAGTTGATATGAAAATGCCTTTATCATCCCCACGTCTACTATTTGCAATTCTTATTCCAGATAGCTGACAAAAATTTCAGTAAATTTTCACCGTAGTGATTTAACTCGTTTCTGTCCAAGTTAGCTATTACCCCTATATCTACATCCACAACATAGGCTATATCCTTATCAATGACAATATGACCATCATATATCAGAAAGTCAAGTTCTGTGGAAGTATAAGCATTAAAAACTCCATCAATAATAACAATTTGTTATTTGGATACATAACTCTATAATGTGCAGATTCGTTTTCAATAATGGTAAATAAATCTTCTTTTGCATGTATTGACGAGTTTTCAGGAAACATATATATTACACCAAATGTTATGTATGATGTTTATATAATATTATAGATATTTTAGGAAATTGTAAATGTTTCTTGATTTTAATATTTGCTTAAATCTTAATGTTGTTCATGTTTAAATAGTGTCCTTGAATTAGGTTGTTTACTTCAGATTTGAGCTAAAGGATAGTTTTGATAAACAAAATCTTGACCATATTTGAGGTCAAGGTTAATTTTGTTCACAGATAAAACTGGAAAAACCTTAGGAGTTACCTGTCAATCGCCACACGTACATTTATTATTCTAGAACATTCTGTCATGTGACCAATCTTTATATATACCATGTTTAGTGGACAGTTTTTCAGTTTCGACATTACTATCAGTCTTGTAAAGAGCTATTACAGTTGTGGAAAGTCATTCCAAATTCTAAGAGAGGAATTATTTTAAATATTCATTGGATTATAACAGTGCTCATAAACTTTTTGATTTTTGATTTTTAATTGATGATTTTGGAATTTATGTGAACTTATTCAGAGATATTTTGGAGTTCTTCATTTTTACATCAGCACATTAAAGACTACTAGTACATCAGGACTTTGGAGACTATTGGCACATCATAACATTCAAGGACACAGCCGTGAATTCGGAACATTCTATATTTAGGACTTGTGATTAGAACAATCATTCTTATTGGATTATTTGGATATTAATACACATTACTGTAAGTGACTTTTTGATTTTTCATTTTAATTATCTAGAAATAAATTGCTTGTTGATTTTTACTTGATTTGTTGGTTTCACTTTCTTTCTGTTACATTTTTCTTAGACCATAGAGTCGTAACACAAACCTTATGTCAAGGGTTTGTACATAAGAAGAAAATTTCAGTCACACAATATTTTTTTAATCACTCCCAAGGTGATACATACTGAAGTTATAGATTACTTGTTCCTTTACATACACAGCAATACCTCCAGAATAACATTTTGGAGTAAGTTCTGTATCTCTGACGCATATAAAACTCATGACACCATTTATATTAATTGTATCATGAGCTCAAGTCCAGACCAATGCAAAAATATCAAAATCACGCATAAAACTAATTAGAGTATTCACCAGATAATTTCCTGGTCAAACCTGAAATATTCCCGATAAAGTGCTTCATTTCAATATTCTTCTGTATATCATGTACCAAATACAAAAATTGGCCTTCGTCAGACAACTATTTATCTTGTATACGTGTAATATCATGCAGTGCCTCATTCACTGGTATACGTATAATATCATGCAGTGTCTCATTCACTGGTATACGTATAATATCATGTAGTGCCTCATTCAACACATTATCTGTTTTGTTTATAACAAGTCTGTCACAGACACCTATTTATCTTGTATACGTATAATATCATGCAGTGCCTCATTCAACACATTATCAGTTTTGTTTATAACAAGTCTGTCATATTTCAGTAAAGCTGCTTTGCCATCCCTGAGAGACTGGATGAAGAAAAGATAGAAATCTGTTCGTGCCTGACGTCCTCTTTTTGGGAAGTCTTCAGAATGCGGAAACGCGGTTCAGCTACCTCTGGAACGTCATGATATTCATTGTCAGTTCCAGTGGCTTCTCTCTCTCTCTCTCTCTCTCTCTCTCTCTCTCTCTCTCTCTTCCTCGTGTGCCTTGTATCGGAGACTGTCTTAGTCATTTCTCTGTAATTTTACAAAACTGTTTCCATATCTTTAAAGCGAGAAAATGTAATCATTGCAGACCGTAGACTCCGCTTCGAATTTCAGTTTTCGATTCATTTATATCCGAAGTCTATTTTACATATTCTCTTATGGTATTTTCAGTGTCGTTCCACTTTTCACCCTTGATTTCTTGCATACCATGGAATTATGTTTTCTTCTGGGGACTAGACTTCTTGATTCTCAAGTTCCTTTTCGTTAGTCAGAAGCTTTACTTCTAAACCTAACACTGGTTCAGTGAGATTATTCACTTGTTCTTGTAAGCTGTTATTGTGCGTCATTAATTCTTCATTTGACTTTTTTTCTTCTTTCATTGTGTGTTCCAAGCAGTCAAATCGATCGTTTAAGCGTCACATGTCAGCACGGATATCATTCGTGATTTGAATGAGATTATCTTTGCGGACTTTGCTGACTTTCGTATTCGTCTAAGCGGTATGCGGGCCCTGGTTCCTCTTGTGGCAAATGTGATTGTGATTGAGGAAAACATGAAGATCTTACTCTCACCAATCCTGAGGCATTGCTCCCGGCTGGTACGCCTTGTTTGATAGTAGTAATAATAATAATAATAATAATTTATATAATATTCGTTTTCGTTTTTTCAAATATAGTACAATGATTAATAACATTAAGCAATGGAAATAATATTTAATAAATAATTATAATGATGATGGTATTGTTTTCATTATTATTATTATTATTATTATTATTATTATTATTATTATTATTATTATTATTATTATTATTATTATGCACTTATTGGAAGGAAAAAATAATATTTTCTTTGTGGTATGAATAATAAAAGAAATTCGAACTATACACGTAAATAGCACACATTTGTGTACTTACCTAGTGTTAGATTGGACATTCTGTAATGTCAAGTAGGTATAATAATTATAATAAAACGGACTTTGTAAACGGTTATGATGTTTTTCGTTCCAGTTAAACAGGTAGTCAGATCGCATCCGTTGTATCACGGATTGGTCAGCGTGTTCAGGAACGGGTTTTTCTTAAGCGGGTCTTAAAATTCAGTTATTGTATCAATAATTTACGAGCTCCCTTGACAAACAACATCTAATATGCCTGGTTATTTATAGGGTCAAATAGTCTGGTTCCCTGCTTCGTATTCTCCCTGTTCCCTGTTTCGTACGTTCCATTCTTCGCACTCCGCTATAAGAAGTCTTCGTATAGCGGAGTGCGAAGAAGGGAACATACAAAGCAGAGAACCAGACTATAAAATCCTATAGATGATAGCTGGAATCAGGTTACAATTAATATTTCCGGTTCAGTAGCCAGGAATGTAGTCCCAGTCTATTTTTAGATCATTTTTTTCCTCTCTCATTTTGGTGGTGATGTATGCATTAGATTTAGGCATCCTTAGTATTGATTTAAAGGAAATTGGTTATTGTTTAGAATATGAGCATTCTAGTGTGGTTGTCTGTGTGTATTTTGGCGACAGTGCACAGTGAGTAAGAGGCATTGGTGCTGATCAGGAAGTGAAATCTGTGACTCATTGCACGTTGCTTTGTTTACAGTCTGGCCTCTAAGAAGAATGCCGGTTAACCTATGACAAGAACTTCAGTGTGAGTTCATCTTTGAAGATGCTTTACAGAAACATATGATTTATTAGGATTTGGACACAGTGGAAAGTTCTGTCCTGACAAACAAATGTAGAGACTATATAGGAAAATTAATTGTGGTCTTAGGCCGTATGCCATTAGCTCCAATTCGGACCAGCTCGGCTATTTACGAAACAATGATTGACCGAGAAGTTGTGAAAACATCAAACTACTTTTTCATTCGCAACTCTCCGGTCAATTTTTTTTTTTTTCGGTGAAATTGCCGACTAACAAAATGTTTGATTTTTATGCATATTAATCCGCTGTCATTTATCTGAGGCATAATCTGTGGTTCGCAAAAAATATATGAAGTTGTCCGGATGAAGATCTGAAGTTACTGGACGGAATTGATAGATAGATATAATGTTTGACGAATCGATCGATGTAAGTCATGCCTTGCGTGACTCTTTAAACTTTTGGAACAGACGCTTGAACACAACAGGGGTACGGAAGACCGTCCTGTCAGGTGTCCTCTTTGTCATTTCCGTATTAGGTCACAGGCAACTAATTTGTATGAGCCACGGAACCAGCCTATGTGAGGTTGTATATTAAATACCGTATTGAAAAAGAATGAAGATCGCTGCTTGGCTGAAAATAATTACCGGAAAAAATTTACGTAATTTTTCAGAAGAAGCCGCATATGAATATATTGTTAGTAGGTTTGAACCTAAAATCATTTTTATTTTATCGCTGTCGCCACACAGGTACTACTGGATGTAAACGGCGAGATCTCACAGGGCTGGATTTCTATAGTGGGAACCTACAAGTGGACTTTGTCAAAAACGAGGCGCGTATCATATAATTTACGTCGTTTTAAAAGTTTCGTCTTGGAGAGATCATTCATAAGATGCAAGCGTGACTTACCGATCTTACCACATAAGTATAGTAATTTGGCCAAATATTAATATTATGGTCTATGGGAATTGAATTAGTTCTCTGTGCCCATAATTTATACAGCATACCCACCCTCCATTTCATGTAATCCCTCCCGTTATGGCCCAGATCTCTATTTAATTTACAACAGCACGTCAGCGTTTTAGCATTCTGTCATCGGGTTTTATTGGTGAGCAAATCGCTGACGTCAGCAGACTGGTCAGCGTTTTAGCACTACCCATACTAGAGCCTCCCCCCCCCCCCCCGTACACTCCACTCCACCACTACCAGTCCCTCCCGTCAAGGCACAAATAAATCTCCTTGTGTACAGCGTAGACACTTTTCCCAAATAACCTCTTTAGAACCTGCAAAGGGATTTCGAGTTGAAATTGATGAGTCACTGTGCACCCAGTACCCATCCAGTATTTTGAAAAATGTATCGACAATATAGAAACGTTATATTGTATAAAAAGCAAACTCATGAGGCATGCCAATTAACTGATTTAAGGGAAAAATTGTCTACAGTACAATCGCCAAACTGATGCGAAGTAAAGGGTTAATGTAGCTATACTAAAATGTCTTTTATGGGGGTGTGGGCACAAGGGCTCGTTACAAATGAAATTAAGAGTATCGGTCATATTGTTACAAGTGTCTGACCCTCAATTAACTTTGAACAAAAATATTCTGAGTCTAATTTATAGAAAAAAGAACCTATTATATACATTATATTATTTGAAAAAGAGAAATTAACTTGAGGTCAAACAAAAAAAGAATCCTGGTTCGAAAGAAAAACCCCACCCCCACTACCACCAGAAAAATTAAATGATCATCCCCTAAGAGCTCCAACAAGGACATAACTAGATCATGTGACTTTATAGCGGGGTGTACAAGTGGTATTTGAAAAGTTCAGAATATTTTGTTATTACTTTTTTTTTTTTTTTTTTTGTTTTTTTTTGTTTTTTTGTTTCTTTGAACTTGCCAATAAATGTAACACTAATCTATAGACAAATTAATTATTTAAAATTATCTGAAGCTGCACGTGCAGCACGCCGGCCACCTGCAGACATATACATGTAACGTAACATAGGCAAATAACAGTGACGTAAAAAGGCCGGTGAAGGAGAACAATTCTACTATTGAGCTAATAGCGTACTGTAAAATCCGGGCTCTCTTAGGGTAGTCTTAGACTGATACCAACGCCGACTTGGGTCAAGTTTACGGATGTAATTGCCTGTCATATCCTACATATCTGAGGTCGCGAATCCATGGAAGATGACCCATTCTTTGGAAGACGTTGTCTACAATTGGTGACGGGCAGTGGCTCCTGTAAAGGGAGGCAATTGATGAAAATGCTCGATACACAATGAAATATATTTCTGTTATCACAGGCATTATTTCGTCCGCAGTTTTAATTATACTCAGGAATCATTTGAAGCTCAGAAAGGTTTCTGTAAGATGGGTCCTGGAGTTTTCGACGGCTGATCAAAAACAGACTTGGATTGAAGTCGACAAACAACCACTAGCCAAATCTTAAAAGAGTGACCAGAGAGGTTTGAATGAGATTGTCACAGGTGATGAAACATGAATTTACTTTTTCGAACCAAACTGAAGAGAAAATAATAAAGTTTGGATCACAAGGCTTTTCTTTCGGTCCAAGGGATATAACTGCTACAACTAGAGCTCTTTGTAAACAATCGTCTGCATAGCCTGCAGCTGATAAATTTGCACACTAACAGTAATTACATTTTGATAATTTATGACATGTAATTAATTTTGTATGCTGAATAGCTTTCAAACGTATCCAGAAGATAGTGATCTCTACGATGACTGATATGCTATTTACATCGGCAAATACCTTAAAATATATCGATAAATGCATGATACATAATGTTTATTAACAAATTCTTGACTGCGATGTTTCAATTTTAAAACTGAAAAAATAATCCAGAACTCTATGTATTTGCTTTATTTCTATTCCTAGTTGCAAACAGAGCTGAAGGTTTCTATAGTGTACCACATAATGATCTTTGTCTTCCAAAGTTGATTCCAATCTTTCCACTTTTCAACTTCTTGTAGGAAAGTTGTGATCATCTTCTTGTATGCCATGCAATCTTTGAGCATAGGGGGATAATTGATTATTTTCAGTGTGTTTTCTTTCAGGACATAATGGCAAGCAATTATGTGCATCATGCACATGTTTTAGGTGTCTCAGAGAAACCTCTGAAATGTAGCCGGCAGAATTATCCTTTGGTATTGACTGAACATCAATTTGTCTTTATTTCATCATCATCTAAAAACCTCAAGTATCCTATTAGTAGTTTTTCAGTCATTGCTAGTATATATCAATTGTTAAGATCTAAATATTATAAATACGATGTTGGTTTACATGGATTGTAATGTTGAAAGAGAGGATTGTTTTCGCATTTGTATCGGTTGGAAATTGGAGAAATTCAGCCTATTATTCCTTTATATATGAATAAATTTTTATCAATGTCAGTCATTAATTCAAAACATACTCGGGTCATTTTTAAACAAGCTGACAAAGACAGCCCAGGGGAACTGTAGAATGACAAGGATCCAATTCATATTGATTTAAACACACATTTCGAAACTGTTCAAAAACATCGCAGGAAAGAACCATATCTGTTTTCAGGTATACATCATGATAATCACCTAAATTCTTGAGCTTACAAGTTTGGAATATATTACAAGCATATTGATAGTCCATATCAGAGACTGACTCTCTCTTTATGTCTGAATAAAAGGCATCTGTATTAGGTAGTTTTGTTTCTTGAAAGTTGCACTCATTATCCCCGTGGTCATATAAATAAACCCCTTTACCAGTGGCGTACAAAGGGTAAATGGCGCCCGGGGCGACGATGATGGCCCAAAGGGCCAGAATACGAGGCCCGAATTTTAATCAGCTGTTTTGGGGCCCCAAGACCTATGGCGCCCAGGGTAACCGCCTCGTCCGCCTGACCCCTTCCCCCCCCCCTTCCCCACCCCACCCCACCCCCCGTTAGTACGCTACCGCCCTTTACGGAATAGCAACTCTGCTTGTACAGGCAATGAAAATTCATTTTGACAATGTTGAAAGGCATCTTGGCCGTCACATGACAAATTTTCTAACAATGTTTCTAAGGATGAATTCAAGAACTGAAGACTATCATTAAAACGAAGAGACCCTCATGAAGCACTGATGTAACGATCTAAATGTTGTTTAATACACTTTATATCTGTATGATTGAATTGTTCAATACTTGGACAGAGAATATGAGCATCAAATTTTCTTAGTCCATGAAAAATGACTTGCTGGCACTGTAAGTTAAAGTGTTGATGTGCTTGTCCAACAACTTTTCCACTTGCATATCAATGATGTCTGACTGTTTGATCGGTATTGTTAAATAGTTTATGATATATACAACACCGTATTGCTAATTTGAAATTCATTTCATCTTCTTTGGTCATTTTCATTGGTTCCACTGTCTCTAAAATCCTCTCTATCTCTTCTTTTTCTGTTATCAAACACTCAGTCAGCTTCTTTGAAAGAAACTTTTCCCTTGTAAATGATAGTAGGTTTAGTGTGCCTTGAATCAACACAAACAATTCTGTAACCAAAACTAAATGGTTCTAACACAGTGGTTGAAACTGTACTTGATTCTTCCAGATTTTGTAAACATGTATCAAGCTTTTTGTTTAGAGTTTCAAAATCTGCATAAATAAAAATTGGTACCCTTAATTGTTTTCAAACTCTTTAAATTCTAACATGTCGCTTTTAGCAGGCTTAGATAATTCCACTTTTTGAGCACCATATACAGAACAATTAGGTAAATGATCACCTAATAACCTCTCATGTATAAATCCATGTCAACAATAGGAGCAAAAGTAATATATATATGACTGTCCGATTTCACCCTGAATAAAAATGTATTCATATTTTTTATGAAGCAATAATGAGAAATTTACTTACTTTCCAGAATCAGTAAATTCACACGATGAACTCTTCACATGTTTTAAGTTATCTTCAAGGGAAGTATTTTATTGTCTTCAAATGTAAACACATTAACAGAAATGTCTGGATTTTTAGTTTCTAATTTATAGAGGTATGATACTGATACTGTATAATCAATGCCGTTCATGCTGAGTTCATTTTTATAAGGTCTGAAATACTCTACCGATTTTGGAAAAGACTGTGTGGGATGATGTGTTGCAAGAATAATCCAGGTATAGCAGTTCTTTTTTTTAGAATTCAATGAGAATTTTTTGAACGTTTCGGGTAAAATAATGTAACTAGAACCAGGTAAGGGAGTGTAAGTGACGGTATGGATTTGTAAGAATTTTTCTAGACTCACTAACATTTTTTGCAAAGCTTCATTCAATTCATGCTCATTATAAGTTTCTTCAGGAAGATTGAGGTATTTCTTACTACTAAAATATTACCTTATTGTTTCAGTTTCATCATCTTGTATATCTCTCTACATTTCGACTTGATTAGATAAGTACCATGACTTTATACACACTATTGTAGATAATCCATGATCTGTGACTTAACGTTAGCAAAAATGGTCAACAGATCATATTTTTCATAATTATTAGGATAAATGGTTCGATGTTGAACTTCGTTGTCTTAACAACTTTTTGTTGTAAACTTCTGTTTCCTTTTGTCGAGTTTTGCTGTGGTACATTATTATTGTTCTGCTTTTGAATATTTAGTTACTAAGTGTCATTTTGTTGCGGTGGAAGTATATTCTGAGTACTTTACTGTGCAATATCATTTCGCTGCATATTTTGAATTTCATGTTATGCTGAAGGTGTCACTCTTCCGCTGCTTTACTTGGCAGTGAGTGAGTGTTGTGCTTCAATATACTGACACGAGGACGGATAATCCTCAAACAATTTTTCACAATGCCCGCATTTCCACCGTTTTGCGCAAGGTAAGCGCTTTTGATGCATTTTGACTTCATGTTTAAGTAAATAGTCTCGTCTTCTAAATTGTTTTCTACACAAAGTACATTTCAGGCTACATGAATGCGATAAGGTATGCTGTACCAAATTACTTTTTCGGCTATAGATTTTTCCGCCAGTATCATATGTGTATTTGTTCGTTTCTTCTTGCCTCAATCGGTTTGCATGTGTATTTTCTATTTCATCCACAGTTCTAACAAATACCTCTTCGTATGTATCACTAAATCCAGGCGCTTAGATTTAAAACTTTCAAAGTCCAAATTTCTCCCTCTAAACGATTGGATCCATTTGGAAATTTTAAAACTAATTCCTCCATAAGACGCTCCATCTTTAAGAGCGTGGATGGAAAACTGAATCGTTCATGGCTCTTATCTCATATATACTGAATGAATAAAAGTGGGTGTCACCTCTCAGCACCAATTAGAGTCATGCAGATGTAGTGTCATACACCCTCCAATAAAATAAGAGTACATATGTGGATTTCTGTAAATCATGTAATTAATCCATTTTGGCTTTCTGATCCAATCTTTGGCAGCTTTTTGTCTCTTTTTCATAGATCGGTGTTTGTCTCCAATAAATAAAGAGTATATTCTTGATATGGGACGATTTGCATACAACGAAGAAGAAGGTGTGTTTTGATTAGCTGTCTCTTTATTGTTGATTCTCAACATATTTTCATATTTTGTTTTTGGAATGAGTACTAACTTCTCAGCCATAATTACAATTCTTTTACAAAATCTTTCAATAACAACAGAAATTAATTTTCATAGAGTAGCAAAATTTTACATTTCTTTTTATGGGACAACCCTCTGCTAATAAAAAGGCTAATGACTGACTTAGACCTTTTTAACTTCTTTATATTCTTTTCTGTTAATGATCGATTTCCATGCAGTGTATTAAATACAATTTGTACAATGGCTTTCCACTGATATGGTATGATTGTTTGATGAGAGATTTATGTTGCTGATCTGTTGCTGTGATCAAAAGACGTAGAAAGTCTCGTTTTTCTTAAGTAAGGCACTCGTTTTATTGTACTGTGTTCGGGTATGAATACAGTAGTCAACTGACCAGGTAAAATATGTGTACGAAGTTTATATTCTGTGTTGGAATGGGATGATAAATCAACCAATAGGTAGCCATAACTTTTCCGTTGCTTCTCTGTAAGCATCCTTAAAATATTTTAATTGACCTGGAAACATCTGTCGTCCCAATGTTTGAACTTGATGCTGATCACTTTACAGAATAACATGATCAGAATTTGAACTTGTTGTATGGAACCGTTTTCCTCCTGCAAATGAATTTTGAACAACGAAAAAGGTAGAAAAATTCTGAAGTAAATCATCAGTAATCAGTAGTTTATGTCGGAATCAATCTAACTCTTGTCTTGCGGGTAGACCTTCAAAGATCTAAATGTATGGAATAGAACGTCGTATTTCTTAACATAATTCTTGTTTCACACCATAGCAATAAATTGTTTTTTGGAAGGTTTTGTAAACCTGTTGAAACATGTTTTAAAATTTCATACATTAGGCTCGTCTTCCCCGATCCTGTCAGACCGGCAATGATACAATTGCAGGGACTCCTGTCAGACCGGCAATGATACAATTGCAGGGACTCCTGTCAGACCGGCAATGATACAAGTGCAGCGACTTTCAAATTTTACGAGCACCTCTCTTGCCCTAGAATTATTCATCTTTCTTCAGATTGAAATGTTACGTCACCTAGTGATAAAACTCAACTAACTCAGAAATAAAGCACACATCATATTTCAAGTCCATGTGTTTGTGTCTACGTAAGCGAGTGCAAAACAAAGATAAAAATTAACGTAAACAAATATACATATTTTATATTAATATATATATATATATATATATATATATATATATATATATATATATATATATATATTTCAAAGCTTGCGAATCCTTTTTGTTTATGAAAAGCTAATTATCTATAATTCATCGCAGGTTTACGTATTTCATTATAGACATCATTAATTTTTAGACAGTCAGGAAAAGAACGGAAGCAATCTTCAGCTGTTGTGGTATGTAAAAAAATGAACATGTATTCCTTCCTGCCATCCGTTCTATGTTAGAGAATTGTTTTATATATTGGATGTTTCGGAATTTATTTTAAATTTTATAGAGAGTCAGACCTATGTCACAAGAACGCCATGCTATCAGATAGACTATTGTCAGTTTCGATTTAGTAATTTTTATAACTGAATAGACAAGTTGAATTGAATTATATGTTGCGCGCATTAAATGATGATTATCTTACGAGTTCTTATAATCCACTGGGAGTATTCTTGCCGGAGATAGTTTCATGTACGAACGTGGTTATTATAATAATAATCTCGTTCAGTTATTCTGATGAAATAATTTAACGCGTAACGAAGTCAATTTCATGTGCGCGCATGCGTAACGTATAACCGTGTCTCACGTATTACACGACTCGGTCATTGTACTTCTAGCTGTTTACGGGGAGTCATCGAACTCTGTAGGATTTGTGGATTCGATAATACAGTCGATACTGACGTTGATCCGAAGAACGGAATTGATTCACTCATTGTTAGGGGCTAAAGGTTCTGGGCCAGGGGGTCTGTGAGATGAGGAGGCTCTCGAGGTACCCTTTGGCAAGCTGAAAGGAGCGGACCACGTGATTTTGTTCCTTCACCATTGGACGGGAGCAACGTAATCGGAAATCTCTTGTGATCGTCGACTGGACGCCGCGAGATAAATAACATCATACGTTCCGCTTTTGAATAAATCTAATTCAATATCACTATATGTGTGACAATTTAATTCAGTGTCACAATATGTGTGAAAATAAGTTCAATGTCACTATATGAGTGACAATCAATTATACACCCATCATACTTGTTGATGAACCATATATCAATCATACTTGTGTATATATTTCATAGTGATCATATTATGTTGATAGATTCACATGTCAACTATTCTTGTTTATAATTACATATATTAATCATTTTTGGTGGTAGTTCCATGCGTTGATCATATCCGTTTATATACGGGATCACTGGTGTTTTTTTGCTGAAATTCCACGTTTTGATCGGTTCCATTTAGGAACGATATATTTTTCTTATATCCATTGGTGAACTTTGAGCGCATCATTTTGTTATATCCATTGTTGGACATTATGCTCGTAAGTAAGGTGCCAGATTTCTTCATCATTAATATGCATTATAGGTAAACATCTCAGTCACGTACTTGTTTTTAGTGTTTTCGCTAGATCTAATCCCACCCGGCTTTAATCATGTTACAATCCTTTTTAGCTTTGATATTTTTTTAATATGGCATGAAATTCAAGTAATCCATCTTTCCAAAATCCATCCAGCACCAGACGAGATTTTAAGTATACTTTAAAGTTATACACTTGATTGTCTGAGAAATAATAATTGATATCATCACTTTTTAAGTGCACGTAGAGACGATAGTTGATATATTATTATTATTATTATTATTATTATTTCTATGTAGGGTTTTGGACGTTATCTATTATTTGGTCAGCGTCTATCCAGCTATTAAATAATTTTGAAAATCGTTCATACTGATCAAAATATTGAAGTTTCCATTTAGTTTTTTTAGTTTTTTTTTCTCAGTATTTTTCTATAAACCAGAGACTATCTTCATCTTTCTGAACTTTTTATAATTCTGAATTAAAAAATAATCTTTTTATATCTTTGTCTTTGAAATTGTTAATTTTATACATGGGGATACCTTCATTCTGCTTATTTATGCCTTTAGAGTGAGATAATTAAAACTTCGGTGCATTGTAGAATTATAGTTATCAACTATTTTCTCAAATCATCAATATAACGAGAATTATGGTCTTTAAAAAAAAACTTGTTTATGGTTTGTTGCAATTGCTCGATGTAATTGGCTTTTGCTGGACTCTGGGATATAACAAAAAATGTGCCATTGTCCTTCATAAATTTCTTGAGCCACTGGTTGAGAAACTCGGAACTTTCTGAGTGCAGTTGGATTAGCTTACGATCTTGAAAGGTGTCTTTCATCGAGCTTAATACAGATTTAGAAGATTTCTTTTTTAAAGGTTTGACCCACAAGTACCTGACGAAAATATCAATCGCAAACAGCAAATACTAAACACAATCGTTTTCTTCTGACATGTTATTTACTGACATCAATTCTGCATACAAACTGCTTATCAATAGAACTATCGGTTGAAAATCTATGTCAACTTGTCTCTGAAGAGAATATGCATCTTGATTATCAAACCGTCTTTTGAAGAAATATATGTTGAACTGTCGAGGGTATTTTCTTTCCAAAATTGTGTACAGCTTCAAGGGACCAGTAAATGCAGCGGAATTAGAGAATTTCAAGTAATATTTCTGGAGGGTTTTCTTTTTGAGATGCTGATTAAATGCTACAAATAAGAGTACTGACTCTCATTTCATATCAGTTTTTTTTTGTTTATTGAGTTTGAAATGTGGTTTCATTTACAGCATTTCAAAAAACATCACACACACACACACACACACACATATATATATATATATATATATATATATATATATATATATATATATATATATATATATCGAACTATTAACTTTGTTTTCGTCATTGTTGAATCTTGGTATTTATAAAGCAGAAATTTCTACAATATTGACACGGTAGTAATCTTCCAACTATTACCTTTCTTGTCCATTCATGTTAAACCTTGATATTTATATTGCGGAAATCTCTTCAATATGTACATCAATATGCTAAAATTTCGCTATCTGTTTTGCTGACAAAGTGCGCTTCACTCATCAGTTTATTGTTTATCTTAGACTATAGATGTGGACTCACAGAGTGGACTTTTACAACAATATTGCATTTACAGACTCTCTTATTAAACCTTTTATATCCTAAAATTTTTTCCCATTAAGGTTTATGCTTATTTGAGCAAAGTTTATATATCATCCAATTATCGCTTCTTTTTAAAATTGCATTTGAAAACTTAAATTCTCTGCACTTCCTGCACTGAATTATGTCTTCATTTTGCACAGAGGGCTTGATATGATAGATATACAAATCATTATCTGCAACCATCTTGAGTGATACATTTTAAATATTTCTTCTTTCTTCAAATAATTGTATCTTTCACTAAAATTCTCATCGAAAAACAATATAATTTATTCTTTTTTTTAGTAAATAAAGTTACCACAAAGATGCATACTGATTCATGCTGTTATTGTCATTTAGAAGCAAAAAGTAACAATAAGTTCAATTATTATGTCACTTTATGTAGTTTGTAAACCATTTAGTTAGTTTCCATTTTGTGACATTTATAACATACTTTTATTCCCTACCTAAATGGTAAGTAAGGCCTAAACAGTGTCATATTGTCTTCATACATTTAGGGATATGTAGAATTTAAGCATGCATGTCAAGAGCAAACGCCCTGACAAGTGACAAGAATTCAAATCATTAAGAGCTGCAAAGCGTGAACCAGCAATAACAGCAACAGAAAATAAACAACAAGAGAAAGGACAAGAGACAATACAACAGCGTTGAGATGAACAATATTGTTCGGGAAGGTTTAACAAATGATGACCAGAAACTGACAACAGACGAAGGGTGCACTTTGATTTCAAACTAATTCGAAGTCTTTAATGAAAAGATAGACCTCTTGTATCAAAAGATTGATAATATAGAAGTTCTAAATGAATCATTAACAATTTATTTGTATATTTTGTTGAGCAGCGAAGTGAAACGAAACCGCTCCAACATCTTTCAAATTTTGTATTTTTATTCATATTTTGGTTACGTTTGAAAATTACAATGTCAGTGAAGAAAACAATAGCGAGTGCGCTAAATTGCGCTATCTCAACATTGCTGTAGTAAGGCAATATCCACAAGTTTGTGTATGACTTTGTATCACATGACCAATCGAATATCTGGACGTCAGTCTTATACGGATCGCCAACCTAATATGTTTGGCATATGAGTTACACTAGCACGTTGCGAGAAGTTATGTATTTTTTTTTTTTTTTTTTTTTTTTGGGGGGGGGGGGGTTACCAATCGAGCTGTTCTGCTTTCAAATTTTGTCAATTTTTCGGATGTTTCAGTTTGTATCTGGGCCCCCTTACTGTTTATGCATATTCAATACCAAGGTTTTATGAGCGGGGTTTCGCGTTGTTTTCATGCATTTTTCATGTTCATATATATATATATATATATATATATATATATATATATATATATATATATATATATATATATATATATATATATATATATATCTGTGTGTGGGTGTGGATGTCTGTCCAATTTTTGTCTTGTTCTAAAAATATGTAAGGCTTAACATTTACAAGGATTCAAATCACTTTTTCACAATTTCTCCCATTTTTCAAGAAAGGCAAGGTCTTGTTGAAGTTTGCTACAGTCTGAGTTATTACCAAGAGTGAGGTATAAGGTTTTATAAACTGCAAACAGTCTTTTAATGTTCAATGGATGTTTTCAGGTAGGTCATTGATGTGTAGCAGAAACAGTATGGGACCAAAAACAGAATCCTGTGGTACTCCTGATGTGACTGTTATTTCAGAAGAGGATTCACCTTCAGATATTACTGACAGACAACATCCTGTCAGGAAAGCTTTAATCCTATTTAGTGTTTCATTCTGATGCCACGTTGGTGTAATTTATAAAGATTTAAGGGACTTGCTTTATCAATAGCTTTCCTGAAGTCTAGCAATACGATATCAGATTGAAGTCTCGGTTATTTCTTCAGCTAGTTGTATCAATTGTATGACACATAACATTTTGTTCACGGAGTCCATGTTGCAAGTCATATAGTGTAGTATGCTTGTTGCAGTGCTTCATTAAGTTAGATGTAACTATATGTTTCAAAACTTTAGATACAGTTCATGTGAAATGATAAAGTGAAATAGGTATGAAGTCTGCATTACTCTGATTACCTTTCGATAAACAAAGGGCAGATATTTGCTTTTGACCAATATGTATAAATTTGACCTGAATCAGATCACATAAGACTGTTACACTGTAGACAACTCAATATATATCATGCTTATAAAGGAATAACTTGTCAAATTCAGAAATTATGATCATCATTTGAAAGCCCCTTATGTCGTTCATTGCGATTTTGAAAGTATCAACACAACGTACTCATCACAAAATTGTATTGATACAACAAATAAAACCAGTACATCCTGGATATTTGCAAACAGCTAAGCACATCCAATTAGGTCTCTGAATGTACGTGAAATCAATTCACAATATGTTACAGGAGAGGAATTTACAGAGTTACTGATTGCATACAGGTGTTTGATAACTGGCTGGGTAGGATACAAATTCAAATCTACAACGAAATGAAAAGGCAAAACCTGTGTTATTCACGGATGAAGACGAAAAACATTTTAACTCAACGAGTACATGTCATATCTGTAAGAGAAAAATATTTTGTACCAGAAGTGCGAGAGGCTCCGCTTCTAAAGATATAATTTATGGCCATGATCACTGGACTGGAATGTGCAGAGTTCATGCTCACCGAGACTGTAATTTGAACTTCAGATATGTAAAATACATCCCACTATTCATTCATAACTTGAAAGGTTATGACAGTCATCTGTTCATCAAGACGAACGTGAAAAAGTTTCAAATGTTGAGGTAAAAAGCATACCCAACTATAAAGAAAAATAAAATACATTTACCGCCGTTACTCGCGTATAACTCGATATCAGCTGCAAACTGCATAGACCCAGATCTGCCGTCGCATAATGCGCTGGCAGATCTGGGTCTATGCAGTTTGTAAGGACTAATCAGTATAGCAAACAACATAGACCCTGATATATTATGCGCCGGCAGATCAGGGTCTATGTTATTTGCATTTGGATGTGAATTATACGCGAGAGCAGACAGTAATTCAGCAAAGATTTCATAGTTTATAGGTTCAATAAGGATCGTAAGGAAATAACAATTAAAATAATGATTAGATTTGTAGATAGTTTTAGGTTCATGGGTAAATCTCTAGAGTAGCTTGCTAAAATTTAAAATGATGGCAAGTTCGTTGAGACGATAAAGAATGTTAGAGACATGCAATGAGGGACTCAAGCATATCAGATAACAATTGTTAGTGTGTACACCATGTGATGTCGCACTTGAAACTGAACACCCTAGGTCATCTTCGCGTCTACTATGTGAAAAAGATACATGATTTATCTCCCTTGCAAAAGAAACACAAATGACTGCAAGGGTACTAGTCCAATTGTACCCAAACTATTTTGTTAATTGTGATACAAAGAAAAATATGGGACACGTTATAGAAACCTAAAATTTACGTGCAAGTGGGTTTAATATAGGACACATTATATAAACCTAAAGGTTTACGTGCAAGTGGTTTTAAAAGTAAAAGAGATAGACAGAGTTGTCTCGTTGGATCATCAATTTTGCCTGAAATCATACACAGAGTTCAATACAAGTCTGAGACAAAAGCTACCAATGATTTCGAAAACAACTTCTTAAAAACTGATGAACAATTTGGTGTTTGTGAAGCAAATGGAAATTCTTAGGAAAAGAATAATAATTAAAATATGTGCTGATAAAAATGCATTTTCTGAAGTGCCAGATATATCGTTTGCCGGGAGGAAAATAACAGATGATGACTTAGTACCAGTTAGTTTCAAAACCAAAAGGAGATCAAACTAACTAAATCTATCTCTGGTGGATTTACAGTGATATAGATATCCAAATGGTTGGTTTATGAATTCTACTACACCAAACGGAAAAGCACATATGGTGATATAATGAACTACTGGTGACTGATACATATTCTCTGTGCATTCATGTCAAGACACAAGGTTTACAGTGACATGAAGGATGACATCAAGTTTAAGGGCACTAGTGACTATCCCAAGGACTATGTGTTTAACATGCAACAAATGAATAAAAAGATACCCAGTATCGTCAAGAATTAGTTGTATGACACATCAATAAGAGAGTTATGTGGGTTAAAGGCAAAACACGATTGGGTTAATATGTTCAGTCCTCATACAACCTTAATTTTACGAGTTGAGCTGATTACCGTTAGTAATAGCTGTCTTAATGCAAGATGAACAAATTCATGAAAAAGCATGTGTAACTCCTCAATCAGAATTTGATACAGTTTTTGTTCATTGTTGCATAGAGAACTTTTAATTCATTCTTTATTTATTTAAATCATCCTTTCTTTATACAGCACTACCACAGTTATGAAATGATTAATAATTATTTCCCAGTTGAAATGAGGGAAACTGCATCCTCCTAGAGACTAAATAAAATCAATGTACAAGTCAATGTTCATTCCAATTCAGCCATCGGTCTTTTCTACATTAAGAATGCAAATGAAACTGGAGAAAAACAAATCTTGGTTGAAGGGGTATTGTTGTTGATGTTGTTGGCTTTTTTGTGTGTGTGTCTCTAACTGGAAAACCTACATTCCATGTTATATGCAATCATTTGATTATTATTATGACTTCTCTGTTCATCGGGAAATCCTACTTCGGG
Organism: Margaritifera margaritifera; assembly: GCA_029931535.1. Lineage (NCBI taxonomy): Eukaryota > Metazoa > Mollusca > Bivalvia > Unionida > Margaritiferidae > Margaritifera > Margaritifera margaritifera. The sequence continues at coordinate 5,837,870 of JAQPZY010001658.1, read as the reverse complement.
ATAAGTTTTAATGTGCTGTATATGTTTCCAGAGCTCTCTGTGTCGCGGGGACCCTCGTCCTGGACCCCCAGTTTTCAGTCCTGGACCCTCAGTTTATAGGATCTAGGGAAACAACATTCCTTTGTAGGCAAAGCAACATCCAGATCAATTAAAGCGGATCAGCACAAGGAGAAGAAACCAATTTTAACACCTGTCGATGCTCTTTATTTTCTATGTCAGATGGCAGTGACGAGTATTTATCTGGCACTTATCACTAGATTTTGTAATAAATTGTCGGCTTTGATTTCACTTGTTCGCATATCTTCTGGTTATCCAATACAAAACACAAAGACGCAGCGCAGTGAAGTATATCGGATTGATTAAGTTGATAGATTGCAAAAAACTGTGTCATTTATTTGTGATTTATACTCAAATTAACAGTGAAATTGGCCATTCGGCAAATAAGTCTGCCAAGTTTATTGGAAAGAGGAAAGCGTGTAGCGAGGACACTGATAGTGTAAGCAGTTAAAGGCTGGTCCCTGCGTAAGAAAATTGAAGCAGCGTCCGATTGTCTCAAACCAACAAACATGCCCGTGAAAGTAATACATCCCCTATCACCAAAGTAGCATGCTAAAGAGGTTTCTCTGTGCAAAACAAACGAAAAATTAATAAGAGTCCCTAGAAGAGACTGACGCTCCACTGTCCGAAAAGAATATTCATGAATTCAAGATGAGACCATTTCTTCTTTTTAACTGCTAGGTGTTTAAACCATCTCTGATATTCTTGGGCGATAAGATTTTCAAATTAGCTTCTGTGGCAGCCATATTGGATGTAAGATTGGGACCAATTTCATTAGTCAAACTAGACACCATTAGAAGACTTGTAATAAAAACCCCATGTTGATATGGCCATCCATTTAGGAGAATTAGTGACACGATTTTCAATATGTGCTTTGCGGCAGCTATATTTGATGCCAGCGGGGCACCATTTTCATTTAGGACGAACTAGATATCATAAGAAGTATTTTGGTGAAAACACTATATCGATATGACCATCAGTTCTGGAGGAGTAGTCATAACCAGATTTGCAAGATGTCCGCCATGGTAGCCATATTGGATGTCAGATCGGCATCATTTTCATTAAAGACAAACTAGACACGATAAGAAGTCTTCTGGCGAAAACCCCATGTCGATATGACTTTTAATTTAGGAGAAGTAACAACAAGACTATTTTCAAGCTGGCTGCCATGGCGGGCATATTTAAGGTTATATTGGCACTACTTTTATTATCATAATTAGTCCTCTGGCGAATACAACGTGTCTATATGACTTCCATTTAAGAGAAGTAGAAATAGCAAGATTTTCAAGATGGCTGAAATTGTGGTCATACTGGATGTCAGATCGGCACCATTTTCATTTAGGATGAACTAGACATCATAAGCAGTCTTCTTTTAAAAACCCAGTGCCAATATGGCTTTGCATCAAGGAGGAGTGGTGATAAGATTTTCATGTTGGCCGCTTTGACGGCCATATTGGATACCAGATTGGCAGAATTTTTTTTTAAGACCAACTAGATGTCATAAGAAGTCTTTTAGTGAAAACCCTATGTTGATATGACCATCCATTCAGATGGAATAGCGATAACAAGAATTTCAAGATGGCCTCTGTGGTGGTCATATTGGATGTCTGGGTGTTACCATTTTTATTTAGAATGAACTAGACATCATAAAAGTCTACTGGTGAAAACCTCATGCCGATATGACGTTCCGTGCAGGAGGAGTAGCGACAACAAATTTTAAAGCTGCCAGACATATTGGACTACAGATTGGTAACATTTTCATTTAAAACCAACTAGTCATTATAAGAAGTCTTGTAGTGAAAACCCCATGCTTATATGACCATTCCTTCAGGAGGAGTAGCAATAACAAGGTTGCCAAGATGGCTGCTGTGGCGGCCATATTGGATGTCTGAGTAGCACCATTTTCATTTTGGACCAACTAGACCTAGAAATGAAGGAGTGTGTAACGTTTTACGGCAGTCCTCCAAGTAGTTTAGGAGGAGTAACGATAAAAAAAACTTGTGCTAAATGGCGGACAAACGACGGACAACAGGCCATCCGATAAGCTCTTTAGGTCTATGACCTCATAACGGAGAGTAACGGAGAGAAGATCAGTCACGAAACCATACTAGCTAGCTTTTCTTTCGCAACTTCTCGGTAAAATCTAGGTTCAATACAATTGTAGAAATAGCCGAAGTGGTCCGAATAGATTGCGTTTTTTTTTTAATTTTATTTTTTTTGTTTTGTTTTTTTGTCGGAGAAATCCCGGCGAACAAAATGTATGATTTTCTGCAAATTACTAAACCAACAGACATCCGAGGCATATGTGCGTCTCGCAGAAATAGCTGAGGTAGTCAGAATGAGGGAGTGGCCACCTCCATGATTGTCCTAGGACGAGACACGACAACATGGTTCTTGACCCGAGCACAATGTTCTTGTGGTTCTTCTAGCCCTAACGCCAAGAATCTTGTTCTAGAATCGTCAAGTAGCTTATTCTCGAATTAAGAACCCACTCCAACTCTGAGGCGGAAGTAGACAAGACCAAAGATGTCAGAACATGCCGAGCGTTGATCCGCCATGTTTTATGTTCCGAGATCAACTCAAGTTGTTAGGGCCAGCATTCTCAGGAACACGTAAGAATATATGAAAACGTGTTCTTGGTGTTTGGGCGAAATCCTAGAAAAGATCGCCCAAAGACAGCCCATGTTGTTTGTGTGACGTCAGGTCAAAATTGGCGACCTCCGTGAGTAAGTGTTACCATGTATCGCTAACTGTAGAGAAAAAAAATATTAAAAACACTAAAGGTCCTGCTAAAAACACCCATTAAAACTTATGTTTACGTGCTAACCTGAGTACATTCCAGTAGTTTTGGGGAAGTCATATGTTTAGTGCATAACGTGTGTTTAAGCACGATAACGTTGTTTTAGGAAGATAAGACGTCTATACTGTTATGTAGGATGGCGGTGGGGACAAAAAGGGGGGGGGGGGGCGGGTTATGAAATCAGAGTGTTTTAGGGCGCTTTCTAGGTGGAAAATTTCGAAGACATTTAAAGGAACATTCAGTCATGCTTTGTTCTTTCACTGGAAAAAGAATAACATGTTCCACTGATAAAATAATATATTTTTTACATCCAAATACACATTAAATGGTCCCGCTATAGCGGAAAGAGGGTAAAAAATATGTTCAATTTTGTACTTTTAAAAATGTTAGCAGCAAAATTCATGCATGTTTCATTCTTTCACAGCAGAAAAAAGAATTGCAAAACATTTTTACCCAGTAAATGATATGTTTGTATCTTAAGACCAATCAAATGGTTATTTCATAAAGTGTATCTTCTAATATATCGTTCTAAATGGCTACAAAGTTACAGACTGAGATTTTAAAATAAAGAAATTTTCTAAATGTATAGATGTGTGTATAGATGGTCAATTTATGACGATCAGCGCGGGGCTAATTTCAGTTATATTTTCAAATCAACATCGGTACTTCATTGGACAGATGTAAAGAAGAAGTAAAAAAAAAATGTGATATAAGATGAAAGTTGTTTGGTTAAAAATCAACTTTACTGCATTACTGAAACACATTGTATTCTATCAAAGTATCACAATTGGGAAGATATGTAATATAAAAAGTTATTTTTCCCAAAATAACTTAATCCTGTGGTTAAACTCAAATAACATATAATATATGTCACTATTTTTGATGATGTCACATTTTCATACATAGTAAAACCTGCCTCAAAGAGCAATTTATGTAATGGATAATATACCTAAAAAGGAGGAATTCCTGTCCAATTCTTCCATTACTGTTCTTCTTTATATATATATATATATATATATATATATATATATATATATATATATATATAGATCAATTTGCTTAATGGTTAGAGAATATTGCTTTGTATCTTAAGCTACACTGCCATTACAAATGACAGACATTTTACTATGTCACAAAAAGACAGTAGTGTTCTTCCAACTGGAATATATGATCCATCTGTTCATTTCTAGGTTTAAATAAATACATTGATGACTTCCTATGTAAAGTATACATCTTTTATCAAGCGTATCCCAGAAGACAGAAGAGTACGTGTTCTCGACATATTAAATATACATTTAAAAGTGTACTGGACGAGACTTGAAAGGAGGGGGCAGAGATGCTTGATCTAATTGTCATGTCTTTTAGAGACAGGTTTCACTATACTTGACAGTTTTGGGGTCATATATTTTGTGATATTATTACAAATATTTGGGTAAATATCTGTATGAAAGAGATGCATGGAGATAATTGATGGTTTCTTTATTTCCTGACATGGAAAATATAAAGGAAAATATTAAAGTGAAATTGTCATTGATACATTATTACATCATTTATGGTAAGGAAATAACATATTTGAAGCCATATCAGCACAAAGAGACACTCTCCTGATATGTGAAGTAGCTTGTGTGTGCATTTATCCACTTCCTTTACCAGTATTGTATGGAAAGAAATGCATCCTCGTCTTAGCCCATCCTTTAGATGCAGTATTATTACAACAAATTGACGATCTTGGGGGAAAATCAGTTCGTTTCATACACGTCACAAAATAATTTCAATAAAATATTAACATGTAAATTTTGAAACATATTAGTGTATCCCGATGATTTGCAAAGCAACATGAGTGTACAAACTTCTCAGTCTATCAATAATGTTGAATGCTGGTTGCTTGTGATTGGTGAATTCAGTCCATTGTGTTCTAAATTAGTGAAAATTATTTCGAACCACATACCCTGACATTTGAGGTAATTAGTAAACCCAAGCACAGTCATTGATATGATGGCTAAAGCCACGCTTACAGATCCAAAACAAATTATTAAGGGACTCAGCATGAAATATGTTGAGACAATCAAACACACTATTAAAAATATAAACATTTGTATTATGAGATAGCCCAACTCAACTTTCTTGAAAACAGATGTTACAGCTATGTATGTGAATATATCTTAAAACCTTTCCTTTGGAGTTGCTTTAAAAAATATATAAAAATAAAAAATAAAACAAAAACTGAATGTCCAATAACTATTACCTATAAAAAAATGAAATGGTGTGACTATGCATATAATTACTTGCTCACTATATGAAAGTGTATCCAATTATTTATGATCATATTACAGTATTAAATTCTTGAAGTGTAGAAACCTTTAAAACACTAACATTTCTACCCCATGGACCTTAAATAAAACTGGATGCTTAACTAAGGTGTTTCATATACTGCAGAATGAAAATGAATTTATTAAAAAATCGCTGTTACTGATATAGTTACTTTGTCTTTTTATATGTACAGGAAATTCATGACTTTAAAACTGAAGCTTTGGCATGTGCGCAAATAACTCTTAGACTATTGAAAATAAATTTAAATCTGAGTACCTACTGATTAATTATGAGGATGCTTAGCTTTAGAAAAGAAAGCTTGAAAAAAATGAGCATATTAAAAAAGAAAGCGTGAAAAAAATGAGCACGTTGGTTGATCCTAATCCAGTAATGTTCAGATAGATATAGACTAAATTCTAGGTCACTCTGTGTGTGAGTGTGTGTGTGTGTGAAAGAGAGAGAGAGAGAGAGAGAGAGAGAGAGAGAGAGAGAGAGAGAGAGAGAAAGAGAGAGAGAGAGAGAGAGAGAGAGAGAGAGAGAGAGAGAGAGAGAGAGAGAGAGAGTATCGTTGTACAGTATTTGATAAATCATGAGTAGGTTTTATTTTAGACAGACTCTTGGACTCGAACCCAGTTCTACAATTTCTACGGCATAAAGGCCACCACTGGCCTGTTTCAACTTGAAACAAAACCATCCGTTAGCTGTCATGTATTAAAAGACATAATATCTCCTGTCAGTCACAATTAACATACATCATATAGGTTTGTGCATAAGATGGATCATGAAACTCTTAATGCACTTACCTATCTGGGACAATACACAACCTCTTCCAATCCTCTATGTATACGTACTGGACAGAAACAAACTAAACTGGAATGCTAAAAATGTATTAGTATACTTGATGCCAATGTTATTAGTAACAATCTAGAATTTTGTTACCTATGTAATTTATTTAACTATCTATTTCACTGGGCTCATACAAGTTTTAAACAAAATCTGTTTCCATGCCCCGACCCCACCTGACTTTATCTAGGTCTATTTCATATTTTTCCAGATCAACCGTGCCTGGTATGGTAGAACAAAATACAGCTATGTTTCACTACCAGGGCATGCGATTATACTTTTTTCTGCTATACTTGTGCATGCATTTATTCTCCGTTCACTATGAAACAGTTCCAAATAAACGATTCTGACAATTAAAAAAGTACTGAAATATTCACAGTTTTGTAAATCCATGTTAATTACACAATTTAAGAACAGCTTGGAGTAACGGAGTGGAGATTGATCAGGAAACCAGACCAAGTACCTAGGCTCCACCAATGGAATAAGGTACGAGTGGAATAAAGAGTAGTGTACCAGACTAGAAATAAAGGACCGACCATTTAATTTAATTGGGTTGACCTCATCCAACTCGCAAATTAGATGGTCAGTTTCTAAGGAGCAGTAATGCTTATACTTTGCTATTATATCGTACCCTCCACATTGTCCATAGCCCGTCGAAAGAAGGTAGCGAAAGTAGATCAGGCTATTAACGGACAACCGGTGTTGATCGTCCACGCTACGTTTGCAACTTTTCCTTATGCACAGGCCTTTGTAATCCTATCAATGTAGTAAGGAATGTCAGAATATTGGAGAAAAAAATCATATATATATATATATATATATATATATATATATATATATATATATATATATATATATATATATATTATAGGCAAAGTTGGCAATGTATTTTTTGAGGGTGTGGGTGCAATATAAATATTCGTCAATTTTTTCGATGCCAATGAAAAATATTTTTATAAATCATGCCTTGCCTAAGAGAACGAATGCTAATCATCTGTCCGCCATGGTAACATGAAGGACGGTAGTTCCAAAATAATCCAGAACAAATCATTGTGAATCGAATATCAGAAAATCAGTGTGACACCATTTATAAAGTGAAGGTCGCGCGTCCTATTCTGCGGAATATTCTCCCTTTGACATTTACATATGACCAAGTTCACAACAAAGCATGAAAACAAATTCAAAAAGTATTCATTTTATTTTTTGTAATAAATTTATAGATTTGTAAATAAAAGAAAGACTGCATTGTTTATCATTTGTAATGAAACATTTAGAATTTAAATACTAAGGGACTATCCCACAACGTATGACACATCACCTTGACTTTGTTCTGGATTACTCTGGAACTACCGTCCAGTCATGCTACCATGGCGAACAGATGATTAGCATTCGTTCTGTTAGGCAAGATATGATTTGTAAAAATATTTTTAATAGGCATCGAAAAAAATTACCAATATTTATATTGCACCCCCACCCTCAAAAAAAATACGTTGCCAACCTTGCCTATTTTATATATATATATATATATATATATATATATATATATATATATATATATATATATATATATATATATATATATCTGTATAGGATTTTGTTCCCTCCAATGTTCTGATATTTCTGACTACTTATTGGGCTTTGTTTCAACCAAGACATAGATTTCATCTTGCTTTTGGCTTTCATAGATAGTCCCCGGCTGATAAAGTTTTCAGCTACAGAAATCAAACCACAACTTAAAGCTGTGATTGCAAGGGAAATCACAATGGAGGCGTCGATAACAGTTGACATTATTCTAATCGTCGCCACACCGGTGCCCAGAGACACAGCCGTCATTTGTAGTGTCAACACCATCCACCGCGCTTACTGCGGGCTTGTACCTCTTGTAAAGGGCGCGCCGCTGTTCAGCCTCTGCCCGTAAGGAGGGTTCAGCCTCGCAGATCTTTTTCAGGCAAAACTCTTGTGGGTCTTGGAGCTTTTGAGTATAGCGATATTATTATAATTCCTCTATTAGGAGCTTGATGTGAAATTTAATTGATCTGGAGGGATGGAGGTGTGGGGGGGGGGTGGGGGGGGTGGGGGGGGTGGGGGTAGCGCCTCTGCTGACATGCACCTTTAACCTGTCGCAGTAGTGTATTGGCTAGACGGCGATAATGTTAAAGAAAATGTCAGTTTCCTTAATATCTTTAGATCAGGAAATGGCAATGTCTTCAATACGCCCGCCAACACGCTCCCCAAATGTCACAAGAAGCGTGCCATCTGTTTAGTGATTGCTTGTGTTTCTGTAATGCGACAGAGCATACCATTTTTGAAGATCACACGGTTTTTCTTTTGGTGAGATGAGTGATAGATGGCGCTAGATACCCAGAAGGAAATGTTATTGCTGAGGACGTTTCGACACATAGCACGTTGTCACTGTAGTAGCACTTGCGCTGCGACCCCTCGTGGGCAGAACTTTTGGCTGTTGTTCCGATAACGAAAGTGTAATTACCCCTAGGTGATCACGAGTCAGCTTAGGTTGCTCTGGGTGGTCCCAATACTCAATGCCTATCTAATTTGCGTCCTCGTTCCACTCCAATCTGAACGGATACGTAACAGCTCCAAGTTGGTAGATATACTCTTGCACCAGTGGTATGGTATGTATTCTTTGTCGATGTCTGGTATTTGCTTTGCGAGCTGCGCTAATACTTCACCGTCGATCTCAGGATTGGTAGGCGGCACCAATGATATTTTCTCTTGCTTATGTCCAGTCGCACCCGAAGGCTTTATTTGCCCTTTGTTTCGCGAATTATTATTACGAGGGTTAGAGTGGTTAAAATCCCCGACGCTTGTGCGTCGATGTTGAGACCCTCGTACAGGATGGTGTCACCAGCGGCCAACATAGACGCAGAGCTAGTCCAAAAGCTTTCGTGTGCGGTTCCGCTAACGGCACTCCTATCAGTGTACTCCCATACGACCCCTTTAACGACGATAGAAATTATTTCCCACTTCACTTGGCCGCGATTGCTGTGGAGGAAGATAGAGTAAAATCTGTCACCGGTGACGGTGATAGCGGAGTTGTTTACCGCTGAAGGAAAACCCACCAATGTTTTGCGTTGTTTCCCAACAATAGTAGCCGGAAGCATTCGCCGCGGTTGTTCCACTAACCGAGTCAATAGTGTCGGCCGTTAATTACACGACATGTATGGCGGTCTCAGAGAGTTTCACTAGGCGACACTAGATTGGAGCGATGGCCCGAAGGGGCTTCACTCGCCGCTGGAGAAGTCAGTGTGTGTTTGTGTGTGTGTGTGTGTGTTTGTTTGTGTGTGTGTGTGTGTGTGTCGCACTCTTTAAATTCAAGGGTAACAGTGCACTTCAAGAGTCTGACCGGTCGATGTTTGTCGTCCAGGATTCGTATCGTGAACTTCGAAACGCTGCCTTCTCAGAGTTTGCACCAAGGCGGCCTTCCATAGTAAACAATACCCTTCCGGTTGCTGCGTTGCAGTCTGCAGTCATTCCAGGAATGGAAGCCTTTATGATCTTAACGAGGGTGTAAGAGTCGTAATACCCATCTGGGATAGTAAAGGTAGTTTTTGTCCGGCTTGCTGGGGAAGAGGACACAAGAACTGTGTTGTTGTCTAGCGCAGACGATACCAGCCTGGGCTATAGGAAATCTCGCAAAGCGCAACATGAATACAAGGGCTAGTTCAAATTGCGTGCGACCGTCCCATCTAGAGGTCTGGTTCGAACAATATTCATGGTGCGAACCGGCTGAGGAAACAATGGTCATAGTGGCGTTGGTTCTTCTGTTCACTAGCAAAAGCAACGTATATTGTCGGCAGCGCATTTAATTAGAGCGATACGGAGAGATCGCGGATCCACTATCTGCTGGTCAACCTCGACGTTTATATGCAAGAAGATATTTCCTTACAGATATTGCCGACCGTACCTGCTTCCAACGGTCAAGTCCGAAGATTTAATAAAAATGGAATTCGCGGATGCCATTCTGGCAGAACTAGGTCAACTTCGCGATCTGGTGCTATACGATGGGATGTGGCCTCAGCGTCTGCGTCCACCTGCTGACAAAAGAACTGCCGTCAATGGCGCGAAACTTTCACTGGTTTCACGTTTACTATCAAGTGAAAACGTGAAAAGATTATAAAACAGATGCGTTGTCTTCTTCCGCTTTATGCAGGCTGACGCGCCCTGCAGAATAACATCGACGTGGTCGGCTACGAGATCTTCTACAACGAATTTGATGTGGACAAAAACAATGAATGGCGCAACAGTCAGATAAAATAAACGACGGGATTGGGATGAAGTAATACTATTCACCTGCTTACTACAGAACCTTTTCAGAAACGGTTGGTTTCATGCCCGAAATGATAAGTCGATACGAGATGAAATTTGACCACAATTCACAACAGGGATCTGGTGGAGAGAAAGGATGAGCAACAGTTATGCTTGATCGATCAAAGGAATTCACCCTGGCCGGGGTGGAGCCACTTAATGAAAGCATCCTCTTCTAGGTGTGGGCAATCTTGGGGGCACAAACTCAGATGATGAGCTCAATAATAGATTTATGGAAGGTTTTTGACATCCAGCATCGGTTCTTAGCCAACGTGAAATATATGGCCGCCCGCGCGGTGAACGCCCCCGAACTGCTTCAAAAAAAACCAGGAGCTCCTCGGATACGCGAGAAGCAAGCATGATTTCGCCCTCGGGGCGGTCTTTACAGGGTTCCATCCGACATGGAGCTCAATGTCGGTACCTATTGCGGCTACAACAACAAGCTCCTCGTTGCCGACGACGTCCGCGGTGATAGCAACCAATGTTGACGTCAAGACGACAAGGATGCGCACACAAGTGGCTGAACAAGTGCAAACTCAGCAATGGCAGCCTACGAAGCATGAAGAGTTGAGCTTCGACCCGCCCGCGTCAAACGCAACAACAGCTCAGACCGGAGTCATGCAAAAAATTAAATGCGAAGACCACTAAGCCTAGATAAAGGCACCAGTCGTGGGTGGTATCGTGGTGGGACATGCGGCCATCTTGTTTTTCCGCTGAACGACAAGCACACAGTCCTTGCGTTCGCCGCGCGCGCTGATGTGAGAGCGAAGAACGGCACAGAGTGCGACCATAATCGCGACAGCAAGCAGCATGAGGTTTCCAGCCAGCCAGTCACTGATACTGCTGGCCGTTTTGAGTAGGAAAGTCACTATGTTTCCATTGATGCCGGGAAGCGCCAGCGCCGCATTTTATGCTAGCGACTTTAGGATTCCAGCCAGCAGCTCCAGGTGCTTTTTGATCCATCCATGTACACCACTGCTGGGGCTGGGTACCGGGGCGACGGTTTGAGTACCGCTTCTGCCTCCACCTATGACCAAGTGCACAGTTGTACTTATGAGAATAGAGACTATGGTGATGCCCTGTTCACTGAAGAGTATTTGCAAGGATTGTATCCTGGTGGATACTTTTCTTATACTTTACTTTTCCTGTATTTGCCGCTTCTTTCAGCGCTCTTTCCTACGATCACGACATAGCGAGCAGTTTAGTATATGTCAGCCTGCTTTATTCGGCCGGAAACTCATCTAGGACTGCCTGCAGTTTCGTGAGGTCTTACTGCTTACCATTGGTTGTTGGCTCTCTATGTCCAACAGCCCATATATGTGTGTACCATCCCACTGAAATGTGAACGGTGCGTATTGAACCTTTCTCCCCCCCCCCCCCGTCATATTCGAGATGGATATCAGACTCCCTGAGTGTCAATATTCCCCCTTTAACCTCAAAGTCTCGATACATGGGGGTTTTGCTAATGTCGAGGGTTTTAAATAATTCATCGACTCTATGTTTACAGCTTTCATTCTTGGCGGCTACTGGGTCGTCCCCACTAAAGTCTTCCAACATCATAATCTAATGTTCATATTAGGATGGCGGCGGGGGAAGTGGAGTCTTTGCTATTTTACCTTCTGTGTCTGTGACTTAATCACTTGCTATTTTAAATGTACTTATTTATGATTTTTTCAAAATATATTATAATGCCATTTTTATTCAGACTTCGTTAGTTTGGAATGTGTGGCATATAATTAACAAAAAAATGATAAAGTCTATATTCTACTTACATTAAATTTTTGTGATTCAGATAAATTTTTTTTGTAGTTTCGTAGCCTTTATTTTAATTTTAATAATTATAGCGGATGGTATTGTGCACGTTTTATACAGTAGAAATATAAAGACTTTTAGTTTTCCGTACGCGAGGATACGCGTCGCAACCTGCACCTTACCACGTGTATTAGGCTGTGCTTGTACTATAAATAGCATTTTCTTTAACATTGCACTCGCCGTTAACAACTTTATTTTTCCAAATTAAAAAAGTATGCGTAGACGGAACAAGGTTTGGTTTGAAATTTTGTAAGGTATAAAGAGATTAAATAATCCTCAGCTAAATAGTAACTGGCCCAGGTAAATACTTTCGAAGACCGAAGGTGGTGTACGATTCAGAATGGAACGGGCCCATACTAATAATGCCTGTATCTTTAATGTTTGTTTTAAAAAAACAATTACACAGTGTACTATGAACTCTAACACACAAACTAATATCAGAAGAATCCCGCACTTGGTGTCCATTTCATGCCTCTTGTGTCCGAATGAAGCCTGTATCGGCATTGGGCATTTTGTATCCTATTTTATAAAATGTCACTGGTATATAATATTCCACTCTGCACCGTCACCTATAAGTAAGCGTCTCTGCTATCTGTGTTAACATGTGCTTTTGCAAAACGTTAAATTACCCATGCTCATTGGAGCACTTTTGTTGTAAAATCTTCAGTTTCGTAGGTGCGCAGTTTTCGCATGTTGTCAAGCTCTTCAATTTCAGAGGTCAGGAAATCTTGCAGGTAATATACAATCCCATCATGTCTAAATAGAAGTGATCGGATTTGAAAAATGCCAGAACTTACGAAGTTTGAAGGTATATCCAACGAAATTATTCTTCAGTCGGAATGTCCTCTACCCTTCCGTTGCATGCTAGGAAAGACATCGAATGTAAATAATGGTCATTTTGAACCGCCCTCAAGCCAATGGTTGTTGTTACATCATAATAACTTCTTTTATGTCACAATGACTACATGATGTGTCATCACTGACGGCAACGTACGCAACAGTTTCAGTCTATTGAAACCGGATGATTTCTTCAATTTTTTCTTAAATACGAAGTTGCATAAATAACATTCAAAATTAAAATTCCAGGTATTTAATTGATTGTTGAAAAGTTGTCGAGTGGGTTTTTTTTAAAATATCTATCATTTTATAAGAATCTGTTCGTGCACATCTTGTGGGATGTTCGTCCGCCAAAAACTTACCAATTTGGGAAGTATCACTGAGATTACCTTCGAGTCTCTTTCTTGTCTACTTTGGGATCAATCGGAACGTCCTAGGCCTTTCCCGTCGCATGCTAGAAAAACCTAGGATGTAAATAATGGACATTTTGAACTGCCCTCAAGCATATGGGTGTTATTACATCATAATAACTTCATTGAGGTCACAATTACTACATGACGTTTATGCTAACATCAACGAAAACAAGAGTTTAAGGCTATTCAAACCGAATGATTTCTTCAATTTTTTAATTACTAATTTGCATTAATAACGTTCAAAATTAAAGTGCAGGTATTTCATTGCTTGTTGAAACCTGGTTGAGTGTCATTTTTAACACCTATCATTTACAAGAATCTTTTCTTGCACATCTTGCCGGATGATCATACCCCAAAAACTTATCAATTTATGAAGTATCACTAGATTACCTCCGAGTCTCTTTCAGAGAGTCGCAGTTCTGAATATTCTTAGGTGTGACAACTAGACTCGTCTCATCTCGTGCTTTTGGCTAATGTTACACAAGTTGCTGACGGGCTGGAAACCAGGCTATGTCGCGACAGATACAGGTCATTTCGGCCCAAAACCAGTTCGGCTCGGGTCGATCCGGTCGGGATGTTTCGGCTCACTATGTCAACCGGGACGGTTGGACCCACATATGTGGGTCGTTTCGGCCCACTATACTTTAATATAGACAGTATATACAAAATTCATGTAGAGATTCAGTAATACTGATAAAAAACGTGTTACTTTTTATACACATGCATGTGATGTGTTTTGTAGTGTCTGCAGTTATGGTTCATGTTCTTGTAATTACTAATTTAAATAAAAGTTTTGTGCAAAAGTTATGTATTTATTGTGTGGGTGTGTAATTTGCATGTTTAGCCATTTACGTAATCAATTTGTACATTTAAATTAAAGAGAATATGAATGTGTACCTTATCTAGTTAAATGTATGTAAATGTATGTATTGTGCAAAATGAATAAAATAATAAATAACATTTTCTCCTGTACATATATGCATTGTGTTTGTAATGTTACCTACATTAAATTTAAAAAGTCCTAATAATGGTACCTGTAGTATCAGTTAATGAGGGACAGCCATGTGTAATTGGAGTTTGAGACACGGATAAAGGTTGACAGCTTTAAAGCTAGTAAGACCTAGGGTCAGTCTGATTAGAGTCCAATTAGTTACAGACTGCTTGTGATGTACATCATTTATTTTATACTCTCCCACCTTTATGTTCACTTGGTGTTGGACCTTCATTTAGTTAATAGCATTGTCTGTACATAATAAAAGTAGTGTAGAGAATATCTTGTGTTTGTTCCTACATACTCACACAACAGTACCTTTTATTGGTTTTTTAATAAATGTATTAATTCAGTCACTTGGTTAAGTAGATCTTAATCAATGTTCTTTTTCTTATCATCAGCTTTATTATCGGCTTGATTAATGTACCGGGTATGTAACTGATTGCAGAACTTTGATTTTGTTTGTCTTTAAATTAATGTTAAATCTCGCCGTCTTAAAATTGAGTTTTTGATAAAAAAAGATTGACAAAATTCCACTCGATACTATTAGTTGCCGAATGCATATGTATGTGTGTGTCTCTTATAATTACAATGGGTATATTTATGGCAAATTTATTGTTGTTCATATGTAAGAAATAAAGTAATTATATATATATATATATATATATATATATATATATATATATATATATATATATATATATAATATTTGTTATAGTTCTTTTGATTTTAACGAAAACAAATTAGTGTTTATTCGTAAAAGTGTAATTGCAAAACATTTGTAAACGGTTTTCTCATAGTTTTATGATGAAGGGAGGTAGTAGGAATTATATTAAAATCGTCCTTTTAGATCAACACAAATATAATGGGTAATCTGTTTTAGAAAAATATAGTCCAAAGGACAACATGTTAAATTTCATTAAGAAAAAAACAGGTATTCAGATAGGAGGAATATTTAATAAAAGACTGTACTTACCTATCTTGAAATTTAGGACGTCAATCTTTAAATTACCTGTTGAAAATAGTCGATGTAATAAAAATCCATATGAAGAAAGAACATGTACCAAATATCAGAATAACGTTTTGGGGTGAAGAATTCAATTACCTCGATAACTCATGCTCCCCCCACTCACCCACCCTCTCTCTCTCTCTCTCTCTCTCTCTCTCATTTTTGTGTCTCTTCCCATTTTGATACACAATGATGGTTTATCGGATAATATAATGATTTTACTTGATTCATATGCCTATATGAATGACCTGAGTATGATTTTTTTCCAGTAAAGTTTTGT
This sequence comes from Margaritifera margaritifera, assembly GCA_029931535.1. Classification (NCBI taxonomy): domain Eukaryota; kingdom Metazoa; phylum Mollusca; class Bivalvia; order Unionida; family Margaritiferidae; genus Margaritifera; species Margaritifera margaritifera. Next base: position 5,822,192 of record JAQPZY010001658.1, on the reverse strand, counting down.
TAAGTTATATTCTTTTCTATTTATCTTACACAAACTGTCATCTTTTTATTCTTAATGGGACCACTAATTACAGGCGCAATAAATTGCGGTCTTTTTAAGTTAATATACAAGGGTTTAGGAAAATTGCAGTCAACATAAATCAAAGTCGTACATACAGCTAAAATAAGACAATGCCACTAATCCGTTTTGAAACTAAGACTACAAGCCGCCCGTATGTAATGCTTGTAATACTTATTGTTCCGTAACAAAAACGTGAAAATGTCACCTTTGATCCTTAATTGGATCACTAATGGCAGGCGCAATGAGTTGCGGTCTCTTTAAGTTAATAGCCTTTCATAAGTGTTTGCAAAATAAACTGATGCTCGTTAACGATCGAGAGTAGAATATTTATAATACCGACACCAAATTGTGCCTATTTAATCTGAAGGAAACGAGTATTTATGTATCTACTGTGATTTCTTGCTGGGAATAGTTGTATATTTGTGCTTAACTTAACTATCTTGCATTTAAATAAGTAATATATTTCCAATTTTTCTTTTTATTAAAGTTGCTATAAATTGTTTTCACTATGAATAATTTCTGCATCGCTTGTAATTCTGCGGTTCGACCACAGCAGCACGGGATGATGTGCGCCTCGCGTTCGCAATGGCAGCATCGCACCCAAGGCACGGGGAAAACAGGCAATGACAAGTATTCCCTGGTATCCGACTCAAAGGCTGCATTTTTCACTGGGTTTGGTGTGTGTGGCGTAAAGAACAAGAATGCGGGTTATAGATCACATACACTGAGAGACAAGCTACGCAAGAATTTATTCGTTGATGCGTGGATCTGCATTTCCTTCCTCACCAGCACATGCGCCCTGTCTTTGACGTCCTTTTTGGGAAGAACTGAAATGCTTGCTCCATTACATGATGAAGTACTGGTTTCAGTCGACGGTATTTCAGGTGTCAGCACTCAGTGTATTCGGGATAGCCATACGAACGAACAACGATATCGAATGTAATTATCTTTTGATACAATCAGTCCGATATATTTAAAATCAAGATAAGATATTATTTACAATGAAAACTGACAATGTTACTACTAATACTTTTTATTTATTTTTATTACATAAATAATATTGTATACATGGGCGTCGCAGTCCCCCCCCCCCCCCATTTTAAGAAAATCCATTGTGGAATGAATATATATATATATATATATATATATATATATATATATATATATATATATATATATATATATATATATATATATATATATATATATATATATATATATATATATATATTGCTGTAAGCCTTTTGTCCCTTTCATTTTGGCTTCCCCCACCCCCACCCCCCGGAAAAATTGCTGCTGACGCCCATATTTATATATCATCATCAATCTTTATTTCCTCTTTTCAGAGTTAAGGATGCAGACAAAGGAAAAAGAAAACAATATTGAAATGAATTGAATTAGTTATATACAATTAACAGAGGTATACATGAGAGGAATCTATGAGTTTTCCTTATGAGGATTCTTATATGAGGACACTATACTTATTAAAAGTATGGTACACTCTTGCGCAATCCTCCAATACTTAATTATTGTACACATCATCATTATTTGACAGAAAGTAATATTTTATATGTAATATAAAAAAAAATATAAAAAAAGCATGCATGAAGACATGATTATCAAGACTTCTACGATCACATAATTCCAAATCTTGATAATTTGAAAATCGATCTTATTACCATGCAAAGAATCCATGAATTACAGTTGCAGAGAACACTGAGGCAGACATTATAAAATTTCGCCGTATTTCAGGCTCATCTAAGCCGATAACGTTGGGAAATTCTCTACGTAGGAGATGTTGAATAAATTCTTCATCTGATATATTATGAAGGTACACGCCAAGACGAATGTCAAAGTTATTTATAATATGTGTATAAAATATGTCGCGTTGTCGCACAGTGCTCTGACATAAAATAACTGCATGAATTATTACATCTGTGTAAGAGTAACTGTAGTGTTTACAAACTTGCATAGTATTATTTGGAACAGTTATCAGAACATTTGCAAGTGATGCAATTAACTGTAACTCTCTTGTTGTTTTTGGAGTTTGCCATAAAATTGAGGGTTTTATAGAAGTATGGACATTTTTGAATATGTTGTAGGAAATGTCAGTATGGCACAAGTTTGTAAAGCGCTCGTTTTCATATTTATGAGTAGCATGTTTTATAATTTGTTTCAACTATATTTTTCCTGGAAATATTTTGTCTCTAACAAACATTTCAATAAATTCATAAATATTATATTTCTGCAAAATGCTACATATGTCTGGAATAAAGCATTTTTGTTCTGTAACATCTTTTCTAGAAAGATATAGATTTAGTCTGAATAAAAATATTCTTTTAGTTGTTACATTTTCTGAAAGATGGCATAATTTACCAAGAAAGTTCAGTTTCCTTTTATCAATTTCTGACATAATTCTCTTTATCCCCAGTAAACTTTCGCTCATTCCTGACCGCGTGTTTTGAGGAAAGCCTTGCAGAATTTTGGTACAATGATGCTGAAATACATCGAGCTTTCTCAAGTCTGTGAGTCTGATATTCGACCAAACTTCACAACCATGAAGGGCTGATGGTATCACAATTTTTTAGTACAAGCTGACGTAGGTAACAGGATTGGATCTAACTTCATTTGTGCCAACCCCTACAAGAGAATAAAATGATTTTCTGCCTTTAGTACAAGCCCTGTCTACTTTAGTCAAGCATTTTATATTGGAACACACAGGAATTCCAACATGTTCAGTTTCACTTAAAATAGGTATAGTATGATTGCCTATTTTCCAGTTAAACTTCTCACATGTTGTTTGTTTATTCTGATTAAAAACTAATAAACAGCTTTTACTAACGTTGAAGGCGAAGTTCCATGTTAGTGAGTATCTGTTACATATATTAAGCATTTTTTGCAAATGAATTGGTGTGTTTGCGAGCAGAGTTATATCATCGGCTAATGCTGGATTTCCAGACGGAGTGGACCCAACAAGTAGCCCTAATTTTGACTGATGTATTTCCTGTAAAAGGTTATTAATATAAACAAGATATAAAAATGTTGGTAAAACACCTCCCTGTCGAATACCCCGTTCTATTGGAAAAGGTTCGGATTTTGAAACTTTCATCAGGACAATGCTTTGCATATTTGTGTACGATTCTTTTAATACATGTAAAATCTTTCCTTGAATGCCCAGATTTCTGAGTTTTAGAAAAAGTTCGTCGTGATTCACAGTGTCAAACGCCTTTTTAAGATCTAAGAAAGCAGCAAACACTCTTGATCCTAGTTCTAAAGTGGAAAAAAAACAGCTTCGTGTAGATTGAAAGATGCTGTTATACTACTCAGTCCCTTTTGAAACCCCTGTTGTTCAGTATTATGGAAGTTATATATATATATATATATATATATATATATATATATATATATATATATATATATAGTGCTATTACAGTTAATCTATTGAACAAGCACTTTTCAAATAGTTTATATAATACTGGCAACAGGGAAATAGCTCTGTAAATGTCAGGGTCAGTTTTAGATTTCCCTCCTCCTTTAAATATGGGCACAATTAACCCTACTTTCCAATCACACCGTATGTTACACTGGTCTATTACCCCGTTGAAAAGAATTGTAATGAATTCTGTCAGTCTTCTTCCCTCGTAATGTAAATGCTCATTTTGAATACAATCAATGCCCGGGACTTTCCTAAGTTTGAGCTGTTTTATGACAGAGGCTATTTCTTAATAGCTAAATTTTACTTTAAAGATAGGTTCATCAATACAGAACCCGTCCGTTAGTTCATGATTTATAAATATGTCTCTAGACTGAGTGTACAATTTAGTAAAATATTTAGCAAACAGTCGAGATATTTCATCCGGAGCAGTCGCTAATTCACTGTCATATTTTAATTCGAAACAACATTTTGAATATTTGCTCTTGTTACGTTGTCTGTTGTAAATTTCCAAAAAAAGCCTCACGTCTAATTCGGCTGCTTCATCTATGTCTTTAAAAAATATCTTCTTCATGAGTCTGTATCGCATATTCTTGAGTATTTCTAAATTCTCTTTTAGCAGTTTTATATTGCTTATAAGATTCATGGACAAGCCCTCGTGGCCTTCCATTTTCTATCCACTTTTTCCGGAGGTATCGAGCTTTATTATGAGCTTTCTTAACTTCAGGCGACCAATAAAGCTTTGTGTGAGGATTAAACTTTTTCGACGGTAAGACCTGAAAAGCTACATCCCTCATTACAGAAATTAATTTACTATGAATGTTTTCTATTTCTTGGGGTGATGGGGAGGGGGGTAGATTCACAATCTGCCTTTAATAGTCTATCTACTTCAAGTTGGTTAGCTATTAGTTTCTCATCTCCACATTTAGATCAAGATGGAGATGGAAATACAGGAAAACGAGAGTTACAATACTTTGCAGCTGCAAACGTAAGGGTGCTGCACACAACACGATGGTCTGAGGCTATGCACATATCGTAATTTGTAAAAACCTCACAGTCAACGACCCGATCTAGTATTCTTCTGTTAACAATTATATAGTCAAGAGTTGATATGCATGGCTCGAACGTATAACTCAGTCCTTTATTTAAATTTGACTTGTTCAATGGTATCAAGTCATTGTTGTAAACAAAAGCCGTGAACACGTTACATTTATACCATGCACACCATGATGATGGTGATTCTCTGTATCTGGCATTAAAATCCCCCATAATTATTACTTCACCGTAACACGAGTAATACTCAGAGGGATTTAATTGAATCAATACATTCTTGATACAAATTATGATTTTCGCCAGAGGGTAGATACACACCAAATATAAAGACTGTGACATCTTTTATCGATCTTAATTCAATGCCAACAATTCGATCATTACTGCAATGTAGTTCTTTTACTGAGTAGGCCAAGTTGTTTTTAATCATAATTGATACTCCACCTCTTCGACCTTTTGAGATTAAGCGGTTTTCAGTATTATCAATTTTTGTATAACATATGTAATCCCCATGAAGAGTATCTATAAATTTGCTGGTTTGTTTTGTCAGTTTGTGTTCACATATCACGGCGATATCACATTCTAATAGATCAAGTAAATTGCTGACACATAATGCAGAGGACATAATTCCTCTGACGTTCCAAGTAAGAATGTTAAGACTGTTGTTATGCATCAGTAAGCAAGCAGACGTATACACCAATAAATATTGCAGTAGTCATTAGTGACATTTGAACTAACATATTTTCTATACGATAAACAATACATGTACAATAATCAAAGCGGATTACCACTCTCTGTGATTTCTTCGCGAGTCATAGGCGTCAAAGCTGTCATGCCTATGATCGTAATCATAATCATCATGGTCGCAGTCTTGGCCACAATCATCATAGTCATCATCGTGATCATGTTCCATATATTTGTTCCTTCGACCACGTTTTAAGTTAAGTTCCAAATTATTTCCCCTGAATTCATTGTCGTCGCGTTCGTGATTTCCTCTATGTATTTTCTGTTGGTCGTATTTTGCACGCAACTGGTTTCTAGTGAGCCAGCGCTTACATGCTACACCATTCGGGCAAACAAAGTTTTCGCTTCCTATTAATTTTACTTCTTCTGCAGGAATATTTACCCTTACTATTAAGTTTCGTCCATTCCTACTTTGGAAAATACGAATCACCGTCGGATGTAGTCCTCTTTCTTCAAAATATGAAATTATCCCTGATCTTGTAGTTCGATTATCGATAGTTCCTAGGTAGTACCTGTACGTTTTTCTGCGCGATACTCCTATAAAGACTTCGCCAGTATCATCAGTCCTTACTTCGTTTGTATCGAAGTCTGGGCCTTGTTTATTTTGTCCATAATCATTTCTTCCAGAATCAACTGGTCCACCGTTGCTCGCAATAGAGGAATTGTACTGTGTGGGTTGGGACTTATATGTTACATGACTGGTTTTGGAATTTGTATCTGTATACGATTGTTGTTGCTGTGCCTTTTCGCTAGATTGGTTATTTTGAAAGCGTAATGGTGAAGCGGTTTGTGGTATGGGCGATCTGTTAACCACAATAACTGGACTCTTGGGATAATCAGTGTAAGCACTTGCTTTCTCACTATGTGGTAAATGCGTTTTCATTTTAGTTGATATTTGCAACACTTTGTTTGACAATTTCGAAGCATTGACTTCAATGGCATCAAGTCGTGGTGTGTAGCTGGCTTCGTCAAAATCACCAATAATATGAATTCTGCTAGATGCATACTTTTTAAAAGCTTCAAGCACCGTGAATTTAGCTTCAACTTCAGACACAAGTTTTTCTAAAGTAGATTGCAAGGTAGTGTTTTGCTTTTCTAGTTTATAAATTTTCTCGTCTCTCAATTGAATAAGTTTGGTAGCTACATTTATTTCGATCTTTAAGTCATGAGTCCTTACGGTCATGTTATGCAGGTCCGCTTTACATTCTGCTAATGTAAGTTCGCTTGAAGTGGAATCACTACTACTATCTTTACACATGGGAGTCACTGGTGTTCTTACGATTGTTTATCTACAAAAAATGTCTTCTATTTCAGAATCATCTCCATTCAAAAATAAATATAAGGCATAACAATCTTTGGCGTATTTTTTTGGCACTTGTACCCTGTTTTGTAGCTTTTCTTACGACAAGCCTTTTGTTTGGATATGATGAGAGATTGCTAACCCTGTCGGCTAAAACAGATCTGTACCAGGACACTAAGTCCTCATTTCCATTTGAAAGATTAGTGAGCTTCTCAATGTATAACTGTTTTACAAGACCGTTAAGTTCATGGTCAAACCGAGATATTGTCTCCTGGGTGGGGATATGAGAGTACTGGCTACTGAAATTAAACTCATCGGATTGATTGTAGCTGTCTTCCTCCAGGCTTTGTGCATGAGCTTGATACGGTTCATATCTACTGTAGTCCATGGTAGGGTTAATCCATTCTTGCTGAGGCAAGGAACGCTGTTTGGTGAGATTGCCTTGAGTTGTTGATACGTTCTCGTCTGACTATTCATACTGCACTCTTTGTGAGCTCGTAGACAAGCAGCTAATCATGTAAGGTTAGCACAAACGTACATTGACATGTTTCTTCTTCTATTGATTTCTCATGCAAACCGTGCTTTCTTCGCAATGTATTTACCTAAATATTGTGTAATGAGTTATTGGTAAGTAACAATATTAAAACGCACGTTGCTGTTACCATTTAATTTTTATCTTGCGAGTAAAATCTTGAACCATTATTTTCATTCTAACCTTTGAAAATTTACCAAATATTAATAAACGTAAATATTTCATTTAAAGCACATATTTAATCCATTAAAGCTTGATTTCTGAATAGATATTTTATTATATTAACACATAATATAATAATATAACACTTCCATTGAAGCAAAGATCAATTTTTTTTTTAAAATCAGCATTTTATTTTGTGTTCTAGAATGGTATTAAATTCAGCAAATAAGAAAATGACAACAAAAGTGCTTTAATTAAAGCGGCATTGATAAAACGTGTTTTGCAAATTGATGGTTATGTGATCTTACTAGTATTGTTTGCAATTAAATTAATTAACGGAGTACTGTTCAAACAAAGTATTAAACAGACTGTGGTGATATGATGTTTAATTAAGAAAGAAAAATTAGTACAGTTCTTTAAACAAAGATTAGTAAAATATATTTCATCTTTAAACAGAAATAACACCACCATTTTCATTATATTATCATTTTCTTTATTATAATTAATACTAGGTCCACAAGATTAGCTGAATATAGACATATAGTATTGTATTGAATTAAATCATAAATTTGACAGAACCCTGGGGCAATGTTCTTTAGTGGTGCACCTACTGAAGCGACCGGCGGAATGTTCTTTATTTATTTTTTTTTTTTCTTCTTTTTTTTTTTTTTTTTTCAGTGCTCAAAAAATCTTTTTTTTAATTTTTTTTTTATTGAACACAAGGTGTCAGGATTTTACATATTCCCCTACATCACCACCTGACTTGGTGTATGGGGCATTATCTTAAATTATTTTGCGTCCTTATCTTTTACATGTGTTCCCTACACAACACACACACACATGCACACACAGACACTTACATTCACAATTATTGTACACAAAGTCATACTCGCATACAAACCCCAAGATGTTTTAAATTGCCTTAAAAAAAAAAAAAAAAAAAAAATCATGTACCAAAAGTTGATATTAGGCTCCACTTTTTCTTAAACTCGTCACTTCTGTTATTCACTTTGGCGACATATTTTTCCAGTGTTTTGTATGATAAAACACAATTTTTATAATATGATAGATTTGGAATTTTTGATGCACAACGTGATCTGTATATCACATATTTTGCAAGCAAAATTAGGAAGTTAATAAGATCATCAAAGTTGTTATTTCCTATAAAGACGTCTTTTCGTGTAATTCTAAAATTTGGGTCATAAGTTTGGATCCATTCCACCAACAGTTTCCAAAAGTGTTCAGTAACTGAACAGTCATAAAATAAGTGCTCAATTTGTTCTATTCCCTCATTACAAAAGGTACATTTATCATTATCACTTAAATTAATCTTTTTTAGAAACTGGTTTGTGGCAATGTTTCTATGGAGAAATCTAAAATTAAAGCTAATCAGTTTTGTGTCTTTTGTACAAAGTTTAGCCAAAACAAAAGAGTTGGTCCATTCATTTGCACCAATTGCACACTCTAGCTGCCTGGACCAAGTTTCATGTTTACCATTTGGCTTTTGTATCTTGGTTCTTATCAGGTCTTTATAGATAAATTTATTCTTTGCTCTTACCCTAAGGAGTGATGTTTTGTCCAAAACTACATGAAAGCTATTTCCACTTTCAAAAAACCTTTTAATTTTCTTTTTCCACAGCACCGAGATCTTTGAAATAAGAGCAAAGTACTGTATGAAATTATTTGTTTTTGTTTTTTGTTTTATTTCATCAAAACTTAATAGAGATCCTTGTGCATCAAAAAGATGTTGAATAAGTACAACACCGTTTGTTCTCCACCTTGTGTATGATTTAAAATTATCTACAGTCACTAAATTAAGAATATCTTGAGACAAGTATTCATGGACAGTAGATGGTTCATTTTTCCATTGTGATAAAGCATAAATAACATCACGCCAAAAATATTTTTAATTGATTTAGAAATTACTTTTAATTTAGTTTTTCCTAATGTAAATAACAGCGTACCTCCAAATTTTCCAAATATTTGTTCAGAAACCAGTTTTTGCCATAAGCCATCTTCGTTTAGTAAGAGACGCCTAATCCAGGAAAGTTTTATATAACACACAAATGAATGCAAGTGAATCATATTTAATCCCCCTTCCTTAAAGGAAGCTATAAGAGTGTCTCTTTTAACCCTCTCAGTTTTACCGCCCCAAATAAAGTGGAAAAATAATGTATTCAGTTCCTTTTCTATATGGGGTGGAGGATTTGGCAAAGCTGCAAAAAGATGAATGAATTTAGCCAAAATCAAGGACTTTATCAAAATAATTTTTCCAATAAGGGATACATTTCTTCTGCTCCACCAGCCAAGCAGTTTCTTTACTTCCTTTAACTTCGTCGAATAATTAAGCTCTACCATGTCCTCCAAGTTCAAAGAGAAATATACTCCCAGTAATCTAAAATTGGACATTGACCAGTTAATATCAATTTCTGGACATATTTTTTCATTAGAATATTTTTTATTTCCAATCCAAATAGCTTTTGATTTCAAAACATTGCAGTACAGACCTGACACCAAGGCAAAGTCATTTAAAATCTGCAAGGTTGTCTTCAAGGACAAATGAGAACCATCTAATAATAGAAAAGCATCATCAGCGTACTGCCCTAATTTGAACTCCATTTCATTATAGAAAATGCCTGTAATATCTGTGTTCTTCTTTAGTTCTATTGCAAGAAGTTCAATTCCTATTATAAATAAGTAGGGTGATAAAGGGTCTCCCTGGCGACAACCTCTCTCCAAATTAAAAAATGGGGATAAATGTCCATTATTAATGAGACAACTTTTTGATTTATTGCAAAATAATCTGAACCATTGACAAATTGATTCTCCAAAGTTAAAAGACTTCAGAGCAGTTTCCATAAAGTCCCATTCGACTGAGTCAAAAGCCTTTTCAAAGTCTATCAATAGGAGAAGACCAAATTCATTTTTTTCCTCAAGGTATTGCATCAGGTCATACAAAAGTCTTGTATTTTCACCAATGAATCTCCCTTTCATAAAACCCTTTTGGGTGTCACTAATGATAAACGGGAGCACTTTTTTGAACCTATTAGCAATTGATGCCGAGGCAATCTTGTAATCTACATTAAGTAGTGAGATTGGTCTCCAATTTTTTAGAAATTTCCTGTCTTTATCTTCTTTAGGAATGCAGGTAATGATTCCCTGAGACTGAAATTCTGAAAAATGTTGCATATCGTATCCAGTATTTAGAGACCTAAAGAGAATGCCGCCTAGGTCTTTCCAAAAGAATTTGTAGAATTCTACAGTCAATCCATCGGAACCAGGGCTAGTTTCATTTTTCATATTTTTTAGAGGTTAACCACATTCCTCAAACGTTAACCTACCTTCACATGAGCTTCTTTCAAGATCTGAGAGTTTTTTTTATCATGGTTAAAAAAGTGGTTGAGCGTTTGGAAGTTATATTTGTTTTTGCTTTGGTATAATTTTTCATAAAAGTCTTTCTGTTGATTTAATATTTCTTTTGGATCTGTTACCCTTGTTCCATCTTCAGTAATTAATTCTTTTATTGTTTTGTTTGTGTAATTTCTCTTTTCGAGATTAAGAAAATATTTTGAGTTTTTTTCACCAGACTCATACCATCTTGCCTTTGATCTTAACATTACACCTTACACCTCTTTTTTCCTCATTTCTTCTAAATCCGCTTGTTTTTTGTTCAATTCTTTCATCGTAGCGGGGTTATTATTTTGATTCACTAAAGCATGTAAGGTATGTATTTCAGCTTCAATTTTCCTGAAATGTTGCTTCTCCTGTTTTGCCTTAGCTTGTGAATACATAATTGATTCTGATCTTATTATCATTTTAAGGATTTCAAAAAACAATTGATTATTACAAGTTAGTTTCACCTGTAGTGGGTTTTCCTTATCACCTTCACAATAGTATTCTTCTACTGTGTTGGTTATACATTTTTTTACCAACTGAATATATTCATTTTGCTTTAATAGCTTTGAATTGAATTTCCAGTACCCAGGACCTCTCGGTGATGCAGATATAGACAATTTTAGTGTTATTGCTGAATGATCTGTTTTATAGCCAGGAATAATAGAGGCGTCCATACAATTTGAAAACATGTCCTCAGAGATTAAAAAATAGTCCAGTCTACTCTGTTTCACAGGGTTTGCCTGATGCCAAGTAAATACTCTACTGTCAGGACTGACTGTTCTCCATGGACCCAGTAAATTAAGTTGATTCTTGATGTCCTGGACTGCCGCTCGGGCCATGGAGTGTTTATCATGCAAGATATTATAAGAGTCAAGCTCCATGTCCTGAACAACATTCCAGTCACCACAAATAATAACAGAGGAATTGTCAAAAATTATAATATCCTCTTTCAAATTTCTGAAAAACTCAGCATTATCATCATTATGACCATATAGATTCACTAATGTAAATCTCTGTCCATTAACTGATAAATCTAAGAGAATGTATCTGCCCTTACTATCACATCTGTTTCTGTGAATAAGAAATTCAAAATTATTTCTAAACAGGATAGCAACACCAGCACTACTGCTAGATTTATGACTAAAAACACACTTATATCCCCATTCAGATTCCCAATACTTCTCAGTCTCAACTGTACTATGTGTCTCCTGTAAACATATAATAGATGCATTCTTTTGTTTGACCCAGCAGAAAATATCTCTTCTTTTGAGATTGGAACTGTGTAGACCCCTAACGTTCATTGACAAAATTTTAATCTGGGTATCCATTGTTAAATGTATCATGAAAAGCGCTCACATACACCTTGGGATAGACTCTCACACACACAACCACAGAATGCTTAAAAAACTGATAAGTGTAGTACAATGTCATGCACCACTGGGTACATATATGATGTTGCCCAATATAGAGATACATGAACTCTGTTCTACGCTGGAGTGTTGGTATATAATTAGTAAATGTAAATATCAATACAGTGTGACTCAAAAATAACACTTTTTGTTCATCGATTTTGCTCCCTTTACCAAAAGATTTGAAGCCATTACATTTAAGTTCAATATTTGTTGGTTCTTTCTATATATATATATATATATAAATTTGTATAAGACAAATATATAAAAAAAAAAAAAAAAAAAAAAAAAAAAAATATAATTATAATGTTTAGTGATCGAACTTTAAGGAATGATTGAAGAATATAATACATCATCATGTAAACATACTAAATGACCTTGGCAACTCTGTGCCTATGAATCTAACACCAAAAATTTAGAGAAAAAAAAAAAAAAAATGACCAACATGAAAATTATACCCTCAATCTTTTCAAGATTGAAATACAATTGTATGCCTATTTCAAAATTTAGCTGCAAGATTATACAAACATTCTTACCAATTACAGGCTTTGTCCATCTATGAAAGTCACTTTTCTAACTTAAACATATACATAGCTGAACTTAAAACTATACACATCCATTTTGGTACAAAGTTCTATACCTCCAAGTGTGTCCAGAATCAATATGGAAAAATTATATCGATTATGGGTTGCGATTGAGTGTTTCATTGATGTCGTCAAAAAGATCAAATTTGTACCTCTTACCCGCTTTTGTTTTTGCATACACACTGCAATTGAAGTACCAGGCAGATTCAATTTTTTTATGGGCAGTTAATCTATTTATGAGACCCATATTTTGTCGAGTGACATCTTCCACTATTCTTACATTAAATTTGCTCTTGAAATCCCTTTTTTTCTTGGCGATGTTGACTTTGGATTCTGCATTCCAAAATTTCACAATTAATGGTTTCGGGGCACCATCTTTCCCAGGGATCCGATGTATTGCGAGAATATCCCTCTCATCTGCGTCATGACTTGTGACATTCTTCAACATCTCTGCAAACTTTGCTCTGACATTTTCGTTTTGTGATTCAGGCAAGTTGAAAATTTTTATGTTATTTTTTCGTGAGTATTGCTCATTGTGGTTTGCAATCTTCATGGCTTCCTTGGAGCGATCTTTATTATTTTTTATTTCTTCTTTTTGCTTTTCACTTTCTTTCCTCAAGTCATCTAATTCTTCTCTTAACTGGTTATTTTCAAAGTTCATTGATTCAATTTTTTCCTCAAACTCTTTTGTTTTGTTAACAATATGTCTGTCCACTTCCTTCATCAGTTCGACTTTCAGTTTCTCAAACAGCTGGGATACTATGTCAGATACTAATCCACCTAATTCCTCTCTGGTCACTAATAATTTGATACCAGTTTTTATTTCGAGTAGATCCCTCTGAATTAAGGCAACACTACTCACCTCTTCATTATCAACAATCGAATCCCCTGACTGTGAGCTTGTAGCTGACCTTGTTAATGGCTTGCTGGTTTCCTTCCTAGCACTCTGAAAACTAGTATTCAGGGTGGACTGAACAGTTTTCTTTGGATTGCTCATTTTGTCACATTAATTCTGAGAGGTTAAGAGAGTTCAGCACACTTATTGAAATCCTAAAGTGTCTCAGTGAAATTGTTGAGCAAGTAGTGTAAATTGTGCAGCTTAATTAGCATGTGGGTCGTCTCAAAAAGGTGTAAATTGACACCAGGTTCCACACACAATATAAAGGAGAATCACTTTAAAATTCCAAAAACTACAAATTTTGCAAGAGACACATAATCCACAGATGAACTGAAACTATATATTGAAAGAAAAAGGCTTCTCAAATAATTGCTAGTCCAAAAAAGAATCCTTACATCACACTGCAAACTATGTAAATATCACCAACATTTGAGAGAGATTTTTCTAACTACTTGCCTGGTGGCCATCTTGCTCTCCCCGGAATGTTCTTTAGTGTCGTCCCTACTTTGTCACAGAGAACAGTTTTTATGTCAGTTGCCAACCTCCAACCCCACCTCCATCTACAGCTATAGGTTACAGCTATAAAAAAAGGCTCCAGACGGCGCCCCCCCCCCCCTTCTCCGTCGCGCTACCACTGATTAGTATATAATACAATATACATTGTACAGATAAATTCTACATAAATGTAACAAAAGCATTAACATTATATATATAATGTTACTGCATGGCCCTATTTTCACAGTTGTTTTCAGCGTTAGCAATTGTATTATTTCTCAGTAAAATTAAGTAAACTATTTTAATTTTGCACAAACGTAAATGGGTTGATTTGATAATTATTTCACTATTAAATGGCGATGCCCGATAAACAGACTTACATTATTTTAATATGATCTGTAGACAGAACAACGCCTGCAAAATCGTGGTTTTATTTCCTTAAATGCAGTTTTGAAATGCTCGGCGTACCTGGCAAATAATGAAAAATATCATATTTGAAACAACTGTAAAAATGTCACATTGAAGTCTAAGTCGAAATTTAGTCATATTTCACATGGTCCGAATTGGTCCACAATATGGTCTGGTCCGGATCAGCCTGGCTTTTGGTCTAAAAAAAAAACCTGGGCAATGGTAGACTGGTTGCGAGTAATTTCACGGTGTTGTGCAATTCTAATTACATCATTTTTGGAGATCAACCTCAGTATCAGTCAAGAACAAGAAGTGCGTTGAACCAAAAATTGCTGAAAGTGTAAGTAAGAATATGTAGTTTCATTAATAGTTACATAATGTCAATTAACATTATTTGACACCTCATATTATAATATTTTGTTGGCAATGTTACACATCTAATTAAGGGATACTGGTAATGACTTATAGTTCGTTCCGCACAGCATCGCGAATGATATCCGGGTCTGTTCATCTTTTAATTTTCACGCCAGGGTCTCGAGATGTAGCTACAATTATCGAATTCGCTTCGTGCACAAATAACTTCAACATAATTCTTATCGACATCTAGCGCAACACGATTCATTCAATACATGCTGAAAAACAGTGGTCTGCGTAAATGTAACCGCCATGTTTTTCTTGGTGTTGTGGAAGAGTCAATGTTTGATGGGTGGCACGATTTACCCAAATACACCCAAATATACCCAAATACACCCAAATACTGCCCAAATACTCCCAAACACTACCCAAATACTCCTAAATACTGTACAGAGACAAGCACGTGATACATTTACTACTAAATAAATTTTTAAATTCATTGCCAAGTTAAGTTCTGGGTTAAAATGAAATACGTTAAATTAATAAAACAACTAGAAATTCGTTGTACGAAACGTAACAAACATCTCCAATTACCATTTGCTCGGAAATTGGTGTTTATTTCTCCTAGAAAAGATATATACTCTAATGATTAATATATATATATATATATATATATGTGTGTGTGTGTGTGTGTGTGTGTGTGTGTGTGTGCATACATCGTTACCTTTGGCTTCAATCCTTGGATGCATGCATATGTATATAAAAATACTGCCAAATATACCCAAATACTTCCGACGACCTCCCAAAAAGTATATTTAAATGCTACTAAAACGTGTAGATACTATCCAAATGCTCTAAAATATATTTAAATCGTGCCGCCGATGTTTGATACAGCACTGGACCTTATGGGAACCGTCGCGTGCCACATGCAAACAAAGATTTTGCGCATCGTATATAGTTTCTTTAATTAGTATTCTACTTTCGCTTAAAATGCCAATGTCAACAACAAAGAAACAACCAAAGAAAAAATTGCCAAAAATGAATTTAATCGACCATTGAATATAAAGAAATAAACACGGGTAAAACACGGTATTTGGCCCAGATGTGTTGCACATGGGGGTCAGATTTCAACTTCACAGAATTCTGTTGAAACAACTTGATTTTGGAAGTTCAACACTTTGAACCTCAGAAAATTTAATGGTTTCTTGAAGAGAAAGTGGCAAGTTTATGTTTTTCTTGTTTGCTGGAGGTAGAGTAGGTTCTGGTTACGGACACTACAGGGTGAATATAACAAGCAAAGTCAGTCATGGTTTTTACTTGAACATTTAATTTTTTGTAATATAACAAAGTTGAACTCATAAACAACAATAAAAATGAACTTTTATGTGACTAGATAGGTCATAGGCGAATAAAACCTTACTCTCTCTTCAACACCTGCTGAAATACTATTTAAACGGAGCATAACTTTATCTGAATATACTAACAAGGTCAAGGGAAATGGGAAAATATTGCTTTGATATTGTTGTTTGAACCTATAGGCAATAATCAACCACATGTTCTAGTTCCAGAACTGCATATGAAACAAATTAATTTACCAGACATAGGTCTGAACAGTTACATACACTACATAATTCATGAAATCTATAAACTTATTTTGATATGTTCTGCTTAAATAATCTCTTTCATTCCTTTGTCATTAAACAGAAATTGAAAAAGATAATGAAATCTTGGAAGATTGGTACATTTTGTTATTAACTAGAGCCCATTAAAAGTCTTGCAATACTGAAATTATGGACCTTTCATATCAAATTATAACGACAAGCTATCAGTATAATGCTAAACTTATGAAATTAAGTGTTTAATGAATATATACAAACAATGAAACGATTCTCAAATCATTTCCTGTACAATGATATCTTCATTCAGGTTTACAATAAGGCCACTTAATCATGTTGCGGGAAGGTTACGGACACTACCGCGTATTGGGTAACATCAAATATAGAAAAGTAAAAAGTAACACAGTGAAAGTACTTGTCTTCATGTCAAAAATCAATTTTTATTGATAAGTAGCACAGTTAGTACTAACTTCCTATACCTATTAGACAGGTGTAGACATGTACATAGTTCCATGTATTATACAGCACCATCATTTATGGGAGCACAATGTATGTTCTTACATCTACTTCAAATAGACATATTTGTGAATTTTCATTTGCTCACTCTTAACTGCATTGAGTTCATTGTTGTTGAACTTGAAATGTCCCCGTTCATTGACAAGAACTGGCTCTGTCAGTGTCCCAACAAGATGCTCCTTTGGTTCAGTTGATATGTCCTGTTGATCCAACTCGGGCCAGACATAACAGTTTCCAACCTTCTTCATATACCTCACTTGAAATTCAGACTCTACTATGTCAATAATTTCTGCTATGAATATGTTTGCCAGACTGCACCTTGATGACTTCAGACAGACAGCTACAAATAGTCCTGGCTTCAGACTGGATGTATCCTCATTATCAGGTACAGCTGTACATAATGGTTAAGGAGCCATAGTTTTTAAATCTTCAAGCTGTTGTCTTTAGATTTTGTATGAAGTTGTAACAAAACTAAGTATTTATGGTATAACAGCTGTAAAATTGTGAAAATATACATGAATAATGTCATACAAATTAAATTCTTTCATATAGGTGCAAAGGATACAGATACTTGTTTCTTCATTCCTGATGCTGGTTATCTCTTCTCTTACATCGGTATCCGGCCTGTTGCTCTCCTGGTTATTTGCTGTCTTGAGTGTTCTCTTCTCCCATTCTTTTACATATTCTTCACTTCCACACTTTCCAGTACCTTGGAGACAAATACTACAATAACAACTCAAGTTCCTTATTTCCAGCTGATAGTCTGCACCAGTGGACCTGACTGCATTGAGTTTGCGTGTCCCCGTCAATGTCTTGACATTTGACTGCGGTCTGTTTCTCTCTATATTCGAAACCAGAACAACTCCCGTTTAGAAATGATCTTAGTGTCCCCTTGAATATCTATGCTGTTAGCTGAAAGGTTTTGCTGACAGTATTTACAGACATTTGCTGCATTTCCTTACTGTCACAGACATTTGCTGCATTTCCTATCACACTTCTGTTGCTGATGATTGCTCTATAACATATACTCTTGGCTGTTGCCCCCAAACCATCACACTCATTCTTGCCATGACTAGTTTCGAAATAGTTTCAAGTAACTTTCGGCTGTTTTTGGAGACTGATGTCAGCAAACAACTTCTTCCCTATATATTGGGCGGCACATCCATCAGTCCACTAGTTAACTTCCTCTACAGAAACACCTGCTTCTTCCAAAATTTCTTTTCTATATTAATTTATTTATTGAGCCTAATTCCATTTAAAATCAATCAATTTTCCAAGACAGTGGAAGAAGAAACAAATGACCATATTCCATTCACTTTATTCATTGCATCTTTAAGCAACACAGCATACTACATTTACTTTTTTCTTAAACAAACTTTAACAAATTTCTCCACAGGAGGTTTAGGATAAAAATCCTGAGTTCTGGATCTTCCTCCATCACCCTCATCAATTTTGTTACAGTTTCTGGTTTTAAAAGTCCATGGACCTGTGTCTTAATGCGATTATGTTGAACTTTGCAAGGTCAGTGTTCCTTGCGTTGCCATTGTATTATTCCTTCCACAGTCGCAACACCATGTGCATAAAGCTAGTAATGTTCCATTGTTTTCTCATTTTTTGGCCAATGGGAATGTCCTATTCTATGATTCGTTCCACGAATCTCTCAGTCTCTTTGTTGTTG
The DNA here is from genome assembly GCA_029931535.1 of Margaritifera margaritifera. NCBI lineage: Eukaryota > Metazoa > Mollusca > Bivalvia > Unionida > Margaritiferidae > Margaritifera > Margaritifera margaritifera. The sequence continues at coordinate 5,803,557 of JAQPZY010001658.1, read as the reverse complement.
TTTTCTTTATCAATAGGAGATGCTGATGCTCATTTCTGTCGGCTAGTCTTGCAAAACTCTTGCTTGTCTAAAGCCTTATGCATGGCACCAAAGAAATTATGTAAAGTTGCTGTCGGAATAGTATACATATGATAATCAGTTGAAAACTAAGGTATACATGATGCCAAGAAACAGCTGATTTAATGTTGGTAATAACTTCCCTGTCACTATTATCAAGCTTTACCTTTCAGCATGGAAAGACCTTGTCCATGCTAGAAGCATCAACTCCATGTTCTAGAGATTTCTTAAAACGTGCGCGTTGACCCAGTCTGATCTACATCATCAACCCGTGCGCTGTAGTGCGTCCTCATTCTTTTTCGGACGACCATTGAGTCCTCATATGGAAACACTCTGAAGAGAAAAATATCTACAAGTGCAATGGTTTCATCTACCAGAGCTTGTGATTAATAGTTCTTTGTAGTGAACTTATCTCTGTCAGTATTTAACAAAATAGTTTGATAAGATAACATTGATAATGTTCATTTGTGCATAGTCGCACGACGAGTCACCTACCCTCCCTCCTCCTAACATAACGTGTGTGGGACATTGCGGTAGAAATAGGTACTCACTATTCTGGGTTATCACAAAATTGTCCATTTACAACAGTTTTTACAAATGAGGGGGGGGGTCCCGACATTATTGTGATTATGGTTTATTAATGCAATAACGTGGTCGTGACACTGAATCTTATTAGTAGAGATTCTAGGTACCCCAAATGTTCAGTATCTTTTATAACATTACTACAACCCAACAATGATGTTCTTGTGTTTATAATTCGTAAACAGACTAAACTGAATAAACTCATTCTTGTTTTGCAATACAAATAACAGTAGTAAAGAGTTAAAACTAGGATGACACAACCCTTGTTGTTATTATAATTCATGTGTTAAATTTTTCATACTAAAGTTTATTGTGTTCAGAACTTTATTTACAGATGTCTCAAACTGTGGGTAAGTGTGGGCATAGGAAAGGACCATGGAATACTCTCTCAACTTGTATATTGTGCACAAAATGTACATAAATGGACGTATTTCCCATGTATTGTCTATGGTCAGACGACATTTGGGACATTGCCAAAAACTGCCACACATATAAGAAGAGGAAGGAAGCACGTTCTTTCCCTTTGGGATCTATTGAATCTCAAATGGTGCAAAATTTTGCTGGAATTGACTCTGTCTCCCTCATATAAAACAGGGAGAGACAGCATCTTCCAGGAGAGAAATACCATTACTTCCTGTGAGGTAGTAACATATTTCTCAAGGGATCGAGTGTGCTCCCCCGAAAAAAGGAGGGAGCAGCAGCACCACTCCCAGATAAGATCGTGTGTCTTCTGTCGTAACGGGCAATAAACTTGCTGGGTCCGAGTGCACCTCCCCCCTCAACAATAGGAGGGTGGGGAAGCACCATCCCACGACGGTGGGGGTTGAACTGAGCCCTAATATGGAGAATTCTTGTGTCTTCCTCTCAGGGGAGGGGCAAGATCCCCATAGTACCCAAGGTCAGACAAGAAGTAGATCACGCAACCCCAAGAGGGTTAGACATCGTTGTAACTCGTCTAGTTCTGACGGAAGTTCCCTCAAAATTAGACTGCCATTGACTGTAAGTGACAAGTCATTGACCGGCCACTTATCACAAGGTCGGATGAGGAGTAGATCATGCAACCCCAAGAGGGTTAGACATTGTTTTAGCTCTTACAGTTCTGAGGGAAGTTCCCTCAAATCTAGACTGCCATTGACTGTTAGAGACAGGTCATTGACCGGCCACTTAACACCAGGTACAGCTAGACCAGGTACTGGGCACAAGTCTTCACAACATGCTGACTTGAGGTGTAGCGCTGGTGATAGGTTCAAATACCCCCCCCCCCTTCTGCTACATTACCTAGTTATCCCACCAAAGGGACGTAGCCTGCTTTTAGGTATGCTCCCAGGATAGAAAATTGGACCAATGTCCCTTCCTTTCCCATGTTCCCTTTTACTCCATTTGGTACATGGAACTTTCTCCTTCAAGGGAGAGAAAAAAATATACCACCATGGATATCGTCTATGTGGCCTCCGGCGTGTATGAGTGATGGGGTCTGATGACCCTCACAAGTTCTGTAGGAAAGGTCATCAAAGAAGGAGATGTTACTCCCCCTTCCTCTAAGAGGCCAAAGAGAGATGAGAAGGATTCTTACTTTCCTGCCACGACACTTTATTAGGGATCGTTTTGTCGCTCTCCATGCTGAGTCACAGAATATCTATGTCCCTACTTCCCGGCCTTCATCACAGAGGGCTCGTTCGGGCTCCATTTCTCCTGTTTCACACCGGGCTTTGGAACAGGAAGATGATGATGCTTTGTCGATTATCATAGATTACCTGGAATTTACTGAAATTCCAGAGGATAAGGTATACTCTCTCCTAAGAGGATCTTCAAATCTCTCACTAAGTGTCACATATGGTCAAGGAGGAGGAGGAGACTTGGTCATTCGACATGGCTATCAACGAAGTATACCGCCTTCTTCCCCCTGACAGGTGCCCAAAGCCCAAATGTTCAAGTGACACTATGATTCTTTCTTGCTTTGAAAAGCTGTCAGGGGCAAGGCCCAGACTGGACATGGTGCTACTTCCTCACTCCGATGGTTAGAGAATCTGTGAATGGCTGAGCAAAGGTCAAGAAGTGGCGCTTCAGAATAAAGGGTGGTCTGTCCCCTTTGCTACATTGTGACCCTTAATATCAGCCTTGAGCCAAAAGGTTAATTTGTCTGTCTGGCGAGTAAACTCCCCCCCCCCCCCCCACTTGGACGCTGAAGCTTCACAAGTGGGCATTTCAGCGGGTTCCTTTACTCGCCTCTCTGTTTAATCCTCAGAGGCTTCTAATCAAAGGCCAGGTCTGTAGTGACCATAGCTTGCTGACCTGTTCTCAGAATTATTATCACTTGTCTTGCAATGACTGTTAGAGGCTGTGGGCTGTGGTTAAGACTTTGAGACATGCATTATCTACAACGATGGCATTGTCTGCGGAGCTTCTTCACCTACATCTTGATTTTAGGGACCAACAGCATAGATCCCTTGTGTTGGTTGCTGGCCCGTCGAAATTCAACAAAAACATATGCAACCACAACAGAGTAACCAGCCCCCCTATAAGTCTGCTTCACAAACAAGATGGAATAAGTGGAAAGGCAAGTGCAAGGCAAAGAAGTCTGCTTTTGCCTCCCTCTTCCCCAAAGAGGTGAAGTTGGGGTAGAGAGGCCATCTCTAGAGACACCTCATCTCTTCTGCAGTGCATACCTCTTCCTTTAATATACATACGTGCTTGATTGGACCTCTTTTCAGAGGTCTGGTTGAACATCATGGAAGATCAGTGGGTCCTTTATATTTAGAAGGAGGGTTTACATCTACGCTTCACAGAACTCCCTCCTCTCTCAAGGACACCCATCTTCCATCAATCAAACGTATTAAAATTAAAGGAAGATGTGCACACCCTTCTTCAGAACGGCGCAATAGAGAGGGCTCGGAACATTCAGTTGCCAGTTTTCTCCTTCCAGATATCTCTGGTCCCCCAAAAGGGCGGAAAACTGAGGCTCATTATAGACCTTTCCTCCTAAAAAAATTTCCGCTTGTGGAAACTTTCAAGATGGAAACTGCAACTTCTTTTCAAAACGCTATCAAACATTGGCCAACTGGGCAGTTTCCATCGATCTTCAGGATGCGTGCTTCCACATCCCGATTTTTCCTCTGCACAAAAAATATTTCCAGTTCTCGATCGGACAGGAACTATTTCAATTCCGAGCCATGCCATTTGATCTAGCCTCGGTGCCCATGGTCTTCACAAGAGTAATAGCTGCATACTTGAGGTACTTGGGGATTCCATTAATCCAGTATTTTGACAACTGGCTGATACACAATGACAAAAAACAGTCCCTATTATGCCACATGACCTGCTGTTGGTCTGTAGTGACTGAGTTGGGACTGATTTCAAACCTTGAGAAATCCTAACTCATTCCCTGTCAGGATTTCATGTACATAGGAATGAATTTCCTTACCTCTGGGCTGGGTTCATGTTCCCCCAGAGAAGATGCACAAAATAATGGAAATTTTAAGGACGTTACAGACCAAGACTTCGTTGTCGGCTCGTCTGTACCTCTCTCTTCGGGAATCTTGAATTTTGCTGCAGATCTGGTATCCCTAGGGAGACTTCATTTATGTCCTCTTCAGTTTCTCCTGTTGGCAGTTTGGCAACCCCACAAGGTTGCACTATTGGTTCAAATTTCTCTAGGGTTGGCATTTCAGTACCACCTCAGGTGGTGGTACAATCAAGCCAAGTTTCTGGAGGCAGTTCTCCTGCATGCCCAGAACACCGCACCTATCTGTACACCGGTATGTCAGATTCCAGTTGGGGGGCTCATTTAGAACCAGATTGAGTACTTCCCCATGGTAATTGGTCACATCAACAATTTAGAAATGAAAACTGTGTTCTTCGCCCTGAAAGGGTGCATAGAACATGTCAAATGGCATTGCATCATGGTCTCCTCCAACAACATATCATTGGTTGCGTACCGTAGACAACAAGGAGGTACTCATGCTCCTCTCTGCATGGAAGTCTGGAACCTTCTACATTGGGCAGTCACAGAGATGCCCATTGTCCCGCATTGGGCGTGAATGTCACGAATTGCCGCCTGTTCACAAATCCTGCCTTCGTGGGGAAAAAATCACTAATTTTCCTAAAAACAAAACCCCCCAAAATTAATTGGTGTAAGTTGAAGCCGTATTGTCAGTTTCCGGAATATAACTTGAGACTGATTTCGGTCCGTTCCAGTATTTTCTGTAATTTATTAGACTGGTCCACTGTTATACTTATTATACATATCCAGATATAGGCGGTGGCTTCATATAAGGTCTGGAACCAGACTAGTATTTTGCGACATAAGATCATTTTCCGGCATGATATAACAGTTCACTTTGGTCCTACCCAATCTTTTACGGTAATTTGTGTCATGTGATCAGTTTCGCACCATCACCTGGAACGCTTCATTTCATTTTAAAATGTCAGACGGTGGTTGTAAGCCTACACAGAGCAAGAAAAGACGCACACAGTTCAGTGAAGAATATTCTAAAACCTGGGCTTTCATCAAATCTTCTCGCATTGATGACAGCCATGCTAACTGCACCATTTGTGATGTGGATTTCTCAGTTGGGCATGGAGGGAGAGATGACATTCGCAAACACATTTCGTCAAAGATAACATACAGATTATGCAAAAATTCTGCAGACATCAATCCCTCTGAGCAGTTATTTCAAATCTACGCCTGAAGGGGACCAAGTCACTTCAGCTGAAGCACTTTGGTCATGCTTCGTTGCAGAGCACAATCTCCCATTAGCCATCAGTGACCATGCTACACAACTTTTCAAGAAAATGTTCCCTGATTCGAAGATCGCTCAGAAAATGTCATGTTGCTTGGGGGAAAATATTGAAGATTAAAGATTTGGATGGAGCAGGCAAATATCAGCACCTTGCAAGGCTAGCTTTGGCCATGCTGAGTATCCCCCATTCCAATTCGGATTCTGAACGAATTTTCAGCTTGGTGAATTCAGGACGAACCTTGGGTCAGATTCTTTATCAGCCTTGCTTGTGAAAAGAATTAGCATGCTGGCTAACAATTGTGCTTGCCATGAATTGATCATGGAAAAGGAGCTTATGGCAAAACTGAAAACGGCCAGAAGCAGTATGCATGACAATTGAAGTAAAAGAATAGAAAGAGTTGTGTTATAAATAGTGTATTATAACTGTACTGTGCAGTAAGTATCCCTAATTTTTCTACAAAATCACAAATTTTTACCCTCTTGTCCCTAATTTCCATTTTTGGCAATGGACATCTCTGCAGTCAGAAGGGATTACGCTTGGAGTAAGTCATATTCCAGGGAAGGAAAACATTCTTGCTGACAGTCTGTCCAGAACACGCAAGGTAGTCCTTATAGAATGGTCTCTACATCAAGTCTCTGTTCAGTCTATGGAGACACTTCTAGTGGACTTATTTGCAATAAAACTTGACAACAAGCTCCCATTTTGTCTACCCAGCCCCAGACCATGCAACCTGGGCTGTGGACACCTTCAGCCTAAACTGGGATCGATTGTTTGCTTATGCAATCCCACCCTTCCGGTTGATTGCACCAGTACTGTTTAAGATCAGGACATCCACAGCACGGATCATTCTGATTGCACCTCTGTGGTCTCAAAGGTCTTGGTTCAACGACCTTCTTAACCTGTTGATCGACAAACCAAGGGTATTACCTCAGTGGGACAATCTTCTCTCACAACACAGAGGTACACTATTACACACCAATCCTCATTCCATCTTCACACTTGGCTCATCTCAAGCGAACTATCCGGCAGGCAAAATTTTCAATCAAAGTTACCGACTGCATTGTACAGGCCCGGCGATGTTCTACATTCAAGGTCTACGATGGAAAGTGGAAAATCTTCTGTGATTGGTGCACTAGGAAATGCATTAATCCTTGCTGACACTCTCTTGCTGCAGTAGCAGATTTTCTTCTCTTACTCTTTGAGGAGAGATCTTGTTCAGCCTATATAATCAAAGGTTGTAGGGCTGCCCTTTCGAACACACTTAAAGTTTCCAAAGGTGAATCCATTGGTTCAGATCATCACTTATCAGATAACGTTAAGTATTTTGAGCTAGAGACCAGTGTCTAGCTCATTGACACCAGATGGAACCTTTCATGTGTTTGTGGGCATTGACAAAAAGACCTTATGAACCTTTGAGTGTGACTTCTTTTGAAAATCTTACACTTAAAACCATTTTTATTCTGGCCGTTGCGTCAGCCCGGAAAAGAAGTGAGCCACATGCTCTATCAATTGAGGAGGGATGTTTCCGCTTCAATGGGAATTGCAATTCAGTTTCCTTGTTATGTCAGCCAGGCTTCCTTGAAAAAAAACAAATTCCATCAGTATTTCCATCCCTGATTGAAACCCCCAGTCTCAGTTGCATCTTTGCTGGCGATGATTGAGACTTATTTGTCCAGTTAGGGCACTGAGATTCTATTTAACAACTGCTAAAGGGAGAAGAAAGGGTAGGAAAAGGCATTTTCTCTCCTTAAGGGGTTCAGCTGATATTTCAGCATCTACAATCTCTCGATGGATTTCGCTCACCATCAAGAGAGCTTATGCGTCTCTCACATAAAGAGACTTAACGTTCATGAGGAAAGAAGCCCATGAAGTCCGGGCTATCAATACTTCCTGGGCATATTTCAATCACTCATCTTTAGATATTATGAAGGCTGCATTTTGAAACTCGCACACAACCTTCTCCCTTTACCTTCTGTCGTTAGTAAACCAGAGCCAAGATATTTTCTCTCTGTGTCCGATAGTTGATGCAAAATCAGTGACCTAGGCTACTGACACATATAACTGCAGTTGACTGCTTGAACTAGAAGGTTAGTAAAAAAATTTCCTCATTTTACTCTTCACAGTCCATCAGCCACCCTCGTTATTGACAAATTCAGCTTATTAGCCAGACGTCCTGAAAAAGAATGAGGATGCGCTATAGCGCACAGGCTGATGACGAAGACCAGACTGGGTCGATGCACGTGTTCTAAGAAATTTCTAGGACAGGGAGTTGGTGCATCTAGCACGGACAAGGTCTTTCCATGCCAAAAGATAAAGCTTAATAATAGTGACAGGTAAGAATTATATAATTAAAATTAGTTTTACTCCCCCCAAAAACTACATTTTTATGATGATTAACATGCGAGTTCGTATTCCTCTGACACACAAAATAAATCCCAAAATGTTGACACTATTTTTCTAAATACGGTATACGATTACATGCAAGTGTTCCAAACATTGGATAAGGATTTTTAATATGATGGATTAAAACTGTGCTGAGTAATGCGTTACAAAGAGAGGTGCGTGTGTGTAATTAGTATTTTGATCACAATGATCAGGTGTCTTAATCTCCTTGTCTGATGAGATCTAACATATGTGGCTTCACCTAATCCCATTAAAATCACTTGAACTATGTTTGATAGTTCGCGCACTACATGAATGATACTGGCCTTGTACAAATAAAAAAAATTTCACTGACAAAAAAGCTTGCGTACCTAGATTCGGCTTTTGGAATTTTCATGCATCCAAAAATGAAAAGTATGAATACGTTCATGCTGATTTCGGCGTTGTGGAGAACCCTGGTATATATATATATATATATATATATATATGACAAATGTTGTCGAATCATTTTGATTACAACAATCTTTGGGGCCATTGCAGTAATTTATTGGACAACCAGAAAAATCTGCTCAGCAAGCAGTTTGTCAAAGCTGGTTGCCTGGTGACCTATCATTTTGTCAACAATCATTTTGTCGACAAGGATAGTTTAATTCATTTTGTCGAAATTTATTTCGGCGACTGTTCATTTCAGCTATTTGATTTCATCAATTTCATTTTGTCGAACTCATTTAGTTGACATTTATTTGGTCGACAATCATTTAGTTGCAGTCATTTCATCAATATTATTTTGGTCAACATTGACTTTGAAAGTCATGAAAATGATGTTAAGTAAAAATCAAAATATAAATAATTTATTCAGCAACAAGTTTAACTGTATGTAGTTGAGATAAAGCTTATTAAAAAAAATTACTTATTTAAACTAATAAAAACTAATCTTTCAGATGCCAATATTAAAAGCTACAATTTTAAGTAAATTGGCATAAGATATGTACGTAATATAGTAATGTTTAGATTGAAATATTGTGTGCGATGCTTCGTAGATGCTGCATTATGTTCTCCGAGTTGTATCCATTTGCCACTGTTTTAATCCAAGAATCCACTGCTTGATATTTCTTCTTCTGTTGAGTTGGATGACCTGCATTAACTCGAACTACTTTGTTTGCGACCGTTGATTCCTCCAAGCATAACTGCATGACTAATGCTGATATTGTATGATGTGTTTTGTTGATGACACCATTAAAAGCATTATGCCATCCTTCTAATGAATTGGTCATTCTTGGCAGATCTTCCTTGATACGGTGATACTGTAACCACATCGCATGTGGGAAAGTCGGAAGACATCAACGAGATCCTCTGCTGATATTTCCAATGTAATTTGATTCAAAATAATCAACGACTGGATCTAGTTCATCTGGAAAATCTCATCATGAGTAAGTTGTTCAAACCCTCTGACAATGCCTTCTGGTGCTAGAAATGTGACGGCATCCAAACTCTGTGCTTTGAGAGCGAATTTTGGATTGGAGCCATACTGAATCTGAAGACCTGATTCCTGAATACGTCTCCATATGTTTTGACTTAGATGGAAAAAACAACCATGGATTGTAGCATCTCAAAAAAATTCTTTAAAGGATGAGATGGCTATAAGCTCATAGTCAATGGTTTCAACTCATTATCAGGATTCAGATCACATAGAATTTGAAGCATCCTGTGACTTGTGCTTCAGAAGCACATAAACACATGGAATTGTTTCTGAATTTCCCAATAACACATGAATTGTGTAAAGCTGAGTATAATCGCTTGGTGCTACGTAGAAGGTTCCATTGGCAAACCAGTTTGATTTTTCATTCAGTAAATCCATTCCTCGATCTGATGCAAAAAACCACTATATTCTCAGATGAAAATCTCAAGAAATCGTGATTGTCAATGGAGTGTTGAAGTTTCTTGGAACTAGACTTGAAGCAGATTCATCGTTGTCACCTTCACCAGCAGACTCAATAGCTGCCTGGTTTTTCCTTCTTATAATCTGTGACAATGAGGACATTGAGGCCAATGCCGTTGCAACAACAACAAGCACTTGCGAAATTGCATGTTGAACAATATTTTTGGTTGTATTTTCACACTCAGTTGCTTTACAATGTACCTCTCCAACAACTATCGCTGCCGATGCTTGCTGAGATGATGGTGCATGTAGACTACGTTCAGATGGCTGGCGTACAACGACATCTCCAATGCTGTGTAGACGTGATTTACATGATCACAATTCACAATGCCAATATGTTTTTCCTCCTGGATCTTTTTTTTTCATATAGATATATCCTTCATCAATAGCCTTATCTTTACCTCTACTACTTTTAACAAAAGTAAGTTTCACCATTGTCATCAAACTCGAACAACAGGGTGTTACTTTTTGGAAAAAATGATTATGGGTTTATATAATACCCTGGTTAGATTCACATTTCATTAATGTCTTCTCATTTAATCGAAACCAATTTTATGGTTATTCAGCCACGATAAAAATTCTAATGATGAAGATTAGGAAACCAAGATGTGTGCTCAACCATGCATGATTATTGATGCAGTGTGTGCTCAGCAGCAGTTCTAGCAATAAATAAAACCAATATTTGAAGTAGAGAGCGACAAAATATTGAGAAGAGATTATGGTTTATATAATACCCTCGTTAGATTACTTAACAACCAACCATTTGATTCATATTTCATTGATGTCTACACATTTAATCGAAACCAATGTTATAGTTATTCAGCCATGATAAAAATTCCAGTTATGCGGATATTTGAAGTAGAGTCGATAAAATTACTGTCAATGTAATGAATTTCTACAAAACAGTGGCACTGAAATGAGTTTAACTAAATGAGTTTGATGAAATGAAAATCAACCTAATGACCTAATGACTGTCAACAAAATAATTTTTGACAAAATGAATTCAATTGTATGAGACGAAATGATTGTTGATGAAAAGAATGTTAACCGAGGTCATCTACTAATTCCTTTACATCTTAAACTGATAGGATTGATTTTGACCATATCAGATGAATGTTACCTGAAATGATACTCTGCAAATGTATGGTGGGAACAGTTATACCAATGGATACTGGCAAGTCGATGTACATCTTACCAGTGTTCAAGAAAATTTCTTCCAAGCACTCGACTTTGGGACAAGTGAGTTGCAACAGATTCTCATCCCATTCATCATTTTACTCAACACAGGACACTTCCTCACTACACTGCATATGTTCTTACTATAAAACCAGTCACCCAATGCAAGCTTGGTACTAAAATAGGAACAAAACAATGAAAGTTTTATGTTCGGAGTGAATTCATCAACTTTAAAACCCTTCTTATGCATGGCCCCTTAAATACATGTATATAATAAAAATCAAGATCTTTGAGCAATTTTAATGCAGATAAGTTTTGATTTTCAACAAGCCATCACACATCTTTATTAATTAGATATAGTGAAGTTAAAAGCCAGAAATATTACAATTTTGTGAATTTTGTCAGGTCAAACCTCATCATGTTTGCCACAATTAACCTGTATTTTCAAAACTGTGCAGCTTTATGGATACATTGTAATTCTAAAGTGAAGACACCAGCAGATATTTCTGTAAATATGTAATTACTTTTGATGCGAAAAATGTTGTTGACATACATTTAAAAGAAGAATTCCTTGTGCCTTTTCAATTTTCACCAACTTTGGCACTAAGTAATCCGTTTCAGTCAAACCTCTATTTCAAGAGAACTACCCAAGGGTGCCATTCAAAGGAAATATTTCTGATTGGCCAAAAGATTTGGAAGATTATTGCATCATCACCTCGATTAAATTACGAACAAACGGCTGTTGTCTCGACATTATGTGCTTTATAAATATATTACAATGGCATGTATTGTTTGAAAGTTGGTCGAGACACTTAAAATACTTCTATTGAATGTAAGTTAGCAACACTTTTCTTGTGCAAAGTAATTACATACTTGTAGAAATATCTGCTTTTGTGTTCGCTTTGGTATGAGAATGTATCAATCAAGCTGCACAGTCTTGAAAATGACTGTGACCTGGGGGTAATGTAACACTGACCAGACGAAAAATCAATTTATTTTGACATTATCTGTCTATTAACTTACCACAGGTCTTAACACATAAAGGTATGTGATAGCTTGTTGAAGAGGAACATTTCTTTACCACTGATTACATTACAATTATGTGTAGATTACCAGAAAGTATCACTGTAAATGTGAAATAACATGTAGTCGAGAACTAGGTGTGAAACCGCAAATTTTTGATTTAGTATACAAACTTTATCTCTTATTACATATTTATGTAAGAAGCCATGTATTTTTTTAAACAAGAAGGCCATATAGGCAAAAGAGATTGATAACTGATGAACACTACATGTTAATCAATGTTGAACTTCGACACCTGTTAGGGATAGAACATGCACACATATTTATTCTGAAGGTGCATCTACTCAGCCCAGGGATGAGTAAGTAGTAAAATCTTCCTCTGCACAAATAATTTGAACCCATTCATTACTTTAGGACAAGCGGTTTTCTTGAGCCTTGGTTTTGTAGAATACAGTTTTCCTGCTGTCAAGTTTGGTAAATATCAGTTTAACAATATTTCTGTGAGTTTTGAATTGCATATAGAGTCAACCTTCTTGTAAATTTCTTAATTTTCTTACTGTTTTGTACATTTTTGTATTATTAAAAAAAAATTTTTTTTTACTAGACTTGAAGAGAAAATGTATTATGGTGTAATTGATACGTCATTTGTAAGAAACTTTGTTCGAGTGGATGAGAGCCAGCATGATATTGAGGTAAGTTTAAAGCCTGCCCCCCCCCCCCAGCACCACCACCAACACTACCAAAGCATTGTGTATATGTAGAAGAAAGGTAATACTGGAGAAACTGATGTCTTTCCCCAAGATATCCTGGGGTTTGTCTTCAGATGTCCCAGTCTTGAGAACCAGGACAAACCAGGATGATATTGGTACAAAACCAAACCAGGACAATAAACAAGTCATAAACCTCTCAAACCAAAGTCCTGGAGTTTTCTGGAAATTTCTGGTTCTTAAAACGGTAGTTTGTAGGATCAACATGGCGTTTTCACTAAAAGACTTTTGTGATGTCTAGTTGGTCCTGAATGTAAACGGTACCAATCTGACGTCCTTAATAACTGCCATAACATCCACCTTGAAAATCTTGTTATCACTACCCCTACATGGATGGTCATATCAACATTGGGTTTTCACTGAAAAACTTGTGATGCCTAGTTGGTCCTAAATGAAAATACTGCTGATCTGACATCTAATATGGCCACCACAGCAGTCATCTTGAAAAACTTGTTATTGCTACTCCTTCTGAATGTATGGTCGTATCAACATGGGCTTTTGCTAAAAAAAAATCTTATGATGTCTAGTTGTTCCTAAATGAAAATGGTGCCAATCTGATGTCCAATATGGAGCCATATCAGTCATCTTAAAAATCAGCATATATGGTCGTATCAACATTGTGTTTTCACTAAAAAAAAGTTACTGTGATGCCTGGTTGATCCTAAATAAAAACAGTGCTAATCTGATGTCCAATATGACCACCATGGCAGCCATCTTGAAAATCTTATTATCGCTACTTCACTGAATGGATGTTCATATTAACATCGAGGTTTTTGCTAAAAGACGTCTCATGATGTCTAGTTGGCCCTGAATGAAAATGATGCCAACCTGACGTCCAATATGACCTCCATGGCAGCCATCTTCAGAATCTTGTTATCACTACTACTCATCAACATGGGGTGTTCACTAAAATGATCCTAAATGAAAATAGTGCTGATCTGACGTACAATATGTCCACCATGGCAGCCATCTTGAAAAACTTGTTATAGATACTCCTCTGAATGGATGGTCATATCAACATGGGAATTTTTGCTAAAAGACTCCATATGATGTCTAAAAATAAAAATGGTGCCAATCTGAAGGCCCTTTATGACTGCCACAGCAGCCACCTTGGGAATCTTGTTACCACTACTACTCCTACACAGATGGTCATATCAGTGTGCGGTTTTCACTGAAAAACTTCTTATGATGCCTAGTTGGTCCAAAATAAAAACACTGCTGATCTGACATCCAATATGGCCACCATGGTGGTCATCTTGAAAATCTTGTTATTGCTACTTCTCCTGATTGGATGGTCATAACAACCTAAGGTTTTTGCTAAAAGACTTCTTATGATGTCTAATTGTTCCTAATTGAAAAAGGTGCCGATCGGAAGTCCAATATCGCCATTATGGTAGCCATCTTGAAAATCTTGTTATCCCTACTCCAACTACATGGCTGGTCATATCAACATGAGGTTTTCATTAAAAAACTTCCTATGATGCCTAGTTGATCCTAAATGAAAATAATGCTGATCTGACATCCAGTATGGCCACCACAGCATAAATCTTGAAAATCTTATTCTTACTCATCCTACACATGGGTTTTTTGCTAAAAGACTTCTTTTGATGTCTCATTGGTTCTAAATGAAAATGGTGCCAATCTGATGTCCAATATGGCCGTCATGGCAGCCATGTCGAAAATCTTGTTGCTACTCCTCCTGTATGGATGGTCATATCAACATGGGGTTTTCACAAAACGACTTCTTATGATATCTAACTGATCCTAACTAAAAATGGTGCTGATCTGACATCAAATATGGCCACCATAGCAGCCATCTTAAAAATCTTGTTATCATAACTCTACTTGAACAAAGTTATAATGATGTGAGGTTTTTACTAGAAGACTTCTTATGATGTCCAGTTGGTCTCAAATGAAAATGGTGCCAATCTGACATCTAATATGGCCACATAAGCCACTTTGAAAATTTTGTTATTGTTACTCCTTCTGAATGGAAACTCAGATCTTGACAATATTGTTATCTCTACTTCTGTACAAATGGATGGCTATATCATTATTGGGTTTTCACCAAGAGACTTCTTATGATACCAAGTTGGTCCTTAATGAAAATGGTACCAATCTGACATCCAATATAACAGCTATTGCAGCCATCTTGAGAATCTTATCACTACTCCTCCTACATGGATGGACATATGAACATGAGTTTTTCACTGAGAAACTTCTGGTAATGCGTCGTTGGTCCTAAATGAAATTCTGCTGATCTGACATCCAATATGGCCACCACAGCAGTTGTCTTGAAAATCTTGTTATTGGCACTCCTCCTGAATGGATGGTCATATCAACATGGGGTTTTTCTAAAATACTTCTTATAATGCAGGGCTCGAAATTAGTGATAGTCTCCTAACCCGAGACTAGAAAATGTCCTGTAGAACTAGTAGTTTTCATAATTGTAATAGTTCGATGGCTAGTAAGTTTCAGTTGTCGCCAGTCTGTGTATATTGACACTGTTTTAGGCAATGTTTGGATATCCAAAATGATTGGATGATGTCAGAGTTGCACAGGAGCTAATTGTGTAAATCCCCATGATTCAGTTGCTCCCTAGAAACTTATAACACTTGAAGTTTTGACTTTATTAATCATTACTGGCTTCGCCAAAGCAACATGGTGTCGTCATTGAGTAGCCACTTACTACTGGACCTAGGAAACAAAAATGGCTTTGCATCGAGCCCTTTTTGCATGAAATCAACTAGAAGATGATTTATCTTCTCAGAAATTGTGATTATAACATTTGTTATGCCTTCAGTTCATTGATAGATGAGACTAAACTACAGAGTTGACAAGATTGGACCTAGTCACATCACTACCCAACTCTTGCAGCTTACATGTCCATGACGTCAGAGCTCCCAATAGTCACATGATACCAACAAAACAAACTTTTTCAAATGGTTGTACAATCAGTTAAAAAATATTAAATGAAAGTCATGTAATGTTTGTATTAAAAAAAAAGGAAAGGACAAATATTTTCAACATTTTTAATCTGAGAATAACGACCAGAAACCTGTTATTGTCGCAACAACCTGGAGAAAGCCAGATTTAGCAAGCAGAGAGCACATGCCAACACGGTTTTTGTTGGTATCACCTGACTACCTAGTTGACATGTGCTCTCTACATTCTGAATCTGTCTTTTTACAGGTTCGTATTGTTTGTATATCTGTTGTGAAAATCCACACAATGCTGATACTGTTATAGTGTGAGATCTTCTCAGCCTGCTTTCACTGTAGCATGATGGTATTGCCTGCAATCATTTGTCTGTGGAATAAGGATATGTAATAAAAAGAGTTTTGTCTGTTTCTATTAACTTCTTAATTTTTTTCCAGAGACAGCTTGAAGCAGCCATGATGAAGGTAATTTTTGGATAATCATTGGTTTTCTTGTGAGCCTGTAGTGAATATTTCCAAGTAGCTTTTTGTGGTTTTCTAAGGCAAGATGTATACCTCTGGTTTATGAATGATGATGATATTTAAAAAATAAAGTGCAGTTAGCCTAGAAATGTGTGTGATGTTCTTTTGTGTGAAGGACTAGTGAAAAATTCGGCAGGACTAGTAAATTTCTCAATTTGCTAGTCCTTCTGGCTACAAGTAAATTTATGTTAAATTCTAGACCTATGATGTCTAGTTCCTCCTAAATGAAAAAGGTGCCGATTTGATGTCCAGTATGGCTGCCATCTTGAAAATCTTTTTATTGCTACTTCTCCTGCATAGATGGTCATATCAGCATGGGGTTGTCACTGAAAAACTTCTTATGATGTCTTGTTGGCCCTGAATGAAAATAATGATGATCTGACAGCCAATATGGCCACCACGGTAGTCATCTTGAAAATCTTGTTATCACTACTCCACCTGAATGGATGGTCATATCAATGTAAGGTTTTTGCAGAAAGACTTCTTATGATGTCTAGTTGTTCCTTGATGAAAATGGTGCCTATCTGATGCCCAATATGGTGGCCAAGGCAGCCATCTTGAAAATCTTGTCGCTACTCCTCCTACATGAATGGTCATATCAACATGGGGTTTTCACAACAAAAACTTCCTATGATGCCTAGTTGATCCTAAATGAAAATAATGCTGATCTGGCATCCAATATGGCCCCACCATGGCAGTCATCTTGAAAATCTTGTTATTGTTACTCCTCCTACATGGATATTCATGTCGCCATGGGGTTTTTGCAAACAGACTTTTTATGATATCTAATTGGTCCTAAATGAAAATGATGCTGATCTGATGTCCAATATACCTGTTTTGGCAGCCATCTCAAAAATCTTGTCACAACTCCTCATGAATGGATGGTCTTATCAACATGTGGTTTTCACTAAATGACTTCTTATGATGTCTAGCTTGGCCTGAATAAAAATGGTGCTGATCTGACATTCAATATGGTCACCATGGCAGCCATCTTAAAGATCTTGTTATCACAACTCTAATTGAACAAAGTTATAATGATGTGGGGTTTTCACTAGAAGATTTCTTATGTCGTCCAGTTGGTGATAAATGAAAAAGGTGCCTATCTGACATCCAATATGGCCACGACATAAGCCATCTCGAAAATCTTGTTATCGCTACTCCTCTGAATGGAAACTTATATCTTGAAAATATTGTTATCAACATGGGGTTTTCACCAATAGACTTCTTATGATACCTAGTTGGTCCTTAATGAAAATGGTACCAATCTGACATTCAATATGACAGCCATTGCAGCCATCTCAAGAATCATATCACTACCCCTCCTACATGGATGGCCATATGAACATGAGGTTTTCACTGAAAAACTTCTTATGATTCCTAGTTGGTCCTAAATGAAATTCTGCTGATCTGACATCAAATATGACTGTCATAGCGGTCGTCTTAAAAATCATGTTATGTGTGCTCCTCCTGAATGGATGGTTATATCAACACGTGGTTTTTGCTAAAAGACTTCTTATGATGCAGTCCTCGAAATTAGTGGCAGTCCACTAGCCTGAGACTAGTAAATGTCTTGTAGGACTAGTAGTTTTTATAATTGTAATAGTCCGATGTGTAGTAAGTTTCAGTTATTGCCAGTTAATGTTTTTTTAAACTATTATAGGCAGTGTTTGGATATCTAAATGATCGGACAATGTCCAAGTTCCCCAGGAGCTAATTGCATAAATCCCCATGATTGAGTTGCTCCCTAGAAGCTTAGAACAATTAAGATTTGACTTATCATATTTCAGAATGAGGCTCTATAAATCATTACTGGCTTCGCCAAAACTGCACTGTGGCATCGTAGGGTAGCCGCTTACTACTGGGCCTAGCAAACTTAAAAGGCATTACATTGAACCCTATCTGCATGAAATAGACTAGAAGATATTTATCTTCTCAGAAATTGGAAGTATAACATTTGTTATGCCTTTAATTCATTGATTGATTAGACTCAACTACAGAGTTGACGAGATTGGACCTAGTCACATGACTACCCAAATCTTGCAGCCTACAAGTTCATGACATTGGAGGTTCAATAGTCACGTGATACCAACGAAAAAACTTTTTCAAAATGTTGTACAAAAATTAAACAATATTAAATGAAAGTCATGTAATGTTGATAAATATAAAAAAAGGACGCATATTTTCAACATTTTTAATCTGAGAATAACAACCAGAAAACTGTTATTGTTGCAGCAACCTGGAGAAAGCAGGATTAAGCAAGCAGAGAGCACATGTCCGGACAGTTTTTGTTGGTATCACGTGACTTCCTAGTTGACATGTGCTGAATCTGTTTTTTTTTTCCAGGTTTGCATTGTTTATCTTTTGTGAAAATCCACACAATGCTGATACTGTTATAGTGAGAGATCTTGTCATCCTGTTTTTACTTTAGCATGTTGGGCATTGCCTGAAATCGTTTGTCTGTGGAGTAAGGATATGTAATAAGAAGAGTTTTGTCTGTTTCTCTTAACTTCTTGATTTTCTCCAGAGTCTCTGTGACAAAGAAGTGAGAACCAAGGTTGAAGCAGCTATGTTGAATGTAATTTTTGGATAATCATTGTTATTGTTGTGAACTTGTAGTGAATATTTTCAATTAGGTTTGGAGGTTTTCTTGGGCAAGATGTATACTTCTGGTTTATGAATGATGGTGATATTAAAGAAAAAAAATGTGCTGTTAACCTAGAAATGTGTCTGACATTGTTTTGTGTGAAGTACTTGTGAAAATTCAGAAGGACTAGTAAATTTCTCAATTTGCTAGTCCTTCTGGCTACAAGGAAATTTATGTGAAATTCTAGACCCGTGATGTCTTGTAAGTGGTTCCTAAATGAAAATAGTGTCGATCTGCTGTCCAATATGGCCACCATAGCAGCCATCTTGTAAATCTTGTTATCGCTACTCCTGCTGCATAGATGGTCATATCAAGATGGCATTTTCACTAAAAACTTCCTATGACGTCTAGTTGATCCTAAATGAAAATAGTGCTGATCTGAAATCCAACCGGCCACCACAGCAGCCATCTTTAAAATCTTGTTATCGCTACTCCTCTGAATGGAAACTTATTTCTTGAAAATATTGTTATCAACATGGAGTTGTCGCCAATAGACTTCTTATGATACCTAGTTGGTCCTTAATGAAAATGGTACCAATCTGACATCCAATATGACAGCCATTGCAGCCATCTCGAGAATCATATCACTGCCCCTCCTACATGGATGGCCATATGAACATGAGGTTTTGATTTGAAAAACTTATGATGCCTAGTTGGTCCTAAATGAAATTCTGCTGTTCTGACATCCAATATGACTGCGATGGCAGTTATCTTACAAATCTTGTTATTGGTAGTCCTCCTGAATGGATGGTTATATCAACATGGACTTTTTGCTAAAAGACTTCTTATGATGCAGGCCTCGAAATTAGTGGCAGTCAACTAACCTGAAACTAGTAAATGTCCTGTAGGACTTGTAGTTGTTATAATTGTAATAGTCCGATGTGTAGTAAGTTTCAGTTGTTGCCAGTTAGTGTTTTTTTTAACTTTTGTAGGCAATGTTTGGATATCTAAATGATCGGACAATGTCCAAGTTCCCCAGGTGCTAATTGCATAAATCCCCATGATTGAGTTGCTCCCTAGAAGCTTAGAACAAGTAAGATTTGACTTATCATATTTCAGAATGAGGCTCTATAAATCATTACCAGCTTCGCCAAAACCGCACGGTGGCGTCATAGGGTAGCCACTTAGTACAGGGCCTAGCAAACTTAAATGGCATTACATTGAACCCTATCTGCATGAAATTGACTAGAAGATATTTATCTTCTCAGAAATTGGAAGTATAACATTTGTTATGCCTTTAATTCATTGATTGATTAGACTAAACTACAGAGTTGACAAGATTGGACCTAGTCACATGACTACCCAAATCTTGCAGCCTACAAGTTCATGACATTAGAGGTTGAATAGTCACATGATTCCAACAGAAAAACTCTTTCAAAATGTTGTACAAAAATTTTAAAATATTAAATGAAAGTCATGTAATGTTTATAAAAAAAAGGACACATACTTTCAACATTTTTAATCTGAGAATAACAACCAGAAACCTGTTATTGTTGCAACAACCTGGAGAAAGCAGGATTAAGCAAGCAGAGAGCACATGTGCAGACAGTTTTTGTTGGTATCACGTGACTACCTAGTTGACATGTGCTCTCTAGATTCTGAATCTGTCTTTTTCCAGGTTTGTATTGTTTACCATTTGTGAAAATCCACACAATGCTGATACTGTTATAGGGAGAGATCTTCTCATCCTGTTTTCACTTAAGCATGATGGGCATTGCCTGAAATCATTTGTCTGTGGAGTAAGGATATGTAATAAGAAGAGTTTTGTCTATTTCTCTTAACTTTTTTTTTTTTTCCAGAGATTCTTTGACAAAGAAGGGTTAACC
This sequence comes from Margaritifera margaritifera, assembly GCA_029931535.1. Taxonomy (NCBI): domain Eukaryota; kingdom Metazoa; phylum Mollusca; class Bivalvia; order Unionida; family Margaritiferidae; genus Margaritifera; species Margaritifera margaritifera. Next base: position 5,782,960 of record JAQPZY010001658.1, on the reverse strand, counting down.
AAGATTGAAACAGCTATGTTTAAGGTAATTCTTGGATAATCATTGTTATTGTTGTTAACTTGTAGTGAATATTTTCAAATAGCTTTGGTGTTTTTTTTAAGGCAAGATGTATACCTCTGGTTTATGAATGATGGTGATATTTAAGAAATAAAGTGCTGTTAACCTAGAAATGTGTGTGACATTGTTTTGTGTGAAGGACTAGTGAAAATTCAGAAGGACTAGTAAATTTCTTAATTTGCTAGTCCTTCTGGCTACAAGGAACTTTATGTTAAATTCTAGACCCGTGATGTCTAGTAAGTGGTTCCTAAATGAAAATAGTGCTGATCTGCTGTCCTATATGGCCACCATAGCAGCCATCTTGTAAATCTTGTTATCGCTACTCCTGCTGCATAGATGGTCATTTCAAGATGGCATTTTCACTAAAAACTTCCTATGACGTCTAGTTGATCCTAAATGAAAATAGTGCTGATCTGAAATCCAAACCGGCCACCACAGCAGCCATCTTTAAAATGTTGTTATCGCTACTCCTCTGAATGGAAACTTATATCTTGAAAATATTGTTATCAACTTGGGGTTGTCACCAATAGACTTCTTATGATACCTAGTTGGTCCTTAATGAAAATGGTACGAATCTGACATCCAATATGACAGCCATTGCAGCCATCTTGAGAATCATATCACTACCTCTCCTACATGGATGGCCATATGAACATGAGGTTTTGATTTGAAAAACTTATGATACCTAGTTGGTCCTAAATGAAATTCTGCTGATCTGACATCCAATATGACTGCCATGGCAGTTGTTTTAACAATCTTGTTATTGGTAGTCGTCCTGAATGGATGGTTATATCAACATGGGCATTTTGCTAAAAGACTTCTTATGATGCAGGCGTCGAAATTAATGGCAGTCCACTAACCTGAAACTAGTAAATGTCCTGTAGGACTTGTAGTTTTTATAATTGTAATAGTCCGATGTGTAGTAAGTTTCAGTTGTTGCCAGTTAGTGTTTTTTTAAACTTTTGTAGGCAATGTTTGGATATCTAAATGATCGGACGATGTCCAAGTTCCCCAGGTGCTAATTGCATAAATCCCCATGATTGAGTTGCTCCCTAGAAGCTTAAAACAAGTAAGATTTGACTTATCATATTTCAGAATGAGGCTCTATAAATCATTACCAGCTTCACCAAAACCGCACGGTGGCGTCATAGGGTAGCCACTTAGTACAGGGCCTAGCAAACTTAAATGGCATTACATTGAACCCTATCTGCATGAAATTGACTAGAAGATATTTATCTTCTCAGAAATTGGAAGTATAACATTTGTTATGCCTTTAATTCATTGATTGATTAGAGTAAACTACAGAGTTGACATTATTTGACCTAGTCACATGACTACCCAAATCTTGCAACCTACAAGTTCATGACATTAGAGATTGAATAGTCACATGATTCCAACAGAAAAACTCTTTTAAAATGTTGTACAAAAATTTTAAAATATTAAATGAAAGTCATGTAATGTTTATAAAAAAAAGGACACATACTTTCAACATTTTTAATCTGAGAATAACAACCAGAAACCTGTTATTGTTGCAACAACCTGGAGAAAGCAGGATTAAGCAAGCAGAGAGCACATGTGCAGACAGTTTTTGTTACTATCACGTGACTACCTAGTTGACATGTGCTCTCTAGATTCTGAATCTGTCTTTTTCCAGGTTTGTATTGTTTACCATTTGTGAAAATCCACACAATGCTGATACTGTTATAGGGAGAGATCTTCTCATCCTGTTTTCACTTAAGCATGATGGGCATTGCCTGAAATCATTTTTGTGTGGAGTAAGGATATGTAATAAGAAGAGTTTTGTCTATTTCTCTTAACTTCCTTTTTTTTCCCAAGGAATTCCCTGAGAAAGAAGGGTTAACAGCGTTTGAAGGAACTATGTTGAAGGTAATTCTTGGATAATCATTGTTATTGTTGTTAACTTGTAGTGAATATTTTCAAGTAGCTTTGGTGGTTTTTTAAGGCAAGATGTATATCTCTGGTTTATGAATGATGGTGATATTTAAGAAATAAAGTGCTGTTAACCTAGAAATGTGTGTGACATTGTTTTGTGTGAAGGACTAGTGAAAATTCAGAAGGACTAGTAAATTTCTCAATTTGCTAGTCCTTCTGGCTACAAGGAAATTTATGTGAAATTCTAGACCCGTGATGTCTAGTAAGTTGTTCCTAAATGAAAATAGTGCCGATCTGCTGTCCAATATGGCCACCATAGCAGCCATCCTTTAAATCTTGTTATCACTACTCCTGCTGCATAGATGGTCATTTCAAGATGGCATTTTCACTAAAAGCTTCCTATGACGTCTAGTTGATCCTAAATGAAAATAGTGCTGATCTGAAATCCAAACCGGCCACCACAGCAGCCATCTTTAAAATGTTGTTATCGCTACTTCTCTGAATGGAAACTTATATCTTGAAAATATTGTTATCAACTTGGGGTTGTCACCAATAGACTTCTTATGATACCTAGTTGGTCCTTAATGAAAATGGTACGAATCTGACATCCAATATGACAGCCATTGCAGCCGTCTTGAGAATCATATCACTCCCCCTCGTACATGGATGGCCATATGAATATGAGGTTTTGATTGAAAAACTTATGATACCTAGTTGGTCCTAAATGAAATTCTACTGTTCTGACATCCAATATGACTGCCATGGCAGTTGTCTTAAAAATCTTGTTATTGGTAGTCGTCCTGAATGGATGGTTATATCAACATGGGCTTTTTGCTAAAAGACTTCTTATGATGCAGGCCTCGAAATTAGTGGCAGTCCACTAACCTGAAACTAGTAAATGTCCTGTAGGACTTGTAGTTGTTATAATTGTAATAGTCCGATGTGTAGTAAGTTTCAGTTGTTGCCAGTTAGTGTATTTTTTTTAACTTTTGTGGGTAATGTTTGGATATCTAAATGATCTGACGATGTCCAAGTTCCTCAGGTGCTAATTGCATAAATCCCCATGATTGAGTTGCTCCCTAGAAGCTTAGAACAAGTAAGATTTGACTTATTATATTTCAGAATGAGGCTCTATAAATCATTACCAGCTTCACCAAAACCACACGGTGGCGTCATAGGGTAGCCACTTAGTACAGGGCCGAGCAAACTTAAATGGCATTACATTGAACCCTATCTGCATGAAATAGACTAGAAGATATTTATCTTCTCAGAAATTGGAAGTATAACATTTGTTATGCCTTTAATTCATTGATTGATTAGACTCAACTACAGAGTTGACGAGATTGGACCTAGTCACATGACTACCCAAATCTTGCAGCCTACAAGTTCATGACATTGGAGGTTCAATAGTCACGTGATACCAACGAAAAAACTTTTTCAAAATGTTGTACAAAAATTAAACAATATTAAATGAAAGTCATGTAATGTTGATAAATATAAAAAAAGGACGCATATTTTCAACATTTTTAATCTGAGAATAACAACCAGAAAACTGTTATTGTTGCAGCAACCTGGAGAAAGCAGGATTAAGCAAGCAGAGAGCACATGTCCGGACAGTTTTTGTTGGTATCACGTGACTTCCTAGTTGACATGTGCTGAATCTGTTTTTTTTTTCCAGGTTTGCATTGTTTATCTTTTGTGAAAATCCACACAATGCTGATACTGTTATAGTGAGAGATCTTGTCATCCTGTTTTTACTTTAGCATGTTGGGCATTGCCTGAAATCGTTTGTCTGTGGAGTAAGGATATGTAATAAGAAGAGTTTTGTCTGTTTCTCTTAACTTCTTGATTTTCTCCAGAGTCTCTGTGACAAAGAAGTGAGAACCAAGGTTGAAGCAGCTATGTTGAATGTAATTTTTGGATAATCATTGTTATTGTTGTGAACTTGTAGTGAATATTTTCAATTAGGTTTGGAGGTTTTCTTGGGCAAGATGTATACTTCTGGTTTATGAATGATGGTGATATTAAAGAAAAAAAATGTGCTGTTAACCTAGAAATGTGTCTGACATTGTTTTGTGTGAAGTACTTGTGAAAATTCAGAAGGACTAGTAAATTTCTCAATTTGCTAGTCCTTCTGGCTACAAGGAAATTTATGTGAAATTCTAGACCCGTGATGTCTTGTAAGTGGTTCCTAAATGAAAATAGTGTCGATCTGCTGTCCAATATGGCCACCATAGCAGCCATCTTGTAAATCTTGTTATCGCTACTCCTGCTGCATAGATGGTCATATCAAGATGGCATTTTCACTAAAAACTTCCTATGACGTCTAGTTGATCCTAAATGAAAATAGTGCTGATCTGAAATCCAACCGGCCACCACAGCAGCCATCTTTAAAATCTTGTTATCGCTACTCCTCTGAATGGAAACTTATTTCTTGAAAATATTGTTATCAACATGGAGTTGTCGCCAATAGACTTCTTATGATACCTAGTTGGTCCTTAATGAAAATGGTACCAATCTGACATCCAATATGACAGCCATTGCAGCCATCTCGAGAATCATATCACTGCCCCTCCTACATGGATGGCCATATGAACATGAGGTTTTGATTTGAAAAACTTATGATGCCTAGTTGGTCCTAAATGAAATTCTGCTGTTCTGACATCCAATATGACTGCGATGGCAGTTATCTTACAAATCTTGTTATTGGTAGTCCTCCTGAATGGATGGTTATATCAACATGGACTTTTTGCTAAAAGACTTCTTATGATGCAGGCCTCGAAATTAGTGGCAGTCAACTAACCTGAAACTAGTAAATGTCCTGTAGGACTTGTAGTTGTTATAATTGTAATAGTCCGATGTGTAGTAAGTTTCAGTTGTTGCCAGTTAGTGTTTTTTTTAACTTTTGTAGGCAATGTTTGGATATCTAAATGATCGGACAATGTCCAAGTTCCCCAGGTGCTAATTGCATAAATCCCCATGATTGAGTTGCTCCCTAGAAGCTTAGAACAAGTAAGATTTGACTTATCATATTTCAGAATGAGGCTCTATAAATCATTACCAGCTTCGCCAAAACCGCACGGTGGCGTCATAGGGTAGCCACTTAGTACAGGGCCTAGCAAACTTAAATGGCATTACATTGAACCCTATCTGCATGAAATTGACTAGAAGATATTTATCTTCTCAGAAATTGGAAGTATAACATTTGTTATGCCTTTAATTCATTGATTGATTAGACTAAACTACAGAGTTGACAAGATTGGACCTAGTCACATGACTACCCAAATCTTGCAGCCTACAAGTTCATGACATTAGAGGTTGAATAGTCACATGATTCCAACAGAAAAACTCTTTCAAAATGTTGTACAAAAATTTTAAAATATTAAATGAAAGTCATGTAATGTTTATAAAAAAAAGGACACATACTTTCAACATTTTTAATCTGAGAATAACAACCAGAAACCTGTTATTGTTGCAACAACCTGGAGAAAGCAGGATTAAGCAAGCAGAGAGCACATGTGCAGACAGTTTTTGTTGGTATCACGTGACTACCTAGTTGACATGTGCTCTCTAGATTCTGAATCTGTCTTTTTCCAGGTTTGTATTGTTTACCATTTGTGAAAATCCACACAATGCTGATACTGTTATAGGGAGAGATCTTCTCATCCTGTTTTCACTTAAGCATGATGGGCATTGCCTGAAATCATTTGTCTGTGGAGTAAGGATATGTAATAAGAAGAGTTTTGTCTATTTCTCTTAACTTTTTTTTTTTTCCAGAGATTCTTTGACAAAGAAGGGTTAACCAAGATTGAAACAGCTATGTTTAAGGTAATTCTTGGATAATCATTGTTATTGTTGTTAACTTGTAGTGAATATTTTCAAATAGCTTTGGTGTTTTTTTTAAGGCAAGATGTATACCTCTGGTTTATGAATGATGGTGATATTTAAGAAATAAAGTGCTGTTAACCTAGAAATGTGTGTGACATTGTTTTGTGTGAAGGACTAGTGAAAATTCAGAAGGACTAGTAAATTTCTTAATTTGCTAGTCCTTCTGGCTACAAGGAACTTTATGTTAAATTCTAGACCCGTGATGTCTAGTAAGTGGTTCCTAAATGAAAATAGTGCTGATCTGCTGTCCTATATGGCCACCATAGCAGCCATCTTGTAAATCTTGTTATCGCTACTCCTGCTGCATAGATGGTCATTTCAAGATGGCATTTTCACTAAAAACTTCCTATGACGTCTAGTTGATCCTAAATGAAAATAGTGCTGATCTGAAATCCAAACCGGCCACCACAGCAGCCATCTTTAAAATGTTGTTATCGCTACTCCTCTGAATGGAAACTTATATCTTGAAAATATTGTTATCAACTTGGGGTTGTCACCAATAGACTTCTTATGATACCTAGTTGGTCCTTAATGAAAATGGTACGAATCTGACATCCAATATGACAGCCATTGCAGCCATCTTGAGAATCATATCACTACCTCTCCTACATGGATGGCCATATGAACATGAGGTTTTGATTTGAAAAACTTATGATACCTAGTTGGTCCTAAATGAAATTCTGCTGATCTGACATCCAATATGACTGCCATGGCAGTTGTTTTAACAATCTTGTTATTGGTAGTCGTCCTGAATGGATGGTTATATCAACATGGGCATTTTGCTAAAAGACTTCTTATGATGCAGGCGTCGAAATTAATGGCAGTCCACTAACCTGAAACTAGTAAATGTCCTGTAGGACTTGTAGTTTTTATAATTGTAATAGTCCGATGTGTAGTAAGTTTCAGTTGTTGCCAGTTAGTGTTTTTTTAAACTTTTGTAGGCAATGTTTGGATATCTAAATGATCGGACGATGTCCAAGTTCCCCAGGTGCTAATTGCATAAATCCCCATGATTGAGTTGCTCCCTAGAAGCTTAAAACAAGTAAGATTTGACTTATCATATTTCAGAATGAGGCTCTATAAATCATTACCAGCTTCACCAAAACCGCACGGTGGCGTCATAGGGTAGCCACTTAGTACAGGGCCTAGCAAACTTAAATGGCATTACATTGAACCCTATCTGCATGAAATTGACTAGAAGATATTTATCTTCTCAGAAATTGGAAGTATAACATTTGTTATGCCTTTAATTCATTGATTGATTAGAGTAAACTACAGAGTTGACATTATTTGACCTAGTCACATGACTACCCAAATCTTGCAACCTACAAGTTCATGACATTAGAGATTGAATAGTCACATGATTCCAACAGAAAAACTCTTTTAAAATGTTGTACAAAAATTTTAAAATATTAAATGAAAGTCATGTAATGTTTATAAAAAAAAGGACACATACTTTCAACATTTTTAATCTGAGAATAACAACCAGAAACCTGTTATTGTTGCAACAACCTGGAGAAAGCAGGATTAAGCAAGCAGAGAGCACATGTGCAGACAGTTTTTGTTACTATCACGTGACTACCTAGTTGACATGTGCTCTCTAGATTCTGAATCTGTCTTTTTCCAGGTTTGTATTGTTTACCATTTGTGAAAATCCACACAATGCTGATACTGTTATAGGGAGAGATCTTCTCATCCTGTTTTCACTTAAGCATGATGGGCATTGCCTGAAATCATTTTTGTGTGGAGTAAGGATATGTAATAAGAAGAGTTTTGTCTATTTCTCTTAACTTCCTTTTTTTTCCCAAGGAATTCCCTGAGAAAGAAGGGTTAACAGCGTTTGAAGGAACTATGTTGAAGGTAATTCTTGGATAATCATTGTTATTGTTGTTAACTTGTAGTGAATATTTTCAAGTAGCTTTGGTGGTTTTTTAAGGCAAGATGTATATCTCTGGTTTATGAATGATGGTGATATTTAAGAAATAAAGTGCTGTTAACCTAGAAATGTGTGTGACATTGTTTTGTGTGAAGGACTAGTGAAAATTCAGAAGGACTAGTAAATTTCTCAATTTGCTAGTCCTTCTGGCTACAAGGAAATTTATGTGAAATTCTAGACCCGTGATGTCTAGTAAGTTGTTCCTAAATGAAAATAGTGCCGATCTGCTGTCCAATATGGCCACCATAGCAGCCATCCTTTAAATCTTGTTATCACTACTCCTGCTGCATAGATGGTCATTTCAAGATGGCATTTTCACTAAAAGCTTCCTATGACGTCTAGTTGATCCTAAATGAAAATAGTGCTGATCTGAAATCCAAACCGGCCACCACAGCAGCCATCTTTAAAATGTTGTTATCGCTACTTCTCTGAATGGAAACTTATATCTTGAAAATATTGTTATCAACTTGGGGTTGTCACCAATAGACTTCTTATGATACCTAGTTGGTCCTTAATGAAAATGGTACGAATCTGACATCCAATATGACAGCCATTGCAGCCGTCTTGAGAATCATATCACTCCCCCTCGTACATGGATGGCCATATGAATATGAGGTTTTGATTGAAAAACTTATGATACCTAGTTGGTCCTAAATGAAATTCTACTGTTCTGACATCCAATATGACTGCCATGGCAGTTGTCTTAAAAATCTTGTTATTGGTAGTCGTCCTGAATGGATGGTTATATCAACATGGGCTTTTTGCTAAAAGACTTCTTATGATGCAGGCCTCGAAATTAGTGGCAGTCCACTAACCTGAAACTAGTAAATGTCCTGTAGGACTTGTAGTTGTTATAATTGTAATAGTCCGATGTGTAGTAAGTTTCAGTTGTTGCCAGTTAGTGTATTTTTTTTAACTTTTGTGGGTAATGTTTGGATATCTAAATGATCTGACGATGTCCAAGTTCCTCAGGTGCTAATTGCATAAATCCCCATGATTGAGTTGCTCCCTAGAAGCTTAGAACAAGTAAGATTTGACTTATTATATTTCAGAATGAGGCTCTATAAATCATTACCAGCTTCACCAAAACCACACGGTGGCGTCATAGGGTAGCCACTTAGTACAGGGCCGAGCAAACTTAAATGGCATTACATTGAACCCTATCTGCATGAAATTGACTAGAAGATATTTATCTTCTCAGAAATTGGAAGTATAACATTTGTTATGCCTTTAATTCATTGATTGATTAGAGTAAACTACAGAGTTGACAAGATTGGACCTAGTCACATGACTACCCAAATCTTGCAGCCTACAAGTTAATGACATTAGAGGTTGAATAGTCACATGATTCCAACAGAAAAACTCTTTTAAAAAGTTGTACAAAAATTTTAAAATATTAAATGAAAGTCATGTAATGTTTATAAAAAAAGGACACATACTTTCAACATTTTTAATCTGAGAATAACAACCAGAAACCTGTTATTGTTGCAACAACCTGGAGAAAGCAGGATTAAGCAAGCAGAGAGCACATGTGCAGACAGTTTTTGTTACTATCACGTGACTATCTAGTTGACATGTGCTCTGTAGATTCTGAATCTGTCTTTTTCCAGGTTTGTATTGTTTACCATTTGTGAAAATCCACACAATGCTGATACTGTTATAGGGAGAGATCTTCTCATCCTGTTTTCACTTAGGCATGATGGGCATTGCCTGAAATCATTTGTCTGTGGAGTAAGGATATGTAATAAGAAGAGTTTTGTCTATTTCTCTTAACTTCCTTTTTTTTCCCAAGGAATTCCCTGAGAAAGAAGGGTTAACAGCGTTTGAAGGAACTATGTTGAAGGTAATTCTTGGATAATCATTGTTATTGTTGTTAACTTGTAGTGAATATTTTCAAGTAGCTTTGGTGTTTTTTTTAAGGCAAGATGTATACCTCTGGTTTATGAATGATGGTGATATTTAAGAAATAAAGTGCTGTTAACCTAGAAATGTGTGTGACATTGTTTTGTGTGAAGGACTAGTGAAAATTCAGAAGGACTAGTAAATTTCTCAATTTGCTAGTCCTTCTGGCTACAAGGAAATTTATGTGAAATTCTAGACCCGTGATGTCTAGTAAGTTGTTCCTAAATGAAAATAGTGCCGATCTGCTGTCCAATATGGCCACCATAGCAGCTATCTTGTAAATCTTGTTATCGCTACTCCTGCTGCATAGATGGTCATTTCAAGATGGCATTTTCACTAAAAACTTCCTATGACGTCTAGTTGATCCTAAATGAAAATAGTGCTGATCTAAAATCCAAACCGGCCACCACAGCAGCCATCTTTAAAATGTTGTTATCGCTACTCCTCTGAATGGAAACTTATATCTTGAAAATATTGTTATCAACTTGGGGTTGTCACCAATAGACTTCTTATGATACCTAGTTGGTCCTTAATGAAAATGGTACGAATCTGACATCCAATATGACAGCCATTGCAGCCATCTTGAGAATCATATCACTCCCCCTCGTACATGGATGGCCATATGAATATGAGGTTTTGATTGAAAAACTTATGATACCTAGTTGGTCCTAAATGAAATTCTACTGTTCTGACATCCAATATGACTGCCATGGCAGTTGTCTTACAAATCTTGTTATTGGTAGTCCTCCTGAATGGATGGTTCTATCAACATGTACTTTTTGCTAAAAGACTTCTTATGATGCTGGCCTCGAAATTAGTGGCAGTCCACTAACCTGAAACTAGTAAATGTCCTGTAGGACTTGTAGTTGTTATAATTGTAATAGTCCGATGTGTAGTAAGTTTCAGTTGTTGCCAGTTAGTGTATGTTTTTAACTTTTGTGGGTAATGTTTGGATATCTAAATGATCTGACGATGTCCAAGTTCCTCAGGTGCTAATTGCATAAATCCCCATGATTGAGTTGCTCCCTAGAAGCTTAGAACAAGTAAGATTTGACTTATCATATTTCAGAATGAGGCTCTATAAATCATTACCAGCTTCACCAAAACCGCATGGTGGCGTCATAGGGTAGCCACTTAGTACAGGGCCTAGCAAACTTAAATGGCATTACATTGAACCCTATCTGCATGAAATTGACTAGAAGATATTTATCTTCTCAGAAATTGGAAGTATAACATTTGTTATGCCTTTAATTCATTGATTGATTAGACTGAACTACAGAGTTGACAAGATTGGACCTAGTCACATGACTACCCAAATCTTGCAGCCTACAAGTTCATGACATTAGAGGTTGAATAGTCACATGATTCCAACAGAAAAACTCTTTTAAAATGTTGTACAAAAATTTTAAAATATTAAATGAAAGTCATGTAATGTTTATAAAAAAAGGACACATACTTTCAACATTTTTAATCTGAGAATAACAACCAGAAACCTGTTATTGTTGCAACAACCTGGAGAAAGCAGGATTAAGCAAGCAGAGAGCACATGTGCAGACAGTTTTTATTACTATCACGTGACTACCTAGTTGACATGTGCTCTCTAGATTCTGAATCTGTCTTTTTCCAGGTTTGTATTGTTTACCATTTGTGAAAATCCACACAATGCTGATACTGTTATAGGGAGAGATCTTCTCATCCTGTTTTCACTTAAGCATGATGGGCATTGCCTGAAATCATTTGTCTGTGGAGTAAGGATATGTAATAAGAAGAGTTTTGTCTATTTCTCTTAACTTCTTTTTTTTTCCCAAGGAATTCCCTGAGAAAGAAGGGTTACACAAGGATGAAAGAGCTATCTTGAAGGTAATTCTTGGATAATCATTGTTATTGTTGTTAACTTGTAGTGAATATTTTCAAGTAGCTTTGGTGGTTTTTTAAGGCAAGATGTATGTCTCTGGTTTATGAATGATGGTGATATTTAAGAAATAAAGTGCTGTTAACCTAGAAATGTGTGTGACATTGTTTTGTGTGAAGGACTAGTGAAAATTCAGAAGGACTAGTAAATTTCTCAATTTGCTAGTCCTTCTGGCTACAAGGAACTTTATGTTAAATTCTAGACCCGTGATGTCTAGTAAGTTGTTCCTAAATGAAAATAGTGCCGATCTGCTGTCCAATATGGCCACCATAGCAGCCATCTTGTAAATCTTGTTATCGCTACTCCTGCTGCATAGATGGTCATTTCAAGATGGCATTTTCACTAAAAGCTTCCTATGACGTCTAGTTGATCCTAAATGAAAATAGTGCTGATCTGAAATCCAAACCGGCCACCACAGCAGCCATCTTTAAAATCTTGTTATCGCTACTCCTCTGAATGGAAACTTATATCTTGAAAATATTGTTATCAACTTGGGGTTGTCACCAATAGACTTCTTATGATACCTAGTTGATCCTTAATGAAAATGGTATGAATCTGACATCCAATATGACAGCCATTGCAGCCATCTTGAGAATCATATCACTACCTCTCCTACATGGATGGCCATATGAACATGAGGTTTTGATTTGAAAAACTTATGATACCTAGTTGGTCCTAAATGAAATTCTGCTGATCTGACATCCAATATGACTGCCATGGCAGTTGTTTTAACAATCTTGTTATTGGTAGTCGTCCTGAATGGATGGTTATATCAACATGGGCTTTTTGCTAAAAGACTTCTTATGATGGAGGCCTCGAAATTAATGGCAGTCCACTAACCTGAAACTAGTAAATGTCCTGTAGGACTTGTAGTTTTTATAATTGTAATAGTCCGATGTGTAGTAAGTTTCAGTTGTTGCCAGTTAGTGTTTTTTAAAACTTTTGTAGGCAATGTTTGGATATCTAAATGATCGGACGATGTCCAAGTTCCCCAGGTGCTAATTGCATAAATCCCCATGATTGAGTTGCTCCCTAGAAGCTTAGAACAAGTAAGATTTGACTTATCATTTTTCAGAATGAGGCTCTATAAATCATTACCAGCTTCGCCAAAAGCCCATGGTGGCATCATAGGGTAGCCACTTAGTACAGGGCCTAGCAAACTTAAATGGCATTACATTGAACCCTATCTGCATGAAATTGACTAGAAGATATTTATCTTCTCAGAAATTGGAAGTATAACATTTGTTATGCCTTTAATTCATTGATTGATTAGACTAAACTACAGAGTTGACAAGATTGGACCTAGTCACATGACTACCCAAATCTTGCAGCCTACAAGTTCATGACATTAGAGGTTGAATAGTCACATGATTCCAACAGAAAAACTCTTTTAAAATGTTGTACAAAAATTTTAAAATATTAAATGAAAGTCATGTAATGTTTATAAAAAAAGGACACATACTTTCAACACTTTTAATCTGAGAATAACAACCAGAAACCTGTTATTGTTGCAACAACCTGGAGAAAGCAGGATTAAGCAAGCAGAGAGCACATGTGCAGACAGTTTTTGTTACTATCACGTGACTACCTAGTTGACATGTGCTCTCTAGATTCTGAATCTGTCTTTTTCCAGGTTTGTATTGTTTACCATTTGTGAAAATCCACACAATGCTGATACTGTTATAGGGAGAGATCTTCTCATCCTGTTTTCACTTAAGCATGATGGGCATTGCCTGAAATCATTTGTCTGTGGAGTAAGGATATGTAATAAGAAGAGTTTTGTCTATTTCTCTTAACTTCTTTTTTTTCCCCAAGGAATTCCCTGAGAAAGAAGGGTTACACAAGGATGAAAGAGCTATCTTGAAGGTAATTCTTGGATAATCATTGTTATTGTTGTTAACTTGTAGTGAATATTTTCAAGTAGCTTTGGTGGTTTTTTAAGGCAAGATGTATATCTCTGGTTTATGAATGATGGTGATATTTAAGAAATAAAGTGCTGTTAACCTAGAAATGTGTGTGACATTGTTTTGTGTGAAGGACTAGTGAAAATTCAGAAGGACTAGTAAATTTCTCAATTTGCTAGTCCTTCTGGCTACAAGGAAATTTATGTTAAATTCTAGACCCGTGATGTCTAGTAAGTTGTTCCTAAATGAAAATAGTGCCGATCTGCTGTCCAATATGGCCACCATAGCAGCCATCTTGTAAATCTTGTTATCGCTACTCCTGCTGCATAGATGGTCATTTCAAGATGGCATTTTCACTAAAAGCTTCCTATGACGTCTAGTTGATCCTAAATGAAAATAGTGCTGATCTGAAATCCAAACCGGTCACCACAGCAGCCATCTTTAAAATCTTGTTATCGCTACTCCTCTGAATGGAAACTTATATCTTGAAAATATTGTTATCAACTTGGGGTTGTCACCAATAGACTTCTTGTGATACCTAGTTGATCCTTAATGAAAATGGTATGAATCTGACATCCAATATGACAGCCATTGCAGCCATCTTGAGAATCATATCACTACCTCTCCTACATGGATGGCCATATGAACATGAGGTTTTGATTTGAAAAACTTATGATACCTAGTTGGTCCTAAATGAAATTCTGCTGATCTGACATCCAATATGACTGCCATGGCAGTTGTTTTAACAATCTTGTTATTGGTAGTCGTCCTGAATGGATGGTTATATCAACATGGGCTTTTTGCTAAAAGACTTCTTATGATGGAGGCCTCGAAATTAATGGCAGTCCACTAACCTGAAACTAGTAAATGTCCTGTAGGACTTGTAGTTTTTATAATTGTAATAGTCCGATGTGTAGTAAGTTTCAGTTGTTGCCAGTTAGTGTTTTTTAAAACTTTTGTAGGCAATGTTTGGATATCTAAATGATCGGACGATGTCCAAGTTCCCCAGGTGCTAATTGCATAAATCCCCATGATTGAGTTGCTCCCTAGAAGCTTAGAACAAGTAAGATTTGACTTATCATATTTCAGAATGAGGCTCTATAAATCATTACCAGCTTCGCCAAAACCGCATGGTGGCGTCATAGGGTAGCCACTTAGTACAGGGCCTAGCAAACTTAAATGGCATTACATTGAACCCTATCTGCATGAAATTGACTAGAAGATATTTATCTTCTCAGAAATTGGAAGTATAACATTTGTTCTGCCTTTAATTCATTGATTGAATAGACTAAACTACAGAGTTGACAAGATTGGACCTAGTCACATGACTACCCAAATCTTGCAGCCTACAAGTTCATGACATTAGAGGTTGAATAGTCACATGATTCCAACAGAAAAACTCTTTTAAAATGTTGTACAAAAATTTTAAAATATTAAATGAAAGTCATGTAATGTTTATAAAAAAAGGACACATACTTTCAACATTTTTAATCTGAGAATAACAACCAGAAACCTGTTATTGTTGCAACAACCTGGAGAAAGCAGGATTAAGCAAGCAGAGAGCACATGTGCAGACAGTTTTTGTTACTATCACGTGACTACCTAGTTGACATGTGCTCTCTAGATTCTGAATCTGTCTTTTTCCAGGTTTGTATTGTTTACCATTTATGAAAATCCACACAATGCTGATACTGTTATAGGGAGAGATCTTCTCATCCTGTTTTCACTTAAGCATGATGGGCATTGCCTGAAATCATTTGTGTGTGGAGTAAGGATATGTAATAAGAAGAGTTTTGTCTATTTCTCTTAACTTCTTTATATTTTCCAGAGACTCCTTGACAAAGAAGGGTTAACAATGTTTGAAAGAGCAATGTTGAAGGTAATTCTTGGATAATCATTGTTATTGTGGTGAACTTGTAGTGAATATTTTCAAGTAGCTTTGGTTGTTTTTTAAGGCAAGATGTATACCTCTGGTTTATGAATGATGGTGATATTTAAGAAATAAAGTGCTGTTAACCTAGAAATGTGTGTGACATTGTTTTGTGTGAAGGACTAGTGAAAATTCAGAAGGACTAGTACATTTCTCATTTTGCTGGTCCTTCTGGCTACAAGGAAATTTATGTTAAATTCTAGACCCGTGATGTCTAGTAAGTTGTTCCTAAATGAAAATAGTGCCGATCTGCTGTCCAATATGGCCACCATAGCAGCCATCTTGTAAATCTTGTTATCGCTACTCCTGCTTCATAGATGGTCATTTCAAGATGGCATTTTCACTAAAAACTTCCTATGACGTCTAGTTGATCCTAAATGAAAATAGTGCTGATCTGAAATCCAAACCGGCCACCACATCAGCCATCTTTAAAATCTTGTTATCGCTACTCCTCTGAATGGAAACTTATATCTTGAAAATATTGTTATCAACTTGGGGTTGTCACCAATAGACTTCTTATGATACCAAGGTGGTCCTTAATGAAAATGGTACGAATTTGACATCCAATATGACAGCCATTGCAGCCATCTTGAGAATCATATCACTACCCCTCCTACATGGATGGCCATATGAACATGAGGTTTTGATTTGAAAAACTTATGATGCCTAGTTGGTCCTAAATGAAATTCTGCTGATCTGACATCCAATATGACTGCCATGGCAGTTGTCTTAAAAATCTTGTTATTGGTAGTCGTCCTGAATGGATGGTTATATCAACATGGGCTTTTTGCTAAAAGACTTCTTATGATGCAGGCCTCGAAATTAGTGGCAGTCCACTAACCTGAAACTAGTAAATGTCCTGTAGAACTTGTAGTTTTTATAATTGTAATAGTCCGATGTGTAGTAAGTTTCAGTTGTTGCCAGTTAGTGTTTTTTTAAACTTTTGTAGGCAATGTTTGGATATCTAAATGATCGGACAATGTCCAAGTTCCCCAGGTGCTAATTGCATAAATCCCCATGATTGAGTTGCTCCCTAGAAGCTTAGAACAAGTAAGATTTGACTTATCATATTTCAGAATGAGGCTCTATAAACCATTACCTGCTTTGCCAAAACCACATGGTGGCATCATAGGGTAGCCACTTAGTACAGGGCCTAGCAAACTTAAATGGCATTACATTGAACCCTATCTACATGAAATTGACTAGAAGATATTTATCTTCTCAGAAATTGGAAGTATAACATTTGTTCTGCCTTTAATTCATTGATTGAATAGACTAAACTGCAGAGTTGACAAGATTGGACCTAGTCACATGACTACCCAAATCTTGCAGCCTACAAGTTCATGACATTAGAGGTTGAATAGTCACATGATTCCAACAGAAAAACTCTTTCAAAATGTTGTACAAAAAAATTTATAAATATTAAATGAAAGTCATGTAATGTTTATAAATAAAAAAATGGATACATATTTTCAACATTTTTAATCTGAGAATAACAAGCAGAAACCTGTTTTTGTTGCAGTAACCTGGAGAAAGCAGGATTATGCAAGCAGAGAGCACATGTGCAGACAGTTTTTGTTGGTATCACGTGACTACCTAGTTGACATGTGCTCTCTAGATTCTGAATCTGTCTTTTTCCAGGTTTGTATTGTTTGTGCATCTGTTGTGCAAATGCACACAATGCTGATATTGTTATAGTGAGAGATCTTTTCATCCTGTTTTCACTTTAGCATGATGAGTATTGCCTGAAATCATTGGTCTGTGAAGTAAAGATATGTAATAAGAGGAGTTTTGTCTCTTTCTCTGAACGTCTTTTTTTTTTCCAGGGATTATATAACATTGGAGGGATAGCCGAGCTCAATGAAGCCATGATAAGGGTAATTCTTGGATAATCATTGTTTTTCTTGTGAACATGTAGTGAATATTTTCAAGTAGCTTTGGTGGTTTTCAAAGGCAAGATGTAAATGAATGATGGTGATATTTAGGATATAAAGTGCTGTTAACCTAGAAATGTGTGTGACATTGTTTTGTGTGAAGGACTAGTGAAAATTTCGAAGGACTAGTAAATTTCTCAATTTGCTAGTCCTTCTAGCTACAAGGAAATTTGTTAAATTATAGACCTGTTATGTCTAGTTGTTCCTAAATGAAAATAGTGCTGATCTGCTGTCCAATATGGCCACCATTGCAGCCATCTTGAAAATCTTGTTATTGCTACACCTTCTATATAGATGGTCATATCAAGATGGCATTTTCACTAAAAACTTCCTATGATGCCTAGTTGATCCTAAATGAAAATAGTGTTCATCTGATGTCCAATACGGCTACCACAGGAGCCATCTTGAAAATCTTGTTATCGCTACTGCTCTGAATGGATGGTGATATCAACACATGAGGGTTTTTGCTAAAAGACTTATGATGATGTGCAGTTGGCCCTGAATGAAAATGGTGGCAATCTGATGGCCAATTTGATGGCCATTGCAGCCATCTTGAAAGTTTTGTTCTCACTACTCCTCCTACATGAATTGTCTTATTTATATGGGGTTTTAACTAAAAAAATCTTCCTATGATGCCTAGTTGATCCTAAATAAAAATCTTACTGATCTGACATTCAATATGGCCACCACAGCGGCCATGTTGAAAATTTTGTTATTGTTACTCTTATATGGATGTTCATATCGACATCGGATTTGTGCTAAAAGACTTCTTATGATATCTACTTGGTTTTAAATGAAAATGGTGCTGATCTGACATCCAATATGGCCATTGTGGGATCCATCTATATATCTTGTCACTACTCCTCCTGAATGGATGGTCATATCAACATGGGGTCTTCACTAAACGACTTCTTATGATGTCTAGCTGGTGCTAAATAAAAATGGTGCTGATCTGAGATCCAATATGGCCACCATGGCAGCCATCTTAGAAATCTGATCACAACTCTATGCAAACAGAGTTATAATGATGTGGGGTTTTCACTAGAAGACTTCTTATAATGTCGAGTTGGTCTGAAAGTAAAATGGTGCCAATCTGACATCCAATATCGCCACCACAGCAACCATCTTGAAAATCTTGTTATTGGTACTACTCCTGAATGGAAACATATATCTTGAAAATATTGTTATCTCTACTTCTGTGCAAATGGATAGCTATATCAACATGGGTTTTTCACCAATAGACTTCTTATGATACCTAGTTGGTCCTTAATGAAAATGGTACAAATCTGACATCCAATATGACAGCCATTGCAGCCATCTTGAGTATCTTATCTCTACTCCTCCTACATGGATGGCCAGATGAACATGAGTTTTTGACTGAAAAGTTCTTATGATGCCTAGTTGGTCCTAAATGAAATTCTGCTGATCTGACATCCAATATGGCTGCCATGGCAGTCGTCTTGAAAATCTTGTTATTGGTACTCCTGCTTCATAGATGGTCATTTCAAGATGGCATTTTCACTAAAAACTTCCTATGACGTCTAGTTGATCGTAAATGAAAATAGTGCTGATCTGAAATCCAAACCGGCCACCACAGCAGCCATCTTTAAAATCTTGTTATCGCTACTTCTCTGAATGGAAACTTATATCTTGAAAATATTGTTATCAACTTGGGGTTGTCACCAATAGACTTCTTATGATACCTAGTTGGTCCTTAATGAAAATGGTACGAATCTGACATCCAATATGACAGCCATTGCAGCCATCTTGAGAATCATATCACTACCTCTCCTACATGGATGGCCATATGAACATGAGGTTTTGATTTGAAAAACTTATGATGCCTAGTTGGTCCTAAATGAAATTCTGCTGATCTGACATCCAATATGACTGCCATGGCAGTTGTTTTAACAATCTTGTTATTGGTAGTCGTCCTGAATGGATGGTTATATCAACATGGGCTTTTTGCTAAAAGACTTCTTATGATGCAAGCGTCAAAATTAATGACAGTCCACTAACCTGAAACTAGTAAATGTCCTGTAGGACTTGTAGTTTTTATAATTGTAATAGTCCGATGTGTAGTAAGTTTCAGTTGTTGCCAGTTAGTGTTTTTTTAAACTTTTGTAGGCAATGTTTGGATATCTAAATGATTGGACGATGTCCAAGTTCCCCAGGTGCTAATTGCATAAATCCCCATGATTGAGAAGCTCCCTAGAAGCTTAGAACAAGTAAGATTTGACTTATCATTTTTCAGAATGAGGCTCTATAAATCATTACCAGCTTCGCCAAAACCGCATGGTGGCATCATAGGGTAGCCACTTAGTACAGGGCCTAGCAAACTTAAATGGCATTACATTGAACCCTATCTGCATGAAATTGACTAGAAGATATTTATCTTCTCAGAAATTGGAAGTATAAGATTTGTTATGCCTTTAATTCATTGATTGATTAGACTACAGAGTTGACAAGATTGGACCTAGTCACATGACTACCCAAATCTTGCAGCCTACAAGTTCATGACATTAGAGGTTGAATAGTCACATGATTCCAACAGAAAAACTCTTTCAAAATGTTGTACAAAAATTTTAAAATATTAAATGAAAGTCATGTAATGTTTATATTAAAAAAAGGACACATACTTTCAACATTTTTATTCTGAGAATAACAACCAGAAACCTGTTATTGTTGCAACAACCTGGAGAAAGCAGGATTAAGCAAGCAGAGAGCACATGTGCAGACAGTTTTTGTTACTATCACGTGACTACCTAGTTGACATGTGCTCTCTAGATTCTGAATCTGTCTTTTTCCAGGTTTGTATTGTTTACCATTTGTGAAAATCCACACAATGCTGATACTGTTATAGGGAGAGATCTTCTCATCCTGTTTTCACTTAAGCATGATGGGCATTGCCTGAAATCATTTGTGTGTGGAGTAAGGATATGTAATAAGAAGAGTTTTGTCTATTTCTCTTAACTTCTTTATATTTTCCAGAGACTCCTTGACAAAGAAGGGTTAACAATGTTTGAAAGAGTGATGTTGAAGGTAATTCTTGGATAATCATTGTTATTGTGGTGAACTTGTAGTGAATATTTTCAAGTAGCTTTGGTTGTTTTTTAAGGCAAGATGTATACCTCTGGTTTATGAATGATGGTGATATTTAAGAAATAAAGTGCTGTTAACCTAGAAATGTGTGTGACATTGTTTTGTGTGAAGGACTAGTGAAAATTCAGAAGGACTAGTACATTTCTCAATTTGCTAGTCCTTCTGGCTACAAGGAAATTTATGTTAAATTCTAGACCCGTGATGTCTAGTAAGTTGTTCCTAAATGAAAATAGTGCTGATCTGCTGTCCAATATGGCCACCATAGCAGCCATCTTGTAAATCTTGTTATCGCTACTCCTGCTTCATAGATGGTCATATCAAGATGGCATTTTCACTAAAAGCTTCCTATGACATCTAGTTGATCCTAAATGAAAATAGTGCTGATCTGAAATCCAAACCGGCCACCACAGCAGCCATCTTTAAAATCTTGTTATCGCAACTCCTCTGAATGGAAACTTATATCTTGAAAATATTGTTATCAACTTGGGGTTGTCACCAATAGACTTCTTATGATACCAAGGTGGTCCTTAATGAAAATGGTACGAATTTGACATCCAATATGACAGCCATTGCAGCCATCTTGAGAATCATATCACTACCCCTCCTACATGGATGGCCATATGAATATAAGGTTTTTATTGAAAAACTTATGATGCCTAGTTGGTCCTAAATGAAATTCTGCTGATCTGACATCCAATATGACTGCCATGGCAGTTGTCTTAAAAATCTTGTTATTGGTAGTTCTCCTGAATGGATGGTTATATCAACATGGGCTTTTTGCTAAAAGACTTCTTATGATGCAGGCCTCGAAATTAGTGGCAGTCCACTAACCTGAAACTAGTAAATGTCCTGTAGGACTTGTAGTTTTTATAATTGTAATAGTCCGATGTGTAGTAAGTTTCAGTTGTTGCCAGTTAGTGTTTTTTTAAACTTTTGTAGGCAATGTTTGGATATCTAAATGATCGGACAATGTCCAAGTTCCCCAGGTGCTAATTGCATAAATCCCCATGATTGAGTTGCTCCCTAGAAGCTTAGAACAAGTAAGATTTGACTTATCATATTTCAGAATGAGGCTCTATAAACCATTACCTGCTTTGCCAAAACCACATGGTGGCATCATAGGGTAGCCACTTAGTACAGGGCCTAGCAAACTTAAATGGCATTACATTGAAACCCTATCTGCATGAAATTGACTAGAAGATATTTATCTTCTCAGAAATTGGAAGTATAACATTTGTTATGCCTTTAATTCATTGATTGAATAGACTAAACTGCAGAGTTGACAAGATTGGACCTAGTCACATGACTACCCAAATCTTGCAGCCTACAAGTTCATGACATTAGAGGTTGAATAGTCACATGATTCCAACAGAAAAACTCTTTCAAAATGTTGTACAAATAAATTTATAAATATTAAATGAAAGTCATGTAATGTTTATAAATAAAAAAATGGATACATATTTTCAACATTTTTAATCTGAGAATAACAACCAGAAACCTGTTTTTGTTGCAGTAACCTGGAGAAAGCAGGATTATGCAAGCAGAGAGCACATGTGCAGACAGTTTTTGTTGGTATCACGTGACTATCTAGTTGACATGTGCTCTCTAGATTCTGAATCTGTCTTTTTCCAGGTTTGTATTGTTTGTGCATCTGTTGTGCAAATGCACACAGTGCTGATATTGTTATAGTGAGAGATCTTTTCATCCTGCTTTCACTTTAGCATGATGAGTATTGCCTGAAATCATTGGTCTGTGAAGTAAAGATATGTAATATGAGGAGTTTTGTCGCTTTCTCTGAACGTCTTTTTTTTTTCCAGGGATTATATAACAGTGGAGGGATAACCAAGCTCAATGAAGCCATGATAAGGGTAATTCTTGGATAATCACTGTTTTTCTTGTGAACATAGTGAATATTTTCAAGTAGCTTTGGTGGTTTTCAAAGGCAAGATGTAAATGAATGATGGTGATATTTAGGATATAAAGTGCTGTTAACCTAGAAATGTGTGTGACATTGTTTTGTGTGAAGGACTAGTGAAAATTTCGAAGGACTAGTAAATTTCTCAATTTGCTAGTCCTTCTAGCTACAAGGAAATTTGTTAAATTATAGACCTGTTATGTCTAGTTGTTCCTAAATGAAAATAGCGCTGATCTGCTGTCCAATATGGCCACCATTGCAGCCATCTTGAAAATCTTGTTATTGCTACACCTTCTATATAGATGGTCATATCAAGATGGCATTTTCACTAAAAACTTCCTATGATGCCTAGTTGATCCTAAATGAAAATAGTGTTCATCTGATGTCCAATACGGCTACCACAGGAGCCATCTTGAAAATCTTGTTATCGCTACTGCTCTGAATGGATGGTGATATCAACACATGAGGGTTTTTGCTAAAAGACTTATGATGATGTGCAGTTGGCCCTGAATGAAAATGGTGGCAATCTGATGGCCAATTTGATGGCCATTGCAGCCATCTTGAAAGTTTTGTTCTCACTACTCCTCCTACATGAATTGTCTTATTTATATGGGGTTTTAACTAAAAAAATCTTCCTATGATGCCTAGTTGATCCTAAATGAAAATCTTACTGATCTGACATTCAATATGGCCACCACAGCGGCCATGTTGAAAATTTTGTTATTGTTACTCTTATATGGATGTTCATATCGACATCGGATTTGTGCTAAAAGACTTCTTATGATATCTACTTGGTTTTAAATGAAAATGGTGCTGATCTGACATCCAATATGGCCATTGTGGGATCCATCTATATATCTTGTCACTACTCCTCCTGAATGGATGGTCATATCAACATGGGGTCTTCACTAAACGACTTCTTATGATGTCTAGCTGGTGCTAAATAAAAATGGTGCTGATCTGAGATCCAATATGGCCACCATGGCAGCCATCTTAGAAATCTGATCACAACTCTATGCAAACAGAGTTATAATGATGTGGGGTTTTCACTAGAAGACTTCTTATAATGTCGAGTTGGTCTGAAAGTAAAATGGTGCCAATCTGACATCCAATATCGCCACCACAGCAACCATCTTGAAAATCTTGTTATTGGTACTACTCCTGAATGGAAACTTATATCTTGAAAATATTGTTATCTCTACTTCTGTGCAAATGGATAGCTATATCAACATGGGTTTTTCACCAATAGACTTCTTATGATACCTAGTTGGTCCTTAATGAAAATGGTACAAATCTGACATCCAATATGACAGCCATTGCAGCCATCTTGAGTATCTTATCTCTACTCCTCCTACATGGATGGCCAGATGAACATGAGTTTTTGACTGAAAAGTTCTTATGATGCCTAGTTGGTCCTAAATGAAATTCTGCTGATCTGACATCCAATATGGCTGCCATGGCAGTCGTCTTGAAAATCTTGTTATTGGTACTCCTCCTGAATTAATGGTCATATCAACATGATGTTTTTGCTAAAAGACTTTTTATGATGCAGGGCTTGAAATTATTAGTGGTCTGCTAGCCCGAGACTATTAAATGTCCTGTAGGGGAAGTAGTTTTGATTATTGTAATAGTTTAATGGGTAGTAAGTTTCAGTTATAGCCAGTCAGTGTATATTTATGCTATTATAGATAATGTTTCGATATCTAAATGATCGGACGATGTCCAAGTTGCCCAGGAGCTAATTGCATAAATCCCATGATTGAGTTGCTCTCAAGAAGCTTAGAACAATTAAGATTTTGATTTATATTATTTAAAAATGAGGCTGCATAAATCGTTACCAGCTTCGCTAAAACCATATATTGTCGTGATAGGGTAGCCACTTAGTACTTTGCCTAGGAAACTTAAATAGCCTTATATCGATTCCTACATGCATGATATTAACTAGAAGATGATTTATCTTCTCAGATATTTTGATTATAACATTTGTTATCCCTTGTATTCATTGATAGCTGAGACTGAATTACAGAGTTGACGAGATTTGACCTAGTCACATGACTACCCAAATCTTGCAGCCTACCTGTCCATGACATCATAGATCCAAAAGTTACGTGATACCAACAAAAAAAACTCTTAAAAATTTTGTTCAAAAAATTAAAAAATCTTAGATGAAAGTCATGTAATGTGCGTAAGAAAAGAAAGGACATATATTTTCAACATTTTTAATCAGAGAATAATGACAAGAAACCTGTTATTGTCACAGCAACCTGGAGAAAGCAAGATTCAGCAAGCAGAGAACACATGTCCACATGGTTTTTGTTGGTATCATGTGACTACCTAGTTGACATGTGCTCTCTACGTTCTGAATCCGTCTTTTTCCAGGTTAGTATTTTTTGTATATCTTTTGTGAAAATCCACACAATGCTGACACTGTTTTAGTGAGAGATCGTCTCATCCTGCTTTCACTATAGCATGATGGGTATTGTCTGAAATCGTTTGTCTGTGGAGTAAGGATATGTAATAAGAAGAGTTTTGTCTGTTTATTTTAACTTCTTTATTTTTTCCAGCTACTCCTTCAATTAGAAGAGATCAAGTTTGAAGGAAGTGCCATGAAGGTAATTTTTGGATAAACATTGCTTTTCTTGTGAACTTGTATTGAATATTTTCAAGTAGCTTTGGTGGTTTTCTAAGGCAAGATGTATACCTGTGGCTTATGAATGATGGTGATATTTAAGAAATAAAGTGCTGTTAACCTAGAAACATGTCTGACATTGTTTTGTGTGAAGGACTAGTGAAAATTCAGCAGGACCAGTAAATTTCTCAATTTGCTAGTCCTGCTGGCTACAAGGAAATTTAAGTTTAATTCTAGACTTATGATATCTAGTTGTTCCTAAATGAAAATAGTGCCGATATGATGTTCAGTATGGCTACCATTTCAGCCATCTTGAAAATCTTATCGCTACTCCTCCAACATGGATGGTCATATCATCATGGCATTTGCATTAAAAAACTTCCTATGATGTTGTGTTCATCCTAAATGAAAAAAATGCAGATTTGACATCCATTATGGCTCTAAACACAAAATGTTGACCCTGCTTGCTAATTGTATTGAGCAAGGGGCAGCTGGTCATCTGTTTGGTTCACATGTGAAAGGTTGACATTATCTAAACCAACAGAGATCTAAGTTGAATTTTACCCCTCTTCAGTGACTGTGTCTTTATTACCATTGTCATCAGAAAGTAATTCATGGTGCAACTTTATCAACTGTGTTTTAAGGAAGAGATCATATGCATGTACTTTAATAACTGATTAGCTTAGTGTTGTTGGCTGCCTTGGCTTCCTATGATGTTGAGTGTAAGTTATTTATATTGGCAGGTGTTTGATTTGTGCTTATAGAGGTAGTAGTATTGTTTTAACCATTGAAGCGACCATCGTTTGTTCTTATGGTTTTGTTCTTTTGTATTCTTAATTTGAGTTATTTTTAGAGATTAATCCACAAAATTAAATACCTAGAAATATGCAAACTTTCACAGGTAAAACAACAAATTGAAGTACCCAAGAATAAATGATACTATCGTACACACACACATTTCATTTATATATATATGAGTCTTTCCAGAAGCCCTGGTTTTTCCAACTTTTTGGTTAGACTCCCTATTTTCCCCTATTTTTTTCCAAAATGGCCCTACTATCCCTCCTTTTTAAAATTTATGTTGACATATACAAATTGTTTTTTTGCTAATCACGTAATGAGCGCATTCTGTGTTGTCTCTCAGTATGTTTCCTCGCAGTAGTTTTTAGGAAAAAGAAAGATTGCTTTCCAGTTCCACAGAGATTCCTGTCTTAAAATTCCACCTGACTACAAGTTCCATGTGATGTGGTGCTTACAGTTTGGGAGGAAGGTGAGCTGAAGATATTTAGAATCATTGTATTTTCCAAAGTAGGAATTTGAGGGAATATCAACTGTAATGTGCAAGTTAAAAGTGCAACATCAGCATTAAAATTGCAATGCTTTAAAATCAGCTGCATAATACATGGAAGATATGTAGTGTAGCAACATTGAATATTGATTCAGTATTACCAGTATTTATTGTTGCTAATTTTCATAGCTTTACAACTGTTTCTACATGATATATAAAGCGGTCATATATTTTATGGCAAGAGCAAGGGAAGACAAATCTGAGAACTTACTGATGAAGAATGAAAGGTACAAAAGAATCTGTGAAAGTTTTAAAAAAGTGGAAACTTGTATTTGGATGTACTTCTGATCAGTGTGGGGCCACTGTTTGAGAGATTTTTGACCTTGTTTCAAAAACAAGAATCTTTTATTCATTTGCTCTATCAGGAGGCATGCAAGATGCTGATGAAATTCAAGCTTAAGTCCATCAAGGTTCCTGTCATTGGTAATTTGTTTGGGAAAAAGCTTCCGAGTGTGGATGTCATGAAGCCAGAAAACAGTTTGGATGAGAAAGATAGAGACGTTGGTGTAGAATGTTGCAGAGCATTGTTAAAACTGGAATTTTCATGGCAGAAAGTATTGGTGTTAGAAGTTAAGACATTCCTACAGGAGGTTTCAGTATACCTTGGTATATGTCTGCCTCCTGACAAGTCCTTTGTTCGAAATGCACAGTGCTTACATCAAGAAGTGGCATCTATATACACGAGGAAGCTTGCAGAAAGCTTACCAAATATCAGCAAATATCATGTGCCTCTTGTAATGAATGAGGGAAAAAGTCCCAGAAGAATGGATATAAGATGATAATAGAGAGCTTAAGAGGGTTGACCATTATTAGAACAGTGTTGCAGATCTGAAGTTTGACAGGAATGTTAAAGTATTCCCATCTTGAGAAAGTCGTCAAATCAGCTCTGTTTGGTTCATGGAAATGCAGGTGTTGAAAGTAGTTTGTCAGCAAATAGAAAGATATTGATAGAAAACCAAACACTCCTGTAGAAGAGTCTGTAAATGGATTAAGACTTACCAGAGATGCTTTCATGATGTACAAGGAAAACATTACTGATATTCCATTTACTCGGAGGTTACTTAGGACTGTGAAGAAATCACACAGTACATACAAAAATCATGTTAAGGAGGAAAAAGCGGAGTCCGAACTCTTGAAGAAACAAAAGCAAAATCAGATAGAGTAGTTTGACAGAAGCCATGAAAAAGAATGAAAAAAGAAAGAGAAAGCTATCAGAAAAAGGTTCAGAACTGAACAAAAAGTGAAGGAGCCTTTGAAGAAGAGTTTCAGAAGGTTTCACAGTTAAACCTGGGAATGAGGACATAACCCCTCAAGCCCTCTAATTGTGGTTGAAGTGGGTAATATGCACAGCATACTCTGAATTCTCGCCAGAACAGAGTCGCCTCATTAAATTATCTGCTCATGAGATGAGAACAATCTCTGCAAGCCTTGCCTTTGACCGTAATGTCTCTATAAGAGACATTGTCGAGGCTGTAATTTGGCATGCACAATCGACTTTCTCAAGTTTCTGTCTACGAGACTTAGCTCCAGAGAGACACACTCTGGATCTGGTAGGCCCAGTCTCAGTTGCACAGGCTGGTACCAGACCCAGTTGACAACAGCACAACCTTCAGATAGGCACCCTATGTGGCTTTCACTAGATTTGCCTGGAAATTTTATTTGGTAAGAAGATTTCATTTATTTCTTCTTCCCAGACGTAAACCATGTTGCCTTATGTTGTGCTGTTCGCAAGTTAGGAGAGTGGGTGAATGAGTTATTCTTCATATGAGGAATCTAACCCTCCTCCCATGAAGGTTACCCAGGTATAGGTAGGAGGCTTAACATTCCCTCCTCCTGTTACCTATTCTCCTAATGTTAATGTGATCAGGGAACTAATTGAAGGAGAAAGCAAATTTTTCAGTAAATTATGTTTCTCCTAAAATACTTACCCGATCACATACTTTAATACCCTCCTATCCTCCCTGCAATGCGAGCATCCACTGGGCTAGGTATCTTCTCCCTTTATTATTCATTACTGAAACCTGAGACCTCCTTATCAGACTTTCCTTTTAGTTAGTGAACATCATTTTATGCTCCCCTTTTATGTATTATGTTGAGTTAGTCTTGTGTAAGGGGGTTGCCCACCAGCTTTCAGATTATTTTTCTTGCTGGTTGTTTATTAGTATTGCTGTGTCATTAGTACTTTCCAACAGGGATTAGCACTATTGTAAAAAAATTTTCATTAGACTGAATCTACCTACACCTCCTCTGGTTTGTTTAATGCTTTCAGGTAATTACTTTTTGCCAGTTTTTTTTTCTTCTATTTAGTAAAGAGCAATACTAGATTCATAAAGGAGTATACTAGATTGGTGTGTTTCCATAGGTCACACACCTGCGCTTCATCTCTTATAAAGCCAGTATATTCGTCTGTCCGTAAACGGGTTTAGTAATCTTAAAGTGTTGTAGTTACATGTTGCACACCACTCATCATATATTGTATACATACAATACGTTATGTGACATTGTATGTACTTGTGTTTTTCATTAGTATTGTAATCTGAAAGTGCTGTAGCTACAGGTCTGACACCACTCATCGTTATTTGTATACGTACAATACAGTATGTGACATCGTAATTACTTGTACTTCTTATATTCTTTGCCTTGCTTACTTGTTTGTTTTCAGACTATAGGAAATGGCTAAACAAAACATGGGGAAAATATGGGCACAAGAAGGCTCCATTGGATTCCCACACCACTTGTCTTTTGTGCATGGGCTGCAGATGGACAGATGGATGTCTGCTTGCTGCCTCTGGCCTGATGATTGCCAGTTTGCTTATGCCTTCCCACTCTTTAGATTATTCTGCAAGTGCTCCAAAAAGTCAGGACCACCACTGCTCAGCTCATCTTGATATCCCATTTGTGATTCCAATGATCATGGTTCAGCAATCTTCTTGACCTGCTGATAGATCAGGCCAAGATATTACCTCAGAGGATGGACCTTCTGTTTCAGCACAGGGACTCCCTCCTACACAACCACCAGATTCTTCACCTTTATACTTGGCTCATCTCAAGCAATCCATCTGCCAGAACAAGCTTTTGAGCAGTGTTTCCAAATACATTATTCAGGCCACGAGATGCTCTACATCCAAGGTCAACCATGCCAAGTGAAGAACTTTTTGTGATTGGTGCAGTAGGAATTAATCTTAGCTGTCCCTCTTTGAGCGCAATGGCTTATTTTCTTCTCATCATTTTTTTAAGGGAAACAATGCTTGATTTCTACTATTAAGGGCTATAGGTTAACCCTATCAAACACACTCAAGTTTTCTAAAGACCCAGCCGTTGGTTTCAGATTCTCACATTGCCAACCTTATAAGGTATTTTGAGCTGCAGAGACCAGTGTCTCACTCACTTATACCAAAATGGAACTGCTCATGTGTCTTACGGTCTTTAACTAAAACCCACATTGAACCGTTGGGTAAAGCTACCTTTGAGAATCTTGCCCTCAAGACCATTTTATTCCTTAGTATTCGCGAGACAAAGAAATGAGCTTTGTGCCCTATCTATTAAATAGGATCATCCAAGGTTCAGTAACAATTACAAGTTTGTATCTCTCCTTTGCCAACCAGATTTTTTAGCCCAAAACCAGCTACCATCAGTAGCACCACTTCCTACAGAGATCCCCAGTCTTAGTTGTATCAGTACTGGGGATGAAGAAGATTTACTTTTATGTCCAGTTAGTGAATTAAGATTCTATTTGGCCATTTCTAAAAAGAAGAGAAAGGATAGGAAATGTCTTGTCCTCCCCTTAAAGGGCCCTGCTGACATTTCAGTATCCACTATTTCTAGGTGGATTGTCAAAACAAGAGAGCTTATCAGTCCCTGAATGATGGAGATCTTTCATTCATGATGAAGATAAAAGTCCATGAACTCTAAGCCATTGGATGATGTCATGAAGGCTGCATATTGGCGATCACACATGACCTCCTTTTACCTTCATTCCTTAACACATCAGAGTGAAGACATATTCTTTTGGGCCCATGGTTGCAGCACAAAAAGTAGTTGAAGTTACACATTATAACTTGCAGTAGTGGACATTCCTACAGCAAGGGTGATTATATCTATGTTTATACCAGTTCTTGAGGCCATCAACCTCCCACTCCACTGGCAAATTCAACTATATAATACTGACATGTAAAGTATTAAAAATATTAAAATGTAGTTTTTTGGGGGTTGGGGGGTTGGTGGATTCAAGTAAATTTAATTATGTAATACTTACCTGTCACTGTTAGATGCCTTCCTACCACCCTACTCTAATGTCCATCATTAGTCAAGGTCCTAAAAAGAATGGGGCTGTAATATTGTGCATGGGCATATAAGGTGGAGTCACACTGCATAGATGCATTAACAGGCATGAGGGCAGTTCAAATGGCCACTAATTACATCCAAGGCCAAGGGTGTTCCAAGTGATTGTCCTGTTGTTGTTTAAATTCCTGGGTTCTCATCATTCTCCAAGGTATAGATTATATGTTACGTAATTTTATGTAAAGAGTCGGGCCCACAGCAAAATACAACAAACAGTGATCATTTGGACCATCTGGAGATAATTATTTTGTTTGAAAGGTTGACCTTCTGGATAATCATTGGTTTTAATCAGTTGTGATTTAAATTTAGTGGGACATATGGGAGTCCATGCAAGGTAATAATGTGGATAATTGGAATCTGGATTATTGGCATTCTGCTGTATGTAGCTGTGAAGAAATTGTTTTCTTCTGTGTTAGCGTAACATCATAGGGATAAACCAATGATCATTAGTTGTAAAATGGCCGTGAAATTTAATAGACGAAAGTGGTAAAGAAAACATTACTGATATAAACTGTACACTACTCCAAAAAATTTTATAATTCAATGTAGAATAGGATGCATTCTACAATCCATGAATTTACTTACTGATGAAAATGTCATTTTTATTTCTCAAAAACCATGAAAGTTGATATCCACAAAAGTAAAGGAATTTACAGTACTTAAAAAGTAGAAGGAATAAGATCCATAGACACAAAATCAAATGTATGTCTTATAAATATTTCAGAAATATTGCAAACATTATATCTAGATGGAACTTGACTTTACTGAAGAATGTCTTTTGTTTTAGGACTTGTGTCGAAAGGAGTCAATATTATCAAAGCTACTCAACTTATGCATCCCAGTCTTTTATGACAGGTGCTTTTAGCTTCAAGAATTGGTTTCGAAAAAGTAATCTGAGAATGAAAATAGCTTAGAATTCTTGTATGTGAAAGTTAAAAATAATGTTTCAGGATATTTGTTTATGAAAAAAATTATATTTAGTTTAATAAGACAATACGTGGAGAAGAAGAGTATTTTGACTCAAGGGGATTAGGTTTGTACAGACATGATTTTTCTCAGTTTTAAAAGCGGAATTCCGCTTTACTCCTGACTTGAATCCGATTTTTTTTCGATATAGTCCATTTTTTATATCATCTCTGTTCCGGTTTTTTTAAAAAAACTGTCCGGTCCCATTCCGCAACGATCCTTGTAAAGTATTTGTTCCGTGTATTATTTAACAGACGATCGTTGTAAAGAGCATTCTGATTGGTCAAAAGTTTCTACTCCAATGAATCTTCGCATAATGGAAACTGATGGAAATGGAAAAAAAGAAGCATGCTTGCAAAATATGGCGTCTAGAGATATTGACAGAGACTAGGACACAAAATAGTTTGGATAAAGGTTTGAAAAATGTGTGGAGATGGGAATGGCTTGAGTGGAAAGTCGATGGAAATGTAGTTGGTCAGTTCATAAGAAAACTGAACGCTAGAGGACTGGCATTTTGTGATCTTTGCAAGAAAGATTTGAACTACGCCAGTTGCGGCTGGAAGAGTTAGGAGCATAAAACATTGAAACCTACAACTCCGTACAGAACATCAAATATGGCCTGAAGGCATTTGGAAAAAGTGCAATAAACTACTTTAAGAAGGAAGATTTCTTACACGAGAGGGCAAATGTAACCCTGTGCATATCGACAATACAAGGAGGAGCTTGAAAGGAAAAAAGCATTGTTGAGAATGAAAAGAAAAACTTGAACATTGAGCCAAAAAGTTAGTGGTGACAAAAAGAAAAGCTAAATAACTCTTTGCCAAGGCTGCAAAAAGAGCACAACTAGCATATCAATATCAACAGGTTGTGTCCAGTGGGGGAAAAGACAAGTGAATTTATGTGATTATGTGTATATAGTTGATGTATTTGGGTTGGTTTTTTTTACAAATTTGTTATGAAAAGAGAAAAGTGTAATATAATATGCGCTGCAAAAATTGACAAATTACTGTGACAGAATTACTGTGTGAACACTGACATGCACACGTAATAACTTCAGCACTAATATTATTGGAGAACAAGTTGATGTGACAATGAACATTGTGTAATTCTTCAAGTATTGTGTAAAGTTTTGGTAAGTTTGTTATTTTTTTCAGATGATTATTTTGCTGGAATGAAGTAAAAACTTTGCAATATATTATGATAATATGGTCCACCACTAGCAGTTTTGCATGTTTTGTACGAGTCTAAAATGCATTTTTGGCCGGGGGTCTTAGGCCCCCTGGCCCCACTGATCAGGGGCACCGCCCCTTGATACCCCGTTAGGGGAGGACCCCCAAACCCCCCTTCACATTTTCAGTTTTTGTTTTGGAGGACCACAATCATGTCTGTTTGTACCAGGCACAAGGCTTGCCAATGGTTTGATTTCCCTCTCCCTGCTACAGGTAGTGAATAGTCTTTGTCTTGACCACTATGTGCATTATTTTGTTTGCCAAAAACAATTGAGAATATGAAAAGTTGATGTGCAACTTTTTAAAATATTTAGATTGATGACATCATGTAAATGACATCACATAGCTAGCACTTGAACTTGTCTACCATGAGGGTAAAATGCATTTCTCTAATACAGGAAAAACTTATGATAGCTCCTTCAAGTGTTCAAGAAAAAAGCAATCTATAGTTACATTGTATTTCATTGCAGTCCAGTGGCTTGATTCCAGACCATACCACATTAAACCTGAACATCCTGCAGAAATCGGGACAAAACAGGTAATTTGAAGCTGTGATATGACCATAGAGTTGTATATTATTAAGGTCTTTAGTAGAAAAAAGCAGTCTGTTTTAACATTGTATTTCATTGTAAGCTCATATTTGTGAGACAAGAAATGATGAGTGTAAGAAGGAGGTGCAGAAGATATTTGAGCAAATCGGGTATTTTGAAGCCGTGAGGTTATCATATAGTTTTATAGTATTAGGGCCTTGGATAGGTTTTGTTATTCACCTGAAAGACTAAATGTCTGATGTTTCTTTATGCAGACATCCAGTAGTTTTCCAGTACACTTTCTCACCCATTATCAGAGTTCACTTCAGGTCATTAGTAATACCAGATAACTGATCTGTAGAAAACTCTATAATGCAGATTTGTATTTTTGAAGGTTGTCACTTCAACATGATTTTGATAGAGTATATCAGAAATGTTAACCCTGTCAGGTTTAGCTTTGTTCTGACTTCTTGAATAGAATAATTGCAGTGTTCTCTGTTGTATTTTTAAGCACCAGTATATTTAGTGATTATTTTATGTTTTATGTACCGAAACTGATATAAATCAGTAACATCTTGATTGTAAAATACTTTTATCCATAAAATTTGCAAATCTTTGTACACATTTTTTTCCTTCATTGGAAATGCATAAAAATTTATTGGAGAATGCCTTTATAAGAAATATAAAGGGTTTCATTCAAGTATTTTTAGTGTCTTATTTGGGATGCACAAATTACACAAGTGTCAAAATTACATGGATTAATATAGTAATTGTTAGTTTAATGAATGTTCAACTGGCTCATAGCTCTTCCAGTATGAGGGGCACTGGTTTTGAATGTTGGAGACCTAGTGTCACTAAATTTTCTAGTTTCATATGGAAGTTATTATATCCAGATCTACCCAGAATTGGAAGATTTATGTATATGTTTTTTTTTTTTTATACTCATCATTGCCTTTTGTAATTGGAACCCTATAGTAATCACCTTTTTCATTTGACTCTCTATTTACACTTCTTGTAACCACCAAACATCTGCAACCCATATACTTAATTTTATGCCATTTGGTAAGTCAATTGCATATTACACACAGATATGCAATTTAAATGTTTCATTTGTTTCCAGTCCAATTTTGATGGAGTGGTTGCTGTTTTCCATCAGCTTTAAATCTCCTCTACATCTGATCCTTGTAACCAGCACAGTTAAGAAACCATTCATAATATTCTGATGCCTTTTTGTGTGCACATTGTCTCATAAACGTAGATATGCCATTTATCAGTTTTGTCTCCGCAGTTCCATTTAGGATATAGTTATAGCCCTTTGGCAGTTAACTTCAGCTCTTCAGATGTTGCCTGTGATTGTGGACTATTCAACATTATCCATATGAACATGGTCTCATAGACTTTGATGTGACTTTTATGGATTTAACCTCGTCTAATCCATTTTGGACAGAGCTCTGGTCCTTGTCAAGCAAATTCTTGTCTTCACATGAAAACTTGGAATGGTGTTTGCGTTCAGCATAGCTAAAGAACCCTTCAAGATATTCTGATTGAATTTAGGAGGAACTTTGTCACTTTCATCTAGATGTGCCTTCTTTGAGTTTTGTCTTATCTAAACCATTTTGGACAGAATTATGGTCCTTGTCAATCAACTTCATTGCTTTACATGGAATATTGCTTGTAATCAGTATAGGTGAAGAACCATTGAACATATTCTGATGCATTTTGATGTGAACATTGTTTCATAGACTTAGATGTGTCTTGTATAAGCTTTGTCTTATTTGCACCTTTTTGACAGAGTTATGGCCCTTGTCAGACTTCATATCTTTATATAGGATGTTGCTTGTAATTAGCATAGGTCAAGAACTATTCAACATAATCTGAAGCAGTTAAATGTGAACATTGTTTCATGGACATGAGTCTTTTTTGTAATTTCTACTCCATTTAGGAGAGAGTGGTGTCCCATGTTTATCAGCTTGATATCTTAACACGGGATGTAGCTTGTATTAGTGAGTCCTTGAAGGAACTTGATATCAACCATTCCATGTCATCATTGAGAGGAGTCAGAGTCCCTGAATGCCAATGTTCTCCTTTGTTTTTCCCACTAAAAGTTCCTCTGTTTAAGGCCATACAGAACAAATTGTAGTGAGCAGGGCCCTTTGCAATGCACCCATCAATAATAGCTCTGTGTATCCTTGCCAGCAACCTGAACAATGTGACAAACGATCTGTATGAGGAGAACCAAAAGAAGGAAGAGCAGATAAAGATGTTAAATGTGCAGGTGGAGACGGACAACAAAGAGAAAAAGTGTCTGCATGAGCAGATAGAAGCCTTGAAGCTACAGGTGAAAACGCAGCAGGCAGAGGTGAAGAAATCTGAGTTGAAACTACAGGTAAGCCATGTGGGACTTGATAATAAATCAAAACATGTCTAACGAGATGAAATGACAGTTCAGGGAATGAGCCACTTGTACCATTTACTGCCAGACAGTTGGCGATGATTTGTGTGTTTTATCATTCATTTTAATCCATCCAATTAGTATCAGTTTCAGTGGTCTCATCACCACGCCATTGAATGGCTTAATGAAGAAGCAAGAAACATCCACAAACAAACTGGAGTATTACATTTATCTTCTGAACTGAGAGATAATCTACATGACAGGCTTGTTTTAAACACTTTATTTAGAAGTATCCTTTGCCATATATTTTCGATTTGGATTATCTCACATAATTTATTTAAAGATATTGAATGTTGTAAAAGTTTGTAAGGTATGATAATTCTTCTTGTTTCATATATATGCTGCTGGTTCACTTTTATGTATCCCCCATGTCTGTCCATCTGTCAGTCTGTTATACCTTGGTTAAGTGTTGCATTTAGGTCAGTTTACAGGCACTTTATTGTTCTTTTTTTTTTAATACCAAAACATTTATGACCTAAATTTATTTAGATAATAAAGCTTGTAAGGTATGATAATCTTATTCCATATAAATGGTTGACAGTTTCCCTACCTGCCATAACATGGGTCATGCAAAAAACGCAATTTTTTTACTACTAAACCCTTTGACACAGTCGTCTTTCGAAAAACACAGTTATCAGTAATCTTCAAAGAAAAAAAAAAGAAAAACACCCACCACCTCAATATATGCCCTTAACATGTAGCTTGTATAAACAGTAAACAGTTCTGTTTAGAGCTCATGTAAAACTATCCTTGGGGCAGTTTATACAGCTAATTGTCATAGAGGCAATTAAAAGGCAAGGTGGTCAAGTGCACACAACCACCATTTCACATATTAATCAGCTGACAGTAGCTAGGGTAATGTGTTAAGTCCTTTGAAGATTGATGTGGGGGAGACCACAAGGCTAATTTGTGGTCTCCCCGACAGCAAGAGAGAATGTTTAAGCCATATTTATTGAAGATTATTGCAAGTGTGTGAACAGCAGCAATTTTTCTTTGAAGTCGGATTTTACTCCATATATAAAACACAAAGCATGATTATCTCAGTAGTCAGAATAGTGTTCAACTGTGATTCATTTTTGAAGGCAAATTGTCAAAATGCATTTCCTGTGATTCAAGAAACAATGAGCTATCAGCAAAGCAAGCAAAAGCCAGCAAAACTAAATTTCAAAACTCCTGGTTGACGGAGTTTGACTTTTTGAAGCATAGCAGCAAGGGGGAGCATTTCATTCTTTGCACATACTGCAAACACAATATCAACATTAGTCAGTCTGGACTGTATGACAGTTGTCAGAATAGCAGCAATGCCTGTATGTAAGAGTGGGACAAACCAGAACATATTCAACATGCTAAATTGAGCATTCAGATTAGCTCTCTTATTATCATTCATTATCTTAATCATGTTAAAATAACAACTAGTAATTGACCCATGCTTTTCAGGATGATTTTAGCCATGAAATAGATTGGTTGAAAGACAATAATAAGCACACACTCATGTTTACGCAGTTGATCTGTGTTGATAAAGAGATTGCATTAACACCTGTACTGGACAGAGGCATTTATTACTGCTGCATTACCTATAAGGCCCCCCATTAGGCTTGAAAATATTATGTCCCCTCTCCCCACCCCACCCCCAATCAAATGTTCAGTCCCAAATAAATGTGATGTATATTTTCTTTTCTATAGAGACAATCATATCTCATGGTCAAACTGCATTGGAGATAGTTTTGACAATTGTAACGTTATGGTTGGCAAGAACAACTCAGTTCTGACCAGTATTTGCTCAGATAATCCAGCAGGGAAGTTTGAACAAGAGTACCATCCAGTCTCTAATGAGTGCAAAGACGAACACAAATGACACTTGCATTACCTTCAAATCCCCCTAGTGAACTATTGAGAGCAGCAAATACTGCTTCTGATTAGCCTATATTTTGCCATCAAATATATTTTACAGACAGAAACTTGGTGTATGTTTTTATAGAATGTCTGTGGTTGTGATTATGTGAGTTGTTTGCACATATGTGTATGTGTGTGGTGGTGATATTTAACAATGCTAAGTCTACAAACTATTTCTAAATCTACCAACTATTTTTTCTTATTAAGTGTATTAAATACTTTAAAGAAAACAGACAAGTTAATTCTTTTATTCACATTTAAATTTCCAATCACTTTCTTTAGGCTTATGTGAAAAAGATCGCTTATTCTCAATCGGATGAGGTCACTTTGTGGGGTCATGTGCACTGACCCCCATTGGGACCTCAAAACACTTTTTTGGGTCTCAAAAACCCACCAACACTGTCAGGGAATATGGCAGGTATGAGTTTCTCATCCATATTATTGTGATTTTAGAACTACAAATCCATGAATGAAATGTGGAGAATGACAAGTATATGTTGATGGCTCACTTTTATTTTTATGTCTCTCCCCATGTCCATCCTCTGTACATCTGTCAGTCTGTCATACCTTAGTTGAGTTTTGCATTTAGGTCAGTTTTCAACCACTTTATTGTTCTGTTCTTGACCAAAACATGTTATGTCCTAAAATTATCCAGATAATTGGCATTCCACTGTATGTAGTTGTGAAGAAAATGTTTTCTTGACTATTAGCATAACCTCATGGAAATAAACCAATGATCTAATTGAGTGTGCACATACTCAGTGACTGGCTTTTCTATGATCCTTCAGAAAAGAAGATCTCGTGACTGTAGTAAGCATTTTGGTAACTGCATATTTAGCTGTAAATTAATTATGTAATTTAGTGTAGAAAACCATAAGAAAAGATTAACTGATATGAGCTGTACTTGAGTAAACCAGTTGTGTAATTAAGTGTAGACAATTTCAGGTTTTGAGCAGCATAGTTTTGATATGTTGTTAGAATGACATATGCATTTGTGCAAAACCAAAATCTTTAGACTGAAGTAACAGAGAATATGGACGTGTAACTTTAGTTTGAGCAATTTCATTTTTTTATTTTTTGCTTTTTTTTTGTTGTTAAAATAAAAGTTCAACTTTGAAGCTGCACTGTGTTAAGTTAACAATAGCTTTATATTAGTTTTCATGTACATTTCGGCAGTAAATGTTGGTCTTTGCACTTAAGTCGACTTTACATTTGGATCTAAACGGGTTGATTTTTTTTTTGTTTGTTTAGACAAATTTTTGGTATTTGCTAACATTAACTTTATACAACATGTACAGTGCAACCTCCTTTTTTAATTGAGCAATTCAAGTGAACCAGTTTTGCTGTTTAAAGCATGTTGTGGCTAAGCGGAGGCAAATTTCTTGCTTTTTTGTTTGCGTTACAGCACTAACAATATAGACAAAGCTAGCACGCATTTACATGTCTTTCACCTAGTTCGATTGACATTTTGTTTTAATCTCTATTGGGATAAATATGCTGTCTTAAGTGACTGCTTCTGTGTGCTGGGGAAAGGTGCTAGAAATACAGAAACGAATGTTCACAGTGTAGAAAGTGCACATACAAGTTTTAAAATTGAAGAAACTAAAAAATGCTATTGACATGTTTGCTTACAATTTACCTCAGATGTTCAGGAGGTGAAAATAGTTCCAGAGAGTTAGCAGTCTTCTCTGAAATGCACATCAGAAGTAAGGCCTAGCTGTGTACTTGCAAAACCAATCAAACCAGTCATTCAGATATCAAAGTAAAGAAAATTGTAGATTCTTTGAACTTAACCTAGTATATGCACATTTCTCTTTTCATAACAAGAAATGCCAGTGTGAAAACTAGGAGGTTACAATTTCAATAAATTTTTCACTCTCTGCAAAAATCTGATGATCAGAAGCACAACATCTGCAAACAATGTAAATCTGCAGTCCAATATGGCAGTTATTTAAAACAAAAGATTGAAGTATTTAAATGTGCTTTTTGCTCACCTGGACCTAAGTGATCGTATGGTATGATCATGTATCTGTCATGCATCATCCATTGTGAATTGTCCATCTGTCCATCAGCAATTGCTTGTTACCACTTAGGAATCCATGTTTCTGATCTGATTTCAGTCAAACTCAATATGGGTTTATATTATCAAAATCTCAGACAAATCGATGATAAAAAAGCACGATCCATGCACATTAATGAGGTGATCTTGCATCTGATTGGTTATATCATTATGCTTATATCATTATGGTCTTAAATGAGTTTGATAATGAGCAAGATCCACACATACGAGGCAATCATGCATCTGGTGGACTGAGCTTCTTACCAGTCTAGAGACCACATGTCTGGCCTGATTTTGATGAAACTTGGAATATCTGTGTATATCATTAAAATCTCAGGCAGGTTCAGTAATAAGATCCATGCATACTAACTAGGTGATCTTGCATCAGATTGGCTGAAATTGTTATGCCTCTGGAAGCCATGTTTCTAATCTGATTTTGATAAAACTTGAAATCAGGGCTTATATCATCAAGATCTTGGGTGGATTCATTAGTGAGTGAGATCCACACATATTAATGAGGTGATCTTACATATGATTGGCTAACCTTGTTACCACTCTGGAGCCCAGATTTCTGATCTTATTTTGGTCAGACTTGGAATATATGCTTAAATCATCAAGATCTTCTACATGTTTGATCATGAGCAAGATGTATGCTTATTAATGAGTTAATCAGTGACCCCAGGTGGTGATGTGGTCTAAGGTGCTCACCTTTACAGATCACTCACATCTCACTTCTATCTGCTTGGGTTCGAGTCTCGGCTTGGCCAACATGGGTATATGAGAAAGCTTAAAGCATGCCATAACTTCTCGTGGGTTGGTGGTTCTTCCCGTGGTCATCCCGGGTTCTTCCTCCAACAAATATACTGCCGGCATATATAGCCTATCATGTGCTGAAAAATGGCATTAAAACCACAAAACCAAACCTTATGAGTTAATCTTGCATCTGACTGGTTAAGGTTGTTGCTACTATGAAAACCACATTTCTGATCCCATTTTGATCAGTCTTGAAACGTCAGCTTGTATCATAGAACTCTTAGATAGGTTTGATAATGAGTAAGATCCATGTGTATCAATAATGGAATCTTGGAGCTCGTTGACTAAACTTAAACCTGGAATGTATGCTTTTATCATCAAGATCTTGGACTGTGTCATAATGAGGAAGATTCATGTATATTTATGAAGTTATCTTACATGTGATTGGATGAGCTTATTACCTCTCTGAAAGTCGTGTGTGATCCGATTCTGGTCAGTATTGGAATATGACCTTGTGTCATCAAGATCTTTGATTAATTTTGAAAGTAAGTGTGATCCACATATTAATGAGTTGATCTTGCATCTGATTGGCTGACAATGCTACCACTCTTGAAACCATATTGTTGTTTATTATCCTCAAGTTTTGGATGACTTTCATTATGAGCTAGAGACTTTGCATATTAATTATGCCTTTATCTTCAGAAATAATTTTTTTCAGGATATAGTAAAACATAAAATCAACATGATAGCAACTTTGGGAGATAATTTACATGTGATGTGTTCTTACAGTATAACATAAGCCTGCTTTGTGAAATGGTCAATTGTTAAGTTGTGTAAGCAAGGTAAGTGATATTAGGCTTACTTGGATCTCATATTATCTCTATCAGTTGATCAGCAGTTGTTTGTTATCAATTCTACTAAACTACTTGGAGGAAAG
Source organism: Margaritifera margaritifera (assembly GCA_029931535.1). Classification (NCBI taxonomy): domain Eukaryota; kingdom Metazoa; phylum Mollusca; class Bivalvia; order Unionida; family Margaritiferidae; genus Margaritifera; species Margaritifera margaritifera. The sequence goes on along the minus strand of JAQPZY010001658.1, from coordinate 5,741,450 downwards.
TCATAAAACTTGGCACACAGTTTCATCCTGAAGTGTAGTTAGTCCTAAATAAAACTGATGGCTCCAGATACATCCAGTATGGCCACCTTCCAAATCTTGATATTTTTTGCTACTCCTGGTCTTTTCGACAATGGGATTCCACTAAAAGACTTCTTGTGACTTATAGATGATCCTAAATGAAAATGGTTCCAATCTGATATCCAATCCAAGAAAATATTATAGGCTACTCCTTCTGAACGGATGGTCATATTGACATAGGATTTTCACAAGAAGACTTCTTATGACTTGTAGATGGTCTTAATGAAAATCGTGTTGATCTGATATGTAGCATGGCTGCCATGGTGACCTTCTTGTAAATCTTGTTATCCCTCGCTACTCCTCCAGAAGGGATCGTCTTATTGACAATGGTGTTTTCACTAAACAACTTCTTCTGACATGTAGATGATGTAGATGGTCTGAAAGGAAAATAGTGCCACTTTGACATCTAACATAGCTGCCATGATTGCCATCTTGAAAATCTTGTTATTACTACTCCTTCTAAATGGATGGTCATATTAACATGGAGTTCTCACCAAAAGACTTCTTAAGATGTCTTGTTGGTTCTAGATGAAAATGATGATGATCTGACATTTAGTATAGCTGACATGGCAGTTATCTTGAAAATCTTGTTATCGCTGATCCTGCTGAACAGAAAGTCATATTGACATGAGGACTTGAGATTTCTAGTTGGTCCTAAATGAGAATGGTGCCAATCTGGTATCCAGTATGGCCCTAACTGCTGCCATCTTGAAAATCTTATTGCTAATCCTCCTAGATGGAATGCCACATCAACATTGGTTTTTAACAAAAGAAAAAGTTACTTAACTGTTTACAGTCATTTTAGTAGTCCTTCTTGAAGTAACTTCCTTTTGACTTAATACATTTCTCCTATCGTGTGATACATGTCCTTGATATGTCCAGCAGTCTGTCATGTGACAGAATTTATAGTGACCTGGTGATTGTATCCCTTAGTTCTTCTCAGTTTTCATAATGAATTTTGGAAAAAGCCAGAAGTCACAAGGAGCCAAATTTGGGCCATATGATGGGTGATTTAGGGTTACAGTTTTTGTGGGGCTTGCATTACAAACTTGCATGTGTGTGCATGGTCTTGTCCTAGTGCAAAATGAAAACACCCCTCAGTAGGTCTGGACACTTTTTTCATATAGCCTCATATAAATTATATCTGATTACTGTGGCATAGTATCATCCCTTCACTGTGTTCTCTGGTACCATGTGGTTCAGAATTATTCCTTGTGTGTTGAAGAACATAATGCACACAACTTTTCCAGTATATTTGGAAAGACATGCTTTTATAGGGAATGGTGAACTTGTGTGCTTCCATACTGCTTTGTCTCTCGGGTCGAAAGTAGTGTATCCAAGTTTTTTCATTGCATGTAATGATCTTATTTAAGAAATTATGGCTTTCTACTTTGTACCTGTATAATTCCTGCAGATATTTACCCTTCTGAGCTAAAAAAAATCAGATAATTCAATGCCCGGGGCTACTCTATGTCAAGATTGGCCCCCTCCTGTATTCTGAGTGAGTTGCCCATTTGGGCATGTCAAAACTTAAGTGTTATATACTTTGCCTCAAAGTAACCTTGAGTGCACTGACAAAATAAAGCTTTTTAATTTTGAAGTTCTTGAAAGACACTGGTAAATTATTGATGTTCAGTCCCATGCAGGGGCTCTATCTGTAGGTACTCTATATTGTAAATTGTCTGCTTTATTATATCGAAAACTGAAAACGTTTTGTACAAAGGAAAGCATGTGGCATGTGACTGATGAATAGGGAACAGTACTGTTTCTGTTCTCCTTTTTACATTGAGTACCTGTAATTAGTGCTCATTTGTCCTGAATGAATAATAATGAGCTGTCCTTTGCTCGTGCTGATTTGTTAATGCATCACTAGTTAAATATATCAAGCATTCCTATGCAGTTATTTGATCATTAAGCTAAGCTAAGGGATTAGTGCTGTCCAAGAGCCTCCAGTGCAATGTGTTTCATCCTAAAGGAACTGAGATAATCACATTGTATTTTAAAACTTGTTATATAAACTGCATTTTCTAAAAAATCTAAGATTTTCTCTGGTGGTATGTGATTATAAAGGTTCTTCATTGAGTTCATAACAAAAACTTCTTTATCACGGGTGAAAGTCGACACACTTGACAAGAATGTGTTCCACTGTCAGTGGACCTCATCCCAGTATAATCCTCATCTGATGTCCAGTATGGCAGACCAGAGTAACCATCTTGAAAATCTTGTTATTGCTACTCCTCCTACATGGATCATCATGTCAGCATGGGGTTTTCGCTAAAAGACTTATGATGTCTTGCTGCACCTAAATAAAAATGGTGACGATCTCACAAGTCTAGGACAACTACCTCCTGGTCAGTTACCCTCTGTGTCAATTACCCCTGTGTCAGTTACCCCCATGAATCATTTCTTTAATGATAACAAATAATAAATATTCAGTAATCTAATTTAATATTCACAGCAAAATGAACCCTCGCTTCAATAATAACAAATAATAAATATTAAGTACTAACAACATAATGGTATTGTGGTTCTTTGATCATTTCTGACTCCATTCTGAATTGAGAAGGACTACAATAATCTAATTTAATGCTGAATCCTTGCTTTAGTAATAAGAAATAATAAATACTAAGTAAGTTAATTTAATGTTCACTGCAGAATAACAGCACTAGACTTAGAATTTAAAAATTAAGGTTATGCGCATTTCCACATAATCGAATAATTGTTTGTTTACTGTAAGTTTGAACTACAGACAGCAATGTTTTTTTTTTTTAAAAACTTAGCGTTTTCATCCAAAAACCCATTAGAGTTTATATCAATAATATGGATGTTTTCTTATGTTCCAAAAACTATAATTCTTCTAGCTGTTTGACCAGAGTCATAAAAGAGAAACTCTTGCCCATCTTTGATAATCTGATATCGGTTAGGGATTGCCAAATCTTCCACTTGTACTGGTAAAGGAACAGGGTTTCCTGTTTGTTTTCTACAGTGCCAGACAGTTTGATGTAATAAATGGATTGTAGGTAGGTTTGCTGCAGCATCTTGACTTAGTGTTGCTACTGATTGGCTAATGATTTGTTGAGGAGTTTCTTCTGTTTCCTCTGCTCTTCTCTTCATTGCCTGTACAGACAACAGTATTTCTCTCCATGCTGGTTCAGGTCCTTGAGCATGTTCATGCAAACGCAAAACAATCTCTTGACTTCTCACTTTTACTTCGCTTTGCATGATGCTGCATTATGGCATTGCTTGCATTTGAAAGATATTACTTCATTAGACAAATTTTTCTGCTTGACATGTACATAATCCTCAAAAATGACATGTCTTTTCCTCTTTCTGATTTAACAAATTCCATTATTACATAGACTAGTTCATGTAACTATAAATCTAAGTAGAGTGTGATTTTTTCTGAATTTTATTCACTATTTATTTAGAAAAGATCAAAGAACCACAATGCGTTATTGTAGTTAGTCATTCCAAGTTCTGATCAATTAGCATGAAATGATCAAAGAAAAGAAACACAATGCCTTGTTTTAGTTAGGCGTTCAAAGTTCTGAACTATTAGTGTGAAATGATCAAAGAACAACAATGCCTTATTGTACTGAATCATTCTGAGTTCTGATCAATGAATCAGAACCAGTGATCAATCTCAGTTCAGATTGAAGTTAGAAATTATCATAGAACCACCACAATGCCCTGCTGTAGTTAAATATTCGAAGTTGTGATCAGTGAACACAAGAAAAAAAATGAATGAACCAGAACCAGTGGTCCTTCTCAGTTTTAGCCATATTCATATTAGAGTTAGGACTATTCATGAACTAGAGGGGTTATTGACCGGGGCATAATTGTCCTGATACAATCTGATATGGTCACCGTGGCAGCCATCTTGAAATCTTGTTATCACAACTCCATCTGAACAGAAAGTCATATTGTTGTGGGGTTTTCACCAAAAGACGACTTCTAATGTCCTGTTGGTCTTAAATGGAAATGGAGCCGATCTGACGTCCAGTGTGACTGCCACACAGTGGCCATTTTGAAAATCTTGCAATCGCTGCTCCTCCTGAATGGATGGTTGTATGAACATGAGCATTTCACTAAAAGACTTCTTATGATGTATAGTTTGTCCTACATCCAAATGGTGCTGATCTGATGTCTAATATGGCTGCCACAAGAGCCATCTTGAAAATCTTGCTATCCCTACTCCTTCAAAATGGAAAGTCATATTGACATGGGGTTTTCATCAGAAGACTTTTTTATGATGTCTAGTTAGTCCTGAATGAAAATGGTGCCAATATAATATCTAATATGTCTTCCACAGTGGTCAGCTTGAAAGTCTTGTTATCATTACTTTTCCTGAATGAATGCTCATATCAGCATGGGGTTTTCACTAAAACACTTCTTACAGTGTTGATCCTAAATTAAAATTGTGCTGATGTGACATCCAATATGTGACAAGCTGAAAAATCTTGTTTTCAGTATTCCTGTTAAATGGAAAGTCATTTTGACATCGAGTTGTCATCAGAGGTGTTCCTGTGGTATCTAGTTTGACCTTGATGAAAATGACTAACCTGCAGTATGGTGGCCATCTTGAAAATCTTATCAATTGTGATCTTTAAGGAACAATTGTATTGACATTGGTCTATAAACACTTCTCACTATATATGTGGTTGGTCGTAAACGAAAATGATGCAGATATGACCCCCCTGTATGTGACAGATTTCATAACAGCTACTTTTCCAGAATAGATGACCATAATAACATCTTTTTAAAAAAACAAGCTTCTTTCTTGCAGTATATAGTTGTTCCTGTATCAAAATGATGCTGATACAACCTCCAAAATGACTGTCTTTCATGCTATGGCTACTTTTCATGAACAGATGGTCATATCAGCATGGGATTTTCACTTAAACACTGTAGCGATATTTAGCTGGTTCTGAATAAGATATGTGCTCATTTAACCTCCAGTATTGTGCCATAGTTGTCTCTCAAAAGCCAGCATGACCACTTTTGTGAAGGAATTTTGAAAACCAGACCTAATTGACCTTGGGGTCAAGTCAAAGATCATTGCTTGCATTTTTGTACGTCATTCAACTTCATGAACACAGTGATGTGTGTGAACTGAAGTGAATTTTGACCAGACTTTGTATTTAGTTGCATCCCAATGAACAAGTTGATAGTATGAATGGATTTTTATCATTTATCCATGTTGTGGGTACATCTGTTCTACAATCTATGAATTTAAGTACTGATGAAAATGTCATTTTTTCTATAAAAAAACATGAAAGCTGATATCCACAAAAGTAAAGAAATTCACAGTATTTAAAAAGTGGAAGGAATAAGATCCATAGAAACAAAATCAAATGTATGCCTTATAAATACTTTAGGAATATTGCAAACATTATGTCTAGATGGAACTTGACTTTACTGAAGAATGTCTTTTGTTTTTGTTTCAGAAAATGTGTCTAGAAAAGAGTCACAATGTTATTGAAGCTTTCTTGACTTATGCAATCCAATTTTTTAAGACAAGTGCTTTTATCTTCAAGAATTAGTTTTAGAAAATAATCGGAGATTTAAAATAGCTTGGAATTTTTTTATGTAAAAATGTAAAATCATATGTTTCAGGATTATTTTTTTTTTTAGTTCTAAATTCAGTTTGTGCCAGGAACAAGACTTGCCAAGGGTTTGATTTCCATCTCCCATCTACACATGTTGTGAATAGAGTGTTTTTATGCTATAAAATATGTGCATTATTGCAAAAACATTCATAATATGAAAAGTTAATGTGCAACTCTTGTATTAAAATTTGTGGATTGATGATATCAGGTAATTGACATCACATAGGTAGCACTTGAACTTGTCAACCCTGAGGGTAAAATACATTTATTTTTAGTCCAGGAAAACACTTAGGATAACTTTTTGCACTGAGCAAAAAACAAGCAATCAGTTTTTTATATTGTATTTCATTACAGCAGGAGCACACAATCATGTGGCAAGAAATTGTTGAGCGTAACCAGAAAGAGCAGCAGCTACTTGAACAAATCCGGTATTGTGAAGCTGTGAGGTTATCATAGAGTTGTATGTTATTAGGGCCTTGGATAGGTTTTGTTATACACCTGAAACAATAAATATCTGATGTTTTCTTCATGTAGGCATCCAGTAGTTCTGCGATAGACTTTCTCATCCATTATCAGAGTTCACTTCATATCCTTAGTAATACCATGCAACTGACCTGCAGATAACTCGGTAATGCATATTTGTAACTTTGAAGGTTATCATTTCAACCTAGTTTTGATAGTGTATATCGGAAATATTAACCCTATCACTGATAGGTTTAGCTTTGTTTTGAATTCTGTAATAGAATGATTGCTTGTTCTACGGTTTATTTTTATGCACCAGTTTGTATAGTAGGTGATTATTTTATGTTTTATGTACAGATATTGGCTGAGTAACACTTTTACCCATAAAATCTGTGTACCTTTTTACAAAATGTTTTCCTGAAGTGGAAATGTACAAATTAATAGGAAAATGCCATTATAAGTAATATAAAGGGTTTCATTCAAGTATTGTTAGTGTCTTAATTGAGATGCACAAATTACACAAGTGCCAAAATTACATGGGTTAGTATGGTAATTGTTAGTTTTATGAATGATCAGCTGACTAGTAGCTCTTCAAGGGTGAGGAGGGGCACCTGTTTTGAATGTTAGAGACCTTGTGTCACTGAATTTTCTAGTTTTGTATGGAATTTATTAATCTATCCAAATCTACCCAGAACTGGTAGATTTATGTATTTTGATTTTTTTAAAACTGATCAATGCCTTTTGTAGTTGGTGATGCAGGAGCCCTATAGTAGTCACCATTTTCATTTGTCTGTCTGTCAGTCTATTTACACTTGTAGCCACCAAAGCTCTGCAACCCATACACTTAATTTGATGCCATTTGGTAAGTCAGTTGCATATTGCATATTACACACAGATGTGCCTTTTAAAGGTTTCATTTTTTTCTGGTCCAATTTTGATGGAGTGGTTGCTGTTTTCCATCACAGATGATCCTTGTAAACAGCATGGTTAAGGAGCCATTCATAATATTCTGATGCCATTTTATGTGTCCATTGTCTCATAGACCTAGATATGCCATTTTATGGGGAGGGGGGGAGGTATTGTCAGCTCCATTTTGGATAGAGTTATGACCCTTGGCAGTTAGCTTCAGATCTTCATATGGGATGTTGCATGTAATCAGCATAGCTTACAAACTATTGAACATATTCCTATGCAATATGGTATGAATAATGTCTTATAGGCTTTGATGTGACTTTTATGGATTTAATCTTGTCTACTCCATTCTGACAGAACTCCACGCCCATGTAAAGCAAATTCATATCTTCACATGGGAACTTGGAATGTTGCTTGCATTCTGCATAGCTGAAGAACCCTTCAATGTATTCTGATGGCATTCAGTGAAAACACTGTCACTTTCACCTAGATGTGCCGTTTAAGGGTTTTGTCTCATCTACACCATTTTGGACAGAGTTATGGTCCTTGTCAATCAAATTAATTTTTTTACATAGCATGCTGCTTGTAATCAGTGTAACTCAAGAACCATTCAATATATTCTGATGCATTTACATGTGAACATTGTTTCATACCCTTAGATGTGTATTGTGTGGGCTTTGTCTTGTCAACACCATTTTGGACAGAGTTATGGCCATTGTCAATAACCTATATATCGTTGTATGGAAAGTTTGTAATCAGCATAACTCCAGAACCATTCAACATATACTGAAGCATTTTTGTTTAAGTGAACATTGTTTCATAGACCTAGATGCATCTTTTTTTGTCTTGTCTGCTCCATTTTGGACAGAGTTGTAGCCCTTGTTTATCAGCTTGATGTCTTAACACAGGATGTTGCTTGTATTGATGAATACTTGAAAGAATTTTGAAATCAAGCATTCCATGTCATCATTTAGAGAAGTCATGGTCCCTAAATCCCCATCTTCACCATTGTTTTTCCATAAGAAGTTCCTCTGTTTAAGGCCCATACCGAACAAATTGTAGTGAGCAGGGCCGTTTGCAATGCTACCATCTTTAATAGCTCTAGTAACTCATGTGATTTATGTTGTGTGTCCTTGCCAGGAACCAGAATGATGAGAAAGAGCGTCTGCATGAAATGACACAGCAGCAAGTAGATGACTTCAATCTACAGATCAAGACATACCAGAACAGTCAGTCAGAGATGCAACAAAAGGTATGCCCCAGGGGACTTGATAATAAATCAAAACAGGATGTAGTACAAGATGAAATGACAGGTCAAGGAACGGGCCACTTGTAACATTTACTGCCAGGCAGTTGTTGGCTATGATTTGTGCGTTTTATCCCTCATTTTTAATCCATCCAGTTAGTGTCGACTTCAGTGGTCTCATCACTTGGTAACCAAGCCATCGGATGATTTAATGAAGAAGCAAGAAACATTCATACACCAACCAGAGCATTACAATTAACTTCTGAATTGAGAGATAATCTACATGACAAGCTTGTTTTAAAAACTTTTTTCTGAAGTATCCTTTAGCATATATTTTCAGTTTGGATTCCCTTACAGCATTTATTTAGAGATATTAAATGTTGTAAGAGTTTGTAAGGTACGATAATTCTTCTTATTCCATATATGTGCTGCTGGCTCACTTTTATGTCTCTCCCCATGTCTGTCCGTAAGTCGGTCTGTTATACCTTGGTTAAGTGTTGCATATGGGTCAGTTTTGAGGCACTTTATCATTCTGTTTTTGTTTTGTTGTTTTGTTTGTTTTTTAATTCCAAAGCATGTATGACCTAAACTGATTCAGATAATAAAGTAAGTAAAGTATGATAATATTCTTATTCCATATAAATGGTTGACAGTTTTTCATCCTTAGTGTGAATTTTGAACAGCAAATCCATGAATGAAATGTGGAGAATGACAAGTATATGTTGATGGCTGACTTTTTTTTTTATATCTATCCCCATTACTGTCCATCCTTCTGTACATGTGTCAGTCTGTCATGCCTTAGTTGAGTGTTAATGATATGATGATTGATTAAGCTTGTTGCCACTCTGGAAACTATATTTCGGATCCAACTTTGATGAAACTTGAAATATGGGCTGATATCATCAAGATCTTGAATGGTTTAAATAATAAGAGAGATCCATGCATTGTAATGATGTAATCTTGCAACTGATTGGCTGAGTTTGTTAATTCTTGGGAAGTCATATTTGTGATCTGATTTTGATCAAACTTGGAATATATGCTTACATCATGAAGATCTTGGACAAATTTGATAATGAGTTAGATAAACATGTATTATTGATATGATGTCGCATCTGATTGACTGAGCTTGTTGTCAATTTGGAAGCCATATTTCGGATCCAATTTTGATCAAACTTGAAATATGGGCTATACCATTCAAATTTTGAATGGATTTGATGATGAGCAAGAGCCACTCATATTAATCATGTAATCTTGCATCTGATTGACTGAGCTTGTTACCACTCTGGAAGCCATATTTTTATGATCTTTGATCAAGCTTGAAATATGGGCTTGTATCATTAAGATCTCGGAGGAGTTTGAAAATCAACAGGATCCATGCATAATAATGAGGTGCTCTTGACTCTAATTGACTGAGTTTGTTATCACTCTGGAAGCCATATTTTTTTACCCGATTTTGATAAGCTTGGTATATATACTCGTATCATCAAGATCTTGGACAATGTTGATAGTGAATGGAATCTATGAATAATTATGAGGTGATCTTGCATCAGATTGGCTGAGCTTGTTACTACTCTGAAAGGTATATTTTTTATCAGATTTTAATCAGATTTCAAATAAAGGCTTACCGTATATACTCGATTATAAGTCGACTCGACTATAAGTCGATCCCCCCCCCCCTTCATTTTAGGGCTGCAAAAAGTGAATTTGTCTTTGACCCTCCTATAAGTCGGGGTGTGTTTTGCAAGTCCGATCCGTCTGAAGGGGTGACTTCTTAGCGAGTCAGAAATGCACTTTGGAAATATAAACAAGCCAAACTGGATAGTTAAGAAAAATAAAGACAAAACCAGTGTAAAATACAATTATATTATTGAGTGAAATATGTCACAAATAAATTGACAACTTCCAATTTGTCCATCTTTGTGTAATAAAGTCCATTGAAATCCATAATGCTTGACATTTTAAATCCATTTTTATTATAAATCCACGAATTCAATTAGGTCACATACCGGTATAAAAATAGAAGTTCAGAATGATCCGATTCACAATATCCCGTAATATGTTAATTCCGCACGCCATACAAATAAACAATGAAAGTTAAGTCCACTTTTTTGTGATTCACGGTAGCCTGTAAATGTCACTATCTAATGTCATCTGGTACAATGTCCAAGAATTAATCCTCATTGTCTGATAAAGTTCTGAAATCCTACATCGTCGTCTCTTCATTGTAAATCGTTGTCGTTTAGTCATTGTAAATTTTGTCCGATTCTCGGCTATACTGTCATATGTGGGTGCTTATCCAGAGACTGAGCTTGGGCTCTGTGAGTAACACTTTGATCATAAAGTCAGAAACCTATTAAAGCTTGCAACTGAACACATGTCAATTGTGCGGCCAGATCATAGGGTGTTCAAATAGCCACCCTCTGTTACTTGGCACTGAACAAGTATCAAACTCGCGGCTTGATCAAAGGGTTGTCACGTGGGAAAACAAAGAGTGTGGATCCTTTACAAGCAAAGGGATTAAGGTCGAAGTATATGCACAGGAAGTTGTAGAACTGCTTGGCACTGCACAAGTATAGATTGGCGGCTCGATCAAAAGGATTGTCAACTTGAAAACAAAGTGAGTCCCTTTACAAGCCAAATTCTTATCGGCCTACGTGCAGTGGCAGATAACTTGGGAAATATCACTTGGGAATTAAATCTGACTTGTGGAGAAGGAAAATACAAATGAAATCAAAACTTTTATTGCATCAAGCACAGTCTTTATACAGCAAAACAGAAATATTAATACAAATACAGGTTGTTCAGACTTAAACGAAAATGGAGGCAATATACTTACTAGTAAACACCCACAGTAAACATTGACAGACACTTCATTTTGTGGTAGGTAGTATTTAATTTACCGGTAATATTTTCAAATTAATAAAATCCAAATAACTGTAGATGTATTGTGTAATGAATACCATCATGATACGAATAAACACAGTGCATACCATATATGCATTACTGCATAGGAATAGTGGCATGAAAATGTAAAAATATATGAATTGACAGTATTTTTATGTACTGCAAACATCTAGAGTTTCCAACATTACCCCCAAGATTTTTTTTTAATGTCGCGCTTATAAGACAACCCCTACTCTGTATGAATGGAATTCTAAGTAAAAAACGTCGACTTATAAGCGAGTATATACGGTATATGATCAAGATCTCTAATGAGTTCAATAATGCATGGGATCTATACATATTAAAGAGGTGAATCTTGAATGTGAGTGGCTGAGCTTGGTCCCACTCTATAGAGAGTATGTCTGATACAGTTCTGATCAGACTTGGTAAATATGTTAAATCATTAAGATTTTGGATGAGTACAGTTATGAGCAAGATTCATGCATATTAATGGAGTGACTTTGCATTTGATTGGTTGAGCTTGTCAACCTTTTAGCAACTCTGTTTCTGATCTTATTAAGGGTTAATAGGCTTATATCATCAAGATATATAATGTGTTTTATTTTGAGCAGGATTTAGCCATATTAATAAGGTGATCTTGCATATGATTGGCAGAGTTTTCTTTTTTTTACCATTTTTGATATGATTGCAATCAAACTTGGTACCTCGGCCTATGTGATAAAGATCGTGGTTGAGTATGATTACAGGTGGAACTCATGCCTATTACTGATGTGGCCTTGTATCTGATTGCCTGTGCTTGCCAACAATATGGCAACTATATTTCTGATGAGATTTTGATAAAACTTGTTAAATAGTCTTATACTGTCAAGATCTTGCATGAGTTTGATTATGAGCAAGATCTATGCATATTAATGAGGTAATCTTGTATCAGATTGGCTAAGCTTGTTACCTCTCTGGAAACCAAATTCTGATTGGATTTTGCTCCACCTTAAGCTTATGTTGTCATTCTCATAGACATGTACTATAATAAGTGAGATCTGTGCATATTGACGAGATATCTAGCATCAGACTGGCTGAGCTTTTTACCGCTTTAAATCTATGGACAATATTTATCATCCCTTGTCTAAACAACATGGGAAATGGGTTTATTTCATAAACATCTTGGATGATTTCTGTTATGAGCAGGAGACTGTGCATAATAATTATGCCTTTATCTTTTTGGACATTTTGTTATCAGGATATTGTAGAATAGGTAAAATCAACATGATATAAAAGTTTGAGAGATAGTTTCACTAGATTGTATCTTACACTAATTTTGCTACATTAAACCTGCTTAGTGAAATGGTCAAGTGTTGTGTAAGCCAGGTATGCTATATCAGGCCCACTTAGGGCTCTTGTTTTCTTATAGAAAAGGCAGAAAATAGTCTCCTGTCTGCCATTAAAAAATCACAATCAGAACTGGTAAAAGAAAGCTCAGTATGTCTCTCATTTCATTGTTGAAAATGGTGGTTAGTGTGCAGATATTAGGAATTGACCACATAAAATTCACAAATTTTAATAAAGAACACATATTTTGTATGATTTTCTTTAAACAAAATATTTAGTCAACAAATAACAAAATATCAATCGATGAAAATCTTGATAAATGCCTACTGGTGGCAACACTTTAAAAAATAAATACCAATTAAAGAATTCTTGTCAAGTGAAATTCATGTTTTGAATTTTTTTGTTTTTTTAAAATTCAGTTTCAAAGTAATCATCATAAATGTGATATGCCCTCTTCTATTTAAACATGAAAAGAGTTGATCGGCTGTGATTGTCATGCCTGTAAGCACATCTGTTAGAACCTAATTAAGTGCTTACTCGGTGGCTAAGCTCAATTTATTGTGACAACTGTTGAGAACCTAATGGTCCTTTGGCACAAAGATACAAGCCAATTAACAGATTAATTAACTTGGCCAATTACAGTGCATAAAAGGTGCTGGTATCACAGTAATATCCATGCATAGGGTCAGCCTAATTTCATGTCAAAATCACACACTGTAGCCTTAGGATAGTCTGTGGATTGTTTTTCCAAATTTGCAATAGTGATGTATGTGAAAATAACTAATGCAAATTCTAACAAAACACACAAACTCTTGTCCTTTCTCTTTCTTATCACTTTAATTTTTTTTATCTGGATGTGTTTTGTGAATCGTGCAACTGCCATGTGCCGACTTTTTATTATTACAAATGACAATAGGGTTGCAACTGGTCATTGCCATGTGCTGTTGACGAAGAAGTGTATGATGATTTTAAAGATCGATGTGAGCGGAATTAACCAGTGCAAACATGGTGGGTTTGGCTCCTTCAGTTTATGAGTGTAATATTAGCTGTAAAGTTTAAGTTTGTTTGTATTTGCTTAGGATGGATACAGGTGTTCTAACCTTTAAAGGGAAGTTACTCCAAATTTATTGATACATGATATTGTGAGTACTACATGTCAACTTGATTCATACTAAAAGTCTCTCATCAGTTTACTGACTTCTTCAGATCTAATGTCCTTAAATATTAAAGCCATAAGATAAATATTTGTATAGGACACTGAAGATTACAAATCATGTATCAATGAAAGTTGCTAGCACTCCACCCCCCCCCACCCCCATTTCCCCTAACTGTTAACCAAAATTCTAGCCTGCCTCACTATCCTGCACCCTTGTCTATTATACAGTCAAAGTTTATGGACCCAGACACTCGTCTGCTATCAAGATAGAGGTGTATACAAGGGAATTTTGAGCAGACTTTGTATTTAGTTGCATTCCAATCAACAAAAGTTGATAGTCAGCACTCTAACATTGTTTTACGGTTAAAGGTATTGACTTTTGTTTTTAGCTGTACAGTCTGATAAGCATGATAATGCAGACAAGTATGAATGAATTTATGTCATGTAACCAAGTTTGTGGATATGTCTGAAAAAACACCTTGATCGACACCAATACAAAAACTTTTTTTCTTAAAAATTATTACATGAACTTAGATTTAACCAAATTTAGTATGTGGTTATATCTTGACATTGGCTGAAATAAGTTCATTTATCTTCTGTCTATGATATCAGGTTCAAAGAATTGTGTTCTGCACTTACAGGTATATTGTGAACATATTAACCCAAATGTAAGAAAATATTTTAGTTGGGCTGAAATGAGAGAATATTTGTTTTGTCTTTTTCATATGTGATGAAAAGTTATAGGGCTGGGGCCATTACAGTAAGGTAGGTAATGTTACCAGAACCACACATTTTGTTCTTACCTTGTCAAATTTTGTACTGTCGAAGTTTCTCAAGAATATCAGATATTGTTTCAATACTCAGCAATTAAAAAGAAGCAATTAATGGGCTTGTCTTGGAATTCTGGAAATTCTGATTGGCCAGTAGAGACTCAGTCCCTTTGAGGGCTTTTGTTCTTTTTACTGATTCTCATTTCTGAAGCTGCACTGTTTTAACTGCATACATAGCTCCAAAACAAATTTGTTTGTTTTAGAACAAAGACTTGTCACAGGAGTTGTTACGGGTGAACAAAGAACAGAAGGAGATTAGACAGCAGAAAAGACAACCAGAGGAAGAAGAGACAGACCATAAGGTAGATGTCACATAGCACAGCAGACACATGCACATGCTCGTATGCAGGCATTCCATGAAGCGTATCTCTGCAAACACTGGCAGCTCTCTTCCTCTCCACACTCATACAAAACCTCGATGCATAGTTCAGATAATGGGAGAGGGGCAGACTGATCATGATCACGAAGTTCATTAATGGTAATATTGATATACATAAATGAATTAATTAAACTGAGGTGTTTTTAAAAGTAACTTTTACAAAAAATAATGCCTCTGGTTCACAGTTGCTGCAAACTTGTGGTTTATTTGCTGCAACCGTAAGGCAATCATTTTTCATATGCAGGTTAGTTTTGTGGCACACTTGAGACCAGATTGTGGTGCACTTACGTTTTATTTTTTTGTGTTGTAAAAGAATATGCAAGGTTCGCAAGCATAAAATTTGAGTGAATTTAAATTTAGAATTTTTGCAAGAATTGTATTCATGCTAAACTTATTGATGAAAAGATTATAGTGCACATGTTCCAGATGCCAACAACTACACAGACCCATTTCCTGAAGTTTCTAAATATAAGGGATGGGGTGTATTGAAATGAGTAACCACTGTTTCATAAGTGTCATGTATATTTTCTGGGGATGTCAAACTAACATCTGAGTAGACATTTGGTCTCCAACCTTTGCACATGTGAGGCCACATTGCAATTTTTATTTTTCACTCACAGGGCCATTTATAATCTTGGCATACATTTTCCACTACCAGTTGGCACTAAAATTTAATGACATTAAAACAATGTGATTTTCAGTCATTTCTGATAACTTTCCTTTCTTTCCTTATTGTAATAACTGAGCAAGTTGACTACACAAAATTTTGTATTAAACAAGATTATGATCTTCAAGCTGCTTTGATATTGTGAATTTCTTCTGCATACTTTTCATTGTCATTCTCTCTGTTGAATTTTTAAAGACAAAATTGACTATAAAACTGAGGTCATATTGTTTTCTGAGCATACTGATGTTGTAATTGTACACAAATCACTCATGAATAAAAATAAAATAAGGGCTCAGATAACTTAATTGGTATGCGAACAGAGAATAAGAGCTTCATTTCAATCAAGAGAAGCTCTTTTAACTCTCTGTGACAGGTGTAGTGTGTTTTCAGTTTGGAATCCCTCACAACATTTATTTAAAGATATTGAATGTTGTAAGAGTTTGCAAGGTATGATAATTCTTTTTATTTTATTATATATGTTGATGACTCACTTTTATTTTAATGTCTCTCCCCATGTCTGTCCATCCTTCTGTACATCTGTCAGTCTGTCATACCTTAGTTGAGTTTCACTTTGAGGTCAGTTTTGAGGCACTTTATTGTTCTGTTTTTGACTAAAACATGTTATGTCCTAGAATTATCCAGATAATTGGCATTTCACTGTATGTAGTTCTGAAGAAATTGTTTTCTTGACTATTAGCATAACATCATGAGGATAAACAATGAGTTGAGTATGCACATACTCAGTGACTGGCTTTTGTATGATTCTTCAGAAAAGAAAATGCTGTACATGTAGTATGCAGTTTGGTAACTGCATATTTAGCTGTAAAATAATCATGTAACCGAGTGCAGAAAATCCTAAGGAAAGAGAAACTGATATGAACTGTACTTGAGTAAATCAATTGTGTAATTAAGTGTAGACAATCTCAGATATTGAGCAGCATATGTTTTACATGTAGTCCAAGTGATATTTGCTTCTGAGCAAAACCAAAAGTTTCAGACTGAAGTAATAGAGAATTTGGATATGTAACTTTAGTTTAAGCTATTGTATTTTTTTAAAAAAAATTTTGTTAAAATAAAGTCTCAACTTTGAAACTGCACTGTGTTTTACAATAGGTTCCTACTAGTTTTCATGTAAATTTTGGTAAAAATATGTTGGCCTTTGGGCTTAAGTCGGCGTTACATTTGGATATTAATGAGTTCATCATTATTTTTGTTTAGACAGATTTCAGTATTTCCTTACATTTACTTTGTGCAGCATGTACAGTGCAAGCTTCTTTTTAGCTGTTAAAAGCATGTTGTGGCAAATTGGAGGTAAATTTCTTATGAATAAAGCACCCAACAGATTTTTGATCAAATAGGACAAAAAGTATCCAGGCATGAAGGCGTTTTTCTTTGATACCAATGATGCTGATCCAATGCCTGCCATAGAAAAACCTCTAAAGGCCTTCTGCCTAAAGAAACAACAAAATCAACAAAATTTGACTAGAAAGCATCCTGTCTTGAACTTGATTATTAGAGTTTCACAACTGATGTCAAGGTTCCATTCAATATGACCAGCATTACTAAAAGTAAAAAAAAAAAGGACTTGAAATTACTTTTAATAAAAATCTGCTCACCATAATTTGATCAGATTTGACAGGAAGTAGCTTTGTTCCAAGTACACAAGAAAGTGTGGTTCCATGCCAGGGTTTTTGAAGCAGTGTCGAAATGTGGGCAGGCACAGGTCAAAGTCGTTTGCTCAGTAGCTCTGACAAAGTTAACATACAGTTACATGTCTTTCATCTACTTGGATTGATATTTGGCTTTGATCTCTGTTGGGAAAAAAATATGTGCTGTCTTCTTAAGTGGCTGCTTCTGTGTGCTGGGGAAATGTACTTGAAATAACATAACTTACACTACCTTTGCATGTGCTTGAAATACAGAAATGAATTTTCACAGTAGAGGCATTACTTTTCTACAGAATTTAAAATATAAAAAACTAAGGCCTAGCTATGTACTCTCAAACTTAAATTAACCTCCATCTTGCAGATATCAAATCAAAATGATGAAAATTGTAGGTTCTTTAACTCTGCCCTAGTAATATACACATTTCTCTTTTCATAACAAAGATTGCCAGCATGAAAACTAGTGGGTTACTATTTCCATAAAGTTTTAACCGTGTGCAAAAATCTGAAACTCAGAAGCATAACAATAACAAATGATGTAAATCTGCAGTCCAATATAGCAGTTATTTAAAACAAGAGATTGAAGTATTTAAATGTTCTTTTAGCTTACCTGGACATAAGTGAGCTTATGGTATGGCCATGTATCCATTGTGTTGTCCATTATGAATCGTCCATCTTTCCATCAACAATTGCTTGTTACCACTCAAGTCCATACATCTGATCCGATTTCAATCAGACCTGGAATACTGGTTTATTTTATCAAAATCTCACCAGATAGGTCACATTTCTGGTCTTAGTATGACTTGGAATATATGCTTATATCATCAAGATCTTGTGCAAGTTTGATAGTGAGCTAGATGCATGCTTAATTAATGAATTAATCTTGCATCTAATGTTCTCTGGTACCATGTGGTTCAGAATTATTCCTGGGTTTAACGCCATTGTTCAGCACATGATAGGCTATACCTGGCGGCCAGTATATCTGGTGGAGGAAGAACCTGAGAAAACCCCGGGAAGAACCACCGACCCACAGGAAGCTACTGGCAAGCTTTCTCACATACCCACGTTGGCTGAGCCCGAGACTCGAACCCACGTGGACAGAGGTGAGATGTCAGTGATCTGTAATGGCGAGCGCCTTAGACCACTTGGCCCCCCGGGGCCCCCCAGTAGATTTGGAAAGACATGCTTGTATAGCAAATGGCAAACTTGTGTGTTTCCATTCACTGCTTTTTCTCTCAGGTTGAAGGTAGTGTATCCAAACTTTTTCATTGCATGTAATGATCTTATTTAAGAAATTATTGCCTTCTACTTCGTACATGTATAATAATTCCCTGCAGATCTGTACCCATCAGAACTCAAACTAATTAAATAGCCCAATGCCCAGGACCCTTCTATATCTAGACAAGTCCCCCATCTGTATTCTAAGTGAGTTGCCTATTTGAGCATGTCAAAACAAAGTGTTATCTAATTTGACTCAAAGTAACCTTAGGTGTGCTGACAAAATACAGAATTTTCATTTTGAAGTTGTTGAAAGACACTGGTAAATTACTGATATTCAGCCCTCTGGAGGGTTCTGTTTGTAGGTCCTCTACGTTGTAAAACTCGTCTGCTTAATTAGATTGAAAGCTATAAACTTTGTGTACAAAGCAAAGCATGTGGCATGTGAGTGATGAACAGGGAACAGTACTGTTTTCTGTATTATATTGGTTACCTGTAATTAATGCTCATTTGTCCTGAATGAATAATAATGAGCTGTCCCTCGCTCATTCTGATTTGGTAGTACACCACTGGTTAAATACATGTATATCAAGCGTTCCTGTGCTGTTATTTGATAATTAAGCTCAGCTAGGGGATTAGTGCTGTACAAGAGCCTTCAATGCAATGTTTTTCATCTTAAAGATAATGACATTGTATTTGAAAAGTTGTTATATAAACTGCATTCTCTAAAAAAGTCTAAAAAAGATTTTCTTTAGTGATACATGATCATAAAGATTCTTCATTGAGTTCATAGCAAAAACATGTTTATAACAGGTGAAAGTCGACACACTCGACAAGAATGTGTTTCACTGTCGGTGGACATTGGCATGGTATGCACTTGGTCAAGGTTCACCCTTCAGGAGGTATGTATGAGCCCGGTATGCATGTCCAATACACAATCGGCACGGTACCATGTCATCCCCATGACTTGCTTCACATGAGGGATGCTACTTTCTGATGCTGACTTGATGTTCAAAAGTCTGCTTTTGGACCCCCCCCAACATACCCTGCCAAGAATGAAGAACTTATGAATGAATTTATATAATATTTAAGATCAATATAAAGAGTCTTTCAGTTAGGAAATGGGGAACTGCGGGTCTGGAACTGTCTGGTCCCATAACAACACGGTTGCTAACAGGTAGTCAACAGTACAGAACACTTATCCAGGCTGTATGAGCAAATTGTGCTCCTGCAAGACTTGGGATACTGTTGAGTCCTGAACATCTAGCTTCTGAAAGGTTCCCAGTGTGGAATGTAAATCAGAAAAGAAGACAAAATTGGGAGGGGCATAATGTAGTTCAAAGATTTTAGCATGGCTGCAGCTTCAGCAGTAAAAATGAAGGCACTTCCCAGCAACTAGCTGGAGACTGAGCCACAATGGCAGCCCCAACCCTGCCTCTATCCCTCGAATCGTCTGTACACAGGGATGCACAGCCACAATTGGAGACTTCTGACCTCATTGAATCTACTTTGAAAAGAGACAAATTTTTGAGGATTCCTAGAATTCAGAATGAGCAAATATTACCTTGGGAGACCTTGACAAACACAGTTGTAATTTGGGAATACAGAACCTTGTAATATTTGCAAGATTGACCCATCCCACCTGCAAGTGAGAATGCATTCATATGCCAAAAGGTGGAATGAAGCCTGGCTTGCGAGTGCACAGAGCTCAGTAACCAGGTTGGTCCTAAAGAAAATGGTGCCAATTGGAGTAGATAGTCATATCAGCCTGGGGTTTTCAGGAAAAGACTTACTATCATGCCTAGTTGGTACTAGTTGAAAATAGTGCCAATCTTGCATATAATATGGCCGTCACAGTGGCCATCTTGAAAAGTGTTTTATAGTTCAGGAATGCCAGAGATGGTTTCAACACTCAGTAGTTAAAAGTAGAAATGGTTTTATCTTGGATTCCTGAAAATCCTTTTCAGATAGTAGAGCATCAGTTCATAAGATGGACTCTTGTACTATCTTATGTTGGAAACTACTGTGATCTCTAACCTATAATCATACACACATGGCACGAAAAGGCAAAGTCATTTATGCAACCAGCATTAGCTCCTGGGTGTCTCCCAGCCCTCAAGGTCACAAGTTAAAAACTGTTAATTGTCGCACTCTTAAAGTATTTATACAATCAGGATCTATTCTAGGCTGGGCAGTTGCTGTATTCATGCTAATATCTAAATAATCACTAAATAATTTGACCAAATATGTGAAAATCATGCAGAATACAGCACTTCCTCACTAAAAGGCCTTTTACAGGGATGGTGCTGGCTTTGAAAAAGTTGTCGCCAAAAAATCGCAAATCTCAATATTTTGTAGCCAATTTTCAAAAAGTGTCGCCAAGCAAGGAGTAAGTATTTTTCCATGTCTATTAATGTGGTAGGCAATGAAAATTTAAAAAGATGGAGTATTTATTACTTTATTGACAGCAAACAATACAATACCACAATATTACAGAATAAATCATTGCATGACTGTTTTGTATGCTTATTGTTTTGCACTATTAAAATGTTGTTTCTTAAAAATAATAAAATCAAATGTCACATGAGTATGCATCGTGCCCACTTGCTGAATGCAGTTTCAAAGTCGAAGTCTCCCCTTCACATTTGTATTTGCCGATTCTCATTAGGTTCTCTCTTTGATGTACTTAACATAAGACAAATTGGGTTGTTCCACTTAGTGTACTTTACCTATGCAAATTAACCTAATGGGCTCTTCCTCAGCAGGTGTCTGTTTATTGCTGACCGCCTTACCTTTTAATTGTCTTTTAAACAGTTGTATAAACTGACCGACTTTTTATCATATTAAATGATACACTGTATTCAGTTTATTACAGACTCAGTATTTATAAATTTCTTGTGTCGGCTGAACAGTATGTACATGTTTCAATATAGTTTTCTAAAGTTTCTAAAGACTACCATTCAAGACTAGTTTTCTTTATATATTTTCTTCTTATTTTTTTTGCCTGCACTGACACACAGATAATCAGCACACAGAAAATCGAGAGTATGCCTCCTATGTGTATACGATTTATTGAAAATAGTTTACCTCTTATAGGGCAAGAAAGCCTTATACATGAATACATTTGCGTAAAATCAATTTATGTATGAGAATAAACGGTAACCTTGGAAATATTCAATCGGGAAGGACCTAATCGTTTGAATGTAAAATTCTTGAAGATTGTCTGAAAAGTATGAAACACATATCACAGAACATCAGTTTTAATTTTCTATCATATCTCAGCCACAGAGGCCCAAATTTCCAAAAAAAAAAAGGATTAGCGGTCGTTTGGTCGATTGTAGCTATGGTATGGGCCAGTTCCATTCTGGATCGTACACCACTGTATAAAACGTGCACATGCTAAATACCATGTAAATATGAATTACATGTTTTTTACACCTTTTTTGTTTTTACCAAATCAGTGATGAATACAAATAAAGATAGAAATATAAAATCAAATAGTTAATACTTTTATTGTATGGTGCACGGTTGTGATGTGGATCTATACTGTATTACCATACAAGATGCCTACTACTTTAATGACCATGACTATAATAAATGGATACAAAACAACATTAAAAAATTCTCTAAATCATATGTCATTCTCTAACTCATAATATGTAGACATTATAATTATTATTATTATTATTGATCTTGTTGAAAATACAAATAATTCCTAAATATAAGTATAAATGTCTGATATAAAACATATAAATCGTCATTATTATTAAAATTATTTATTTTACAATCTGATTCAATTTCTTAATTTTAAAATTGTGATACAAAATATCAGCATTATTAAACAATATTACTTCTATTTTTATTTGTATTCATTTTTGATCTGGGAAAAAAGTATTGTCATCTGAATATTTTAATTATTATTTGAATTATTACTTATTCTGCATGCATGTGTATATATTTTTTTTTGTTTTTTTGTTTTGGTCTTCTATAATAATAATAATAATAATAATAATAATAATAATAATAATGTATAAATTTCTTGCTATTTTAAATGTACTTAATTATGATTTTTACAAAAATATTATAATGCTATTTTTATTCAGACTTCATTATTTTGGAATGTGTGGCATATAATTTTAAAAAATGATAAAGTCTATATTCTACTTACATTACATTTTTATGATTCAGATAATTTTTTCACTAGTTTCGTAGCCTTTATTTTAATTTTACTGATTATAGCGGATGATATTGTGCACGTTTTATACAGTATAAATGTACTGACTTTTAGTTTTATCTGCGCGAGGATCCGCGTCGCAAACATGCACCGTACAACGTGTTTTAGGCAGTGCTTGTACTATAAATAGCATTTTCTTTAACATTGCACTTGCCATTAACAACTTTATTTTTGGAAATTAAAAAAGTATGCGTAGACGGAACAAGGTTTGGTTTGAAATTTTGTAAGGTATAAAGAGATTAAATAATCCTTAGCTAGATAGTAACTGGCCCAGGTAAATACTTTCGAAGACCGAAGGTGGTGTACGATTCAGAATGGAATGGGCCCATACTAAAGTCACCGCATACAGTACTTAGGCCAGATGTCAGAATAAGTGGTCGATATGAACAAATGATTTGTTTATGTAACAATAGAGAGATTCCAGTGCATTGTATACCCAAGTTTGCGGCTTCCTTTTGTGGTGCCTTTGAATTCCTCCACTCCAAACCCAAGACTGTATACAAGTTTTAACAGCCAAAGACATTGTCGCCAAAAAAATTGC
The DNA here is from genome assembly GCA_029931535.1 of Margaritifera margaritifera. Classification (NCBI taxonomy): domain Eukaryota; kingdom Metazoa; phylum Mollusca; class Bivalvia; order Unionida; family Margaritiferidae; genus Margaritifera; species Margaritifera margaritifera. The sequence goes on along the minus strand of JAQPZY010001658.1, from coordinate 5,718,224 downwards.
CAGATGGTATATTTTGTCGCCAATCAGGGAAAAAAATCGCAATTTGCGACATTGGCGATGCACAGCGCGATCCCTGCCTTTTATTATAACATGGTTCCTGTTATAAGACTAGTTTGGTTATGGATCCAACTTCCATTAAGTGATAGTAAAATTACATATGTACTTCATTGTAAGGCAGTCTCACTGTACTTTATGGCTCCCATGGACAGCATTATAAAGAGGGAAATTACTGTATTTGTAAACCCTACCTTTATTCACTTCACTATATAAATACCCCCCCCCTTTTTTTTTTTAAACGAAGGTAAGGAGTCTCCTACCACCCTTATAGTTCTAGAATAGACCTTGTTCACTTACTTGTCATTGCAAGGGGATTGATTTATGCATTCAGCACAGTTTCCTGTGTATGTAATGACCCACTCATGGGCCTGAAGCCCAAGGTCACAACTTGAAATCCATTGACATCACCACCTGTAACCATATGTACACTGATGCAGTATGAAAAGGAAAAGTCATTTGATGCAACTAGTATTGGTCCCTGGGCTTCTTCCCCCCTCTCCTCCCCTCCCTGCACCCCCTCCCACCCATGGACAGACCTCTTGGGGGTCATAACTAAGAAACTGCCCATATTCCTGTCCTAAAAGTAGTATACACTAACTTGGTATTACAAAGGAAACAAATTTATGCAATCAGCTTAGGTAACTGGGTTTGTCCTCACCCCTCCCTGAACGAAATTGACTTCAGTATGCTATCGGACTGTCTTCTAAACCATCTAGCCCACATATGATGTTGTGTTAGGCATAAATTCCAAACCTTGTATGTAATAGAAACTAAACCTTCGTTCCACCTTTGAAATACAAATTCATCCTCACTTGGAAACAGCAAAAATCAGTGTTGGAAATATTGCAAAACTCTGTATTCCCAAATCACCATGATGGCTATAAAAACCTCCCAAAATAATATTTGACCTTTTGTGAATTCAAAAAGTCCTCAACAAATCCTCTCCTTTTTCAGTGTAAATTGAATGAAATCAGATCCTTCTATCATAGCCATAGGCCCCTGCATACAGACAGTTTAAAAGATGGAGACAAAGTTGATGCTGCCATTTCATCACTCCATGTCACCATCTCAAGCTTTTTACCACAACTAAGTTGGAACCTCAAAGAAACAAAACAAATTTCATCACCTTTTTTGATTCTCTTTTTACATTGAAAGCCTAGCAGAATCTTAAATCTGACAATCCATTAATATCCCAGATATTGGAGAAACATTATGTGCTCATACAATCTGGGCAGAGTATTCTATACTGTTGGCTGCCTAATCATGTTGGTATAAAGGGTAAAGATAGTGCAAATAAAGTAGCCAAAGCTGCCCTGCTGTCACCATGTCTGAATGGAAGATTCCAAATATTGTGTAAATCAGCATATTCATCATACTCACCAAAATATATGGAATGAAAACTCCACAGACAAACTTGAGAATATCAGACCCACTATTGGAGAGTGGCATCCGTCATTTAGAACAAATCAGAGAGATGAGGTGTTATTGTGCTGAGCGCGTATCGGACATGCATACCTGACTCTTGCATACCTCCTGAAGGGTGAACCTCAACCGGAATGCATACCATGCCAGTGTCACTGACAATGGAACACATTCTTGTCAAGTGTGTTGATTTCCCCCCAGTGAGACAGAAGTATTTTGATGTGAACTGCTTAAAGAAACTGTATGCGGACATACCACCTAAGAATATATTTGACTTTGTAAGGAAATGCAGTTGATACAACAAATTTCAGTATTGTTTTGAGGATTTTACATGTTACCTTTATCTGTTATTTTATATACATTTTACAGAATTTTAAAATCTTTACATTTAATATATTATCTTGTTGTACTTAATGTTTACATTTATTTTCAAAGGTTTATATTCCTAAATTTTGTGCAATTCATTTTTACATTATGCAAACTTTACCTTTAGTTGGTACCACATAGCTACTTTTGTGCTGAGGTGCTGTTAAACACTTTTAAATATATACATACACCCTTCCCTGCCTTAGGGGTTATAATTTGGAAACCAATGAATTCCACATCATATGAGTTGATATACACATCATCAGCATGAAAATGCTGTTATTTATGCAATTGGCATTGGGCCCCAGGGAGATGAAAACTTGCCGCTGGGTAATAACTTAGTAACTGCTCATAACCTTTTTAGTATATCTTTTAGTATAAACTCCATGTCAATGCACCCATCTCTTCAGGAGAATTGACGATGATCATATTTTCAAGATGACTACCTTGGCAGCCATATTAGATTTCAGATCAGCACCATTTTGATAGAAGACCAACTAGACATCATATGAAGCGTTTTAGTGAAAACTCCATGTCAATATCACCGTTTATTTAAAGTCATCATCATAATATTTTCAACATGGCTGCCATGGTAGCCATATTTGATGTTAAGGGGGCACTGTTTTCATCTAGGACCAACTACACCATGGGAATGTTTTGACAAAGTTTTGTGGTAATCCTTTCACTAGTTTAGGAGAAGTAGTGACAACAAACTTGTGCTATCAAACAATAGATGAAAGACCATCGCTATGACCAGTTGAACTAAAAATCAAGACATGTACAACTTCTGGTAACAAAAGAGATGGGCAAAAAGTAATTGATCTGCAGCTGTTCTTCATTATGGTCTCTTTGTATGTGAGGAAAAAGGTGGCTTCATAATGAGGTGATTAATACAAGAGACATGTCAGGCCAAAAGAATCAACAATGATTACAGTATTTATCAGATAAACAACCCATACTGGATGATAAGCCTGTTCACCATTTTGAACAAATTTTGGCAAATATTTACTAAGGATATCTATGTCTGTAATTAGCCCACCCCATGGTTTTTGACAAATTTATTAGGCTATCTCCCAGGTTTTGTCATGGGAGAAATACTATAATCCATTATTGAGGTTGAGGCCCTGGTTTCACTAAACATCACAAATGTTCTTTCTGAAATTGAGATTTTAAATTAAATTTCTTTTTGCTTGGTTTTTCACTGAACATTAGGCAGGGATTATGGATTAAAATAATACATAATTTCCTGAAATTAGTCTTGTTTCATATCTAAAGAAAAATTGCCAATTTTCTCAAGTTTGAGGATTTTTTAGAAATTCCACCCGCTGTCTTGATCATTAACTTGAACAAGCTCCACTACATGCTTTGTTGAGGGAACTTCTTGATCACGAGTTATGGAGCATATTGAGTTTTATTGTTGCCTATTGACATCACATTAAGTTAATCCATGTGATAATTAGGTAATCAAGGCAGTTTCAGAGCTAGAGATTTGACTCTTCAATCACCAGTTTTGGAGTATCAGTAACACATTCCTAAGTTTACATTCCAACTTCAATTTTTTATTTTTCATCAGCTTTAAAAAAGACTTTCTTTGTGTCCTGAATATTTTTGTACTACATATTTAAAATCATTAAAATAGCCATCTTGAGAATCTTGTTATTGCTACTTCTCCAGAATGGATGGTCATATCAACATGGGGTTTTCACTAAAAGACTTCTTATGATGTCTAGTTGGTCCTAAATGAAAATTGTATTGATATGATATCCAATATGGCTGCCATAGCAGCAATCTTAAAAATCTTGTTATTGCTACTCCTTCTGAATGAAAAGTCATATTGACATCTGGTTTTCACCAGAAGACACAGTGGCCATCTTGAAAATCTTATCACTACTTCTCCTGAATGAATGGTCATACAGTAAAACCTGTCGTGAGAGACCGCCCCTTCTGCCAGCAAAAAAGTGGTCTCTCAAGACAGGTGGTCTCTCATAACAGGTTTGTACAAAAAGACCAGTTTCCAAGGTCAAAATTCAGCACTGTTTAAGAGTGAAAAATAAGCACAATCATGTACATTTATTGTATTCTTTGTTCATAGTTCTTGTAAAAATATTGCATGCATTAATCTGAAAATAATTTTAAATAGTAATAAAGATATACATCTATCATTAAACATGAATCACATTTATATTTGAAGATCACACGTACATGTACTAGTATTAGCATATGAGTTCGTTTCAAATTGACTCCTTGTCTTTTATAACACCCTAAATTTGAGTTTTACTGACGTTTCAAGTGGCTGCTATGTTGCAAACGGTCTCCCGTTTTTCACTTCTTTCAATTACATTAATTCTTTCCTCCAATGTTAGAATTTGTCTCTTTTTCATTGGAGGTTCTGCCGTTGTTATTAAAGTGCTAGGTGTTAATGTTATAAGGAATCAATTGTAATAACGACTGTAGCGGTTTTGATCAAGCTTTGGGTTAATATGGAATTGTATATGTACCAATGAATGAAATAAAAAGACACAATTAATTTATCCAGAAACAGAACAAATTTATTTAGAGACAAAAGTCAAAGACTTTATTCACAGACGATACAAAGGGATTAACTCTATAAACAGAGGGTGTAACCAGCTGCACTCAGGTAAACAGATGATGGTTTGGTGTGTGGGTTGTAATTTCTGTAACATCAAAAACACCCCAACAAACAACACAAGTCTTTCACAATGACAATCGAATCCAGAAAACAATTCTCACCTACTGGTATTAAAGACAAAGACAAAGACCTCATTCACCCCAGGCATTACAGATTAACTCCAAAGACAAATGATGTATACGACCGCTATAATCACTTTGCACTACAATGGCAGTTAGTGACATGTACTTTAGTCTGGTTTACAGTCTAGAACAAAGGAAACTACATGCATGACCTGCAAAAGTTAGGAAACCGGTAGCCAGTCTAATTTGTTTTTATAATATTTTTGTTTAGAACAGTCTTTACTTTGGAAGCGATCGTCGTTACAAAGGATAAAATAAACGTCAGTGGTGTTTGTCTCGGTTCTCCCGATAGGGTCGTTCATAGCAGTATCATTTTAGAACAAGCTGCCATACGCGGGAAATCCTATGGATCATACTTTAGTCTCGCAGAAATAGCCGAGGTATTTCCGAATGAGCAATCAGCATGTACTCTAGTCTGGTTTACAATCTATAACAATTCAAGATACCGGTAGCCAGCCTAATTTGTTTTTAAGTTTTTGATTTTGTTTTTAACGTCTTTGCTTCTTAAGCAGTCGTGGTTACAGAGGGTTAAATAAAGGTCAGTTGTGTTTATCTCTGTTTTTGTGATGCGGTTGTTCATAGCAGTGTCGAAATGCATATTTTGCCAAGAAATCGCAGTTGCGTTCTGCAGGTGGTCGCTCATGACAGTGCGTTTATATAATAAAATCGATCCGTGCATTACGATTGTGGTCGCTCATGACAGGTGGTCGCTCATAGCAGAGGTCGCTCATGACAGGTTTTACTGTATCAGCATTGGGTTTCACTGAAAGACTTCTTACGATGCATAGTTGTTCATAAATAAAAATGGTTCCAATCTGACCTCCAATATAGCCACCACAATGGACATCTTGAAAATCTTGTTATCACTATTTCTCCTATATGACTGATTAGATCTAAATTGTGCTTTCAACAAAAGACTTCTTGTGATGTCTAGTTTGCCCTAAATGGACATTCTGCCAATCTGATATCCAATATGGCCACTATAGTAGCCATCTTTAAAATCTTGCTTTTGTTACTCCTCCAAAATGGAGAGTCATATCAACATGGGATTTTCACCAGAAGATTTCTTATGATGTCTTCTTGGTCCTAAATTAAAATGGTGCCAGTCTGACATTTAATATGGTGGCCATCTCGAAAATCTTGTTATTGCTACTCTTAAATGAAAAATCATTTTGGCATTGGGTTTTCATCAGTAGAGTTCATATAGTATCTTGTTGGTCCTAATTGAAATGATCCAAACCGACACTCAGTATGACCACCAATGTGGCCATCATGAAAATACTGTTGTCTCTACTCCTCCCAAGTAGATGGCCATATCAACATGGGGTTTTCACCAGTAGACTTCTTAAGATACCAAGTTGGTCCTAAATGAAAATGGTGCCAATTATATATCCAATATTGCCACCTTGATGGCCATCTTGAAAATCTTGTTGTCACTACTCCCTTTTAATAGATAGTCATATTGACATGGGGTTTATCCAAAAGTTACCAAATGATGTCTTCTTGGTCCTATATTAAAATGGTACCAATCTGACATACAATATTTCTACCACAGCAGCTAATTTGAAAATCCTGTTGTCACAGAAGAATATCCGAGATGGTTTCAACACTCAGAATTTAAAAGGAAGAAATGGTCTTATCTTGCTGGAAATTCTTTACGGCCAGTAAAACATCAGCCCCTTCAAAGGACTCTTGTTTATCTTGTTGAGTTTATTGAGAAAGGTGCTTATACATACACCACTCATTCATTGTAATGCACCTTGATAACTCACAAATCTGCTTATAATGCGAAGGTAGGTGTGGATCCCATTTTTAACTCCCAAATGATAAGACCAGGTGAGCTAATGGTATAGCATCCATACTGCATCATCCAGCATCTATTGTACATCTGTGAACAATTGCTTCCTATCACTCTGGAATCCATATTTCTGATCTATTTTCAGTCAGACTTGGAATATGGGGTTATATCATCAAAATCTTGGACTGTGAAGTTCAATAATGAGTGAGCTTCATTCATATTAACGAAGTGATCCTGGATATGATTGGCTAAACTTGTTACTACATGTACAGTAGGACCCCGTTATAGCACGCTTCATTATAGCATGAATTCGGATATAACACGATCATGGCATGGCTCCCGAAATTTCATCTATTTTTTCGTACATGAAACAAAATTATTTTTTCAAAGTACGAAAAATAATGTGTAAAAAATTAATTATCATTTTGGGGAAGAGATATAATACAATCGTGGCGTGGCTACCGAAATTTTGCAATAATTTCGTCAATTTCTTGAACTATTGCAAAGTTTTGTGCCAAAATAAACAAGAGTTTGATTTAATAATTTGGCAAGCTGTATTGTATTCTTGAAGAAAAAGTGTCTTATGATTGCATCTTTCATTATATGAATAAAGATGCTGAACATTTCTATTTGTGAATGTTCATTTCAAATGTGTCAGTAGTCAATCACTGCACTTTGATCTTAGTTTATTTGTGAAAGATGTCAGCTCATTTTAAAGCTGACGAGTGTTAATATTATTATTATTGATACATGAACAATAAAGTCATTAAGTCTTCTTTGTGTTTGTCTTCAATACATTCTGTGTACAATCGTTGCTCAAACAATAGCCGACATATGTTTGCTCATTCAACTGCATACACAGCCAAGCACAAAACAATGCGGTGATTGATAAAAGATTCGCTCCTGAATTTATAAATCAATTAATATAAGTCATTGACGATCATCAAAGTCAATCTCAAAGCTAAAGTTGTTCAAACTATGCGGCAATGATTTATAAAACATCAAAAAAACGAAAGCCGCCAACGTGCACACGTGGCTTGGCAGTGTTGTTAGACAATCCCCACGCAATCAGTTGACCAGTGAATAATGTTGTACATTCCCTATAAAAATGACCCCATTGTAGATTAACAATTATTCTTGCAGTAGTCGTTCAAACAAATAGGTGTCAGAGTTTTAATTAGTAGTTATTTACAATGAATAACAGTACACGGAAACATTAAGCTTTTTCTGTTAAAGAGAAGCTTGAAGCCATGGACAGGATTAAGTCCGGTGTTTCCACAAGTCAGATTTAATTCCCAAGTGACATTTCCCAAGTTATCTGCCAGTGCACGTGGGCTGATAAGCCTCTGGCTTGTAAAAGCACTCACTTTGTTTTCAAGTAGAGTTCTACAACTTTTCCTGTGCATATACTTTGACCTTAATCCCTTAGCTTGTAAAGGCACCACACTCTTTGTTTTCCCAGATGACAACCCTTTGATCAACCCGCTTGTTTGATACTTGTTCAGTGCCAAGTAACAGAGGGTGGTTATTTGAACTCCCTGTGATCTTGCCGCACAATTGACATGTGTCCATTTGCATCCTTTAATAGATTTCTGACTTTATGATCAAAGTGTTACTTGCAAGAGCCCAAGCTCAGTCTCGTGCATAAGCACTCGAATATGACAGTACAGCTGAGGAATCAGAGTCGAACGTGATTTACGATGACTAGACAACGATGATTTACAATGACTAGACGATGTAGGATTTCAGAACTTTATCAGGGAATGATATTATACTTCTGTGTGCATATTTTCTATGGAATTATTATGGACTCACTCCTACGCATGCCATGAGATCGGCTGGTGAGTACACGTGTCGATCCTTTAACTATTCATGCTATACAATAGACATGTACATATAAATGTACCAATGCATGATTCTCTGAATAAAGTAAAATATTATATGTGCAATCTCTCTTTTCACTGCATGTGTATTTATCGTTTATTATGCATTGATTTAAGATGGTAACTGTGCCAATGAAGCACGTTGTTTTGAGCCCACAATTTACCCCCGTCCCCTTTTTTTTTTTGGTGCATGCATCATTTTCTTCAGCTAAATGACTTGGTTTTGTCTAGGTTGGTTATAGCTCGGTTCGGGACATAGCACGATCCCGTTTGGTGGACCCCGACCATCGTGCTATAGCAGGATCCTACTGTATTTTGGAGTCAGCATTTCTGATCTGATTTTGATCAAACTTGGAATTAATGCTTATATCATTAAGATCTTGGCCAATTATCTGGAATCTGATTGACTGAGCTTGTTATCACTTTGGGAAACATATTTCTGAGATATGATGTTGTTGAAACTTTAAATATGGGCTGATATCATCAAGATCATGCATGGGTTTGATCAAGAACGTGTTCCATGCATATTAATAAGGTTATCAAGCATCTGATAGACTGACCTTGTTATCACTCTGGAGGCCATAATTCTGATCCAATTTTGCTAAAACTTGGAACATATGCTTATATGGTCAAGATATTAGACGAGTTCGATGATAATCAAGATCCATGCATACTAACGAAATGATCTTGCAGATTTTGAGCGGGTTTGATAGTGAGCAAGATCCATGCATTTTAGTGCTGTAATCTTGCATCTGATTGGCTGAGCTTGTTTTTACTCTTCAAGTCCTATTTGTGATCTGATTTTGATCAAACTTGGAATATATGCTTACATCATCAAGAAATTCGAAAAATTCAATAATGAGTGAGATGCATGCATATTAATGATATGATCTTGATTGACTGAGCTTGTAACCTCTTTGGAAACCATTTTCTGATCTAATTTTGATAAAACTTGAAATATGGGCTGTATCATTCAGATCTTGAATGGATTTGATAATGGGCAAGAGCCACTCATATTAATGATGTAATCTTGCATTTGATTGACTGAGCTTGTTGCCACTCTGGAAGTCATATTTGTTATCTTAGATCAAACTTGAAATATGGGCTTATATCAAGCTCATGGACAAGTTAAGTAATCAACAGGATCCATACATAGTAATGAGGTGATCTTGCCTCTGATTGACTGAGCTTGCTACCAATCTGGAAGCCATATTTCTGACATGATTTTGATAAGCTTGGTATATATGCTTACATTATCAATATCTTGGACAATGTTGATGGTGAGTGGGATCCATGATATTAATGAGGTGATCTTGCATCAGATTGGCTGAGCTTGTTACCACTCTGGAAGCTATTTTTTTTTATTCAAATTTGATCAGATTTAAAATGTAGGCTTATATGATTAAGATCTCAAATGAATTTGATAATGCATGGGATCTATACATGTTAAAGAGGTGATCTTGCATGTGATTGGCTGAGCTTGTGAACACTTTAGCAACTCTGTTTCTCATCATATTTTGGTAATTAGGCTTAAATCATTAAGATCTTAGATGAGTACAATTAAGAGCAAGATCCATGCATATTAATGAAGTGACCTTTGCATCTGATTAGTAGAGCTTGTCAACACTTCAGTGACTCTGTGTCTGATCATATTTCGGTAAATATGCTTATTTCATCAAGATATATAATGTGTTTTATCTTGAGCAAGATTTATACATATTAATTAGGTGATCTTACATATGATTGGCTCAGAGTTTTTAACACTTTAGAGACTGTATTTTTGATAGGATTTTGATCAAACTTGGTATATAGGCCTATGTCATAATGATCTTGGTTGGGTATGATTATGGGTGGAACTTGTGCATATTATTGATTAGGGCTGTCAAAAACCACGGAAAACTTCACCCGGGTACCCGTTGCGCCGTTTAACGGGTAACCGGGTACTCGTTAGAACATGAAAGACATGTACAACCCTAGTTACCTCACTGTCAAATTTTCACAAACCTTGATTGTTGTAGGGTCACAAAACGAACGGACTATTTACATCATTTTGCACACAGCAAACAGGGCTACAGCGACTGAGTGGTCACGTGGTATCACTGGTACATACCAGTGACACCACGTGACCATGCAGTCGCTGAAGTGATATGTTAACACGAGTAGTCTACATATTAGTGTTGTTTTGAACTGTGAAGCTGTTCGCACAGCCCAGTGTGCAGCAGCCATTTAGTAGTGGGCCGCTGATGCATAACGGGTGGTCCTGCTCCTAAATATAGACTGGAGCTGCAACTCAGACCAGTGTACTGCTGATGATATATGATATTTTGATAGTGTTGTCGACAAATTATTTTTGTGAACGGGTACTCGTCATTAATTTTCAATGCCCGGGTTTTTCACTACGGTCGGGTATCCGGTTACCCGGGTACCCGTTGACAGCCCTATTATTGATGTGACCCTGAGCTTGCCAACAATCTGGAAACTATATTTCTAATCAAATTTTCATCAAACTTGTTAAATAGTCTTATTATCTTATCAAGATCTTGCATGAGTTCGATCATAAGCATGATCTATGTATAATAATGTGGTAATCTTGTATCAGATTGGCTAAGCTTTTTACCAATTTGAAAACCAAATTCCAATTGGATTTCACTTCGTCCTTAAGCTTATGTGGTCATTCTCATAGACATGTTCTGTAATAAGTGAGATCTGTGCATATTGACGAGATATCTAGTATCAGACTGGTTGAGCTTGTTACCCCTCTGGACCTAGGGACAATATTTATCATCTATTTTCTATACAACATATTAAATGGGTTTATATCATCAAGATCTTGGACAGCTTCGATTATGAGCAGGAGATTGTCAATGATAATTATGCCTTTATCTTTTTGGACATTTTTTTTATCAGGATATACACTGTAGTAGAATAGGTAAATTCAACATGATATAAAGTTTGGAAGATAGTTTAACTAGGTTGTGTTCTTACAGTACAGTTATAGTATATTAAAACTTTAGGTTCTTTAAATCTACTTAATGATATACACTGTCTGTTTTCATAACAGGAATTATCAGTGGTGAAAATCATGGGGATATCTGTCCTTTCAAATTTCATCCCTCTGCAAAAATGCGAAACTCGGGGCTGGAACCTATACAAATGATGCAGATCTTTAGTTCTATATGGCTGCTGTTTAAAAAAAAAATAGAACAGCCTTTAAACTATTTTTTGTCTCTACTGGTCCATTAGCAGTTGTTTGTTATCACTACTCTTAAACTACTTAGAGGAAAGTCATGAAATTTGGCAGACAGTTTTATTCTGAGGTATAGTTGGTCCAAAATAAAAATGGCGCTCAGAGAGACATCCAGTATGGCCACTATTGTGGCTATGGTGGCCATCTTCAAAATTTTGTTATTGCTACTCTGATCATATCAACATGAGGTTTTCACTAAAAGACTTTGGGGAACTGGTATAGCTCAGTTGGTAGAGCATGAGACTCATAATCCAGGGGTTATGGGTTCCATACCCACCCAGGCCAGCCAGGGTCAGCTGTCTCTGTGTGTTCTTGGGAAAGACACTTGGCTTCCATTTCCTTGGCATGATATGGCCAATAATGTGTTAAAAGTGCCATTAAAACCGACACACACACACACACACACACACACAAAAACTAAGAGACTTTTTATGACTTGTAAATGTCCTAAATGAAAATGGTGCCAGTCTGATATCCAATTTGGCCAGCAGGCAGATGTTATCGCTACTTCTCCTGAATGAATGGTTAGATTGACATAGGGTTTTCACTAAAAGGCTTCTTTATGATTTGTAGATGAAAATTATGCTTATCTGATATGCAGCATGGCCACAATGGTGGCCATTTTGAAAATCTTACTATTGCTACTCCACCTGAACGGATGGACATATTGACAATGTTGTTTTCACTACAAGACTTAGTCTGAAAGGGAAGTGGTGCTGGTCTGACATCTAAAATGGAATATTGTGTCATCGCTACTCCTTCGGCATGGATGTTCAGATTTTACATGGTGTTTTCACTGAAAGACTTTATATGGCATGTAGATGGTCTGAATAAAATTGGTACCTATTGGATGTAATCTTGTCATCTCTACTCCTGAACAGATTGTCATATTGATATTAACTAAAAGACTTTTTTCAAGATGTAGTTGGTCCTACATTAAACTGATGCCGATGTAACCTCCAAAATGACTGCTATATTGGCCATCTTGAAAATCTACTTATGGCAATTTCTCCTGAATGGATGGTTATATCAACATGGTTTTTTCACTAAATGTTGTAAAAGAGTATAGCAGGTCCTGAATGAAAATAGTGCTGATCAAACCTCTAACATAATGGCAACCATAGTGCCATCTCAGAAAATCTTGTTTTCGCTACTCTTGAAAGAATGGTGGCATTGAGATGGAGCTTTCACTAAAACACCTTGCAATGTGTAATTTGTCATGAATGAAAATAGTGCAGATCTAACATATCTGCACTATTGTGAACAAGTTTGAAAACACGACCTACCTGACCTTGAGGGCAAGTCAGACATCACTGCATGTATTTGTATACATCATTGGGCATATGAACACAGGAACTTCTACCACATACAAATAAATCTTAACCAGGCTTTGTATTTCATTAGTTTTTAATAAATACATTGATAGTTGGCACTATGACATTGATTTGAAGGTCAAAGATCTTGACTTGGGTTTTTATCTTAGATGGCTTGTGAGTACAATAATACAGCTTGCTAAATGCACTTGGTATTATGAGGCAAGGAGGGGGAGGTCGGTTAACTGGCTACCAAGTTTTGTAACTGGTTACCACTAGTATTCGAAACCATCGACAGTTATGTAAGTAATTGTTACACTCCTAATGTCCACCATTACTAAGACTAGAAAAACCTTGAAATGACTTGTTTTAACATAATGCCGGACAGAATTTGATCAAATTTGACAGGAAGCAGCCTTACAAATGATGCAGGCCTGCTGTCTGGTATGGCTGTCATTAAAAATAGAAGAATCTTTAAACTTGGTTTCTAGCTCTAGTGGTTATAGACCAGAAGAGTTTATGGGATTGTTTTTCATCTGTTGTCTGATGTCCAACTGTTATTATTGCTGTGCCTCCTAAACTACTTGTAGGATTGCCAAGAAACTTTACACACACACATGTATCCCATGGCCTACTGGGTTTATGAAAATGGTGCTACCAAGACATTCAGTATGGCCACCACAGCAACCATCTTGAAAATCTTGTTATTGCTACTCTTCCTGATTGGATGATCATATCAACATGGAATTTTCAGTAGAAGACTTTTTATGATGTTGGTCTTATATAAAAATGGTGTTGATTAAACATCCAATATGGCTACTACAGCAGCCATCTTGTAAATGTTTTTTATTGTTACTTCTCCTGAATGGAAAGTCATATTGACATGGGGTTTTCACCAGATGACTTCTTGTGATGTCTAGTTGGTCCTAAGTAAAAATGGTGCCAATCTAATGTCAAATATGACCACCACAGTGGCAATCTTGAAAGTCTTGTTATTCCTACTAGTTCTGAACGGATGGTCAAATCAATATGGGGTTTTCACTGAATGACTTCTTGTGATGTCTAGTTGGTCCAGAATAAAAAAGTTGCCAATCTGATGTTCAATGTGGTTGCCATAATAGCCATCTTGAAAATCTTGTTATTGCTACTCCTTGGATGGTCATATTGACATTGGGCTTTCACCAAAACACTTCTAATAATGCCTACTTGCTTCTGAATGAAAATGTTGCCTGTCTGACATCCAATATGTCCACCACAGCAGCTAATTTTAAAATCTTGTTATTGGTGAAGAACATCAGAGATGGTTTCAACACTCAGCAGTTATAAGGAAGAAATGGTCTTGTCTTGAATTCCTGGAAATTCTTTTTGCCCAGTAGAGCATCAGTCCCATCAAGGGACTCTTGTTAGCTTTAGTGGTCATACACCAGAAGAGCTTATGGTATGGCCTGTTGTCCATCATCTGTCCATCCCAAAGCCCAAGTTTGTTATTACTACTCCTAAACTACTAGGAGGATTGCCATGAAACATAACACACATGTTCATCACATAATCTAGCTGGTTGTTAATGAAAATGTACTGCTTGAATGTTCAATATGGCCTCCACAGCAGCCATTTTGAAAATCTTGTTATCACTATGCCTTCTGAAAGGAAAGTCACATTTATGGTGTCTATTGGTCCTAAATGAAAATGGTGCCGCTTGGACATCTAATGTGGCCAACACAGTGGCCAGCTTGAAAATCTTGTTATCAATACTCCTGAGTGTATGGTCATATCAACATCTGGTTTTCTCTAAAAGATTTCCTATGAATTCTAGTTGTTCCTAAATTAAAATGGTGCTGATCATGCATCCAATGGCAGCCATCTTGAAAATCTCATTGCCATTCCTCCTGAATGGAAGGTCATATCGACATGGGGTTTTCACCAAAAGACTTCTTATGATGTTGGATTTCTAGTTGGTCCCAAATGAAAGTGGTGCTGATTTGGCCTCCAATATGATCACCACAGTGGTCATTTGAAAATCTTTTTATGGCTACTCCTCCTATATAGACAAAGAGTTTTCACCAAAAGACTTCTTGTGATATATATTTGGACCTAAATGAAAATGGTGCTGTACTGACATCCAATATGGCCATCATGGCTGTGATCTTGAAAATCTTGTAGGTATTCCTCTTCAGCAGAAAGTCATATTAACATCAGGTTTCCACCAGAAGGCTTAGATATCTAATTGGTTCTAAATTAAAATGGTGCAGATCCACCTCCACTATGACTGCAAAGGTGGCCATTTTGAAAATCTTGTTATCACTGCATCTTCTGAATGGATGGTCATATTGACATTGGGTTTTCACCAAAAGACTTATAATGATGTCTTGTTGACACTAAACGAAAATGGTGCCAATCTTACATCCAATATGGCTCCCACAGTGGCTAATTTGAAAATCTTGTAATTGCTTAGAAATGTCAGAAATAGTTTCAACACTCAGCAGTTAAGTCTTATATTGAATTCCTAGAAATTATTTTCAGTCCGTTCGAGGGAAACTTGTTTATAAATCTGCTTAACTTGACTTTGATCAAATTTGACATAAAGCATCCTAGTTTGAAGACTTTTTAATTTTCAACAATGATGCTAATCTGTCATCAAATATGCCTGAGGAAAGTAAAATGGAGAAACCTTCAAAGAACTTTCTTTGTAACCAATCAACAGAATTTGAAGATTTAAGGCATCTAGGTATAAAACAAGATTTCTTGGCTATTTGCTCTTGTATGTGGCTTTTAGGTTAGCTGTAACAGACCCACTTCAGCCTATTGTTGACTCACCAGGCTGTAATGTCTGGGTCTTCACTCAGTATGTGACATCCATCATCCATCATGCATTGTGAATTGTCTGTGAAGTGGGGGGTCTGTAGTAACTCTACTGTCTGTCCATCCAATCGTATGTCCTTCCATCTAGCACATCAGTGCATCGAGTCATGCAGTTTTTGATAGATTGCCATGAAACTTGGTCAATATTATGGTCATTACCTGAAGATGCACATAGCGACTAATCACTTTGCTTCTGCAATTTTTTAAAAGAGTTATTGCCCTTTTTGTCTTGTGTATGACATGATCTTGTTAGTGCAACTAGTTCAACAGTTTTTGATGGATTGCCATGAAACTTGGCAAATATTATGGTCATGACCTGAAGATGCACATATTAACTTTGCTCATGCAATTTATATTGTAATTAACTGAAATATCTGGACCTTCCAATTTTCTGACACCATATTTTCAAAATTTCTAACCTTTAAACTGATACAAATGAGCCAAGATATCAATAATATCCGAATTCCTCAGTGATCGTTTTTTTATGAAAATGAACAAAATCCTTCAAGCAAGCTTGTCCAATTGCACTGTTCACTATGCTCAGATCATCTGTTTTCTGCCATTCTCCAAGATAATTCTTGATTGAGCGGTTAAGAATAAGTTTGGCATGCTACTGAATTTTAATAATCCTGATGAAAACATGAAGCAAATTCAAGTGACATATTGGGGCAACTTTCACTCCTGTTTTATTAACATTTATGACTAAAAGAATCTTTTTTAGTCCCAGCAATTTTTATAAGCATGTGCTTCAAGTCACATGATACAATCTTGATATATTGCCATTTATCATTTGTAAATGCGATGAAGATTTGTTAAAAAGTAGATATGGAATGACGGATAACTGATTTCATTATCACAGTATCACACTCAGTGAAAGCAGTAAAAATGACCAAAGTATAAATAAATGTAGTGAACAAGCAGGAAAAATCCACAAAAGCCAAGAAGAAAGTCAAACAGAAAGTGAAACTTCCAACAAAATGGCAGAACCAAAGAAGAAAAATTGTATTACACCCTCAAGAAATCACTTGAAAGCTGAAACTTTGCAAAGACTGAAAACCAAAACTTCATAAATACTGATGACTATAACATTGGAGGGGCATACAATGGTAGACATTGATTTCTCCCAAGCTGTTAGAGTATGGTCAGAGGCATCAAAGAGAAGGTTCCTGAAATAAAGAATGTTATTTATGTGGTTTTTCATGCAAATATCATGTAAAATAGCCTATGTAAGTGATATCTCATATTCTTATGAGGTTGGCCCATTATCATTACACCATTAGTCATCTTTTTCAAATGAAGGTCACCAATTGGGTCATTTTTTCTATATCACTGTCTTCAGCAGACTCTGTAGGTGTGCTGCAATGTAGGGGATAAAGAACCTCATTGATTTGGGAGTACAAACATAAAATGTTGAGGTCACTGTGACCCAATAACTTAATTCTGCTTGACATACATTCACCAAACTTTGCAGATGTGTCCCTATAAGGTAAAAAGAAGCCAATTGATTTGGGGCTCCAAAGGTCAAAGTCCAGATCACCAAGATCTGAGTTTTATGAAACAAACCTTCACCAAAACTTGAAAATTTGTTTCCCTTGATGATACCAATACGTTCATTGAATAATTTTACATTCTAGGGTTAAATGTCGAAGTCACTGTGATCTGACAAAGGGAGATAAGTTTTGATATAATAACTTCTACTAAATATGCCTTCACCAAACTTGACACATTGCACAAGACGAGGAGCATGTTGTGTGTCTCTCTCTCTCCCTCTCTTGTTTTGGACAAAGCATTTTACTTCATTTGCCTTGGCACAATATAACTTCTCATGTATTGGTATGTTCCAGTAAACACCAATCAATCAGTCAATTCTGTTTTCTTTGTCTTTCATTTTTTTGACTTTATACAAGAAAGTTTTTTCTCTGCAATCTTTCAGATGATGGTCAATAATTCAAGGTACATGCAAGATCAAAGAAACACCGCTGGGAAAAGAAGACAACAAACAAGAGGAGAAAAAAAAAAGCAAAGAGGTATATAAAAAATATGGCCAGGTTTTCAATTTTATGTCTTTAGAACTTGGGGAAAACCATTTTTTTTTTTTTAGTGGGGGTAATCCTCATTGTGTAGTCCAACCATTTTATGAATGTTACAAAGACAAGACATTGTGGTCAGAGTTTCATTTGTCTAGCATCTGTTGTAAAATTTGGATTAAATCTTACATTTGGTGTAAGGAACAACCCAGTCAATTTCAGGATCAAAAGCTGAAATGTCAAGATCACTGTGACTCCCACCACCACAACAAAAATGGTTTCAGCACAGTTCTCCAGCTTCTACAATTGCCAGACTTTGTGGCTGGCTTGCACTTGGAGTAAGGATGAACTCCATAGAATGTTTAGGATCCAAAGGTCAAGGTCACATTGACCGAAAGAAAAGAAAATGTGTTCCGCACAATAATTTGGGTTCTCCATCATCTATAGTTACCAAATTATGTGGATGTCTTGCACATGGTATAAGGAAAGACCCTATTGATTTTGGGGTTGAAAGGTCAAAGCACAAAGTTGCTGTGAATGAAGAAAATGGTTTCCACACAATAACATTAGTTCTACATCACCTACCTAAATGAAACATGTTGGATAGCTTCATTTAGGGTAAGGAAGAAATCTTATCAGTTTTGGGTCAAAAGAACAAAGGCCAAGGTCAATGTGAGTGAAAGAAGAAAAAAGGTTTTTGCACAATAATATTAGGTCTACATCACAGACCTGGACAACCCTTTGTGGTTGGCTTACATTTGGTTTTGGGGTCAAAGGTCAAGGTCACTATGATTCCAGGAAGAAAAGTGGTCTATACACATAAATTTCAGTTAGCTACATAGAGGTGTATTAAACACAGGGCAGGCATTTAATGTGCCATTCATGGTGCTCTTGTTTTTCCAGTAAAAACAATCAATTTTTGTTTTTTTAAAAAAGATTATAGTAGACAGCATCAAAATCCATTTACATTCTGTGCCAATGGGCACCATTTTCATTAAACCATTGTTAGTCATTGTGCCTATGAGTGGTCAAAAAAAATGTACAGTGTCTGATTCAGCTTTAAAGTCATTGAAATAAATTCTTAAATCAGAACAGGGCATCAGTCATACTCGCAACTACTTATAGAAATTTCACTTATTTTTTGTAAAAGAAACTGCTTGTGAACTTTTTAGTTTTCCCAATCCTCCTTTAGGGCTACAAGTTGTTGCAAAGATAGAAGGTGTTGCAGGGAAAAAAAGTACTGGTAATGGATCCAGTAGAGGAGATGGATGCCATGTTGAAGAGCAAAGAGGCAATGTTTATGCCAGTTCATCAGATTTACAAGGTATAACTAACACATGTGACCAGTCTTAATTTTAACAGTAGTGTTGAATTCAGCTTAAAACAGTTATAAAATATCATTGGTGCTATTAGAAGAGGTTAATGAACCCAAATGGCAAAATGCAAGAGCACTGGAGCAGTGTTGTATCCAGGCCATGAGATCATGAGATAACACATTTCTGTAACTTGCTCCTGCCAAAATATGCATGAGGGTGTGAAAAATCACCCCAGATTTGCTATACTCCCACACGTACAAGTTATGTCTTGCAAATATGTAAAAATGAAAGAATAAACTCTGAATTCAGTTATGATAATTTTGTTCCATGAAAAGTGAAAGCAATACTACAGCAGTTTTGCACATGCAGGCTGTAGATTTTGCCAAGAGGGGTTCTACAGTTCCAATCATGGTGCAGTCCATTCAAAAAGCTCTCAATCGTATTGGGTCAGTGTGTATTCATGAATAAACATTTGAGGCAGACTGACCATATTCTTTGTTTGAGCTGAGGTAGTGGCAGCAGTTTAATTGATTATTAAGTTGGTATTTAGTTCAGTGTTTCACCCTTAAGATATTTACTGCTCCCAGTCCTCTATTTTTGGAAAACGGGTATCCCATTTGTGCAAAGTTCTGGATACAACACATCATGGGGTGAGTTTTAAGGGTATTACATTTGCTGTGAGCAGTAAAGTAAATGTCCAGATATTTCTAACTCCTGACCAAAGATCTAGGGTGGGGATATACTCATAGCAATATATGTATGTATCTATCTCTCAATAGCTTAGGTGGTTTCCACTGAATCACTTTAGTTTGCTGTGCTCGTATTTGCTTAATTATTGCACATGGATAGGCTTTGGGCAGAAGAAGGACACTATGAATTTGCAGTTAAAAAGTCAAAGGTGAAGATGACTGGAACACTTTTGGTAATAACCAAAAAACAACCACTTTAGCCAGTATTGTGAGTTTGGTTTCTACATTAAATATCTGAGTTCTGTCATTCAGTTCTCATTCAGCATAATAGGATACTATATTTAGAAAGAGGCAGTTCCGTCTTTCTGTAAGACAAATATGATTTGTTGAAGGTCAAGGTCACTGGAACTGAAAGGATATAGTTTCAGGGGATTATGCTGGACTCCATATTTCAGGCAAAGTGATTTCTTCCTTCTGTTTAAATAGGGAAGAGTGATGGGAAAATAAGGATAAGTCAGATTTTGTAATGGCAAAAAAAGTTTCAACAACTGGTGTTTTACTTACTCTGCAAGTTAAATGGTATTGAAATACCCAAAATGGTCATCATACTTTATGAACATATTAAATACTTTGTTTCGAATCTGAAAAATTTCTGTGTAACTTCTTTAATATCATTAGATGGCAAGAGTGAAATTAGGTAACTGTTCCAGATGATAGGTGTCTAGATGGTCCTAAATGAAAATGATGAAAACTGACCCAGAATATGACCACCACAGTGACCATCTTGACTCTCTGCAGATGGATGGCTATATCAACATGGGATTTTCACCAATAGACTTCTTATGATACCTAGTGTTTCCTAAACGAAAATGATGCCAGCCATCCATCCAACATGACTGCCACAAGGGCTGTCTTGAAAATCTTGCAGTCACTACTCCTCCTAAATGGATGGTCATATTGACATGGGGTTTTCACCAAAAGACTTCAAATAATGTCTACTTGGTCCTAAATGAAAATGGTGCCAATCTGACATCCAGTGTGTCCACCACAGCAGCTAATTTGAAAATCTAGTTATCAGTGAAGAGTATCGGAGATAGTTTCGACACCCAGCAGATAAAAGGAAGAAATGGTCTTGTCTTGCATTCCTTGAAATTCTTTTTGGCCAGTAGAGCATCAGTCCCTTCGAGGGACTCTTGTTGAATTACCATGAAGACTGTAGTAATTTAAAACTCTTATTCAGACATTTACAGAGATGTTGGAAGGCCACGGGATTGCAGGTTTCTAAAAAAAATGATTGAGAGTCACACAACTTTTAAAACTCAGTGAGTTAAAGATCTCGCAAATTACATGTGGTTCCTTTGATTTGTCGTACCCAATGTGCAATTCTTTAATTTTTGTTTAAAATTAAAGTTGATCAAATCTTCTTTTTTGTCTTTTCACCATGATTTCAATTAATCCTATACTTCTTAGATTATTGTTTGAATACAAGCACCTTTATGATCGAGATCTGCTGTTATACTGCAAAAACTATTGAGGTGTTCTGATTGAATTATCTCCTAGAGGGGTATAGCAGATTGATCCATGGATCATCCATTAGGGAAATATCTAAGTTTAGCAGCAGCGAGTTGTTGAAAAAAAAAATGGTTTCTTTAGGTAAGCCAGTGAAATGGAAAGATCGTCTGCTAAGGACGAAACCAGGGAGGAGGAAAGATCTGATAGTTTGTTGCTAACCGAACATAGCACAGAAAGTGGTGATCAAGAAATGGCTGGCACCTTGTCATCTGGTCCTTGCGAAAACTCTGATACATGGACAGAAATATTTTAGGAACAACATGCGAGAATTATGGAAAATTTTGATTGGATATATATCCTGAAAACCAGTTCCTGAATCTATTTAGACTGGCCACAGTTGCAGCGGTTCTGTCTTTATAAAAAGCTGTGAGAGGGGATTAAGTTCTCAAAGTAAAACTCGCACTACTCCAAGGGACAGGCACAGGCCTTTGTCAGAATTTAAGCATATAAATTTATTTTCAAAGAAGTGATGCAAAAATCATATATCTTATAATAATGTTGTCATCCATCAGCTCCCATTCAGCATTGTTGACCTCCCTTCCCATTCCATGATTCCCCTCCTCTGGAGTTAGGTGTTTAGTGTTGAAGGTCATTTATAACTGGGATGTTTTGTAACCAAGATGTTTTGTACCCACTATTTCTAAACATTCTATTGTACTTTCCGTTAACATTAGTTGCATTTAATATAAAAGAATTGTGAATGTTTATAATTATGTTTTTATTCTTAAAAATGAAAAAGCAGTCAAATGTTAAAATTGTTGAAAGTACAATAAAACAATAAAATCAGAAAAATATATAACGAATCTAAAATGGATCTTAAAATAACAGTTTGTATACATAAGTGTTATAGTGCATAAAATCGCAAGAATAAATTTATAAAATAGTGTTCAAGACACGTACGAATAGATAAGAACAGCCTGATGTACAGGCTGTTGGGCAGCAAGAGAAGTATTTACAAAGCAATCAGTCAGATTTAAATTATTAAATACCTTACTTAGAGAAAAAGAATAAAGGAAATTAACTTTTAATCAAAATAATGAAGCAGCAATTAGAGTAATAATTAAGTGATACTTATAGTAGTATATGTTCTAGTTAAACATTACCAAAGAATGTCTGAAATTAAATCATAAAAACATCTTCTGAAATTGCTGGATAAAAATCACGGTTACAAAATGACCAGGTTACGAAACGACTAACATTTGGGTTTGGGGGACCTCTCCTTCATAAGAAAATTTCTGACAGCATCTCTACATTTGTGACTTTTTAATTACTACATTAATAATACCAATTCCAAAAACTCAAGACTAATGGTTAAACACACCCTATTAAATTTGAAGGGCAGTTCACTTGACTCTGGTTTTTTTTTTATCATCAGCAGTAATCTTTTTTAGGACAACACCATTTGCATCGTTTCAATTCAAAACACTTTAAAGAATTTTTGCCTTCACTCAAGTACAGAACGCGCATCAGCCATCTAAATACAGTTTTCCATATTTCTAGAGTGTTGTACCCTTAGTCCATTGCATATTCATTCATTGTATTGTCACTCTGAAAAGTTTATAGATATTTGTTGTTACAATTTTCAGCAGTGCCTTTTTAATGTTACCCCTCCCACGGCAATCGGGTAATCCATATTGTTATATTCAGTTTGTTTTTTTTCTGGACTCTTGGATAGGTATTGTCTCCAAATCATTGCTGGAATTGATTGTGATCTCCATTTCAGTCTTTTTTATTTGTGAAAATCAGGTTTCATGCTTCATTCATTAATGCTTTATGTTGAGTTTTAGACTTGTTAAAGGGGGTGACACACAAGCAATTCATTCTGTTTGCGTGTTCAGGTGGTTGCACACCATTCCCATTCAATTATAGTGAGTCGGGATCGCACTCCACTCATTTTCTTAATTATTATTATTCTACATTTTGCTGGTTTCACTATATTCTTTGTTACCAATACTCAGGTTAAGTATTGCTGATGTTAGTTCATGCTTGACCACATGTAGCACACCATTAACATTTAGAGTGAATTGGACTCGCACTCTCTTTTTTATGTATTATAATACTTTGTGTTATGCAGGTTTCACCACATTAATAAATCGTCAGTGCTCAGGTTAACCCTTTTCATACTGAAGCCCATTCAGACAGGCAGTTGTATAGAACTGGAAATTTTTCAGTCAGTGGTTTATGCAGCATGAGAGAATGCAGTTGGTCAATCTGGCTTTACAGGACAATTTTTTGAAATTATTTTTCAATGTTGTATACCATTTTAAAAAGCATAAAATTTTCCTTAAGGTCATATATTTCTTGACTGAAAATTTTCAGACGTAAAACTTCACTTGAAAGTAAAGTTATGTAAGCAAAAATAAATGCTTTACATTTTTTTGTAATAACTTACTTTCAATGCAATTTTCCTATCTGCAATATTCATTTTACCTCCTCTATGTAATTGTATGAAATGGGGGGAATTTTATACCATTTAAGAAGGTGACAAAATAGTAAAAATCCATCAAGAATATCTAAAGTTATTACAATTTTATTAAATTTACTCGCATGAGAATTGGAGAACAAAAAACAGAATAATCCTTACTGGTAAGTCGACAAAGCTTTTAATTTTGGTTCAGTGTTTTTATTCCACAATAAATTTTAATGTAATAATATAAGAGTTATATTGGGTGTATTTTGGTCCATTTCCAGGGATGCAGGAAATTTTCATAATATTATGCACACACTCAACATCGGTATATGTGCGAACATTATGAGAAGTGAAGTTCTCAAAATGTCCAATTAGCTTGAAAAGCATCAACGTCTTCATCATCGTCAATATCCGAGTCAAAAATACCAATTAACTATTTATCATCATCTCAGTTCATTTGATGCAACCAAGATAACGATCCCCACTGCCTAAAATATAAATTTCCCCCACAAAATGGTCTAAATTTTCATCAAAATCGGTATCAGCATCACGACTGCTTTAGTACTGTCCGCCATTTTGAATTAAACACGTTAAAATTCAGTTTTGAAATCAAATTTTCTACTAACCAGTTCTCATCATCTGCGTTCATTTCGTCTAAGTGAAGCTCACGATATGCACTGCTTAAAACAAAAAGTTTCCCCACAAAATTGTCTATATTTTCATCAAAATCGGCATCCACATCACTGCCGTAAATTGCTGTTTCAGCGCTGTCCGCCATGTTGATCTCCACACATTAAAAGTCGTGTTTGAAAACAAATTTTCAAATAAGCAGTTATCATCAGCGCCGTTCATTTTAAGAAGTAAAGATAGCGATCCCCACTGGCTAGAATGTCAATTTTCCACGTGAAATGGTCTTTATTTTCAGCAAGCACATAACTCTCTTCAATTCCCTCTTCAGAATATCACCGCCATATTTTTTCTCGGCACGTTAAAACTCGATTTTGAAATCAAATTTTTACCAGTTTTGGGGTCTTTTAAACACAATCATGCAACACATGTGTACCTTCTACCTTTATTTCCTTCTTTTCAAAAGAGTACACGTAAACTGATGACGTTTTATACAGTTAAACACGTGTCTGCAAATGTTGGTAACGAAATTTAGTGAAAATACGACCGGAGTCGTATCCCGCTGGCAAAGGTAAAGTACGATTGGAGTCGTATCACGCTGTCAAAGGGTTAAGTATTGTTAATGTTTCATTCGCATTAATACCATACAAGGCAAGAAAGGTATTGATGTCACCAAAATGTCAAAGCAGAGTGGGGAGAAATGCAGGCATAAAAAAGCCCCATTTGACCCCCCCCCCCACCTACCTTGCTTGTACAGATTGCAAACAGATGGATGAGGGTGGTGCAGCACCCCCCTCAGCACCTCCCAAACCAAAATTGCCCACTCTTTTGCACACAAGATTTTCACGTGAGATCGATATATGAATACATTTTTGACAAGAATGAAGAAAAAAAATTAAAAGTTTTCTATCATAAAACTTGCCATTTAGCAACAATAAAGAGACTTTCAAGGTCATATTCAAATTTAGTGAAGATAGCATATTTGTTTTCAGTTATGCATGTTCCTGTGAGGTTTCTCATGAGAAAAAATACAACTAGTATATCTATATATATATATATATATATATATATATATATATATATATATATATATATATATATATATGTGTGATTTTCAATCATTATAATTATTATATCATAACCATTCTGAAAAAGCAAATGGACAGGTATTAAACCACTCATTCAATCATCAAGTAAATTTGTGTGATCATTGTGAAAACAGTCTTCATGCAAGTGAAACTAGCCAGGTTTGCTGCACCCAAGCACTTATTTCATTACTGATGATAAAAGGTATAGTGTATAAGGCTAGTATTGACCAATCTGAAAAAGTCACGTTCGTTGACTCATCGAATAATCCAGAATTATACTGAACAAATTGTTTTAATATTTATATCGTTGTTGATAAACATTCTGTGCATTGTGTGGTGACAATTGAAAGCATCTAAAAGTATTTGCAAGGTGTGCACAGATACCAAAATGGCAGAAATCAGATTATGATAAGAGAGCACAATCACAAATATGATCAAGAGAAGAGACTAAGAAAGTACTAGAAATGCTGGGAAAATGAATACAAATGGCTGAAGTATGACCCAGGAAAGGCTGTGATGTTGTGTACTTTCTGCATCAAGTATTCTGCGAAATATGAAAGTGCAGGGGGTACATCATTCGTGAGTCTTCTTGGTGAAATACAGATGTTATTGTTTTGAGTTGAATAATAAATGTTGAAATATAAACTGAACTGGCTTCTGTCTGATTTCAGCAGGATAAGTGAAATTTAGGCAGGATCAGTACAAATACTATTCTGATGATCCTGTGTGTTAGTGAAAGAAAAATCCTAATTTTGAGCCTCAAATCTTGTTTTACATATGCACACTTTCCTGAGAACTCGTTACACATTCTCGAGCTTTGTTTGCTAATAATCATGCATTTTCATTGTGGACCTCTAAAATCTATGACTAAATGAAAGAAAACAAAGTGGAAGGAATTAATATTAATTCATAATTGTTTAAAACAGTATTTATCATAATTGCTTGAAACAGTATTTATCAAAGTTAAACATTCTTTCGTACACTTGTGCAATACATCAGTAGTTTCTATCATAACACTAAAAAGCTTGTTAAAATTCAACCTCTCAATAGAGTACCATGGTCTACTGATATGCTGTTCAGTTTCTTATGTAATAGTACTTTGTACACAAAATATATTTCATTAGCTGTTACATTGTCTTTTTTAAATGAAGCATACTGCTTTCTTTGCAAAATTGTTGCACATACAGCAAATAAAGGAGACTTGGTGGGTGTATGATCTGCATCATATCCAGTGAAATATTAAGTAAAGATTCCAGAAATTCAGGCTGATCCACAGAAAGGCAAGCTCTTAAGTATAAGGAATCTCTCAGCCATTTTCTTGAATATGTGGGAAATCTTCATATTTTTGTCCTTATGGCTTTAGACGCTTTTTACTTTACTTCCATATATAAATCCATGGGGGGGGGGGGGGATAGATGGTTAGGTTCCTCCACCCCATTGTTAAAATTGCACACTTTTAGGTGAAAAACAAGAATATTAGCCATTTGAAGTACACTTGAACCACCTCTTCTAAACAAATCCTCAGAATGAAATCCTGCATCCTCCCCTGCTTCTTGTATGATTCAGGTACCATCCACTGAAATAGACTGCCGCAATAGGTACTAGGTAACCTGGACACAAGATATTACTATTTACCTGTTCGGCAAAAACATTTAACTTCTTAGTTCAACATTCCAAAATATTTCACAAGTCTTAAAAACATATCTAAGTGTTAATCACGACCATCCTTGAAAGAGATCCTAAATTTTAATTTTACCATCCATTTTGAAAGGGCTGTGACATAATGTCAAATGTTCAGTACTTTACATCTTTAAAAAAAAATGCAATGAAATTATTCACTTTATTCCTTAATAACTTTGAAATAGAATCACTGCCATTTTTTTTAAAAATGAAAATATATATGAAAATTAGAAGCATACCTACATGTACATGACCTCTGAACTTGCCTCGGTTCAAGTTCACTGCATGAGGGCAATTATAGAATTTGATATGTAAGAAGAAAAAAAATGTCCCTAAGAAAAATGGAAATGCAATTAACAAGCTTGCATATAATTTGCGAATCTTGTCATCCAATTGTCAATAACTGACAACTATGCATCGAGAACATCAGTTTGGCAAGTACAGCAGTAAAAAATTAATGATCTGCAAAATGATCGTCTCAATGATCACGTGGAGCAAGATTACAAGGTCATCTCAACTGATATATTTAAATCATGGGGGCAAAACTGCAAAGCAACAGTACTTTATGAAGCCCGCCAAACTGCAGTCCTGTAAACCAGTAAAATGCAATACAATCTTTATTTTACTCACCAACATAATAACTCTTGTGATTTTCGATTGCAACAGTTATCCCCAGAGTTATACAATCAGTTGCTGCACATGCATTGGTATTACTTGCAATGAAATTTCCCAAATTAACGAGCTAATATTGATGGTTCAAACTTAAAAATAGGCCTGTTTGAAAACAAGGCTGCCATGGTAGTTCTGTGTCTGAAGTACCTCAGATAAGTTATTTGTATATTTCGTGGTCAGTAGACCAGTCTCCAGACTGTAAACAAGGGAAATAACCACCGTTACTGTCACTAAACCGAATTAGGTCTTTGTCGCGGAAAACTACATTTCATCTTATGTGATTTTATTATTTAATCTTTTAAAAGCAAAATTCATGTAGTATAATTCTTTTTAGAATACTGACAGAATGCGATGGGTTTCTCTCTCCCTCTCTCTCTCTCTCTCTCTCTCAAAGAAAACAATAACTAGATACATTTTTTAAAGTTTTATTCAGTATGAAAAGAACTGCCAATTTCTCTTCAGGCAGCAGATAATAATAATAATAATAATACTATTACACACTGTTCACAACAACACTTACAGTAATAGCAACATGGACAGGTATAACATGCTTGATGTTCAGAATCAAAGGATTCAGAAAAATGGAATTTTATAAATAATGATTGATTTTTTTCCCCTCCCATTTGGGGTAAAAAAAAACAATTATTTAAGCATTGATATTGTATGGAAATGTATACCACAGGAAATAAAATCACTTTAATTTACTTTTCTTTAAGCTATAAATAATGGAGTTTATTATTGTTATTATTATTATTATTATTATTATTATTATTATTATTATTATAAGTTTTGATATGTACCACATTCAGAAATGTAGTATAAATATGGTAATACTACTAAGTATAACAAAATGGAATTAGTGGAAATTAAAAGATAATCTTCATGTTTCAATATTTAATTAAGGGCATCGTTTGCATAAAATTATTTCTTGTACATTTGCTACTGGAAATGTTGAAAAATTAAATTTTTGGATACTATCGTTTAAAATACATTGAATATGCTGTGCAGATGGGATTCTTAAACATTGGAATTTTGTCTTTGAGTAATACTGTATTTGGAAGATAACTCCCTAGAGAAAATCTAACATGGAACAAATTTAAAATAAGTGATAAGAATCAAAGTCCATATTTCTCGCGTGACAACTCTCGTGAGAAATTAGAACTCAGCCTTATTTTCAGACATAGTTAGATGTAATGGAAAAGAATGTTTTCTGAGTTATACTTTCTCATGTGAACATGCCAATTCTCATGTGAGCAAAATCTGCACACTTGAGAATTTGATCAGTTTTTCCTTAGCTCACAAGATATAAACTGCACACATGAGCTTGCAAAATCTACACAGTTTGCATATGTTTCTAACAAGGTTCTCATGAGCAGCTCATGTGAACTGGTGAGATTTTTCAGTAGCCTGATGATGGTGATAGGTGGATTGAACCATCCTGGAAGGGGAGAGCTTCAATTTAGGTCTACAAGATTTGAAGAGTGGTTGTCATGCAGATCACTGTGTCTGACTGGTCATTAACCAGTAACCAGGAAATGGCAGGTGACTGGGCACCGGTCAGTGTCCACTATGAACTGGTCTGCAAGTACTGGTCAATGATCATTAGAGCCCCTTCGGTATGCTGACAGGAATCGGGTCTGGACACACACACCTCCCTCCCACTCACCAGGCTACCGACAAATCCTGTTGACATGCATGTGCCAGACTAAGGAAGGGATTGGATTTGCATCCCCCATTTCTTATTATCACTTTTAGTCCTTACGGGATGTGGGGACATCCACTTCAGTAAAAGTGAATGGTCCTTCCCATTTATGCCACCGTGGACATCAGGACTTTGGCCCCCTAGCAGGGTTGATGTTCTGGGCTGAGGCCTAACATCATGTGATTATATAGTAAATGAAAATGAAAGGAGGGAGACTGATCTTCTTTCCCCAGATGCTGCATGAAGGCTGAGAAAAATTCTCATCCCCCTGTCAGGCCAGCCACTAGGGACAGTCCCCTCCCTACACATGAGGGTTCCCTTACCCCCAGGTCTCCTCTCCATTAGACAGACTTGGGGTCACAAAGTTCTGCCTCCAGGAGTGAGATCAGGATGAAGACATCCTGTCAGTTCTAGTGGACTCCAATGAGTTCAACACAGAAAAGGCTGAGACTGCACCTCTGCCTCCCAACCATAGACTCGGGTGGTGGTTGAAGAGATCTTGTCTTTTGATAAGGCAGTAAATGAAGTTTACTGTCTTTTACCCTGGAATTTGAGTCCCAAGTTTTCAGGATTAGAGGATAGGAAAATTCTCTCCAGTTTAGACAGACTCTCCATGGCTACATCACACACAGATCTCCTTTTGCTTCCTGATTCATCTATGGTCAGGTAACTTTCTCAAAGGTTCTATAAGAGCCTGGAGTTTGCTAGTCAAGTAAGGAGAGGTCAGCTCCCCCCTCAACACTGAGACCTCTGGTCTGTGCAGCTAGCTACAGGGTGCATTTCCTGGCCCCTTTAGCCACCCCTGTGAATGCTGTGGTATTGCAAGTATGCATTTCCACTGGGACTTTGAGCATTGGAACTCGAGGTTAGGTTGCTTGTCACCATAGCCGTGCATGTCGATCTTTTCTCAGCAGCCTGGAGGCAGTTGCCGAAAACATCTAGGCATGCATTATTCTTTCCATGGTGCTGTCAGTGGAGCTGTTCTACCTATGCAGGGATGTTGCTCTGAACACTTAAAAGGTCTTATTGGAATACAGTAAGAACCTTCTTTGGGCCACTCCTGTGGAGATAGAGATCCACTTTGGAGGGCTCATTCTCTCCATGGCATCTCAAGACCTAAGGGATCAGCAACATCAGTCCTTTGCATCCATTCCTGGCCCATCAAAACCTGTCAGGAAGTACTCATCCTGATCGCCCCTGAGGCCATCAGTGAAATTCTTCAAAAAAGATGCAGGCACAGTCCAAGAAGTAACCTCAGTTAAAACCTCCCCTTAGTCATTGGTGCCGATATGGGCTCTGGAAAATCCCAGGGAGGAAGTTTGTGGGCTCTTCTCCCTTTCCTAAGGTGGAGGGATGGGGCAGCACAAGGGACTCGCTCCCTCTCCTGTGGTGCATTCCTCTTCTGTTGATTCCTGTAGGTGCCCAACTAACTCCCTTTTCAGAGGTTTGGTCAAGCATAATGGACGATGGCTGGGTCCTCCTTGAAAGAAATGGAGGTTACTAGCTTCAGTTCCGGGTCTCTATCGACCTCCAGAATGTGTATCTTCACCTCTCTAAATTAAGTACTTCCAGTTCTGCCTGGACTGGGAGGTTTTCCTATTTCGCATGGTTTCATTGCTTAGCAATTAAAAGGAGGAAATGGTCTTCTCTTGAATTCCTGGAAATTCTTTTCACCCAGAAGAGCATCAGTTCCTTTGAGGGACTCATGTGTATGAATGGTCGACAGTTGTGCATTTCACAGAAGTCGCAGCTTGCTGTTCCTTGCTTCAATTGGTCTGTATCCTTTGGAACAGTCATAATTCAAACTTGTGATTTTGGTTATGTGCTAGACCTTGTGATCAAGCAGAGATTATTTATTGACTACAGTGTAAAGTGTTGACCACAGTTTCATGGAAGATGTACTCGCAGTTAGCGAATGAGCAAGTTGAAATTTATCAAATGTATCTGACCAAAAATTCAAAAAATATCTTGGAGACTTTATGTCAGGAATGGGATAGTGAGAAAGGTTATTAACATGGTCTGTTCCTCATAGCCCATCAAAATTGTTGATGTTTTTTTTTCTCAGTGACTTGTATCAATCTTGATTTTTCACTTTAATAAATTTTGCAGTAGAAGGACATGCAGTTTGTATTTTCATCATGGCATCGGCAAGAAAGTCTAAACTATTCCTTTTACATGCCTTCACTATGCTAACCAAAAAATGGCGCACTTTTTGAAAGTTCATGGGTCACTTGATCCACTCTGAAGCAAACCTAGATGCAAGACTGGATTTTGAGAGGCAAATGTCCAGAATATATCAGTACAAGCACTGGCAGTGTCCACATATTCTAGAAAGATGTAAATCGTTTTTGGAGTTAATAAGTCTGTAAATTAAGTTTCTCATAATATGCAACTCATGCTTCTTATGGTTAGCGTTTTCTGCACTTACCACTGCAGTAATATAGTTCAGGATATAACAGTGCACCAGATTTCATACAGATCAATAAACATCCCTGGACAACCAGATTAGTGGTTAATCAAGGCAATCAATGGTATGGAGAGTTTAGTGCCAAGTTGTAGGTTTTTGGTCTGATAAATGGTACTTAGTTGTAATGAGCCCAGTCAGAACTTTGCCCACTGGATGGTTCGTTGGTTGTTATGGGTTTAACGCCATTTTTCAGCACATGATAGGCTATACATGGACGCCAGTATATTTGTCGGAGGAAGAACCCGAGAAAACCCCAGGAAGAACCACCGACCCACGGGAAGCTACTGGCAAGCTTTCTCACATACCCACGTTGGCCGAGTCCGAGACTCAAACCCACGTGGACAGAGGTGAGATGTCAGTGATCTGTAAAGGCTAGCGCCTTAGACCACTCGGCCATCCAAGGCCCCCTTTGCCCACTGGATGTCCTGTGAACATTTGAAAGTTAAAAATGGTTATAAAAATAATCATGCAATAAGGTCCTTGAAATGTTTAGGCAAGGTCTTGAAAAGTCTTTGGAATTTCTCTTGCCTTGGGTTTGTAATCATGATTTCTTGCTTCCATAATTGGAGTATCATCAGACTCAACACACAAGTTCACCACAGAATATGGTGTAGAATATAGATTTTGAGTCGTGGAGAATGCAACTAATCATAAGTGAGAATTTTGAAATTTTCACCAATATATGTATTGATGAATGTTGCTATAGGTGAGAAATAGCAGTCTCCATATTCATCTTTCTGTCTGGCTGGAAAATGTTTGTCTCTGCAATATTCTTTGGATGGGGCATATAGTGTAGCCTTTAATTGTCTGGACATTACATACATAGAAATTTCCTTTTGCTGACATTCACTTTTTAAAGACATCTTGGTTTGAGATCAAATGGAGTTGGATTTCAAGAAGAACTCGGCCAAGTTGGAGTTTCACCAAATTGTATAGAGTCATTCTCCAGGCTGACTCTGAAGTTTACCAAACCATCACAATTTTGTTTCCACTGTATCAAACCTTAAAAACTGCTGAGTAATTGAAAGCAAACTTTGTATGGGGCTCAATATTCAGAAAGACCCAAGTCAGGTTCAGTTTTTATCTTTCAATCATCAATCAATATATAACTTAGTTATGGCCCATTTTTTTTAGCTCTACTGGTCATAGACCAGAAGAACTTATGGGATGGTCTGTTGTCTATCATCAGTCACATGACATCTGTCCATTAGCAGAAAAACTACATGCACCTGGAGGATTGCCATGAAGCTTTACACACACATTCATCCCAAGGTTTAATTGGGCCTAAAGGAAAATCTTGCTGCTCAGACATCTAATATGGCCACTACAGCAGCCATCTTGAAAATCTTGTTATGGCTGCTCCTCCTGAATGGATGGTCATATCAGAATGGGTTTTTTCACTCAAAGACTTCTTATAATGTCTTGTTGGTCCAAACTTAAAATGGTGCCAAGTTGATGTCCAATATGGCTGCCATAGCAGCCCTCTTGAAAATATTGTTATTGCTTCTCTTCTCGAATGGAAAGTCATATAGACTGGAGGTTTTTGCAAGTAAAGTAATCTCATGATGTATAGTTGGTCCTTAATGAAAATGATTCCAGTTGAACATCCAAATATGGTTCTGCATAGACATCTAATATGCCCACCACAGTGGCCATCTTGAAAATCTTATTGTTACTCCACCTGAATCGATGGTCATATCGACATGGGCTTTTTCACTAAAAGATTTTTTTTATGTCCAGGTTGTCACAAATGAAAATGGTGCTGATCTGACATTCTGGATGTAGATGTTGCCGGATCTTTCAGGCATATCCATAGAAAATTCTATCATGGAAAACCCTGGAGTATTTGGACTAATATTCCAGCCTCCTTCCATGGTAGGTTGGAAAACCATGGGAAAAGAAAATACAAGGAAGAGCATGGACATTTCTACAACATTTCCACTAAATTATTGGAAAACCCTGGAATACAGTTCATGGAAAATCCTGGAATATTTGCCTGGAAAACCCTGGAAAACAGTTGATAGAAAACCCTGGAATATTTGCCTAGAAACCCTGGAATATTTGCCGGGAAAATCCTGGAATATCTGCCTGGAAAACCCTGGAATATTAGCCAGGAAAACCCTGAAAATTTTGCATGAAAACAAAGATTTCCCAGGAAATAATTATATGTGAAATAATCACAAATTCCCACTAAATTCGATGCATTTTGGCTTTACAAAAGTCGCTTCCCTCCCTGTCCCCAGCCCGACATGAAATTGTGCCCTTATATAAATAAAGTCATCAGTTTTATAGAATGTATACATGTAAATGACTACCTGTAAGTTCAGACCTTATAAAAATATCATACATTTCCATTTAAATGCAAATTTGTGAAATGATTTCCAACACATTAGCCTGCTGCTCAAAGCCACAACATTTGAAACAGTTTGCTCAGTAGCAAATTGTTAGCTGAAATAACACAAACAAGTGATAGCCATTAAGATGGGTTTTTTTCCCCAGGTAATAAATAGGTTTTGGGCAGAATCTGTCATCATCAAGTAGGCCCCTACAACTGAATTTGAAAGCAGGTTTTGACTCCCAGCCGGCATTGAAGTTTTCTTTCCAAATTTGATTGCCATTCTACTTCAGCTGGTAAATGAAGGCTGTCCCAAATGCAATTGTTGGCATGTTAATCCTAGAATATTTTTATATACCGTATAATGCTGGAAAGCACAAAGAGTGAACAAAACAAAATCTCCATAGGGGAAAAACCAGCGTAACATAATTTCATCAATGTAGACTGCCAATGGTTTAAAGTCCAGAAACTGAAGCATGGTCAAGTCTAAATTTTGACAGCATTCACGGCAGAAATCTTTCGGGTTCTGGATTTTTGCCATTGAAGCATGGTTTTGATGTCAAATAAATTTTCAGTGACCAACAATAGATTATTTTCTATTATTTCATTACAATATACACAGTTGAATGTTTGTTGCCAAAAAGTATTGTTTCAAATGAAGTTAAAGAAAATAATTTCTTGTTGGATGCTGAAAAAGTCCTTGTTTATAAGGTGTGTCTACAATGTGTGGTTGTGTATGCTCACTCATGTCCCCACTTTGCAGTTTACACACACACACACACACACATACACACACAGATACATGTTGTTTTTTTCTAGCTTTGATACACAAGATCCATCAAAGTTGGAAGTTTTATTTCAATGTTTTTCTTTTTTTTTCAGTCTTAAAATATTATAAATAAAACAGGATGAAATTCTTTGTGTGTGTGTGTTGTTGCTGATATGACTCGCTGAAATAGATAAAACTGGTGGGAAGGTAGGAATTCTGGGAAAATAATCAAAGCACCTTTGTTGAACGGATAGTATTTTGTCCATGAACTTACAGTTCACTTAAACTCAACTGATAAAGGCTTATACCACCTACAAATCACTTATGTTGATATATTGTCCACTAGTAGGGGACATACCAGTCAGCTGCTTAACAGGCAGATAAAACCAAACGTTGTTCTCAGAGCAATACAACTTTTATTAGGTCATCATGTACACTACACCACATTCCATCATAGGCTAGTAACAGACATCAGTCATGTGACTACACTGAGAAACTGAATGAAATTACTATGCTCTGTTTCAAATTATGCTACATTAATTTTATTCAACATCCCCTTTTCTTTAAAGAACTAGTTATCTCTACTTTATTAAATGATTAATACAAATACTTGGGATATGCTTGACATATAGTGTATATTGAAAGCTAGACTTTAAATCTTTGCCGTCTGAATCTATTACCAGATTATCAGTTCATATTCACTAACCAAAACAATGTAAAATTAACTGACTAGGTATTCACTAACCAAAACAATGTAAAATTAACTGACTAGGGTCTATATGTTAAGAGTTAATAATTCACTTGTGGCACACAAAGTCCTTCAGATAAGCAGGCTCCCTGATGATTCTCTTGGGTCTTACTCTTGGTGCAGTTGTTGTTGTGTTGTCTGAATTTGGCAATATGTCATCTTTAACATTCTCCGAAAGTGACATTCCGGAGCTATTTGATTCACTTGGTGTTGCAGTTGTTTGATCTTTGTGGCAATTTGTCGGTACATCAGTGTTCTCGGGTTCACGTAAAGGTGAAGTCTCCCGGATGCATACTTTTATCTTTGTGAGTCGTATGTGCACACGATTCCGTCTATAAGTTCCTTCATCCTGACTTTCCACGATGTACGATCGTTCACTCAGTCTTTCCTTGATTTTACCAAGTTTCCATTTATTTCCTTCCTTGTGTTCAAAATATACAGACTCTCTGATACTCAGTGGTGGTAAGGTTCGAGCTCTCTTATCGTACCACTTCTTTATCGAGCGTTTTCGCGCTGATCGGTAGTTAATTCCTGGTTCCTTATTCAGATCACTTGTTGATGGGATCATTGATCGGGTGTTTCGTCAAAAAAACATTTGAGTCGGACTAAGTCCAGTATCCTGACGCGGAGTGTTTCTAAGTTCTAACAAGGCTTCATATTGATCTCTACCATCTATGAGTGTCTTCTTCAACATGTTCTTAATGACTTTAACAGCAGATTCAACCTTTCCATTTGCTTGCTGATGATTTGGGGCTGACGTTCTGTGGTTAATGCCCCATTTGCGAATGAATTGTGCGAACTCCTTTCCTGTAAACTGGGGTCCATTATCTGATATAATTGTGGTGGGAATTCCAAATCTTGAGAATTGTTTCTTCAGTACGGTTACAATTTGGCTACAACTTGCCATACTTAAGTAGTCCACTTCTATGAAATTTGAAAAATAGTCGATCACAACAAGATACTGTCTACCCTTGATTTCAAACAGATCCATGCCTACCTTATTCCAAGGTCTCTCTCCATCACTGTGCTGTAAAAGCGGCTCTCTTTGGTTTCTAGGTTTGCATTCCTCACATGCTTCACACGATTCAACCATTTGTTTAATTTCTCCTGCCATTCCAGGCCAAAATATCTTTCCTCTAGCTCGCCTCATCATACTATCGTAGCCTAAATGAGCACTGTGAAGACGATTCTTCATATCCTTTCTCAATGATTTGGGAATTACAATTGCCTCTCCTTTGACAATTATTCCATCTTGAACGCTAAGGACATCCCGCATATCAAAATATGGTAACTTTGAGTATGGCACTTTGTCTCTAGCTTCAGGCCAGCCCTCAGTAATGAGTTCCATAAGTAATTGCATATCAGCGTCTTCCAAAATTGCTTTCTTGACTTCTTGCAGTCTCGCATCTGGGAAGTTGTCGAACATAACATTCAGGATCCTTGGTCGTTCAGTTTCTATGTCGAGAGTTTCTAGATAAGCTCGGCTTAAGGCATCAGCGATAACAAGATTTATTCCTTTCACAAATCTAAATTCGATGTCATATCGAAACAGTTTCATCATATCTTGTAATCGTTTTGGGGCTTTGCTCAAAGGCTTCTTTAGTATCGCAGCTAACGGTTTGTGATCATTTTGTATTATAACTTTTCTTCCATATGTATATTGGTCAAAATGTTCTAAACCATAAAGCATCGAAAGAGCTTCCTTTTCAATTTGTGCCCACTTTCTTTCTGACGGTTTTAGTGCCCTCGACGCAAATTCAACTGGTCTACCATCCTGAAGTAAGACAGCACCCAGTCCATTCTTGCTACTATCTACTTGTAGTACGACTTCTTTGTTTACGTCAAAATATGCCAGCACTGGTGCTTCGGTCAGCGTTTTCTTAATTCTCTGGAAAGCAGTCTCGCATTCTTCAGACCAATTCCAGACAGAATCTTTACGTGTGAGTTGACGAATCGGTTCCAGTTCATTTGCAAGATCTGGAAGAAATTTCGCCATATACTGTACCATGCCACATAGCCTCTTCACGTCAGAAATATCCGTTGTTGTGGGCATTTCGTGTATTGCCGTGACCTTTGTATTGTCTGCTTTGACTCCTTCACTAGTTATTTTGTGACCATGAAAAATGATTTCGGTCAATTCTACTTTTTTCTTGTCATCATTTAACATGATATTCCTTTCGATGCATCGTTTGTACAAGTTTTGCAATTTTCTCTCGTCTAGTTTCGCTTCTTGTTCAGAGCTCCCACATCCAGCAACAATTATATCATCCGATATAGTGAAAACACCATCCAAATCTCCAAGTGCTTCAGTGAGTTTTCTTTGAAAGATTTCGCTCTAGACCTTTAGTCCAAATGGCAACCTCGCCCATCTGTAACGACCGAAAGGTGTAATCATTGTAGTTAGTTCACTTGATTTCTGATCCAGTCTAACATGCAAGTATGCCTCACGAACATCAAGTTTACTGAAGACTTTTGCATTAGCAAGTTTTGGTAACGTCCTCAAGTGTCAGAAGTTTCGCATGTTCTCTCATGAGCGCAGTATTTAGTGGCTGTGGATCTATGCAAATACGCAAATTTCCATTCTGCTTTCGTACAACAGCCATCTGACTAACCCACTTAGTAGGTTCGGTAACAGGTACTAGAACTTCTCTTTCGACAAGTTTATCTATTTCTCTCTTCACGTCTTCTTGAAGTGAGAGTGGCAACTTTCTGCAATGTTTTCGCTGAAATTTCGTTGTCGACTGTAAGAGTTGCTTCCCCTAGATCACCGAGTTTCGTCGTGTCGACCATAGCAATAAATTTGTCACTGGTAACCGTAATCAATCCCATTTGCTGAATAGTTTTTGATCCTAGGAGATTCATGTAACCATTTGGTACAACTACTAGAGTAGCAGTAGTTTCTTCCCCATTGCTCAGGTTAATAATTTTCAGATCAGCTTCTCCAAGCGGTTTCATATGTGACTTATTCCACATTTTTAAGGTTAGTGTTGTCGGCCTGACTTGTTCTTTACGAACATACTTCTTGCAGATAGTGTTGATGTCGGCACCGCTATCTAACTGGAAACGCACTTCACAATTGTTGACATTCATTAATGCAGAAATTCTACTTTTCTGACTGGTTTCTATGGTATTAAGCCAATTTTCATCATCATCTGTTTGTTCTTCGTGCGTTGTACTAGCACTAACTAAATGGATTTTCTTGCATTTTACCTTGAAATGATTCCTTCCTTTGCACACATCGCATGTTTTGCCCCATGCCGGACACTTTTCCTTCTTGAACTCGTGTTTGCGTCCGCAGAAGTTACATTCCTTAAGTGAAACGCTATCTTTACCCTGAACTGGTGAGGACAGTTTATTTCGTAGTTTGCCAATCCCAGGTTGACTGTTAGTATTTCTTTTCCTTTGGCTTCGAGTTTGTGCTTTACTTCCTTGAATTATTTTATTTACAGTCTGACTGCTAGAGCTGGCTTCCCTCAGTTCTTTTATATGTTTATTTGACTGCTCAAAAGCACGACACATTTGTATGGTTTTGTCCAGGTTTAATTTTCTTTTCTGAGTAAGAGTTCCTGAAGTTTTCCCGTAACTGTGAAAACTATTTTATCTCTGATCATTCTATCCTTCTCGCTGAAATTACATGACGACGCTCTCGTCCTAAGCTCAGTTAGGAAACTGTCGAAAGGTTCTTGGTATGGTACATTCCAGAACCTATGTGATTCCAGGACCTCATTTTTTCTGGGGTTACAATATGCCTCAAGTTTTTCAAGTACTTTGCCGGGTTTGTTTTTGTCGCCATCTGCGTCCCATACAAATTGATCATAAATATCCAAAATGTGCGGTCCTGCACAATGCAAAATTATGGCTGTTTGCACCTCATCCTCTTTATCAGTTGCTCCACTTGCAGTTAGGTAAATCTGCACTTGTCTTTTCCAATGCTTAAAGTTTTCCGAAACGTTCCCATCGGTTACATTTAATATTGGCGGTAAACGGAATGTGCTTAAGAGACCGTCGACCATGTTAGTTTTCCGCCACTGGACCTGTAGTACGTGAGACTGTGATAAAGGATGCAAAATGCGTAACTTCTAAAATCAGTTTACCTCTAAAACTGCAGAATCATCGATGCGTCCTTAATTGGCCACCACTGCCACCATGCTGATATATTGTCCACTAGTAGGGGACATACCAGTCAGCTGCTTAACAGGCAGATAAAACCAAACGTTGTTCTCAGAGCAATACAACTTTTATTAGGTCATCATGTACACTACACCACATTTCATCATAGGCTAGTAACAGACATCAGTCATGTGACTACACTGAGAAACTGGATGAAATTACTATGCTCTGTTTCAAATTATGCTACATTAATTTTATTCAACAACTTATACATCACTTATAAGTGAAATTTAGGCAAGGCATGGATAAATATTGTTTTCACTTATACTGTACTTATACTTATACAGTCTAACATTTCACTTCATCAAATCATTAAATATGCAAAGAATAAGTAACTTATAAGTTATCTATAAGTCCCATATAAGTCAACCATATATCATGCATAAGTCAGAATAAGTTATTTCTGTAAGGTATTGGACAAACTCTTAGCAGAAGAAATGAAAAATAATTTTGAGTGCCAATCTTGAAAATTGACTAAGTTTATTTTCCAGGCTTTTCTATGCTGAAATATATAATGAATATTCAAGTCCAAATTGTCCATACTTTTCCAGGCCTGTCCAGCCTTTTCCATGGACAGCATCCAGGGTTTCCAGGATACTTTTTGCAAAATGTCCATTTTACCCTGGAAAACCCTGGAACTTGTTGCCCAGGCTGTTTGGTTTTGCCACTGTTTTCCAGGGTTTTCCCTGTATTTTCCAGGTATTCCATCCTTTTCCAGAGTATAATATGGAAAAAGTACAGCTGGGATCCATTATGGCCACCACAGTAGGCCTCTCGAAAATCTTGTTATTGCCACTCCTTCTGAATGGAAAGTCATATCAGCATGGGGTTTTCACAGAAGGACTTCTTATGGTCTCTAGTTGGTCTTAAATAAATATTGAGCCAATCTGATATCCAATATGGCTGCTATCTCGAAAATCTTGTTGCTTCTCCTCCTAGATGGAAAGTCATATCAACATTGGTTTTTCACCAGAAGACTTGTGGTGGCTCACTGGTTAGCATGCTGGACTTGTGACCAAAAGGGTGCAGGTACAAATCCTACCATCAGATAAGCCTGTATTGGCTACCGTGGTGTGTCCTTGGGAAAGTCACTTTACTCCAGTTGCCTTGGCACAAAATAACCTACTTGTGTTGCTGTGCCATAAAATACCAAATCAACAACATCACCAGAATACTTCTAGTGATGTCTAGTTGGTACTAATGACAATGGCAGCGATCTTGAAAATCTTGTTATTGCTACTCTCCTCCTAAGTGGAAATTCATATTGACATATGGATTTCACGAGAAGACTAATTATGATATCTAGTTGACCCTAAATGAAAATAATGCTGATCTGACCTCAAATATGGCTGCCACAATGAACATATTAAAAATCTCATCTCTCATTCTCCTGAATGGATGGACATATCAACATGGGGTTTTCACCAAAAGTCTTCTAATGGTATCTAGTTTGTTCTAGATGAAAATGGCTGCCACGGTGACTAATTTAAAACTATTTTCGCTCCAGAATATCAGAGATGTTTCAACACCCAGCAGAAAAAAGGAAGAAATGGTCTTATATGGAATTCCTGGAAATTCTTTTCAAACAGTAGAGCATTGGTTCCATCACAGAACTCTTGTTTACTTAGAATTTCACCCATGCATCTTGAATCGAGGGTTTCTTCATACAAAAAGGGGGAGGAGCATCTGTGTCCCCTGGACATATTTTGTATATATCATAGATTTATCAGATTTATCATGTAGAGTATTTGGT
Organism: Margaritifera margaritifera; assembly: GCA_029931535.1. NCBI lineage: Eukaryota > Metazoa > Mollusca > Bivalvia > Unionida > Margaritiferidae > Margaritifera > Margaritifera margaritifera. The sequence continues at coordinate 5,676,482 of JAQPZY010001658.1, read as the reverse complement.
AACATGCAGGATTAAGAGTGGTCATGGGCCCAAAACAGTGAAGTTAGTCATAATATCCGTTGCAGGAAAAAATATTTCTACTGAATTTTTGGTTTTGTACATATTAAGAACCTAAGGCTTAGGTATTCAACTTTTTTATCAATTGAAGGAAACTTTGTATACACATTTTTTTGTCAGTTCATGAAATATCATGATGACAGTGTAATTGGGTATTATTAGAGGCAGTAACCTGAATGAAGTAATCACCAATCATAAACACTTTTTCAAAAACCCATACGCCAAATTATTGTAGAAATGAACTACTACTTGGCAGCCAGCTATCTTTAAACGTCACTTTCTTAATTCCTCAGCTGGAGCTGTGGTAGCTAAATTGGTTGATCATTGGACTCATAATCAGAGGGTTGTGGGTTCGATACCCACCCAGGTCAGCCTGTGGCTGCCTCAGTGTGTCCATGGGGAAAGCTCATAACTCCCAATTCCCCTGCATGATATAGTCAATAAAATGTTAAAAGTGCCATTAAACCATTAAAAAAAACAAAATTTATTCCTAACTGGCAGCTTACGACTGGTTAACACCATTTGTTATAGCAATATTTGAATTGTTGTAACAAAAATATCTCTGCACAGAAAGTAATTGTCTACTTAAGGATACATAAAATATTATCCTGGATCTTAATCTTGTTATTACCCAAGTATGTGGCATTTGCTGCATCTTTTATTTTTCAATGTGATTCTGCCTATTATTGCCTGCATTTCTGATTGCTTGTATGTGTAATTTAATGCAACTTACAGACATAATTTTCAAATCTTTGCATGTGATCTGAAATCTCTATTTCACTTGGATAGTAAGGATTGTAAAGGCATGGAAACAAAATTCACAAATAAAAACTAATAATTACTGACATGATCAACATGTTACCTGATTTTTATACACCTGCCGTAAGGTAGAGTATATTATGTTATGATGTTGTCCATCTGTCTGTCTGTCTGTGACCAATTTAATTTCCACACAATAACTCAAGTTGTCCACCATATGCAGTTACCAGAGGGAGTGTGACTAGACTCACTCTAATGTAAAAATGTACAGTAGTGCTATTTTCTATTGGGAAGTACTAACGACACAGCATACTAAATAAAACACCGGCAAGAAAAATAATCAAATAGAAAGCTGGTGGGGTACTTCCTTGGAGAGACCAATTCCATGTAATACGTAAAAGGGAAGCATAAATAGGTGTTCAATAGCTAAAAAGGAATGTCTGATAAGGAGGTCTAAGGTTCTGCAATGAAGGGAGAAGATACCTACCCAAGGACAGGTAACTTGGCACTGTTGAGATCGTTAACAACAATTGCCTGGAAAACTCTGAAGAGAGCTAATATTTCACTAATGAGAATGAAGAACTAAGAAAATAACCTCTGAACAATATAGAAGCCTTTATTTATTTATGACATCACAACAAATATTCAAATATGAATTCAATACAGGTTACAAATATCCAGATGTAAAATAAGGTATTCGTTTCAGCACTAATTCATATAGAGATAGCAAGTTCCAGGGCCTGATTTTCCCCTTAAACCACTTACAAGTACAATTTCACTACCTGAGAAATTTACATGTGCCTTGAAAAAAGATTCCATTTATAAAATTGTTACCATAATGCTGCATTAATTGCATGTTTAAATTAAAGTACTTGGAATTGGGATTTTATTTTTACAAAATTTATTTTTCAGAGATAACTGAACAGATTGAGGAAACAGAGAGGACCAGTGGACTGTTAGAGGAAAATGAATCCTTAGAGCAGGAAAATAAAAATTTTAAGAAGAAAATAAGAAATTTAGAGCAGAAAATCAAAAAATCATATGACAGGTGCAGAAGTATGAAGTTGAATATTAATAAAATGCAAAGGAAATTCCAAAAGTCTGAGAAAAAATGTAAAGAGTTAAGTGGAAAAACCAAGAAGTCAAAGCAGAAAGAAAAGAATTCAAAGGAGAGATGCATGAAGATTGAAGAGCAAGTTGAACGAAAGGAGATAATCAGAAAGTTGGCAGAGGCAGAGAAGAAAATTAAAAATTTACATAAAAACAGAAACTCTAAGATTGAATGTATAATCTGCTTCAATCAAGTTGATATCGTCCTTTTTCCCTGTGGCCATTGTTGCTGTTGTAGGAGCTGTGCTAAGTTGCTACAACAGCGCTGTCCAGTGTGTCGGAAGAAAATCAAGCGCAAAAATAAATTTTTTTTAAGTGTTATGTTTTGGTGAAGAAAAATGCTTTCCACACAATAATTGAATTCAGCCCACCTGGTTGTAAGTCTAAGTGATTTTAAGATTTAGCTTTGGGTCCAGTTTAATGTTTGGTTGGTAGTGACATCTCTTCTAATGACTATTTCACATGTAGTTGAGACCAAAATGGAATTTTGGATACACCAATAACACACTCTACAGGTTGAATAGGGATTGACAACTTTGTTTAAACTGGAATCCAGGCATTTTATATTATATTTGTTGTCATATTTTCACAAATATTATGTAATTATTAGCATTTAAGATGTTACCAACTGTTATAATCATTTACTTAAAAAGTGCCTCAAATAATAACGAATTCAAGCTGCTAATAGCATTTTATCGATATTTATTTAGTGTCTAATATAGTATATGTCATTGCAATTCTCCAATGTTATACTAAGTCACTGTCATTCATTGTTTTAAATATGGACTGTAGGTGACTCTAAGTATTAATTGTAATGTTTTTCTTTTGTTTGTTTGTTTTTTAAAGTTTGATATTGGTGAACTGAATTGCAAAAATTTAAAGTCATTGTTATACTATTGATGCCATGATATCAAGAGTTGGTTAGACTGAAATTGCAATTAATTTAATGAGAGATTATATAGTCATTTGCACATACTTATTTATTGATTGGCCCAGTTTGAATTTTGATAGAATATTTCATTTAGAAAACGTACACAATATTTCATATGGAAAACGTACACAACAATGTACAGTTAAGCCACCAAATTACGACCAATATTCAGACTGGAAAAAAGTGATCTTAATAGGGAGTAGTCTTATTTATGAGGATAACTTTGCTCTTGTACTTAGTAAATGGGACTTAACAAACATGGTTGCTATTGAGGAGTGGACTGTGTACATATGGCAATTTCTCTGAATTTATTTTTCCGTTTCAATGAAGCAACTTTTAAATCTGGACTTATTTATTTGTAAAAACAAACAGTTTTGGTCTAAATGTAGTGAGACAGAGCAGACTTTACTTTAATCGATTTGTGTATGTTGATTTTAAAATGAATATTTTCCCCTTAAAATATTTTAAGCATATATCTTTGCTACTCGGGTTTTTGTCAACTGTGTATAAAGCGGTCATTTAAATTACCTTATGCCAAGTCGTTTGTTTATTATCACATGATCTTTATATGACCTGTTTGATTTAGTTTTCTAAATAAGGCTCTTGCATATTAGTAAATAACATATCATATTGCTAGAATTATATTGACAAGAGAAAACAAATACTGTCTGCGAGATTCACAAAGTTGGTTATGCAGTGTATAAGATTATATGAATGAATGTTTTTATGTTCTGAACAGATGTAAATGGTTTCCACATACTTGTATCATGTATTATGCACCTCCACCCCCTATATAAAAATGGCAAGACTTTTGACAGTCACATGAATACATTTATAATAACTCAAAATTAATGCTTCATGGAGTTAAGGTTATTGTTAGGTTCACTATATATTTTTCAACATACCTAACTTTATTTGAAAGTGGTTCGTGTGCATATAAAAATTATTTCATTTAATACTATTAGATGTACTTTTTTACACCTTCAATTTTGAGACTTACAATATTTTTGTGGGAATGGTTTTAATCTTTAGGTAAAGTATGTGCTTTATTATTGGCACCAGGTTTTAGTCTGAGTAAATATAAATACATTACATTTGGGGTATTTAATCTCCTGGAACACTGAGGTGTGAAAGGTGGTAACAATACATCAAAAAACAAACTTAATTTATTAATACAGATGTCTAGAGGTGCCAGTACATGGTTAATACTTATTATTTATAAGGTACAAGAGTTAGACCCCTATTTTTATTGGCCACTAATTAATAATTGGTATATTTGTCTGTTTAAAACAAGTCAAAGTGTCTATTAGGAAGTGTTGGATTTATTAACTGGTATTCACCGGTATTTCCTGTTTTTACCTGAACTCATTATATTGGCTTAGAGTTTAATACATGCAATATCTCCCTGATCATTAGAGAGTCTATCATCAGGGAGGCACAAAAAGTACAAAATGCTATAAATCTCACTGAATCTAATAACCAAATGACTGATATGTTCTCTTTATTTTGGACAAATCTGCCTAAATTGAAGACCAAATTTTCCTGAATGCTGTTCCACGACTATTTCATGTATGTAGTTTCACAATAAACTTGTTTCAAGCAAGGCAAATGTTATGTTTTTAAAATTTCAAATACATGCAGTCATTTATAAGATAATAATTTTTATTGGACACTTATTGTTGTTAGTAATATTTCTGAAACTGAATAAATTACTTTTGATTATAAACTCACCTGCATGTATCAAAATAGGTTGACTGAGATAACTTGGTAATGTGGATATATGCAAATATTATTGTAACTACAATATAGTATGACCTATTTTTAGGTATAAGCTGGTTGTATTATTTTCTTATATCTCATAAATAGATCATCAAATAAATAAGAACTAGAGAATTCAGGCCTCAGGAGAGATGCAGCAACTACTCTGCACCAAACATTAAGTTTTCAATATTCATACGAAATTTGTTGAATTGGTTTTTTTATAACCTCTATACCCGTTTTCAAAAAATATGGACTCAACTGGTTATGTTTGTTATAGCAGATTTATCTCATGTGCGTTAAACTTTAATCACAAATTACATATAGTGTATTAAACAAATATGTAGGTAATATGAAATGTGTACTACATAATCAGATGGAATTTATGTACTAATGAATAAAGTACATATTTTATTTTTTCTTTGCAATCACATGAAAAACTCAGTTACCAGTAGCTGGTAAAATTGATGTGTCTGTCAATTATAGTATGTCTGTATGAAGTCGGTCATAACAAAATGTATGCAACGGAGCATGAAAAATGACAATGGATAAAAAATTATATTTTTGTTATTCAAAACAATTCCGATTCCCTTGTACTTCAGCAGCTGAAACTTCTTTCGAGGATTTTGTATGACCTCAAAGAAGTAGTATATGAGCATAACCTAGTACTGGCTTTCTAAACTTAGAGCTGCTGTTGTTTTCTGCGAATATAACTGCTATGTATATTTAATCTATGATGTGTTTTTAAATCTTGTCCATGAAGGTAAGTACTTTAAAATTTGGTCACCTGTAGACAAAATGTTTACTTAGCATTTGAGTTCAAGGCCAGTCATGTTAATAGACTGGGGTTTTTTTAAAACTGAATTACCTCACATCCTCTTATGATATAGGTCATTATTGGTGATTCTGCCAAATATGTCCATATTAAAATATTAAGGGACACAGGAGCTTCTCAGAGTCTTTTGTCATCGCGTACTTTGCTGTTGTCCGAGAAGTCTTCTTCTAGCGAAAGTGTTCTTATTCAGGGAGTAGAGTGCGGCTTTGTAAATGTTCCTCTCTATTGTGTCAATTTGGCATCAGACTTTGTTTTAGGCCCCGTGACTGTTGGGGTAGTGACTTCGTTACCTATAGAATGTATTCATCTGTTAGTAGGCATTGACCTAGCTGGAGATACGGTCGTATTTAATCCACTTGTAACTGACAAGCCTTGTTTGGATCAAAAAGTTGATCCTATGAAGATTGAAATCCCTGATTTGTATCCTGCTTGTGCAGTTACCAGAGCTCTGGCAAAAAGAGCTCTTTAGAATGATGTTGATCAGGAAATTATTCCTTTAGCTGACACATTTATTGGTCAGTCATTTGATTAGGGCATCTTTTCTCCTGTTATTGATCAATCAATAGGTATTGATCACAGCAGTCCTCTTTTTACAACTCATTCTCTCTATTCTAATCAGGGTGACAAAAGAAAATCACTCGTTGTAGAACAGGAACAAGATCATGAGATCTCCTGTTTGTTTCAGAGAGCTATTAGTGAAACTGAAGCCACACAAGTCCCTGATTGTTACTTGTGAAAAATGGGGTCCTTATGAGAAAATGGAGACCACCTGAGGTACCCGCTGGTGACGAGTGGTCAGTGAGCTATCAAATTGTCATTCCAAGGTCATATCGGCAGGAAATTATTAATCCAGCCAATGAAACTCCCTTGGCTGATCATTTTGGAGTCCATGAGACTTATCACAAGATCTTGAATCATTTTTATTGGATGAAACTTAAAAGTGATGTTTCTAAATACTGTAGATCTTGTTACACTTGTCAAATGGTAGGAAAACCCAATCAGAAAATACCTAAGGCTCATCTGCAACCTGTTCCTGCATTTGACGAACCGTTTAGCAGAATAATGGTAGACTGTGTTGGTCCCTTACCTAAGACCAAGTCAGGCAACCAATACTTGTTGACTATAATGTGTGCGTCTACAAGATTTCCATAGGCAATTCCTTTGAGAAATATTAAAACTAAAACCACTGTAAAAGCTTTGGTGAAGATTTTTTACACTTGTTGGCCTTCCCAAATCCGTCCAGTCTGATCAGGGTTCAAATTATATGGCTGGAATTTTCCAACAAGTTGTGCGTGAATTAGGCATCCAACAGTTTAAATCTTCTGCCTATTATCCTGAAAGTCAAGGTGCTTTGGAAAGATTTCATCCAACTTTGAAGAATATGATTCGGTCATATTGCTTTAATACAGGAAAAGATTGGGATGAGGGTGTTCATTTGTTGTTGTTTGCTGTTAGGGAATCAGTTCATGAATCAATGGGTTTCAGTATATTTGAACTGGTTTTGGGACATACTGCCATTGGACCTTTGAAGTTATTGAAAGAAAAACTTGTTAAAACGTCTTTACAATAAAGATTCAAAGATTAATCTTCTAGACAATGTCTCTGATTTCAAATATAAGTTGTCAAAGGCTTGTGAAGTAGCAAGAACTAATCTTCACTCATGTCAGTCAAAAATGAAATTAAAGTATGACAGAAACACACAGGAAAGGAGTTTTTAGTCTGGTGAGAAAGTTCTGGCTCTCTCACCCATACCTCAAAATCCTCTTCGGGCTAAATTTGATGGTCCTTATACAGTTGAAAAGAAAGTAAATGACTTAAATTATATCATTACACTCCTGGGAGGAGGTAACAGAAACAATGTTGTCAAATAAATATGTTAAAAGAGTATTTTGACAGAGAGCACAGGTAATTATTCAATAAATTTAGTTGTACCTGTCCAACAGCATGATGATGTAAACTACAGAATGCAATCTGACCGTCGTGCCTTTGGTTTAACCAAACTTCAGAATTCAGAAATATTAAACAATCTGGACCAGAACTTTTCACATCTACAACAACAAGAAAGAAAAGAACTCAATCAGCTATTACAGGAGCATGAGCACTTGTTTCCTGATGTTTCTACACGAACATATAAACTCGGTCATGACGTTGATATTGTAGATTGTACACTTGTGAAATAGGATCCTTACAAAATGAATCCTCTCATGCAGGAATATTTGAAAAAAGAAGTTCAATATTTACTGGAGAATGGTTTTATAGAGCCACATAAAAGTAACTGGAGTTCACCGTGTATTCTTGTGCCTGAACCAGATAATACATTCCGTATGTGTTCTAACTATATAAAAGTCAACAGTGTCACCAAACGGATTCATTTCCAGTGCCAAGAATAGATGATTGCATCGACAAAATTTTAATTGCGAAATATGTCACCAAGTTTGAATTTTTAAAAGGATTCTGGCAAATTCCACTCACGGAAAGAGCAAAAGAAATTTCGACATTTGCAACTCCAGATGGACTTAATCACTATAAAGTGATGCTTTTTGGAATGAAAAGTTCTCGGGCAACATTCCAGCGTCTTATGAACATGTTAACATCTGGTCTAGACAATTGTTGCGCGTACATAGATGATGTCATTATCTACAACGACACCTGGGAAGATCACTTGGAAACCATTCGGAAATTCTTCGATCGACTAAGTGATTGCAGATGCACACTCACGTGTATAGAAGTACTATATTGCTTTATTTTGTTTCCATTTTGTGCAATTCAGCTGAGTGTCATTCATAAGACATCTTCCTATGTAATTTTGATTATTATAGTATCATATACATATTTGACAAATGTGAGAAAGAAAGCTTTATTGCATAAAACTTTCTTTTTCTTTATGAGGGGAGGTGTTATATGTTAATCTATAATATGTGTTTAAATCTTGTTCATAAGTTGTACTCTACATTTTGGTCACTTGTAAACAGAATGTTTGCAAGCATTTAAGTTCAAGGCCAGTCTTGTTTACAGCTGTTTTGTTCTCATTCACATCCTGTTATGACATCGGTCAAGTGAAAATGTGTATAAATAGGGATTTGGTAAACATATAATTCAATGCTGTTTTAGATCAGTCTGTGGGAATCCATTTGTGATCAGATTGTACAGTTTGTGCCATTGAAATCAGATATAATTCGAGAGGAATTATTTATTTCATATATTTTTTGGAATTACTAAAGTGCTCATTGACTTTGAATTAATACATTGCTTTGGACGTTTGTGAACTCATTCAAAGACGTTCTGGATTATATCATTGTATTATATCATGACATTCAAGACTATTGGAACTCATTCGGAACATTCTTTATTTTTGGACTTGTAATTAGGACATTTAGGACTATTTAGAATTTGATTCACAATATTGTAAGTATCTCTTGAATTTCATTTTGTTTTGCATTGAAATAAATTGCTTGTCGATATTACTTACATTGTTGGTTTCACTTTCTTTCTGTTACATATTTTTTAAGACCTAGATACGTATCATTAACAAAAACAAGGACCCCTTGAAAGGGACTGGTGTCCTACTGGCCGAAAAGAATTTCAAGTAATTAAAGATAAGATTTTTTTCATTTTAACTACTTAGTGTTGCAATCATTCCTGGTATTATTCAGCATTTACCATATTTTCAAAATGGCGACCATGGCAGCTATATTGGGTGTAAGATCGGCACCATTTTTATTTAGGACCAACTAGATATCATTATAAGTCTTTTGACGAAAATCCCATGAAAATACAACCATCAATTCTGGATTTTTAAGGTGACAGCTATGGTGGCAATATTGGCTGTCAGATCGGCATTATTTTAATTTAGGAGCAACTAGACACCGTAAGAAGTCTTGTGGTAAAAAGAACATGTCGATATTAATTCAGTTTAGGCGCAATGTTCTTTCTTTCTAAATGTCATATAGAAACATAACCTAAAGTTTTATTGCTTAGTTAATTTTCCCTTTATTTGATTTCATCAAAACGACAAATCAACAAATATTTTAGTAGGTATCTTTTTTTATGAAACACGACGTATTAGTAGGAATCTAAATTAAATTAAGGGCGATATTTGTCTGTTAGATTTCTAACATGAAAGTTCAAAAACGTTTAGGTCATTTAAATATGGAATGAAGTATCATTAAATATACCAAAAAATTCAACTTTGTTCATCGAGTGTCACACGTGGAAAAACCGGAACATTTGTTGGTTGGGGGTGGGGGTGGGAGGGAGACATTTTTAATTTCATCTATTCTTTGTTCCTAAAATATTTTGACGGCACCGCTTTAAAAGGAGTTAAAGAATCATTATAGCTTGAAAATAACATTTCAACTTCTGAAAATCATCTACACTCCCTCCTCATCACTTAAGAACAAACTAAACAAAATGATTCTACATACAAAGTGTTTGCAAATGGATGCCCAGACGTAGTAAGGTAATTCTTGCTACATGTTGCTTTTTGGGCTGGGAGTAGGGTGTGGGCTTGGCACATATCAATTATTCTTACTGAATAGTCATACAGATAACAAATGGGGAAAAGAGATCGACTTCCTGAGACGGACAGAGACAAAATAACAAGGCGACAGACAGATAGATAGTCTGACTCATAAGGACTTAAACAAGTTTAATAAGACTAAATATACCGCAGAGTAAAAAGGTGCAATACAAATAGCTTTTTTTTATGAAAGCCTTGAGTGGACATGAAGTTGAAAAGAATGCAATATAGACGACATCTAAATTGTTTTTAATTTTTCTAAAAGGTTTTATTCAATTTAAATAACTCGTTAGGAATTGCGCATTTTTAGGGCTTAATTCCTAGCTATCAGCAAAGAGACAATACCCCGATCCAAAAGAGATATTTTTGTACGTTGTTGGTTTTGCAGGTGCTTTAGAACAGTAAATATCATCCGTTGTATTGGTAGAAAAGCTTGGTATAGAGAGGGGAGAAAAGAGTTGCAAATACAGCAGGGGTGGGAATGAAAATTTGCTACCTGCCTAAAATTAAGATTTTGATGAAAATTGGTAAAGTTAAAGTACCTTATATTTCATGCGAATTAATTCTGGGCCAGTAACATACACCTTTAATTAGTCACCAAAACTTCTGATTTATTCCTGGCTGCCAAACAAGTATTTTTTCCAGTCCTGGTACAATAGTACTTGTTTCTGATTGTATATACTTATTATGCCTCCCTGCTGATAAGTATGTTATGTCCTTCTAATGTTAGATTAACCACATTGTGCTCAAATAAAAAAGATATGCCAAGCTCAAAAAATCGTGTAACAACTAGTAATATGAAAGCTATTACATGTAGTATAAGACGTGTTAAATGCTTTAAGACATACCTCTAGCTTCTAGTACCCGCTGATTTCTAATACCAGTTTCCATGATGAGAAACCATCTAGTATACCATTTAAGATCCATTTAGGTGAGATGCCAGATTAGATTTAATATCCGTTACACCATCTTACAACTGAGCTGACTTGAGGAATCAAGGTTTTAGTTTCATTCTCTAGACTATATGCCGTAAAGTGACTACATTAACAGAGTTTCATGACATCATTTTTATATCCTTAGTCAAAAGGGCTAATCACCTAAAGTATAATGCTCCCTGACATACTATGTTTAGGATGAATGTTCCGCTGCTAAAATAATTCATTGCGAACTTTCTGACACTAATACAAGCTTCCTTTTATGCTGATAATGTGCTCGAAGCAATTCAAACTCAAGCTTTATGACAAATGGTCATGTGACTAGGCGTGGTCCGCAAGGGATGTGAATCTGTTATAATATCCAAAGGTCTTTAGGCACCAAGGTGGCACCAACGTATGCTTCGCGAGTCTTGGGGTACATGGAAGAGACATTATTTTACAGAATGAGGGATAAACACGGAAAAGATTTTGGGAGATTTTCTGAAATAGAACTGAACAGAGTTTTAGACTACACCTTCATAATATGGAACAAACATATATATATATATATATATATATATATATATATATATATATATATATAACTCTTCCAGGAACTTAATAACTTTACATTCAGCCATACAATTCACAAAACATGACAGTGAAATAAGTTTTCCTTTCAATGATATACTTGCCATATTATATGTGACTCATATTTCTACTGATATTTATAGAAAACCAACTGAGGCACATAACTCTCACAACTTATAAAAGCGAATATCTCTTTTAATCCTGCATCTAGAGTGATAACATTTGTAAAGGACATACGCTACAAGAACAGAGACTCGCATAACTACAGCAATATATTCGGAAGCAAAACTACCCAGATGAAACTAAGAATCAAGAAATACTGTGAACGAAAAGAAATGGACAATCAGAGAGATAACCGTTAAAACATTGACCCATCATCAAATGGAATTCCTTCAATTACAACTTATAATCGAAGGAAAATTAATATCTTCCCGATTGTACGAACATGTCAACAATTACTTCAACGTAGCGATAACATGAGAATTGTTTTGGAGGGAACGAACATTATTAATAGTAAGAGACAACCCAAACAATTTGAAACAAACTTCTTAGCAGGTCTAAATATAACTTTATTGAAAGAGAGGCCCGAGTAACCAAATGTGGTACGAGTAGATGCAAAACATTTTCTAATATAATAGAAGGAAACTCGATTAAATTAACAAATGGCAAAATATTGAAAGTTAGACTTGACATGGACTGCAACTTAACAAATGTGATTTATGCATTGATATGCGTGAAACGTGAAGCCTGAATTAAGAAAACAAATGACAATACATAGACAGCAAACAAGAACAGAAGATCTCATATTATCAAAAGTTAATAAACATCTACATAACTGTTCAGGAGGAAACTTCAAAGTTCTTCCCTTATATAAATTATTTCCTGATAATGAATATTTAAAAGAAGAAAAGAAACTTAATTTATATGCACTCTAAAACCAGACCTTAATAGTCTTAACTAATTATTCAAGATTCATGGAAAATTAAAACGGGATACTTTGTACATTGTATCAACACAGTGATACATTTTCATAACAACCATAGGAAACATATATTGGTTGTTTTATTTTGAATGAACCACTTGATACATTTGCATCAGTACATTGATGAACTTTCATAACATACTATGCAGGGCCTATATTAAGCTAATTTCCGCCCTTTTTTGTGTTTGTTTTGTTTTGTTTTAGTTTGCTTGTTAGTTTTTCTTTTCTTTTTTTTTTTTTTGTTTTTTTGTTTAGCCTCGGACTGTGAAGAGTGGGAGTGGAATAGTGTTTTATGATTTCTTCAGTCTTACAAATGTGTTTTTGTATGCAAGTGTTGTATATAGATGTAAAGAAGTTGTTTATATCTCGCCCTATAAACAAGGACAAAACTGACATAACGATGACATCAAATTATTTATTTACCAAACTACTTTGAAAGTATAATGTATCTACCTGAAGAGATCATATGACGATGATGCGACAGTGCTTGAAGGAATAAAGGATGAACATATTACTGATATCATGCTTAATTAACAAATATATATATGTGTGTGTGTGTGTGTGACGATGGATCTTGACGCTCATAGATATAAAGATGGAACTTAACGCTCATATGTTAGTGATATTGCTTTCAACAACAATAGACATTTTTAAGGAATTCAATTAATGATGTGCTGCAAAGACAACAACAATGTATTTCATTGAATTTAGTCAAGGTTACACACATAACATTGGGAAACGAATCTAATTGTATTGCCTTTGTGTCAGATCGCTAATTTATATCGAAATTATCTAATAAATGAGATACACGCTTGTTTAAAGCCAAGACTCCACTATAAAAGGAAACATATTTTACAAAGTTTCTGCCTGAATTTAGCTGTCCTCGAAGAAAATTGCTACTTAACTGGTTAGCTGGATGGTCTTGGTAAGTACCTGATACATAGAGTGACAAATGAAGCTTGACTCCTTACTGCTCGCCTTAACCCATGTGAGATTAGCTGCAGAGGTAGGGTGATTCACCTATAATTATTGGGATCAGCCTAATAGGTGTTATGTTTCCCTTGCCTTATTGTATACGGTTAGATACCAACCTGACGAACTATGGCTCATATGTAACATCTGTTGCATAGCCTTTCTAGACAAATCTGATTGTATAGAAACTTATTCTTGGTACGATGCTCAGAGTTAGTTTACACACTTTCGGCGAAAATTTAAAAATTATCCAATTAATTATTATAGATTTGTTATTTTAGCGCAGCATTTACACACATTTTTAAATCTCAAATAGGGCTATACAGGAGTTTCGCTTATGTAATCTGACATTGTTTATTGACCAGTATGGCTTAACATTTTTCTCAAAACACATGAAACCAATAATGTATTGCCTAAATATTACAGCTTGTTCTTCTGTTCCAGTTCAAGAAAGTATGCTGCATATTTGATCTATAATGTGTGCTTGAATCTTGTCCTTCAAGATAAGTTGCACTTTATATTCTGGTCACTAGTAAACAGAATGTTTACTTAGTATTTGAGTTCAAGGCCATTCTTATTTACAATTAGAGTTGGTTTTTTTTTTTTTTTGTTTTTTTTTGTCATTCGATTACTTAGCATCCTGTTGATATAGGTCAAGTGAAAAGGTGTATAAATAGGGATTTGTTAAACAAATAATTCATTCCTGTTTTAGATCAGTCTGTGAGAATCTATTTGAGATCAGATTTTAGAGTTTGTGTCATTGAAATCAGATATAATTCGAGAGGAATTATTTATTTAATATATTTATTGACAGTACTAAAATGCTCATTGACTTTTGAACTAATGCATTACTTTCCACTTTTGTGAACTCATTCAAAGACATTCTGGATCATATCATTGTGTTATATCAGGGCATTCAAGACTATTGGAACTCATTCGGAACATTCTATAGTTTTGGACTTGTGATTAGGACATTTGGGATTTTTTAGAATTTGATTCACAATATTGTAAGTATCTCTTGAATTTCACTTTGTATTGCATTGAAATAAATTGCTTGTTGATATTACTTAGATTTTTGGTTTTACTATCTTTCTGTTACATATTTTTTAAGACCTAGAGTTGTAACAAAAAACCCACATTTTTATTTCTAAAGTGTTTAAGTCATTGTAATTTCCTTCCAGCACCCAATATATAAATCTGAATAGGTACCATTTTCTTGGATATGATGGTTGCTACAAAACTATAAATTTAAATACCTAATGTAAAATTATTTTCCATAAATGCCACTTCTGAGTGAGGCACATGCACTAATGTAAGTACAAAAGAAAATATACATTTGCGCTAAAGCGCAAACAATAACGCTCAAGACAATATACGAGTTCACGGTAATTCGTCAAGAGAAACCCTACAAGCCGACAGACAATTCTAAAAAAGGAAAAACATGGCTACCAATAAATCTTTCTTACATTGGTAAGTATATGTTTAGAAGAGTTATAAAGTAGCGGAGAAGACTTGTATATAATGATGAAACAAACAAACTATGACGTTGGTGAAATTTAATAATTTCATACTCCAATATAGGTATCCGAACACTTTTGAGTATTAAATAACTTCAAATACCTCTGTTATAAGAAATCGTTTCCTAACATATGTATTAACATGGATAAGTTTCATGGAAAATATTTCGAAATGATATGTGCTGCATACCTGATTCCTGGATGATAAGTGTCTTGGATATGGTTCGCAGTTCATCTGTTGCCTCTTTTAGACCGCCCTTTTGATTGTCACATGACACAAAAAATTCATGGTCCCCATGGTCTATCTTGGATAGACGAGATTCAATATGTAGGAGGATAACACTATGTTTCTGTGAAACAAAATTAATACAAACGATGTCTAAGCTATATTCATTAATGTTACAAGCATAATGTGAGAAGAGGTAAAGGTTTAGTGCTTAGAGTTCACAAACTAGAACAACTGTAATTATGAGATGACATGATGACTATTAAAAATTTTAAGTACTATGTGGGTATACAATATTGTTGCTGTTTACATTGACATTAAGCTTCGTGTAGATAATATTAACAAGAAATTAAGGTCTAACATCTCGTCAAGCTACTATAAGTGCCACATTGTAAACATATTTCTTTTAGTTTTTAGGACTGGATCCGTTCCAGCTTCATATTCTACGTAAAATAGCATGCATGTGGGTGTACACGATTCTTATCGTTTACATTAAAATTAAGATACAAATGTTTAATGTTGACAGTAAACTAAACGTTAATATTTTAACCAGCTACTATAGGTGTCAGATTGTAAACATGCACATATTTCTATTTCAAATTTATTTTTGAACCAGATAGACAACATCTCTGACGTTATTACAGCTTTGTATTCAACACAAAAATCATATAATTCACAAAATAGGAACAATTGGATGTAAGTTCATGCATTTTATACTACGCAACTGCCACCCCCTCAAAAGCTGGTGAGTAAACTGTTTACATATGCTTGTGTTCAACAAAATTTGACACATTGTATTTCTCCCATGATTAGCCCGTCATGTTTGATGATAAGCCCCTCTTCAACGTTTACAGAATGTTGGTAACTTTTACATAATTAGAACGTCATTTCTAATGATATATATAATCTACCTCCCTTTGTTCAGAACGTTACAATATAGACACCTATCATAGGAGAATAAAAAATATTGCAAACTGTGATATTACCTGAAATACTTTCAGCGCATCGCCCAGACCACTAAAGTTCTCCTTCAGCGAAAAGAGAAGACTTGTACTGCCCTCTACAGCCATGGTCTTTCGTACATATGTAAATTATTAAACAGGATAAAGTAACTGGCAATGTAGCTAAGTGTAAATTTCCTGAGTTGTGCACACATTTGCTTAGAAATCTGGAAGAATGCCATTTTCAAGTATACAAATGTCTGAAATACTGAAATCTGCAAAATAATTAGCTCTTAAATTGTAAAATGGATAATTATATTTTCTTGATTTTACATTGCTTCATGTAGGTCTATAGACTGGATTTTATTAACTTGTATGTCTATCGGAGACCCGGAAATGAAAACTCACGCGAATATATGAATTGGAAAAGTTATACAATTATTACATTGACGAGAGTTTATTAAATTTACGGATTAAATTTCAAAACCGTGACTGTAATAAACTTCCATAAATGTGGCAATCTTTCAACGTGTACACATCATTATATCTACAAGAGTTTATTACATTTAATAATAATAAACTCTGATACACATAATCTTCAACTTAATGTAACACAATTCAAATTTAAATGTACGCGTTTCCAGTCTAACTAATAAGCGAAACACCTCCAAAAAACTATTATCTGTAAATATCGCAAAATATATTCAGATTTACGAGACTTTATCACATTTAAAGGCTTACCTTCGAACCCTAAATGTAACAAAATGCATTAAATGTAGAGAATTGTATCATATTGACTGTCATTATCTTTGCCAGAATTTATTACATCTACGGTTCGAAGCCATTTTCCGTAAATCTAATAAATTACTTAACAAACATTGAGAGTTATTGCATTTGTGGGAATTATTTACATTTACGGGCTGAAGTTATTCTCATAAATGTGATCAACTCCAGTAAATATTATGAATGGTATTATATTCTCATTTATTTATAATTCATTAACGTATTAAACGCCACTAAATTGCAATGAATCGTTTGGGTGGGGGGGGGGGGGTATATTTACGCGATGAAGGCATCCCCGAAACTAGTGTAAACTCCTGTAAATACAATGACGGTATTATTTTTGCAGTTAATATATTTGCAGAAGGGTATCACATTTTTCAGGTTCGAGATTAACTATATTAATCGGCGACTGCACAACTTTGCACATAGAGTAACCCAGTATCATTTATGTGCAAAGCTTTTTTTTCCAGTTCGCTAGCATCGAAGAGTTTGGTGGTATCCTTACCGTGTTTAAAATAAACTAATCAATGATCTGATGTTGAAGAAGAAATATGTTGAAGCGTCTATCTGATCAGAAGATATTAAATTGCAACTCAACTGGTTTGCTTCTTACGCTATATATGTCAAGACTTCTGCATGTGCATGAGAAGTTTTTGAAATAATCGTTTGACGTATTGACGTGCTATAAGAACCTTGAAATTAAGCCTAACTTTAAATTAAGCCACCTGGAAAATAAACCGTCTAGTTCCTACGACATTTTGTGCTCGAAAGCAAGCCGTCCAGCTGCTACCACGTTTTGAGTTCAAAAGTTGGCCGTGTATAAACATCAGCCACCAAATATGTAAGTGCGGCACTATATTGTTTCTCAAAATTATTTCTTAAGTGATAATGAAAAACAAAAACTGTATTTAATTATCAGACTAAATGACAAACAACATCAAACACAAAAATGGTGATGATGACGATGATGATGATCAAATGATCTTGTACAAAGCCATACACACAAAATAACCTAATTTTCATACATTTCGTCACTAAAATAATAATATATATAATTGTAAAACACTGTCAAGGAACATCACGAAACTAGTTTTTTTTGACTAGCCTAAGCGCTTTCGACTCGCATTGAGTCTTTGTCAAAGGCAAAATTACAAAACATAGTTAAACAAGACAAACAATAAACCCTAAAAGTAAACGTTGAACTTACAAAACTGTACATGACTATGGATCTAAAATAGAAGTAATATTTCAACATTGTGGATATCGCGCCTTATGGGTTTGAACTCCGATGATGATAATCATTTTATCATCGGAGTTCAGAGCAATAAGGCGAGAAATCCACAATTTTGAAATAGGCTTGTAATAGGTGTTCACAACTGTTTGGCAAACTATTGGTCGAAAAGCAAATCTTCAAGCAAACCGAAATGGCTACTCTCAATGACTTTTTTGTTCAAATGAGGATGTGGTAAAAACATGGCGACTTCTTTTTCAAACCATTGCTTACACTTTGAATTATTTTGTCTTTATTGGCAATGGAACTAGTTTACTACGGATGCAATGAACATTAATACGAACTGCTGAATTATGGAATACAACCTATGAACCAATGTCAAATCAGGCAGTAAGCTGTATTAAAATTATGAAATAGTGAAGCGATTCGTTAGTATGAATATGCTTGTGGGAAATTCATAGCACTTAGTTGGTTAATAATTTTCAAATGTTTAGTGTGGGGTGGGGGGAGGGGAAGGGATTCAAATGTGATTGAGCAGTAACATTTGCCTTTATACTATTTTTTAATACTAAAAATATTCTTAGCCTTTGAAATAAAAAATTTTAAAAATACTCTTCTAGCGTCAACCTAACATCTGCAGTAAACCATGTTAATAACAACATCTCGAGACACTCACAATAACTTCATTTTAACCATGATTAGTTATATCCGCATATTACGATATTAATTGAAATAATATCGAGACAGATGTAGATGCAACATTGCAAGCTGTATAGATATATATATTTAATTTCAGTTCATTCATTTTTCACCATTTATTAATTTATTTATGTATTATTTAATACAATCGCATATGACACCTATGATGGAAAAGCAAATGGCTTACCGTAAATAGGGATAGCTAAGTATAAATGTAATATCGGATTATTTTTTCTATAGACCACTTGATGCAAATATCAAAATATAAACTCATTTTTACTTTAAACAAACGGTTTAACACTTGGTACTACATACATGACTTAGTTGATACAAAGAGATGTACTGCGTCCCGCAATTTAAGCCAAACGTCCTCGTTCATGGCATGAACATGTACCAAGTATCTTCAAATAATCTTAGTCTTTTGTGTATAGAACATGTTCGACTGGAAAAGAAAGACATCAATTCCTCTTAATTCAAATTTATTGCAGAAAAGGTCCCAAAGTACGGCTGTGGACAAAATAAAACAAAGAATATATGGACACTAGGTTCATTCATCTGAACCAGGACATTGTATGAGTTCTAGTCCTAAATGAGGGAATTATCAAGACTTTCTCTCTCACCATGGCTAAGCAGTTTACTGTGAGATAGCACACATGTTATCGTTTGATTGACACCAGTATAACTACTATTAACTTGCGTACATATGAAATTCGCGCACTCGATTGCATGTCTAAGTACATAACATAATTTTATGGTTCTCGTTTGTGACTCAAAACTACATATTGCCGTTCTGCTCAAAGTTTGACTGGTGTCGTTTCCCACTTTAGGTAAATCTTGCACACGGCACACGTAAAGGCTGATTTCTTCAACGTTCGTTTTGTACTCGTTTTAGCCATCACATTGAACATGGTACTGCTTCTATTCAGTCTCCACTCAACAAATACTTGTCTTGCAACCACATGTCCAAATGCAAGCGATCCATCATTTCTAAACTGAGTCCTTGTTTCGTTTTCTTTTGACGGTCGTTAAATCCAGCATTGTGAAGATCGTCAGCTTCTGTCAACTCTGTGTCGATGAAGGGATCCAATGTGTCATAAGGAGGTACACATTCTCGGTGAACGTAATACGTGTTTCCACCTCATCGTAAGCAACTATGGCAGAAAACACTTTGAAATGAATTACTGTTAGCAATGGAGTGGTTGTGTTTCCCACCACGCTGTGCTCGACGATATCCGAGTACACAAACATCAAATACATTCCTTCCTTCAATTTAATAGGGTAGCGAAAATATTTGTAGAATCGGCCGTTTTGTTGATGTCTTTTTTAGGAACCATGGTCGTGTTTCCACCCAAAATAGCAAACAAACTGGCAGAAAAGCAATGAATAGCATTTTCAAATTTGGTTCTTCAATTATCATTTTCAATGTATCATTTTTAATTTTCATTTCCAAATTTACTTTTTATATTTTCTTTTTTTTTAAATTTTAATTTTCCATTTTAATTTTCAATTTATCAGTCAACTTAATCATCATAGTCTTATATACACCTTGAACAGGATGGAGAGAATGGAAGTCATGCAGCGTACATGAATTGTTGGCTATCTGTAAAAATGCGAAGGGTAATCGTACTTGCACACACTATACCTGCAAACATACGAATGGTATAAGTTCAAGTTTTTGTGGAAGACACAGACATACGCAACCCTTTCCAGAACCACTTAGAGAAAATACTCAAATGATTGCCAAATGAAACAAAAACAAAATCCCTCCATTATAATTACCTCTCTTCTGTGATAGAATATAAGTATGTTTGCATGTTTTGTTTGTGGAAGCAATGCGATTGTTTTGAACGTCTGTGGCATCACTAAAGAAGAAAAAATGTAATTACAGGAAATTTGGTTCGCATTAATAAAAGAAAACTACAAATTGGAAGATATGAGCATAGAAGTGTTAAAATGAACCTTTTACAGGCCTAAGTTACAACGAGCGACTAAGAAAGAAGACGACGTATACAATATCGAAAGCATTCTCATTCAAAAACACGTAAAGTGGAAAAACATCGACTCCAAGAAGTGAAAGTTCGTTGAAAAGGATATCCCTTCAGTTTCGATTATTGGATTGCTGCTTTACAAGTTATGAACTATAAAGAAGTAGAAGTTGCCACCATGCCGTTAACCACAACTGCATCTCCTTCTCAGAGTTCATCTGTTCACGAACTACAAAAACAGCAACAACAACAACAACAACCACTGTGGATGTGGTGTGGTGTCCCTAAGAATCAAATTGTCTTTTTCTGCCAAATATTTGTGGTGTATTGCGTCATCTGAGCAGCCAATGAAAATTTAAGTTTTCAACAAGGAGATAAACTGTGGACTATTTTACTCAGCAGTTGTATTAGTATATGCAGGATATTGGTCACTACACACGGCTTGTTGAGTGTGTAATGTGGGGTGTAGGATAGTAGATGACTGAGTATTGGTCACTACAAGCGGAGTGCTGGGGAATATATGGGGAGTATTGGTCACTACACACGGCGTGTTGGATAGTGCATGCGGGTTATTGGTCACTACACGGCGTGTTGAGTATATAATGTGGGGTGTTCGATAGTAGATGATTGGGTGTTGGTCACTACACATAGCATGGCGAATAGAATATGTCGGGTATTGGTCACTACACACGGCAGCAGTACGGGGGGGTGGGGGGGGGTGTCGGATTGTAATACAAAATGTTAACATTACGATTCCTATTATGGGGCCAGAGAGGCCCAGCATTTAAAAAATATTCTTAGGTCCATAGTTTGCATGTATGGGCCTCTCTGGACCCACCATGTTAAACCTATGGAAATGTTTAACATTACCTTTCCCATATGGGGTAAGAAAGGCCCAGAATGTTAAATTCCCGCACGAGGCCGGAGTGCCCCACAATGTCAAATTCCCATATGGGGCCAGAGGAATAGAGCTTGGCAGTGTCTGATAAACTTATTTCTAAATATCACTTTGTCAAGTTAATGGTAAAAGGGTATTGAATAAAGTGCAGTATAGCAAGGAAAGGTATAATAATCGGTGACAGTTTTTAGTTTTCTTCTGAGTTCATATTAGGAGGTGAATATTGTTGAAAGATCAGCGCCAGGTTTTAACTCAACTATGGTATGTTATGAATTGGTGTCAATACTGGATGGTAAATATCTACAAAAATATAACATCATTTCAATAGGTGGGTTTGTCATGATGTAATCAGCCTTTTCTGTTGTCACCCTGACAAGGACAACATTATTCGAATGAATATGTAGTTTCTGTTAGGTGTACCACAATTTTAAAATAACATTCAAGCTACTATACTTAAATAATCTGCACATGTACATTGAACTATTTACAGATAAACCCTTCAGTAATATCTTAAGAACATTACTTTAGCATATACTATGGTAAGTACTTTAAAAGAGTCATAAACCTGACGATTTCACAGAAGACATAGACCCAGTTTACAGCGCTGATGACCTTCATTTCACTGACTTGATAGGTGTTCCCGCAGTTGGGAACAAAGGTAATATGAATGTGTATTTGTGTTGTGCTATGCAAAACACCCTTATGTAGTTTCATAATGATATATAGTTGATTGATACTTACAAAATGTCTACATTAAAATCCCTGAAAAATGTGAGTTCCCTAAGTATCTGCCGTGTTCACTGCGACGTCAAACACATTTCTGATTTTTGTGCCGAAAGTGATGTTGCTGTAAACAAAGCGATCAGTTTGTGAACAAATAGTAACGGACTCGGTTATGAATAGTTGAACTTACCTGACTGTTTTTTGTGGTTACAAATAATTACTGCCCGAGTTTTTGGACAGGGCTTACATGAATTCACTTGCAATATGTATACCTTGTTCGTGGAGTTTGTTCAAGCAAATGGAGGTAGATTAAACTACCGGTTAAGAACGAATAACGATCACGTTTAAACAGCAAATTCCGATGTTTGCCTAAATATTTTCCCGTTTGTTTATTTCAATTCATTAACACGAGTCCTTGCATCTGTACATCTATCTATATGTCTATCTTCTTTTCTTTCTTTTTATTAGTCTGGCTAGTACGACTAGTATAATTTGAACTATTACTCCTACTTCTTCTTCATGCTTCCCCTCATCTCCTCCTCCACTTCATACTACTGCCGCTGTTGCTGGCGCTAAAACCGAAAATCACTGAAAATCACACCAAATACTAAAAACATCATAATTAATTCGGCCTTGATAACTTTTACTTTTAAATTGCCCATTGAACTTAGACACAAAGACACTGTGATCTCATTCAAGAGCACTCTTAAAACTCATCTTTTTCGACTGCAAGAACAGACTTAAAGACTTAATAATGTTTTCTTACGTTAATTATTTTCAGCATGTTTTTGTTTTCTAATTTCATGGTGTTTGTTTTTGTAATCATGTCTTTCTATATGTTTGTATGTGTTATCTACTAATGTAAAGTGCTTAGACATTCTAAAGATTAGGCGCTGTACAAAGTCATTATTATTATTATTATTATTATTATATATATATATATATATATATATATATATATATATATATATATATATAACCGACTCTCCAACAGTTGGTCGAAGTGGGTAAAATCTCGTAAAATAACAGATATTAAGCAGCAAGTGCGAGAGGACGATTTATACTAATAAGATTCATCTGAATTCTAATCCTATGAATTTCAAATCACTTATTAATTATATAGATATAACAAAAATCAGAAATATGTTAATACTGAAAAAAAATCCTAAAGATATATATTTTTATTCGCCCCAATGACTTCGAAGCTGAAGATATACAGCGGCGTCTTACTGAAGATCCGTATGTTGGGGGAAAATTGTTAGGGGGAAAATTGTCAGAACATCGTTATTTTCCACCCAACTTAGGCAAGATACTCAACGTACAACGCTGATGCATTCCAAGTAACAGATCACGTGGTTCCGCTGGCTTATAGTCATTTCGGCCCAAAACCAGTTCGTCCAGGGTCGATTCGGCCGGGTTGTTTCGGCCCGCTATTTCAACCGGGTCGATTCGGCCCGCATTTGCGGGTCATTTCGGCCCACTATACTTTTTATATAGACAGTATATAAAGAGTTCATGTACATCTAAGCAAAAAAGAACGTGAATGCATAATTTATCTAGTTAAAATATGTAAATGTATGTATTGTGCAAAAGTTAATAGAATAATAAATAACATTTTCTCATGAGCATACATGCCTTATGTTTGTACTGTTAACAAAATTAAATTAAATAAAAACTATTAATGATACCGTTTATTGATTTTTAATAAATTTATTAATTCAATTAAACTTGGTTAAGTAGATGCTTTTCGGTGTTCGTTGTTTCTTGTCAGCTTTATTATCGGATTGATTAATGTATGTAACTGTTTGCAAAATGGTGATTTCTTTTAGTCTATGAATTAATGTTATATCTTTCCGTCTTAAAATTGAGTCCAAGATAAGAAAGATTTTAATGAAAAAAAATATGAATTATTTGCAAGGGTGTAATTGCAAAACATTTGCAAAAGGTTTTCTCATAGTTGTATGAGGAAGGGAGGTGCTTGGATTTATATTAAATTCGTCCTCTTAGATCAATACAAACATAATTGGTTATCTGTTTTAGAGAAAGAAAAAAAACGTCCAAAGGACAAAATTTTTAACATATTTTAAAACCGGCATTCAAATATGAAGAATATTTAATTTTAAAAAATTGTACTTACTTATCTTAAAATTTAGGACGTCAATCAATAAATCACATGTTGAAAATGGTCGATATAATAAGAATCCATATGAAGAAAGAAAATGTACCGAATGTCAGAATAACGTTTCGGATGACGATTTCCATTACCTTGATAATCCATGCATTCTCTCTCATTTGTATCGGTCTCTTCCCTTTTTAATACACCATCATGGCTTCTCATGTAATAGAACCTTAATTGTACTTGATTCATGTGCCGATATGTATGACCCGAGTATGATTCTTTTTCCAATAAAGTTTTGTTATGTTCTATTTTTTTCTGTAAAATACATCTTTCATGTACACAAATTGTCATCTTTTTATCCTTAATTGGACCGCAACTTACAAGCGCAATTAGTTGCGGTCTCTTTAAGTTAATACACAAGGGTTTAGGACCATTGCAGTCAACATAAATCAAAGTCGTACATACAACTAAAAGAAGACAATGCCCCTAATCCGTTTTGAAAGAAAGACTACAGACCGTCCGTATGCAATGTTTGTTTTTCTTATAGTTCCTTTAAAAAAACTTGAAAATATCATCTTTGTATCCTTAATTTGACAACTAATGAAATGCGCAATTAGTTGCGGTCTCTTTAAGTTATAGCCTTTAATAAGTATTTTGTCTAATAAATGGATGCTCGTTAACGACAAAAAAGTGTGCCTATTTAAACTTAGAGATAAAAAAAAAGAAAAGAAAAAAAACCCATTATTTCTGTATACTACTGATATGTGTTTAGTTATAGTGACCTTTATTTGTATTAAAAAGCTTTGTTGTGATTTATTACAACAAGAATAAAATTGGGTTAACACAGTTGTGTTCTTAGTTGTTTAATTTTCCAATTAATGATCTTTTACCTAAGCATCTCTCTCTCTCTCTCTCTCTCTCTCTCTCTCAGAATGGTATTCAAAGAGTTTAGCATATTGATAGTACGATGATCTCACTATTGTTGTTTGCAATTAAATACTGATCAAAGAAAGTATTTAAACAGACAGTGATAATATGATGTGTAATTATAGCGGCGTCAATCAATTCAGTGTTAGTAATTTGCATAAAATTAAATGATACATTAGGAATTGAGAGAAAACAAATAACATACGGTGCTTTACACAAAGATTACTAACATATATTTCATCTTCCCAAATAGATAACACCACTATTTTCGTTACGTTATCATTTTCGTGGTTGTAATTAATACGAGGCGCACAAGATCAGCAGACTGTATACGTATTATATTGTATTGAATTAAATCATAAATATTTTACAGGATCTCGTTTTCATTTTTATTTTTTAAGTGTTATTTAGGACTATCAGTATATAGTGTAATATACAGTATAAAGATAAATTCTACATAAATCTAACAAAAACATTAACATACTCAGACCAATATATATGGATGAAAAAAATGTTACTGCATGGGCCCTGTTTTCATGATTTTTGTCATTGTTGGTCATTGTATTTTTTTCTCAATAAATAAAGCGAACTATTTCAATTTCGCACAAAATGTGAATAAGCTGCTTTGAAAAATATTTTACTATTAAATTGGCAATGCAAGATAAACGGTTTTACATTATTTCATTTGATCTGTATACAGAACAACGCCATCATCTCACGTAAAATCGGGGTTTTTATTTCCATAAATGCAGTTTTGAACTGCTCAACGTACCTGGGAATAATGAGAAATATCATATATTAAACAACTGTAAATGTCACATTTAAATCGAAGACGACGCTTAATAATATTTCACATGGTCAGAATCAGCCCGTAATTTGGTCTGAATAAGCTTGGTCCGAATCAGCCATTTTTAATTTCTTTTTATTTCGTAAAAGTACATAATCAGCTGATATATCACTATGATCACTGGCACTTTGTTGCTCAACGTTATTTCCCTAATAAATCGTATGTGGGCCGAAGCGATCCGACCGAACGTAGCCTTGGGGACGAATCGACCCGGGACGAACTGGTTTTGGGCCGAAATGGCCTATACCTGTTTCGCTATGGTAACATCCGCTAAGATATGTAAGCAAGGTTACTTCCGGCACGATTTTAGGTAACATCTGTTTATTTTCTTTATATATCGTCGCAAAAGACAACTTTTTTAAAACAACTTTGTTTTGATAAGTACTTATCTCTCTTTCGCAGGAGCTTATCGATGGTCGATTCAACATTTTCCATTGTCTGGTACTATACAGTACACGTACTCGACCTGGCCAAATTGTCACTCGAGGCCACGCTATCATAGCTATTGGAAATAAAACTTCTATGATCTCTCTCTCTCTCTCTCTCTCTCTCTCTCTCTCTCTCTCTCTCTCTCTCTCCAGCTTCATCAGTGCAATACTCGGTAAAAATCCATTTCATGGACATCATCTATATCTAAATCACCCACAGGGGCTCGTGTCAATGTCGTCATATAGGCGCATTTACTCATCTTAAATTAAATATTAATTGTTGTTCTAAAATTTAATGCAAATATAATGTAACCAAAGTCTATTCAGTCATGCTTATTGAATGCTCAGCACCTTAACTGTCAAGAAACTTCCAGATGAAGATTATTGATCGCTATGGACTTTTACAATGGTGACCAGTTACTAAACTGGGCCAAGATAAAGTACATCGAGTCTAATCGACACAATATAAGGTATAAGTTGGTTTCAGCATGTTTAGTGAGCAACTGTACTAGGAAAAAATGGTATGACTAAAATACGCAATGTAAAAATGGAATGCAATGGAAATACAATTATGTCATTATTTAAAGTGAGTTTGCAAGTCAAAAGATATAAAATTAAGAAATATTCAGAAATAATAATAATATTTTTAAAAAAATCAAGTTTATTGATTAGTAATTTACTAAGTTTGAAATTCCAATAGCCCAAGCAGATTTCTGTTGTGTATCAGTCCGGTAACATTCATATGAATTATGTTACATTATTTTTTTATTATTAAATTGTAAGTTTTCAATTAAGTTAATAATATAAAAATGACCAATAAAACGTTTATCCATATTTCGAGATAAAGATCACTAAATAAAATTTACTAACTTCTGAAATCTTCATTCTGTATAATGATTTCCATTGTGCAGCAGGTCGGTCACGTTTAAGTTAAAAATTCTTTGAGTAAATTTACACTGTTATTTAAAGTAAGTATTCATTTTTTATGTTTTGATACAAATGTATCACCAGAAATCATAATTAGTTCAAATAGTGATGAAAAACTGTTATTATACAATTTTTTTTATTTCCACTGCGTATTCCATTGGTTCCATTTTTCCATTCTGTATTTTAGTCATACCCGGAATAAATGCTCTTGTACATGATGCACATCTGAAGGTTGTTGTATCTTGTATATCTTACTGATGTTGGGGTTGGGTAGTAGATGCATGGTACAGCTACTAAGATATTTATAAGAGTCTGGATTAGGATATATAGAAAAAATAAAAATAACATATACAGTGGATTGAGCAACAAACAACTTTATTTCGAGCTCTTGCCTCATTAATAATAATCTTTACTAGGATAATGTAACTTATGTGAGTAAACATTGATGCATGCTAATGAGACAATCAATGAAATTGGTATATACAATATTGTAATGGTATCACACAGTAATTAGTACACATTTATAGCAGAAAAGTATTGTTCATTTGTTGCGTGCTAAAAGACAAAATATGAAAATGTTGGTGTTGTTGGAAGGGTTGGTGGAAGGTAAAGGACTTTTAACTTCAGCTCAGGTAGTACATGATGTAGTAACTAAATATATACCAGAGATATATATCAGGTTAGTGTAAAGTCATAAATAGTGCTGAAGTAAATCTCAGAGTTGCTATTATGAATTTTTGTATCACCTAAAACATTTTGTTGACCACAAGTGATTGCAGTAGTTTATCCACTGATTAAAAATTTTATGTTTATATTATGTGACCAATTTCCTATTGTTCAGTTTTTAATAGCAAGATGTTTTGTATAGTCTAAAAAAATGCTTTGCAGTTTCTGGTTCACCACATGAACAACTACTGTTAAATGACAAATGGATTTTGAAAAGATTGTCGTTTAATAAACTACAGCCTTAGAGTCAAAGTCTTGTGTGTAGAATTTTTTCTAATCTTTTCTCTTGATAGTAATAGACTGATATAAACTTTTCTAGATTCCTATTTAAGTGTAATTTAAAAGATGGATAATAAACAATTGTTCCAAATCTCCTAATCGAGAAGCTTCCATCATGCAACAGACTTTAATAAAAATGAATTTTGATACGAATTTGTCCTGGCAATAGGTGTTTGGAGGTTAGTTCTATTACGACCTTATCTATCACTTGCCTGCTAGACATTTGGTGGAACTAAAGCCTGCAGGTATCCATGAGTCATGTCATGGTGCATTTAAAAAATAAATGTTATCATTCTATGTTTGAGACATTTTACTGATAGTCTTTCCCATTGTGTCTCCATAATTCTACCATATAGCGGTGTTTGTGCCTTGTACATTTTGTTAAATGATGTAGAAAGTAAGATTGCATCCAGTAAAGTAGAGCTGTGCACCACTAAAGGTTTTTAACCCATCTCACCAATAGTTTTTGTAGGGAAAAGTATCCAGTAAGGTGCATGCAGTGCCCATTTTAAACATTTACAGACAGTGATTAACAATGATCCTGTATTTGTTGGTCAGTACCTCATTAGATAGGCTGTGTAGCTTCTTTTAAAAGTCTCACTGATATGTCTCTCTCTCTCTCCATCTTAAATCTGTATTGTATGGTAATGAATCCACTACTTCAAGCCTGATACAAAATCTCACAGTTTTTAGCTCTATGGTCTGTACTTCAAAAGAGGTCACCTTGTTTGACTAAGCTAACCTTCTACAGCTGACCAATTAGATTTATGATGGATAGGATTCTGCTGCAGACTTAAGTTGTGTGGGTCTATTGGTCCTGAATCAAAGTTATCATTTTGATGACTACATCGATGGGGTGTTCAGTTGGGGTTGGGCAGCACCAAATGGATTTTCACTGTACTGTGATCTGATATTCTTTAAGTTATGAACTGGTACATCCGTACTGAATCTTTTTTAGCCTGATAGTACAACAACTATTAAACTGAGAGCCATGAAGTTTTACACACTTTATCTTAGTCATAAGCAGATGACCTAATAGATTTTCAGGTTATTATGGCAATTTTTCAACTTTTTACACATTATTTAACTGTTTTTACATAGACTTTTTTGTCATAACATTCTTATCATGATTCAGCAAAAGCCACTTGAGGTAGACAAATGAAATTTGGCATGGGTCTTTACGTGCAGATGCAGATGAATTGATTAGATTTTTATATGATTATAGCAATTTTTCAAATTCTGGTATTATTTTATCTTTAACTCACTGTAATATATATCTTTAAAGATGATGCATGTGCACTCTGCATTGTGATAATACTCAGTTACAGTGGATACAGTTAATGCAGTTAATGATGATGATGTTCTATTTCAAAATGTGGACGAACAAGTTTTATCCCTCCAGATATTTTTCATGTCCTGTACAGAAAATTTTACAAGACCTATTGCACAAGGTAACTAATATTTTGTAGATTTTGCATAACTACCAAGATGATAACAGTAAATATGGAAATACCACTGATGACAGTTCTTACTGATTCACATTCAACCAATGATGAGTCATACTAGGTCACTTTAGACTGAGACTTACCTACGACTTAGTCAAAAGCTGGAAGAGACACTGTCAAATGCAAAGCAGGGCAAACACTGATCAAACAATCATATGTATGATTTTGTGTAATTCAGTACTACTCTTCTTGAAAACAACGTTCTTAATGTAATGTTTTACACAGGTTCACTACTAATCTTTGTATGATCCTTGTATGTACTCATATTTAATGCCTTGTATATATTTTATAGTAGCAGTAGATCAATTATCTAGTTTTAATAGCATTGTTGTCTAAAGACACCACAACTTGTAAAAATTGTAGGACATATATATATGTAATTGTGGAAGGCCTCATGGAAGATTGGTCAGTTGACCAAATGAGCTTCTTCTTTAAATAAAGTCATTATTATTATTATTATTATTTACTTGCCATTTTTCTGTTAGCATTTTAGTCAAATTAAAAAACTGAGAAACATTGCTGTTTAGCCTACGTATTCAGTACAACTGAACAAAAAGGAATTTTTCTTCTGTTACATAGTTTTAGAATCTTGCATTGTACAACTGAATGCATTATTTTTTTAAAGACTTTTTCTTCAATACACATCAATTGTTCCAGACTGATTAATTTTTGTTGTAAACTGATCATGCTGTACTTGTAAGCAGAAGGCTGCAGGCTTGAATCCTGGCATTATATTTGAACTTAGGTTCGATGGGCTGTTGTACTCTACATGTCCCTAGGCAAGGTCTTTTATTTTGATTATCATGGCACAGTAAAGTCATTTATGTGCTGATGTACCCTAAAACTAACAAAAATTAAATAAAGTATCATTTTATTGTAATTTTTTGTTTACAGTTTTGTCATTTTATGGTTAGTTATGTTTTTGAAATCTACTTTATATTTTTTTAAAGTAGATACATCTTAAATGCCAAGAAGGTAATTACAAGAGTCTAATTTTGATCAGTAGTACTGGCTCCATTGATGCTGCCAGTTAATTTAGGAGATTACGTTGTGTAATTCAAACAATTTGTGGTTCTAATCAGCTGTTGAATGGGTAGGAAATAGGTTCCCCTTAAACTTATGTTTGAAACCATTAAATCACATTAACAATTATTATTGTTCCAGTTTAGCATCAGTTTACCTTTAGTGTAATACACATTTGTGAAAACATGAAGCTGACATGGCAATAAAATTTTAATTTTTGATGGCATGGAGTTAAAAGTCATTGCAGTAACAATAATGTTTCCTGACCATAGATTTTACTGCCACAAATTTTGATGCTCAACAAATCAAATTCTGCATTACATTAAGTAGTGTTTTTCTACCATGATATCACAAATTAGTTATTAATATGCATGACCAAGTCACTAGGGGTGAAACGGTACACCTCTGCAACATATAGATACGATTCTCAATACACAGCCTACGATACGATACATTATTGATATACAATTCAACTTGATGGTTTTTT
Organism: Margaritifera margaritifera; assembly: GCA_029931535.1. NCBI lineage: Eukaryota > Metazoa > Mollusca > Bivalvia > Unionida > Margaritiferidae > Margaritifera > Margaritifera margaritifera. The sequence goes on along the minus strand of JAQPZY010001658.1, from coordinate 5,644,783 downwards.
CATCTTTAGAAGGTCTGTCTATGGTAGGGTGGTGCCATTTTTTATGTGTTGACATATTGGGTGTATGCAGATTACAGACAAACATAGACTTATCATCTGTTCATATGCCATTCTCATCTTTGACAGGATAAAAAAAAGTACTTTCAAACAGACTACCTGTTAGTTTTCAGTGATTTTTATTCAACCTCTTAGGCCAATTCTGACTGTTTCATTTGATCAGATGCATGACTCATCCTAGTCACCACGCCCTTTGTTTTGCATTGCATGTATGTTTTTAAAACATCTTATTACCAGTTTCATGTCTTCACTTAAATTTGGAAGGCATTACGGTGTTATTTTCAATACAGAGAAACAGTGCAATTTCCTTGTGCAAGGAAAATCTTATCTAGAACAAGTTAGAGTGTGGGAGCAGAGATGACTAACAACCAGATCCTTCACATTGTACTTCCCACAGATGCAAAACAACTGCCGTGGCCACAGGCACTTGTTTCTATCAGTGAAAAAGGAAATTATTGACCACACCCACTCCCCTTCTAGAAATTGACAAGGCGGCTATAACTCGTGCGGTTTGGAATCTGCCCCCTTGCCGATTCTGTGCTAATTTTTTTTAAATCCCAGCGGCATATTCAGTCCATGATTAAATATAGGGAGGGGGCAGATTTTGAAATACTTGAGTTTGTCACAATGTGTTATTTGTAGAAGGCAAGTGGGTGTTGTAAATAGTTTTTATTTTGTCTTGAACGAAATGAGTGAATGTGCATGCTGCAGCTGTCTCAGATGAATTCTCAATTTAAAGATATATTGATTAATCGTTTCACACCTACAAGTCACATGACAATACCTCAGACAGATATTTCAGTCATTACTTTTCTTATAGAGTACAATGGCATCAACGCAAAAAGTCATGCTCTTGCAGAAATTACATTAATCCGAAAATGACATTCCTATACTTAATTTACATCCAGTCATGTAGACAACTACCGTAATGTCAGATTTAAGTGAAATTGACTGTTGTCGGGGTTGGAGGACCTGAGGGAAAATTAGGTATTTTGTATTTGTTTAAGGCCACTCCATCACACTTTTCTCATATTGAGTAGCTGATAAAATATTTGCAATTCTGTTGATAAATACTATATTCTCCCCATATTTGTTTATGTTGATGAGAAAGTCTTTTTTACCAACAAGCCCATTGAAGTGAAGTACCATATGTGATTGATAGTGATAGATGTATACACTGAGCTCTGAATTGCTTGTTGAATACACTCATTACATGTAAGTGGCAGAAATTATGCTGAAAAGACTATATCGATGTGGCATATTTACAAAAAGCATTATTTCGGTTGCAGTATCCCTAAATGTTTAATGTTATTATTTTGTCCTTATTGTTTAAATATATTTTACTGCCATAAACATAACATATTTGCAAATGGATAAGAAACAAATTCACGAGATCTTACAAGTTCATTTTCATTAAGAAAGAAAATCACATGGTGAGTAGAAAATAATGAATAGGTTACTTTTGATAAATTTCATTCCATATAATCTTTTTTTAAATACACAAGTGTTGCAGTATAAAACAAATCTATATTGTTACTACCAGTCACATCCAAAACACATATAATCCAACAATTTTAGGAAGTCTTTCTCTCCAAAGATGATTATAGATAGAGATGGAGGGGGGAGGGAGAGAGTCATTAGGGAAGTTAAAACATACTATTGTTTGTGCAAAATGTTAAAGGTTGTTCTCTGCCACTTTTGATTAATTTTGCACAATTCTGGTTGTGACCAGCGATTTAAGAAAATGATGCACAGTGGCAGGGAAAAACTTGTTGGTGAGGTAATTTGGGTTGAGAAATCTGCCTGGTGAAAGGAGTGAAAAAGAACCTGTTTATATGAGTACAATATCATTCTTGCAAATCCATGATGGCCGTGTTTCGTATCTTCTCTGACATATTCAACTGATGTTGTATTTAAATCATTTATCTTTGAAAACAAAATGATCTGCATACTAGATGACACTATCTTGTTTCATATACCGTATATACTCGTATATACCCCGGGTCCAAATGCAAACGACATAGACCCTGATCTGCCATCACATAATGCACCGGCAGATCAGGGTCTATGTTGTTTGTTCTACTGACTAGTCCTTACAAACTGCATAGACCCAGATCTGCCAGCGTATTATGCGACGGCAGATTTGAGTCTATGCAGTTTGCAGTTGGTATTGACATTTACTTGAGTATATACATTAAGTAGTCAATTGCTTTTCTGACATCCAGGTCACAGGCAATTGCAACATACTGAAGTGTTTTACACATAGCTCTATTGAAACATGCTGTGGTGCATTACAATACAGTCTGACATTCTAGAAGGTTGTTATCCTGTTAGTAATAGATATAACACATTTGATTTAAACAACTTGGATGAAATTATTTGCTTTAACTAGTACTAGTCGGAGCATATGAAGTTTTATTCACCAAGTAAACAAAGACAAAATCTAAAAAAGATTTAGGCAATATCAGAGTCAACCGGTGATACTAAAATTTCATCTGATTTCATATTTAAATGTACAAGTGAAATATCTTCAACCTGCAACTAATAATGAATATTTTAAAGCAATATTTCAATGTATCTGGCAGAAAATTTTAATTAGTAATCTAGCATAATGCAGTAAAACCTGTCATGAAAGACTACTGCCATGAGAAACCAAATTCTTAATGCACAGATTTATTGATTATATAGTGTTATGACCTGTTATGAGAGACCACTTGTCTTGAGAGACCATCATTTTTGGGCAAAATGGGTAATCTTTCAAGACAGGTTCTATTGTTTTTATTCTTTTGGATAATTTCAGTGACGTAGAAAATGTGAGACTCGACCAGGGCTCAAACCCAGAACCATCATACCAAGGCATACCCAATAACCATCTCAACTGTGTCAATTCACCAATAACTGTTCCTGTGTCATCAGGCAATATGCTATTGCATTTGTTGTTGCTTATCAGAAAATGGGGGCTGGGGTGGGAGGTGGGGGTGATATGTATATGTATGTATGTATAACAAGAAAGATGATTTGCCTCCAAGAAGTTATACTGGGTTGTGTGCTCTTGTAATCTGTTATGTATATGCATGTGTATTAACTTGCAACAAAGATCATGATTGTACACATGTATTGAGAGGGAGAAAGAAACATGAGTTTTGTGGTATTTGTGTTCCAAGGAAAGGGAAACAGACAAATTTAAAGATAAGTAAATTTAACAAGAATATGATGCTAGTGTATATGAAAAGCGTGTGGGTATTGTTGTAAGTAGAGTACATGGTTAAGAGCAAGAGAGGGAGAGTTCTGATGATAGATGGATCAGGCACGAATATTATTCACCTATCATGTAATGCATTGCATCTTGTTTTTAGCACTACTGGTCAGAGAGCAAAAGAGCTTATGGGATGGTCTTTAGTCCATTGTCCATCTGTTCATTAGATCAAGTTTTTTATCGCTGCTCCTCCTAAACTACTTGGAAGATTGCCGTAAAACTTTACACACATTCATCTCATGGTCTAGATGATCCTGAATGAAAATGGTGCTGCTCCAACATCCAATACAGACTTCTTGCAAATCTTGGTATCACTACTCCTTCTAAATGGATGGTCATATTAACATTGGGTTTTCAATAAAAGACTTTGTATGATGTCTAGTTGGTTCTAAATGAAAATGGTACCGATCTGACATCCTCTATGACCACCATGGCAGCCATGTTGAAAAATCTTGTTGTTGCTTCTCCTTCTAAAGAAAGTCATTTTGACATGGGGTTTTCACCAAAAGGACTTCTTATGATGTATAGTTTGTCCTGTATTGAAAATGGTGCTGATCTGACTTCTAGTATGGCTGTCACAGTGGCCATTTTGAAAATCTTGTTATTGCTACTTCTCCTGAATGGATGGTCATATCAACATGGGGTTTTCACTAAAATACTTCTTATGCTGTCTAGTTAGTTAAAAATGAAAATTTTAGCAATCTGACCTCCAATATGGCCACTACAACAGCCATTTTGAAAATCTTGTTATCTCTACTCCTACTGAATGGAAAGTCTTCGTGACATAGGGTTTTCACCAAACAACTTTTTTATGATGTCTAGTTGGTCCTAAATAAAAATGATGCTGATCTGACAACCAATATGGATACCATGACAGTCATTTTGAAAATCTTGTTTATCACTACTACTCCTGAATGGAAAGTCATATTGACATAGGGTTTTTCCCAGAAGACTTATCAGGTCTAGTTGGTCCTAAATGAAAATGGTGCCAATCTGACACCCAATATGGCCACCACAGCAGCAGTCTTGAAATTCCTGTTATCGGTACTCCTCCTGAATGGAAAGTCATATTGACATGGTTTTCACCAAAAGACTTTATATTATGTCAAGTTGGTCCTAAATGAAAATGATGCTGATCTGAGGTCAGTATGGCTGCCACAACAGCCATCTTGAAAATCTTGTTATTGCTACTTTTCCTGAATGGATGGTCATATTAACATAGGGTTTTCACCAAAATGCTTTTTATGATGTAGAGTTAGTCCTAAATGAAAATTATAATGATCAGACTTCTAGTATGGCTACCATGGCAGCTATTTTGAAAATATTTTTATCACTACTCGTCCTGAATGGAAACACATATTGACGTGGGGTTTATCCCAAAAGACTTTTTATGATGTCATGTTGCTCCTAAATGAAAATGGTGCTGATCTGACATCCAATATAGTCACCATGGCAGCCATTTTGGAAGTCTTATTTATTGCTATTCCTCTGAATAGAAAGTCATATTGAGATCGGGTTTTCCCCAAAAGACTTCTTATGATGTCTAGTTGGTCCTAAATGAAAATGCTGCTGATCTGACATCCTCTATTCCACCACAGCATCCATCTTGAAATTCCTGTTGTAGCTACTCCTCCTGAACAGAAAGTCATATTGACATAGAGTTTTAACCAAAAGACTTCATTTGATGTCTAGTTGGTCCTAAATGAAAATGGTGCTGATCTGAGCCCAATGTCTGCCATAATGGCCATCTTTAAAATCTTGTTATTGTTACTCCTCCTGAATGGATGGTCATATCAACATGGGGTTTTGACTAAAAGACTTTTTATGATGTCATGTTAGTCCTAAATGGTCATGTTACCTATCTTACATCCAATATGACCAACATGGCAACCATCATGAAAATCTTGTTATTGCTACTGCTAAACAAAAAATAATATTGACATGACATTTTCACCAGAGGACTTCTTACGATGTCTAGATGGTCCTTAATGAAAATGGTGCAGATCTGATATCTGATATGGCTTCCACAGTGGCCAGCTTGTTAATCTTGTTATCACTACTTCTCCTGAATGAATGGTCATATCAGTAATGGGTTTTCACCGAACGACTTCTTATAATGTCTTGTTGGTTCTGTATTAAAATGGTGCTGATCTGATTTCTAATATGGCCACCACAGTGGCCATCTTGAAAATATTGTTATTGCTGCTCCTCTTAAATGAAAAGTCATTTTGACATGGGGTTTTTATCAGAAGAGTTCATATGTTGTCTGGTTGGTCCAAAATGAAAATGACTGACCCTCAGTATGACTATCATAATGGCAATCTTGAAAATATTGTTATCTCAACTCCTTCCCAATGGATGGCTATATCAACATGGGGTTTTCACAACTAGACTTCTTATGACACCTAGTTGGTCCTAAATGAAGATGGTGGCAGTGATACATCCAATATGGCTGCCATGATGGCTCTCTAGAAAATCTTGTTGTCACTACTATCCATCAATGGATGGTCATATTGACATGGGGTTTTCACAAAAAGACTTCCAATGATGTCTACTTTGTCCTAAATGAAGATGGTGCCAATCTGACATCCAATATGTCCATCATAGCAGCTAATTTGAAAATCTTGTTATCTCTAAGGAATATCAGAGATGGTTTCAACACTCCGCAGTTAAAAGGAAGAAATGGTTTTATCTTTAATTCCTGGAAATTCTTTTTGTCCAGTTGAGTGTCAGTCCCTTCTAGGGACTCTTGTTATTTACTTGGAATGTTTAGTTTTGTCCTTGATTTACTCTCCTGTTGTGTACTTTACTGGATTAGTATAATAGTGTAAGGTTTGAGTAAAAACCAAAAATCGTCTTTGAAATGCAATCTTTAGGGCATCATTTTCAACAAAATATAATTGAAACCCAATTTATAACTATGATTTTCTTCTGGGATCATATATTGATGCAAAAGAGAAGAAAGCTTATTAAATATATAGGTACGACTGATATGGTTTGCAAGACACAAATAAAAAACTAAAAAAAATTAAACATTCCCTAACACAAGTGAGACAACTCTGTTTCCAGCCAAGTCCTGTTGAGATACTAAGTTAAGTTAATGTTCAAAACTCATAGTGATCAGATTTAGATAGGGTCAACCACATTTTACAGAGAGATAGTATTATATGCTGTGCAACTAAACTAAACTTATGATTCAAGTCTTATTACAAGGGAATTGTAATTAGTATATTGTTGGTATATGAAGGTTATGGAAAATTGATGTAGATTTAAGGTGATACCGAAATCAAAGATTTGTATGTATTAGACTGATGTTCATCCTAAACTGTTTGTATTTATAAGCAGAATTATTTTCACATAACTATACAAGAGTTTGGTTGGATATTTCCCAGTTGTTTTCATAATATAGGAGACCGTAAGATCCATCCTCATGTTGAATGAATTATGGATGTATGTGTATATGTATGTATGTATGTATGTATGTATGTATGTATGTATGTATGTATGTATGTATGTATGTATGTATGTATGTATGTATGTATGTATGTATGTATGTATGTATGTATGTATGTACGAGTTGCACAATACTTAACAATTATACAAGGCACACTCCTTGCAGAGATCATTGATTCCAAAGAGTGCATTTTAAAATTTGTAAACAGAGTAGTATGAAATAGAAAAATAACAGAATAATATGAAATTAATTTTTAATATTTCTTAACTGACAGACATAGGATGTGAGATTTAGCTGTTTAGGAATTTAAGGATGGATAAATGGAATGGGAATTGATAGAAGTTGTGTATTGATGCTTTCAGAATATTTTAAGCTTTTCTATATTTTTAAATTTCAATTGAGGTACTTTACATTAAGATTCACTTCAGCTTTTGAATTTGTATAGTTTTTCTGGCAGTTATTAAATGACTGTCTATTGGAACTTTTTTTAATTAATCGAAAATATATTGTATATTTGACAGGGAATGAGAAGGTAAAACTTACAGCATGGATAATTGACCCAAGCAGCTGGTAACCAGGAGCATACACAGCAAGACAAGTGTTGAGTTTAAGGGTTGAAATACATCTTCTCCAGCCTAACCAGTGAACATGGTTTAAAAAATCCCACGACATATATTCACAATTTGTAATGGATAGAGAAATAGCAAATTTATGTCTGGCCCATATATCACTGAAGTTAAAGGTCTAGAAGCTAGGCTGGTCAATTTATGTCTTTACATCGATACCTGGACTGCTGTGTTTGGACATACTGTAAATATTATTAAATGGATGGATGAATGGAAGCATGTATCTGCTTAAAGTTTGCTGGTTGATAAAATCATTTTATAATAGATCATGTTGTTTCACTCATGTCTCTATTGGTGTAGAAAGTCTATCAATCCGCAATGCAATGATATCATTAATAATATATTCTGTACAAGAAATCAAGGATTTAGTTCAAAGGCACAATAGTGCAAACTATCGGTAATTTTATGCCTAGTAAGGCTCATGAAACTAATGTAATGTGTCAACTTATAAGCTGAAATAATGGTTAAAAACCTATGGTTTGTGAAGATTCAATCAGTTAAATTGTTAATAAACAAGAGAAATTGCATTTAATGGGGGGACCGCTTTAATTGTCACGAACTGGTACAAAACATCATGTGACCACATAAATGGCAACATCATCTTCGTGTAGTGGGCGGGTTATGAGTCACGTGGTGGTAATGTAAATATCTACCATAAACCAAAATGGCAGACACACGTGAGAGTACAAAACGTAAAGGTCGCCCGTCTTTATCGCTTTCCGAGAAGAAACGACGAAAAGCTGTCAGAGAAACCGAACGGAGCATATCAAGGGTTCGTCTTGGGGACCAGTTTGTTTGATGGAGAGCCCTGATGGAGGAGTTAGGAATGTCATCCGACACTGAAATGGCGAAGTTCTTGTTGGACAGGTAGGTCAATGTCTACTTAAAAAGTGTTCTCCACTAGTCATATGTCTTGTTGTTATGTTTGAAAGCACATTGTTTTATGACTTTTATCTTTGGACAAGGATTTGCTTTGCTTTATAAGATTCCAAAACTCTGTATGATCGGCTGTTCGATATTTCACTCGGTGATTGTAATGTGTGTGTGTGTGTGTTGAGGGCTATCTAACAGCGTGCTCAGAAAGGTGATTTATATACATGTCCATTACCTTCATGAGACAGGTTCTTTAAATTACGTTAGAGAACTTAGATAAATATACAACTGGTCTCAATATGGACACACACACACACACACATTAGAGTCATAGGACAAGCACACTGCTTGCACAAATGCTAATAACATGTGCAAGTAATTTGATGTTGAACTGTTATTAGTGTTTTCTAGATTTGAATGTAGAACTGATCCAGTAAATTTTTCATCTATCATGCTTATGATAGGCTACATGATAAGATTTATTGTACATCTTTCAGGTACTAGAAAATTCATTATAAAGCATTGAAATGAAAACAATTACAAAGGATCTCCAGTAATGATAGGAAAGGATGTTATAGTGCCACCAGAGTATATGGGCTGGCAGGTTGCCATTGTTAGTTATTGTTTTGAGCTTCAATCAAGTTAGTTTTATTTATGTGAAAAGATTTCAGACGTGTTATCATAATGTACTCTTGCTAAAATTAGGTATTTCAGTTCAAAGTGTTGACTTGCCTTATACAACACAAATAAACAGATTTAAGATATAAATTGTAATACAAATGAAAATTTATTACATTTTTACAGTTACGAAGTTACAAAGAATGTAGGAAAAGATGTACCCAAGCATGCAGAACCAATGGCCAGTACATCTACATGCTTCGCATCAACCCCTGGACCAGTCATTTTGGAATATACAGCGAGAGAGAAGACACCTTCAGTATCTGAAGTGTCTGCTGTTGAGTCAGGAAGGTAATAATTAAAATTTCTTGTAATTGTTTCATGTTTTTGGGTTGCTACAACTGTCATGCCACTGAAAACAATAATGTAACAAGTGCACAAATGCAACACTGATAAAGTTTATTTTACAAAATGTGCAAGGAGGTTGCATCTCTACTACATACTTTACTTTATAAGAAGAAAATAAAATACCATGAAGTTTGCTTTCTTGGATGTGAGGTGGGAGACCTCAACTATGTCACCTGATGCATGGAGAAAAGGTATAATTTTTACTGTAATTGATTTGGTTAGGCAAATAAGATCCAGTATACTGTGTTGGCTGAACTGGTATTCACAGCTGTTTTTCCCCACCCTCTACTTCCCCCACACGTGTCACTATTGTTAAATCAATACTTAGAGGACCAGTGATTGTATTTGGAAGCTGTGTTTCATGCCCCATATGATTTCTCTATGCAGAATCCCATTTATAGCTATGTGCCATGTGTAATCCCTGTTATCACCCTCCTCCCATCTATCCACACAGCTCATGATGGATGCACATGATAAATTGAATTTTTGAAAATAAATAGTGATATAACATAGAGTTTCCATGTTAATATAACTGATATTAATTGTATATATAGTAAGAAAATTTCCTACATATTTGCAGTGAGCCATATGTGTCTGGTGTAGAAATGATGGGAACTGATAGTAGTAATTTAGATGATTATGGGTAAGTATAATTAAATATAGCTTCTTAAAATCCAATAATCTGTTTGGAAGAAACATACTTAAATGAATGTCATTGTGAATGTTATGTTTCATTGTCATGAGTGTTTCATCCTTGTTCATATGTTCTGTTCTTGGAATGAATATTTGTTCATATTACATAGAAATTATTGTTATGTGCTTTTATTACTTACAGTGCAAAATTGTACATTTTTTTAACGTAAACAAGCAAGTCCTTACAACAAATTTTCACAGAAAGTAAATTTAACACATTAAAAGTTGGACCGCAGGTTTCATTCCCCACCCCACCCCTGGCCAGATTATAGCAGCTGCCTTGGTGTCTCCTTGGGAAAGGCACTTAGCTTTGATTTCCTCAGCATGATAAAGCCAATAAACTGTTGAAAGTGCTGTTAAAATACCAAGCAACCTGTGGAGAAGCAAATGAAAAATAAATACTTGTCCATCAACAAGTTTACTTGAACGTGAACAAGTCATTGGCTGAGGTCATGGATTAGACAATTTTATTTCAGTGGCCACTTATTTTTTCCATCTAAATATTTGAACGGAATTAGTTTTGCTCATGGTCTTGTTAAATATTTTGGATGTTAGTGTAGAGAGAGAGAGAGTGAGAGTGAGAGACACATAAAGATATGAGTAATTAAACAGTGGAATTTAACTTGAAATTGTACTTTCCATGTAATATCATATATACTGCACTGAATATTTGGTGTGACTTCAGTTAATTATTGGGACGCACATGTCTAAGTGACATCATATATACTGCGCTACAAGTTTGATATGATTGAAGAAGTTAATTATTGAGACCCACTTGTCTATGTACCAGACCTGCTTAAATTGGAATAAAAAGCTGGGGTACCTGAGATGGAAAAAAATATTCATGCTCTACAAGTGGAAATTTCTAATCCTGTGATGTATGCATTTGCTTCAGGAAATGTGGACTTGTGAGAGAATAATCACCAGAACAGGCAAAGCTGTAGAAAAGAAGCAACTATCAGACTCTTTCATTGACCCCTTCAAGTAAGTCTAACATGTAGTGAATTATTTCATAAATATTCTTGTATTTTGTTGAGTTGTTAGAACACATTTTTTGTACTACTGTCCCCTAATAATGATAAAGATGTGGGGATTAATGTCGGTTGACACCGCCAGATTAAGGCAGGATAATGTGTCCAGGCTTGAACATGTTACAACCTTGCATAATGGCAAAATATTCAACTGATGGATTTTATTAAGATAGTTTTATTAGCACATATCCAATATTCTGAAACATTACTTTTAAATGATAATACAGACTGTTTACAACTTTGCAGCATTCTAGTATTGTGTGTGTGTGTATATATATATATATATATATATATATATATATATTTTTTTTTTTTTTCAGCTTGACAGTTGATGTTACAGAGGTAACAGATGGTGATGACAGTGATCCAGACTACGAACCCAGTTTTAGTATAACAGCCGTCCTGTAAGTAACTGTAATGGAAGTGATGCAACTTTTTCTGTTTAGTAAAAGTGCTCGAGTTAATTCAGAATAATTAAAGTTATTTTATTTTACCTGTCCAATTTAATTTTGTTGGATGGTAGTATCATAAGCCAATTCCTTGTAGCACTTTCTCAAGCCTTTTAACTTTCTCACCTGATACAACCCTCATTTCAAATTTGATACTGGTGATTGTTAAAAAAGTAAAACAAATAACTGATGGATTTGCATCATCACTGTATATTATATTTTAATTTTTCTGAAAGAGAACATAATTTTGTATGGTTAAAGAATACAGTTCAATAAAAAAGAGACATGCAATGCATCAGAACTTTTGGTTCAGTCCCCTCTAATTGCTAATTGGCCATCCTGTTAGTGAGTCGACATGAGAAAAGAAAAAAGATCAGTGTAGTTTCCCGGTCTTGTTAAGTAGTGTATACAGTACCATACATATTACATCACATTCAGGTATCCAAAGACCTATGGTTAATATAACAGTAGATGGAAAATATGATGGTGGAATGATGAAGTTTGGGTTTTTACAGAAAATAATGACATTTGTCCATCTACTTATTCCAGACCAGATCAGGTGAATGATGGAGTTGAGGAGATGGCTTATGAAGAAGTAGCATTTGGTATGGAGATAGAGACAGGGGAGATGGAAGAACCTGAGTCTGAATCAGAAAATGAAGACATTGGACCTGGTGTTGATAAAATCAGGAATGAGCAGGACTACCAGCGATTATCAGAAACAACTGTTTGTTTGGCATTTTTGACAGAGATCAAAAACCTGGCTTTCACACATTTTGAAAAATGCAGAGCACCAGAATGTCCACAGAAAGTTTCCATAGAGGAAGAGTTTGTCGGATCAGCTTTGTATTTAAAATGGATATGTATAACAAGTTGATTTCTTAAAATATATGATGACTGGTTCATATAATTTTATTTTGTTTCTCTATTGCACTAGTTAGTATTCTGTAAACAAGCTGTTAATGATATTTTTAACCTGAAAATAAAAATAAAAAAATCCAAAAAGCTAATATAAATTTATACTAAATAATGAAACCTGACATTCAAGGATGAGAACAAAAAGGTACTATACACACATACTCACAAAAAAGTATGCTATACCTCCTTATTCAAATTTGTTCCAAAAAAGAAACACATATTTTGTATCTATCCCATGTCAGGATATGTTCATGCATGATTAATAATGCACAACAGGCACCAATAAAAAAGTGACTAAAACCACACAATTTAGGTTAATGCTTTATAATAAACATCGACCAAATATCACTTTTTCCCATATTTAATGAAGTCCAACTTTGAGAGGATAATATATTTTTACTGAAGAGTGTGTACAAATATTACATGACTCGTCTTCTGGTATACGAGAAATATCTGTACTAGGTCCAAGGCTGTTGATAAACTGAGCAAAAGAGTCGATTTATAGAATGGCAATTATTCCAGTAATAAAGCTTTTAGAACTGGAAGACTGTTTCTGTTTTAGTGATTGCTGTTCATGCACTATATTTTTTCTATCTTCTTTTCAAGGTTGCCAAACAAAAGGAAAATGAGGTTTTGTTGCAATGGTCCAAAGACATAATGAACCATTTTTGGTTTTCATGCAAGACTGCCAGCAGCTATGAACAATTTTTGGTGAGTTTTGTGTCCTTGCATTTTGAAAATATCAATGTAAATGTTTGCTACTGTATATTTTTTTTCATGAAATCAAAGTAACATTGCATAATTCTTATCTTCTGGTTTCTGTTATATATATTTGATCCATATTTATACATCACCCAGTCTTGCTGGTACATGTATGTAGTCTATGAAAAGTAGTTTACTTGAAATGTAAGAGTAATATTGAAGTAACATTGATCCTGTAAAAAAACTGCAATCCTAATCCATTAACCATTAGCCAAATATATCATGTTTTTCCCCTCGATATGAAACAACCTGACTTATAATGAATTATAAGGTCATTTCAGAGTCACTATGACAGTGACCAGATTTAGGTGCTTTATATACTGATTGTGACATTCTTTCAGAGTATCTGGAGAAGTGTCCTACATCACATCACCAATAAACATGAGTGGATCCTCTCACATGGCCAAGGCATTAATAAATGCTTGCATGAACCCTCGTCTGAGAATGAAGAACGGACAAAACCCTGGCTTGATCCCAAGAAGGATGCCAGAGTGCTGAAAACCTTGGCACAGGTTATATTGGACAAAAGGCTCCTAAACAGAGCAGAGTATTACCTGAACTTCAGGTATGCTATTTCATCATGGTAACAATTGTATGGTATTTAAAAGCAAATTGTTAAGACTGCTTGCTTGTATTCTTAACATAATAATAATTTACTGTATAGTTTTACCTTTTCAAGCTCTGAATAAGTTAGCATGCAGTAATGTGTATACACAATATATATTACAATGATCAGTTTAGGTGTAACACATTTTCATTATGTATAAACAATTCCGTGACACTCTGAATCAATAAACACCGCAGTAAAGATTTTATATATGCAAAATTGACCAACAGTAATGGTTGTTTTAGAGTTGTATTAATCTTTTAGCAGATTATAAATGACACATGTTAGAAGATACATGTTCCTGATAATTGCAGAAGCACTGCTGAGCTTGAAGTTTTCCATCAGCACATCCTGATGTACTGTGCCAAGAGATTTTCATACACCCCTCCTGTGTACCGGATTAGGAATGAGCTAGCTGCTTTGGATCACAATATCCATAGTGGCAGAAGTGTATTGAGAAACAAAGAAGGGGAGATAGTGTAAGTTATTTTCCACTACAGAAACACAAATAATTTCATATATTGCTTGTACATTATGATCCCAACTTCAACATCAAGGTGTTGGAATTTTATTAACATATATAACTAATGACAACTTTTATTAGGTAAAAGTCATTTTGCAACAATGGACACACATTTTTGACATTTGTGATAAGTAATCTTATTATTTTAATGCATACAAATGTTGTAATTAGTATTGTTTTTGTTTGATTTTATATTTGATTTGATTTGAACAGTGCAAATCTAATAATTAGATCCAATGATATTTGTATAGCATTTTCAAAAATGGAGGGATTGAACCACATTATTAAGTATATCTGGGATTCATGACCTTTCCTGGGGAGATTTAGGGAAAATGCCATCATGATGATGATTACTATTTAATGCCCATTTAAGAAAATATATTACCTTCTAAAGAGATGGGTACAATTGCATCCTGTGTTAAGTAGTACTCTGGAGACAGAACTAAACTTGTAAGAACAAAAACCGCCCCTGAACAACTCCTCCTGTGTAGAACTTGTCATGAGGCTCTAATATTGGGTGATAAGTCAATATGGGTTACCATGGGGATATTTGTCACACAAGTTAAGAAAATAAAATTCTCTTTTCAACAGATATCATAGATGCTACAACAAGAAAAGTAACAGATGGTCTGTCTTTCCTTGCAAGGAGAAGAAAGCATATCCCCACATCAGGGAGCTTATACAGAAAGCCCTTATCTCTCGACTTGGGGACAAGCGGGGTATGAGACAGAGGAGAGAACTAAAGGAGGATGATCCCAGGAGAATTAGTAAAAACCTGGCACCTGAAGAACCTCCATCAACAGACGTTTTGGTGAAGAAGATCTCTCGAGTTTGACTTTACGTTCATACAATATGAAGCTGTGTCTGCCATATGTAGGTGTCTGCTAGGACAGTTTACACTTTATATTGTTATGTATATTTAATTTTTTATTGATTGTTAGTTTTGCTCTCCATCATTATATGTTATGTATAACTGTAATTTGTACATGACCTTAGTCCAAAGTCAAGTTCATAGTGCACCTGACTAGGAAGATATTTTTGTAAACAACATAATACATAGCTAAATTTTCTCTATGGATTGTGGATGAAATATTGAGATCATTATTAATGAAAAAAATATGTTAATCTGGATCAGAGTGGGACATTGGTATTCCCCATGCAAACATACTGGTCTACTTGATGTTTGTTACATTCGTTATTATAATTTTAGTAATAGTCCTTGACTTGTTTACTATTTTCGATGTTTTAAAGGTTAGCTGACCATCCTCCTGGTTCTATTATTCTGTCTTAGTTTTTTATTATATAATGTTGTTTATTTGAAATTTTTTATTCTTGCCATAACATCTGAAGCAGAATCATTGTTGTGTTCAGATTTAGGTTTTAATTATTTTATTCAAATTATTACTCGTAGTAATTACAAAGTTCGCACAACTATTTCTTGGACAAAAGAAACATTCATTTGGAATTATAGTGAATTCAGTCAAGACCATCTTGGACTATATTTTTGTGATACATCAAAAGACTGTTGGCACATCACCAATCTACAGACCACTGGTACATTAGTACATTGGAGACTACATGCACATCAACACATTCAGTGTTAGAGCTTATTTGGAATACCACTGAAATTCAATTGGAACTTTATTCATTTGGACCTGTGATAGAACTTTTAAGGCTATTTGGAATTTAATTCACAATACTGTAAGTTCTTTTTTAAATTTTCACTTTGTAATCTAGGGAAATAAATTATTTATTTAATTTTACAAAACTTGTTGGTTTTCGCTCTTTTCCTTTAATTATTTTCAGCCCATAGAGTTGCAAGAATATAATAGTCTGCAAATATCAGCAATTGAAAACAAAGTACACTGTGGTCTCTGCAATTACTGAAAACTTTCTAGATTGATAATTTCTGACCATATTTGCCCACATTGTCTATAGGGCAGAAATAGACTATAGTTGAAAAAAATAATATGGAAGCATTATTTTACAATGCAATAAAGAGGTACTATTATGTGCAGTTACAACGAAACAAAGAATTAGGTCATTTGTACTCATTTATTTACAAATTCCTATAATAAAGTGTCAAACTTCATGCAAGCCTAGAGGGGATGAAGCCAGTATACTGTCCAAAAGCATCAGGATATTTGTCACGTATCCGCCAGACACAGCAAGAGGGAATGACACGTCTTTGTCCAGACCCCAGCCTTCCATGCTGCCATAGTATGAACTGCCTATAGGCAGCATGTCTATTGGGACTCATCAGGTCAACCTCATCGTCAAGGACCAGTATGTCCCGTCTATACATTCTGGCCAAGGCAAGGACAGCCTCATCCAGGACTAGAACTTGAAAATCCTGAAAAATTATTCCATTTTAATATGCTATTTCTACAATGTAAAAATATATATAGAAAATAATAGAAGTAGACACTTCTTCAAATTGTATTCATGTTACGTCACCAGAATCCATTTTAGAATAAACATGGATCAATATCGGATTCAAACTGCATAAGGTTTTGATTTTGATATGAGCAATGAGAGTTCCAAGACAACTGGAACTGATATTAAGTACAGTGTATGTTAAGACGGAAGCTCCAATTAATGTTATGTATACCCATATTGTGTGTTAACTTTTATGATACATGTATAAGGGTCATTTAGTAGACATTAAATAGCTAATGTTGTCCATTGTAGGTTTGTACTTTATAATGAGGTTATTTAGTTTCAGTAAACATGTTTTTGTGGCCTTTTGACCTTGGAAGGTATAGAATTTAATCTTGTCTACGAATTGGATGGGATTTAATTTCAGGTCATGCCACACTCCCACCCCACCCACAGAAAAAAAAAAAAAATTGTGGCTCACCTGATCTCAGATTGGTTGGCTGTTACAGGACCTGACCTGTCCGATTATTATTTGAGAGGATTTATTGATCAATTATTCATTGGAATTGCAAAGTGCTCATAAACGTTCGGACTAAGTAACTATTTTGAAATTACTGTGAATTCATTAAAGACACTTTGGAATATATAATTGTGGTACATGAAGCCTGTCAGCATATCAACAAGATTCAAGTCTATTGGTACATCAGCACAATACATTGGACTTCATTTAGAATACCAATAGAACTCATTTGGAATACTCTATGCTTTTGGACTTATGATAGAACACTTTGGACTATTTGGGATTAAATTCACGATCATGTAAGTTATTTTTCCATTTTCATTCTGTATTTTAGACAAATAAATTATTTGTTCAACTTTACACAACTTGTTGGTTTTTCTATTTTTCCTGTTTAAGACCATAGAGTCGTAGCAGTATTTTTTTTAGCATTTCTACAAGTCAGATAAAGATAATATTAACACAACGAAGAACCTTATCCTTGTATCATCATCATCATCCCACATTTACTAGATCTACCAGATGAGGATCAACTGCAAAGTACAGTTCTTATCATTTCCATATGTTTGTATGTCTGTTTGGATGGCTGATAATTTTAAAATACATTCTAAGTGGTTGCAAAGAAATAACCAAATCATGTCTCATTTTGGTAAGCAGTCTCTGTAAAATTACTTACAAATTCTCACATTAAATATTCTCTTTTGCATATTATGAATAATCCATTAACAATCAGTACAGATTCCACACCAAAGCTTATATGTTCATTACCGGCAGTAGTGATATGCAGTGCTGTCTCTCACAACATACCTTTTCCAGGTCTGTGGGCATCTCCCTACATTTTCCACACACACACCAGTCTGGTAATGCTATGTCTGGGGCTGGGTGATAACCACCACACTGCCTTGGACCTGGCTCCAACACATCAAAGACAAGGCTGGGGTGGAACTGCATCATCTGTAGGAAAAGTTCCCTCAGCCTGTCTGGCTCCACATTTCTTAAGATCTCCTGGAAGTTGTTTTAGATATTGAGCAACTTTGTTCCAATATGTATGTAGTCAAAAAGGTGTTAAAGCTAAAATCACAATACCATGGAAACTTCAACATTTACCATAATTGTGTAATTGTATCGGGTATCAGCAATCTTTGCAACTTGCTCTTGGAAACGGATGCTTCAGTGGTTGCAAATGTTGTATTGTAAGATTAACTACCATAGTTTTATTCTGTGTGTAAATGTATGCAGTTTCTTGATTTTATCTTTAGAACGGTGAAGTTTCACATTCATATGCAGCTGTTACACATATCATGTTTACAAAAAGATGTTTGTCATGCAGCCCACATACCTCTCAAGTTATTCATGTCCTTTTTGTGATACATAAAAGCTGTAAGTTTAGGCAACCACATGCTCAAGGAATACAAGTTCTTGTGAGAACTAAAGAAATTTCAAAATTTTCATTGCATCAAGTAAAATTCTTATTACATAAATAATTTGCAGTAATCACCTGTTCATAGGTGGAAATAGTGAATGCCCAGCAGCCTGGACAACTAAAATTGTTACCCAAATTGTTATATAAAATATAATGGAAATTTTTTGGTATGTCTTCATGTCTTTCTAAATTCAGGCAAGTAGGACATTTTAGTATTCTTTAAGTCGTGAGGTTTACCATGATAGTATATATAGAGTATTATCTTAATATATTTTGGGGTTTTAGAAAAAACATCTTAAGGTGTGCATCATGTTTACAACAGAAAAATAAAAGTGTACTCATTATTAGGCAAGACTTGAATAGATAGATGAAATTTGTACAGGTGTAATTTTTGTTCTTGTTATTTTAACTGCTATCAGGCTACTTATTCAGGTCTAATAACTAAATTCCAAAGTAAGATTGCATGTTTTTTGGTTATCATTTCATAATTTTTTTTATAAAAATTATACTTTTTTTTTTACTTCAATTGTAAAAAGGGTATGTCAACTTAAATGTAAAATATTTGTTTGGATGCAACTTGCATAGATCACTTCTACCAATATATGAAAAGATTTAAGCAAGTTTATATTTAGATACCACAAGCATCTATTCACATCACTGTATGTATTTTGATAAGCCGGCCCAAACATTGAGGGGGTGGGCATATGGCCAGGGCCTTAACCACTAAGAGGCCTCGATTTTTACCAGTTATTTTTAGATCTCTTAAATACTCTTCTATACTGGGTTGTCTTTTAAATCTTTATATAGTAAATTATATGGGCTGGTTTTCGCATTTGATTCATTTCCAAATTTCAACATAACCAGGGCATATGGCCCCGGGCCTCCCTCAACCACTTAAGAGGCCTGTTGAAAAGTATGGCTACTTGAATTGCTAGACCAATAGCCCTACATCATTAACTTCAGTGATTTCCAGCTTATAAGGACACCATTTTGCACCTTATAGAAAGGGTAACCTTTCATGACGAAGAGGAAATAGATGACATGTATTATATTTGGTGTCAGGAGGTGGCCTCTGTATTTTCTACAGTATCTGTGTGCATGGTCTTTCTTTATCAAATGATATTGGGGGATGAGTGGCTGCAACAAGTAAAGCAGTATAAACATACAGTTTTTGGTTCAATATATAGTCCTTAAATGGAAGTATGCATTCACTAACTTGTGCAAAACACTAGTACTACCTACTGACATCAAGATATTAGAATCTGCCAATTATCAAACATTTTTCACTATGTATCAAACTTGTTTTGCATGACATAAACAATTACCCTCATTCTTGTCTGCCTTGTTTTAAGTATGCGCAGAGTTTGGTCAGCTCGGTTTTCTTCATGCTGCATGGCACGTCTACCTCTTCTTCCTCCTCTAGTTCTTGCTCCACGCCTTGTCCTTCCTCTCCCTCTTAAAGGCCGCTCTGGACTTGAGCTCGAAAGTGAGCTCATTTCTTGTCTGAGGAATAACAAACTTTGCACAGTTGAGCTTATTATAGAGTGTGTATCTTCTCTATTAAACATTATAATTGCTAAGGTGGGCCAGTTGTCTCGGTAATTAATTCTGATATGTAAAAGTATTTCATATTTTGACAAGTATTTCATAATTTGACAACTGGTGTATTCATGATTACTTTTCAACTATGAATATAGTGCTAATGGAGAGTCACAACTTAAAACACCAGGTTGTGATTTGATGGTACTTTTGGACCTGGATTCCATACTCCAGTCGTATAATGTAATACCTCAACTCGTTTCCTACTCCCAGACAAATTGTAACTGAATACCCTGTGTATGTAAGGTATTAACTTTGAGAAGCAGAACATGAATTTTTTTACAATTTGTGTAGTCGTCATAAGTGCGTACGTTCCTTTTATCTCTTCCATTTGATGCTGCAATGTTAAGTTGGTAAAGACACCTACTTTAGATCTGTAATTTTTGTTTCTTGTACAAAATGTACAAAGTCAATTACGTGGTTGATATGTCACTTGCATCTATAAGAAATCGAATTGCAATGGAATTGTGCAATATTTTACTAAGCACGTCGATTTAAATCATACTCGTACCACAAAAATGATTTAAATATCACTATAAAACGTAGTTATAAATTTTTTTTTAATGTTTCCACTCAAAATAAATAGTACAAAGGAAAGGGATTAGAAGCAGCAGAAGATCGTACTCGCCGTTCTTGACATATTGGAGGTTTGGTAGCCTGGTTGTGCTTTACGTCATCAACTTCAGTGTACACAATCTAGCATATAATTATGCAAATTTAAGTCACCGAAATTCTTTCTGGGATCTGCCGATCACTGCGGAAGGCGATTTTCAAGATGGAGACGGTCGAATCGTGTCACTTCGTACGAAGATTTCTGAGCGATCGTATTTCATAATGAGAAACTCTACGTACTTGATATTATTCAAAAATTGCATTTTACATAGTATATAATTAATAGATATACATAAATGTCCCAATACGGTCGCAAGAAAATTGACTCTCAGCTGCACTATTGTGCCTTTCAACAATTATTGCAAATATTGTCCCCTAAAATAGGAAAAAAGTTGTGGCTTATATTTATAATTAGTCAATTTATAATGTCTTTTTTGTGAAAGGTTTACTTCTGAAGTAGGTATATAAATATTGGTGAACATGTGATAAGAATATGGTTCTTGGTTTACTACTGTTGTCATCAAAACAGTGTCACACAGAATACCACAGCAGCTCTTTTTTAGCTCTGCTGATCAGACCAGAAGAGTTTATGTGATGGCCTATCATCTGTCATTTGTCCATCCATCATCTATCTGTTTGCACATGTTTATTATCACGGCTTCTAGTAAACTACTTGAAGGAAAGTCATGAAACTTGGTGAAGAGTTTCAATTTGAGGTCTGGTTGGCCCTATGTGAACATGTTGACCTTTGCATATCCACTATGGTTGCCAGGGTGGCTATTATGCACATCTTGTTATGGCTTTTCTTCCGAATAGATGGTGATACAGACATTGTTTTTTTTCTTCAAAATTCTTCTATGCTATGTAGTTGGTCCTAAATGAAAATGGTGCAACTCTGATGCCCTACATGGCCACTGTAGCAGTCATTTTAAAAATATTGTTATTGCTACTCTTTCTAGACAAATGGTTGTCTTGACTTGGGTGTACCTCACAACACTTCTTACAATATGTAGTTTTTTCTGAATGAAAACAATGCTGATTTGACATCAAATATGGCTACTATAGCAGCCATCTTGAAAGTTTTGTTATCACTACTCCTTCTGAAGAGATGGTCATATCAGGAAGGGATTTTCACAAAAACTCTCATTGCAGTATGTAGGTGTACCTGAATGAAAATGGTGTTGATCTGGAATCACATGCTGCTGCCATCTTGGTTATCTTGAAATTCTTGTTGTAATTACTCCTACTCAGTTGATGTTCATATTGACATAGGGTTTTCACCAAAGCACTTGGTATGATATTTAGTTGGGCCATAAATAAATTTTTTTCTTAGCTGATGTCCAACATGGCCACCATTGTTACCATCTTGAACATTTTTGTATAGCTATTTGTCTTCAACAGATAGTCCTATTAACATTGGGATTCCAGTGAAAGACATTTTTATGATACGTTATTGATTCAAAATAACTATCGGCTGATCTGCCAGAATGGCCAGCTTGAAAATTTGCATAATTCTATTTCTTCTGAACAGATGATTCTTTTGACTTGTGTTTTTTCCTAACCCTATTCCTAACACTTTATTTGAATGGCCTCTGTGTTTGACCTGGGCATATCATGTTATGACATAGTCCATTTATCCATCTGTTAACATCAGACCATAGCATAACAGTTTGCGAGTTGCATACCATGGCCGTGCCCCTACCACAAGGTCAAGGGTACAGCTAGGTAAAATGCAATTCAGTGACTTGTATTCTTGTGTGGAGTATTGAACCATCAAAGATTTTTAATGAAATTTTGACCAAGTATATATCTTGACTTGGCAGTGTGTTGCATACCAATACCATGCCCTCTACTTCATGGTCAAGGTCACACAAGGGAAATTGTAAATTTGTGACTTGTATCCTTGTGTGGAGTATAACCTTTGAACCACTGAAGATATTTTTAATGAAACTTTGTCCAAGTGTATGTTGTGATTAGATAGTGTAGCATGACATAGCCACACCCCTGCCTCAAGGTCAAGGTGACAGCAGAGAAAATGTAATTCTCCGACTTGTATCATCATCTTGAATATAACTTTTAAACCACTAAAAATATTTTAATGAAACTTTGCACATGTATATATCATGACAAGACCGAGTGCCACATACCATAGCCATGGCCTCTGCTTCAAGATCAAGGTTACAGCAAGGGAAAATGTAATTCTCTGACTTGTATCCTTGTCTGGAATAGTACTTTTAAACCACTGAAAATATTTTAATGAAATTATGCTTAACTATATATCAAGACTATACAGTATGCCATGTGCCATATCCATTGCACCCTGCCTCAAGGTCAAGGTCATATCAAGGCAAAATGTAATTTTGTGACTTGTATTCTTGTCCAGAATATAATTTTTGAACCAATGAAGATATTTTAATGAAACTTTATCTAAGTATATATCATTACTAGACAGTGTTGCATACCACAGTCACACCCTCTGCCTCAAGGTTAATGTCAATGTAATGGGAAATGTAAATCTGTAACTTGTATTCCTGTCCAGAGTGCAAATTTTGAACCATTGAAGATATTTTAACGAAACTTCAGCCAATTATATATCATGTCTATGCCACCTACCACCGTCATGGTCATAACAAGGGAAAATGTATCTCTGATTTGTATCCTGTCTGGAGAATAACTTTTGAACTACTAATGAAACTTGAACTAGTTATATATCATGACTAGACAGTGTATCACATATCATATCCATGGCCACTATATCGAGGGTAAATTTGCAGCAAGGAAAAAATTAAATTTGTGACCTCTAACCATGTTTTGGATACAACTTTATACCACTGAAGATGCAACAGGGGATCATGAACATCAGTGGCCCATTTCTGTATCTAGGGTGCTGCTTTGTAACCCCTACAGATATTTTTATGGAACTTTACCCAACCCACACCTTGTAATGTAGTAGTCAAGTCCCTAGCCCAGAGGTCAAGGTCACTAGTAGGGGAAAGGTCATGCAATGGGCATATCATGTACCATATGCAGTTCTCATTTCTCCCATCAACAATTGCTTCTTACCACTTTGGAGGCCATATTCCCAATCCAATTTTGGTCAGACATGGAAAATAAACTGATATCCTCAATGTCTTCTATGTGCGTGATAATGAGCGAGATACACTTGTATTAATGAGGTGATCTTGCATCTGAGTAGCTGAGCTTGTTACCACTCAGGTGACCATATCTCTTATCAGATCTTTTTATCAAACCTAGAATATAGGATGATATCAATCAAGATCTCAGACTAGTTTGATAATGAGCAAAATTCACACATAATAATGAGGTAATCTTGATTCTGGTCTTGTTACCCCTCAGGAAACCAAATGTTTCATCTGTTTTTGGTCAAACTTGGAATATAGGCTTATAAGATCATGATCTCAGACAAGTTTGATAATGAGTGAGATTTGTGCATATTAAAGTAGTCACACCATTTATATTACAAATGAGATTTATGTATATTTATGAGTTGATGTTGCATCTGATTAGCTGAGCTTGTTACCACTCATGAAGCCATATTAAGTTTTGTGGTCCTGTTTTTATTAAACTTGGAATATGAACTTGTATCATCAAACTCTCATACCAGTAATGAGTGAGATTCATGATATTAATGAGGTGATCTTATATCTCATTGGCTTAGCTTGTTACCCTTCTAGAGACTGTATTTCTGATCTATTTTGATTCAACTTGGTAAATATGCTTAAATCATCAAGCTCAAAATTTGATACCTTCACACATGGTCATAAATCTTGTTGTGCCTTTGACCTTCTGACTGTTTTTGTTAGTTTCACCACCACTATTTATAGCTTTCAGTTGTGCATGACATGTTTGAATTTTTAACATGTTTTAGATTCACAAAGAGAGATTGCACGTGCTCAGATTTATATGAAACAAATTGTTATCACTTTGATGTAGCTGTTCTTATTGTTTCTCACATGGTTAAATGAATATAAAGAAATTGTACCCTTTGTTTAAGTTTTCATTATTGCTGTACACAACATATATCTTTCATCAAAAATTAGATCTGCAGCTATTCCTTAAGATTTTATTGTTTTTTTATACTTGGAATATTTGTTTTAACATTGAAATTTCTTTTAGTATTTCAACATAGTGATATATAGTGTCTGATTAGTTTCCTCTATTAAAATCATCTTTTATATACTCATAACAGAAGTACACAAACTATTTTAAAACAAGATCTCAAAATTGTGATCTCCTTAGCTGTAATTTTTACGTATCATATTTGTGCATTGTTTTAAAGTGAAATAAACAATTACTTTTGTATTTGTGAAAATAGTTTGTTTTATGAGCATGCATGGATGTATCAAATTTTGTAATGGTAATACAAAATTAATTTCTGCAACCATTGTGAATTAAATCTTGTCTGATAAATTTGAGTTCTTTTTTTTTTCTATGTCAAAAACAATCTACCTTACATAATATATGAAGTATACTTTTTATAGAATTTACAAGGAAAATCACTATATGTTGACAGTGAAATGTGCCACTTTTATGTATCAAATAAATATTTTCATACTCATGTAAAATCTTTCTAATGAGAATAGTGAAATCAAATCAAATACGATAAATGTAGAATGAAACAATTTCCATCCAAAAGGCTGTAAGAAAAAGCAGTATAGGTTGTATTCTTCATGAAATATACTTATTCTTTGTAATGTTTTCTTTTAAAAGTCTTTTTTCTGACCATATGATCACTATATTTCTTTAATCTCAGTTGAAAGCACAGAACATTTCTTTTTCTCTGTGAGTGTTACCAAGTACAACATCTCAAGCTGTTTCCATCCCTTACACCGTATGGTGGTGTTGGGGTTCGTCCTTCAAGTTTGAAGATGACCATAACATCACTAACAAGTTTGGTTTCTGTGAGCACGTGCATGGCTGATCAGGCCAATTTGTGGTCTGAACTGTGTGTGACACACTGGACAGGAGATGCCACTTAGCGTTAGCTTGGTCAATAGAGGACTTAAAGTGTTTGTACTTCTTGCACTGCCTCTGCCATTCTCCTCAGCTCATAGTCTGTAGCTCAAGTATTGATGAGACTATGCCAGGTGGAATGATCCTACGCAAGATCTTCCCAAGACTTGGGGTCAGTGTTGAAGCAATTTTTCTGATCTTTCTGAAATCACTTTCCCTCATTCAACTTGCCATAGAAGATCTTCTTTGGTGGTTGCTTGTCTGACATCCTATTAATACGGCCTTCTCTCATCTGTGATTTCATCAGCAAAGTGTGGATGCTTGGAATGCCTGCCGGTGAGATAACCTCAATGTCTGAGACTTTGTCCTGCCGTCTTATCCTCATCAGTTTCCTCAGGCAGCCTATGCGAGAATATTCAGTTTCTTGGCATGGCATCTCTACACCGTCCGGGTTTTGCGTCCATGCAGCAGGGTTGGCAACACAATGGCTTTGTAGACCTTCAGTTTTGTTTGCACATTGGTGCCACGGTGTTCCCACACATTTGCACATAGTCTGCCAAAGGCCACACTTGCTGTGGCAGTTCTGGCATTGGTTTCATCATTGATGTGGACTGCAAGTAACAGTGTAGATTTCTGTCTGCTAAGGTGGGATCTCCATTGGCCTCAATATGCTGACCAGGGTTAAGGTTAAGCAGGCACTGTTTAGGGTACCTTTTCTAGCCATATCCTTATGCATTGGAGGTGAGCAGTGTGATATGCAGTATGGCTGCTCAGTCGCACAGGGTGCTGCCAAGTTTCACTGCTGCTTCAGTCCTGTGAAAAGTGAAACTATGCCCTGAGCTACCTGTGTGCAGATCTGCAGCTGCAGCTCCCATTGTATCCACTTTTCCTACATCACATACCCCAACCATACTTTCTCGATATCTTGCATTTGTGGGAGCAAGAAGTCTATTTATCTTTTATGTCAAAGGTCAAGGCCACAGTGACTGAAAGAAGGAGGGATTAGTGGGCATGTCTTGGTTCAAGGAAGTCATCAGCATGCCGAGCCTGGGAGTGATCAAGGACACTGCCTGGCATAAGTAAGTCACCAGCACCTCCAAACAAGTCTTGCTCTCGCGGCCTAAGGAAAGTGCTTTCTTCTACTCGCTTGTCAACGGGTCATGATCATCAGATGAGTTGAATTTTCTATATAAGGACTCCATTAGAAGATCCTCACCTGACTGAAGACACCGAAGGACGAAAAATATGTTATGCTTTAAAAGAAATTACGATTTGCCTCTGCAGTTGAAAACAAAATGTACAAATTATACTATAATCGAACCTCTTGTGGTTTGTTAGGTAAACTGCAGGCAGTATTATCACAGAAACAAATGATTTGCTATAAAAACGGGGATTAATTCGACGAAAATGAATCCCAAGTTATGTTTTAAATCTAAACCAGCATTTCGTCAGAAAAGTACTGGGTAAACTAATGCCTAAAACAAATATTCTAAGCATGGGTTGGAGGTAGGCTGTGCCTCACCTGCTGTGATGATTGCCATTAACATAGAACAATGATGTGCAACAGCAACAATCCGAAATAACAAGTAAATCGGATCGATGAGAGGTAGAAAATTGAACAAAAACTTAAGATTGTGGACACTGACAACGCCGCCGAAGAAGTGCTGGCAAGAAAAGGTACCTGTCTCGTTGCGCCTGAGGGGTGAATAGTTGTAATCATTACAATGTACTGATAAATGTGCTAAACTAGAGGTTAAATGGAAAAAATGACACCACACACACACCTCAAATGAAAAACTATTCCAACGTTTCTTTAGATGAGTTTTTTTTTTCAATACTGAAAAACAGTCAAGACAGAAGTCTGTCACTTTTCTATACAGATTAGATAATGCATCTCGATATTTGATGATACAAAACCATTGCTTAAATTCTATGCAACAATGATAAACGTGAAGATATCTGAATTTTATAAAATTGGTTGATGAAATTTAAGCTTGTAAAGGCTGTTAGAGCCACCCTGGCCACCAGAAGACATCTTCATGTATCGGCATAGGTATAACAGGCTGGAGAAGAAAATAACCAATTCAACTTTGAGAATAATGCCGATGAAGCACTTTATTGTATTTTTAATTGTGCATGAAAAGTGGATATTGTGTCGAAAGCATATGTCTACAAAATCAGGGATATACATACAAGGCACATAGCATCCACGAGCAATCCACAAATGCAGCAACAATGTGTATTTTTTTTATGCAAGTTTTCCATCTTTTGATAAGTTTGGATATTTCTCCAATATATCATTGAAGACCTCGAAGGATGAAAAATACACTACGCCGTAAAAGAAATTCCAATTTGCATCTACAGTCGAAAAGAAAATGTAAAAATTCTACTCTAATTGAACCTATTATGATCTGACAGATAAATCGCAGGCAGTATTATCAGAAGAGCGATGACTATAACCTTTAAAAATAGCAGAAAAGTCGCTATATGCCATATGAAACTAAATTAAAAGTAAAGATTAAGCATTAGGTCAAAGAAAATGGACACAATGGGATAGTCCTATAAATTTAGAATAGCGTTTGTTCTAAAAAATATTTTGGTGAATAAATGCTTTCAAATTTAAGATTGCTAGGTCCGCTATAGCCAGACCTGCCACCAGAAGCAGTCATCATGTGTCAGCATATATATATATATATATATATATATATATATATATATATATATATATATATATATATATATATATATATATATATATATATATATGTGTGTGTGTGTGTGTGTGTGTGTGTGTGTAGCAGGCTAAATTAGAAGATGACTCGTAATATCTCGGGATTAATGCTGATAAAGCACATCCGTATTTTGCATTAAAAGTGGGTATCGTGTCGAAGGCATAACATATCTCTAAAAATTCACCGAAATACATATACTGATATGTCTACAAATTTTTGTAGATATATACAACTGATAGGTTATTATAACAACTGCTAGTTTAAAGAACCATCATTATATTACATGCAGTAGCAGTAGAAATGATCAAAGTCATATGGAACCTTTCTCAAAGAAAAAATGATTTGCTATTAAAATGGATTAAGTCGACGAAAATGAATCCTAAATTGTCTGCTTTGAATATAGTACAGCGTTTCGTAGGAGAAATACTAGGTAAACTAACACATAAAGCAAATATTCTAAGCATGGGTTGGAGCTAGGCTGTGTCTCGCCTTTTGTGGTGATTGCTATTAAAATAGAATCATGATGTGACACAGCGACAGTCCGAAATAACAAGTAAAGCGAAGCTATGAAAGGTAGAAAATTGAACAAGAACTTAAGATTGTGCCCGCCAACAACACCGCCGAAGAAAAGCAGGCAATTATGCTTAAATTATGTGCAACAATGATAAACGTAAAAATGACTATTATATAAAATTGGTTGATGACATTTAAGTTTGTAAAGGCTGCTAGAGCCACCGTGGCCACCAGAAGACATCTTCACGTATCGGCATATTTGCAACAGACTCGACAAGAAAATGACTAATTCAACCTTGAGAATAATGCCGATGAAACACCCTTACAGCAAATTAATTGTGCCTGAAAAGTGGATATTGTGTCTTCAAAATCAGGGATAGACATACAAGGCACATAGTATCCACGAACAATCCGCAAATGCCGAAAAAATGTGAATTTTACGGATGCAAGTTTCCCATATTTTGATTAATTTAGATATTTCTGATGATTTTTCTAATATATTTTGAAGACACCAAAGGACAAGAAAGTTACTATGCTCTTAAATAAATTAGGAATTTTATCTAGCGTTGAAAAGACAAAGCGATGATTACAACCTTTACAAATAGCAGAAAAGTCGCTATATGCCATATGAAACTGAATGAAAAGTAAAGATTAGACGTAAGGTCAACCAAAAGGAACACAATGGGATAGTCCCCTACATTTAGAATAGCATTTGTTGTAAGAAATATTTTGTTGAATGAATCCTTTCAAATTTAAGATGGCTAAGGCCGCTATAACCACAGTCGCCACCAGAAGCAGTCATCGTGTATCAGCATATATATATATATAAGGCTACATTAGAAGATGACTCGTAAAATCTCGGGATTAATGCTGATTAAGCACTTAACCGTATGCAGCATTAAAAGTGGGTAGCGTGTCGAAGGTATACAATATCTCTAAAAAGTCAAAGAAGTACATACACGGATATAGTATCCACGAACGTTTGAAGATATATGGAACTGAAAGGTTATCATAACAAATGCCAATATAAAGATAAATCATTATTTTTCTTACAATAGCAGTAGAAATGGTCACAGCTATATATAACCTTTCTAAAAGTAAATGTTTTGCTATAAAAACAATGATTACTTTGGCGAAAATGAATCCTAAATTATCTGCTTTGAATATATGGCAGTGATTCGTTGGAAACGTACTAGGTAAACTAACAACTAAAACGAACACTCTAAGCATGGGTTGGAGCTAGGCTGTGTTTCGCCTTTTGTGGTGATTGCCATTAAAATAGAATCATAATGTGTTACAGCGACAGTCCGAAACAGCAAGTAAAGCGGACCCATGAGAGGTAGAAAAAAGTTTGGATTCCGACAACGCCGGAGAAGAAAAGCAGGCAAGAAAAGGAAACTGTCTCGCTTTTTGTTCACGGTGCAATATCAACTTGTTGTAGCTTGGACATTTGTGTCGTAAGGTTGCAAATTTATCACACAGAGAGTTGATATGCACCTGTATCAATCGCATCTTGTATATGAAATATTTGTTTATGCTGCAAAATAGTGTCTTTCATATCCAATTGTTCTTTGTTACCTGAAATGGATTTGGGTCTGTTTTATGGTATATAATTATTCAAACAAGGTTATATTTGACAGTGTATTATCCAAATGTTATTAATTTGTTTTTCATCTGGATTAGATTTTATTTGTTACCTATCGTCCTGTGCTCGAAGTCAATTAGCATTTCAAGATGGTACATACGTACTGCGTAACAATTACAGTTCATTACAATTGTATCTGCAAAATCTGCAATAATAAGAACGTATCATCGAAATTCAGAGTAATGATAAACTTTCTTTATATATATATATATATATATATATATATATATATATATATATATATATATATATATATATATATATATATATATATATATATATACCTTCTCAAGATAGACACACGGTGCACAAAGAATAAGCTGCCTAGTTCAGGATAAACCAGTCAGTTGCAAGGATGCCAACACATGTATAATTTTTCCTTTGATTTTTATAACGACCAAAGCAGTATGTCAGTAAATAATTATAGAATCTCATGGAACATAATTTCAGATATTTGGATTATATTATACACGATGTGTACATTTGTATAATTTTAGCACAAATATATTTATTTAATAAGAATGGACCATAAGATTGTTTAATTTCGGTCTTAAATTATGAAATTAAATATGGATTACTTATATTGATACTTTCATTTTTTTTTTATTGCAGCTACCAGACCAAATATACGTTACAAAATTGCAATTGTTACGAAATCGTCATTAAAATCCATGAAAATAGTAAATAAAGCAATACAAAAGTATTTGTTTCATGTTTCAAAATTTTGAATTGAAGAGGAAAATAATATTCTGTATATTAATTTGACTGAACGAATAATATTAATTTCTTGATATGGACGTTAAATAAAAAGACCCAAACCTGTTTGAAAGAATCGTGAAGCAATTTAGCACTCACATATATAACAATAAAGAGCAGATGTAATGCCTATAATCCATACTTATTACTAGCTCCAGTATTACAAATAACTTAGTTTGAGTGTCCTCTGAATATTGAAGATTAAAGTAGGAAAGAGTAGCAGGTTAAGTATAAAAATACGATTCTTTCCATTCAAGAAAGGTCGTTAGGAAAGTTACAGTTCATGACTCGAACTAAATTTCAGCTCAGTATGAAGAGTATTGTATATGGAGATATGCTGACAAATGTCAAGGTAAAGGTGTAAAAGTATATTATTAAGACCGACTAATCGGTCGCTGTTAAATGATGAGCATTTATTTGTACCAATACCTTGTGCTGACAACTATCACTAGATTTATATGAGTGTTGTAAGAAAGATAAATATAATTTCTCTTACAAATAAAATGAGATGCATTGATTACATTGAATGAGTAAGTCCTGATTTATTACAAAGTGTTTTTTATTCAGGTCTAGTAAATAATATATTTATACATGTATCCACTAAGAGAGATTTCACACAAATTTGAATTCTAGTGGAAGATATCAATGTTGTTGTTTTTTTTGTTTTTTTTTTAAAGAAATAAAGGTTGGATTGAAAAACAACGTTTCAACACGAAGAAAGTAACTCAGCTAAAATCAAGTGTCGACCATACTGAAACCAAATATAGCTTTTATTTCTCTACTTTAGAGAACCCAGATTTTGTACTTTCAAAAGGTATAAAATATGAAGAAAACATGTAAATAATATTCTAGTCTTTTACAATATTTACAAACTTTACAGAACAGTCTTCAGTTAAAGCACAATATGTGAAAAAATTATACAATCTTATCTTTCTGTGTGTCTAAGAAATTTAAATATGCCATCGATATTTCTGTGTATTGATTTTTTTCAACAATAAGAGCTAGACCGAAAGCGTGGTATAGATATGATATTTTGGTCACTTTGGAATTCAGTCTTTAAAGTTATGAAACTGTGTATTTGATTATTTAGGATGACGCAATTGAAGGGGAGAATTACAATCTTCAGGCATTACAGGTCTTAAAGGAGAATCCAAGTAGCAAAATGTTCGCGGAGCTTGGTCAGAATCTACTTGAGTCTTGGGCAAAGTAAATCGGACGTTACATCGAATACATCGAATACAGTTGACATGTCAAGAATACAATTTTGAATTTAATGATTTGAGGCGTATGAAATAGTCTGTGTTTATGTCAAGTGGCTTAAGAACATGTTTCTTTCTTAGTGTTTCTCTGCATAAAGGTAATGATTTCATCACATACAGCTGACTAACCTGGCAGACTCCTCAACTCGCCCTTGAATACGTCTATGATTCCAATTAAATCATATGAATCAAAGGCATGAAGCTGCTTTAAAACACTCTTATCATCTAGGTGCTGAACTTGAAAGTGCTGATTTTTTTCTTTAGCATATACTGTTACCGAATTATGCATCATTTTGTTTTTAAATAATGGTATAGTTTTATGATCTCTGTATAATACTCTACCAGCTGTTGTCTTGCAGAAAGTACATATACTGTACATGTGACCCAGTACATTGGTCTTGGGAAAATCAATATTGTCGGTTAAACATGATTCATGTCACGTGATCTAGCGCGTGAGAATTTGTACTTTTGAAGTTCTGACCTAGATTTCGCAATTACAGAGAATGATTAATTTTGTTGGCCAGAAATTAGAGTTTAAGATCACAGTTCTGATGTGTTTGTTTGAGACGTAGAATAATTCGTTTTTTTTTATTTACGCAGTCAGAAGCTATATAAACAGATGTATTGGAGCGTTCGTCATTCTTTCATAGTTCGTTCAGCCTGAGAGGTCATAAACGAGATTGGTTCATTTTGTGTGGATATTCTTCTTCAGTGATATTATTATTATACAATACATTTAGGATTCAGTAATGCTACTTAAACTTTAAGAATCATTCAGCTCCGTTGGAATTATCGGAAACATTTCTAGAACTTGTGTGATATTCCATATTCATAAGGATTACTTGGAATTAATAACACTTGGATATAACTGATTCTTGTAAATACATCAGCACTTTGGAGCTTTCATTCGGAACCTACTTCATTCGGGATATTTGGATTAACTACTGGATCAGTGAACTTAAGAACAATTTAGGACTTTTAAGGATATTCTATACTGTAAGTTATTTTTAATTCTTTCACTTTGATTGTTTGTTCAAATATTTTAATATTTTAGGAAATTAAATATTTGAGTTTAAATCTTGAAAGCTTGTTTGAGTCTTTTCTTTGTTACATTACCCCTAGTTGTAACAATACAGATGCACGCAACTCAAGAACAATCAAGTTCTATAGCTCTATTCGTAAAAAAACATATTTGTTACGTATGTCTCTTGTTTAAACTTTTCTTGTTAGCGTTAAGACTTTGCAGGTTGCTAATAACACCCACAAATCATAAAATGTCTCAAAATTTCTCCTTAAATTTAGATTTTACATTATCTTACTTGTAACACTTCTCACAAGAGCTCAATATTTCTCAGAAGCAGAAACAGAAACCCTGATGAAAAAATAATCTTGTAAAATGTAACACCTTGGAACGTTACTATCAATATTGGAACAAAGATAAGGAAAGTCTCAAATTTAAGGAAATCCTCAACTTTTTTACAGATATGAAAGAAAATTCTTGTTATCACAAATACAGATTTGGCTGCTTATCAATCTTCATTTAATGTTTACTGTTCAACGAAAAAAAAATATCTATGAAACCTAACCAAAACCAAAAAAAAACAAAACAAAAAAAACATAATCAAAATCTTAGCTTTGAACAAGTGTTTAAAACTAGCGTCACTTGAAAAATTCAAAGGTCATTATCATTAGCGAGGTTAGATATAATTTTGGAAAGAATGCTCTATATTGGAATTATAAAGTTGAGTAATGAAATTCGGATAGAATAATTTTGGATTAATTTCAGTATCAACATTGTAATCTTCCAAAAGTACTAAAAGCATTTAAATGCCAATTTTCACACGTAACAATAGAAGATGTATCAACATACACTTTTATGTGTCTAGTTTAAAGGTTTAGTTTACAACAAAGGTAAATTCAATATTTGGTATTTTCAACATCTTATTTTAATAATCTGTTATGATCTATATGTCATCATTGTCAACAAGCTCTATGATCAAGGTACTTCCATTCAAGATTGTTATAAATAATAATGACGTTTTTATTGCAGTCAATACAAGATGTGAAATTAAGAGATAATAATCCATTATACATATTACTGATTATACGATCATAATGTGGAAGAATTACTATTAGTCCAGACCACTGAAAGCGGCATTATCTCGAAAATAACACAACTATTAAACAAATAATACATCTGGCGACCAGAACACAACATAGACAATACATTGAATTGGTAAACAGTAAAGGATGAATTGTCACTATGTTCAGATTAACATCATGAGCAGTTTTGAATGATACCAAATTATTCATTTCTATATTAGTTATTTGTATTATTTGTATTTACCGTCAAATTTGCTGAACAAAATACTGTCCAGGTAAGTATAATATTTACGTACATAAATGGAAGCATTTGAAAGTTTGGTCTGTGTTTCTTATATCACGGACATAAAACTCTTTTTTAATTTTATTTTGGATCTGAGTTTTAATTTTAAAAGACATAGCTCTAAATATCATTTTTATACACTGGTGTATATCCTATTTTAGACAAGTACAGGTAAATATTATCATGAACCATTTCTCATACTTGTCCTAGATATATGCCGGTGCCGTGAATTTCCAATGCACAATAGGATGTTTATGATGACGTTAAACATGCAGCAGATATGGAATTCTCCTTCCACTTAGGTCCCATGACCGAGTAGTGCCACAAAAAGGTGGGGGTGGCGGGTGGGCGGGGGATTCAAACACCCTGAATTTAATGTTTAGCACATCTACACCAACTCGACAGAAAAGATTATCTCATGGAGATTTATACTACTCAACTTCAAACTGTATGATGTGTTTCTATCAAGCTCCTTCATTTAATCTTATTCTCAAAAACACTTGAGGACAAAATACATAATTCAAACGTCTTGCACGTATAGTCATCTACGTAAGTTTAGTATGGTGAATCCAAAAATACTACGATTTGGCCGATGGAAGTGCTAGGATGACGAAACCATGGCAACAACCGTAAAGTTCCATATGAAGCCTTAGCAACTGCTTTCGAATAATATTGTACTACGACCCATTAAATGGAAACTGAAGTATTTAAATTTGTTATAACTATAGTAATCCTCATTAAATTCTAATCTGGTATGCCAGTTGTTAAAGTTGTGCATAATCAAATAGTTTAATTGATACAGTGTCGCGCCATGTTGGCTCTATCCACCTACTCTCAGACTATCTGGACTAAAACCCTTCTCTTTCGGTGACATGTTAGCGGCACATCTCACCGGTGATAATGGTTGGAATATACCAATTTTTATAAGATTATAAATTCCACATATCGCGTCTATATTATTGTATTAGCTAAATTGTTGCGG
Source organism: Margaritifera margaritifera (assembly GCA_029931535.1). Classification (NCBI taxonomy): domain Eukaryota; kingdom Metazoa; phylum Mollusca; class Bivalvia; order Unionida; family Margaritiferidae; genus Margaritifera; species Margaritifera margaritifera. The sequence goes on along the minus strand of JAQPZY010001658.1, from coordinate 5,608,731 downwards.
ACTATATTTATCAAGAGGGATTTTAAATAAAGCAACTATGTATGCATCATACCCAGTCAATATATTCAACAAGGATAAAATGTGTCATTTCTCATTTGACATGATAAACTTGTCTTGTCTTACGGCATTTACAGTACAGGGCAACTTTATTTTTAATGATCATAGACATCATGAATTGAATGAAATTTTGGATACTAGTTGCTCATTTATTTCATCATGCTTGTTAATTTATAAAACCACATATTCGATAATTTGTGACTGAAAATGCCGAGAGTTTAAATACTCGCACTTGCAATAGTAGTACATATCCGTGTTCGTTCTCTCCCCCCCCTCTCTCTCTCTCTCACGGACACACATAAAGTCAGATAAAGCATCAATGTTGTATTATCATTATTTTTAAAGTTGCAACTTCAAAGTATTGTACTATGAGTTTTGTGCTCGTCAAAAGTTTATTTTCTTTGGCAGACATTCACACATTTCATTAAAGATATCTGAAAACTCTGCCAGACAAACTGTTTGTTAGAAGACCATCCATTACCTTGCTGATGTAAACACTTTCATGGCTAAGTTTATGTCAGACGAGCTAACTTAACCAGCGTATCTTTGCGCCTTTTATATTCGCATAAAACAACCACTTCAATATCATAAAATATACCTGTAAATAGTAATGACGTTTTATCGCAGTCAATACAAGATGTGAAATTGAGAGATAATTATGCATTGTACATATAACTGATTATACGTTACAAAATTGTTACGAAATCGTCATTAAAATATATGAAAATAGTAAATAAAGCAATACAAAAGTATTTGTTTCATGTTTCATAATTTTGAATTGAAGAGGAAATTAATATTCTGTATATCAATTTGACTGAACGCATAATATTAATTTCTTGATATGGACGTTAAATTAAAAGACCCAAACCTGTCTGACAGAATCGTGAAGCAATTTATAATTATGATTATAAAGAGATAATTATGCATTGTACATATAACTGATTATACGATCATAATGTGGAAGAATTATTATTAGTCCAGACCACTGAAAGCGGCATTATCTCGAAAAATAACACAAATATTAAAAAAATAATACATCTAGCGACCAGAACACACCTTGGACAATACACTGAATTGGTAAACAGTAAAGGCTGATATGTCACCAAGTTCAGAGAACATCATGAATTCTACCAAATTACTACCAGGAGCAGAAGGCGACAAAAGTGCAGAACATACATCCAGTGGGAATTAAGCGTATATTTTTGAGCGTTTTTTGCGTGTAATGTGAGCATATACCGCGTGTTGTCATCGTATTCCCAACATATTTGTTATTCAAGGTGACTGTCGTGTACATATATACAAGTAAATATATAGTTGAATAGATAAATAAATACATACATACATGTATATACATTATACGCACACACATGCATCGAAAGTAATATTCAGATGACAAATTGTGAACAGATACCGAGATAAAAATTGATAATGAGAAACACAAAGATATAAGTTAAGTACGTTTCTAAGGTAGAAAAACAAAGAAGCTGTATGGTATACATTTTATCGAACGTACAGATAACTTTTAAAATATACAGACTAGTTATATTATGCTGACAATGCTAAAAATATAAAATATTTGTGGGACTATATGGGTAATTGGGTTAGAGATTTCTTTTCTTCTTGAACAGTATCTGAGTATTAGCTTTAATATATCAGTGTGTATATGTATGTATGTATGTATATATATATATATATATATATATATATATATATATATATATATATATATATATAGTAATCTACACCAATACATTCCACCATCATTTATAATTATGCAGGAAACTTTGATAATGCAGAGCAATACTACGAGAAAACTCTCCGTCTACATAGGAATAATCTTGAAGAAGAAAACCTTCAGCGGGTTAGGGCAAATAAGAAACCCATCTCTGAGGAAGAGGTGCCCATATTTACAGCTCTTTTCAAGAACATGGGGACGCTTTATCACCAAAAATGTGACAGGAAACAGCGCACAGTACCATCACCAACAAGATTTGGAAATACAGTGGCTAGTCAAAGTTCCAACCTTGGTTAGTCTTAGAGAACAATGTAACAGTTAATTACCCACCACGTAGACAGTATGCTAAGGTTATTTTAAACTCTTATAAACTTTTAAAGCTATTCACCATCAAAACAATCAAGTACAAGCAAACTCCATAAAACATTGGTCAAAATATGCATTTAAAAGCAGGGAAATATCTAAAAAGGCAATCAGTCTCAATTCATGCTGAGAGTATTCTACATTTATTGCAAAGTATTAATAGGGCTGAAAGGCTACATGGCAGCAAAGACATCAGCTGAAAATGTGGTCTTCTTACACATCGTCAAAGAAATTGTGCATTTATATCAGATGCATTATAATGTTCATGGCGATTAGTCTTCATTCGAATAATGCGAGTTGTTGGAAGCTCTTAGAAACATATATGCTCTCAAAAAGTATATAGAAAGACTGAATTAATTTCGTAAGAAAAGGTTTGATGACAAATTAGCGCAAGGCTTGACACAAAAATTAAAATCAGTACAAGAAGGTCAGTGAGACCGAGTTAGATGCATATGTCATAAAATACGTGTATAAGTGTCAACTGTTCGAAATGTTGAAGCGGTTAAATATTTTCACCAATATGGATATGCTGTCTTTGATTATGTATAAGAGAGCAGCAAAGTTTCTTGGAAAAATGTGCCGCTCCCCTTTTCTTGAAGGACAATATGGACCAGCTGCACATGAATTAGAAGAGCTTGCCGTATAATTTATTTCACTACTAGAGACAGCATAACAACTATTGGTCCATTCAAGGACAAAGGGTGATTCTTCAACAGACTTTACATATATTATTTAGATGATAGACGCCCATTGTAATGGCTTAATATTCTTTAGTTACCTAATTGAACATTTCGGTGATGTTTGATGCTCGTTATAAACTATTAAAGGCCATAAAGAGTTACCCTTGATAGTATGGTTGTCTGTCTTATTTTTGTCTCCGCTAAAATACCTTTAGTAGGAAAACTAGACGATATACTATGTGACAGAATATATTAGGTCCATGTTTATTTGACAAAATACAATATTTAGTATCTTGCGAACCTATTTGCTGCTCGGAGGTATAAAATGCGGGCATTGTCAACTTTGTTTAATTTAGTAAACCAAATTCAGCAGCTCATTAAACATATTTTTTTTTCTTCAAATTTCAGATGTTGCAAAAAGGGATTTATTTTAACGCAAAATCTAATACTACACAGAAGCAAATTATTCAAAAACAAAAAACTATACCCGCACGGAACTAACTTGTCTTCTGCAAAAGATGAAGTCAGTTAGCATCAATATTTTAGAATTTTTAAAATCTAAAATATATTCAGTAGCGGACCCAGAAATATAGTTTGAGGGGTAGTGGTGGGGTGGCTTAAGGACGGGGCGTGCGGGACGGAACCCCAAGTGGGGACCCAGAGGGTAAAGCTCCCAGAAGCTCTTGCATTTTAAGCGTTTATAGAGCATAATTTTAACCATCTAATTGTGAAGAAGTCTTACTCTCGGAAACGTTCCGGATATTTCGCGCTCCTTTTTGGGGGGAGGGAGGCGCCTAATAGTCCCACCCCATTACAGAACCGCCCCTGATATCTGATCCACAGTTTGGACTGCAACAAAAGGACTTTGATGGAAATAATCAATTAGAGACTGGTTTATTTTGCTAAACGTCCTAAAATAGATAGATAGATTGAATAAATGATTGATTGATTGATTGACTAATTTTGGTTCATTCGTTCGTTTGCTCACTGACAACGCCAAAAAAGTAAAATGTTAGTACTTACGAAGATACTTCTAGTTTGCCAAACATGTCAATTTTTTTCCCAAATATTTATTTTCCATGCATGTTTTCTTCTATTTCATGACTAATTCATCCTGTATTGATGCATAGTTACTTGCACACATCAAACTGCCTGAAAAACTACTGTAAAACTATTTTCATCATTGTACTTTTAATAATTATCCCTGTCCACTAATCTGACGACCCCATCTACAACTACACCCATACTCATAAAGCATGTAGTTACCTAACCCGACTAGTCATGTCACAAAGGAATATGTTTTTGTAAATGCTGTCAGGAGTAGCTGTTAGAAAAAGTAGACTTCATCCGTGTTTTTAGAAGTGAAAATAATTATAAACTGAATAGAGACAACAACCGTACCGTAAACAATTGACATAATGGAAAACAACACAACAAAATGTCTGTATTCGTTATATATGACATTTAAATATTTATGGTCTGTGAAAAGAAATAGAGTTAGAAAATAAATGTTCCCAGGAAGGAAAGGACTATATACTGATTCCTGTCATTAAAACCTGTGTCGAGTTCATTTCTCAAACGTATTCCGTAGTATTTAACAGTTTGTTTGTATCCCTGCTTGAAATAAACATGTGTTCTGAATATTCCATTCTGGCATAGGTCTATATTACCTCTGGTTATATATATATATATATATATATATATATATATATATATATATATATATATATATATATATATATATATATATATATTATTTTAATTCTGCAATTGAAAGTTATAACTACTTCAAAAGAATGATTTTGTCACTGTAAAGTTGTAAATATACGATGTTTCACTGTAAGCGTTACGACTGAATTTGAGAAACATTTTCACAAAGTCAGATTATCGTTGACTGTAAAGTCTTGCTACTTTTAGTGAGCCGACTTTCGCATTTCTCTGTGTCAGTTCAGGACAGATAACACCTGTTAATATAAGATCAGCCAGCTAACTCTGTCCTTCTCTTTTTCGTTCTGTCAGTTACGGACAGATAACGTTTGTGTATCAGTCAGCCGACCTTCCTTCCTTTTACGTTATGTCAATCCAATACAGATAACATCGATATATTACGTAATGGGAATCATGTGTTCTGTCGGATAAAGTTCCTTTTATCTAGACTTTGGGATGTACTGAGTATTATTATATACTCATTTTTTTCTCCATTAACTTTGCATTGTCAGAATCGTGCAGTATTTCTCCATACTGCACGGCTTCATACTGCACGACACGTGTGTCTAAAAATAGTATCGCGTGTTAGGAACTACTTTTTATTGTAAACAAACATTGTACGCAAATGTAGCAGACACCGGAGCTTTTGCTTTATTAGATTTGTCTGTGGATGAACTAAGCAAGCTGTTTGAGAGTAGAGATGATAGAGCTGACGATGTGGATGAATTCATTCAGTCACAAAAGAATCTTTCAACCAAGCAAGTGACTGAACGTGATATTCACAATGTACAGAGGTGGCTTTATGACAACAAACTCGAGGCATGCAGTATTGAAAATATCATTCTGATCATTTAAACACTTATTTAACCGATGGATCAGACTATGAACCGTGCTCTCTAGAGTCTATAAAAAAAATATAATAAAAAGGCATCTTATGACCAAATGATATTCCGTTTCTCTCACAGACCGCCAATTTTACAAGTCAGTCCAAGCACTAAATTCGAAAAAATACAATAAAGAAGGCGGGTTTTGGTATAAAAGCAAGTGCATCGGAGCCAAGAAGCCACGATACGAAGAAGCCTTATATTCCGCTGACGAAATGCTCTCTCACACCCCAGCCTCTTTGCAATTGTGCCCGTTTTTTTTTTGTTTTTTTTTTTTTTGTTGTGAGAAATTGTTTGGATTTATAGTGACAGTACATATAAATATGTCATCTATAGCTGGTAATAAGAATGGCAATAAATGTACTTACTTTTCTGCATCTTGAATTTCTTCAAAATGTACTTTCTGATCCACGGCGCGAAATTGCACTGCAATCTAGACTACATTTCCAACAGAAATCACATTATTAAAGAGAATTTACTGCACTCCAAAACGAAATGAATTTGATATTCCTTAACAAAAATATTTAATCCTGCATCTTCTTGAGAATTTCAATTAAAAGAATTTCATATTTTGTCCACCTTATGATTCCAAAACTATCAATGGCAGGACAGTAACACATGTGTAAGCTAGCTTGCTGTCGAGGCCAGTCCCTCTAGCTACATGTACATCGTACGTAATAGACCCAGCTAATAACGCAAGTTCACCACAATTAAAACAGCAGAATTTAGTTGAATCGACAGAAAAACAAAATCCCTCCATTCTAGATCAACTGGGAAAGTTGTTCCAAGGCGCAGTCATTCACAATATGACTCAAAATTTCAATTTTAAGTAGACCAAAATGAGATTTCTTTTTGAAACGAATGACTGAGCGCGCGGTACTCTACCAAGTTCAAAGGTCATTGGGCGGTGCCATGTGCACATGAATACTGTTACTCTGTATTCGTTTAACCTCGGTTGTGTATTTACTTTAGAATATAGCAGAAATTCAGTTACTTTGTTTCTTGTAGTGTGTTCTTTTTATTATTCAGCCTTAGGTAGAAAAGCAAAATGAGTATATAAAAAAAAGGTTACTGCATTTGTATGGGAAAATATGAACTCGTTTATTCTGAGCTATACTGCACTCCTGACGTCGTGCAGTATAGCTCAGAAAACTCGTTCATATTTTCCCATACAAATGCAGTAACCTATAAATAGCATCTTTTCTATACTTTTTCGACAAAGTTCGGCACATTGCGGACAAAGAACTCTGTATAAGCAGTTCTTGGGAGGCAGACCCTTGGTAGATTTTAAGTTCTTTTCACGTACACTATGTCAGAATATCTATGTAAAGTGCTTCAAAACATTGTAACCATTGTTTCAAATTTATATTTGCGACATTGTAAATATATAGTTCAACGAATTGCTATATATTTGTTCGAAATGAATAGTTAGCATTAGGAAAATGAAGTAATGCTAGGACATGATTCTTTGTAATTTTGTCTTTATTGTTTGTATTAACGTATTCATTTTGTGATTGTAAAAAGCATTTTGCTGCCAACATCATGACCTAAGATAATTATATTTAGAAATGAATTCTTCATACTTTGAAAGTTATAAAACATGACCTTTTAGCATTATGGTCTAGCATTCGAAATTGTGTGTTTATTTGAATTGGTGCACAACGATTTGAGTATTATTTAGAAATACTGGTTTCCTATTACACCTCAAGTATATCTTGACTACGTTTTGGTTAATTGATTATTTGATTATTTACAGAACTTTACACAAAATTTCAAAGAAAGGAATTCTAGAAAAATATATGAATTAAGTAGAATAATTTCATGATGTTATATATAATTTGAGATATAGAATGTTGTTTGATTTAATCAAGCAAAGTTGTGTCTGCAATCCTGAGAGTTTTCTTTTCAAACCTGGTCACCTCTCCCACCCCCGCAATGTAACACCTATTACGTATCTTATGGAGTGACACCTCCCTAGTCACTCTCACGGAGAGGAGGACACGAATCCTCTTACTATCTCTGTTCTTTCTATCCGAGTGTTTTCTCGCCAAAGAAACCTTAAGGGAGTCATGGTGAAAGCAACCATTACGATCAAACAGGCAACCAACTTAAATTCTTACACAATAATTGGAGGGAGGGGGATTTCTTACATAATATAATTATGTTCCAATTATATGACGGGCGTGCCTGTTTCAAATTGGAAAGCTTTCGTAGACTTAAATATATATCACTTCAGCCATTGTTTTTACAGTTGGGTAATGTTTAGATGAACGCTATGTGACCTGTGGAAAAAACACCTCATAGCGATTTTAAGATAAGTTTTTGATTTTTTTTATGGAAATGGAAGACAAAGGGCGAGACACCAACAATATGACAGACAAAGACGGGTAGACAGAGAAGGCCTATGTTCTTACTAAATGGAGAGAAATACATCAATACCACTTGCGACCTTGCAGATGCCTCCCCTGGTGTCTAACGCGCAACCTGTCAATGCACTCAGTAAAATCATCAACAGCAAGAACAGAGACTGTGGATTCGTTGATACAATTGAAACCCATTTTGTGTTAAGTGTTATCTTTATTACAGTGAAGTGAAGGTTCTAACAGCGACCTTTCTGAGTACTTGAAAGACAAAGTTAAAGCTTCTTTAAAGAACTTAACTTTCTTAAATAATGTTTTAGTCATGTGCATGTATTCTCTACAGTCAGGAACAAAAGTGAGCACAAAAATATTTGTTAAACAATACATAGTTTGGTGATGCTCTATATGTATAAATAAAATATATTTGAACATTAATACAAAATTATACATATGAAATTCTATCTATCTATCTATCTATCTATCTAGAAACTGGCAACGAACAGTACAAAACAAGTTTTTAACTATTCTAAGTGCTTTCGACTCTCATTGAGTCCTTGTCGAAGGCAATTATAAAAGAAAAAAACAAGTAATCAACATTATTAGTGTTGTGCTTATTACTGGCATTAAAGAAACTATGAACTATCTGTGATATAATCTACGGTAACACCATTTTATACAAACTAGATTGCCACTTTATCATCGGACTTGAAACTAATTAGATTTTATGATTCAAAACAAAACTTCCATTATACAGACAATCATGTAAAGTTTTGTGAATTCAGCGCGTTCTTTTGTCTTTATTGTTTGTCTATTTTTTCTCTGTTTTGTAAATGCTTTTGACAAAGACTCAATGAGATTCAAAGGAGCTTAGACTACTTTAAAACTAGCTTTGCAATGTTCGTTGTCAGTTTCTTGCACTTATCGTAAACGCGATCCAATGCTGGATCTAGTGCACATTAAAGGACTGTTTTTTTTTCTTTCTCGCTCTCTCTCTCTCTCTCTCTCTCTCTCTCTCTCTCTCTCTCTCTCTCTCTCTCTCTATATATATATATGCGTGTGTGTGTGTGTGTTTTATATAACAGCAGACCTAGACACGCCTACTACCAGTATTAATCCTGAAATAACAACACAGACGAAAATAGTGGGTTAATCTGGCCAGAGCTCGAGGAAACCCAATAGTTTCGTACCGTAGATCTTGAGAGTCGAACTGACAGGCCTACATTAAGTTAACTGGGCATGCCAGTGTCCCTTTGATGACAAAGGTGTCCAGTCCGCCTAGGACCCCACAGGTCGGACAGGGTCAGATATAGGTTCTGCAATTGATTACTCGTGCCCGCCCAAATACCTGCATCCTCGGTTACTCTTTCTTGAAACTTACATAGGCAGACAAACTCCCCCCTGGTACCAGAGGCAGAGTGGGACACTCTTGTGACAATAATTAACCCGTTTTCCCAATCCACTCCTTCTCTTCTAATCTACGCTAGTTAGAGTTGTATGCAGGCACAAGCCAGCTGAGTTCCAAGATCCATAGTCATCTCCCTGGATGAAACCAATCCAGTGGGTTTACACCCTACACCATGAGAAGCACCAGAGCCGCGTCAAATTATTTTTGAACTTAAGTAATAACCAGAAATTTGAATTAAAGCGATGCGTACTCACACTGCTAACTGTTCTGACTGTAACAGTCAAGATGTAATCAATATGGACCAATGTCAACATTTAATATAAAGTCTGAATGCCGCTAACTGTATCCCATTACCATCAGCTAAAACAGCTCTTATGACATATACTTTTTAAACAAACACGCGCAAAACAAATCTGAGACTGTATATCCATGTATATACATCACAGCAATAGTGATCAGCCGATGTTAAATTACCCCTTTTGACCAGACTGCACCGTAATATTCTCCAGCTCCAAGCTTCAATCTCCTCCTCGCCTTATATGACAGGTAGCTGAAATAGTAAATAGTAAGCAAACAACATACAAGGGTTCACAGAAGCATGGAAGTTGTAACCTATGCTGTTATGGATGGGTGCGTGGGCTAGAAATGTGTACACGCCTTCCACAGCGTCCATCCTGTAACTGGTCCAAACCAGTCGGAAGCAGAAACGCGACAGGGCCACAAATTCGGCGGCCCACATTATACATTGTACTCTGTGTTATCTCCCTTATAACATAAACTCGGCAATATACAAATGTTTTCCATTTAAATCAACATGTTCAATCATACATTTGTTGTTGAACGGATATTTATTGAATCAAAGCTCTCGCCACATGCTAGCTCCGCTGTAAGCCATCTAAAATCACAGAGACATTACCGTCTGTCACTTTCTTAGACTTTCAAATTATCAAGATGTGGAAGACATGTGATCGTAGATGTCTTGATAGTCGTGTCTTCTTGCATGCTATTTTTGACATTATATATAAAAACATTACTTATTGTAAAAAAATAATGATGATGTGTACAATAATTAAGTATTGGAGGATTACGCAGTAGTACGCCTTACTTTTTAATAAGTATAGTGTTCTCGTATGAGAATCATCAAAGGGAAGCTGCGCTTATAAGAGACTCCTCTCATGTACACCTCTGTTAATTGTATATAACTAATGCATTATTCTTTTCTTTTTTCTTTGTTTGCATCTTTATCTCTGAAAAGAGGAAATAAAGATTGATGATCATGATGATGATTCTCTTGATACTATTTCTTTATGTAATTACTGATTTTATTTATTACTTTAATTACACATAAATTTGGGGCCCCGGCTGGCCGAGTGGACTAAGGCCCTCGCCTTTACAGATCACTGACATCTCACCTCTGTCCGAGTGGGTTCGAGTCTCGAGCTCGGCCAACATGGGTATGTGAGAAAGCTTGCCAGCAGAGTCCTGTGGGTCCCTGGTTCTTCCCGGGGTTTTCCTGGGTTCTTCCTCCACTAGATATACTGGCCGCCATGTATAGCCTATCATGTGCTTAAAAATGGCGTTAAACCCACAAGAACAACAACACATAAAGTTACTTGATAGAATTCCATCGGGCATTTCAAAATTAAATTGTTGATAAATACAGAACGGATTTTCATATATGAACAATCAAGGTGATTTGTTGCTATGATATTGTGATATAAGATATCTGTAAATTCTGTAAATAGATTATAAAATAATATATATGTTTTTTTGTTGGCTTTTTTTGTGTTTTTTTTTTACATTAGTGCCATTTGTTCACGGAAGTGATGAACAAGTGCTGTGTATATTGGTATTGTTACTATTATTTGCATCATTATCATTATAATCATTATTAATATTGTTGTTATTATTATTATTATATAATATATTCATCATACTATTACAAGTCATCATCATCAACAAGAAAAGTGAGAAAAAAAATTATCCAAGTGCCTTACTTTATTTCTTTGCAAAATAATTTATTTTATTTTTAAAGCCTCTGCAGCATATAGACATTAGACGTTTCTTTTTACGTAAATAAAACAGATTCTATAAAATCCACTGTAGGATTGAAACTTTTTATGAAGGAAATTATTGTGCATGTCTGTGCAATAGTTCATGCTCCTGGATACATGCACCAGGATATAAGTTCTCTAAGTCACGAAAATAGCGGCACATACAAGTCCTTCGGTTATAATAGAATTGTTTCCCTTTATAAACTTCCACAATAAGCACACGTTGAAGTGAGTGTTGGCTATGCATAGTCGTAAGGAAGAAGTTACATGTGTAAGTAACTGTTCGTTAGCTAATGAAATAATCAGATTTTTTTAACCCTATGTAGAGAGATTGCTTAGATTATGTTTATGTTTCAAAGTGGTATTATAGACAACGTCCATTTTCAAGAGCCTTTTGCCGTATTAGCGGTGTTTTTATTTGCATAGTTAATTCGTAACCACCAAACACGTTTTTACCCCATCGCTGAACAATGCTATTCATTACAATATTACATCGTTTTCGCAAAATTTACCTTATGTAATCATGTTATTTATTACAATATTACATCGTTATCCCACACTTTTACCCTGTTTAGAGTTTTGAGTTAGTCTTTCGAAGCGGTATAGGGACCGCGCGCCAGTTTTATAAGCCTTTTACTCGGGGGAGGAAGGGGTGAGTGGGCGGTGCCGTTTGCGGAATCAGAATCGTATGCTTGAGTTGCAGGCACCATGCCTCGCAGCAGTAGAAAGTAGGCCAGGCAGTCCAATAGCCCTTACGCCCATCAACGTGACCGATCCATGGCCCCCCCCCCCCCATACTTGGTATTACAAAATAGGTCATCACATGCTATAATAAATTATACTAATCAGTGGACAGATGATTTTGCAATCTATATGAGTATTTACTCAGCCACACACTCATCATCGGTAGGTGGCTTACATAAGTATATGCATGCAGTCAGCCTTGGGGATCAGCGCTATAAAGGTCTCTGATGGAAATCGTATGAAAATCAGTTCCGGTTGCAAAGGTAAAAAATCCTGCAGCATATTGGGGAATAGTAGATCAAAAACTTTGGCTTTTGTTCATATAATATGGTCATAGTTCACCCACTTTTGGTTTACCACCAGCAAACACATTAGGCAGCCAGTATCTTAAGTGCTATGTTTATAATTATACAGGGACTTGTTCCAGGATATTTTGTCCTTACTTGCATAAATGCTTCCGCTGCTCAGGCAACCATTCTTGATTGACAAGTAATCGTCAAGTTTTGGTTCCCAATTTGTTTCCAATTTAGGTTTCCGTACTTCACAGTAAGTGTCTATCCCACGTCAGTACATCAACTGGAATCCAATTACATCATACCCAACTCCAAGAGGTACATTTAAACCTCAATTAAAGTTGATGTGCTCCGTACTCTCTTACAAACGTATCCTCTTAAAACCGTTGCAGAGGAGCTGATTTAAGGTTTACTAATGGTTTTACTTGCACAATAATGGTTCCAGAGTGGCTACCGATTGTCAAAATTAGGCTCCAGTTAAAGGAAACGAGCTGGAAGCAGTTAGACCTCATTTTTCAAGTCCATTATTTTGTCATGGGGGTGGGTGGGAACCAGTCACTCGTTACCAGTTTATCTTGATCTGATGTAGAGGGTTACCAGTCACATGTTACCAGTTTATCTTTAAATGGGGGGGGGGGGCAACCAGTCACACATTACGAGTTTATCTATATTTGATGAGGGGGGGGGGGGGCAACCAGTCACATGTTACTAGTTTATCTTCATACTGAACAAAAACCTTGTTAGTTGTTGAGGTTGAAACAAAGAATTTTAAATCTGACTATTTTCGTATAGGATCCGCAACCATTACTACTTCTCCTCGGGAGTTTCATAAGAAAAGATAAGAGAAATCCGGCGTTGGGAATCTAGAACAGTTACATCCAACGTAAGATTCCTACACACTAATTCATTTTTTTTAATGTAAAAAAGTTATATCAGTTCAATGTTCAGTCTCGGTTCTGATTGTCACTTTAAGACGTTCAGGCATACAGAGGAGGATATGGATAGTGGGTTACTCCATCATCAAACATGTTTATGTACGTGCCAGATTTTCACCCGATGGAGTCCACCTCAGTCTCAACAGACTGTACGCCAGTGTTTGGCGACAGGAAAAATCAGGTTAGAGATGGAGCCAGCTGTACGAGACAATCATGCATTTGTTAAACTTTGAGGATGCTCAAATTTCTTTGTTATACATTGTGGTGGAAATGATACAGGGTAGTTACCTTCTGTTAAATTAAGCCAATCGATGTTAAGAACGGGACTTAAACTTGCAACGGCTTTTGCCATATACTCTTTAGATATGGTCACAAATACTGCCCCGTATTGATTGGAGAAATGAAAGAACAATTTGTCAGTGAACAAAGTTAGTGAAAGAATAAATAGCAAGCTGACCTCTGAGGTGCTACATTTAGGTGGTGGTTATATACGTTATCCAGAAATTAATGAGCTTGATAGTGCACCTTTTCTTGCCTAACAAAGTACACTTGTCCCCCCTGGGCAATGACCTTTTCCTATCTAGACTACAGCCAGTTTTAACTTAATGTTTTAACAACAGCTGAAAATGTTTCCCCACCATTTGGTGAATATGGCCTTTGGTAGTTCTTACATTAGTTTCAGTGTATATCTTACTGTGGTGCTGGTGCTGCTTGCCCATTTTCTGGCGGTTACACGATCTGCAAAAGATGTATGATATTGCCAAGTGACGAATTTCTCACTTCACATCAGCATCACAGGAGCTGATTCCCATATTTTAACATTTTTCACTATCTGTTGGTTTCAGTGATATTTTCATCTTAAGGAATCCTGCCTGTTTTACATTTTCATGGGATATATAAATTTAATTGAATTTCATTTACTAAATAATTTGAATTTAAGCTTTAGATTAGTTCATCTCGTATCTAAAATTGCCCAAATCGCCTAAGTTTTGGGTCTGTAACCTTCCTTATTGAAATGATATTCATGTAATCTGTGAACATCTGTTCCCAGGGTTCATATGCTTCATTTATTTCAATCTGATTTCAAGTTAAATTTACATGTTAATATTTTCAATTTTGTAAAATCTCAAATCTGTGGCCGGTGTTTACCAAAAACAATGCTTTAAATGTATCAAGTGTGCTCTTTTTGTCTTTAATTGTCATTGAATTCAAAAAGTCAATCAGAGCGATAATTCTACGTTCTAGTCCATGTGTTACTATTTCCATTTTCTAAATCACAGCTAAGGACACAACAAGAAACAAAATCAAAGAAACCAAAGTTTTTCGAATGAACATAACTTGCATCTGGTTGATCCCTTGCCAATTGGAATAGCGGAGAACATGAAATGGTGACGGATTGTTTTAAATAAAGTGTTCGGTCCTACTTGAATGGAATGTAACACCAATTTTAATATGACATTTAGGATCAACTGACCAAGTAACAACTTCCTCTAGGGAATGACAGCAAGTTCATCAATGCGGTCAATATGTGCTGCAGTCAAATCTGTCTGAACAAATTGGTAAACATTTATAAGTCTTATGAAAACCAAAGATCAAACCTTAAACTACCAATATATCATACAAGGTTTGTGATCTGATTTATCGAACTAATTGTGAGGACAGTGCAATTAATTTCCAGCGTAAAACTGTGTAAAAGTAAACATATTCACAAAATATAATTGCTTTTTTTCTTCTCAGATTTTATAAACTAAACTTGCTTTTTATGGTTTTCAATGTAAATAAATCAGCACAAACGAATGAGTATAATCTCTTCCAATTACATCTACATGCTTTTATTTGCTGTGTTTTACAACTTTTGATGTGTTTGTATCCTTTATATTTTCTCTCCATTCTACAGGATGAGAATTGAACAGTTTAGTTCTGGATCTAAACTTAATCTAGATGTTACGGCCTAACTTACTCACAAATTTTATGTTGGTGTCACATTTTGTTCAGTTCGTATCATATTTGTCCATGCATCAACTAACCGTAAGCTGTTAATTGTAACACATCATTAGAGAGGCTAAGAGGAACACATGTTTTTAATAATACATACAACTAAGACTTTATATAGACAATATTTAAACATGGTCTGTTTCAAGATCATGTGCGCTTGAAAACCTATGTTGTGTTTATTCAATTTATTTGAGGAAACAATATGTCTGTAGTCAGCTTCAGTATCCTCTTCGCGACCTGCAGCTACTTTAACAACAATAAATATATAACATCAACAAGAATAATACATACATGTCTACATTAGGTAGGGAGGTCAGTTAGGTCAGTTATGAAATTGTATGGCTTTCTTTGTACAACCTTTAGCATCAGTGTATTTTCAAATAAGGGCTGGCAATTTAATGGAAATGAAATCAAGTTGTTTACCTCCCACATTTAAAAATTTTCGCACTTGCAAGCTGTTAATATCTCATTGCGACAATAAGCATTGAAACATTGAAAAATAAAATCAACAATGTAGTTCAATCAATTTTTCAATAGCAGATGGGACTAAGCATTTGTACGAATCCTGTTCATAATTATAACCATTGACGAAATGCATTGCAAAGATTGCATCCAGGTCTTTAACAAAGCCTTTGATGTAGACGACTGTGCACACCCAATCGCGGTTA
Source organism: Margaritifera margaritifera (assembly GCA_029931535.1). Taxonomy (NCBI): domain Eukaryota; kingdom Metazoa; phylum Mollusca; class Bivalvia; order Unionida; family Margaritiferidae; genus Margaritifera; species Margaritifera margaritifera. Next base: position 5,592,851 of record JAQPZY010001658.1, on the reverse strand, counting down.
AACCGTCGGTATTAGTTACATCTACATAAACTCCTGCTCGAAGCATAACCTTTAAAATGGTTCTCTGTGTATGAACATCAACGCGGGAGTGATGAAGTTGACAAATTTTGTGCAGTGGAGTATTCTCTTAGCGTCCATACAGTTGACATCGGCTCCACACTGAATAAACTCGGTACACAGAGAGGCGTTAGGAAATGTGATTACTCCATCCATAACAAGGCAGTCTTCGGAATCTGAGCTAGAGACAGCCACACGCAATAGAGTTGAACCATCTTTCAATCTAGGATCCAAATGGATGATCTGCTTTATGAGTTTGCGCAAAGATCTAGCATCCTGATCTTCCTTCGCAGATTGTAGACATATTCCAACGCAAAGAAGGCAAGTATTCATATTTCTTTTCACTATGTCATTGTTGTCTTTTCTTTCTTTGTTTTTCTTCAATTCATATGCTACTAGTTTAAACAAATCCACAACTTCACTGAAGACCAATGCGGAACCATTTTTGAACAAGTCTGTCGTAATTTCTACTAGTAATTCCAGTATTTCGTTCATTGATTTGTTTTGTGTTTGATTTGATGAAGCCACGTGTTTTAGGAGGGAAATAGAGACCTTGTGGCTGTCATTGTCTGCGTAAGTGGCGGCCAAGTATTTAAGCTGGCAAATAAACTCCTCGTGAGTGGGTCCTAAAATCCTTTCACGTATTTCAAGTGCGTCCATGTGAAGTAAGAATTCATTTGCCTTGATGAGATCTAGATCTTCCGTTGTCTTACATTCTCGATGATTGTCATAGGCTGCTGCAGGACAATGATCTATTTTCGACATTGTATCTTTACAGTTGTTGCATCTTAGGTCCATTGCTTTTCTGTAATAATTTAACGCTTATTGTATATCATTTTTATCAGGAATTGACAACCTTGAGCCCAGTAACTCTAGCGCTTGAATGTTTTCTTCTCTAGAATAGATACTTTCAGAGATCAAGAATTCAACTACATTACCCTGAGCATTTTCGGCAGCTTTCATGATAGGTGTAAACGAAAGGTTATCTGTCACGTCTTTCGCCGTAGTTCCTGACGCCAACAATACTTCCAAAACTTCTATATGACCCCTTTCGGCAGCATAGTGAAATGCTGTCCTCCCACAGTTATCTTGCCTGTCTATGTCAGCTCCATTTTCAAGTAAATATTTTACAGTCTCAACATGACCATTGTATGCAGCCGTCATTAGGCACGCATGTCCCCAGCAATTGGTTTAATTTACGTCGGCTCCTCGATCCACTAGGTACTTAACGATTTCCATATTTCCATCGTAACATGCGGCACGCAGTGGACTGGATCTCGTTTCCGTCGCACCTTCGATACCTGCATGATACTCAACTAACAGTTTTACTATGGAAAAGTGATTAAAAGCAGCAGCACACCATAAGGGACGTGCGTTTTTAACTTCATTTTTCGCGATCCAAATATCCCCACCTTGCTCAATATCGGTTTCAGGTATATTCAGAAGCAAACAAACAATGTCTTCTTGTCCATATGTGACGGCTATCAAGAGAGGTGAAACAGTTGGCCGTTTTCTGAGATTTGGTGGTTTAGAATTGCACCTATTGCCATGCTGGTTGACCAATCAGCGAGGAATGAACTAATTTGCATTGTTCTTCCATCCCTCGCAGCGACATAGAATTTTCTTTTTAATTCTTCTAAATTATATTTAAGAATATTCATACTGCTATTCCAATCGCTCAGTTGCCATCTTCTGCAATTAAGGCATAAAAAAGCATAAGTATCACCGGCAAAGTCTGAATTTAAGGATTGAAAGTAAGAAACCGGAAAAATAATATTGAAAGCTTTAGTCTGGGGTCCGTTAAACGAGGCATAGAATAGGACTCCGTTGGCCTAATGCAAGTCCTCTCACTTTCATTTAATGGTACATAACGAGAGTGAGTTATGTAATTTTTGACGCGTTCTGTTTCGAAAGCTTTTTATAATGAGCAAAACTTCTTACAATGAACTTAAATAACTAATTATAGTGCAAGTACGCCACCTTTAAAAACAGTGTTTGGGCTAGTACCATCAAAGATGGCACGTCTTTTCCAAATGTTGGTTGCTTTTTAGTATGGACATTCTATATTTAGCACCTTCTGGATTACTTTTTAAAAAAAGAATAGTAGTTATATAATTGCTTGGACCGACACTGGTCCAGCGATTAAAATATCACAAACTAATACTTCTTCCCAAGCTGAGAACAAAAATAGTATTTTGACCTACTACATCTTGATTGATACGTGCATGCGTTCATCAAAATTTTGGCTTGTTAATACGTATTTCAATATATAATGCATACATATAAAAAGTGCGGATTAGGTTAAGTGTCTCCTCTAGCTTCGTCCTACAATGCGAGCTCAGATTTCGAGCTTAAACTGAATAAAGTCCCAGGGAAAGTAAATCGTTTTGATTAATCATGTGAGCTTACACTTCCGTGAAGTTGCCTAACACGAGTTTTGCTTTCAGACACTTTGTTTCAACAGGAAGTATTACAATACTATCAATATTCGTCAGCTTCATTAATTATGGATCCACGTTATACCACAAATGGGACGTTGGCAGCCATACAAAAGGTTATCGATGCATGCACTTTTTTCATAAAAAAGTAAATGTTTCCCAAACGAAACAGTTCCGTTCAGGACAATCTGTATGAATTAAACATTTTTTTGTACGATTTTATTGTCTGGATATATCTAATAATTAGAATTATGGAGCCATATTGGTTACGTATCCGAACGGACTCTTTCTATATGGAATTCAATAAAAGTTAGTGATAATTTATATAATTTTTAGAATGATCCGAGAAAGAATTTATTAAAATTTTGCGATTTTCGCCAGCAACATTTAGACTATTGCCATAAGTAATACTACCAATACCACGCTCTATTTATGTTACTGTTTACCCTGCATAGTCTTTGAAAAGGAGTACTGCAGTATATATACCAGAAATAGCTTTTACTGGGGCTTTGTTTTCGCGCTAGTGACAAGAAATATGGTGGGACTAAACCTCCACTCATACAATTGTGCTGGCCTTAGTGCGGCTCAATTCTAACCATTAATCCGTTTCATTTATGAACATGTCCACAACACACCCGAATAAACATTAAAGATAAATCAATTTTTACATCGACAAAATTCGCCCTGTTGTAGGACGATTACATTTACCCATACCTAGAAATCAATAACTGGATTTGTTGACATGGTGGGGGGGGGGGGGGGTAGTATTATTGATGCGTGTTTCAATCTTATCTCTACCTGTCCTAAAATGGTGTCATTTGGTAAATTTACTGCATACGAGTATTTGAGAGGTCTTTATATTTTGCATGGACCAATTTTTCTGCTCATGAAGCCAATAATATCTATGTTCATTACAAAGATGAGTTTATTTACATAACTATCAATAATAAGATAACAAGACTATTTCTCTCACCCCACCCCCCAAACACACACACACACACACACACACACACACACACACACACACACACACACACACACACACTGTAACGATGTGAGCTGGATAAAACAAAATGTTACTGAGATTGCAACGCGGTGATCAAGAACAAACAAGAAGCAACACGCAAGTCTTATGAATCTATGTATAAATACAAAACAAAGCTAGAGAGAAAGTAAAGAAGAAATTGGGGTAAGATGGACTTTCCAAAAACAGATGACTCATCTATTTAATCCTTTCATACAACATTTCAAAGTAAAGGAAATAGCATTGTCAAGAAATCCCGTGTTCCAACCGAAGTTGGCTTATTTCCATTATTGCCAATTGCCACAAAGGTTTTATTGAATGTAAGGTACGCCAAGGTGTACTATTCGAAGCCAACAGGATAACTTCTAGTCCTAAGTATGCATTTCATATCTCGGGGAAGACAAAGGAAGGTATTTCAGTGCTAAAAATGGAGACGTCTAATAAAAACAAATGTAAAACGACACCCCTTCATACATATATATGCAAACTTAAATATTTATTCCACTGTAGGAATATTAGAAGACTCAAAATATCAAAATATTTTACATGTATAACAAACGCAAACATGTATTAAAATAAATTAATTTACTCACCATGTAGCCACCTTGAAAACTGGAAGGGAGAGATTGAAGTACATTTTAGACATTTAACAGTGTCAGTCTACAATATGTACCATGTCACAAAAATATAGCAAAATGAATGACATTCAAAGTCTTTGAAATTTTTGAAGGAAATATATAGCGTACATGAATATAATAGGCGCAGTTGTTCACAGAAATACAGCAAAATGTGGCAATATTGTCCAGTAAGGTCACTTTGACATCCCGATAAGTCCAAACTGACGTCCGACTGTCTCGTGGTGGCCATTTGCACATGGACTAGTGGGAATTTCCTACATAATTGTCTTGGACTGTCGAATTTTTAAGAATTCTTCATGGCCTGATGAGGGATCCGCAATCAATGCATACACACAGATAGATGTACACACATAGAGACTGGCAAACTGATAGATAAATTTCATTCGAGTGTCGGGGAGACTTAGCACGTAACAAATGCTAAACTGAAACCACTTCTACCAGTGTAAATAGGTACAGACTATAATATGCGATTAAACTAGTTCGCACCTATTTTAAGAAACTTTACAAATACAAGAATATGCAATGTGTAAATCACCTGTTTTGTCATGTGATATATGCTCTTGTATAATGTACAACCAACTGAAAACAGCGTATACTCAGATCTAAGGTCATATAATGTCCCGGTAGATCAGGGTTAATACTGATCTTACAGCGTATGAGTTCAACCGAGCAGCGTTGAACTGATCTGTTGGCGCGCAATGCAACGGCAGATTTGAGTTTGCGCTGTTTGCTGTGGGTGCGTGTGGAGTTCGAGTTTCTTCATTCTTTTTATATGGTCATCGAGCAATCTAAAGTCATTATACTAGCCTCTGTTAGACATAATCTAAACTGTGAACGACACACAGTGCTATAAAGGACACAATAAACAATACACTTCAGGTAGGTCTACTGTTTAAACAACTTCCTGGTCCAAAGAAACACTTGTATGTTTATCATCACTGTACTAGAGCAGGTTAGGAAGTTGTACGTATATGTACGTAAGATACAACTGACCGAAAATTTCTTCCTTCCTTCCTTCCGTTCATTTACTCATTCATTCTTTTTTGTTAGACCATATTAAACCGCGAATATTCTAATTCTATCAACATTATCCAAAAGTTTGAATACTGGTTTATTGAGAACAGCATTGGTATATACGTGGCATAAGATTAGTCTACGGGCATGATGCTAATTCACAGTGCCTGACACGCTCTCAATCTCTTCGGTAGTACACACTAAGAGACATTAAGGAGGAGACCATTTACAAACATTATTTCCCAGTTGAAAAGGTAAAAAAAATATTACAACTCTGAAACTAGAGATGAAAGCGATCGCAGATATCCTCACTTGTTATTACCTATGAAAATGTGACTTTGACCTTCACTACTCACTTCGTTCCCTAAGGCTGCATCCAGGATCTGAAATCTTCGTTGCATTTACTCTTTTTCGTGACATGTCATGCCAAATATGTTATTATTATTATTATTATTATTCTGTGAATAGGTGTAGACGGAGTTAAAGTTACAAGCTTATACTTCCAGCTTTGTTTCAGTGAGATATTCAATTTTTAGTGATGGATTTAGTCAGTATCTTTTTCAATAATCGAAAATATGAAATATCAACAGAGAAACCAAGTTTAAATTTCGCACAAAATTACAAAAACATAGATTTTTTTTTCTGTTAACTTATATCTTGCTTTGAAACCAGCTTTTTCTTATAAACCACTTTTTCCCCGCCAAACGCACAATAATTAGAATGTCAATAGAAAAACCAGGATTTTCAAAGATATCCTATTTTTATTCTGCAAAATACCTAGCTTAACTATTTAAAATCAAAGTTTTTCTCATATAAACAAGGTTGTCCTAATTATTCCGCATTTGGCTTACCATATAACTGTATTCTCTAACATATGGCTGAAAATGGACGAAAAGTCAAGAAGCAAAACTTTCCCAACACATGAAAGACCTAAGAGATACCACCGTCTCACTTTTTGTATCTCGTCAGCTGCGGAGATATCTCAAAACAAACTCTGCACATACTTAGAGGGACATTAAGGTGCAAGAAAAAATAGTGATGTCATCATGGTATTCGGTCGTACCCAAGAAATGCATGTCAAAAGTCTAGAAGCTACTTTCGCTCATATAAAGGAGAAAGGTCTGATTTGAACAAGCTCGAATGCAACTTTAACAATAGCAGGATTTCATTTAATTGTTTGAGAATGAAATTATAATGTAGAGACAAACAGTCATACATGTAACTACATATTTCTAAAACTAATATATATATATATATATATATGTATATATATATATACACATACATACACATATATATACACATACACACATATATATACATATATACATATACACACATACAAACATATATATATATACACACATATATATATATACACACACATACACACACACATATATACATATACATATACACATGTATACAACATATCAATTTCTCCACTAAAAATGTATACAATTTTATATAATTTTATATAATGCCTTAGTATTAAGGCCATTGGGATACAGAGTATCTAACCGATTAATCCAGTAACTTTCTTTAATGAATCTGTTCATTTCTCCGTGCACAATATCGATTGGCATGAAAGAAAAATCACGTAAAGAGTGATTATTTGTATTAAAATGTATTGAAACATTACAGGAGAACTGAGGATCCATACAATTTTTTTATATGAAAACGGTATTTTAATTGTTTGATACATTTTCAGCAGGAGTGGCATTTCTTTGGATCTTAAGAGAGTAGAGTCAATAAAGAGCGGCAGCACACCTACAAACGTGTCAGAAGTACACGGCTTTTTATGATGATAAAATTTTGAAATACTGTCTGAAGTTAACACTCCAATAAAAATCATCTCTACTAAAAGTACTGGATTAACCTGACTTTCTGGATGAATGAATTAAATTAGGCATGATTAACAATATATAACTCAGTTTCTAGAACTGTACATTAGGATGAATAACTTACATAAATTAAAATTGTAAAAATGGGTCTCGATTATATAATAGGTTAAGCATTCTTATTAAATCCACCAGTGTCAGCCATGTATACTGTAAATTACAAGCAAACAATTTTAACTAATTTAGCGAGAAACACTCATTTTCACAAAGATTGTTGCATGTTAACTTTTTGTGATGAGACCATACTATTAATAAATAACATGAACATCAACAACTAATGAGATATGTTTTCAACCCATGGTGTAGAAGTGCTCTAAACCATAGGCTGAACAAACCCCAAAAGTAGATCAAAGTGACAAACTTTTGAAATATGACACACATTACATCCAGGATGCATTCACATTGCTACTTTGGTGGAAATGTAGGTATATTTGTATTTGGGCAAAGACATTTTCAGACAATTCAGAATAAACTCCAAATAGTAATTTGTCCCCACGTTGCATGCTTGCACTAAACATATGTCTATTCAGAGAAAAGGTAACATCATAGACAGGAATAGACGGAATTCATGAATGCATGGAAAAAGCTAATTTCATATAAGACCCACTTCTTGCAGCAGCTGTTGTACACGAATACATTTTCAGTTTGTTATAATAAAAGTGCTTATAGTCACATTTCATGAAATATTGAATATTAGTGTCATGGCCTTTTGAATTGATAGATACGATGAAATCCACGAATCGACGCTTTCTTGGTCTCCCAAGGGGCGCTGACATTGAGTTATACTAATCTGTATTTATAAGGATGATTTATAATAGACACATAATCAATCTTTAAGTGAAAGACTGTGATTATATAAAGTGGTGCCTCACCATAAAGGTTTTCAGAATAACGTCGCCCCTCTTATAACAAGGGCAGTCATGGTTCCAATTAAATTGGATACATTTTACTTTGTCACTGCTACGTAGTTTAAATTTAGGTTATTTTAGTTCTTGACTAGTGAGAACCAATTATGATGTAATTTCACATCATTAAATACTATATTTATGTTTTTAACTGCATTATCTCGACACACATTTCTCATTATAAGGTTCCATTGTATGAAGTGAGACGTAGAAATTGAACGTTTCTGAATTTTCAATATTACGATGTTTACATAGGTTTACTATAGATATTACATTATCACCGTGTGCCGTATAGGACCTAGGTACAGTTCGATTTCCACCGTTTTTTGGAGAAGAAAAAAATGGAGCTACAGCTCTGGCTTGTCTTAAAAATTGGCCCTTCGATTTAATTCCTGCTCAATAAGACTTGATGGTTTGAAATCAAATTTGGCACGAGGCTCTACATTAGGAATACGTCAAGTCGATTTCTATCGTTTCCTGCAATTTGCTATTTAGTTATGGCCCCTGTTTCACTTAGAACTTTGCCCTTCAGTTTCTGTTGAATTCCTTTTGAATTACATTATGGCTTGAAGCCAAATTTGGTACGAGGATTTATATGAACAAGCCCAAGGTGTAGTTTGATTTTTTATGTTTCCTGGCAAAATTTATTAAATTATTACTCCTGTATAACATAGAACTTTGCCCTTCAATTACATTATATTGTTGGGGGCATCTATGGCGTAAGGACACATTTATAGTCTTAATGTGTACTTACTAACTTACTTATTTACTTACCAGAATCAGAAATTTAACTATTCTCTTTCACTTGTAAGATATACACTCCGTAGTTGTCTATCAATATCCTATGCTCGTTAACAAAAAAGTATACTAGATGCATACTAGATGGTTTTCAAGGTGGAGAAAACTGGAGATCTCTATAAAAAAAATAACCTTCTTTGCAGAGACAACCGGAGGAAATTATTGATCGAAGAGGTGCCAAGCATGCGCTCTATCACTTCACTACCACAACCCTCTCAATATGATATCACTTAAACAAAATCAATAAAACTTAAAAGGCCCAGCTGTCATGAATTGTTCTGAAATTTGCCCTCGGAATGACAGATGCATGTATAATACATTGCTATCGCAGCCAGCTAGGCAATCAGTGAATATTCAAGCCCAGGCGGACGAAGAAGGTAGCTCACAATGTATAGTAAATAGCCCGTTAAATACTTCGCACTTGGGTTTCAGCCGGAAGATTTAATATTATTTATGAAAACTGAGGTTTTATTCAGTAAGTATAAATTGTATAGTTTTGCAAACACAGTACTGCAATATCAGCAGTTTCTATATTTATAATCCTAAAGATGTATACTTTTCGGGGGGGGGGGGTGAGCAATGGGGGAGGTGGGAAGAACACGAAAAGCTTCATGTAAACCTTTAACGTTCAAAAATCAAATTTTGCTATTTTTTTTACATTTTACCCATTTTAAGACCTTTTTTCAATTATTTCTTCCTTCTCTCTTCCATTATTTAACTCTTGTTTGTAGACTCCCCCTGTCATTCACACATGTAGTAGTCTATATTTTCTCTTGACTTTTGTGTTTAATGTTTGTTTTGTGGATGTAAATCGTTTCTGCCCCTGACGAAGACCTTGATTAGGTCGAAACTTTGAGAAATTCTCTCTCTCTCTCTCTCTCTCTCTCTCTCTCTCTCTCTCTCTCTCTCTCTCTATATATATATATATATATATATATATATATATATATATATATATATATGTGTGTGTGTGTGTGTGTGTGTGTGTGTGTGTGTTATTAATTTGTTCTCCATGGTTAAAAAGAAAAGAATTACAGTTATGATCAAAGGTGTTTAAGGAGAATACTTAGATTCATATAGTTCTTGACAGAACGTTTTGAAGCGTTCAATATTTTTCTCTAAAAATGTTTATTCTTCAAAATATGTCAATTATAGCATTCTCTAACATAACATAAATTGTTTACTTTTTGTTCCTTTTCTGCACTGTTGCCTTGTTGTACTATTCTTCTCTTAAATGATTATGAGAATCTACTGTGCATCATGTTTCATTTTCCCTTAAAGTCCGAACTGTGTGTATTTTATCCTCTTTTGCTCGAAACAAAGGCTAATTAAATTACAGGTACTGAGGAACAGCTAGAAAGTCAATTCATTTGTATTTGGAATAAAATCAGTCTGGCACATATGAGTAGTTTTGTTCTCTTGGTAATCTCCTTTACAGTATTCATTTTTAATATTGAATTAATTTCTTACCACTTCAATCTGTATGTGATTGTTCGGAAATGGGGTGGCTTGGGGGAGGGGGTATTCCTTTCCTTGTATTCTTGTGCCTCTATATAACACAACCCCCTTTATAAGTAAAGTAATACTGGAAACAGAAATCATTACTCCCAGCATTCACAACACACACTATTTATTCTCATTACACGTATGTATGACCCAAGTTAAACACCTTTTCCCCTCCAATTTACAACTTTTATACGTAATATAAAAGGGTAAACAGTAAACTTAAATTGATAGGGAGCTTCTTCTCTGGAACCAAAAATCTACTATATAGAGAGGGAGTGGGGTGGTTCTGCTACCATACAAACTGGCATTTCATAGATGTCAGTAGAAGGCTTTCCTTTTAAAACAAACATACACACCACATATTCTTTTTTACCCTACACTTGGCGAATTTTAGAGAAAAGCTCCACTTAAGTACATGTAAACCAATTATATTTAGAGTTTCAGTCCGCATAGCAATATGGGTAAGGGTGCTTTTGCATGAGAGCTAGGAGATAGGTGCCATTACACGCAGCACGAGTTGGATTCCTGCTTGCAACGAATTAAATTTTTCTAAACTGTTTGAATATATATGTGCCATTTGTCACACATTTTGTCATGTAATCATGTATCCAAACATATAATGTGGGATCCCTGGAATATTCGCTTATATATATATATATATATATATATATATATATATATATATATATATATATATATATATATATATATATTCCATGGAATAAGCGCCAGGATTATTTACTTTATATAAATAATACAGAGAACTCGATAATGAACCCTCTTAGTGGCTCCTGCTTCTGCCATTTTTATCGTTGCCAGTGCGTGCAAATATTGCTGCCGGTGCGTTGGTATCGTTGTAGGAGCGTTATGATTGACCAGTGTGTGTATAAAAAGATAATTTGATATACAGTAAGTTGATTCAGACTAAAACTATGATCACAGAATTGTGTCATTGTTTTAATGTTGTTAACAATACTTTATATGCACAAGGTCATTGATCTAACATGAAACCTTTTGTGTCCAGACATTTATGTAACTTTCGTGCAAAGATTCATTTTTTATTACCTTTGAACATTATCTTGCAAAGTAAGGTCAAGAAACTTGATGTCATTTGTTGAAAATGTAGTAAGCTTTCAACTTCACAGCCTAAGTCTAAACCAGACCTTATAATTGGAGAATGAGATTGGATATATAATTTTCTCACAAGAAAATAAGTGACTGTTAGAGTGAGAGACTCGATCTTCATGCAGCTGTTTTATTTTATAACTTTCCCACCAATGTTTTGCAGGTTATCTTCTTCTCTCAAATAAAAGATTTGGGGATCAAATTTATCGATGTGTACTCGTCCCCTATCACAATCCTTCATTGCTTAAGGCCGGTTGTCCGCTTATCTGTTGGCTTGCACTTTACTGCGGACTTGTACACCAAACAGGTTTTCGAGGAAAAGGCTATTAGGTAGGTTGAAATGAAATTAGAGGTCTCGTTTGCAAGGAGAGAGAGAGAGAGAGAGAGAGAGAGAGAGAGAGAGAGAGAGAGAGAGAGAGAGAGAGAGAGAGTTTGGTTGATTGGTTTTTCTACTTAAATATACGAGGTTCCGCTGAAAATAATAATATAAAAAAACAAATAATAATGCTATGTGGATAATGTTCACGAGTTAGACCTATACAAATTCTTGATAATGAGATTAGAAAGGAATAGTTTCATTTTGGGTAAATTAGATCCTACGTCAGATCTGAATGATTTTGTAACGTTTCAGCTTGGTAAGATTATCTGACTTCATGTTTTCACCCGGTTTTCCCGAGCTTGAAGGGGTTGACCACCAATATACTAGGGACACACCTCGAAACGGGGACGTCCCCATTTTGTAATAGCGCCAGAAATAGATTGCCACGGCCTTACTTAGTAATTAAAACCTTTAAATAAGGGTGCAAAGGACAGTTTTTATGCACAAATTGAGTACCACATCCACATACCAAGTATAAAAAAATCAGAAAAAATAAAATACACAAGTGAGATCAAAAAAGTCCATATTTTTGGATAGCTATATTAATACAAAGCATAAGAATATTATTCACTTGACCTAACAAAGTCAATGGCAGTTCACATCAAAAGAAGTTAATGCACCCCAACCCCAAATTTATCTCTGCATATTTCACGTCTGAAGGTCATTTTTGACACCAAGTGATGCTCCCAGTGCAAACACAAGCCCTATCCCTAGGTGATAATTTTGGAAAAACATTGTATACTAAACAGCTTGATGCAATTCAAAATAGTTGCCATTCAAGCCGTTTTTGACATATTCTACTTGCCTTGAACCCACATGTCTACCGCTATGAGTGGCTAGCTTTTCTTCCTAGCCGACTATTGGTATTTCACTGTCTGCATACTGCCAAGTAACTATGAGAGGTGTACATGCCTTACATCGATTTCAAGAACAACACAAGCCCGAAACACCTAATTCACAAATATAGCCATATCTTTAATTATTAAACAATAATATCTGAAAAAGTCACTTCATAGCCTTAAGTTTAGAAATTTGACAGGGGCCAATTTACGAAACTATCCCCTGCCACCTAAGCGTGTATGAGTATATCCCCGTTTGTTTGGTATTTTTTCACACCATACCACACAGAAAAATATATACGTCCCACTCGAATCAAAACGTCGTGTGTATCAGTCGATAAACTGAGTCCCCGTTACGCGATAACATTTTCATTTGTCAGCTCCGCTGTCTTCTCGCGCACTTTGCTACCGAATTACTTATTGAAGATGGCATCAAGACAATGTAACAGGACTGAAATCAGGCATGTAAGGATGCACATACATGTAATATATTTTCTTTTTAACACAGATTATGTGTTTAATAATGGACAGCCCACCGTTCATAGCACACTTTCGACAATTAGACAGATCGGGAAAGAATGAAAACTGAATAGACGTTTTTGGAAATATAGTGAACACAACTTTTTCAAATAAATTGATAAGACTTATACAAATATTCTTTAGAAAAATTACGATGGGCAAGAAATCTAACCTTTCAGCTCTGCTTGTACATTTCATCATTTAGTTACATGTGAGCTATCTGTGTTTCGTATAGTACTACATCACAAAATACGAACGCTTGAACTGGTGTGAAAAACGCTATATCAAAGAATAAATTATAACAAAGGTGATTTGATATTTTTGGATGCAGTTTAAATATTTGTCTCCATTAAGTGTATTACTACTATTAGTAATACCAAGACTACTACTACAAATCATCATCATCATCATCATCATCATCATCATCATCATCATCATCATCATCATCATCACCACCACCACCACCACCACCACCACTACCATACTCATCATCAGCTTTGTTGAAAAGGAGCATAACAATGCATTTTCTACAGATTAATCAAGTAAATAATAATGATAACCGTTCCTTTCCTCCACTTTACAGCGTTAGAGGTAAATCTGAGAAGTCGATCTTGAACTAATTGGAAAACAATAGCTTTTTGAAAAACTTGTATAAAGGTACCAGTCACGATTTAAAACAGTTCTCATAATTATATTTAGTATTATCGATGTATCTTCAATGAGCAAGCAAGCAGTAAATATTTATGATTCTTGCTGACTCTAAGTTAAATTGTCGAATATTAGATTTTTCTTTTTTTCTTCCTTTCTATCTTTCTTTTATTTCTCTCTTTCTTTCTAATTCCGTTTAGTGCGTACTTTTTTATATTCTCTACATTTTAGCTCTACTGGTCATAGACTAAAAGAGTTTATGGGATGGTCTGTCGTCCGTCGTCTGTCGTCCGTCAGTTCGTTAGCACAAATTTGTTATCGCTTCTTCTCCCAAACTACTTGGAGGATTTCCTTGAAACTTTACACACACAGTCATCCCATGGTCTAATTGGTCCTAAATGAAAATGGCGCTGCTCAGGCAAACATTATGGCCGCACCAGCGACCATCTTTAAAATTTTCTTATCGCGACTCCTCCTGAATAGATGGTCATATCAACATGGAGTTTTCACTAAAAGACTTCTTGTGAGGTCTAGTTATTTCTCAAGGAAAATGGTGCCAATCTAACGTTAATAATGGCCGCCACGACAGCCAGCTTGAAAATCTTGTTATCACTACTCCTCCTGATTGAATTGTCATATCAACATTGGGTTTTCACTAAAAGACTTCGTATCATGTCTGGTTGTAACTAAATAAAAATGATGCCGATATGAGGTCCAATATGGCCGCCAAGGTTGCCATCTTCAAAATCTTGACATTCAATATGGCCGCCACTGCAGCCCCATCTTGAACATCTTGTTATCTCTAGTCCTCCTGAACGGATGTCACATCAACATGGGGTTTTCACTAAAAGACTTCTTATGATGTCTAGTTTGTTCTAAATGAAAATGGTGCCGATTTGGCATCTAATATAGCCACCGTGGCAGCCATCTTAAAAATCTTGTTATCACAACTCTACTTGAACAGAAAATCATACTGACGTGGGGTTTTCACCAGAAGACTTCTTATGATGTCCAGTTGATCTTAAATGAAAATGGTGCCGATTTGACGTCCAAGATGACCGTCACAGTAGCCATCTGTAAAATCTTGTTATCGCTACTCCTCCTGAATGGAAAGTCATATCTTGAAAATATTGTTATCTTTAGTCCGCTCCAAATGGATGGCTATATCAATATATGGAGTTTCCACCAAGAGACCTCTTATGATACATAGTTGGTCCTAAATGAAAATGGTGCCAGTCGTACATCCAATATGGCCGCCAATATGCATATCAAGAAATTGGTCAGTATTCATAATTTATTATCAAAGCCATTCTTTATTTATTAAGAATATATGATGCGAAAAATATGACACTTCAGGTTCCTCTTTCCCGACTGAACTTATTATTTACCTCCTCCAGTCCATCATTGTTTTTTTTCCGACGTTCGCGTTCTATATATATATATATATATATATATATATATATATATATATATATATATATATATATATATATATATATATATATATGAAACCATAAATTCGTGTGTGTGTGTGTGTGTAGAAACTAGCAAAGGCAATTTCATAAAGATGCTTAAATTATTAAGGCCACAACGTTTAAAAAAAATGTCTAAACGTGTACACTATACAATAACCGAAACGATACCGTTTAATCGAACCGATTCTTCATAGACCTGATGATAATATTCTATAGTCCTCCCTGGTGTCCCATGAACTTGCATCAAATCCCGCGGAGGTGGAATTGCTGTCATCGCAAAGAACTCCATGATCAACCGTCTTAATCACACTACAACCTTCAATTTCTACCACACATCGTTTGAACTAGTCCAAACCACACTCACACTGGAACAAAGGTCAGCCCATTTTTTCTGCCTCTACCGTCCTCCTCCTAGTAGAAAAAACAAGCTGACTGAATCTCTCTTTTTAGAGCAGTTTCCGAATCTCCTGGAGTATGGAAATTCGATAGGTGGCAGCCCGATTATTCTTGGAGATTTAAACTTTCACTTTGACTGTCATGGAAACCCATACACATCAAAACTACTATATTCCATTCACGTTTTCAACCTCAAACAGTCAGTTAGCCAACTCACCCATAAACATGGTCACATTTTAGACTGGATTCTTCATAGACTCTTTTGATAATATTCTACAGTCCTCCCTGGTGTCCCACGAACTTGCATCATATCACCTCTGCATTATATGCCATCTTGATGTATCAGTCCCTAACCCTCCACCTTTATTTGCTACTAAGAGAAACCTCTGTATGATAAATAGAACCCAACTAATGCATGACATCCAAGCTATCCTAACATCTTTGTTACCTCCTACAGCAGAACAACTTGATAACTGCCTGCGTTAATTGCTTGACAAACATGCCCCAGCAACCAAGTGCAGAATATAAATTCAAAAGTGTTCTCCGTGGTATTGCAGTGTTAGGGACCAGCTTCGAACTGCTAAAAGAGCACGCCGTAAGGCGAGAGGCTTTGGCTTTCCACCAGACTCACTATTTATAAGCAAATCTATGAAGCCGCTAAGAAGAATGTCACAAACATAGTCCATGCAGCGAAGTCAGCCCACTACAGTACTAAGATCACTGAACGTTCCAGCTGCAAAGAGCTCTTCGAGATTACTAACAAGCTAATGTCAAGGAACAAATGTACACCACTTCCAACTACTTTCTCTCCAGTCGATCTTCCGGACCAGTTTGAAAATTTCTTCGATGACAAAGCACAAACCATTAGAGATAAGCTTGACAACACAATTTAAATTGACTCGTCGTCACCATACAGTTGCGATACAGAATCTCAGCGGCAACCGTTATCAGCATTGGAACCTGTCTCTATGGATTTAGTATGTACAATCATGATGAAGAGTGCCCCAAAGTCATGTGAAATTGATCCGATTCCTACATCACTGCTGCTTGAGTGCTTAGATCCAATATTGCCTTCACTAACTGATATTATTAATACTTCTCTCTCAAAACTGCCATTGTAAAGCCTCTGCTGAAGAAACCAACACTTGACCATAATGATTTAAAGAACTACCGCCCAGTTTCTAACCTCCCATTCATGTCAAAAATCTTAGAAAAAGTTGTTCTATCCCAACTTGTATCTCATCTGAATTCAAACAGTCTTTTTAGCAATGTACAGTCTGCATATCGCCCTCGCCATAATACCGAAACTACCCTTCTGAAAGTAGTTAACGACCTTCTCTCTCCTCACCCTCCGTGACTTGTCTGCATCATTTGACACAATAGACCATGATATATTACTTTACCGTCTCCATCATGTATTTGGCATTTATTTTATGTTCGTTCTGATTACACACAAAGCATATTCAACCCATGTATAGTCATTTTAAAACACACATAGCTTGAAAGCATTCTTATTTTGTTGATATTTTAAGTTCCAAAATGTATATATGGCAGTAACATTATTTTAACTGAACATCTGGCATGCAGATCTTTGATTAGTTTCTTTAAGGGAAATATGTTTTCTGTATTTTCTCACACTTCTGACGATTACGTATCTTTAAAATTTGGTACATATAATTTTACCTAAGCATAAATTAAATGTAATACAAAACTTCAACATAAATTTTAATTTAGTGTCTTAATATGGAAGGTAACTATTTACATGAATTGGGATTACTGCAATGTTTGGATTATTTTCGTAGTTGTTTAGAATAAGATACATATTTATGTAATGTCCCCGATTTGACTGCAAATTCCCGACACTGTGTGTATTTGTGTGTCCCCGTTATGATATAAAAAATACAAATACATCTTTTTTGGAAATCAACTACAAATGGATTGCAAATGACACAGATATATCCAAAGCATAGTAAAATCGATCTTCCTCACCAGAAATTTGTTAAGATAAAGATGTCCCCATTTTGATGGTAAAAATCGTATGTCCCCGTTTCGTAGGTCTTACAAGATTGTGTTTGTGTGTGTGTGTCTGTGTAAAAGGTGCGACACGGGGACATAAGTGAAAATACAAAAAACATTCTGGGGACACACCTCAATACGTGGACCTCCCGTTTTGTAATAGCGGTAGAGATGGATTAGCATTACCTCACTTAGTCATAACAACCTTGAAATAAGCGTTTGATGGGCATTTTTTCACATCATACCATACACAAAAATAAACACTCGACTCAAAACATCGTGTGTATCAGTCGAAAAACTGAATCCCCGTTTAAGCTGTAAAATTCTCATTTTGTCAGCTCCGCTGCCTTCTCGCACACTTTACTAACGAATTACATATTGAAGATGTCATCGAAAAGATCTAACGGGATTCAAATCAGGCATGTAAGGATAACAAATATGTATTATATATTTTCATTCCAACACAGAGA
Source organism: Margaritifera margaritifera (assembly GCA_029931535.1). NCBI lineage: Eukaryota > Metazoa > Mollusca > Bivalvia > Unionida > Margaritiferidae > Margaritifera > Margaritifera margaritifera. The sequence goes on along the minus strand of JAQPZY010001658.1, from coordinate 5,574,703 downwards.
GGAAGATCGATTGTGTATTTATTGATGGATAACCCACTGTTCGTAACACACTTACGCCAAATTAGACAGATCGTGAAAGAATGATAACTAAATATACGGTTATGCAAATATAGTGAACACCAATTTTTTCAAATAAATTGATAAGATTTATGTTGATATTCCTCAGAAAAATTACAGTGGGCAAGAGACTCTAGCCATTCAGCTCTGCTTGTTCATTTTTCTCTTTTAGTTATGTGTAAGCCATCTGCGCTTCGAAAAGAAATACATCGCAAAATACGAATGCTTGAAATGTAGTTAAAATATGAGTACAAAAGCTATATCATAGATTGTTTTTGTCGAATTGTAAGCATGTGTGTTATGATTTGAATTTTCATTAAGAAACTGTAACAAAGGTGATTTGGTATTTTTGCATTCAGTTTAAATATTTGTCTCCATTAATTGTATTGCTACTATTACTAATGCTACTTCTACTACAACAAATCATCATTATCCTCATCTCCACCACCACCACCACCACTACCATAATCATCATCATCATTGTTGAAAAGGAGCATAACAATTCATTCTCTACATATTAATTAAGTAAATAATAATGATAACTCTTTCTTTCCTCCACTTTACTGCTTTAGAGGTAAATCTGACAAGTTGATATTGAGCTAACTGGAAAAAAGCTTTCTGTAACACTTTGCGCATAGTACCAGTCACGAAATAAAACAAAATAGTTTTTATAATTATATTTAGTGTATTTAGTGTTTCTCAGTGTACCTTCAACGAGCAAGCATACATCAGTAGAAATAATATAAAGCAAAATATTTATTTCTAATTCCCTTTAGTCGGTACCTTTTGCATTCTCTCCATTTTCCTTAATTTCTTTCTTTCTTTCTTGCTTACTTGTTTTTATTCTTTTTAAGAAATCCAGAGAATAATAGCATACATCTTTGAAAGATTTTAGCGCAACTTAAATTTTTGTTTCAAAATTTTAATCTCTGTGGTTCTACTAATAATTTTTCATACACTCATAATACATCAAAGTTAATTTTAACAGTGTGAATTGTATAAATTTCCTCTCTCTCTCTCTCTCTCTCTCTCTCTCTATCTCTCTCGTGTATTGAATACATGAAAATTGCTAACAAGCACAGACTTTTCATCCTCAAATGTGGAGTTATCTGATTACAATACTGATGGAAAAATATGTTTATATCAGCATAACTGTGTAATCGATTGACATGGTAATAATACGAGAACTTGAAGCAGCCTGCTCAGTTTGATTCGACTGGACTGCATTTGTCACATGACTGCATCGTGCACACCGTGGGAAAAAACGCCACAATAGCAATCTTGTTCTTCCTCCACCAGATATAATGGCCGCCAATATAGCCTATCATGTGCTAAAAAAGGGCGTTAAACCCATAAAACCAAACCAGACCAAAGCCCGCAAGACCTGGCGCAAACGGTACGCCACCGGACGAGCCACACACGGAAAAGTTGGACTCGAAGCACGCCGTCGCCGGGGTGTTTGTCACGAGGGTCGACTTTTCCGAAATTTCCATGGAAGACCTAAAGGCTACGATCACACCATTCGAGCAGATGCTTTTGCCGGAAGGATATGGCATCTATTTTATCGGCTACACGTGCAACTTTTCGGGGATTCTAGACAGGCCCGCCCTTGTGGAGCACCTGGTGAGCACCATGGAGATGCGAGAACAGGGAGACATGGTCTGCGCCACAAAGGCAGACGTGCCCACCATTCTCGAAAACACCAGAAACGTGGGGAACCACGTGCACACCTTTGTCCTGATCTCTCCAACATGGTACACAACCCGCACGAAATTTTACAACAAGGTCGTTTCTAAAGTCGAGTCCAGGGAGGTGTGCGAAAGCTGGGGGTGGGGGACATCTAGTGGACTACGTCGACTGCCCCAATGAGCATCTACGAAAGACATTCTTGCATTCCGAGGTCCATGACCGCGCCTACATCGAGGTTTGTCTCTATGTCCGCCGCCTAGGTATTGTGATGGATGCGCATAGAATACCCCTTGGACCTGGCCACGCCAGTTGGACCAGCTGAGGGCTTTTTTGTTATGCAGGCTCCTATCAAACAGTGGGAGAACCTCGTTAAGGAGCTCTACTTCTGCCTGGTGCTTAGCCGACAGACCACTGTGGAACATCTACGTTGCATGATACACGCACAGAACAACAGGCAGGGTGGCAGGAGTTTGGGTTCGCCCCACAAAAGCAAATGTCGACAACGACGAGAGCTTATAGAAACGGTGCTGTGGGCCATTTCCGACTTTGGATGTCTCGCATGCCCCGTTTTCCGACCCGATATCCTCGCAGTAGGCGACGAGGCATCGATAATGGGCCGCTCCGCTGCTACGAAAAAATCCCAGAGTCAAGGACAACACTAGTGCACAGCAAGCGCCCAGCACAAATCTACGCCGTCCTATTTCCACGCAGCCTTCTGCTAGACACAAAATACGTTGCCTGGGAATGGCGCACGACAAAAGTTCTTCCATGTGATCGGAATCGAAACAATCCGGTATCCTCTCCAGAAGGTAAAAACAGATCGCGGGCCATCTATCCTATCCACGCGAGGCTGCAAGAAACGTTTGCTCGATATAGCTGAGTCACCCACGTCTGTAGAATGAAGGCCCCGCGAGGCGGCTGCACAGCAAAAGGAAGAAAAATCTTGTGCACCTGGAAGTACAGATGGAGGCACAAAAGGCGTACGAGGAACGTCCGAGACTTGACAGGCAAAAAGACGAACAAGCTCCAAACTACAAACAAACTGCCAGAGCTTGTCCAGCGAAAAGAACAAACGTTTCTAGTGGTAGTATTTCGGCGCTCTGTACCACAGTCGTCTGGAGTGACAAGAAAAGGAAGCGGAAACCGAGTTATATTGCGTATAATCGCTTGTTCCACAAGCAGCGAATCAGACAAATGCAGACGAAGCAGGCGAACTGCATGTGGTATAGCCCACCAAAGTCCTCGATGCTATTCTCGACAGATGCCAGGCGGTTTGGCAGTGTGCTATTCTGGCTGGCGGTAGTCCGCCAGGATGTTTCTGAGTCGGAAATCGCAGTACAGCCTGCCAGGCCCTTTCCAAAGAACGAACTAGAAATAGTTTGGGAACCCGCTGTCCAAGTTATGCGCAGTCCGGATCCAAAGATCTTGGGAGTGGTGCAGTGGCTGCTGCGGAAGTCCCAAAAACAAACGACATCCTTTTGAAGAAGGCGCTTGCATTTTTTCCAACGACTCCAAGCTGGCCGCCGTTGTCACAAAATTTCTCCTAGTTCCAGCGCCCAAAAACAAGGAATGCAAAAAAGCAATTGACGTCTAAGCGGAAGAGTACCTTTGCAGCCGCTTTGCAGGAACCATCTTTTTGGGTGCAAAATAAACCATCCTATTTCTGCACGCCAATAGTGAGCCGACAAGCGACGAAAAGACTCCAACTTATGGATATTTCCTAGAACGCGACGTTGGCAGTGTAGGAGCACATGCAGAAAAAAGACAACCAGAACTGTTGGGACAACAGAAAATGGCCCTCATTGATGGCTTGGCAATCTGGAAGTTATGCAAGCACAGGTGTTGGTTGCTTGCTCGAAAGCATACAACACTGCTTGGCTTGGTTGTAGAAACTCTAGAGCATGCGCTGGCAAAAATCCTTAAGCTTGCTTGAGAGCAGGAACGAGACGAGGTCGCAAATCTCGAGGAAACCAAAACGGTGGAAATCGAGTACGCGCTGGAAGACGCACAAGCCGTTTTGGTGGCAATAGAACACACCGTTCAAAAGACCAGAAAAGGAGGTGCAAAAAATTGTGGGCGTACTTTCACTAGTCCAGCAATTGGTGTATCTTGTGCCTGGGGTCGTTTTTGTATTGTCGGTTCTGTCCAAGATGTGGGCGGCTTGTACTTTCCATCCCGCAGCAGGTGGAACACCGGGCGCGACAGAAACCTCCGAAATGTTGAAACGACGAAAATCTGGGGCCGGCGTAGGTGCAGCGGGAACCGCCTGTTCCTTCGCCAAAATCGAATACGTGGTTGGTTGGAACTACAAAAGAGACTGATTTTGCATGGATGTTTTTGAACAATCCTTTCAACTTGAATCGGACTGTATCGGCCAAAGCTCAAGAAGTGACTGTATTGCATTTTCCAGTTAAATGAACAATGCAGAGGGTAATAATACAACTATCTTAAAATATGGAAACAGCAATTGTTTCATTTCATTTTCTGTATACATTTCAATAATTGTAATTATTGTGCTTTAAAGAATTTTAATGTCTGTTCTCTACTTATTTTTGTGTTTAATGTACAAGTAATTTGGGTGTCTCAAACTCAGCTTGTATCAGTTCTTTCTGGTCTATTTATTGTTTCAGTTAATATAATTTTTCGATACTAGGGTCAATTGCTATCGTTACTTTTATTGTCTTTTCTCTTTCAAAATGCTCTTGTGAATGATATGGCATCTACATGTAATGCCGATGGATAAGTTATTCGCACGTTTGTAACATGTTTGAATCTGCCTATAACACAAAATAAACTGTGATATTAGAGAAAATAAACTACTAACTGTAATTATTGGACAAAATAAAATACTAACTATGGTTATTGGACAAAATAAACTACTAACTGTGATTATTGGGCAAAATAAACTACAAGCTGATTATTGTACAACAGTTTTAAAAATCATTTAAAAAATCAAAGTTTTGTTTATGAAAATGTAAAGGATAGTGTAATAAATAACTTTGTATGAAACTGCATGCATCTTATTCCAGGTTTTTATGTGAACCTTAGTGTTTGATATGTCTTGTTCAAACATTTTGAGAAACTCATTTAAGTGAATGTTTATCTTGAATTATTATTGATATTATGTACATTATATCCATTGCATTTTAGAGATTCCCTAAGAGAATACTATCATTAGAGTTTAGTCCCAATAATAAATAATTAAACCTAGAAGCGTCAAGTATAGAGTGTCAACATCAAATTGTGCAGGATTTTTTTTGTAATTGGCTTTTTATTTGAAAATTAAAAGTTTCAAACAGAAATTATGTTTGAGGAGACTTAAATTACATCTTTTTTTTCCATTCGTCAACGATGATGATTTAGTTAATAAAAACTACATATTTTATGTACTGAATTATTGGATTTTAAAAGGATTAAAGTGGATTTTACAGACTAAACTTGTAACTTGTTTCCGTTAGATATCCGGTACCTGATTTCAGCAATTACAACTTTTGCTAGCTTGATTCATTTCCTGCGCTTCCAAAACATGATACAGAGAAGCAGAAGCAGAAAGTGGCTAAATAACCTGTCTTTGTATCTCCGGCAGGTCTTTGATCAAGAACTGTGTATGTATATATATATATATATATATATATATATATATATATATATATATATATATATATATATATATATATATATATATATATATATATAGCTCAGTGCAAAACCATAGTTTTTAATTATCCTAAGCGCTTTTAATTCTCACTGAGTCTCTGTTGAAGGAAATTACAAGACAGCAACAAGCAAGACAAAAAATAAACAATAATGAAGGATTTGAATTTTTAAAAAACAAACTTTACTTTACTATGTCTAGTGGATGGATTGTGCTGTGTATAATTTAGTGGATGGATTGTGCTGTGTATAATTTGCCTTTTTATTCTTCTTGACGAAAATACGCTGTCTCAAATACATGCACGTCATTATTATTTAGCGTCGGTTGACACAAAGCTTGGCTACATGTTCAGCGCGAACTAGTCATTTTCATTCCTATTTTCGACAATATTTGCATTAATAATATTTTTACAGGTGTATCAAAGTTGCGATTACTGTTATTGCTAATACTACTAATACTATCACTACAAGTACTGCTACTACTACTACTACGACGACGACTACTGCAAAATGATAAGGTAAATTCACTTCAGGTGCAAATATATACATCCATATGGCCTACTGCAGACGTTTGATTTTCTGATTCTGCATCAAGATACCTAAACAAATTCCTGATCAATATTTAAGAGAACAACATGGTTTGACATTGCAATTTTCATTTTGCTCTGTTCTAGTTTACAACCCAGAGAGAATATAGTGGACAACAAATCAAGCTCTGGACCAAAGAGAATCAGCAGCCTTCCAATACCCTGCACAGATTCGGAATCAAGTGGCAAAGGACAAAGCCCATTCTCAAACAAAACGAGCAGCATCACATCGAAAAACGGTAAAGACAAACATCAGTCTAAAAGCATAGACCCAATGAAGTCAAATTATTGTGAGGCATTTAACTTTGTCATGAAAGTAACGACAAATTTTAACATGCAAAATTGTGTCTAAATGTAATGTTTAATCAACAAAAGAGCATGGTTGTTGTCATCGGACGCATATCGGACGCAAGATCATTATATACAATTACATTCAGCAAAATTTATTGTTTCATGCACACCAGTCTCTTTTGTTAGTTTAAGTTGCAAACTATTTAGAAACCTTTGGAACTTCACTCATGTCAATGAGTCCCGACCTCACTTAAGATCCTTTAGACCAAAAGGACAAAGAGATATTCGAATTAGCTGTTCCAAATGAAGTCGTTTCTAATAGAGATAGATGACAGTATGAAAATCTGTATTAGCTATATGGGCATTTGCAGATTCAGTTGCCCTAACGTAATTTACAGTTTATTAGTCTTCAGAATTTCTTCCGGACCCAAAGTTTGAAAGGTAGGAGAATAAAGTCATTGGTAAGAGAAAAGAGATTGGAGATTCTCTAAAGCTTTACAAAACATGACATATGCCAAATTTGAAAGGTAATACTAAATTCAACAGACGAATCTTTGACACAAATAGATTGGTAAAGTTTTGTGTCTCAACTCCCATTGGGCTATATTAAATTTAACATTATACATTTTCCGTCAATTATATCACCACCTTTTGTTCCTATGTTTTGTATTTTACAAATAGTACAATATATCCATTAGAAAGGAAGATGTATTAGAAGTATTGAATGAGCTGTCGAAGAACAACCGGGGAGTTGCTACTGCGAGTAATTTTTACTCAGATTTAAATTCTGCCTAAAAATAACATTGATGTATCAGGTTATGCAATGACAGCCAAAAATTATATGTAACATTATATTATTTTCTTTAAACTTTGGATTCAAGGGATGAAGTTTTGTAATAAGTTTTCAAATTTTGGACCCCATGTGTCTCTGTACACGTATACATCATTTTTACATTTAACAAGCCTGTACTATCCAAACTTGTTTGAATATTCAGAGAAACCCATCTCAGATTTGATCAAGTGCCTAAAAGTCCTTTGGACGCGAATGAGGGTTGTTATCAAAACTCATAAGGTAAAATTATGGAATTTTTGTGCGGAGACGATGATAAATTTCAACAAAAGTATCTATCAATAAAGCATTTTTCTGTGGGAGGAGGGGATGGTTTCTAAATATGTGAAATACATCATTATGACACTAGTCCAGTATTGCAAAGGACAACAAGCCAGGATTATGTCTCATTTCAAGCAGCTAATGTTCAGCTGCTATTGAAAGAGTGAGTGTTTGGAGTAGACGCTGCATCATTCTTTTCTTTTTATTATATCGAATGTATATCTTCTTCTCGATTCAGGTGATTTGAAGGTTGTATGATTAGGACAGTCTTATCTTTTTTCCTGTACAAACATGAAGGTTATTCAATATATTGTCTTGATCTATGATCGGGTTTTCTCTTGAGTAAGCCGGAACCAAATAGCTTCAAAACATCCTATTGGTATGATATGTATAGTAAAGCCTGTTGGTAACATATAATATATATATATTATGTAATAAAATAAATGCAATACATTTGCGATGTGGGGTACGTCAAAATTGCTCAACTTTATAATATTTTGAGTCTTTCTTTTATTTAGTCATTTTTCATCACTACTCTCTCCGATGAATTTCAAAAGTTGTTTTCAATATCCGCTCATCTGCCTAATTGTATATTCCTAATTTTTAAGGATGTATTATCAGGATGTGGAATTATACTAAATCTAGTAATAGCTCGCCAATATCGTAACAAGGAGCGAGCAGAAGCATTTCCATTACAACTGATGAACTGGCAAATAAAACAATTTTTTGGGAGTGTAATGTTCATTTCTTTATTTACCTTTTAAGCATTCCTACTCACCTAAAACTTAGATATTTTTCCAAGAAATGTATTTGCCATGAAAACCTAATGAATGCTTTCAGAAAGCTTAATTTTAACTCTGGTAAATTATTTTCAATTTGTAATGAGTTCATCAATAAGAGTCCAAAGTCAAAAGGGAGTAGCAGGTAGGTACATTTAGGAGAAACAAAAATACTCGTACAAGTTAGATGATGAAGACTGGTCGTCTGGGTAGGAACAATTTCCTTTCGATTCGTATTAACACAGAATGGGGAAAATAAGGTGGGACAAGCATGATTAAGGGAAAAATTGAATCTAAGTTAAATTCTGTAAACTCATTTTTTCGCAGCTACTTTCTTTGGCGGTTTTCTATGCAATTGATTTCCCGGATCTGTCACTACTTCTGTATCACATTAAAGTCATTTTAAAAACTAAATATTTAAACTAAGCGTTTTTTATATTCCCTAGGAATTAGATAAGATAAATAGCACCAAAGTTATAGATTTACAGTAGATCTGGGTAGCATGCGGTGGCTTAAATCCAGTCGATATCTCAAATACATCATTCAATTAAACAGCTCATAAGCTTATGTATTTACTTAAGAACCAAACGCTTATAGAAGACCAAAAGACATGGTATATCAGATATTTGGAATTTCAAACTTAAAAATGGTCATCAACCTTATTCTACTCTATAATAATTTCAAAATAAGTCAAATCAGGTAATCTTATTCTTTGCAAATAAGAAGATTAACGAGGAGATAAAGTTGGTATTTTTGCAAGGATAAGTTATCACTGTGTGACAAAAACGGCATATTTTTGCAAAGTTAAGAACAATTTAGAGACCCCCTCCCCCCCGAAAAGATAAACAAAAGAGAACGAGAAAGTATGTATTGGTGAAATGGAAAGGAAGGACAAATGTTTCAAATGCTAAGTACTTAATGAAAGCAATGCCTTTAAAATGTACTTTTAATTTGACAACTATAAATGAATGTATTTAGTCGAATGATGTAAATTTCGTAGGAAGAACCCGATTCCTCAAATTGAAATGAGGAAAAGAAAATAGCAAATATGTCAAAAGTGCACCTAAAGAAGAAAATTATGCTGTGATCATAATGAAGGGAACGTAAACAAATTACCAAAACTCTATTTATGATATGTGAAAAGCATGGGAAAATGTATTGCGTATTGTTATAAGAAAATCCAATTAACACTAATTAACATATAGCAAATGTGAAAATTATATCTAAATAAATGTCAATATAAATTAAAATAAAACTCAAACCCATCTGTTGCCAATTGTCCAGGAAAGACACTAGTGAGATCAAAGAAATATATGAGCCCAATAACCTGCTGATCTCACATAAACTGTGCATATATGCGTATTGACTCCAGATGTGCGTGACTTATATTTTTGAAACATACTTGTTAACGATTTTGTCAATTCTAGTTAAATAGAATTAAGGGGTGAAAACAATCATTCTCCCCAGAAAAGTACCAACGCTTCAATTAGAGATTGCTCAAATTAAAGCGTATTTTCAATCTAAGAAGAGCGACGTGATGCACCAATGTTGTATTTTAGGCGTAAAACTAGTCACTGTATCGAAACAAATTTCGTTGTAAATTGAGTGATAGGTGTGTACAAATATTTAGAGAAGAAAAAAGAAAATAGATTAGCTTTAAATGCCCCATTTGTATAAGTTCACGTGCCTTTGGCGTGCATTTGTAAAAGATAATAGCATTATCAAGTGTTTCTGGTAGATAAAACACGCATAGTATTTGTACCATTATTTATTAAATCATGAACAGACTCTCTGCAGAGTTATTCTTCTCTGTTTTTTTTCCATGTTGAGCATGTGTTATTTAATTATGCCTATTACACATTATATTTCATTATTATTTTACTCTTTTTTGGACATAATAGCTCTAATTATAAAAAGAATTCAAGATATGCAAACATATTATTGTATCAAAATTAAGTTATTTGCTGCAGACGGCGAGTATGCATTTGGAATATATTTTTATGACGATGTTAGCTCAAACGTCTTCATAAACTACTAGCCATAAAGAAATAAAGTTTTGTTGTACCAGTAAAAACTTGTTGTTATATAATGTTGGTTCTTATAAAAGAATTAAAGATTTTCACGAATGGTTCTTCAGTCTTACATGTCAGAGTTATGAAAAATTGAGTTTAAAAACAATTTTTTTAATGATCAAGCAGAATAAGATATTTGTCAGCCTCTTTATGTACTGTTTTTCACCGATAACGTCAAATAGTATAATAGAATTAAAATTAGTATATCCAATTACAGGCATGTGCCACAAATCAAGTACACAATACAAGTAATGTCTCTGTTCCATAAGTACTTAATGCTTACATAAACAGGTCTGATACTTTTGCAACTGTTCACTACTTTAACGTATATATATATATATATATATATATATATATATATGCAAACACGGTGTTCTCCCCAGAGCCCTTAACCGTCGTGGTCCCTTTACTATCAAGTAAAGCCTGCAATATTTATTTCCCGCCAGTACTTAATGCACTAGAGCCGATGTGCTTTTATGTTTCCTTGTAGCCTTTAAAATTAATCTGTGCAATACTAAGTCTGTCACCCAATTCCAAGCCATATTACTGAAATTAGTATATCCAATTACAGGCATGTGCCACAAATCAAGTACACAATACAAGTAATGTCTCTGTTCCATAAGTACTTAATGCTTACATAAACAGGTCTGATACTTTTGCAACTGTTCACTACTTTAACGTATATATATATATATATATATATGCAAACACGGTGTTCTCCCCAGAGCCCTTAACCGTCGTGGTCCCTTTACTATCAAGTAAAGCCTGCAATATTTATTTCCCGCCAGTACTTAATGCACTAGAGCCGATGTGCTTTTATGTTTCCTTGTAGCCTTTAAAATTAATCTGTGCAATACTAAGTCTGTCACCCAATTCCAAGCCATATTACTGAAATAGCATCTATTCTTACCGCATTCTTGAGTACGTAATTAATATGATACTGTATAATTACTCACTTGCTCAGACGTTATCTTCTTATGCATGTCTTGACTTTGGCATATTGCTAAATTTTGGTATAGATCAATTTATGAACGGGTGAAAATGGAGGGGGGGGGGGGGGTCGCGTAAAATTCCCAAGGTACTATTGCAATCCATTATTTATGGTTTTAATAGTAGTTGTGATTGCTGTCATTGTTGTTTTGTGTTTTTCTGGAACACGTGACTAGTAAACCTTCGTGAATGAAAATTGCATCTGACCTATGAGTTGTTTTATATTTACATAGTCTGAGCAAGGAAAAATAGTCTGATCAATAAGCCTTAACTTGAATGGGTGCTGCCCTAAAAATGTTTCTTTATCTGTCTATCGAAATAAGAATAGGAGCAATTTTTATGTTCAAATTGTACTTGTTATGAAAACTTGTAAAAATATGTTTTGTGTTATTCCTTCAGTTATATTTACAGAGTATACTCTGATCAAGAAAAGACAAATAGTTTCATCAATAAGTCATAACTTAACTTGGTGGTATTTTTTCACTTTTATGATGATAACGTGTTTTTGAAAACATTTCGTGACCCGATGCCATAAAAAAGATTCCTGGGGAGAACCCTTTAAAATATATCTAAGCAACATGATTATGCATTCAAATAAAAGGATGAGCATTTGGTGGTTGATAAAACGGGTAGCGAAAATAAACCATAACCTGTACGAACATGTGTTGAGCAGGTTGACCAGTAAAACATAATTTGTATTTAACTCCATACTGCTTCTAGTGGGAACGGCGTGATTTAATCCTGTCTATCGGTCGTTCAGTCTGTCCGTCTGTCTGTCCCAAGAAGCTAGTTTGAACAATTTAGAGCAAATTACTAAACAAATTATTTTTAGTAGGCGTGTTTCTATCCATATGTAGATAACCCGATTAGATTTTCACGCTACTTGAATGACTTTTTAGAATTTATTGTAATTTCAAAAACAATAAATTGTACGGACTTGGACTTTTTTTAGTGTAAACTGTAATTAGCATGATTATGCACAACCCATGATTAAGAAAAATTCAAATTGATATGCATATTTCTATTGATATGTAGATGACTTTATTAGATTTGTACACTCTCTGAATAATTTTGGTAATTGCTGTGAAAGTTTTTTTTTCTTCTGACTTTTGTACTTTGTTTAAATGGAGCTTTGTTAGCAGGATTACTAAGACAATACTCAGCATAAGCAAATGAGCTTTTAGATTGCATATTTATGTACATTTGGAGAAGATTTGATTGTATTTCTCTGTCATGTAAATAATTTTTGCTAGACTATCAAATTTTGTTCTGTGTGTGGCACACGTGGTTTACAAACACAGGCAGGTATTGTTCCTATTTATGTTTTATAATTTCTGTGAGCACTGCCTCCTAAATTTTGTTCAGTTCTAAAGTGTTTCAGACAGTTTTTAATTTAGCCGACAAAGGGAAGGCATCATATTTTTTCTTGGCTGGAAATACCCTTGACGGAAGACTCATCCATAGACATAAGATATCATCAAGTGTCCTTCGCTTGCAAAAGCATTTCATCCGAGACTTGGATTTAAGTTGCTTTTGTAGTGAACTAGTTGAGTTGTAAGTGTCAGGAGAAACCTTTAACGTGTAATCTTAAATAAATTAGAATGAAATGCAATCTAACATCATCTATGTACGGGGTCTCTTAAGGATGGAACATTTAATAGAAGCGTTTCGTATTACCGATTTCCATAATATTTTCAAGATTTGTATATACGAACACCACCATAAACTAGATATTCAGCTAACTAATTAGTTGTGATTATATCCATATAAACAGCGAGGATAAGGATAATTTGAACTGATAACAAATCTTCTAGAATTCACAAAGTTTTAGAGTGGATTTACACTATTGCGACTATTTATTATGCTGATAATTGTTACAAAGTGGCGCGGTTGTATCCCAATACGATCTATATTTCTTTACACATAATTGTTACAAAGTGGCGCGGTTGTATCCCTATACGATCTATTTTTCTTTACAGAATCAACCAGGTCCATAAAAGAGACTGACATGACCAAGTATGAATCCCTTGACGTGTTCAAAGAACCTTGTTGCCTTATTACCCCTGACTCAGAGGGAAAACTACATACATGCGATGCTGTTCTGGGCGAGATAAAACAGATACACCTTCCCCTTAATGTCATCACAATAGCTGGACCCTTCAGGACTGGCAAGTCGTACCTACTCAATCGTTTGGCAGGAGTCAAAAAAGGTGATTGCATTTCACCAAAATTAACATAACAATTTCCCTGAGGTAAATAAACTTAAGGAACTAATAAATGTGCTCCTATAGACATCAATGCGATAAATTGGTAGACTGAGGCAACATCATAGCACGAATTTGTTGCTATTCTAATCCAAAATACCAGTAAGGAAACGGATTTTGCAAAAATACACATCAGAGCAAAGAAACTAAGGATGATTAGTCGGTTTCTATACCAGAAAGCTCAATACATTGGCATCAAATTGAGTTCACATTTTTCATACCATTTATCTTTCACACAATACAATTAAGTTAACAAAGCGACCAAACGGTCAGTGTGGATCTTACAAGTGCTCTCATTATTAACCATCGTCTTAGCAAAGCAAAGCGGAAAGCAAGTGTTATGTCCGTCCCAGTTCCATGATCATACGAATTCAATGATTGCCGATTTTCAAACCTGTTCTACCCAAATTGGTGTATTGAAACATATGAAAAGCAAACAGACAAACAAACACTGAAACCATGCATGAACGTGATCTTAAAACTCTATAGTAAAGGTGGGTCTCGTGTTCAAACTGCCGTGTGAGTGAATATCGTTAAATCTGTTTTATGTCCACAACACATTCACCACCACAACCTTGGAATAAATGAAAGAAATAAATCGATCCAAATTAATAGTCGATGTGGATTTTAATACTTAAACAGTCATTCCAAGAGGTAGGGACTACAAAGAACTAGATTATGATATAGTATTAAAATTCGTCTTGTAAAGGAATGCAGCAGAAAACGTATAAAATACAGATTAGACTTTATGAATTGCTCTCGATTCAGTACTTGTTTACTTAGATGGCAAATATTGTTATGTATTAAAACAATAGCCCGAATCTGAAATTCGCCAACCATTAAAATAAACTGGAAGACACAATTAGGCCAGCTTTACTCACATAGACTGCAATGCATAGGCTCAGTCCTCAATTAATGATTTACAACCGATCAAATCTTAGTTCATCTGTAATTTTTGAAGCATTATTAAATCACCAAATAGACGCAAAACGCATAGTCATTTATAATTTAATAAATTAAAATAAAGCAGACCGTATTTTAGCAAGCGTAAGGAGTGAATGTTTCGAAATGACTTACTGACATTCCACGTTCCGGAGTCACAACTTGTACAAAATATATTGTTTTAAATCAGCAATGGGTACTTAATTCTCGTGAGACTGTCCTTGGGGTTCGTCTAGTTATTAGTGACGTTTTTCATTTCAATTTTGAAAAAGTATTTTTAAAAGGGACAAACACACACACACATATATATGTATATATATATATATATATATATATATATATATATATATATATATATATATAATGTATATATATATAATGTATATATATATATATATATATATATATATATATATATATATATATATATATATATATTTATAATGAAAATAGCTACAAAAATACTTTGACAGTATAAAGTACATACTATACCTACCAGAAGAGCACTAATGAAGATGATGCGAAAGCTCGAGAAGGAATAAAATATGGATATATTACTGATTTCCTGTTGAATGACTATAACAGAATCACCTCCCATTTCTTAAAGATAATAGCTGTCCATATCGCTTCTCGCCAAATTTTCTGTGGCATTGTTTACCAGGATTTCGCCAAAGAGAGTCAACGTATTTCTTCTACGGAATTTATTCTCAATAAGTTCGAATAAAATAGCAAAATGGCACAGGAATATGGATAGATCCATAATTTGAAAGCCAAGAGAAGCAATTTCGTTCAAGAAGTAACCGTGCTCTATCATACACATAAGCGCATCAACAACATTTACGTATATTTTGCTCAAATACAATGTAACCATTATTTATACACTTCGTCTATTTGTTCCTTTACATTTTTTTAATGACTTTTCGAGGAATCATTTGTTTGTCGTTAAACGAGCCCTTACTGAACTTTCATTAACGCAGAGTCCATACCTGATTATGGAGGCTTTCATTCAGATAAGAAAATATCCTCACGTGTGTTTGAATAAACAAACTGACATCATTTTGTCTTATCAAATTACCACTCATTGTGCTTGTGATTTTTCAAAAGATCAATAATAATAATAATAATAATAATAATAATAATAATAATAATAATAACTGCAATAACAACAATAACATTAATAAGTAGAAAAAGAAGAAGACAAATAAGCGAGATTAAAATAAAATGTACATCATTAGGATAGAACTCTACAAGAGAGGGCAGGGAAATAACACTGGGCAGCACACCTCAACAAAAAGTGCAATATACACTGTAGGACAGGAAAGGTGTCGATAAAAACATAAAACAAAGAATAAAGGAAATATCAACACATTCTAGTTCTTACAGAGCTATAATGAAACAGTATAAACTGAACAAGATATTCAAGACCTACCAACGACAGGTATACCGATAGATGAATGGGACTAAGCAGGACTAAATAGGAGACCACAAAGGTTTAAAAATACATCAATCAAGTACACGACTAATACAGAAATGCTACAATGGACCAAAATTAACTCAGGGATGTTGACCAACCAATAGATCTCACTAAGAAGACAGAATCCATACAGAAATGGCTTCGAAAATTTCCCAGCTTAAAAGCCCCCCACGCAAGCCCAGTAGAGGCTGATGGATCCTAGCTCAAGAAATTAACAAGTATCCATGACAGATTGGCAGCTCTACTATGCGACTGACTGGATAACTGAAATTTGCACTGTACCGCTGATGAAAGACAGAGAGAAAACTTCAAAAGTGAGCAAGGATAGGCTAGTTACATGTCAAAAATTGATATCAGAGCTACTCACTGAATGATGAATTATATGACCACCTAGATAAAAGGATACTTCCAGAATAGCACACGTGCTTGTCGATCGGGGCAAAGAACAGGCTGATAATTAAGAAGACTATGCTCTGGAGTTGCAAAACGCGGAAGGGGAACGTGTTCATTCATGAACTGATAACAAGATATATGATTAAATAACTGAGTCGTGTATTCTGGATAGCATAGCCAAAAATACACAAAGAATTTGCTGTTGCAAGCGACATGATGCAGTACATTAGTATCATCGACCTGCTCAAGCCACCAGACAATTAGCGGCACTAAATGTCGCACTGGAATCAAATTAAATTACGTGTCGAGAGTGCAACAAGCTACAAAATGGAATTAACATGTCTCGTGATTGAAGTGAAATTGTTTCCTAGTTCATTTATTTCTCACAGTGTACCTAAATTAATACTATTTTATCACTGTTTTTGCTTAATGTTAAATACAATCTAGTTAGATGCTGAAACCAGCACATTCACATGATTATCTATGGTTTGAGGTCCTTTTCCTCACGTTACGTCAATGTTGCCAAGTGACTACAAAAATCACTGTTTATAAAGTATTGCTAGGAAACATTGTCTAGTTACCGTGATATATTACTTGGGTATAATATCTTTTAGTACCCGAGGAGAGGATTTGACAAAATTAAAAATGTAAAGAACATTATATTTTTGTCGTAGTGGTAAAATTATCTAACTTTGTTCATCGTTCTATCTCCTGTTAAGTTAAACTATTTCTTGCATGCCAATATTCAAATATCTCTTTGTATAAAAGGATTTAAACTCGGATCAACCATCAAAGCTGAGACAAAGGGAGTTTGGGTATGGTGCCGACCACATCCAACAAAGGATAACCAAATTCTTCTTCTTATGGATACCAAAGGGTTGGGGGATGTCGAAAAGGTAAATTATGTCCAAGATTCTACAACTGAATTTGACTGAACTTAAGGTGGTTTGGGTATGGTTCTTTTTTTAAGCATTACAAATGCACATTTTGGGAGTTAGAAAAAGAGACTTCCTTTCAACTAATTAACTGTGTATTGATTTGTAAGATGCTTCATTAATATATTAATTTACCCATCTCTCAGTTGATTGATTGCTTGATTCATTAGTGCACAGATCTCTGTTGGAATACATCGATCCATCCATGCATGCATGCATACATACATACATACATACATACATACATACATACATACATACATACATACATACACGCATACATGAAAGGCAGATAGCCTAATTGATACGTATATATAGAGATATATGAAAAAGATAGATATATAGATAGGTTGGTAGGTTGGTAAGAATGATTAACTGTTGGGTTGCTGGATGGATGGTTTCATTGATCAGAAGGGAGACAAAGAAACAGTATTGATGGATGAGTTTTTAATGAAAGAAAAAAAAAACATTTCATTTTCCCTGTTCTTTTTTTCCAGGGAGACCGGAACAATGACAACCATATTTTTGCGCTGGCAATCCTTTTAAGTAACAATCTAATTTATAACATTAGCGGGACCTTCACTGCGGAAAATGTTGACAAACTTGCGTAAGTTTACATCTTGTTGCTATTCAAGGCTAATAACATCAGAAGTATTTGTTGTTCTTAAATATGTAATCATAAGATGTGTTTTTCTGGTTTAGTTTAACATTTGTATTCCACAACATTTTGATATCAATTTCTTTAATCATTTTCACTACTTTGTTAACATTTTTAAGAGTCGTAGGATTTAACTTAGTATTTCAAAACGTAAACTGTTCTCAACCAACAAACAAGAGTAAATAAATATGATATACATGCATATATAAATACATACATACATGCATATATACATATGCATGATAACATAAATTATCTAAAATTCTATACAAACAATCCTGTACATGAACAAAATCACAACATCAAATCTCTACCATAACATACATAATTATTAATGACGTTTATTTCTGCATTAACATTAAGAATTTTGTCTCTAGGCATTGTAGGATAGTATGGTGTTACACCAAAGGTGGACCTTACCTCTGGCGACGGAGCACTTGGATTCTGTTCACTGATATATATATATATATATATATATATATATATATATATATATATATATATATATATATATATATATATATAACAAATAGACATCTTAGGCTTTGTAGTGGTTATCAGCATTATCAAATATGTCGATGTCGTGCCGAGCTCTGCGTTTGTCTTCGAGATACCTTGCCAATGGCAACGAAGGTACACTTTGGACATAATGCAGAGGCTTCGCCGCGTGTTGTAGCTTTGATTGCTATCAGACAGTTACTTGCAAAGTGATAACAAGAGATTGGAATTATTAGCTTTACAACTTTTTTGATATCCGTGGTTGACGATGGGCTACTTGTAAAATTCAATAGCTTTTCAAAAGCATCATGTAGACAACAGTAAGAACATATCTTAATGTTGCATGGTAAATGATGTTGATGATGCTTTCAGTTTCAGTGGACATTTGTCTGAAGGGATATGTTATTTATTGCCAAGAAAGTTAAAGTAATTTAGCATTGTATATTTGATTTTATCTTTGTTTGTGCAGTGCTAACAATTTGGTCTGGTATGGGACAATGACAATGACAAATTCTTTATTACACTCAGGTTGCAATACGCAGCATATGAGGTAAAATATTAGTATCTCACTTTGCATGCCTGTACATCAGCCTCGGAGAATATAATGTTTTCCACAGTAATTGCAATTTAACTCAGATTGACAGCAATTTCACAATCAATACTCCAATGGAATACTAACAAGTACAAACTTAAATACATGGATGTTGACATAATTGGAAAGACAGGATATAAATTACGATACACGGAACACAAATTAATATGTAGTAAACTCATTATTTTATAATGATGAACCTATGGTACTTTTCTGTTCCTGAAAATAAAATGGAAAGAACAACATCGATTAAAGATGATTAGAAATTAAAGCAATTTTGATAAAATAATATAATTCCTTTTTAGAGAGTTTTCTTAAAACGTTAACTTTTTCAGAATAATTATTTAAACTTTGGTACATTTGGTCTGATACAGGAGTGTTTGGGTAGTAGTTGCTTTCTTTGTTCTCTGAAATAGCTGAATTCAAGGAGATAATGACATTCATCACCCACGCAGTTTTGCAAGCAACTTTTGCACAATCTTTCATTTCCAGGCAAATTTTCCCATCATCCCTTCTTTATAAGTAAGCAATGATTACATGTTCGAAATTTTATTATATTTACCATATATTTTTTATTAAGTATTTTAATAAATAATGTTCTAATTTTAATTCGGTTTTAAAAATTCTATATATATATAATGACACAAAAATTGATAACGGCGCAAATACAAAACAGTTTCCCAACGTTTCGAGCTAAACAACCTCTTCGTTAGGAGAAGAAACACTTTTACATCCACATAACAAACACTAAACACAAACGCCAAGAAGACTTGTTGACACCTACATGTTTAAATGACGGGGAAATAAACAAACAAAGGATAAACAATAGAAGAAAGAAAGAAGACAAAATAAACAAACGGTCTAAAACGGGTAAACTGTATATCTATGTTATGATGCCATCAGCTCAACAAATCAACAAAGTTGTGTTAAAAAAATTCAAAGAAGTGTTTATCGTGCGTATCACGCAGAGGACCAAAGTGTTTTGACCTAATTCCAGGCTTAGAACAAAGGACTGACACCGTGCGCAGCGATAAATCAACGCCATCATCAAAATGAGCAAAGGAAATTATACCCAGGTAAAAGTTATGCATGGAGGTACTAAGGAAGTATGTCAAGAGCATGGTATAGCAGGATAGAGGACAAGAGTACAAATAATATATATATATATATATATATATATATATATATATATATATATATATATATGTATGTATGTATTACAAGGTCAGTCTACAACGGTTCGAGAAAACGGACATAAAATTTATGAAAAACAAAGTCCGATTTGAAAAAGAACATGGTGGCTCACTATATGAAATAGCTGTTTTTGATTCAAACATGAATGTCAAACCGTGACAAATCAAAAAGCCTTCGTGCGTTTGAAAGGATTGAAACAGTGGTGCAAATTGCTGACAATAACGGTTAATATTGTAGAAAGTTGTTCTCTTGGATTGTTGATAATGCCTAAATCAATTTGTCAAGCGTACATTATTCTCCGGACGTTTCTTATGCCGCTTCAAATGGTTGAGAAATAACAGTATTTAGGACGTCTTTATTACGATCCTGAAATTACAGTTCTTTGTACAGATATCAATCAATTATGGGAACAAATTAAAGGTGAGAAAATAAAATATAATACGCGTTTTTTACAAACAAGGTTCACTGAGTAATCTACATACACTTTAAACAAGCAAGCTACAAAAACGTGTTCCCTGCAGAAGGATATATTTTAGTCACACGGAAAATGAGAAATAGCCATCAAAAGAATGACTGATCTCGCGACGAATGAAGCTATTACACGTTTAAGATTATGATATTTTTGCAAGTTCATATTCAGTGACCTTGACCTTGTGACTAAATCAATAGGATTCTACGTTTACCGCCAGGTTAAGCCACATTTCAGGTTCGATATTAAAGAAAGCAGCAAACTAAAGTTATATTGCGGAAACCACCTTGTCTACGGACGGATGATTTAAATCCCTGTTGTGGGATAAAATGTATATTTTGTTATCAGCGCATTGATAAACTATGAATACAATAATTGTCATTCTATTTCAATAATTGTTGTCATTTATAAACCTAGCCTTTATGTAAAGTAAATTGAATAACCAGACATTATCAGCTATGTGGGAAATAAAGACATTTTCCTACATGTTTTGTTGTATAGGGTAGGGGGAGGCACTGTAGCAAATTTCAGTAATAACGTTCATTCTTTTTAAATATAGTCTTGGTGTGAATTGATTTATTTGATATCATCAGTTTTGTATGTGGAAGAACCTGTCTATAATTCTGTTTTCTTTGATAACCTAACATTCTTTAATAAATAAAAATTAATATATGCACTATATGTATATTTATATAACGGACTGATAAACAAATCCATTATAATGACAAGAAATCCTGAATGGTATAACTAATTGACAAGGCTTTACAAATATAGTCGTTGCTAAAGCCAATGTGTTGAGATGCTCCTCGTCCGTAAAAAATTCTTGATTATGCAGCTAATTATCAGAAAAATACTATTTTGTTGAACAATAAACAAAAAGTAAATTAAGTTGAGCTGTAGTTACATATTTAAGGAGAAATGTACTTAAAATCCCTATAAGCCTGTGCACAATGCCGTTTTAGTCTTTAAGTAATGGCGGATTTGCATCTGCGTAGTATCTACTACGAAACACCTGGAATGTAACATGTCGGACAATGATGTATTGAGTCACGCACTCAAGATTCCACTGATGGATGCCTAGTGACGTGAGATTTATTGACTGTCTGTTTGGTTGTATATCTCAGGCTTTTTATGACAATATTTTATGTTGTACAAAAACAATTCAATTGATTTTGCTCTCTACTCAGTGCACAATAAATGTTTGTGTATTCCCAATCCTGAATTGCTTATGATAAACTAGTTCTTGTTCCGTGATAGTTATAAGAAAATCTTAATGTACATACATATATACACACAAAAATTGCATGCATTCAAACTACACATATACATTCATTTGCACATAAATACCCACGTATACACATGCATTGATGTGTGTATATAAATGCATACATACATACATACATACATACATACATACATACATACATACATACATACATACATACATACATACATACATACATACATACATACATACATGTGTTCTCACAGTCTAATAAAATTGAGTGGATCCAAAACGACTTTCTGTTAACTCCGCTGTTTCCCGTCAGCTTCTCAGCCACACTTCAATTCACTTCAATTAAAGTTTCAACTACATGTACATTGTCACATCCGACTTTTAAAGATTACAGAGTGTTCTTGGCATATTTAAATCATGCGTGAGATTAATACAGGATCACACATGACGCATTTCAAATGTATGACACGAGTTGGATATATTTTTAAAGCGCCTTTTGCAAATACAGATTGAAATTAGTCGATATGTTTCATGAATATCATTTGGAATGAGCCCAAATGTTAGAGTCTGTATCTCACACTACACAAATACTGACTTTATTCAATGCATCCACAATATAGTGCAGTGAAGTGATTCTGATGTGCATTTAGATACTTCACATGTTATATGTTTGTCTTATAAGACGTCACGTCACTCGTGAATTCGACCTTCATGCTAGAGTCGAATTTCACGAATGATGTCACGACGTTATATAAAACAAAGATGCAATGTCCGAAAGATCCAAATATACATTCTGATTTTTCCATTTCTTGTTTGCTCTCTAGCTTCCCTATTTCTTGAAAATGTTAACAGTTCGAGAGCTTACCAACTGAGATTCTAAGTTCAAAGCCAGAGCCTTCAATATGCAACATCTTATGTAGAAGAACAAACTGCTCACTTTGTTTTATTCTAGAAAGGACATACGTTAATAACTTTTAAATAGCAAACTAATAAAAAAAATCAAAATTTTCTTTCGCTGAGTCAGAAAACTGCAACTAACACCTTTGAAAATAAAATCTTTAAAGAGCATTGTCATGAGTGCAGTAAAAGATCGAATAATCAGTGAAGTCTGAGTTGCTGAGTGGGTGGATGATTGAATGTTTTATTACTTAATACAATAGAAACTACACAAGGAGTAAGTCGACATTTTTTAAGGTAACATTGGATTATTTGTAAATTGTTCATGTGGAAAGGGTTAGGAGAATATGAAATAGAAACAGAACTTCAGATAAGTAAACTTAAAACAAGACAGATATTAAAATATATCTGTGTGCATTACTTATGACAATGAACTTTACTTTCAAATATTAGGTCCGAAACGAGTTTATCAGGCGTATAATACCTCCATTTACCTAATAATTACAATGACCTTACCAAACAGTGTTTCTTGTTTTGTTTCTTTTAGATTTGTGACAGAGGTTTCAAAGCTCCTAAAAGTACCAACAGGAAAGCACGGTCTGGAAATGCGCAGCTTGGCCCTTTTCTCTCCCCTCTTTATTTTAACCTTGAGGGACTTCACGTTGGAGTTGAAGCTCGACGACAGGGAGATAACTAGTGATGAATATCTAGAAGACTTCTGCCTAAGCTTACAACTAGAAAACAGCGAAAAAGCCTGTATAATGAATCAGACCCGACTTTGTCTGAAAAATTATTTCAGCAGGAGGAAATGCTTTACATTTGCGCAACCAGGGGGACCAAAGATACTACAAAAATTAGAAGAATTCCATGACGATGACTTGGATAAAGACTTCATTGCGGAATCCAAGAAATTTATTGACTTTGTTTTCAAAAAAACTCCTCCAAAAGAAATCGAAAATGGCCAGCCAATTAATGGAGAAAGTAAATCAAAATTCATATCAACAGTTGACTTTATTGATCATAAAAATATTAAATATTAATAAGAATATTTATATGATTCATCATGAATTTCATACATATCGGTATGGAAATTTTGACATAGTGCAATCAATGTTCACGTTATTAGCAAACGTGTCAGATTGTGAAACAGTAACCTTTCAGATGGAATAAAATTACTTGAAAAATTAAAAAATTTAACAAAAAAAGACAACAACATTACGAACTTTGAAATTCAAGAAGCCGTTGCAACACCGTAATATATATTACACTTAAATGTAATGGAGATATAAAAATACTGTTCATTTATTGGTTTGGTTGGCTTTTTGCTGTAAACATATTTTATTGGCATATTTACAGCATATGGGATCGGGCAACATTTTCTCACAACTTAGCAACAGTCCATTTTTAAACTCAAACTCGGGATGAGCTCGGGAAATAACATCACTTCAGTGTTTGAAAAGTTAAATCTTACTAGCCATTGTTTGAACCATTGTTCTGCACTTTTAATATCAGAGCTAAGCACACATTATATGTCGTTGTTACTAGATGAAAAGTAAACTTGTGATTTATCACCAGCAAAAAGTCTTTTGACAGTCATCAGAAGTACTAACAAATACAATTTGAAGTCGGCCAGAAAGATAATTTTTAGCCAACTAATTAATTGAGAGTGTATTCCGTATATTTTCAGTTTGTACATGAAGTCTTTATGCCAGACACGATCAAAAGCCTTTGAAGCATCACAAAATAATATACATATATCTTTGTCTTTGTCTAGAACAGTAAGAATATTATGGTAGATATCTATAAACAGAAATATGGTCGATTTATAACCAGACTGATGTTTATCAAGGAGATTATTTTAATTCAAATAGTTGTAAATAAATCTAAATATAACTCATTTTATTATCTTTCCAACACAGCTTAACAAAGGAATAGGTCGGTAATTTGACGGATCGTTTGGACTTTCTGAGATCTCGCATTACAATGGCTTCTTTCTAAATATTTGGAGTTGTCTGTTCTCTTAATGATTTATTTAATAAGATACACAGAAGTTTAGCAGTAGCTGAGGAGGCACCATTTAACATTCGATGACTAATCTTATCAGGTTCACAATCTTTTTGACTAGGTATAGTTGTTATAATATCTAGAATATTTTATTCTATAATTTTCATTTCTGATAGTTTTACACTTTTCTTGTAATATATTTCGGGTAGTTCAACGTTGGCATTATCCACTTAGGATATATTAGTGCAAACATTGATTAAGCATTCAGCTTTTTCTACATCAGTAAATGATCTTACTATACTTCAGGTGTCTGTTGTGTATTTCATCTAGTTTTTCTTTAATTAAATGTTTAATTAGATGTCAATATGCCTTAAAGAGGGGGGGGGGGGTATCCCATGTTTTCAATTTTATCTTTTTTTTAAAAAATTCTTGGGGCAAATCTTTTCTGCTTGTTTATCTGATTTCTGAGTTTTCTATATTGTGACCATAGACGTTGATTATTCTTCTTTGTTGCTTTTCTTTTTGTACAATCGCGCTTTTATGCCATAGTTTACCGCGCGGGCGTGTTGTTGCGAGTTTAGAAGGCACACATCTTTTAAGAAAATCTTCAAAAAAGCAGCTTAATTGACGTTACGATAACTTTGGAATATACTTTCCCAGTTTATATTCAACTTAATCTCATTTTATTTGCTAAAATCTGCTTTGTTATAGAACCAGACATTTCTTTTGTAACTAAAACTAGGATCAGTTATTATTAAATTATTGACAGCTATTATTTCCGTGAGATTTCTCAAATTATGTTGAGCGAGTCATCGTTTAGATTCCCGAGTATAATAATATTGTTTTTAGAAAGACTAAGGGTACGACCAATGATAATATTTATGGACTCCTAGAAACTCGGTGCTGGTATATAAACTACTCATGTCAAATAATTGCAACGCTATGCAAGAAGTTCTATTCGTAAGCCTTCTAAAGTTATATCTGAGAGGTCCAACCGTGTTCTAAACTTTAACTTGTTGGTTACATAGACCATAACAATGTCAAAGCGATTGAACCTATCATGTCATATATCAGCATCTATGTAGAAAGTTTTCTGAAAACTACCCAAACAGTATGTTTAACACAAAACAACAGCAAGCAGTTTTATAAGCACATCCCCCCCACACAAACGTATATATATATATATATATATATATATATATATATATATATATATATATATATATATATAATATAATATAATATAATTGAAGACATATTCATATTTAAGCATATTCTTACAGGATTTGCAGTTCTGGTAGGTGTTTATGTTGAGGCAATTCGAACCGGAAAGATTCCTGACGCTGGGGACGCACTAAAAACAGTGGCTGAACAAGAGAACGCAAAGGCTATAGAGAAATGTGTGGAGATCTACGTGACTAAAATGACCAACACCCTTAACTTTCCTATACCTGATAAGAATTCACTGTCAGAGGCAAATCTTAAGTGTGGATGGGAAGCAATAACTTTTTTCCGGTCCAATTCCATCTGCGATACGGATAATTCCTATCTACGTAGGGCACATGTAAGTTCTCCTTCAAGATGACTAGCATCAGAAGTTGATCTTTCAACTTTAACACTTTTGTTTTTGTGGCTTTAACGACAACTAATAATATTTATTATTCCAAATCCATACGAGCGTTGTGTAAGATACATCTGTGTAAAGAACTCCTGCGCTGTTCGTCAAAAGTTTTTCTAAACCGAAACAGAAGTACGATTGTGTTTGTCATGAAGTACACTCGTCTCAGAAAGAGGGGCTTTGCTTACTTGATATAAACCAATTTTTTGACAACTTATTCGTCCCTAGCACATAATCTCTTAGCGACGAATGACCGATATGTAATAATCATCATCTGAGTCTACGTACCTCGATTGTAACTCTCGACCTAGGTTATACATGTCATCAGTGCACGTGACAAATCTTGATATGGGTCTTAATAAGAGCAATACTGATTTTCTTAAAGTTTCAGAAGATTTGTTTATAGTTTCATTATCTTGAATAACTGCACATAATTAATTGGAAACTTAATGCAAATTATCTTTCATACAAAAGACTATACAAATTAAATTGTTTCTTTTCAAAACGTTTAGACAAAGGAATACACTCACTTCAAGGAAACGGGCATAATGGCATCATTCGACAAAGTCTGTGATTCAACCACTTTTATATTTTGTTGTGTTTATATATTTTCCTAACTTGTCCTGCAGACTTGCTGACCAGAGGATATGTTAATTTTATTTTTTTGGAAGCAGCAAGGGTTTTGACACATTGATTCTCGACTTTATCAATTACAATCAACCTCAATCTCTCTCTCTCTCTCTCTCTCTCTCTCTCTCTCTCTCTCTCTCTCTCTTTCTCTCGCAATGATAAGTCAAGCATAATAATAACTTGCACCAAATGTAGATAACTTTAAATGTTTTAATTACCTCCTGTTTATATCACATTTCGCTTGGGATGCATGCTATGTAATGTGTTTCCTTTCTTTATTTAACCCAACTTTCACGTTTAAATCCCAAGGGTCTCTTTGGTTCTTTAATAAATACGATGAAAATAGAAGCTCATAAAAGAAGCAAGATCATGAATAGCTGCAATAGCGGCATAACTACATTTTGTTGCGGCCACTCGGCAATGATGTGAAGAGATTACTCCCTTCGTTAGTTTTGTTGTAGTGAATATTAACTCCGTTGGAAATGCAAGTATGTGTATATCTGTATGCGGTATAAAAAAAAAACATTTGTATGTTGTGTACATTTTTAAAAAAAAAAAACTTGGCAAGCCTCGTTTCTCTTTGATGAAACATTTAAGGATCTCCTGATATATCAAAGATACACAGCCCACATACTATGCACACACACGCACACACACACACACACACACACACACACACACACACACACACACACACACACACCGATGAAGCTAGTCAGAGAAACTGGCCAAGCGCTTTCGAGATCTATTCTGATTCTTTTTAAAGGCGGATGATACAAACAAAGAAAACTTGCAAGCACAAAAACCTAAACGAACTATGTATTTTCACACTGTTCTGTCACAGTAAAGGAAACGACATAATCTAATACTAATGTACCCCATTATATATATATATATATATATATATATATATATATATATATATATATATATATATATATATATATAAAGAGAGAAAGAGATGTGTGTGTTTTATCCTAGATATTGCAAAACAAGAGATTTTGTTATATACATCATCTGTGGAAAAATAAATCTATTAAAATATAGAAAGATATGGTAAATGACAATTAATTAATATAGTTCCTTTTACAGTAAGTCGAAACAAGATCATCCTTTTATTGGTCATTTTGACCGTTTCATATCAGTTAAAAAACAAAATATAAATTGACGTGTTTTTGGTATGTGATGCAATCACATATTGGTGATTGATAGTGAATTGTGATAATAAAGAAATTATAATTTTGGTACACGTATTATCCGCACTACTTTCCAAGGAACCGAAAATTTCAAATCTTATCACACTGCAAATCTCGCTTGCAACCAGGCAGAGTTATTGCAGAGTGGTTCATTGATGAATTGCTAAATGTTGTTAGTGCTTTCCATATTTGCTCATTTTGAAAACAATAATCTTTCCTTTCTTTACTTTCTTTCTCTCAGGAGCGGATAATGTCCGAGTACGAAAGTATTAGAAGCAGGGATGAGGAGGAATCCATGCGAAAATCGCAAGAAGAGCTGAGAAAGCTGAATGCAGAAATTCAGCAGAACATCAAAAGTGGTCGCTATTTGTCTAATGGCGGTTATGACTCATATACAAAAGACATAGCAAAATTGAAGGCCAGTTATGACAATCTACCTGGCCTGGGATGCAAGGTAATGTCCAACATTCCTTGCTCTTTTTGCTTTAAAGTTTCTTAACTTTCAGTAATGTCAGCATTTCAAGTCAAACATCTTCATTTGCCCATTGCCATATATTGCTATCAATTTGACGAAACAAGTTGGCTTTGGTCCCTACATATATCTTTGACATTTGGAACTGCGTGGGCATGTTTGTGTAGAAGAGTGCACACTAGTTTGTTAAAAGAAATCAATATTTCATAGTATCTTCAATCAAGTTTACCGCCATTAAATAATTTCAAATGTTTAATTTTACTATTAAGAAATATCTAACACTACTTTGCTCCTCATAAGTAGTTTTTGGGATCATGCTAGGTGATCGCTGACCTTTGTGGTGTACGGGACGCAAACATTGGTATCTAACTGATTATGCACATAAGAAGGTCTGAAGATTTGCTTGGGTGTCAATGTTTCCGTATGATCTCTTGTAGATCCGGGGCATTGGGGTTTTATGCTATCGCGAAAAGAATTAATGTATTGGCTTATTTGGTTTTGTTCCTTATGAGACTGTTACTGTCCTTTCCATAGTCGAGAGTAGGAAAAGAGATCTGCAAAATATATGCAGCCTCTCCATGTGGATAGTACATAGGAAAGAAACAGGTTATCGCCCACAGGGAGAAGCAGCAAATATTTGAAGATCTCTTTTCTACTCTCGAAAATTGAAAATTTTTGCTTATTGCTTAAGACTACTAGAAAAAATAGCCCGTTAGTGCTGATGTTGGAGCTTGCGACCCACTGGTCATTAGTCGGATGCCCTACCGCCGAATCTATCCCGTATTATTTTTTATTTGCACACACGAGATTTCGTGTCATGCTTATTAATCCGTTAGCAGTATTATTATTTGTTTCTTCTTTTTTGTTCTTTTTCGTTTCTTTTATTAGAAGCTTTTTATTTTTGAGTTGGTCTTTTGATCTGCTTTTATGAGGCTAGCTTTCAGTACTAAGGTCTGCCCCAGTTATATATGTATGACGTTTAAGCTGATTCGCCGATTTTACTCATTTAAAATACTATAATTTCTAGACCATATGAAGACTGAATACACTTCCCGTCTGCTGAGATAAATAACTTTTTCATTAATAATATCTGCGCAAAATAGTCCCTGCGAAGCGCAGTTCTCCGTACTATCATAAATATATACAGTCCTATTAAAATATTTAAACATTTAACAAATTCCGTACATGTTGTACTAAACACACAGAGAAAAAGTCATACAGATTTAATACCAAGCTGTTCTAAGATATTAACTGTCTTCATACATTTTTACAGTTTAATTATCACATAGAAAGAAATATTTACTATATTCTAAACAAAATGTACATTGTTATATGAAATAAGCGAATCAGTTCTGTTAACATGTATTTTAGTATAAAATCAAGTTTATGGGAACTGGCTTTCCTCGTAAACAAGCCAAGGTTATTGGAACGACAGGGAGAAACATACCGTATATAACGATCATAATTAGCGAAACATTTTTAGACAAATAATAATAAGGTAATGAAACCTTGAAATACAAACAAAGAACAGCCCAAGATATTATTTCCATATCGGTGACTTTATGACTTTATGTTAGTCACGCAGATAATACGTTTTAGGCAGATACAATTTATTTGCAAGCATATCAAAAGTTTAATAATGTTTAAAGATATTCTTTAACTGTGATAGATGTCTTCTCAAACTATGACCGGGATAAGAGAGTAATAACGAAAAAAATGAAGATGGCATGCATTATGTATTTATGTAAACACTTCAAGATAGCAAACCAGACAAAAATACAGTTCGATGAAGAAAAGGGATTTCATAACGACAGGAAATATAGAGCAAATAAAATATTGATTACTTTTCATTTCACTCAGACAAAAAAGCGTCTGTAGTGGATAGATTTAATCGAACTCTTAAGACTAGAATGTGGAAGCATTTTACTGAAACTGAAACAGGAATATTGCCAGATATATTGCAAAACCTTATAAATGAATAAACTAAATCATATTATCGATCTATAGACATGTCGCCAATTAAAGCAATCAATGCAGAAAATAGATCAAAAATATGGATAAACGTATTCGGTTGTCTTCCAACAGATGCATATGGAATGCCCAAACATATGATATGTGGGTAAGTAAGAATCTCAAAATATAAGTCTATTTTTGCTAAAGGCTATCTTCCTAATTTCATGGAAGATTTGTTTATAATGAGAGAAGTAACTTTAGGAGGTCACGTAGTATATAGATTAGAAGACTTAAAAGGAGAGAATGCTGATGGAATATTTACAAGGATGGGTTATCTCTACACGATAAGCAAGAGGATGTCTTCAAGAATAATGGAAAATAAAAAAAGTAAAACAAAAAATGATTGGCAACAAATATTTGCTGGTAAAACGGAAAGGGTATCTGCAATCTGTTAATAGTTGAGAGTCAGAAGGAAATGTTGTCTCACTGAAAAACCTAGCAAAGCGCAGCCCTGACGTCCCGTCCTAAAGTACGTACTATTTTATATAATTCTAAACAATTTAGTAGTTATATGTAAATAATTTACACTATATAATCTGTCATGCGCAGGGCTCGAAATTAACGCTCACACGCAATCCCGCGGTTAATGACTTTGCCGGCGGATCAAAACAACCCAGCAGTCACTAATCCGTTGGGGCAGTGAAATTACCGCCGGTCACGTATCATTATAGTTAAGAACTTAAGAAGTGGTCGTGACTCGGCAATATCTTTCATAGTTTATTGATCTGTGTATTGCGTTAATTAACTACCTACCAACATCCTGCAATTGACAACGTACAATAAATGTTCGCGGTGCAAATGGACAGGTGTTAGATCACTCATCCACTCATCAAGTAAATTAGTCTGTTTTTTGTTAAAACTGTTTTCGCTCACGTGGAACTAGCCTGGTATACTGCCCCCAAGCACTGATCTCATTAGTGATGATAACAAAATTTATAGGATCTCAGGTTAGCATTGACCAATTGGTTAAGGTCGCGTTCGCCAACTCGACGAATAATCCAGAATTATAGCGAACAATGTGTTTTAATAAACATTAAATATATTGTGTCATGACAATTGTACATACGTGGAAGTTTTTGCATGGTGCGGAGCCTCGACCTAAACGGCAGAAATTAGATGATGACAAGAGAGATCGCGATCGCAAATATGATCAAGAGAAGAGACTAAGAAAGTACCAGAAATGCTGGGATACTGAATGAATGCAAACGGTTTAAGCACACCGCAAGAAAGTCTGTGATACTGTGCGCTTTATGCACTGAGTATACTGACAAATACGAAAGTGCTCTGGATGCTTCATTCGTTGCTGGGCGTAAAACCTTTCATAAATCGTCCCTGGCATCGCACAATGCAAGCTCCCTACACATTATGGCAGAGGGACACGTGAAATCAAAGCAGAAAGTTGGTTCCTCAGAAGCAGAGCAAATTGTGATATCTTTGAACAAGAGCGTTTTGAAGAAGTTTGAACATGAACTTCAACTTTTCAATAAAAATGTATTAGACCAGTTTGAATAACAGAAAGAGAAATAGACCGACATGTATATCTTTTAATCATATTTTGAAGAGACATTTGTCATTGTTGTGGAATAAACAATTTATCAAGATTGATTTCATCTCAAGTCAGCAAACATAAAAATAACTCTTTTGTAAAAAGTGCTTGAATCTTTTAAATTCTGAATTAAAATAGCAAGAACAGAAAAGATCAAGGAACGAAACATCTAACACAATAGATATAATGCCAAAAGAGAGTTCTGAAGTTAAATTTTTAAACAAACTACCAAAATTAACTAAAGGCTCCTTTTGTTGTTTATTGTGATTTTGAAAGTATTCTTGAGACAGTAAGTACTGGGTTAGGAAATCGGCTGGAGTCAAATATGTCATGACAATAAAACAGCAAAACACATACTAGCAGGCTTTTGTCCTAATCTTAAATCAACGGAGAGAATGTCAGTACTGCTTCGCGCAACTTCTTTGAACCGATACTTTACAGAGAAAAAGACTGTGTAGTTAACCTTTCTTAATATTTAGATTCAATTTCAAAATTTGTTTATCAAGAGCTAAGACCAAATAACGCTGCTGAAATGATATTCAGTAATAAAGACAAAATGCATTATAATTCCGCTACTATATGTCATATCTGTGAAAAGACTTTGAAATCGACGAAGAAAACCATCAAGTAAGAGATCATGATCACTTAAGTGGAAAATATAAAGATCCAGCACATGTATAGTGCAATTTGAATTATAAATATCCAAAATATATTCTACTATTTATTCATAATTTGTTTGTATACGAACATTATCCAAGTCTTAGTAAAAACTCGGTTAAGATCAAGATGTATCAATAATACCAAATAGCGATGAAAAAAATATGGTTTAATAAGGATATATATATGTATATATATATATATATATATATATATATATATATATATATATATATATATATATATATA
Organism: Margaritifera margaritifera; assembly: GCA_029931535.1. Lineage (NCBI taxonomy): Eukaryota > Metazoa > Mollusca > Bivalvia > Unionida > Margaritiferidae > Margaritifera > Margaritifera margaritifera. The sequence goes on along the minus strand of JAQPZY010001658.1, from coordinate 5,541,535 downwards.
TACTATCCCGTACATATTTAGCAGTGGGGCATCAGGGAAACATCCCACTGACTACCTCACAATGCATTATAAGTGTGAGTTTGTATAGAGGAAATAATATATAGTTAACAGTAGGACACTTAGTTAATTTAAAAGGCAAGAAAAGCTATTCATTCTAATCACTCTTATATATAAGCTCATATTCATGAATCCATTTCAATATTAATGATGGGTTTTAATTTTTGATGTATTATTTTACAGCACTTTATTTCCTTAATGAGCAACATAACAGACTTATATATTTGAATCAATGTTTATATCAAGTTTGTTAGAAAAAGACTGGATGGCTGTGAGCATGCATTGAAATTCTAAAATGTTTACATGCATTCGAGAAAGTATCTATATTAATCCATAAACCGTCTTCATTGACTAAATCGTTCACATACGAAATTCCCTTTTTCACGCAGTGCATGTACAGACACACTAAAATTTCATCCATTCTGGAGTTTTAAGAAAATCGTCCGAGTCCTCTACAGTATATTTATCATGTAATGCAATATATTCTGTAATGCATCTGTCCAGAATGCATTCTTATAGTTGATAGATTTGAGAAAGAAAGCAACCAAGAGGTTTTCCTAGGACAATACGATTTCTAGACAGTTATCGGTTATTGGGTCAATCAATCACTACAGCAAATCTGTATATATTTAAATTCACAGAAACAATAACGCATCTCGAGGAAATGAAGACCGTATTTTTTTATAAATGATCCGTATCCATACGAATATATGGATTCATATGAAACATTGAATGAAACTAAATCCCTACCAATCGAGAAATCTTTTTTAAAACTCACCGAATCAGGAAGTAGTGAAGAGGATTACCAGTATGTAAAAGACGTAAATGAAACATTTCGATTCCAATTCTCTTGGCGATCGTCAAGACTAGTGCATAAAGATAGTTTTGAAGAATTTAGATATGTGTGCCTGAATAATTATAAACTAGCCCCATCACATTATTCTAGTCTACCAGGATAAGCTAATGATGCAAGTTTGAAAATAAGTCAGGTGGAATTAGAATAGCAAACCGATTATGATATGTTTTAATAATTGAATCTGGAATCAGAGGATGAATAAGTATGATACCTAATAGATATGCTAAAGCAATTCATGGGTATTATAACAAAACTAACAATAACCAAACCTTGAATAATACTTGCAACGTTCTAAATAATTGAGAATACGATACATCAAGGTGAAGGTAATATATTATGTACCTAACGCCTACGCTTTCTATGTCTGGAACATGTGACAATCCATGTCCGCTAGAAACCTTAAACAGGCAGGCGAGGAATAAATAAAACAAATGATGTCTTGAAGTGATTGTCATGAAACTATCGGAATTCTAGAAGTAGATTTCGAAGTACCTAGAGATTTGCATGGCTATTACAAACATTATCCTTTTGGCATCAGGAAAACTAATTCCTAATGAGGACTTATCTCCACTACATAACTAAATTGGGAGAGGATAAAAAGGCCACACAACTTTATTAAAGTCCAACCATAAACAATGGTGATCAAGATAAAAATTGTTTTAAAAAATATTACTATGGGTGTCTTTTTTCTGTTTATCGCGGAAAAATTAACATGCTTCTGTAAATTGCTGATCCAGCATATACTCCCGTGTATAAACATGTTACGTAATTCTTCCTCAGTAATCATTGCTTTTTTGTATTGATGGATTAAAATACTTCTCTGGAACTGGTTTTTATCTTTCGCACAGTATTAAGAATCACTTTAGATTCATTCTTGGTGAATCAATTAATACCCTTGTTAAAGTTGTATTTGCAGCTATATCAATAATTCTCTTTCTTGTGATATAAACGCATTAAAAAGCAATTCCATTTCTGTACATATCGATTATATAATATATAATTATAATATATAATTAGGAAATAGCTCAAAAGCAGCCCTTCTAGTATTAGTGCATCTGACAATTACTTTAATACTTTAGCCAATATATCATTTACAAAATTTTTATATGCTTTCTTCATTCTTTAAAATCTATTTTATCCAACCCCTTATACTTAAGTGTTTGCCATTTATTTTCTTGTAAATAGAACATTTACTATACTCATTTTTATTCCTGTCTGTAGGTTTCTGTTATTTCTTCATATGCAAAGGAGTCCCGTCCCGTAACGAAATTGTTAAGATTCAAAAAAGTCTAATTCTTTTTCAAGTTGATTTTGGTTAATTTAAATAGTGTAAAATGGCTGCAAGTGGTTTACATTAGATGGTTGAATAACCTTCTCAAAAACATGATAATCTTCCTGATGATGATCCTATTAATGGTCTTAATAGTGATACTACTATTCGTGATCCTACTGCTGATACTACTCATGGTCCTACTATAACAGTTCAGTGATAAGTTATTGATCTATTAAAAAAAGATATCATACATCATTTGCAGTTAAATCAAGAACAGTACAGCTTAAATATTTTCTTAGAATTATAGATAAACTATTATATTAAAAAGAATTTAGTAAATGTGCTGTTCAACCCCCCCCCCCGCCCCCCAATAAAAATTATTATTTAAATATACGTAAAGACTGAAATAAGTCTTTGGAATTAATAGGTTGGAAAAAAGTGGAAATATGTGGACTAAAGCAGAAGAAATCGTAACAATATAGATAACTACATTTATAGATAATACAATGAGGCAACACAGATAAAAGAAATTGTTCCTGAAACAGCTTTGTTAGAATCATGAAATCATATAGCAGAAATGTATTAGAATTTAAATAAGGGACATATTCATTCTACGAATAAAATTCAAAAATTAAAAACTGACCAAGAAAGACCTATGACCATAGAAGGTAATAATCATAGAGGGCTTAATAATCAATAATATAGAGAATTAAAATGCTATGAGACTGCTGTTGATGCTCTCAATTCAAAAATATTAATATTGAAAACAGAACTTGAGTTGAATGGGAACAATATAAAAATAAAAAGAGATATTGCTAAAGAATAAGATACAACTAATAAAGCTAAATTAAATGATTTATTACAAAGTTATGAAAATAGCTTAAAAGGCCGCACATCAATGCCTGATATCATTGATAGTATGAGAATATGTATTTTTACATCGGCCTGAATTTTATTTATTTAATAGCTCGAGATGTCATTTTGCTAATTCTTGCATCAACTAGTTTGTTCTTTGCAATTGTACTAAAACGTTTATTGTAGAATAATACATTTTTTTAAAAAACATTGTGACAGCTCCTGCAAGCATAGACATAATAATAAATATTTGTTCTTTGTTTTATGATCTATATTATCAGTCATATTAGCTGTTGATTTGTCGACATAATTCTTATTAGTATTATCATTTGTGTTGTTTGTCTCTTAACCATTTATTACAGGCAGTATATCAGCTTCTGCCACGTCGGTATTAACATCAGTGTTTACTCATAGTTTAAATGAATCCGATGATTTTTGTTAATTGTTATTATAACTACCTGTGGTATATATTATCATTACCATAACACTTGGTGTAAAAAATACGTCATCACCAAAAACTGCTTGGTCTAACTTTCGTATATGAAAATAAATTCTTAAAATCCTTTTTTAATGTTTTCATCTGAATTATAAACTTCTTCACCTAAAAATAAGTATTCAAACACTTATTTACTGTGTCAGGAACAGTATATTCAGACTCCGTAATAGGTTTTCTACTTTGTACTTGACCACCTAAACTAGAAATCACATATGATCTAATACTCTGATTTAGATGGGTTATTCCTTCGTTTATTGGTCCCTTAACTTCTTCGCTTATTGATCCCTTAACTTCTTGAAGCAATAAATAAGTCATTCCTATTTCTTCTTCCTTGAAGTAGAAGACAAGAGTGAATACAAAATACCCACTCCAAATCAACAAAAATAAATATTTTACTCGATCAACAATATCTATTAAAGATCCATTAAAGATTTATATATACTTTGTTTTAGAAAAACGATGCATTAGTGATGTTTATCAATCTACAGTGGGCCGAGGCAGAGACTATTTTAAAGGCTGAAGGTACACTCACGCAGAAACGTATGCACAAACAATCGAGCACATACATTATATATATATATATATATATATATATATATATATATATATATATATATATATATATATATATCTATATATATATATATATATATATATATATATACGCACACACACATTACAATGAGTGCAAATACATCGAATGTATGGGGAATTTCGTGTGTCAAAATGAAAATATATGATTGAAAATGAGACATATCACTATGTAGAAAGTCTAGTTTTTCCCATTCTTAGCTTGCTTTTCGAAATCTACGAATCAACTTTTGAGATGGCCTAAGCGGCATTCAGACAAACGCAACATGAAAACACAAAATAAAGATTGAGTACTTTACTTTATTAAACCAACAGAAGCTATGGTTATCATTTTTTATTGATTGTTGTTTACTTTTATTCCTGTTGATTAATGTCCACAAGTTTGAATGTTCTTATGCACCGAATCCAGTATATTTTCTTTTTTTTCTTCTTGTGAAGATTCAGCTTGTTACTGGACTACACTTATCGCTAGAGCATATCCTACTGATGCTCAGTGATTAGCTTAATTGGGTATTTTGAAATTCCATATGAACGTATATTCTAAATCAATCAATCCTATATAATTCTTTACCCGTGAGTCTCGCTGCTGTTTCTCGACATCAACGTTTCTCTATTGCCTCATACTACTTCGATATACGGTCTCAACGTAAAATGTTTTGACCAAAGCAGTTGCAAGAAATTCGTGAGAGACGGGTGATGTGATGGATGCAATATATATATATATATATATATATATATATATATATATATATATATATATATTAACGATTAGCGGTCTGGCTCTAAAAGAATGTACTTTTGTTTCTCAAAAAACAAAAACATTGTGTAACGGCATTTCGGATAGATGGCATTTTTACTCTCATTTTGTTTTCTTGCAGTAGTATTGAATAGGATATACGTTTGCTGTTCTGGATTTGTTTAATTTGATAGATAAACTGAGAGAGAAAGTGAGAGTGAGATGGTGCTAATTCCTTTTAGTCCTTTTAATCTGTAATTACAGTGAAGATGACAATGGATGCTGCAGCAAAATGTCAACAACAAGAAGTGACACGTTTAAAGAGTCTGTATGAACAGAAAGATCATTTAGTAAAGAGCCAAGAAAAAAGTATCCAGGAAACAAATGCAGAGCTGACAAAACTTAAGGAAGAAAATAAGAGGGGCTTTTGGAATCGGATTGCAGGAAGCTGGATGAATTTTAAAAGGTCTTAAACTGAGCCTCTTAAACATAACTTTGAATTAATCATACATATATTCAAAAAGCTTCCGGAAAGAATAGGCATTTGTCTGTCCAGGACTGTGATGTGACAATGTTCTTGATTGTAGAGTTGATATTAAACTCTCATGTCTTTAATTTACAATGAGGCTATGTTTTTATATGTTGTTTTCGCCTTTGGATACATTGATCATTCTTATATTTAATTTAGAAATTAAATGAAGGTAATTGGTAAATGGAGCAAAATGAACTATATCTACACTTTATTTATGAATATTAAATCGTTCATGTATAATTTTAAATGACTTCAAGCATAATTAAAAACCATAAAAGGTATAAAAGTAAATGAGGTTTTAATACTTCTTTTATCATTGATATGTTTAATACAGCGAATAATATTTACTTAGGTACTTTAAGGAATTATTTACAAACATATCAATAAATTTTTTAACAATCCTCTGGTTTTCTTAACAAAAGGTTGAACTGATTTAATGGCTTTACAATTGAGATCAAACGGTTGAGATGAACCTTGAAGTAGCAGGTCAGTCGTCCCAGGCAAAAGTATGTGATTAAGATTTAGGCATAGGATCCTGTGTTGATTTGCATAACGGATACACCTTTAGAATAATAGAATAGAGTTTCGCGCACCTCTCTACAATTACATAATGATGATTGAATCACATGGTTTTGGAAAAAAATTATATTTATAGCACTAGAGTTATTTCTAATTCTTGCAAGGAGGATATGATATTTCTTCTTACCACGTGTATAGTATTAGGGTGATTCACATTTTTCACAAGTTATAAGTCGTCTAAATTCACCAATTTATGGGGCAAGTCTTATGTTTTCTGGAAATTGCTACCCAGAGATAAGGTCAAAATAATAAATGACCTGCTTCATATTTTTCATCTAAAATTTAGAACTTCGAAATTAAATATATTTCTTCGATTATAACGAGTTAGATCGGTAGGGAGAAGTTGTGATAGTTCATAAACAATAAATCAGCATTGACTACTTAAAATTTTATAAAAGATATATAGCTTATGAAAGTATCGCTTTCGCAAAGTGTTGCCTACCAGTTTCTCCATACAAGTTTTCAATTTTGATACTTCTGGTAAGTCAAGTAACAATTCACGTTGCCCTTAATTTAAATTTTCTAATTCTGTCTAAGTCTTCTTGAGAACAACCGTCCCAGACAATATTATGCTCAAATTAAACTTCGTCCTGTAAATGACAAGTATATTTTTTCTAAAGACTTCATGGGTAATATGTAATCTCTTAATTGACTCTACCATTTTGGGTACAGAATTATATAGGTCGTTTATATGTGATAACCATTTTCCATCATTACAGAACATTACTCCCAAATGTTTATGACATTGTGCAAAGCTAAGTATTTCGTTGTTATTTGTGATGAAAACTGATAATCTAGTAGTAAAGAGCATCACCTAGGCTCTGTTGGGATTAAACGTTACTAGCTATTATTTAGACCAAGATCAGTGTTCAAACATATTCGATTTCATCATTATTGTTTGACGCTAATGCTAAAAACTCAATCGTCGGAACTTTTAACCATAAAAATAACATATTTGTTATTTGTATCAAAACCCTTGTCTTTCTTGGGCCTCACCGAATCATGCTCCGCTCAATAATTGAATATACGAAAATATTTATACAAAAAGCATCACAAAACGTACAGTTACGCGTGTTCGGATTATTTTATTAAAATTACGAGATGATAAAAACTGAATTATCTATTCTTACATAAGGCAAATATCGTGAAGAAAGTCACTTTAATTTGTGATATAAACACTCCAATGCCCTCAAGAAACTGTGCCTGTTCTTCATTGTAAGCAAGAGACCCTTTCCTTTTGAAGCATTCATCAAATTGAAGAGAGATCAGAATAACCTACTTTATAGGATGCTACTTGATGCTTCGAAGTGCATGTATGGCATTTACATAATTTTAAGCTTCATGGGACATTACTAGAAGTTGGGGGGGGGGGGTAGTTTTTTTTGTATAGATATGTATATATGGCCTTATACTGATATATTGCGTCACATTTTGCCTTATTAAATCTAGAGCTTTTTTTACTACCCAACCCTAGAACAAATATTTTCTACGAGTCAGTTTCAAAACGTTTCATACATTATCAAGATTTTCAACTTACTATTTATATAACGCTCTATTGTAATAATATGCTAGTATCTCCTCTTTTTTTTTTTTTTGGTTCAGGTACGGTAGTTCAATTCAGTCAAGCACAGATAGCTAGATAACAGATAAATTTTAAAATCTTCTGTGGCTTATTATTTCAGATTTTCCTGTCATTTTTATCCTAGATGTCATTTTAAAATGTCGCTTGCTAACCTTTGGCCACCTTGGTTGATTAATGTATCCATTTTTTTATATTTTGTAGCTTTTAAAAACGATTCAAAGGGTTTTCTTTGCTTGAATACAATCACGCATCATATATTAGTTTTAGTTTTTGTTATATAAAAAATATAACAAATAAGAAATCAGAATGGAAGGAGGACAATAATTGTACTTCTATTTAGAATGGTCGATGAGGCACTGTAGCAACAATCTTTTAAAAAGGAAACATGCATGTTTGAGAAGAGAATAAAATTAAAATGATAGCTTGGATTTTTGTTGTCACTCATCTTTTTCCTTGACCGTAGTTAATATACATTGACATAAAGTACACACAATTTCGTGATATTCATACGGTTATATATATATATATATATATATATATATATATATATATATATATACGTTTGTGTGTCTGCTAAAATTGTGCATGGTAAACATTCTGTCCAAGAAAATTGCATAATAATTGATGGTGTAGTTAACGTGGAGCTGAACTGTTTACGTGTATGAATCAACATTTATGTGATTTTCATTACTTGGTATTTTGCTAATCGCATTTGCCTGCTTGTAAGAGATAATATTCAATAAGATTAAGGTTATACAAACCACATCTTGATAAGCTGAAGAACAAATATAATGCAAAACACTTTTTCGACATGTAGTTTGAATGAACGTGAGCATTATGAATGCTATCTCTTTTCGTAGCGTCATGTATTACATTGCTATGACAATTTCTACATTGCATTCACCTTATCGTGTTTTTCAAGTATATCATTTGTTGTGGCTGGCGATAATTTTGGGATATATATTCCTTTTTCCCTCTGGTTTCTTAATCAACATACATTGGCATGCACTGATTGTTTAACTCATTCATTCTCTGATGCGGTTTTTTTTTCTTTTTCTACATATATAACATTATATAAACTGATTATCTTTTTAAAAATTCACATGTTTTCATGCTCTTTGTTACATTGTCTAATGTAGTCTTCTTCAGTCATCTCAGAATGAGTGGTGTTATTTATTTATTTGTATAATAATTTCAGCCGGTTCCCAATTGTTGAACGTTTCACCATACCCTTTCCATTGTTCAAGTGCATACTTGTTACCGTTTATTCGTTTGGTCTTCAATGTCCGTTTAACTTTGCATGTGTCATCTTGTTTGCTGTATGAAGAAAACATTTTGTTGGCAAAACGCATACTAAATATTCTATTCCTTCAAGTCTTCAGGTTTGCAAACGATTGGATAACTTTTACTTGCCTGATTTTAAATATTTCATCGGTAAAGTTAGGAAGGTAGCCCTTATCCAAAATTGTTTTGTATGTCGAAAATATGTTTCCCCCATTTTAAATGTAGACGTACGAAAGGCATCATGTCTATGTAATTTGTGATGAATTATTGTATTCCTAAATTAACTTAAGTAAACGATGAACCCATTTTCTGGTTTCCTGTTGAAATATTTCCACATTCTGGCCTTTAGGGTGCTGATAAAACTTTCCAATACAGATGCACTTTTGTCTGAGTAAGTTGAAAAGTAGTTACTGTTTACCTTTTTTCCAGCAAATCCTTAACTTTCCTGTCGAAAAATTATTTGCCGGCACCAAAATGCATCGTTTAGGTTCTTATCGCTATGAACATTTGCTAAAGAGCAACATGTATATCCGTTTTTTTTCTCACTTTCTCAGCCCACGAGTATTTATTAGAAAGAATATATCACAGTCAAAATGCATTTATATCCTCTGTTATATTTTTATATGCTTGCATGTAATTATATCTACCTGCCGCTGGTCAGCTACTGGACTTGCGTAACTCTTTTGTAGGGAAATATTTTTCTCACCTGCATATGTAATGTTTAGGTAGATTGTTCAATTGACCATCAGCATATTTAATTTACTTTCAGTCCTGTTTAAATTGTTTCACCGATTAATTTATATTTGTCTAAACAATTGGATTTTTAGGATCGTAGTAAGTACGTCTTATACACTCTTCTTTGTCAGTCCTCACAGATGGAGAGGCGTATTTTTGATACGTAATTTTAAAGGAAATAAAAACATCCAGACAATACCTTATGCTTGATCAGATATCTTTAGGTGTTATTAATATCCCACCAGGATAAAATCTACAACAAAAGCTTTTATTGACAGAAATATATACACAAACAAATAAACAAATACAAAACATAGAAACACATGTGGCACTTTGATTTCTTTTCTAGAGATGTGGGTGGCCCTAAAAAGGACCGTTTATTTTTCTTCTTCCAATTCTTCCTCCCTGACCTCCATTTCTTCCACTATCTCTTCACCGAGACTATGAAGTTTAACATCTTAGGTTGCTTAGTCTCCTTATCAGGGGTCCTGTCTTCATCACTTCTTCCTCCATGATTTCATGGACAAGGCTTCTAGTTGTTTTCAGGGCCGTCACTTCTCTACTGACACAGTATAGGGTGGCCGGGTAACGCCTTTCAGTCTCTACCTTTTCTAAGAGATACTCCACTCTATCCATATAATCCACTGCTTCCTGTAAATCATACACTGCTTGCATTCTTATTTTGGTTAACGAGTCAACGATATGGTAAAACGACTGATGAACGCGTCACTTTATATGCTGGAGGTACGGACGTGAAGGAAAACATCCTTCACACCAAAAATATAAAATCCTATGACACATAAAAACACACCAATTGCGCGGACCTAAAAGAAACTCTTTTTAAATGTGTACACCAGGGTAAGGGAGTTATTATAGGCACACTCATTACAATCACACACCAAAAATACGTGTTTATAAGGGAAGGGGTTTTTCTTTAGTGGGGACACAAACATACACCAAAAATAACAAAAACACACATGTTTTAGGCAAATACGATTTCTTTTCTTAGAGATGTGGGTGACCCTGAAAAGGACCGTTTGGTTGGGTACACCTAGAGATGTCCACACCTCCCAGGTCTTGCTCCACAAGCCGCACTTCTCCCACTCCATCGATCTCCACCTCAGGGATTGATGGAGATAGGAAATGCTGAGGTAGGATGATGGGCTTCACCACCCCAATTTTCTGTTGCAGGGACAGGGAATGTTGTCTGCTGTGGTTGCTGACGCTACTGCTGCTGTTGCCTTCTCACCAGGGGTTTTATGATGCAGTAGGGGCGCACCCGTGACATCTTTTCTTTCTCCCGGCAGTTCTTCCTCTCCTCCATAACATCTTATTCCAAAATAGACATCACTACTTCATTTGAAAATTTTAAATTGAGTAGTGTTCCCTGGAATATTATCTTTTCTGGATCCAGTTCCTCGAGTTTATCCAGGAGGTGCCTAACATGTTCCAGGTGAACTATGGTATGCCTGAGTTTTTCTGTCCTATTACTACTCATTCTTCTTTGTTGACGGATCAACGTGGGTGGCCCTACTGGTGAACGTACCGCTTTATATACGTAAAGCACGGACGAGAAGGAAAACATCCCTTACCCAAAAAAATACAACCAATACACAGAAAACACAAACACTAAGTGCGCGGATCTAAAAAAAAACACGTTTTTAATTTTTTAACATAAGAAGCGAGTGTTCAAAGACACACTCTATACAAATATACACCAAACATACATTTGTATAAGGGAAAGGAATTTTTTGGTGTGAAAAAAGACAGGCACAAACATACACCCAACATGCAAACACATTTCTTTTCGCAGTCATGAGTAATTTTTTCTAAGAGATGTGGGTGGCCCTGAAAAAGACCGTTAAGTTTTTTGGTGATACTTTTAACTTCTGACAGGACGGCCACGTCTCACCACAGGTCTCACCGCAGCACAGGTGCGCTTCCTTGTGAAGGAGAAGAAGAAATCCTCACAGTCCATCTGACAGGACACTTCTCCTTCTTGTTATTGTTGCTGTTGTTGTTGCTGCCTTTGTTACTGCTGCTGCAGTCTTTGTCTCTCCTCCCATTCCTTTCTATCCCTGATGATCTCCTCTCGCAGGATTTCTTCCACCAGGTAATGTGCTATCTTGAGGAAAACGGTAAACTTCTTCTCCGTCTTCTTCTCAATCAAGTACCGCTCCACTCTGTGTATGTGCACCATAGCTTCATTTAATCTGGCAATTATGCTCATTCTTGTATTTGTTGATGGGTCAACGATGAATGGCGCAACTTTGTTTGTTTACTTGTTTGTTTACTTGTATTAGAGACGTGTTCGGCCATTCGGCCATGTACGTCTATGTACCCCCGAGCGCGCACTGCGCGCATTTTAGGGGTTGGGGGTTGGGTAATACACACCACTCCCTCGCTGCATGGTTTCCCCACTAATGGGGTTCATTTAAGGCGCGATTTGGGAGGGCGTGTAAATTTACTTCTACCTATACATAGGATTAGAGCCACGATGTTTACAGGTTGCATATACTTAACTGGATGTCTGGAGTGGTAGGCAGCATGGGCTTGGCATGGGAGGCGCGAAGCGTGACGAAGTATTGAAACGTCATGAACGTATATGATCAAATTCTGCCCAGTTAGCTAAGTCGGGCTGTCCCTATTACCAATTTTGTGTTAGCCACATTTGTAATTAGAATCAATCTACAAGGTTTAATACAATTTTCCTATTTTCTAACCATTTTAGGAATTTAGTGTACATAGTGTACTTTCATTTTTCCGAACTTATATAAAAAATTTCCGGGATAAAGTAGCCCTTTATTAACATTTTGTGATCTTAATTTGAAAACATTAAGTGATCGTTTTAGAACGGTTTACAATGGATCGTATTGGCGTGTTAGTAGTAGTTTGTATCGAAATGGGTTTTCAATGCCGAACAGAAAACCCTAAGGCAATTGAGGCAACTCATTTTAGCCCTTAGAAGTGCTGAGGTGTAACCTTTGTTGCTGGCACCAGGTATTTCCTCAGGTATTTGGGCCGCTCGAACTTCCGTCTGATGCAGTCCTTCATGCTGCCAGGGTCTATTAGGTCAGCAACCACTAGCTTCTTCATCGGCGGCCATACGGTGACGGGGTGTGACGACATCTTCCATGACTGCATTAATTCATTCAAAATTAGTACAGCTAGCGGGATTGGACACCCCCTATACGCCTCCCCAAGGGCTCGGATGTTTTCAGCTGCCTTGGCGAAGCCGCCGGATGTCTGTGTCTTGTTTAGAAACCCGTCAAATTTTAATCTCTTGGAGCATGCGGAGACCGTCCGGAAGTCTTCTATATGCCGTTTCGCTGCTTCCCTATCCTCTAACAGCTCACCCAGTCCCATTTCCATGGCTTGGTCGTTGAGGTATGCCGACACTTGTTGTTTGGGCGATGACAACTGAGGCTGTACCAGCCGGGTCTTTTTTGCCCTTGCTCTCGTTTCCGGTTGCATTGGCGGTGGTTCCTTTTTTCTTCGTCGCTGGCTGCGTCACTGCTGGTGTCTGGGCTTTTCTCCTCTCGGCCTCTAGTTTCCTTGTTACTTCTTGCGCCTCTTGCTTTCTTTTCTCTTCCTTTCTCTCCTCCTCCCTTCCCTGCCTTGCCCCCCGCTGAACTGGTGTCGATGTTTTTGGCAGTGGAGAATGCGACCTAGCCTCGGGCAATTTCGAGGCGAGGGGTGGCATAGTTATTGGTGGTGGAGGTACTGCTATCCTGGGTTCCACTGGGGTAAAGCTAGGTATCGGCTGAGTCTGCTCTTGTCGCTGCTTCTTTTGATCTTGCGATTTTCCTCCATGTTAAGATCTACTTGGGGGGCTACTTCTACTGTTTCTATTTTCGTTGGAATCCTCCTCCCATATAAGCAGATTAGTGGTTCTTCTTGCCTGAGCCCGTAGGCTTCACCCTGATGCAATCCTAAGACCTAAGCCCTGAATTCCATGCAAGGCGCGGGGCGGTATCATCGCTTCCATCTCTAATTCAAGTACTTATATGTGTTGCTTGTTGCTCTACTGACTGAATGACCAATGATGGCGCAACTGACGATGATACTTGAAATTAAGTCGTTTACGGCCATTTGGCCATGTACGACTATTTATCCCCACAGCATGCGAAGCACGCCGTGGGGAGTTAAGTGTGTGGTAAGCACACTATATTTGTGGTCAAGTGCGTTACTAGTTTGCAACACACCTGACACGTTGAAGCGTATTAGAAAACGCTATTTTCACACCCCACCATCGGTGCATGGTTTCCCCAGAATTAAGGGGGTTCACTGACGGCGCGATATTGGGGGGGGGGGGGGGTATAAGAGTTTATACCTGTACATAGGACTAGAAGCACAATGTTTACAGGTATGCAGGTAGGAGCAGAGCGCACTTAAGTGATTAAGCTGTCATGTCAGGAGTGGCAGGAAGTACGGACTAGGCAAGCGAGGCGCGAAGCGTGACGGAACTGAAACGCCATGAACTTACATGATCAAATTCTGCCCAGTTAACTAAGTAGGAATGTCCCTATTACCAATTGTGTGTTAGCCACATATTGTAATTACGGTCACATTTAATCAGTTTTATAAATTTTCCTAATATCCTATCAATTTTGAAATTTCGTGTACAGAATGTACATATATTTCCCGAAAAATAATAAATAAATTTGGGTTTGAGTAGCCCTCTCAATTTTTGTGATCTTAATCAGATATTAATCAGATATTGTCAAGTTATCATTTGATTCGGCGGATAATTGATCATATATGTGTTGAGATTTAGTTATATTCGAAAAGGTTTTTAAGCCAAATTGAAAACCAATAGGCAATTAGTAAACTCTTTTTAGCCCTTAAAAGGACTGAGTGGCTTCAAGGTAGCTACAACCGGAAAAAGGGCTTCAAGTTGTCCGGCACGACTTGACTGGGCGTCTGTCTGTCCCTCTCTTTCGGGCTATTTGGGTCCATGTAGTCTCGCATGTCGTAGTCTTTCATGGACGCTTCAAGCAGGAATCTTTCTCTCTCGATTCCGTCGTAATGTGCCAGGTTGTTGCAAATCCATTTCGCTACCATTGCTGGGCAATCGGCATACTTTTCCCCCCATTTTTGAAAGGACTCGGCTGCTTTTTTAGCCCGTGTTTTGCTGACTTTAGATTGTCTGCCACCACGCACTGATTGGATTTTTGTGTGGATGACCAATTTAAAGTATTCGATGTATTTTGTGCCTGCCTTTTTAACAAGCCATAAGTCGTTCTGTCCCATATCATATGATAAGTCATATATAAATTGTTCAGCCTGCCTCATCACTTCCAGATCGCTCAATGCCGGTGATGGAGTTGGTTCTGAGGTGGGTGGGGTGAATTGCACTCTTCCGCCGCTGCCTGTGTTTTCAACTATTTTTCCGGGGGTTTTTTTTGGCGATTTCGGTGTTGAAGAGGCTATTGATGCTGTGGGGGAAACTTGTGTTCCTTTTGTTTCCTTTGGCTTGATTGCTGGTGGTGCTGTGGGGGTAACTTGAGTCCCTTTTGTTTCCTTTTGCTTGATTCCCTCAGGAGTTTTCATCCGACCTTCAGCAATTAACTTTAGGGGTGTTGATGTTGTTGTTGTTGTTGTGTAGTCCTGGTGGTAGGTGACAATGTTTCACTCGATGTTTTCTTGGGTCCCTCGGGAGGGGCAGGTTGTGTAAACTGACTCTGCCTTTGCTGTGTGTGGGGCGTCTGCCTATAACGCCCCCACCGTGGGGGATTAAAATGTGTGCTAGGCACACTTATTTATTTTCGCCCAGTGTGTTACATAGCTGCAACCCACTAGACGAGTTGATGCGTGTATGGACGCTATTTTCGCACCGCTCCATCGCTGCATGGTTTCCAAACTAAGGGGGCTCAATGAACGAGCGATATAGAGGGGTGCGTATAGTTAATTTTGAATTTATTTCCTTGTATTGTTCCTGTTCATAGGAATAGAACCACAATGTTTACAGGATTACTTAGTTGTTGCGTTGATTCTCTCAGGGCGAGACAAAGGCGGAAAAGAACGGCTGGCTGCGCCGTCGCGTCCCAGGAGGCTCTGGCTGGTCCAGGGTTATTTAGCTGTTTAATATTTTTGATATTTGGCAGAAAAAAAAAGAAATATTGTTCTAGTCTTTGTTTATTAAATTCTTGCTAATTTTGAAAATTATATTTTGTACCATACGGCTGCGGTTATTGGGTAATGATGGCTTATATATATATATATATAATTGTAATGTTAATTAATTGAAGTTTATAATTTATGCTAAGGTTTCGAGAGTTGCCACCTTGTGTAGCTGGGCTTGATGGTCCGGGATTTAGGACCACCTTATATTAGCTAATTTAGTTGTTCCAGTTTTTGTTTCTTAAGATTTAGTTTGAATTCTTCTGATCTTAAGTACTTTAGAACGATGAAGAGGTTTAGTAACCATCTTGTGCAGTTTGGGCCTGATTGTTTGGACTTGGAACCACCTTATACTATGATATTTATGTGGGATTTTATATCTATCTATATCCTTGAATTAGGTTATCCAATTTGGTGCCACCTTGTGCGGCTGGGTCTGATGGTCAGGGTTTATGACCACCTTATAGTATTAATATTTTGGGGTTACAGTTATTATATTTTATCTGCATCCCTATTTTAATTTTTCCAATTAGATGCCACCTTGTGCGGCAGGGCCTGACGGTCAGGGTTTATGACCACCTTATTACCTTGACAGTTTTGGGGTTGTAGTTATCTAGATTGCATCCTTATATGGTTTAAAAAAAAAAAAAAAAAAAAAAATTAAGCATGCTTGTTATTAGATTTACATTTGATGTTCCGAACTCTATCTCAAGATTAGACTTCCGGCCCCAGCAAGGATTCAGTCCTGGTATGCCCGTATGGTTCCAGGCCCTAGTGCTTTGGGTAGCAGAAAATCCTGCGATCACTCCGACCTTGAGGATGCACAGGGATTCCGCCCAGGTGTATGCTAGTATGAAACCTAGCACCTGTTTAAAAGCGTGACAGAAAATCTCGCATCAGATCAGAGCCCAACCCATAAGACAGAAGTTTAGCTTAATTGCTCGTTAGTAGGGGATATTGGTTGTTTGAGTGTTAGATGAAATAAGTGAAGGGGGAAAAAAAAGGTTACCGGTGCTACGTATGGAATATGTTTTCTTTAATTTAAATCCCCCGATCTTTTCTTTGATTTTTTGTTTTTAAATTGATTTTAGTAGTTGTGTGATTACAGTTAAGTCGGTTGTACTTGATGTTTGACTAGCCCCCAAATCTTATCCATGGGAGTGGAGATTCTCCATCCCCGGGGGGCCTGGATTAGGTTGCCTTTGCGACATACCTGGGCCCCTAGTGGTCCCGGCCTACCAATCCCTTCCTCCCTGGGTAGGGCCCCTCCTCTCCCGCCTCGGACTTGGGGGTTTTGTCTTGTATTTTGGTAATAGTTATGTGATTACAGTCAAGTCAGCTGGATTTGATGTTTGACTAGACCCCAAATCTTATCCATGGGAGTGGAGATTCTCCATCCCCGGGAGGCCTGGATTGGGTTGCCTTTGCGACATACCTGGGCCCCTAGTGGTCCCGGCCTACCAACCCCTTCCTCCCTGGGTAGAGCCCCTCTTCTTCCGCCTCGGACTTGGGGGTTTTGTCATGTATTTTATTATTGTTTTTTCCTATGAATTTTCTATTTAATAGCCTCTATTGCATATTGAGTGTTTTTTTTTAATCCTATTTTTATATTTTCCCTCTTTTTCCGATTTCCGAGATGTATCCCACTATGTTAGTATACACCGACTTAATGTTGTTATTTCCTTCTTTGAGGAAATCCGGATATGTGAGTGGGGATTTTAGCTTTGTTTGTTTTTCTTGGAATGTTTTTCTTTCGTTGTTATATTTGGGGCAGATGTTAAAAACATGGCGCAACTGGTGAACGCACAGCTTTATATGCTATAAGCGCGGACGTAATGGAAAACATCCCCTCCCATTTGGGACGCGGACGTGAAAGAAAACATGACACAGATCGATAGAGAGAGAAATGTGAAAGACTAGGTTCATACGATCGATAGAGAGAGGTTCAAAAGCATATTCATCTCATTTTGTTTTTCAATCAATAAACAAGACAACACCATTTGTTTTTCAAAAATCATAATGTTCAATACTAAGAAGAAGCTTTTTTAATACAAACATTCTTAAACATGAACGTATTTACAGGGTTGACAATTTTATGAAGTCAAACTGGACTTCCAATGATCCTTTTGCCATGCCATTTTGCTATTATTTTGCCATGATGCACACTACATTTCTGAGCTAAAGACAAGAGATAACCATAATGTTCACAAAACATCTTTCTGCTTTAGCATAATTTCTAGAACATTCACGATCCAAACAAGTCACTAAATATTCAAAGGGAAATCCAAGACTGCGTTGATGAAGAAAATAGACACAATATTGTCCACACACCGTGGAATCTAATTCTTGTAATCCCACATTATTGAATCGAGTGGAGACAACATTTCTTCTCATAAAGTCAATGATGTCATCTTCCAAAGGAGGTAATGCATACAAATCAAAATATTCCACACTGTGATCGTTGGGAAAGTGCACCGCGACCCAATGGGTTGCTGGCTGATGACTGTCGTCGTTGTTGATGACATAGGCTTGAATGTCTTTAGGTTTGCAATGAGGAAGTTCAGCTATAGTACACACCACAGGATTCCAATAAGCGGTGTACGAACTGCGAGCCAATAAGTAATGGAGTTCTCAGGTATCCATTCTTTGTTTTCACAGGTAATGATAAGTCATCAGTTCACACCTGATATTTCCTTGAATATGTCTTTTAAGTAAGTCGATGAATGGGTAGTCTCTGTACTCTGTTGCAAGAGAGCTTTGATGCGTTGGGTCTCTAGAGAAGTCAATGGAGGTATGGAATGATCACGCAAGTCTTTATACCACTTTCTCAACACCTTTTCTTCTGAGATGAGAGAACATGCCTCATCCAGATACTCTTCCAATTTTCTTCTTTGCTCATCATCATACATTTATTGTGTTGTTTCTGACTAGGATGATCAATTTGACATTAAAAACAATTGATTCTAGTCAGGGCTGTACTTTTTCAGCCACGTCTGTAGCAAAACTAGAGCCTAAATCTTGTTCTTGTTCTGGCCATGTTGACATCCTAACTGTCTCTTTTTCTTCACTTGTGGTGTGTGACTGTTGCTGTGGTTCTAGATCAAAAACATCGTCATTGCCTATCTCCATAGGTTCTTCTTGTTCCATCATTTCTAATAGTCTAGAATCACTTCTCTCAAACTGTATATTTCCAGAGTATTGTCAAATTCTGTATACAAGATGGCGTTCAAGGTGTTGACCAGTGCTGTGGTATACTGAAGTTCCACTCGAAGTTGGCCTGATTTTATAGGGTGGAAATGTCCTTCGTCGCTGCCTTGGTCGGGAGTGAAATCAACTTCCCACAAAGCATATCCTTCTGCAAAAACCTCGTACGAAATACCGTGGCTACTGTTGGTTCCTAACTGTTCTGTGGCTTCAAACAGAGTCAAGTAAGATCGCAAGTAATTGTTCTTGGCAAAGTTTGGTTCAAGAGGTCTAATACACGACATTTGGCCATGTCGAGTGACTTCTATCTTGGAGACGCTGAAGTGTTGAAGGTCAAAAGGATTTTGATTGATGGCTCCGTTGAGGGCTGCATTGCTGACGATGCCAATGAGCAGACGTTTGGACAGCTGTTCTTGGAAAACATGATCTTCGATCCTGGATCGGAGTCCAGAGGCAATGATAAACTTGTTCACTTACACTCGTCGAACAGGATACTTGGCAGTTGTTCTGCTCAAAGCTTAACTGATGTCGTTGGCTACTTTAGGTAAGACATCTACACGGCGCACATAAAGTCTGGCTTCTTCGATGATGGTTTTGTACTCGATACCATTAGCCATCAAATGGAAGACGGTACTACTGCGATTCAGTCTCAGGCGTACATGCACTCCGTTCAACAAATACTTGTCCTGCAACCACATGTCCAATTGCAAACGATCCATCAGAACTAAAGTGCGCCCTTGTCTGATTTTCTTTCGACGGTCGTTAAATCCAACATTGTGAGGATAGTCATCTGCAGTCAACACTGTGTCGTTGAACTCGTCCAAGGTGTCAAGTTTTCATACCACGGAGCATCCAGATGTGTGTATTTGGCTTCTTTTCCGTACGTCAAGAGATTTTCCAGGTATGCACGGTAAGGGTAAGTATCCATGCTGCTGCTGACCAGTTTGTTATTCAAGTACAAATCCACTTCGCTAAACAACGAATGCATGAAATTATTGACGGGAGCTACTCTGTCATCGGCACAAGGATTGGTGTTGTCCGTTTTGAGCACTTTGAGTTTCAGGTACAAGTGACTGCTATTCAGATCGATGTAATGTTCTGTTTGACCTTTGATTTCGAATTCGATAGGGGCTGAGGTAGTCAAAGACGACACAGGATGAAATTCTACCAGTTGGGATTCTTGCATTGTCATCATGGTGGGTGGCATGGCAAACAGATTGAGTTCTGACTTGGTACATTCGCAAGAATCTCGGTGCATCATTTTCACTGGTTAGTAAAATCAAACACGTCCAATTCTCTGACTATTCTTCTTTTTTCATTTTTTTTTTTTTTTGAACAACGTGTTTATGACATCTGACGGGGTTTCGACGTCTCTTTCTACCTTGTCCTTGCTTGTTGTGGCGTTGAGAAAGAAGTAATGCCTGAGCCTTAGATGATGAAAAATGGCATGATACTCGATCTGTACACTTCGATGAGTTTTCTTCAGGGCAGTCCCAAACTGGTCGTTGAAAATAGCCGCAATGGTTTCCACCAAATGTTGAGCACTAAAATAATAGCCTGTACGAATTTTCATGAGATAGATACTTAATTGAGGATTGGCGGGTGCTAGTCCAAGTGTTCTTGAACGTGTTCGTTCAGGATTTCGACGACAAAAGTTGTATGATCTCCAGTCACATTCCAAACTTGAGTAGGATCAACGATTTCTACCAAAGCCACTTTCCAATGAGCTTCGTGATCCAATTGTATGGACTGAGGTAATTTGGCTGTGTAACAATATAAGGTATTGTTGGGAAACACATCCATAGAACCGTCACTGGGTAAGGTTAAATAAAATTGACTATTCATAGTTCGAGGGTTCTGGTCTCCGAGGAGTCATTCGAGATCAAAGGAGAATGATATTCTAAATGTTCCAAAAGAGGGCTGCTGTTGTTGTGACTGGGAGAATGGTGACTGGGATTGGCTGCACCGTTGTTTTTGTTACTGTCCATATTATATTTCAAGGAAGGGCTAGGCAGAAGATAACCAATGCAATTGCTGAGTAAAATGGCCCACAATTGTTTGTCTCCTTGTTGTAAACTCAGATTGGTAATACACAATACACCACAAAGATTTGGCCGAAAAAGACGATTTGATTTTTAAGCACACGTTCTCCGCTCCACACCCACACCGATTGAATTTGTAATTCTTGAAGAGAGGAACTCTTTGAAGGAGAGGTAGCTGCTGTGTTGAAGGGCATGATGGTTACTTGTTTTTATAGTCGATGACTTGTGAAGCGGAAATCCAAGAATCAAAACTAAGTGGATATCCTTTCCAACGTACTTTGACTTCTTCCAGTTGACGTTTACCCACTTTACGTGCTCTTCGATCTAGAATGCTTTCAATATCCTACACGTCGTCTTCTTTTCTGGTCACTCGTTGTAACTCAGGCAAGTAAAAGATTCCTTTTAACACTGATCCTTGCATGTCTTCCAAATTATAGACAGGAGGGTCACGTCCACGGACTTGTCCAGTGACATGAAACATTTCGGTAGTCTAGTTGGGTAAATAACCTTTATCAAAATTGCGTTTGGTTTTTCCAATGCGAACCCAATCTCCAGTCTTGAGCACCACTGCTTTCTTGTGTCCAATCTTGGGCGTTCCAAACAATCGATCAAACAC
This sequence comes from Margaritifera margaritifera, assembly GCA_029931535.1. Classification (NCBI taxonomy): domain Eukaryota; kingdom Metazoa; phylum Mollusca; class Bivalvia; order Unionida; family Margaritiferidae; genus Margaritifera; species Margaritifera margaritifera. The sequence goes on along the minus strand of JAQPZY010001658.1, from coordinate 5,519,974 downwards.
CCTCACTTCGTTTTCAGTTGTGACTTCTTCGGGGGCACATCCTATGCTACGATGGTACGATTGATTGAAAGCTTTGACCAGACGTGGTAACACGACAATGTACTTGAGAGTGTGTTGATGTGTAAAATATTTCCACATGCGTTCTTTCAACGTGTTTGAAAACGTTCCACGACACTGGCTTTGGTTTCAGAGTTTTCAGTGGTAAGAAAATGACGGTGTCGTTGTTTCAATTCTTTTTGAAAAGCTTGGTTTAGAAATTCGGTGCCATTGTCTGTTTGCCATAGTAAAGGGTTACGACCACGTTGTTTCAACACCAGTTTTATAGCGCGTACTAACTCGACACTGCTTTAAGATATCAAAGGAACGACCTAATCGGATTTTGAAAACACGTCCATGACACAAAACAAATATTTGTAACCACGATTGTACTCTGCCAAATGAGAGACATCGGCTAAATCTGCTTGCTATTGATGATCGATGCCAGTCACTTTGACTTCTGGAAAATTTTCGTCGAATGAGTTTGTGTAACGTGTACGTCGATTGTTCTTGTAACCATTGTCGTACCTCTCACAAACGTATACTATTCAGTTTCGATTTAGCTGCCCGATACAATTTTTGAACTCCTCCGTAACCACCAGCATATGCAGGATTATAGTAAGTGCTAGCTAAAAGTGTCTACATGATGGGGTTGACAATATCGCTCCTCAATAAGTCTCCCACTGTTCGATACTACTTTTGGATTTATGAGGTATTGGTGGTTTGGATAAAGCTTGACGCGTCCGACGAGAAACATGAGTCGGTTGTGAAATGGCGACTTTTATCTTAATGTCTTTTTTCATTTCTGTCTTCCCTTCTTTCTTCTGTTTTTCTTCTGCTGAAAAGGGTGCGGATATCATCTTTTGAACCCAAGCTTTCATTTCTTTTCGTTGAGGCGTGGTGGAGGGTGTCAACAAGTAAGCTGCAATCTTACTATGTATGGGAGCTGACGGAGTTTGAAGCACTTCTCGTGTGTCGTCTTCTTCTATTATCCCCGTGTCGGTGTTCATCGTTTTTAAGGAACTAAAGTCAGTTTTCGTGCTTCCATAACATCCAAAGGTACAAGTGTGCTGTCTTTCAAGAGAAGGGTTTCCTTTTTATCTTCTTTTTCTTCCCCTTCTTATCTCATGACTCCTTCTAAAAGGGGTCCTGCAATCGATCCTAATAAAGGAGCAGCTATTTTTAACAACGGTCCTGTCAGCATGGGTAGAAATTCTCTCGTTGTACTAGCATTTTTTCTTTTGACTGAGGGATATTTTCGTTTTCAACATATTGGCGAAGAACGTTCCGATGTTTTCCTAATTTCTGTTTCTGTATCATGGACAAAGGTACCGTTCTTTTCAAGACATTCAAACAAGTTGAGTTGTTTTCACATGGGAGGATTGGATTTAGTCAGGACTGACAACACATCCACATGTTTAGCTTTTCTTCTTGGGGTTTTTTTTTTTTTTTTTTTTTTTTTGGCTTGTGCATTAGGATTTCATTTCAAAAGAGAACGAATAATAATAATGACACCGCCTAAAGAACCACTGCCATCAGGTTTCAACATGATGTGTTTTTAGTTTGTGGATCAATTCTTGGACCTGACAGCTGTGACAATGGGCTTTTATGTTTTTCAAAAAAGCACTGGGTTTGATGGGGTATGTGAATGATGCCTTGAAGTAATTGATGTGCTGTCAAAGTAAACCATCGCTAGACTTCATTGAGACTGATTTAAAAAAAGGGGACCCGGACTTGTGCATTTTCTTCGCGACTGATGCCATACAGTGCACGAATCAGTTTGGCAGGAGGATGAAACTGAAAGAAGTCATCTTGAAGACTTTTGGAAAAAACAGACGTGGTGGATGTTTTTATAGTTTTTCAGTGAGTTGACAAAGTGGACGTGTAAATTGCATACCCGCTGTCTTGGCACCAATGGTGAAACAAACTGGTACTAAATCTCAATAATCGGGAAATGGTGGGTTTTAAATCGATGAGTAAATACGCATGAGGTTTTTGAGTAGCATCGTCGTACACATAATTTAGCCAAGTTCATAACTGTTTGGCTAACACTTGCACTTGAGATTTGTCTCTGGGACTTTTAAACAAGACCACATAATGGACATTGAGACTGACGGTACGATGGACTTTACCTTGTTGAAATAAATTTTGAGTAATGTAAATGATACTGGCATTACGATGTGTCCTGTTCATGTAAACCAAAGTTTATTTCTTCTTCGTCTTCTCATAACATGTCATCGAAGATGACCAGATGTGTTTGACTCAAGTCAGACACGACCCCATCGTCTTCGCGAGGAATGCCTTCTACAAACGAAATGGATTCTCCTTGACTTTCTTTGAGTTAGGTGTAAGACAATTGCCACTCTTTGTAACACCACACGATACGTTGAGGTGGATGATCAAACAAATGGGATTATTGTTCGATCAAACGTTTGACAAATTCGGTTTGGCTGAACCACTGGGTCGAGCAATCAACATGTTAAAAGATGGCGAAGATACAAAGCTTTCCAACTTGGACGATCTAACTTTTCGTCAATAACTTTGAGAACAGAAGGGGAAGAGGAGGAAGATGTAGCCGTTTTATCGAATACAAATCCCATAAGCATCATTGGAATTCGTACACCATCTGAGGGCTTTCTAAATCCCAACCATCTGCAGAAAGACTTCCAATTTTCTTTTCTCCCCCGTTTCTCGCATGTTGTATCCATTTGTCTTCTCTTTCACACAAGTAATGGAGCCAACACAATGCTTTGGCAGAGTACAGACGGCTGACCGAGAGATAAGTGTTAGGGGATATGATAGCTAGTTGGCATGAACTTGCTTCGGTACACTAATACACACGCTTTGGCCAGGGTACAAGCTTCCTTCAAAGGATCGATACCTCCATGATCTAGAATTTTCCACAGCAACTGCGTAAAATGTCCACATCGGATCGAGAATACTTTGACATTTTTTGAAAGTCAAACGGGTCTGAAGCATGAGTGTGGTACCAAGTGTAGAAGTCTTCTCGGTGTTCGATGCGCATACCGTCGAGGTCGTAATAGTGAACGTCAGGCAAATGCGGGAGCACAGTGTGTTGATTCGCTCCGGTATTGAAAAAGTGGAGAAAATACCGTTTTGGCGATTCGACTCAAAGACACGGCAAAATAACTCCTGGAACCTTTGACTTGTACTTGTCCCACTTTTATGTAGTTGAGTTTTGCTCCGTCCATGGTGACTGTAGGGCATTGGGTACTTTGTTCTGAATAATATTTCGACAAAAATTGTCCTTCGTATCAGGAGAAACTGTGAGCCATGACTGTAGCATATAGATGACAGTCCCCGTAACGTTGGATGTCCTCTTCGCTCGAAGTGTGGTCGGTAGTATCTAAAATCCATTCAGCAAAATCGGCAAGAGTGCGGGGTCCTCCACAATTTTTTTTTCACGTCTTCCTGGAATCTTACTACAATGGGGACAATGAAAATAGATAGGTTCTTGTATGCACTTCTCACAAGACCAATGAGCGACGCAGAAATTACGAAAGTGAATACCCGTCACTTGCGTACATACAAAGTAAAGAAAAGATAAAATCCACTTGTGTCTTGTTCTTCTTGTGCTGCTCTTCCTTGATGTCTTACTCCAGTTCATTGTCATATCTTTGAATGTAATATTGATGTTCAAAGTCCGGGATTTGGTGACAAATACGACATCTTTTCTTTCCTGGAAAAAAGATGTGCCTTTGTGTTATTGGTTCGAATAAGCTGTCCACATGTGGAGCACAAGCTCAATAAGTCACAACACTATTCTGCTGGTGAACTTGTGTCATACGATGTTGTTCGTAACACGAAGTACCGACAAAGGTTGGTTAACAAGAAAACCAATCAATGTGTTCTTCAGGAATGCATGGCTTGGATGCTTAAACAACACCGACATCTCTCTTCGCAATGAATGTATTCGTCCCGAGTGATAAATCCTTGGTCACATTTCTCGCAGTAGTAAGCGTATCCAAGAAATCATGTGATACTGGCGATGACATCGAAATTCTCTTGATGATGATACACGTGGATATATTTTCCATCGGGGAAATCGGGTCCTCGAAACACCAGAGCTCCGCGAACCACTTGAGGGTATACTTTTAAGGTATACATAGGAGCCAATACATCTTCAAGTTTTTGCATTTAAGGAATGCCACACACGGTCTCTTAAGATATGCTTGCTTGTTATAACAGGAGTTCTGCTTCTTTTCGTTGTTGGACTCTGTCCAATTTTCAAATTCTCTCTCATGCTTTTTTCCATTCTGTGGTCTCAGTTTTCTCGGCATACGTTCGCCCCACGATGATGGCACCGGCTAAGCACATCTGGTCTTGGGAATTGCCACTTTTTTGCGTTGTCCACTGCCTCCCGGTGGTGAAACATGGGTCATGTGGAGTGTGGCTTTTTCATCGGTCATGGTAAATTCATCATTGGATTGTTGAACGTGTTCAATTTTGTCGATGACTTTAGACGGTGTTAATTCTGCCGGTGTACTAAGCTCGATCCAGACAGGAGACTTCACACTGTCATGATGAATGGAAAGTCTCAACGGATCGTCCTCATTAGTCTGGCATTGTCGTTTCAATATCTCCAACAAGGAATCCTATAAATCGGTAATGAAACCAGCGGCTTTCTTAGAGGGAAGTTCAGACTTTACCTCTTCAAAGTTGACTGTGTAGGTGTAAGCCGTTGTACTAAATTTCTAGAAGTCACTTTTTGAGTCTCGTGAATGTGATGGAACGACTTTCTTTTTTAGTGGCTTTAGACTCTCTTGGTCTTGTGGAGGTATAGGGTGTTGTTTCAGGCTCACTCATGTCCATTTCAAAATCACTGGCATGCACTTGGGCTAACACTTTAGCTATGAGGCGGTACTGAAAGTCGTCGTCTTTGTTTCTTCTTCGGGTTTCTCACTGAAATTGTGTGATAGTTTCATCTTGATTGCAAACTTTGATTTGATTCAGTTTTAAACACGCTCTCTCCCTATTTATAGAGAGAGCTTCTTACTTTCAGTGTAACTATTAGTTATTCAACTTTCAAACTGTGAATATGGAAGAGTCAGAAAAGCTTACCCTTCTGGTCAGAGCTTTAGCACAACAGACTGCTGTTGCCATCAGAAATTTAGAGAAAGTCATTGGAAAGTATACTATTTTTTCCAATAAGACTAAAGATTACTCCTCTCGAGATAAAAGTCAAGATACTTGCTATATCCGCCAGGAGAAAGGACATTGGGCTCCAGAATGTCCACAACGTCAAAGCCAAGGAAAAGAAAAGAGAGACAAAGGTAAAGATACCTGTTATCATTGTCAAGAAAAAGGACATTGGTCTTCAGAATGCCCTAAGAAAGAAAGTGGACAAGGAGAAGCGGGAGGAGGCTGAGGGCTCTTCAGAAACAGAAGAAGAACCCACCCCCGTCAAGACATGTAAGAAGTCAAGACGACTGGAAGACAGCGAAGAGAAAGAAGAACCAATACCTGTGAACCAGTTCATGAAAAGAGAAAGACAGTGAAAGAAAAATGAAACTTTCGTGATGTGTTATGAAATTTTAATTGTTATTTTAAAAGATAATATACCAAAAAAAAAAGTGTCTCTTTATCTTGGGTTGTTTTTTAACGAAACATACACGCACTCATACACCATCAAAATGATGGGATTTAAGTTTTACTTGATTTTGTAATGATGGAGTAATATCTCTTTATCTAAAAGATATGGGTGGCCCTGAAAAGGACCGTTGGGGTGTTGTTTTTTTTAACAAACTCATGGACTTGACATGATGAGCTTTAACTGCCTCAATCCCTTTCCGCGGCCAAGTCCTACTACTGTTGTTGTTGCTCTTGTCGCTGCTTTGGTAGTAGTAGTCAATGGTGGTGGTATCTCAAGGGTAGTGAGAGTGGATAATGTGATGGGCTTAGAAAGTTTAGCTCGTGAAGGTCTCTTTCCCTTGGGTTGTGTTAAAGATGTCTGATACATTTGTCCTATATACATTAACTCCGCCAAATGTCTTGTAGCAGACTCACCGTTGTCTTTTCACTACTCCCTTCGTTCTGTCATTCACACTTCAAAGTTTACGCTTCTCTTCTTCTTCTTCTTGTTTTCTCCTTTCCTCTTGTTATTGTTGTTGTTGTTGTTGTTTTGAAGAAATACTTCTTCTGCCACTTTCTGGGTTTGCACAAAAGTCTCCAGTTCATCGTTCTGCCTCTTTCTAAAATAATCTACTAGTGGTAACAATGGAGAAGATAATGATGGTGGTACTACCGTCATCGCAGCCAAAAATTCTTGCGAAGACAGGTTATCCACGAAATCCAAATTAAAGGCATCCTCTTCTGGAAGAATGCTTGTGACCGTTGCATTCGTCGTCGTCGTACTCTCACTCCGAGTATACGAGGTCTCCAATACATTGTCTTCATTTTATCGGTTATACTTAAACAATGCCACAATGGTACTGACTGGAAGAGAGACCCTACATTTTGTAACGCACATTTGGATTGGTGGACCATTTCGATCTGGTCTTAGGATATATATATATATATATATATATATATATATATATATATATATATATATATATATATATATATATATATATATATATACCAGCGTTTTGTTACTTGGTTTCACCTGTTCGCAAGAAAAGATGTATACTACAGGAGAAGCATCAAGCATCGTACCGGGCATGCTGTTCAATTCGGACTACCCGATGTATGTGAAAGCATCATGGGCCATTACCAAGATTACGGCTACGGCTATTTGGAAAAAAATAATTTATGTGGAGTGAAGTTTTGTGCTTGTTTGTTTGTTTGTGTGCATAAAACCCATAACACACTTCTGCCCCATAAACACTTCTGCCCCATAAAACACTTCAGTCCCATAAACACTTCTGCCACATAAACACTTCTGCCCCATAGACATTTCTGCCCCCAAGTGCCTCGTCATGTTAATTCCCAATATATGCCCCCAAGTGCCCCATACTACCCCCAATCACCCCATATAACTACTCAGGTTTTTGTTTCTGCACAAAAATCTTTAAAGTAGCCAGATTGACACTACCTCACCGACTATATAAAAGCAACACGCATGGCCCACTTTTGCAGCGATACGGTCTACCATCTCTAAAGTACATTATATGTTTACGTTTATCGCCAATGTACAATGAGCGCTGACGCACTTCACGGAATTGATGATGTATTTGTCGTAAAGAAGAAATAAAGAAAGAAAAAATATATGATTGAAACCTATTGGTCATAAATTCAATTGTACAGAACTGCCTAGTTCTCTACGAGTCATGAGAGAGTCTGGTGCAGTCATCTCAACTTTACAACTACATGTGTAAGAGGTCAATTAAAAAATGAATGTAAATGTTTTGGACTTAGTCTGTGTTTGGTGAAGTTTTAGAAACTAAGATTGTTTCTTCTACTGGCATCTGATTAAATACTTTTGCCCATTTATAATGACCATAATGCAATCTAGAGACTACTAACCATTATTAGAACTTTTACAATCTGTTCTTTCTAATGTGTTGATTTGAAGTCATATTACCAAAAGACATGGTGTAATGACCAAAGCGTGAACACGAACCTTAGTGCAAAAGTAACTTGGGCATTCAACACATGCTACTCATGTTGATGGCATAGCGGGATAAAGTGCATATAAATTACCGTGAGAACAACGGAAGCGTGTCTTAAGTAATAATAGGGGACGGAACTATTTAAACGCTCTACTGTGTCTGAGGGTATATTCTCCCCTCTTTTTCTCCCCTTCATTATTACAAAATGCAAAATGTCATTTAAACCAATTATGTTTTATGATTCATAACACGTCAGGATTACAATGAGATGTACAGTTATTATAATGGGAATTTAACACAGGTTCAGAATACATGTGTCTGTGTTATGTGGGTAGGAAAGGGTGCTCCTCGGCATTGCCTGTTACTAGATTCTACCTTTGTGTCAAAATAAATAAATACGGTATGTGGATCGGGTGCATTTTATTCATTTTTTGTTCCACGGCGGGCAAGATATTTTTTTCACCCCATACACATTACGGTGCCAAGGTTGGGGACCTTGGACTCAAAATTAAAAGGTTAACGAATTGGTAGTGTAAATGTGTCAAAAGTTCTTGGGAGAAAGTGACAGAGAGAGAGAACTACAAAGAGAAAAGTTGCATACACATATGTTACATATAGTATTTTTATATTCTTGCATTTCTGCTGTTATGGGTCTTGTCATCCGTCCTACCACCCTTGAATGCACAAATCTATAAAACAAAATATAGTACATACATGCGTATGTATATACATGCACACACATACATATATACAAATATGTACATACATACAAATTCCCATGCACACATACATACAAACAAGCACGTATACATATAGGCGTACACAGGCATAAATACAAACATGTAGGTACTGTACGCACGCATGTATTTATTTACATATAAACATATTAATAATTACAGTGAAGTTTCATTGAATCGGGCACTACTGGGACAATATGGGTGTCTAGGATACAGGGCTTGTCAATCAGAACATCATCGGCCTTTTCCGTCAAGTCCATATAGAACCCTCGGATGTAATTCGCTGCCATTGAGAACTATATTATCAACTAATCTGCTTACATGGCGTGATACACGGGCGCAAAGAAACAAACTCACAGTCCAAACATTGTCGGTCTTTTCTGTCTTAACATATGTGGTGCTCTCCGCTGGAGGTGAATCGCCAAACCCATCATATTGATGTGTATTCCTACAACTACTTAACAGGTTATTTCCTGACTTAACCAAAATGGCCGAGAGATGCTCCGATTAAGGGATTGTATCTATATAGAAACAGTCTAACAAGTGGGCCGACCGAGAGAAGCATCATGGTGTACAGGCATGTATATTTGACCTATTAATGCATTCAAATGTATCAGCACATACATTACTATGGATAGATTTATAAATAGAGATAAATTAATATTCAGTTTAAAAACAGTGTTGTCCAGTTGACATTTTGTATGAAAATGTTCCAGTATACATTTCTGGCAGAAAGTGTAATTTTGCCTCTTTCTTAAAATGAGAGATATTTGGTAATGCATGATTAAATTTACAGTTATAAATATATAATTTCAATTGTAGTATAAATAAGTTAATCACATCATCAGCTTTTGTTATCTATTATACCTAGCAGACATTCTCTCTTTGATACATAAAAGTTATAGAGACTGTTGCATTCACTTGTAATACACTCTATAAAACTGGTTAATATTGATTCTGTTTTGGGACACTCCCATAAGAGATAAAGTAACACTTCTAGAATTCTTATTAGAAAATTATTTGTTGCCAACATTCTGTGTACACTTTTAGTTTGAAACCATTTAACTCTACGACATTGGTTACCTTGTGAGCATGGACATTAGTTACCTTGTGAGCATGGACATTAGTTAACTTGTGAGCATGGACATTGGTTACCTTGTGAGCATGGACATTAATTACCTTGTGAGCATGGACATTAGTTACCTCGTGAGCATGGACATTAGTTACCTTGTGAGCATGGACATTGGTTATCTTATGAGCATGGATATTAGTTAACTTGTGAGCATGGACATTAGTTAACTTGTGAGCATGGACATTGGTTACCTTGTGAGCATGGACATTAGTTAACTTGTGAGCATGGACATTGGTTACCTTGTGAACATGGACATTAGTTAACTTGTGAGCATGGATATTAGTTAACGTGTGAGCATGGACATTGGTTACCTTGTAAGCATGGACATTAGTTAACTTGTGAGCATGGACATTGGTTACCTTGTAAGCATGGACATTAGTTAACTTGTGAGCATGGACATTGGTTACCTTGTGAGCATGGACATTGGTTACCTTGTGAGCATGGACATTAGTTAACTTGTGAGAATGGACATTGGTTACCTTGTGAGCGTGGACATTAGTTACCTTGTGAGCATGGACATTAGTTAACTTGTGATCATGGAAAAAAGAATATTCGATTAATTTACATTTAAAATTTAAAATTAATTCTCTATTGCATTTTGCAATTGAGGCTGGCTTCTGATTATTGAAGATGAGTGTTTTGTAAATTCTTTTACAGCCTTTTTTATCCATTGTTATAAGTAAATAGATGGGTGCATACATGGATATTTTATATTAGAATCGATACTGATATCAAATTAGTTTTGTATATTTTTGTGGCATTTCAAAGTCGTTGAAATTCATGGAAATTTACATGGAATCAAAATTTATTACAAAACTTATCAAAATTGATCCACAAACCAAATTTATTACGAAACTTATCAAGATTGATCGACAAACCATCTTCATTTACAAAGTCGTTTATATATCCAAGATTCATTTTTCAATCCGGTGTTTGTACATTACACTAGAATTTCCAATGATATTAGGATTCATCCATATTTGTGTTTCAAGGAATTCTTCTTTTTTTTCAACAGTAGACTTATTATACCTTATATATGCTGAAAATATATCTAACCTTAATTGACTTTTAAATATCGGTATGTTATGTTTTTGTAGACAACATATAATCATGTACGGTACGACTATTTTTCTCTGTATATCTTCCCTTAATGAAACCAGTTTGATCATTATTAAATAATTGCTGTAGGAATATGCTTTAGTCTGTTTGCAATACACGCTGATGCAAGTTTTTAATCTGCATTAAGTGTTAAGAGATGGGTATCCAATTCTTCAAATACTGTTTTGGTTTATTCTCTTTTGGAAGACAAGTTATTATTCCTTTTGAGCTAGTTATAGTTCTCCAGGATTATATGAAAAAAAGTAATTGCCCTTACATAATATGGACCATTATCTATTCAAAAGAACATTAAAACTCAACTGTAAACCCATCTGATCCTTGGCTTTTTTTATTTGGTATGTATTTTAGGCTCACAGATGCTTCATTTAAAGTTATAGGGCCATTCAGAGATTCTTTCTGTGCACTGTCCAGTTTAGAAAAATGCCTATCATTCAGGTGAGACTCAAGATCAACTGGATCCACCAGATGATAAGAATATAGCGTCTGATAATATAATTTTGATTTTTGCAGAATTTCTGTCTGATTATCAGTATATGTTCCATCCGATTTTTTATAAATGAAGCATCATTTACTTAGTTTCTATTTTCCAAATTACAGAAATATTTTGAAACCCGTTCTCCTTCTTGAATTAATTTTCCCCTTGATCTTATTAGCACACCTTCCATTCTTTCCAACGACTTTGGACCAGTTGATTCATACTGCTGTTTAAAATATGACATTTATTAGTTTCATTAATTTGTTATAAATAACTAATATCATTAATAAGCTGCCCTTCCATTTGATCTTGTTGTCTTTCATTAAAGGATGAGTAAAATATGGTTTTCCCTAATTTATAACAGTATTTTAAAGGAAACAGTTGATCATTTATAGTAAAAACCATCTTAAGAGCCGGAATTTGTTCAAAATTATATGTTCGATTAGAGCAATTATATTGACCTTTGCAATGATGAATTGTATTGTTAACAAGGGAAATGTAATCTGAGTTTCTTAATAATAAGTTATTGCATTTCTAAAAAGTTTTGCGTTTATCAGTTTTTCTGTTGTCAGGCTCTATAACTGTTTATTCTACCTTTGTAAAAAATATTTTGTGAGATAAGAAAAAAGTATAGCCTGGCTTGTTTAACTTGATTACTTTTTCTCCAGGTATATCTTTTTGTACTAATATTTTTCTCTCACCAAATGTCAACCAAATTTTGGTATGTACATATATCAAGAACCACCTCTCTTGCCCTGTGATTATAGGTATCAAATTCTAGATCCACGCAAAAGGAATTGAAAACACATTTATCCCCAAGTTGAATGTATATAGTTCTCCCATTTCTGAATAAAGTGGGTATTTTGAAGACAATACACTTCATATTTTGTTTGCTGACTTAAATAATTCCAAACATCCCTTAGCTTAACTGGATCCCCTAATCCCTGACACTTTATAGTAAAAGTCTTTAATTTGTCATCCATGTAACATAAAAGACAAACTTAAGATAAAGAGGACGCTGAGAATTGATGAGAATATGGACAAATAAAGAAATAATTAACAATTAGAAAGTAAAAGAAAAAAGGATAGAAATAAAAATATATAAGGTGTAGTGGAGAAAAAGTGCCGAGAAAGAAAATAATAAAGGAAAAATCAGGAAAGGCAACAATGAATGAAATAAAAGGCAACAAGATAATGGTAAAGAAAACAATACTGTCAGAGGTCATAGAATAACAGAAAAGAAGAAATAGAATAAATAAAAGGTTGATCACCATAATATTTGCGAAGAACTAGAACACATTGTCATTGGTCATGCACATCAATGTGAAACAAAAAATGGTCCAGTAAATCAAACACACAAAAAATAACATTGAAACAAAAAATGCTTCATAACAATCTCAGAAGTTTAAAATGCAAAAATACGTTACACCAATTGGTCCAACACCGTAAAGTTATAAAAATCATAGCTACTCATTAAATAAATCAATGAACAGATCGTATACATACAAATTGCGATTATTTATACATATATGGGTAGAGATTTTACAAATCAAGCATGTAATTAGGTAAATTAATAGAATGAATAGAATTTTCTCAACGTTTTAAATAGTTGAGTATATATTCAATCTTTATCTACTCATTGTCCCTTAAATGCTATCAATCATTGAACGTAAGATCAGCCGTTAAAATCTCTATGACGTGGAGCAATATTATCGTAGTTTCAGGGCCAACAATCAGATGGTCTCCGATTAACCAGTCCAGATAACAACCATGAATCTAAAAATCGACTATTAAGTCTGGAAATTCCCAAAGCGTACAATATTTGTCACTTCTATCAATTCTTTTGTTTCCATATCTCTGAGTATGAATTCTCAAAGCCGATCTATGTTTATGGTCACACAAGAATTTAAAACAATCTTCGAGGCTGAAACACATTTTTGACATGTTTATATACAGATAGCTAACAAGTGTTTCAAAAAATGTATTGCTCTAGTCTGATAGAAAAGCATCTGGAAAATTTATCAACAATCTGCAAAAACAATTTCAGCACTTTACCGAATCTAGAAACATCCAAACTTCATTAAACTCAAAGCTGTTTAAAGTATCTTTTAGAAGTGTAACCCAATTAATATTATTATTTGATTCACTTTAAATATAAAATTGTCTATATGCTGTATTCAGTATAATATTTACGGTTTTTTAAATTCTAAACCAATGTTTAACAAACTTAACTCACCTTAGGTATTTAAGTGGCATACTTCCAATTTTACCGTATACACCGACGTCAGAAATAAATATTGTTACCTTTAACCCCATAACTCTAGTGCATAATTCAAAAATTCATTATAATTTTGGTAATTTTTGTTCTTCAAATGATACATATACATAAGCATAGTTATTGTCTTCGAAGACTTAACAGCCAATGGTGTTACCTTTAACCCCATAACTCTGATGCATAATTCACGAATTCATTATCATTTTAATAATATTTGTCTTCAAATTATACATAAGTATATTTATTGTCTTCGAAGCCTTATCAGCCAATGTTTGCTGCTCTTTGGAGAATTTTCCTTTGCTCGAGAAAACAAGACCAAGGTATTAAAGTAATTAAATATTCGATCTCATCAATACTATTTCCGCCAATTGTTCACGCTTCATCTTGTCCTAATGGACCGCCTTTTCTAAAGACCGTACCTTTTGTTTCATCGAGGTTAATAATCAGATTCCATTTATGATAGTAATTGTGCAATTTATCGATACGTTTTAGTAAACTCTCAATATTTTCTGAAAATAAAACTAAATCCTCAGAAAACGGTAACAAAATTAAAAACAATTCGCCTAACTTCATACAGATATTTTCTGTAGTGGCAATGATGTTTCCAGATCTTCAATAAATAACGAAAATATTATCGGGGATAAAACTTCAGATTATATCAAACATACTTCATACTCAAAAAATATGAAACACATGATTTAACCACACTGTACATAGAACGAAGAACATTTAACATTTTTCATGTGCATCTTGCCTAAACATTTTCAGCCTTAAAGCATTTCTGAAAAATACTATCCAATGCCTTTTAAAATCAGCAAAAGCTGCGTAAAACCTTTCATATAGACTTAAATATGCATTAATCACAAAAATGCAAAACAAAAATAGTGTCAGTAGTTCCCACACCTTTCTTCAAACCAAATTGTGCATCCGATAGTTTGTCATTTTCCTTCGCCCAATTTAAATGTCTTTCATTTAAAATACTGGTAAATAATTTTGAAAAGCAATAATACCACTATAATCTCCTGTATTACAAGCATCGCCAGACTTAACGATAGGTACAATTACACCTCTTCCCCCGTCTCCCCCGGTTTCCCCCTCTCCCCTCGTCTCCTCCTTTTCCCCCTCCCTTTCCCCACCATTCCGTACAAAAAGTGACCATTTAACATTGCTAGTATCTAAGTATCTAGACTCTATTTTTGAAATACTCATTCAAAAGACAATCATTGCTATGTTGCTTCGAAATTTTGAGTTTTCTTATTGCTTTTTGTAATTACATCCTCTGTTAATTGTTATTTAGTTCCTCAAAGGTTGTTTCTTGACCCAATAAATAATTTTTTCATATATATCTCGTATAAAATCATTCGTTTCCTTATTTGAAAAGGCTTCGGTTCGGTAATCAGCAAGATGCCGCAGATTTTCTTGGAATTTTCACTCCAAGGACCGATGGCAGATGTGTAGTAAACGATTCCTGCACACGGAGTCACATAAAATGTCAAAATTTTAGAGTTGTATTGTACACATATAGACGTATAAAATTCACAAAATGTATGTGCAGGACAGAACATACACAGCTTCTAAAATACTTTTGCTATATATGTTCTAAGGATAGTTTGGGTAGAAAAAGACATTCTGAATTGGACGGGAAACTATAAACTGAAAGGATATATGGTTCGACTTCCCTTTAAAATCTTTGAAATATGCGTATACGCATGTAGTAAAGGCAAAATATATCCTCCACACGATACAGTAGTCATTGTAGGATATAAGGGAAACAACTCAACCGATTGGGTATGGGCGCTAAGAGTTATGTACCTCCAACAGACATGCCATCTACACCGGTGTTGACTGATCTCTGTCAACATAAATTAAGTTTGAATCACTTTATGACATCACCTTGGATGCATTTCATACTTTAAATATATTTCAAATGTTAAGAGAAAATACTAATCTTATAGGATTGGCGAAATGTATCTTCGTCATTCATTTTGCATATGTTTCTACACTTTTCTCTCCTACACGAAAATTACATGCCATTGATAAAAAGATAGCAGATTTTCTCCTTGCTTTAAGTCACATAAATATTTGAAATGCTTTCTGTCTGTCTTCATTATTTTTATTTTTGTTTCAACTCTTCTCAACAGTGTTGTGTGACGTTATGCACTATTATTTTTCCTGGTGCCGAAACCAGTTACCAGTAAACAAATCAATCTTTACGCTGAGAAGAGAGATTTTTCGGCAATGTTTTGGAAGGTAAGTTATTAAACCATATTTTCAGACACAATGCGTATATAATATCAGTTATCCATACCTACTTACACTAATTTACTTATGGGTGGTAAATAGCAAAGGGTATATTTAAAAGTTTTACCAAAGAAATTCAATACTTGTCATCGACAACAGAAAACTAGTACTGTAACGGGCATTAATCGATCGGTGACCACAATGTATCAATTAATCAAGGAATATAATAGTGTACATAAAAAGAACATTGAAAATTATCATACGACAGCAAATATGGCCCGAAGTTCTTCGACTGTTCAACAGATCAAAAATATACCTGTCATAACTGTTAAAATGACCAATCAGGGGACAATACATAAATGGCCTTGATGAGCATGTAGTAACAATTGCAAAAGGAGACCTATCACAAAAAAATAAACAAGATGCTAAAATGCAATTCGTATTATGCAATCTACAGAAAAATATATTTAAGCAAAAGGTAAAAGACATGCATTTGTTTCTTTTGACATCCTATCACATGATCAAAAATTCGCACAACGCATCAAGAATATATATATATATATATATATATATATATATATATATATATATATATATATATCGTTACGACTCTAGACCTTAAAGGTATGAAACAGAAAGAAAGTGAAACCAACAATTTAAGAAAAATTAACAAGCAATTTATGTCCCTACAATGCAAAGTGAAAATTCAAGAGACACTTACAATGTTGTGAATTAAATTCCAAATAAATCTAAATGTCCTAATCACAAGTCCAAAAATATGGAATGTTCCAAATGAATTCTAAGTCTTAAATGTCCTGATATAACACAATAATGCAATCCAGAATGTCTTTGAATGAGTTCACCTAAAATCCAAAGTATTGTATTAATCCAAAAGTCAATGAGCAATTTAGTAATTCGAATGAATATTTAAAGAAATAATTCCTCTAGAATTAAATCTGATTTCACTGTAAACTCTGATCACAAATGGATTTCCACAGACTGATCTAAAACAGGAATGAATTACTTGTTTATCAAATCCCTATTTATACACATTTTCACGTGACCTATATCATAGCAAGATGTGAAGGATGTGAAGCAATCCAACGGAAAAAAACTGATTGTAAATAAGACTGGTATTATAAATTAAATATACATAACAATATATATATATATATATATATATATATATATATATATAGATATATATATATATATTTATATACACATACGTGGGTTGATCGAATGATTAAAAAGGTCCAAAACAAATGCAAAAGTTATAATAGTATACAAAAAAGTTATAGAACAAAGATATAAACGCCATATTTGCTGTTATATGATAATTTTTAATGTTCTTTTTGTACACTATTATATTCTTTGATTAATGTTTTAATTCGTTTTAGCACGTTTCTAGAAAAAGCAACCCAATGTCATAAAATTAGCCAGTCTATAACGAAAAACGTTCCAATTTAGGACCTTACGTCATTTTTTAGTTGATAATGTCATAGGATTAGTGACGTCAATTTTTCTAATTCATATATGAAGACACGGTTGCAAAATATAAGAAGAGGCTTAGTGATTATAACATTTTATGCAAAATTAGGAAAATCCATATAAAACTTGACTTGGATGATTTGTATGTGCCTTAAGCAGCTGCTAAATCTTGAATCAGATGGTGGATGAAACGTTTTAGTGATGGTAGAGACACTGTTAAAGATGATATCAGTAAAAGGTAGGTCAAGGACATCTCTTTAAAAAGAAACAGTGGACTCTGTGGAAGTATATGTGAAGGAAGACAAACGTGTCACTGTCCGAGAGGTATCAGACCATTTTTATATTTCATACAGAAATGTAGACCAAGGAATTGGGAATACACGGGGTTTGTGTCTGTTGGGTGCACTGTTTTTTTTTATAAAGAACAAATGGGTCTAAGGGTAAAGGTCTGCAGGGAATTATTATACATGTAGAAAGTATAAGGCAATAATTTCTTTAATAAAGTCATTAATTGTGAAAAGATTTGGATACACTGTAACGAAAGTAAGAGACAAAGCAGTGTATGGAACCACACAAGTTCACCATAGCCTATAAAAGCATGTCTTTCAAAATTCGCTGGAAAGGTTATGTGCATTATGTTCTTCAACAATCAAGGAATAATTTTGAACCACATGGTACGAGAGTACAACACATTGAATGGACAATACTATGCCACAGTAATTAGATATAATGTACGTCAAGGTATTCGCAAAAAGTGTCCAGACCTACTGAGGGGTGGCTTCATTTTGCACTAGGATAACGTCCCCAGATACATACAAGTTTGCAATGCATACCTTATAAAAACTCAAAACACTCATCTAAGTTAAGATCACGTCTCCAATTATCTTGTGCTTTTGGATATAGATTTATTTTTTTTATAAAAATCGACAAATACTTTAACAACCTTTCTTTTGTTCAGTGAGTAATTGTAGCAGAAATGACATAGTTTTTCTATATATGATAATATTTGAAGCTTTTAATTTGTGTGCTCTCAAATATTCTTTGATAGCACCTATAATACCCTCAATTTGTAAAACGTTTATTCCACATGGATAAATTGT
This sequence comes from Margaritifera margaritifera, assembly GCA_029931535.1. NCBI lineage: Eukaryota > Metazoa > Mollusca > Bivalvia > Unionida > Margaritiferidae > Margaritifera > Margaritifera margaritifera. Next base: position 5,501,794 of record JAQPZY010001658.1, on the reverse strand, counting down.
TAAGAAAGAATTGAAACTAATAAACATCTTCCATGTGAAATCCCCGATTATATATACTCCACAACGGTACAGATATTTATAGAAAATGCTGTGATTTCCGACTTTAATATTAGCATTGAACCACACTGTCTCAGCTCGAAATAATTGTTATGATTCAGGTTTGTTTATGTTTCGAAGTTTTAACCAGCTGAGTAAAACATCCATCTAAAAATTGTTCTTCAAACGTCTAGAAAGTTTATTAGTAAATTCAATTCCGAAAACAAAAATATCTACTATTTTTGGACATGTTTGAATTAATAACTATTTCCACTTAGCTGCATCCAAAATAAATCTACGTATCCAGGTTGCTTTTAATGCCGTCATAGATATTTAATGTTAATCATTTTCAATCCTCCTTTAGAATATTATTGAGTATAGACTAGTGTTTTTATTTTATCATTAGATTTATCCAATAAGAAATTTAAAAAACAAACAATAGACAGTTTATTTGTAATAGTTTCTGATGGGTTAGGTAAACAAATAATCAAGTGATTTATCTTGGACACAACAATGTTTTTCCAAAAAGTGTCAAAATTCTCTTGGACCATTTCGAGAGCATACATTTTATTTCTTTAATTTTATCTTGATAGCTAATTCTGTCATTTCTCTTAAATTTGTTGAGTTTAATACCATGCAGCGTGAAAACACGTCCTTCCCAATTTAATGAATTTTTCTGACAAAACTCATCTCTGCTGTTTTTCTTTTCCAAACCAATAGGCTCTACTCTTTTCAATTGTAATGCTAATGCCGGAGATCTTTGCAAGGAACTTCAATGCATCTAATGTAACTTTCAATGACATTTCAATAACATCTAAAACAACAGAGTTATCATCTGCATATTGGGATAACATATAATCTATATTATTAATTTTTATGCCTTTGATCTTGGGATTTAACCTATTTATATATCCTAGAATCTAGGCACATAAAATGAAAAAAATATGGCGATAAGGGATCGCCTTGCCTGGACTGCGTTCAATAGGAAAGCATTGCTAAACTTGACTGTTCACAGTGATGCATGATTTGATATCCTTGTAAAATATTTTAATCAATGTTGTCACCGTTTTAATTTAGGACCAACTATACACCTTAAGAAGTCTTCTGGTGAAAACCCTATGTTGATATGATTTTCCGTTCAAGAGGAGCAGCGATAACAAGATGTTAAAGATGGCTGCCGTGGTGGCCATATTGGTAATCAGATCAGCACCATTCTCATTTAGAAACAACTAGACATCACAATAAGTCATTTAGTGAAACCTCGATGTAAATAAAACCATCCACTCAGGAGGGGTAGCGTTAAGATTTCCAAGATAGCCGATGTGGCGGCCATATTGGATAACTGAGCAGCACCATTTTGAGTTAGTATCAACCATACCATGATATGAATGTGTGTGTAAAGTTTCATGGCAATCCTCCAACTAGGTTAGAAGGAATAGCAATAATAAACTTGTGCTAACAGATGGAAGGACAACGGACAACATTTCATTCCATAAGCTCATCTGGTCTACGACCAATAGAGCTTAAAATAATATTACCATAATGTCAAGTTAATCTGAGACACTGACTGGAATTAAAACAAGAATTATCCATGCTTTTTCTGTTGTAAAAGTGACTGAATACTGCATATTCACAATAGTTGGCCAAGTGAATGGCAGGAACAGTCCTTTATATTGTCCTTAGCAGTAGCTATATGACCACGGTCTTTATAGTTCATCGTTTACTCTATCAATAACAGCAACTTTTTTTTATTTACAATCTATATTTCAGGTGGTATTTTTACTATACAAGCTAAGAATGGCTACTACCAAAGCTTGCTCATTAAATAAAATATAGGACGGTTCTATTACATCTTCTAAAGTTTCACAAAATGATGACATTTGTCCACATTTTATTTTAGCAGATAATACATTTTCATGGGGATTTACTCTTTCAGTTCTTCATCTGAGACCACCTAATGACTAACATTTCTCCACCGCTATAATAACCCACTGTATAGTAGGCTCTGATGACTTGTTATATTGAAACAGCCAAAATTCAAAAACACCCACACGTATTCCTTTTTCAAAATATACATTCATGCTAAACTTACACAAACAAACAATGCAACTCAGTTTTTATGAATACTCAAACTACAAAGGCATGCATATATATGCATACAATTTCAAGATGATTTATATTTTTCCAGGTCATCACAGCAAATAAATATGTAGATGTAAAACCTCTGTAAAGACAGATGTAAACACCCAATAATCAATTATAAAAATGAAATAAAAATGTGAAAATCTAACAGACCTGCCACCCGTAACAAGGTACTCCTATAACGTCAGCATGGTTCCCTGACGAACGCCACTAAATATAATATGAAAACGTTGATCTGCACCAAACCCAGACAAGCAAATATCTGCAATCGACTGCAGCATATCATATTTTATCAAATTTTACTGCCATTATTACAGAAAACTGTAAATTTAAGGGTCATTTCAGTAAGACTTACAGTCAAATCATAATAACAGGTGAATCTTTAATCTTCTGCAATCTTCTGTAACTATAGAAGTACTGTGGTTTACAATTATCCTATTTCTGAAGTATAGTATTGTATTGGCTTTGTAATGTAAGCTGCCACATCAATCAACACGATAATCGAAGCATACACATACATGTTGGCCCATTTTGTGCTGAAAATAATCAAAATGGAAACAAAAACACTATTTAGACGTAAATACCCTAAGTTTTTCTGCATATTTAGGTAAAACTATGAATACCTAAATTTCTTATCATCCACGACTTCTACCAAATTTAAAGAGTTAAAGACTATGGTAAGTATTTTCATCTATCAGTCAAGGTTATCTTAAACTTGACATGATGACTATATCTTTTACCAGGTAAACTACTACATACGGTCACAAGTAAACTGTTGTCAGTAATAGTACAATACCATAGATTTTCCTTTAAAAGCACAAATAAGTGCCAATTAGTATTAATTACATCTCATGCTACATATACGTATACTGACATACTACCATTTCTCATCAGCAACCAGTTCTCGTCATGGTTCTCAAAAGCACAGATTTTGAAAGGAATTGGAATTACTTCGGTGTTGTCTCAGCCTTTCGTTGTTTTCAAAGTAATAGTGTTTCAGCCAAGTTTGAGAACAAACCTTAAGGGCCAATAGGACCTAATCATTGGAAAATGCGGGCCAATGGCGTGATCCTATTGGGCAAATCTCATAATAAAGCAATATATTATTTACATAGTCTATTTTACATGTTATTTGTACGAAAAACGCAACAGATGACCTTTTTAACTTTAAGATTTTCCACTTTGAAGCCTCCAGGCATGCTCTAACAGCATACAAGAAATCCAAGACTGCAATTTGATGCACCTCCAATATTATACCAGTAGGTATTAGTTCTGTGGCATATCAAATCACATCTCTTCTTTTGCGGGACATTGGTATATATTCTGCGCAAATCCTACAAGGGTGCATCCTGGCTGAAACACTGAACTTTGAAGAGAAACTATCAACATCAACTTGTAAACAAGTTTATTAAAAAGAGGACCTGAATTAAAATGAATCCATCTTGCTTACATTGCCTTACCGGGGGAAGCCTGCACTGATTTTTGACAAGCACATAAGGAGAATAATAAGAGAAAATAATCATAGACCATTATTTAGTTACATGTATATATTGTCCATAGCTAAATAAATGTAGGCATTAAGAATAAAAAGAGCGATACGTGATGCATAGCAATTGCATTTATTACATGAATCACTTTGATGTAATATTATTTTGAAATAAATTTTTAGGGAATAATTGGACAGCATTTGATAGAAGTTCCAATGTCATTTTTTTCTAGATCAAAAGTGCACTTATGTGATTATCACCACCAAGATATTATAAATAAAATTGTAAAAGGACATGTATTTATGGGAATAAAACAAATCACTCAGATAAAGATATTACCCATATAGGTATATGATAAAAACTGGTTCATTAGGCAGAGAACATTGCACCTATAAGGCTATGTTAAGAAATGCCCTCAACGACTTGCTATTTGCAATATAACGGTTGAGGCAGAAGATACATTAAAGAGCGAGAAGAAACTAATTTTAATGTTTAAGTATTGAAATATACCTAAAGCTGATTTTGAAAGTGACATATTGTTTGTATTTTTGATGAGAATGGTGGAACACCAGTACTACGTTACTTTTATAACTTTTCCCAGCATTCATAAAATGTGTACATACACAATCGTATTAGTAAGATTGTGTTATATCTAAGTGAAAATGATTCTTCCGTTTATCTCCTCTTTCAATTTATGTCATATCGTCCCACCTTATTCAATGTATATATGCACTGTGCAATTAAAAAATTATAAGGCTCCTTATAATATGCACACAACTATGAAGTCATAAACTGTCCCCATCACCTGCATGTCAATAGAATAATTAACTAACTTTCTTTATATTAGGAGCTCTCCACTTTGGTGGTTCATTCTCTCTATCAATGTCGACATGTCCAATAAGACACATGCAAGATCCATTTTCGAGACTGATATTTAACCAGCAAAACTAAGTAGTAATGAAACAATGTTCATGCGAGGTGGTAGATTCCAAGAAAATCACGATCTTCTTCATGGATTTCAGAAGCTGCTTCCGTCTCTTGAGGCATGCTAGGATTGAGATACGTGTGCTTATTTGACCAAATATGTGTGTGCGTGCTTATTAAGCCATGTGTGCATATTACGTCGAATATGGTATTTTACATTTCGGTCACAGGTGAGAAGTCCCCCACACCCAGCCAATCTACACTAAATAAAATCAAATCATTTCAATTTAACTAATTTCTACAAGTGTTTCTTCAGTGACTAATACATGTAGTAATATTAACTTGCCTACAAGGTACTTTATACTGAATAACAACTGCAGTAAACTTCATAATGTATCAGATGCATCTAAATTACCTGCTGCTTCATTCACTTTTTTCTAAACTGACTTCAATCTTATTCTAAAATGTTGAACCAATTTGTCATTATGTTCGTTCTCATGAAGACGAATTAGTCTTTTAATCTCTTCCTCTAGTTCCTGTAATGTTTCTTGCAGCTGCCCTGTATTCTCATTATTTGACTGGAAGCATATTTCCACAAGACATTCTAAAGCTTCTGATATAAAACTGTTCTGTGGCATACTTTTGGTGATGTCATTCTTCATAGAAACTACATTTTCTGCCAAAGTTTTAGCTGTCTCATAGTTTTTCAGTCCCATTTCTGCTTGGCTCAAATGCAGAATGCTTTCTGCGTGCATCGGGCTACTGGACATATTTGCTTCCCGAGACTCGACATCCTTTACAAGATATCCTCTCGCTTTAGAAAATTCGTTACTTTTAATGTACACCTTGCCAATTGTGTCATAGATTGTACTAAGAATTGATTCATTTGGTGGAACCTCTTTCAGAACAATTGAGTCTGCTTCCCTTAAAAGTTCAATAGCTTCATCACGCCTTCCCAGTAATGAGTAATCAGCTGCAACATTGTTGATTGAGACTAGCAGTGATGTGATTGGGACTTTGACTTGACGCTTAATATCCAAACCCTTTTTGTGATAATACAGAGCCTTTTCATTATCACCTCGCTGCTGATATATAATTCCCATGTTGTTGTAAATATCTCCAAATTTTGGCAGTTCATCCTCAGATAAAGGTTTCTTTTTTTGTTTGACACGTCCGTGGTTTTCTTCTTCTAGATTTATTCTGTGCCGATGGACACATTCCTGGTAATACTTCTCTGCATCATCAAAGTTCCCTGTCAAATCAAAATTAAGGAGCTATGTCAGGTTAATGACTGAAAAATAAGTATTTATTTAAAATGTGAAACTATTTTGGACTGATTCCGTTTACCTTGTCATTGTTGATCATGAAATTTTAATTTAGACCATTTAAAAATTCCTTAAATCCTTCAATACAATCACATTCTCCCCATTCTAACAAATCTGAGAAATGGTTTTGGATATATTCTCGAAAATATCACACTCTGTTGCGCAAAAAACTACATATTCACATTTCTGACAGTTAATTGTGCATTTTTGTGCCATACATTTTGACATTTAATCAATCAGAAATCATGTTACTCTCAGATGTGTTTGAATAAAGCTTTTCTCAGAACACCAGCTCTACTAAATAACAAAATATTAGGGAATATAACAGTTTGGCTAATTTAGTGAATGAACTAAATTTTACTACGATTTTATTCATATTAAAAATGTATGATGAAAAGCTTATAGTATTTATAGTATATATGCCATAAATTCCAACCACTAATTGTACAAACGGTTCTGGAACCCAAGCCAGATGTTATGCATACTATAGAGTCCAATGACTAATTGTACAAATGGTTCTGGAACCCAAGCCAGATGTTATGCATACTATAGAGCCCAATGACTAATTGTACAAATTGTTCTGGAATCTAGGTTAGATATTAGTAGCCAACATTTTATAAGCAATATGCTATGCTAACAAATAAGCAAGTTTTACTTCTAGATACTATTATTTAAAGAAATACCATGATTTATGCTTTGCATACAGTTTCATTTAACATCCCTCACTGTTAACAGTATTTTCTTTATTTGCATTTCCATAATCCTGTTGTTGGAATAAGCCAAACACTTTTCATTGCATTTGTGTTTGCGTTGCGTAGCTTGCAAACAAACATCCCTTTTGTTTCAATAGCATAAAACCAAACACCATAAAATACTTCCACATCAGGAATTCCTAAAAAAAAAGAATTGTTGCTAATGTGATAAAATTAAAGCTTCACACAAATTTAAAGATGCTAATTGCATGACTTACAATACTTTCCTAAGAAAGTACTGACTACACCAAGACAGATGAGAGACTGCAAACAAAGGACTGTTCTCTCATTTCCTAGGGACTGTGACATCTCAAAAGAACGTTTTATGTGCCTACAGAAAGAGAGACCAGACCTGTCATAATTTATTCTGCTGAAAAGTAAAATATAATACGGGCTGTTCCATTTTAACATACATCGTGTCCAGGTAAAGCACTTTTTAAAAAATATATGCCAGAGTGTCTGATTACTCAACGAGCTCGTATGAAAATGATACAAAATTCAAATAGCATCTATGGGTGACTACTCCAAATTCCACGGGTCCCTAGAATACTTTTACTGTGAACAACCCTAAGTGCATTTTAAACAACACTTTTCGTTGTATTGAATCACAATTCGTAAGCTTTTATTTGTATCCATAGTTAATTATCTTTAAAAGAATTGAGCTTGTATGTCGAATGAAGTCACCCAGAGGAGCATTGTCAATATGGTTGAAACCACTCGTTTTCAGACCTTGTTCTGTATTCTCTAAGCTTTTGAGCACGAAACTCCAGCTCAAATTCAAAAGGCTAAATGATACATGTAGTATATCAATGTCAATGAAATTTAAAATTCCAGTAAAGGGACCCGAGTAAATTCTGAAATTGTTTTTCAATTTATTCTCATTAGAGGTACAGACTGTCATAATTTCTGATCTGAGCTTTAGCCTGAGATTAATGCTCAGAACGATTTGATAATACAGAGTCTGCAGTAATGATAATAAGTTGTCGGAATTGCCTAGTAAAATCAATCACAAATTTATAGGCAGTGAGATGTACTGGTAACCAGCCAATTATTTGCTGCAAATAATTTGATTGATTTCTTTATGATCATTTTATGACTACATTTTTATGAAAACATACTAAGATCTTTAGATTTGATTTTGGATTTCTTTCAAATCCAAATGATAAAATATAGATCAATGAGGATGGTGTGGGCCTTGAGCACATACATTTAATTTACAACAATTTTAGTTGTAGCATATTACTTCCTATATAGGTAACAGTTATTAGGATATTGGTACTACTCTTAAAATGTATTATACACAGAAATATCTTTGCAATTTAAAACAAATAGCTGTATGAAGAATGCCTTATCACCAGATCAAACATAACTATTACAAAATAATGTATCAAATGACCCTCACCTGTAATGATCTGACCTGATATGGTTATGAATAAACAAAGTAAAAACTCTGAACTCTAGTCGCATTAAGGTTTGAATGTTTTACCGTCCATGAAATGGAAAGCTGTCAACTATATGGGTGCTTAAACCTCTATGTGTGTCAGCAAGTGCAATTCTAGTTTCAGCTACCTTGACATTAGACCCATCGAACCCCAGAATTGATTGTGAACTGCTATTGTCCAAGTGGAGTATGCATATGAAGTTACATAAAAACTGAATCCACCAAAGTTGAATTATTATGCATAAAGCATGTATTTCATGTCCAGTGACCTTGGCCGCTGCCCTTTCTCACGTGTAATCCAGGTATTAAGTTTTAAAAAAAACTGGGTGTGAGAAACGTTAGTAAAAATTCTGTAACACAAATTTCGACTCCACTAACCTTGATCTTTGACCTTTAGGTCTATCGGGACAAGCTCAAATTCGGCTATGGCAAGCTCACGTTTGAAAGGTGCTTGCTCATAGGCAAGTCCAAAACATCAAGAGATCGTAAGAGAGAGAGAGAGAGAGGGTATTCAATTTCCAATTTATTTCCTGCAAGATTTATAGTCTGTGATCTCGCCAGAGGACATATATCAGCACCTTTATTTAGTGTTTATATTTACCACGTGCTTCTTTTACATAAATGTCCATAGTTTCATTCTAATATCAATCCTTAATTTCACACAATACACTGTCAAAGTCTGACACTTCCATCTTGTAGTTAATATTAAGGTCAGTCTTACAGTTTCTTGTACATATGTGATACTGTGAATACATATTATATGAAGCAAATTTTGACATATAGAGAATATATATTTATATTTTTATTCATTATCAGTTACATTGTAATATAATTATTTCTAAACATATAGGATTTGACTACTTTCAAGTCATAGCATATCCACTGGGTGATTAGACTCCAACCTAATTATTAAGCAGGCCAATGAAACTGTCTGTAAGACTTTCTGGACTAACTCTCTAAAAGGTCGGATTGTCAAAACTTGGTTTGACGCAACAAAGACTGGTTTGATGCATGCCAGCGATTTCAAGGCGACATGGTGATTAATCTTAGTAACATCGAGATCTCCTGCATAACAAATCTGACGAGCATGTTCTGTTGACCTTTAGATTCACCAATGAAATTACAGCTTTCACATTTATAAAAGTAAAAAACTTAGTTCTCAGCATATTATTTCTAATACTAACACTCCCTAACTTGAAATGTAATGCTTTATTTGATAGGTTACTAAATATAAGTGGACCAGGAATTCAAAAAGATTGGCATAACATGAACTTTTATCAGTGTCGGTCAGATCTACTTAAAAATAAATTTTGATTTTAATCAGACCGACTTGTTGCTAATAACATACCGTCTATACTCGTGCATAAGCCGGGTCCAAATGCAACAAATATAGACCTTGACTTGTTTTTAATAACTCATGAGATTTATGTTACAGATGTGTTTGGAAATAACAGGAACTCATCTGTAATAACTAGCCACATTGTTTTATCTAAAAGCATTATCATGTATTGTTTACATGATAATTTCAGGAGACTGATACATACTTGCTGTTGGGCGTATAATTACATGGAGAACAATAAATGAACTCAAATCATTCAAATGAGTAAAAAAATAAACCATTGCAAAACCACCCTCATTTCCAAAACATGCTTTCATTTTTATTGTTGATGTAGTTCAACAGATGAGTCTGTTAGTATATCTATATTTGCTCTCCTAACTAGCTATGCATTCTATTATCCAACTATTAATTCAAGCCCTTCCTTTTCTCTCATCTATAGGTCTATCTACATGTGCAATTAGATATACGTGTATTTTTTAAAATAAACTTTAACTATTGGCATAAGCTGTTAATGTGCAAAAGAAGATTAAAATTAGGATGTTTATTTGTAAAATAAATAAAATACAATTTCAAGCATACACTCCATACTATGTTATACCTTTTATTAAACTTTAGTTGCAATAGTACGTGGTCATTTTGGTGCAAGGTCAAACCTCCTATGGGAAAATTTAATTTTCCAGTCAGTTTGGACAAGCTGGTCTTTATACAAATTTTCCAGCCATGTTACCTATGAATTTAAAGAAAACTAAATCCAGGAAACTTGACTTATCAATCAGAAACCAAACTAATTACAATGTCAGCTCCAGTGTCCTTGACATTTCACCTCTCAGCCCTAGAATCAAAAAGGTTTTGCCCCTGCCCAAGTGTAGTCGACTTCAGAAGTTTGATGAAAATTACGGCAAGAAAACTTTCCTAAGTATGCACACAGGAAAATCACATTTTAAACTCCAGTGATCTTAACCTTCGACCTAGCAGCCCCAAATGAATAGGCTTCTATGTCTATCTATGGATAAGTTACATATGAGGCTTGAGAAAAAGTGAATACCACATCATCAACTGGTGGGTGGCTGGCTAGATGGATAATGCAATGGCTTTTTCTAACAACCAACCCCAACACACCCGCATGTTTAGTTTCTCGGGTTTTAATGGCACATTCAACTCTTCGTTTGGCTATATGGTGCTGAGAAAGTGGAGGTCAAGTGCGATTCCCTGAGATAATGAAATATACACATATTAAAAAGTATGAATGTATCTAATAAATGGCTTTCACAACTTTTTTTATTTTATCTTCAACATGAAATTATTAATTTCACTGAATATCTGATTTCAAGGTTTTAACAAACATAAAAATGACACCATTTTCCCACAGATTTGTGTTTTAAGATAGAATGTACACGGCAGAATATTTCGATTTTGCATTCTGTATTAGTACATGTAGTTGCAGGTTCCAATATCATGAATTTGTTCTTTGATGCAACTGGGATTTTGTTAAAAATTGTTGTCTCTCAAGATGCGAAAAAATTGACACGTAAATATTCAATATTCTCCATCACAATAATGAATTGAATGTTAAAGAACGATTCAATAATAAATAGATAGATAGAATTTTCTCATCATTAATGAGTTTGAATTGAACTTGAATCTAAAGTATCAGTAAGCAATTATAAAAATGTACACATGTACAAAGTACAATATCCTTTACATGCAGTGCAAATGGAATTTTGGGACCCACTAGATTTGTGTTTCCATTACATGTATTCACCCCTGCAAAGGAAAACCCTTATGCCCAACAAGTTTATAAATGTAAACAAAAATGAAAAACAAAATTTTTTAAAGGCATAAAGATCTAATTAGGTCATATACACACATACAAACATGCCTATCAAATTCTATTTCTCTAGATCAAGTGCCTTTTTCTAGTCTTATACTAAACAAGTTTTCACTGACAAAGTCATTCAATTTCAAAAATATCTGAGGTTAAACAAATGAGACACTGATCCAATAGCACAAAACTTTAATTGCGGTCATCAAACAAACACATCAAATTTTCATTTGTCTATATAAAATCAAATGGTTACAGCATGATTGTGCTAAAAAGCTTCTCGGGGTAGACAGACATTCATAAATCCACACAGCAAGGACCAAATTAAGATGTCCGAACTGTATGCAGTGGGAGCATACAAATGTTGTCTGCTAACAAGCGTTCCTTCTGTATCATACAAATATAGACAGATTTTGACCTTCAAATGATCTTTGTGTATATCTTTTAAAAAGAGAAACTGTTTGACCTGTTGTTTGTTTTTTACTTGTATTGGGGAGTGTTATTGTTGGTTTTTGTGTGTACGTTTGTTATTACCTTAGCATTTGTTAGCAGACTGCCATAAGAAATCTTCACTAATGCTTCATCCTCAGGTCTACCATATTCGGCCGTTATTTTTAAGCAGCCTTCATAGAATGTCTCACTCTGAGCTCGAAAAAAGATAAAAAGGACTGATAGAAATTGGCATTTGTAATAGATGGAGCAAATAGCTCGAGTGCCAATTCAACTACCAGATATTTTGATCGTGATATTGACTTCATCTATTAATTGGTCTTTGAAGTGATACAAACTGGAACACATTTTGTGTGGCAATTAACCAACTAAGTTTAGAAAAAACTTAAATTTAAGTATACAACTTGTGTGCAATACCTTTCTCTGCAGTGTGTTATATTTCTCCTATTTTTTTAAAAAAATCAATTAGTGTAAAAGTGTGGATGATATAAATTACAATATGATTCAAACCTTAAGTACCTGGAAAAAATACTAATCATTGGTCAGCCACTCATGACCTTTGTATGTACTTGCATTTGCAGTGAAAATCAGGATAGACGTGGTAAAGAGCAAATGGCTCTGCATTTTGTTATACATGCGTTTCACAGTTTAAGTTTAAAACTGCTTTGCCAACCTTCAAGTTCATTGTGTATGGGATGTGTGCAGTTGCGTGTGCCATACTGACCTTTTGCCGTTTACCTTTAACATCATTAGGCCTACATGACAAACGCTTTACTGGAAATAACCCAGTTACAGGTCCCTCACTTTGATTTCCTCACTGACTCTGGTGTACATTTTTATCCCCACGATTTTCGAAAAAAATACAGGGATTACATTATATTGTCAATCCAGATGTGTGAGTTATATCCTACAACTCCTTCTACGACGTTCAAATTAAAGACTTCAAACCGTTAGATACAATTGAGGATGGTCTGTACATGTGCTGTAGATAGTTTTTGAAACAGATCCTTTTGACAGGGCTAGGGGCAATGGATGTTATTGTGCAAAAATTCAAAATATTTTCAAAATTATGAGACTAACATTGATGTACGTGATTACTGACCAGAGTTTCAACATTTGTCAGAGGGGTTGAACATGATCTTTGGGTCATACCGCATGGTGAACCCTGGGTAACAGTTTAGAAACTACTGAGGTCTCCATGCTATAACTATATATATATATATATATAAATCTATAAATATATATCTAGATATATATATATATATATATATATATATACACTTATTCGCATGACACACACATTTCAGTGATGAAACCCAAGGGATTTAGCACCTGAGTCGTGAGATCCCCACTGTAACAGGATTGCAGTCGGGTGGGATTGGATCTAGCGAAAATATTAAATACAGTTACGTGAATGAGATGTTTATTTATAATGCATATGAATATTGAATGAGCCTGACACCTTACTCGTGCGCATAAAGTCGAACAGTGGATATAACAAAAATGATGAGCACAAACTTCAACAACGGATATAAGAAAATGATATCGCTCCTAAATGGAGCCGATAAAAGCATGGAATTTCAATAAATAAACACAAATGATCCCGTATATTACGGATATGGTCAACGTATGGAACTATCACCAAATATGAATAAGATAAAGAATTATATACAAGTATGGTTGACATATGGATTTGTCGACATGATATCATCAATGCATGAAATTCATAAACAAGTATGATTGATATACGGTTCATCAACGAGCATGATTGATGTATGATTGATATATGGTTCATCAACAAGTATGATGGGTGTATGATGAATTAAATTTTCAGACATATTGTGATATTGAATTATACTGATTCGAAAATGGAACGTATGATGTTATTTATCTCGTGGCGCCAATAGACGATCGCGAGATGTTTTCGATTCGACAGATCCCGTCCAATTGTAAAGGAACGGCCTCCCATGATCCGATCCTCCCAGCCTGCCGAACGATCCTGCTTATCCAGAACCGTTGGGTCCTTCAGACCAACGTCACCATCGACCGCAGTATCACGGTTACACAAAACTCCAGAGGCTGACGACTCCCCATTAACAACTAAATATGCAACGACTGAGCTGTGTAATACATACGAGACGGTTAAGTACATATACAATGATATACATTATGCATGCGCGCACATGAATCGACTTTGTTAGGCATTCAATTATTTCATGAAAACGACCGAACAAGATTATTATTATAATGACCACGTTCATACATGAAATTGTCTCCTTCAGGAATAATTGCACTGGATTATAAGAACTCAAACTCTACTCATTGATTAATGCATGCAACATATAATTGAACTTATCTGTTCAGCCATAAAAAGACAATGGGTAACTTGAAACTGGTCATCATCTATTTGATAGCATGGCGTTATTGTGGCATAGGTCTGACTCTATAACATTTAGATTAAATTCTTAAATATCCAATCTATACAACAATTCTATCACATAGAACGGATAGCAAGAAAGAATACATTTTCATTTTCACATACCTCTACAGCTGAAGACTGCTTTCTGACAAGTCTCATCTGTATTGTGACGATACAGAGAATATTGAGCCATAAGTACCCTGGTTGTTGTAAAATCCATGGCCCGAGAACTCGAGATAATAGGGTAATAGGGTATCTCACCGCCGGAATTGTGTACTTGTAGTAGTTGGTTAAACGAATTCAGTATTTTGAAATAGCTAGGCTTAAACTATACACCTTCAGGTAACGCTGCACGCGGCAACGAAACCCATGTACACTTTTGTTCATATATTTTCCAAAGGTATTGTAGTACAAGCAATTTCGTCACGCATACCTTATAACTAAATATACATTTATTTGGCTTGATTAGACATATTTATACATTTAGCTGATATTGGCCCTGGGGTCCAACTCTAACTTCCAGGGACTTAGGCCCTGCACCATATATACTCTTGAAAACTATAGAGCTTCCAGCTCTATAGCCATTGATACACTTACTAAGCATGAACAAATTTTTACATACATCTGACATTGGTCTATACCCACGCCCAGATACTTAGCACCTGGCTATAAAACCAGTGTTTAGGTTACAAATGTAGGAATATGGGAAAAAAACTTTTTTAAAATATAGGAAAAATGTTGGATTTTCTTTAAAATATATTGCAATATTGGATTTGTCTCAAGTATATAAATTTTGAGAATTTAAAGACTTATCAATAATGATAACTGTTTTGAATTCAAATACAAATTGCAAAGTCATTTGAAAACTTCTCCAAGAAAATACTGCAAGCAATAAATTGCTAACAAAAATTAAATTTGTATGTATACTATATGGTCAACTTCTCCCCTCAAAGTCATCCCATATCCCTTTATTATTCATTTACACTGAATTTAATGTCAGTATAGATCAAATAGGTGACAAGACTTGTAAAATACAGCGACCAACAATATTTCAAAAGTAACCGAGTAAACTTACAAATATATACAGTGAAAACCGTCAAAACTAAAAGTCTTTGGAACTAAGTTTAGTTTTCAGTTCTGAGATACTTTCGGTTTATTAACGTTTTCGCAGATGTGAAAAGTATATTTTGTTTTTATAAGAGCGTATGAGACTTGAAACAGAGAGCGAATGTAATTATGAGAGAACAGAGTACACAAATTCAGAAAGCTGTTGGCTTTTTTTAGGGGGGGGGGGTATTTTTTTAATTTATGAAAACTTAGCTGAGCAATGTTCGTTCCTTCCATACGCATACCTTACGTATCTGGTCACATTAGCAAATACAGTTGTTCTACATATAAATGCAGTCCTCATCTCAAGAAAGAATTATTAAACGAGATACTTTAAAATTATGAATGAAACTCCATAATATTTAAATACTCCGTATAATGCATAATGTTCCTATACCAAATTCTTCTCCTAGTTTTTTCAGCATAGGTTTTGGTAAACATCCATACTCTTTGATCAGATTATTTTTTTCCTGTAGGGATAGTTCAATCCTACGACGCTTAGCTAGTCGTTCCGACATCTTGACATGTGAGTGAATGCAAATGACAGTCATGGCTACTTAAATACATGAGTATGTAATGATTTTTCTCCTTCGTAAATCAATTGACTGAATCTGACGTTTAGAATAATGTTCATCGGCAAAGCATCAGAAAGTGAGGCAGCATAAATGGTTAATAAAGCCCAAGGATTTAATTGGGAAAAAAAGTTATATGATCATTTACACAAATGAAAAGCATTATCACAATTAGATAATATCAGATAAACTTAATCTTCTTAAATGACTCATCTACAAGCATTTAGTTATTAATAATTCACCTTAAAAACTGCCTCAGGTTTTAGGGAGTTTTTTCAGGTTTATTTTGCAAAGACGTCGGATTAGCTTATTATTGCTTGGCTTGCAATTTGTGTCAGCGTGTGTGTCAAGCATTGTTTCAACCTCGAATGCCCTTGGATATTTTCCCACCGATAAGCCAACTACAGTATGTGCTAACAATACGTAATCTGGTTCAAGGTGTGCCAGGAATTTAGCAGCTAAAATACATTTCCAATTTTGAAGTGAGTTTCGTTTTTATGGAGTTATTTTTGTGTAAAACTAAAATTTAATTTGTTTTGGTTTTCGGAGTAGAGGAGTTTCAGTTGTCTCGAAAAAATAAGTATGACATTAAAGAAGGAAACTTTGGGACCCCAAAATATTTCGATCTTGAGGAGATTCTTGTATACCGAAGCTTCGGTTTTAGGGAGTTTTTCACCGTATTTCACTCTGTTTTGGAAGAAAATACTTTCGAATCAGGAAATAGATATTTCTCACTGCAAATTATTTAGGACTATGCACAACTGGCCCCTTATCAAACAGTAAAGGTACAAGCTGTCTGGTCAACTTTTGGATTTCTTTCGCAGATTCACTTTGATATTTGCTTCTCATTATAAGACTAAGACACCCTAAACTTATTAGGAATTTGAAAGAGGAAGCTTTGACAGATTTGAAAAGAAGTTTTATTTGACGAAAACTATTTTCTTATGCTGTTTTGGTTACGATTTGACTTTTCCTTAAATATAAATTGTATTTTATCAAGTACATGTTGGGTGAAGTATGCAGTACATAATCAGCAAAATAACGCAAACAATTTTATGAATTCTTGATACTTGCATCCAAGTGAATGTTGATAACAAATGATGAAAAAGAAAAAAAAAAACACAATTTCAGAAGCATCACCATACCACAAACCAGAATATAATCAATGATTGCATAGCTCAACTCCGCTTTTTACTAGTCTCCAGTAAGCATTGTAACCACTGTAAACATTATCATGCTGAAAATAAATTCAGCCTAAAGTGATCATGGTCCCTTTTTGTAAATAAAGATTTTTTGTAATTGTTTATCTTTTCACCTGAACTTTTATTAATTTAAAATTTAAAATATGAACTTTTAATCACTACTATATAGCCAGTATTGTACTGACACAGTGAAAACACCTATCTACCTGCCTACTCACTCACCCACCCAACCAACTAACAATTTGTCATAGTAAAAACATCAAATTAAACCGAAGTCAGTGAAATGGGTAATATGGGTCACAATGACCTATTGTTAAGAAAGGGTGTTGTAGTCATCAAGATGCATCATCGCACCAAGTTTCGTGATTCCAGGTCAACAAGAACTAATATAATGAGCAAAAAACCTTAGCGAAACGCAAAAACTTAATGAAGAATATACAACAAATGTACATTTAAACACAAAGTTAGTGTCTGCCCACTCCATATTGTTGCCTAGCAACTTAGAAGAGGGACAGGTTGACATTCAGTGAGGGTGTACATATCTATATAATTTTATCTGTGAGTACGCCAACGCTGAGGTAGTACAATAGTTTACCTCTACTTTGTAATGGTGAGTTAAAAATAAAAACTACTGGTACAATAGTATATAAAGGAAGTATTGAAATGTATGGAGGTAAACAACATCTATATTTTATACATTACGGGGGCTGTCCTTTAGTAACTTTTCACTTTTTCTATAGCACGTTATCAAAATATCAGCAAAATTTCACAAAAGGAGTGATGACATTTATTAATTTGATATTAGTCACGGGACATTGTGTATTAGTTCACAAACAAGTGCTCACAATATCAGAGAATGAACATGAATCATGTTGCTGTTTAAATCGGGTGGTAAGTGAGGTGGTGCCATCATGCAGCCTCAGGTGCAAAACAATGTGCAGCCACAACGTACCAACAATTTCCTGTACTACATAGCTTTTTGTCTGAAATAAATAAATTTAATTTGAATCACAAATATTTGATACAAATTTGTCAATTTTATGAATGTCTGAAAAATTAACTGCTTCAAACAGCATGTTCACAATATGAGGAAATACTGGTAGTTTTCCAAAATGTACAACCAACTCAGATGTGGGGGAAAAAGTATGCATCAGTTTCTTCCAGTGCATATGACAAACCCGTTTTTCGTGTCATGGAAAAAATACGAGCGTATCTAGTAAAAATGATGGTATTCACATTTCACTTGTCCATCAACGAGTTCTTAGTGTTCTGGGCTAGTTGGACTAAGAAATTGTCGTCCAGTTTTTGCTGCTATTTTTGTATCTTCAAATAACAAAATCTGTTGCCAACTGGTGAATCACTAAAATGTTATGTTGTTAATAAGAAAAAAATAAAATATTGCTAACATTCTAATGACATTAAAATATTATACAATTATTGACCACTGTTGAGGTGAATGTGAAGTTTGAATACATCACATAATAAATTCTTGAGTTCTGATTGACTGATTACAGGGATTAATTAAAGGGCAGTATGCATTTCTCTTTGACTATGGGAATTATACCTGCTCAATGACAGCGCTACTACCATGAGCCAAGTTATATGACCTCTGATCGTGTCCTGTGATGGACTAGATCCATTACTGTCTTATCCTTTGACAAAATGTCCTCCCACAGTGTTGTCTAGTAGAGTGTATTACCCTCATCTTTGGAACAGGCACCATACCTGACCAAACAGCACAAATGGAGAACAGATACCCCAGAAGATGGCATGAGAGAATGTGTTATGAACCAGTAAACCTCAAACTGACCGACACGAAGGTGTCCTCAGTATGGAAGGTTTACTGGTTTACAATTCATCATATTCACCAAAACAAAGGTCTGTAATTATTTTATTACAGGATCAGGTAAAAAAAACCCCGGCATATTGTCTTATTTCAGCATAGTAAATATTCCATTTAACCCGCATAACACTGCAAAATATACATTATGACATTACGACAGTGCAATATCATGAACAATCGTAAATCAGGTGATGTCGTTCCATCCAATGAAAATGCATCTCTCATGAGAATCGTTTAATAACAGTACTTACAAGCCATGAAATTCTCCAATAGAGTGGAGCAAGTTGATGCAACCTCAATGAAGAAGTGGTAAGTGTCATACCGAGTGTATACAATTTCTGTCAGCAGCTTTTGCAGGTTTGGATTCTCTTGGCCAAACAAAGCCAAAGCTTCTGCATAGTCTGCAGTTGACATCAAATGGTTAATCTTCGTAATCTCTTCTGTGAATATCTTGCAGTACCTTTTCCTGACATCTGAAGAAAACATCCATAATGTAAGACCTAGAATTGTTTATTTCAAGTCTAAAACCTGAAGCTAACAATATTGTTTTGCTTCTACAGCATGGGTCAGAACAATATTATAATATGTGATGATCCATATATGGTATTTCAAATAGTATAGTCTTATATCCAGCATTTATTGCTTAACATACCACACACACACACACATATATATATATATATATATATATATATATATATATATATATATATATATATATATATATATATATATATATACATAAACACACCAATCCTGGGGTAGTACCCTGAAATCTGCCAGATAAATATAATGTGTATTCAGGTTATGACTGTCCATATAGCATCTGTTAAATAATATCACTGTTATTAAACTTTTTATACATCTGAACTTTAATTTTCTTACGGGGCCCAAATAGGAGGAAAGCAAAAGTAATACTCCAATCTTGCACATGGTTGTCATATGGAATAATAAAATACCAAGTTTGAAAAAATTCCATCCAAAGATTTAGGCGGAGATAGGGTAATGAGCTTAATGACAGATGGACAGACAGGTGGAGATATATGATATAATATCTGTCATTATAAAAAATAGAGATAATACCACATTCTGATACCTGTACATACCAGGGATATTCTTTTTACGCACATATACAGATAGACATTCCCTCAGGATGCCGTGTATATCAATTCTTTCTGTCCTGGCGTCATAGCTTATAAAGTTCCTCCTTTTCATCGGAAGTAAGACAATATCTTTTGCAAGGGCCCCTGATTGATGATCTATAAGAAATCAAAAGTACATTTATTACCATCAATGTTAGTTTTAAACAATATATCAACAGTAAAACAATTCATTACCATAGTCTGGTCACTTTTTGGAGACGAACTGTCCGACAGCTATGCGTGTGTCATCATGATCACTGTCATTAACATCATCAATGGCAGCATCAACACAATATTCAAGTTTTTCTGCAAGTCAATGTTTCAGATTCTGTTCAAGCACATAACTCAAAAGAGGCGAGACACAGTATTCTCATTGAACCCTTCTTTTTGTATTAAAAATCATGGATGCATTATACATCAATAATTGTTGCGTAACACTATCAACATACGTGCCACAAATAGCGCATGATACCTCACCAATATAACGTTAGCTGTTTCAATATATTTCTGCAATATGAATTCGGCACACATGAAAAGACATGCACACACATGGTTCCAACTCCAAGATGTATCTTCACCAATTAGGGATTTGTAACTGTCCTAAACTTTCTCATGAAATGAGATGTTCATAGTTTGTTGTTTGTTTTTTTGTTTTTTCAGGCAAAGGGAAACATATGTACCAAATTTCCTTAAATTGGTTATAGAAAAGTTGTTATTGTCCAGAAATGAAAGCATGGATGAAATCTATTTTAAAAACACTGACTTTGAACTTCAAGCTACCAACTCCCAAATCAATAGTGCTCTTTCTTAGGTAATATAATTATGTTACATGCACCAAGTTTTTCACGTCAATTGTGTGAGCCATTAATTGCCCGAAAATGGTGCTGGACATCCGGACTGCATCATCGCCATAGCTGGGTTAGTAGGCTGTGTCAGGCCATGCAGGAGCTGTTCAAAATTAGTCAGTGATGGCCATGGACTGACGTTGCCCATAATAGTACTGGGTTTACCTGACTCCTAAATGGGAATATACCAAGATGAACCATTAATGACACCGGGCCTACATAGATCTGTACTGCCCATGGACAGACATGGATCCGGAATTACATCACAATTACAAGAAACCATACTCGTAAAGGAACGGCATGGGTCCATGAGGCAACATGGATCTGTTATGGCACTATGTTGCATAGAAGTCATCTGCTCTTCTATGCAGACGCTAGTGGTATTATCCTGGGACAGGATACGTGATATTGAATCACTGTAACCGGTCCCTCAGACCTTAGTAGAGGCCGTATGAGAGTCAGTGTTGACTGTATACAATCTGCCTCCAATTGCAAAGTCCAGTTGTGATGGAGAGGGGCCACATTTTCGTTTATGCCGGTGCTGGGTTCATTATGCTGGAACAGGTTAGAGGATATATGATCACCACGACCAATCCCTCCCTGCATCAGCTGAGGCCATGTCAGAGCCGGCATTGATTGCTGCCAGTCAGCCTTTAATGCCAATACTGATCCAGATAGGATGAAGTACCCAGTTGCAATTGGTCCAAAAGGTACGCCAAAAACATCTTCTGTTTGGATGGTGGAGGCGAAGGCAGGGACAGAACTGTGTTTGATGCCAAAGATCCAATGGCACGTTTAATTTTCTTTTAAACCACTGAACTCTCCACTTCCAAAGCTTTAGCCTGTAGAAATTTGTTCACTGAGGCGGTAATTACATAGCAATATTAATGGTGTCTTCATCTTTGACGGTTCGTTTCCTCAACTTCTCGTTAACCCATGTACACTGTCTGACCAAGACTGGCATCCATTGATTTTCTGTTCAACATGTACAAATGTCACATGTGTGACTCTTATCGCACCCCATACATTTCAGGCATGTAGCATGGTTATACAGTGCACTTAATCTTTCCCACTGACACAAATAATGCAGACAGCAAATGAAAGCTTATACTGGTCAAACCAGTCAAGTTCGCGTGAAGATGACACTAATGACCAACATAAATGTCCACATTAATTACATAAATGATCTTACGGTATGTAATACTAGACAATTCGAGAAGAATTCATATACTATGAATATACTATGCTGAATACAAATTATTTGAATAAACGTACTACTGATCACAGGGCAGGTTAAACAATATGGTCCTGACATGTATCTTGCACGACGAAGTTGGACCAACAGAGGGAGAGTCGTCTTGGATAAAATAAAGGAAGAAATAAGCAGAAATAATACATGGAGTATAATCTCCTGTGTGAGAAAGCTCTTCAGAATGAAAAAGCAACAAAATGAAAATGGATTTGCGATGTCTGCAAAAGCATGCTTCCTATCACGAGCAGAAGTGGTATCTGAAGTAATGACGAAATTTAGCGCCAATACTTCTATCCATGTAGAGATCATTCTTGTCTGGCTCCAATCTATGTGGGCAGATCTACTTTTACAGTTTCATTAGTAAAAACTAGCTTGGGAGGGCCGGATTAGCGAGGTAGTGGTCGCACATCTAAGGTATTATGATCGGGTAGTATATTGGAAGAAGAAACTGCAAAACCTCCACTTCTGAAACGTTTTTGGCACAATTGTATTGAAAAGCTCTTCCCTATAAATAAATCCACCTTTCCACGTTTAAAACAATTTACAAAGTAGGCCACGTGGACTATTCAGAGAAAAAATACTGCTTCCATGCTTTTCAAAGATACAATCAGACAAATTTTGAACATGGTGCCCTCAATTATGTATAGAGCTTGTAGAATGATTTCAAATGCAGACAAATTGACAGGAAATATAACTAATGAAATATATACACAACAATACCATCTTGATATATGTTGAATCCCCAAACGTTTCATACACCATCAATCAACAAAATCTTTATTATTTTGTTCCTTAATATTTTGTACAGAGAACATTGCTTTCTGATAAAGATTTGATAACTATAGTATAACTCTAAAATTTCACTACACCACATGTCCACATTTTTGGTTTTATTTCGTTGTTGTTTTGACTTTTCCCAGACAAGAAAAAGTATGTTACATAAGAACTGAGTTAGTCGTTTGACGAATGCCTAAAATTTAGGTGATGAATGTTTGAGCTATTATGTTTTGCTGTATTTCTATTTAGGAATCGGCCAAAATTAATTTTCTTCTAATACTCATACACTAAAAGATTAACTGCATATGTAAAAAAAAAACAAAGCAAAAAGGAACACGATACAGAATTTAATTAAGTTATATCGGCAAAATAAAAATGCTGGCAAATTAACAAAGATTCATTTGAGCCTTTTTAACAACTTTTTCCATAAAGTCACAAGATTTGCTGGTAACTTCTGTTTATATTTGAGATCGGCTTGGTTTGGTGTTTTATGGCACAGAAACACAAGTAGGTTATTTAGCACCAAGACAATTAAAATAGAGTACTTTACCCAAGGACACCCCACAGTCACAACCCAGCCTGATCCAGTGGTAAAATTCGAACCAGCACCTTTTCGATCACTATTCCTGCATTGAGACAGTGTAGCTCCTTTCTTTGCAGTGTGGTAAAGAATCCACTTTTGAGGATGTCCTCAAATCGGATGACATCTCCAAATTTAAACATATTGGTGATTTCAGGAGAAAATGTGAAACAAAGGGAGAAAACATGTAAAATTATGAACTAATCAAAATAACCAACTGTGCAAGTTTTACATTAAATAAGCTCCATTTCAGATATCCTTGAAAATGGCTTTTTATACCAAAGTACTGACTTTCTTTAGAAATTTTCCAAACATTTACATATGCGAAATAGAGGATCATGTTCTTAGCAAGATATTTCCAAATATAACGATATTGATGATTTCATGAGAAAATGTGAAATAAAGGGAGAAAACATTTGTTTGCCTGAGAACCATGGACACATACAAATGTATGAACCAATCAAAATAACCAACTGTGCACAGTATCCGTTACCTTAATATATCCCTGAAAATCGCTTTTTTTTTACTAAATTACTGACTTTCTTTAGAAACTTTCCAAATAATTACAGATGCAGAAATATTAAATAACTATATCTAGTCAGTCAAATATTGATGAATAAAAGTTTTGATTTATCTTAACAAAAATAGAAAGTTTACAGCATCGTGAATAACATCAATCTGTGATGGCAAAATCCTTTGTCAAATATATCTTAACTCCCACTTCTTTCGAAAACTCACACTCTCAATCAATGAAGTAAACATTTCCCATGTAGAAAAATATTGCTCGTTAAGAATGCAGTTTCAGAGGATTTTAAAGTTGTTTATGCTCAAAAATCATGAATACACACATAGTGATACTGACAAGATCACCGTGTGGCAAAACGTTAAATGTCCAGATTCTTAGACAAAGCAGTTGATATTTTCTGTAATCTAACATCTTCCGGGCAGTGAAAGACAATCTGTAGGACTAATGACATGATGTAAATTAAGGCATATTTCTTAAACTAAAGTAACTTTTCTCCGCTTGGTGGAGCTGAAGTAGCGTTTGTTCATCCTCGGATCTAACGACTTAAATTTGAAATTTTCTTGGGCTTTGAGACTTTTCCTACTACTTTAGGCCAAAGCAATTTTATGTCCTTGGCTGTAATGGTTATGCTGGTACAAAACCTCTGTGTATACATAATAGTTCAATCATTATTAGGGACATCTGATAGTTAAATATGCTACGGTTGTTATCCTTTTCTTACACATTTTAATAAGTGTCAACAGTGCGTATTTTTGTCAGAAGAAACACAGTTATCAACATTCACCTGTTTACACATTTACTGATCCACATGAATCACAGAGCACAAGATAATTAGATTAACATTCTGACATAAATGGGGATGCTTATTTATTTGACACTAAATTTTCTTGCTGTGAACGCTACTCTTTGATATTTCCATCCTTTACATAGTATGCTTAAGTAATTGAAAGGTTAATGCCTATCAAACAGCTGTAGGATCAGGTCAGTGGTGCAAGTAAGCCGTTGCGGTTAGGTACGCTGTACCGAAAAGAAGGGATCGGAGCGTTCCGTACCGGCAAGAGTAAAACTCTACTTGCACCACTGGATCGGGTCATGCTGGGATCAACATATCTTCCACCATGTAAATAATGGTAGAGTTAATCCATGCCCTACCACATTGTGCATACACTCTACATTGTTTTTCATCTTCAATTTTAGGGAAAACCAGTATGTGACTATCTTCAACACTTTACAGCAGTCTATAGGTTTGAATATGTATTAACAAACATGGAAGAACTGAAAACCAACCAATCTTTCACAGCGAGAGAAACATAAAATCAGGCAATAATGCAAGGTTTGTAGTGGATCATAACTAATGTCAGGGATCTATTTCGTGCATGTATTAGATATGGACAAACATTGCGCCAATTATGGCATATATAATTTGTATGGTACCCATTACACTTCCAAATGCTACTCATATTGTAACACTGGTGAATTACCTAGAATCTCCTTCACATGCTTGGCAGTAAAAGTTCCAGGAATGTACCCCAGTGTGGCCAGTCGCTGTTGAAATACCTCAGACAATCTTATTATGAACTCTTTGTATACATCAGCTAAAAATAAGGAATGATAAAGTAAGCTTGAAGATGAATACAGGAGAGATAGTTTACTCCAGGTGGATGAAGTTAATTACTCTGCAGTTAAAAGCCCCAATAATATGCAGTTGAAAAACCACAATCTTCTATATCTACAAACAATGCATACAATTGCTAATAAGTCCTTATATTAAGTATGTTTCCTATTTAATTTATAGTATACTGTAGTTCGTTATATCACTGTGATAAAACAGCATTTTAATATTCTGAAAACATGCTTGAACAAGAAAATATGTTTATTTTAGATTGAAATTTGTGTTTACGTGCTCATATTCTATTCAGAACGGAACATACTTTTGTTACTAAAATGTTAGTTTTTCAGATAAATACAATAGACACCACCTTGCTTATCTAAGTTGACAACTTACCTCAAATGTTTGCCTACATAGTATTCCTTAGCAAACAATTGTAATCCCAAGTCTCATGTTCTTTCTTTCAAACATAAAATGCTGTACCCAGCCCTAGCAAATCACTTCTTGAGTACCAAATTTGATATAAAGTGAAACCTTAACTGTCCAAAATAAACATTAGACATAAAACAAAATTCAGAAAATGGAAAGTTGAAAATACTGAACATATACATTGCAAAGAGTACTAATAATTTTCCAACTCATACCTGTGATGTTCCCACAAATATACTTCCTACAACACTAGTGAGCCTAAATTTTCCACTTTTAACAATATTGTTTCAATATTATTACGATATTTATACTACTTCAGATCAGTCGAATTAGCAATTAGTCATTCTCAACAAAAAGCACTGAAGCAAATCTCTGTATAAATCACTCCTGTGCATGCTAAACGTTCAAATGATAGTCTTTGACCTCATATCTTTCAAGTCTGTGCATTCTATATACCGTAAAAAAAACTATGGACCATCAGTTTTCTAAAACTCTGAATATTCACACATATGCATTTTCCAATTGGTCATACATATAAAGCCATTCTTGTCAGAAATGTAATCAATTGAACAGAATAAAAGCATCATAATATTTAGTGTTAGGATAAAAATGGAACATTTCAATGGGATGTGTGGTTGGAGTGTGGTATCTTAAATCTATGAACATGTTGTTTGTTGTTTTTCTTTTAATTATCGCCATTTGTATTGATATCGCTTGCTAGGTCCGTAAGAGTAGCGTCTGCCATATCAGTAGTGATATAGATTGTAAACAAATTTAATCAGTGCGTAAAAATAATCAATGAAATTACCAACAATGACTAAAGAAGTAAAACGTTCTATTCTCCCTAATTTTATAAAGTAACGAAATGGATCTACGACATGAGAAATCGGCCGAAATGTGATGTATGGTGACATTTACAATTATTTAGTTTCGTCAAAAGCGGTCAATGAAGGCAAAATGAAAAACTAAGAAAGTTACAAAGTTACAATTACTTTCAAAGTGGCAATGTTGCAAAATGATACAATAACGCAAAGCAAAAGTACCCGTTAGAAAGAGGCAAGGAAAATCAGGATTACTGCAAGGATTCCACTGATTCCATAAATTTTATAAGAGAACATTTACACTCCAGATTTATAGAAAATAAATTCACAAACCATGGACTTCAAAGTCAAGTGGCAACAAAACAATATTTAATTTCTAATGGATATTCTGTTATTCAAAATATGAATGTATGTTTCCGTGCAGAAAACAAAAACTGGTTTTCAGCGAGCCCAGATGGATTTTTAAATGAAGACACGCTGCTTGAAATTAAAAGTTCAGTGCCTACTAGCTGGACAACGTTGGATGAACCTTTGCTGAAACAAGAAGTATGCTGTCCAAAAAGAGTGGCAATGACAGTCTAATTCTTAAGAAGAAAGGGAATTAAGAGTTCTATATGAAACACAGTTGACAATGGTTTGCACTAGACTTAGGAATGTAAGCTTTTTGTATGGCTTAGTGCAGATGACCACAAGTTTGTGGATGTAAAGTATGATGAAAATTATATAAATGGCCATGTTACAAGACTACGTACATTTTTTTGCAGAGAAAATGATGTCACGCATAGTTGATGAAATTGAAGAAAACCTCATAGTGTTCAGTAAGACTTTCAAATATTTATGCGTCTGTGACTTTAAAATTATACAATTATAAATTTAAGTTGATTATGATTTTTTTAATCATGTTATTATGTTAATGAATATGTTATTTATTTAGATTTAGTCATTTTATGTAAGAGTTCGTTCAAGTTTCACCTTTATTCAAGTAAACAAATTAAGTCGTAAGAAAACAAAATTATGAGTTTCTTGCTGAAGCTGGTTGGGTCCCTATGGATACACCGGACAAGCTCGTCGCTATGATGTAGCTGAGGAATTGCTAAAAGTGGCATAAAAACACCAAGCAAACAAAAAGCACACAAAATCTGTCACCACAATAAAATTTACAAATTGCTGACAACTACATTGTAGATGTGTATTTCATTCCACCACAAAATAGATCAAGAAGGTGTACTCCCGATATTGTATTAAACATGTATCAATCACTTTTATCAGTATCTGGTATCGGGTCAGCTCTTAAATTCGCATGTGCTGCAAACACAACCAAAATGACATCAAAGAGTTTAAGGAAAGCCACTAGAACTGTGCTGCTTAATATTTTGAAAACTTTCAGTTTCTTGATAGCTCTTTCTACATGTATGCGAACCTGTGCAATCCGTCTTGTGGATACAACATCTTCGACACTAAGTTGTGGCTTGCATTTATTTAATGCAGGAATGTTAAGTCTTACTCTCCTTGGCAAAAGCAAACCATCTATTGTAAAACCACGGTCTGCCATGATTTCATCTCCAGGGAGAAGGTAATTAAATATCCTCTTTTTTCAACTATGAATATATCACTTGCCCGTGCACCAGATGCCCTTGAAATAAACATAATTTGTCCATGTGGAGATATTCCTACCATATATTTGGCAGTGTTGTGCGATTTATAATTGCTATAAGTGTCACCCGTACTTTTTTAGATTAGTTGGCCTTTAAATGAATGTTTCTACACAATCAATAAGACACGTAGTGCGGGGATAGTTTTCTCTGAATGATTCCGGACAACAGTCTCTAATTATTTTTCTTGGAAGCCTTATTATCGGTGATTTCAACTTATCTTTTAAGATTGGAATCCAAGAATTGCAAATCTTGCATGCTGAACTTCTGGAAATTCCAAACCTGTGACTAAGATCATCAAATATTAGGAGTAACTTTAATCTCATTAGAACAAGCAATATTTGATATGTTATCTCCAACTAAAAATTAAAAGTGTTGAATTGAGACATACGATCAACCAATGTAAAGAAGACTTGTTTTGTCTCCACTACATATTGTAAAGCATCACTGTCAGTAACCAAATTTTGAACCGCAGATATTGTTCCTCTTACTAGTTTACTTTGAATCACTTTTTCTTCTGTCAAAGTATTATTTGTCTGAGAAGACCTTGTCTCAAAGTCGGTCCGTTCTTGTGCATAAGAATGTTCATTGTGAAATGTAAAGTGCGATTCACCATACTGTGGAACAGAAGTACATGAAGTTGGAATTTCAACAACATTTAAACTACATGCAACCGCACAAACTAACAAATTGTTTAATTCACTTTCCGAAATACCGTTGTTCTTATCATACTGATCTTTACTAGTGCATGCCAATTTACGTTTTTTAATACCAGGTTCTTGCCTCTTAAGTTTGCGCCGACCCGGTGTTGCTTTGCTTTCATCTCCCAGTTTAAGCTTTGGCAATGGGTTTCTCTCTGTATATATTATGTCTAAACATTTTTCAAAACAAACAAAAACATTTCTCGGCAAATGTTTCGATTTATGGCTTTAATCCACTCAAGATTCGTTGGTCCATCTGACGGCATAGAATGAAATTTAAATGGAACCAAGCACGCACGGTATTCATGCACTTGTCCGTGTATTTCAAGCATTCATTTCGTCCATTAATTCAGTTTGCGAAGATTATTTGAACATTCATTGACGGAACATGAGCTGCCTCCACCTTTTTATATCCATGTTAAAATTAAGAGAAAACGAACAAAGATACAATGTAAACAAAATAATTATATTTATATTGTTTTGATTGTAACACGAAATTTTCATTTCACTATCGTTATGGCTGACGAACCACGTGATTATTTAATGACTGCGCTCATAAAAACTGTTTCAGATATAGATAACGGTGTCTATACGATATCGCGGATCTCTATTTTTGGCCAATATCACCATCGTGCCAATACTGATGGTGATAGATGATATCACTATATTACATGATATCCATGAACAGCAAGAGTAGTGTTGTATTTATGTTCAAAGTCGTGTTCTGAAAAAAAAATTTAGAAAACAGATTGATAGCAAAGTACTAACGCAATCACTTTGTGTATCTTCGGTTCTATGTTTAATCCCTCGTTCTGGCATGTGTAATAATATGTGGTCAGTTATCCACAATCAGATCTGAGTCACATGAGTTATTTGTGTATCAGTGATCAGGAAATTTTCAGCTGCCAATTTGTCATGTAGGGCATTGACTTGGAACTTTTACTTGTACTGCATCAATTTTACTCATCCTACACTGTACATAATATTAAATTTGCTTAAAATGCAACTCGTTCAATTGATGAGCATCTCAAAAAAGGGACTGGCTCTTCCGCTGCCACCACACATAAGTACGAGCGGACGAGTGGAATTATCGTGTCATGTGTATGTTGGTAAATCGTGTACAATGAATCCTAAACTATATACTGTATTTACCCATTTTGATCGAATTCCTAACTGTGAACAGTATAGACCCAAAATTGATATACCATAATGCATCTGCAGATTTTAATCTACGTGGCTAACTTGACATTAGCTGCAGAATGAACAGCACAACTCCAATCTGCTGGTGCATAATGTCATGACAGATATCAGCCACACTGCGTGCAAATGGACTGATCTTATATATGAAACAATAAAAATTAAGGAAGTCCACTTTTCCAAGATCAACTCTTACTGCGCAACTCGCAATGACGTGAATATTGCATTTTCATCAATATCATCAGAGACACCAGGGACATTTAGATATATGACACATAAAGTTTAATACATATGCATCATGGCCTGGATTATATAAGTACCTATCCTGTCTTCCTTTGGATAGAATTCCCTACTAAGGGCACGCAGACGACACTCAGCCAGTAGCGCAACCATTTCTTCTGGCTTCAACATTCCGTCATCTGCTTCAAGCTCTGAACCAACCATTAGAAGTGCCAGGGGAAGACCACCGCAAAGATCAACAATTTTATCCAAGTGTTCACCAAAATTTACACTTTTCGCAACAGCTCTGAGCAGTTTTTTGGATTCTAAATCATTCATAGGTTCCAAAGTTTTGTAAAAGTATGCTGCTCTTATTTGTGCAAACAAAATTTGTGTTGTGGAAGTAGTGTACACACGGATGTTGTGTCTGATTTTGACCAAGGTAACAACAAAGGACAGAAATATATATTTTAGCTCTGAATCCATCACATCTTCACAATTGTCAAAAAAACACAATGAAAAATTGGTCTTCAAATTGTCTAATATGTGACTCAATCTGTTGAAACCATGCATTATGTTGCCTTTCATAACCAGGATCTGGCAAAATGCCAAGTAATGAGCACATCTGTTCATGAAGTTGTTTATTGGTTTTAAGAAACCTCATGTCAACATTAATCATCTTAATATCTCTAAACTGGCTGTTTTCTTCAGATGTAATCCTTAGTACATCATCTATGTGTTTTCTTACCGTTCTCGATTTGCCAATAGATCTCATTCCATATACACCGAATACTAAATATCTGTTGGTTTTCCATGCATTCATGAAATCATTAAGGAATTCTTCCCTTCCCTGAAATGGAACATCAAAGTCTTCTACATCCATTTCTGAAAAAATAAAGTACATAAATGTGTACGAGAAGATTAAAATTCTGCAACCTATAGCTAAGAGCTGAATGTCTGTACAACTAAGTTTGAGATAATGTTTGCAAAACTTAAGAACATAACTCTATAATGGTTTCATATTTTAATTTAAAGTCTTCTCAAATTAAACTTCAATTTGTTTTTATTATTTTTTATTTTTTTAGTACACTGAAATACACGTAGATGGTCGCTTGATATAACAATTGTATTTTGGGTCAATGTGCATTCCTCGATCATCGGAATCAGGTATAAAACTATATCATAATGAATTAAAGGTTTTAGTCACTTTAACAGTAAAACCATGAATTCTCCTCTTGACAGCACCCAGATAAGACCACTCCTTAATAGCAACAATTCGGATTTTCCCATTTATAATGTAAAACAGCTAACTTATCCACTTAAATCAAATCTTCCTAATCAGACCACTTTATTTGGTCTGCTCAGTGATCTGAATTTTCAGCTTTTACATCTTTATTTTTAGTATGTTTAGCAGGAATCTGAGTAGGTGCTTGTTAATTTTGGAAACCAAAAGTGACCAATCAGAATGATGCATTAATGACTAAATCAAAATGGACCAATCTGAATGATGCATTAATGAGCATTCTGCAATAGAATATGAGTTAGATCCTCAAATTCTCTATCTACTGTCATTTGGATATAATTAAACCTGGATATGATACTCAAATGTCATTTTTTAAATTTTTTTCTTCTCAAATTTCTAAGCTTCATGCAGGTGTTTTGTAATATCTTAGAAGCACAAACTATATCTTTTTTATATGTAATCTGCAACTTCCATCGACGAGTTAAGTTTATTTTATTTTGAAGTCTATTCCAATACAGTCATGAATGCATTGTATATCCACGTATAAGTTTTGCCAACTCCAAACAAAGCTGTCTCAGATTGGTCCATTGTGCTTTTCCTGCTTTTAGAACCCTCCAGTTCACAGCTACACATACATGTAAACATTAAAGAAAAATTCAAAACTGAAATGTAAATCACTAATCCCC
This sequence comes from Margaritifera margaritifera, assembly GCA_029931535.1. Lineage (NCBI taxonomy): Eukaryota > Metazoa > Mollusca > Bivalvia > Unionida > Margaritiferidae > Margaritifera > Margaritifera margaritifera. Next base: position 5,469,254 of record JAQPZY010001658.1, on the reverse strand, counting down.
ATGAATTGTCCTTTATGTATTTGGATGACAGGCTATACTGTATATCCACAAAGCTATCAACCGTTTCTTTTTCACAAGTTTTTATTTGAGATAACTGAAATAAAATCCAGTTTTAAATTCTCATTTCTCCAATGCCACCTTTCTCACTCATTCCTGAGACTACCCGTACTCGTCCTACATAAATGGACTTCCTAATGATAGTTTCTCTGTACAGGTGGCTGCATACCACATACAGGTAATCATTTATTTAAAAGTTGATCTAAATACATAGTTAGCTAGTAAAAATAAAAACTGTGCAATCTACCAACTGGTCAATCGATTGCCGTCTCAAATGTAATATCACATTTATCTAGATAAATGCCATTACTCACTTCTCTAATTGAGAAGATCTCGAGTGTGGTAACATACAAAAATATGCTGTATAGTTTTTCAATCCAAAATAAACTCAGATTGTGCACAGCAGGTATCTGCACTTATCATCACCATCATCTGCATTTGAGGTAATGATAATTTAGAGAAAACAAGTTTGGAGTATTTTGAGGACAAATGCGATCAACTAATTGAGTATAACTGTAAAATTGTCCTCTACAAATGTTGCCCTTGTGGTAATACTGATGAGAGCGACATAACAAAACAATGATCAGCGAAAGGTTAGCCAAAGACTGGGATATTAGACGTATAGATCTGTTTGATACTTTCCATGGGAAAGATGTATTGTCAATTCTGAGGTACTGCTGTGAGAGGGATTCCATCCATATGTCTGCATTAGGCACCAATTAGATGATACTTCATCAGACATTTCATGGTAGTGGAGGAAGTTATCTGCAGGGCCTGGAATAATATAACCCCACACCTTCAAAGAAAATGTTAAAATTAGAATGAATCAAATCATATTAATTATCGCATCATGGCACCCTGCATTGTTGGTTCACAATGCATCTGTCTGTTGGAATAAATAGGGAAAGGGCAATAAAGCAGAAAACATCCTCTCAATGTGATCCTAACTGCACCATACACTTCACTTTCGTATATGAAATTTAGAATCTGTATGTCAAAAGTGTCCACAGTTTTGCGTGTAAATGCAAAAATAATGAAAATGGCAATACTGATATTACTGATGAATGTTATAATGATTCATGTACTCCCTTTCAGGCTCATATGGTCACACATAACTAGTAATATAGTGCAAGGACAGAGTAAGGACCAAAATGATTTAAATGCACATTCTTTAGCCAGTATAGGCTTGAAAGGAAAAGAACTTCATATAGTCCATATTAATATACAAAGACTCGGTAATAAAACTGATGAAATGAAACACCAAATTCAATGTAATGAAAGACTGAATTCAATGTAATGAAAGAAAAACGAATACCGGTAATGTTTCCTTGTGTACCTGTAATAATAACAATGATGTAATCTCATGAATTTAGGAGTTTCTGGTAAGGGTTTAAACTTATGTCATTTAAATATTCAGGGTATTCAAATAAAGATGAATCAAGTGAAGTTATTGTTAACATTATGTACATTTATTTAGACATTCGGAAACAATATTGACAGAAAATTATAGTGAAAATGTCTTGTATATTAATGGCTGTGACAAACCTTTTCGTATCAATAGGAAAGCAAGAGGTGGTGGGCTCCGTGTGTATGTTAAAACTGGTACTGTTGCTAAAAGAAGGGAAGACATCGAAACATATGATAGAATCCATTTGGCTACAGATTACTCCAGGAAAAGCTAAACATTACATAGTTGGTTCTGTGTACAGATCTCCGTCGTCCAATACTGATTTGTGTGAATACTTTGAATTTCAAATAGATAAAACTTCAAAAATTATGAGACTAATATGTCTGAGAATTTGTGTGATAATCGACCTTAGTTTCAATGGATATTTCAATGGAATCCCTGGGTCATGACCTTGGGGTATACCGTTGTGACCCCTGAGTCACAACAAGGAAACTTGAGATCCGCAATCAAAATCTATATGTACTGATTTAGCATGAAAAGACAAATTAAAATATGCAACTATCTTTTCAACCTGGATCTATTCATACCCCAATGAACATAATCCGGGATCAATAGAACAACTATTCGATCACCACCCTATAACCATATATACATTTACTGAGCATGAAATATAAATTTATACATGCAACTGAGATTCGCCATTGGGTATATCCCTAACCCTCAGAGATTTATATGTAGCCCTTGGATTATAACTTGAAACTATTCGTATCCCCACCCTATAATCATATAATCATACACTAACTGAGCATGAAAAGACAAACTGATACATTCAAATGACACATGCACTACGGTCTATCACTACCCCCATTTGACATGTCTTTGTGGTCATTATACAACCATATCTGCCCTTACTAAGCATGAAAAGATAGATTCAGATTCTTAACTAAAATTGGCCCCGGATATATTCTTAGCTAATGGGACTCGAGTCAAGGGTCACAGATTAAGGGAGGGGGTAGGACAAAGCGCGTGAGTATGGTCGTATGTGTTCAATAAACGCTCTTATTTTCATTGCAAAAGCTTTAATCAATGCAACGCCAAAGTCAACTTTTCAAATAATTTACATGTTGGACCCACTGAGCGTATCATTGAGAAAATACTGTATATCAAATGGGGAGGAAAGGTGCTGACCTCTTGAGTACAGATTGCTACTTTCAACAGATTTATAAATTGCCCCCCTCCCCTCCGCCAGCTAATAGGTGGCGAAATGGAGGATTAAAAATGGGGAGAGAGGTTGACTTATCTAGAATGCTTCTAAAAAGGCCTGCGACCCAAAACTCATCAATATATCCACCCATCTTGGAAAATATTAACTGCAGTTATTAACACCAAGAAATGCAATTTCTTGTTAAATGCACATATTTTAAAAAATAATGAAATATTTAACAACGAGCATTTCTCCACATTCTCGTTCCCCAATTTTCCAAGAATGCGCTTTTTGCACTAGATGTACATTTTCTATAGCCAGGTAATGAACAAAGTTTAATCTGCACACTGTATCAAGCAATACTCAAGTTTTTAATGGCATGCATTTCCAAATTTTAGTTTCAAGAAATGAAAGTGGAAACTGTAACGAAATTAAATGAGAAGTAAATGAATCACAAATATGCATTTAGATTTCTTCACAGTATTATGCTATTATCATGTTTCAGCCTTAAAAACTGATTTTCTACTCATGTGTTCAAGGCCCAAAATCTAATAGTACTGGCTGCCTAGGGCTTTAATATCTAATTCCTATGACCAGGCTTTTGTCTTTTTTTTTCGTTTCATAATGGAGTATATTCTTTATGCAACATATTTAACCACACAGTGGTCCCCATCTTATGAGGCCACCTCTTCAAAAATGAAAAGATGATATTATAAAAGTGATGACCACGCATCAGAGGGCAAAATGGTAAACATATACCGTATATACTCGCTTATACATTAAGTCCAACTGCAAACAACATAGAACCTGATCTGCTGTCGCATAATGCTCCGGTAGATCAGGGTATATGTTCTTCTACTGATTACTCCTAACAAACTGCATATACCTAGATCTGCCAGAGCATGATGCAACGGAAGATCTGGATCTGTACAGTTTGTAGTTGGAGTCGACTTACAAGCGAGTATATATGGTAGTAACTATTTTGGTATTGGCAGGTATTGTGGTGTCTGGGGTGGACTGTCTTCGAATGGGGCCTCTAAATGGGGAAGGAGGTCACTAAATATGTACAATGAAACCTATCTGCAAAGGAAATTCAAGGGCCTGCAAAAATATATCCCTTTTGGACAAGTGTTCTTTATTTATCGGTTAAAAATACCCAAACACAAAATGGAAAGAGACTCATAACTAGAGCAATATTGACATAACACATTATTTAATTTGAATGTATATATTATGCAACATACTCTTCCCAATGATTATAAAGGTGGCCTGCAAAGATGGCTATCATATTAGCATAATAGTTTTGATTTGGATATAGTGAAACCATGTTAATCCATATGTTTTTGTTCCCAATTTGATTCCCTTTGCTATGAATTAATAAGGAATTTGATCCAAATTAACTGTTACTAATTTCTTTAAAGAATAACAGAGTTTCCGTATGTTACTGCTTGGATATCAATATATGCAGATCAAAAGAATCTGAATAAATGAGGCATCACTTTAAATCAATGCAACTGGTGGAGCATGTATTTTAGTGAAGAAAGAATGCTGAGGTCAAGACATCTTTGCAGCAAGCCCCTTTGAAACAAAGACATGGTGTTTTCACAAACTGTTTAAGAATAATACAAAATGCATATATACTTTTTAAGAAAAAATGGGGATTTGCCCTGTCTAAATCCACCAGTACCTAAGTTACATTTGTAAGCATTCTGATTCCTATTCAGGTTTTGCAATCTGATTTTCTGCCCTAAAACAATGCATTTATATGTATCAACAACAACCACGGGAAAACATTATCAAACTAAAACAAGGAATATGACTGTCCCACAACAGTGAATACCAAACTTAATTGGACGTTATGCATGGATGGAAAGACAAAAGTAACACTATACCCATTCCACATTCTTCCTTAACGTATATCCTGGACTATAGTTGCAGTGCAATATAAAAATCAGTCTCAAACCTATCATTCCTAAACGAATCAGGGAGGATTATATATTAAAAATATGATAATCTGGAACTATACTTAATTTATTTTGTCAGTTGGATACTTTACTTCTGTTTAAACATGACCGTATTTAGGAGAACAGTTCTCTCTTCCTGTTTTAATATCGAAGATTATGTCAATCTTTTTGTATCCAATTCATGACAATTCACTTGAATACAGCAGTTTTGCAGGGATTTCAAAAATGTATATAGACATCACCTCTGCCACTCTCATTAAACAAGCCACAAATGTTGATGGAAATTATTTTACTTTCAAACACAAAGCTAACTCTGTAACTGTATGATGTAAAATGTATATCTGAATGAAATCTCACAACTAAGGTTTAGATGTGGACGATGAATTTACCATAAGCAAAATGGTATCATTTTTAACATTACGTATTCATCAGACAATCGACACTCTTACAAAGTTATTGTGACCCTTTACAATTCCACAAACACACTATTTATTCAGGGGCCTAGCTATAAAGAATGGACTGAAAGTGAATTTCAAATCATTGCTCATGAAATGTATTCCAAATCCGATGACAGTAACAATGCCAGCAATAAAAATATACTTCAGTTCTCTTGCACCCAAACCCAGTCTTGCATAGCAACAAGTGATGATATAAATTTTTAACTTACTGGAGATTAAATTCAATATATCGATACTTTTTCCCTATCGATACACATATCGATAAAAGAAGCAAAGAATCGATATAAAACGGTACTTACCCTTACAAGTTACTTTAATCTTCAGCAGTCATTAATTATTATTGGTCAGTTGCATTTTTATTCTTTAAATTGAGAACCCATCTGAGAGAGCTGTCACAGGCATTCATGTCTGGCAGTAAAAAAGAAGCACTTTACTGATCATTTAATATCCATGTTTACGCGAAGTTTCTCTGTTGCTTCGTGTCTTGTCTACGTGGATTGTATTTGGATGCCTACGCTTACGGTGTGTCACGCAGTGAATATGCTACAATCAGTTCTGATTGTTTGTTCCAGTCCTAGGTAAACAAGAACCACCCATTAGAACTAATGTAGTTTATTTCACTGTGTGACACACCGGAAATATAGGCATCCAAACTCGATTCAAGTAGAAGCCAAGCAACAGAGAAACTTTGTGTAAAAGTGGCCATTAAATGATCAGCAAAGGACTTAAATCATACATGGGGAACAAGTTTTGAATGTCTCTTTTACGTTGATATATGTATTGAGTGACTTAACATGCTGACGGGATAAATAAAAGTAACATGGGATCGGCGAGGGGGCAGATTTTGAGCTGCACGAGTTAGTCACCTTGTGTTAATTTGTAGAAGGGAAGTGGGTGTTGTCAATAATTTTCTTTTTTCAATGATAGAACGAATACCTATGGTCGCAGCAGTTGCTGTGCAGCTGCAGGAAGTACAGTGCAAAGGATTCGGTTCGTCATCTCCACTCACGCACCCAGATCTGTTCTAGATAAGATTTTCCTTGCACGAGAAAATTGCATTATTTCTTCTATTTTGAAGATAGCACTGTAATGCTTTCGAAATTTAAGTGAAAAGAAGTTTTTATAGCATTCATGCAATGCAAAACAATGGAATTGGTGACCAAGATGAGTCCTGCATCCGAGGAAATGGAACAAACTGAAATGCCCGAAAAGGGTGAATTAGAATCACCGACGGCTAGCAGGTAGTCTGTTTGGAAGTTTTTCTGTTATCTTCTCAAGGACGAGAATGGCATATGAACAACATATGACAAGTCTATGTCTGTCTGTAATCTGCATACTGGAAATACGACCAACATGTCGACACTTATGAAACGGTACAACCCTACCAATGACAATCCTTCCAAAGATAACAAGGCCTTCAAGTTGATATGTGTATTGATAATGTATTGTAGGTTGTATCTCGCGATTCATATCGATACGTGGCATATGTGTATCGTTTTACCCCTAGAAATTAGTGCTACACCAAATCAATCTGGGGAAACTTTTTCAGGCAGTCCATCTAGTCCAGTCCCACTTCACCAGCTGGAATCTTAGCTGGGCAGTGAGCAGGAGATGACAGCCCTAACCAGGAATAGTGATAACAAATTGCTCCGGGAGGAAAACACTCAGCTGGAAGCTCCATCAGAAAATGCTTCTATGCTGACAGGGGTTGCTGAAGGTAGTGATAAGAACATAACAACCTTAATGAGGGAAAATAAAGTACTGAAAAGAACATGAATGTTTGAAAACAAAATGACAGTCAGCAAAAGAGAGACACGACAAGCTTGCTGAACAACTTTCAAATGTCATGGTGAAATCTGAATTCCTGGACAAAAACAAACAAAACCATAAAATATGGCCTAAGCCAATCATCGAAAGTCACTGCCTAATTATTGAAGAGGAAAACAATAAGTTGAAGGATAACGTGAAGCGTTTGAATAACGACATTGATAATCTACTCTCAGAAATAATTCAAATAAACTATGGTTCTGCTGCTATTGATCCTGAAATTCTCTTGTTAGTAAAGAAAGACATTAAAAACTTGAAAACTGAAATTATAAGTGTATTGAAAGAAGAATCCTAAAAGTGCCAAAATAATATCACCGAGCAAATTAAAAAAAAACGTACAAATTCATAACTGTTCATGACATACTTAATGACCGAGACTCAAAAGATCAACAGTAATATGGACAAATGTTTCAAAAATGAAACAACGCTGAAAGCTATTAACTCTTCGACAGAAACTAAAAACTCCTCTTTAGTCCAAAATCATTCTGTCAAAAGAGGTAATACAACTGATTCTTCTGAGATAAGCTCCGGTAGCAAAAATGTTGTGAATGGTGATCATCACTGTTCTAAAACTGCAGTGAAACTCTTGGTTCCTCCAATACCAGGGATTCTTTTCATAAAAGAAAATCTCGCCACCCAAAAATCAGGAACTTTTCATAAAGCAAACACTGCTGATTATTGACTCTGTCATTATATACGTCATTGAAAGAGTTCTTAAACATTAAATTAAAGTCAAGTCATTACCTGGGGTGTGAACTGGTCATATGCTTGATATAATCAGAGAACAGACCTTTCTCATTTTGACAACACCATCATCAGTGTTGGAGGAAATAATGTTAACAACAACATTGATATTGAACAAATTGAAAACAATTTTTACCGCATTCTGAACAACATCTGCTTGGACAACCCAGCTTGGTATTCATTTGATTATAGATTCATGCAGACGTATTGGGAAAATTCAATGCCATGACTGTCTGGAATATGGACACAAGGCAAAACACTGAGACATATTTCACCGTAGCATCCAGTGCTAGGCCAGTGGCTATAAAGATAGTGCCCTGTTTATAAGACATAATTTCTCTGCTGTTTCAAGACAAGCCATGGGAACTCTACTGGGTGATGATGCCCATGTTGTTTTCGTTGATTACCTAATAACATTATATCTCTCAAACTGACAACTGTGATGGACGTATTGAACGTGGAAGTTCATAAGTGTTTGTGAATCTTTTAAGAGTGACTACATGCATGCTTCAAGAAAATTATAAATGTCACTGCCGAACTAACTTCCTTGTGTAACTCTCCTAGTAATGTTTACTTTAACAACATATTAGATCTAGGAATTAAAGGAAATGGTCTACACATTGGGCATATACATATACAAGATTTTAATAATAAGTTAGGACAACTGAATTTATTATTATTATCTAAGGTCAATAATGTACCTATTCTGGGTCTAACAAAGTTAAATGGCAATCATTCAAATAATTTACTTTCTGTTGATGGCTATGGCACACTGATTACGCGTGATAGAGGTTCAATAGCTAGACGTGTTGTTGTATACGTAAGAAATGTTTTATCAGTGGAAAGAATAAATGATCTAGAATCAAATGAAATTGATGAAATATAGATCATTTATCCTATTTACCTCAGTGTTTCCCCAGACATGCAAATTAGAACAGTTATCTCCATTCATGGTAAGTCAGATAGCGAAGAAGATGACATTACTACAGACCCATATCTATCTTAACAATCCTGTCCAAACTACTTCAAAAACATTTGTATGACAATCTTTTTATGAACCTATCAACCTATAACTTAATTCACGAAAACCAATCAGGGTTCAGAGAAAGCCACAACTGTGACATACCCTTGGTCGCCATGATAGATAGATAGATACTGCCTTAGATTAGTTGGATCCATACAAGTTGATCTTAGAAAAAGCTTTTGGCCTTTTTGATCATGCTATTCTTATCAATAAATTGTATATTTATCAATGCGATAATTCCACGATTGATTGGTTTACGTTCTATTTAACAAAGAGAAAACAGTGTGTCAACATAAATGGCAGTTTGTTTCTAAAGAAGAACAAATCCTGGGTCCACTCATCTTTCTTATTTTCATAAACTATCTCCCGCTGAAAACAGGCAACTGTATTTCATCTACTGACCTATATGCGGATGACACCACTCAATCAGATTTCCCTTCAGATAGCTTTACTTATATTAGATTCCTAGTGCAAGGAAAATGGCATGAAAGTAAACACAGACAAGACAAAAGCAATAATGATTACTACCCAGTAATAGAGAGCGAATTTTGAAAATAACAATTTGAATCTTAAGTTTCATAATATATGTCTGCAAATGGTTACCCATGGCAAAATCCTTGGGGTGATGGTTGACAACAATTTGCAATGGAATAAACATATTTAAGTCATATGTCATAACGTCAATTCATGTCTGTGATTATTAAACAAGATAAAGCCATATATATCAACTAAACAAAGGTTAATATATTACATAAGCTATATGCAATCAAACCTAGACTACTGCAATGCTCTTTGGGGAAACACTTATGACAAGAATATTTGCAAATTATTCCGCTCGCAAAAAAGAGCTTGTAGAATCATCCTAGATAATGCTGAAAATGTTTCATGTGCAATGAATTATATTAAAATGTTAACAGTAAGTGAACGAATATTTTTTAGAAATACTAAACTTATGCACAAAGTTTCCAACAATATCGCCCCATTATATCTCAAGGAACTATTTCATGATAGAAAACGAGGCAACACTCCCAATTAATGACAATTTCAACGAACCATATTTCCATTCCAAATCCCCCCCCCCCCGCCCCAAAAAAAGCTGTTTAGGGCAAGTTTTTAATATTCGGGGCCACTGATTTGGAACAGAATCCTAAAGGAAATTAGAGAAAATGCTAATATAAATGCACTTAATTATAATCTAAAGCAGTGGATGAAAAGTGGAACCTGTTTGATTTGACAAATATATTACAACTTAAAGTATACATTCTTGAACCTTTCTCTGTGTTGTCCCACTATGTTGTTCTGTATAAACACAATGTACTTAGTTGAAGCATGTTCTTATAAATGTTCCTGCTTATTATGTCTATATATAAATTTAGCTTATAATGAATGGGGGGGGGGTGGTGTTTGTTGTTGTTGTTGTTTTGTTATTTTTATCCAGTATGATTTTTTTTAAATACAAATAATTAAGAGTTGTGTTTCTTTTTGTATTATGTGTGCAACTATGTACTATGTATGCAAATATGCATAAATGCATATAATAGAGAACCACAAGGAGGATTAGTTCATTGCAACTAATTGTGCCGCCTTCTTTAAGTAAAGTTATTATTATTATTGCTATTATTATAAAATTATTATTATTATTATTATTATTATTATTATTTTTATATGTACATAGTCTATATCAAGGCTCGGAATTAACGCTAATCAACTAACCCGAGGTCAGTGATTTTGCCGACGGATCACTAAACCCCAGCAATCACTAATCCGTTGGAGCAGTGAACATTTCCGTCGGTCGTTATCATAGCAGTTAGCAAGTAGTCTTGTGTCCGATGCATCAACTAAAACGTGAGATGCCACTCCCTTTCATGGTTAATTGATCTGACTATTGTGTGTCAACCTAATACTTACCAACATCCTGCACTTGACTAAGTATAATAAACCCATCTGCTAAAATGGACAGGTGTTATTCCACGCATCAAGTAAATTAAGGTGATTGTTGTCAAAACAGTCTTCGTGCACATAGAACTAGCCTGGTGTACTGGCCCAAAGACTGATTTCAATAAAGATTATATTTTTTAAAAAATAGCAAATTATATACGGTATTAGGCTAGTACTGACCAATCGGAAAGGTCGCGTTGGCCGACTCAACGAATAATATTATAGATAATATTATAACGAATAATGTGTTTCAATATTATATCGTTGTTGATAAACATTCAATGCATTGTGCAGTGAAAATTAGCAGTATGTATGTATCTATATATGTATTTATGTAGCGCGCTTTACGGCACCTCAGCACAATAGTTGCTATAAGGTGTCAACTAAATGTAAAGCTCTAAAAACGAGGATTACGTTTTTGCAATATGCGCATCTGCCACCGAAATGTCATAAATTAGACAATGACAAGAGAACGTGATCGTAATTATGATCAAGAGTAGAGATTAAGAAAGCACCAGAAATGCTGGCAAAATGTATACAAATGGCTGTAGTAAGACACTGGAAAGGATGTGATGTTGTGCACTTTCCGCACTGAGTATTCAGAGAAATATCAAAGTGCGCGGTGAATTCAGATTGATTCGTTGATTAGTGTAAAAACTTTCATAAATTGTCCCTGAACTCACACTAAAAATGGTGCTCCTTAGAGACTCAATAGCGCCATTTGTCGTAAATTTTGTCATTCTTCTAATATAACTAAGAAAAGAAGTGATTTCCGAAAGCAAAGTGTATGACATTAATGATTCAAATAAGCAAGATCTTAGGTTCAAATGTTCATTTTAGAATTAAGAGGTGCTACCTCTTATTTCATTCGCCGAAGTTGCTCGCTACTCCGTTCTTTTTTGCTACTGCTCAAAAAGCAGTGACGCCATAAGTTCGACAAATTCAGACAATTACTAACGTAACAAAAACAAAGGTGACAAGGAAATCAAGAGAAGCGGAAGAGAGGTTGGCCCGCTTTTGTAAGCGGGTCTGAGAAGAAAACACGCATAAAAATGTTCATTAGATAAAGATGAGGCTTGTGTAAATATTGGTGATCATCTGGGACGTTTGAGTGCTCAGAAGGGTGAACTTGAGCTGAAGATAAACCCACCTATTGTATAGTTTCTGTAACACTAATAAATGATAGGCAAAGTAATGCATACTATCAAATGCAAAATGAGAATAGGTGGCGCACGACAGATAGTACGTACTTTTGAGAGAGTGACAGGCGTAAGATGAACTTGTTTGCATTTGCAACATGCACAATGGAGAGAATGTTGGCATACCTCTATGCTACTGTCATGTATTGTGGCTGAAATTCCTTTACATATTGTACTTGTGAAAATTGTACATGATCTAAGCACACAGCTGACCAAAATGGCTGCTTCCGTATGCTCGAATAATAAGCCTGAATTAGTCCATTGGACACTAACTTTAGCAGTTATTAAAGTAGGGAAAACGAATTTTACCAGAGTATGCAATACCAGCTTTTGAAAGTGCAATGAATGAATTTAAAATATATAAAAAGCAAAAACAGTTATAGGGCTCATTCTTTTACAATTCACCTTTGAAGTCCACGAAGTGAAAACGACCAAGCGGAGCTAGCTAATTTTTGATAGGTGCACATCTTAAGTAAGGCCAAGCTGTACACTCTATAACCAAAATTACACCCATCTATCATACATTAAAATAAAGGGAATTAAAAGTTTTTAACAATACCTAAGATATACACGGACTTTTTAAATAGCCAGGATAACCAGTGAGGAAAACCTGGTAAATTTATTTTCTTGCAAAAAGATAACCCTATGCAAAATACGAAACTGTTGTGCGCCACCAATAAGAAATGATCTTCTAATAATGCGCTATGCTTATTGTCTAACATTTGCGAAGTTGATCCTATATTTGAGGATGTATATCAGCTTGTGATAGTCTGCTACCGGAGTGTAAACCAACGTGTCTGGCATTTCGAGTTTCTTAAAGGATCACATGGGTTTGAAATGTGAAATCCTTCAGCATTGCCAAGAACTGTTTCGAGCGCTTTTCCTAAGACCTTTATCATACAAATTCTGAGATTGGCTAAAAATACGTATTTACTCTAATTCATCATCTGCAATATGTACATTGCAAAATAATTCATTATCCATTTCTTCTTTACCATGTAATTGAAAAGAGAAATTCTGAGATACTTTTAATTACATGTACCTGGATATAACTAATAATAATAATAATAATAATAATAATAATATTTTTACCAAAACGTTTATATATCCAGTCACTGTGGGAAGACCTAAAACGGATTTGGGTTCTGACATCTGTGATATGATCGGGGTGTGCAGCAATGTGGGTGGGTGGTGGGATACAGTAGTAGTAGCATTATATAGCAAGACATTAAGCATTAGGATCTCATCATGGCATGCAGTTGCTGCAGCTAAACATGGTAGTTTTACAAACGAAAAAACATTATCTGGTTAATGCATCAATGCTCAAAGTTATTCCTTATAGATGTCAAACCTCATATTGTGATTACTCCCTAATAAAATCACATTCCAAAAAAAACAATTACATTTCACAACTCTGGTTTTTTTATATAATAATAAACGCATTATAAAAGATACAGCAACAATTAATATATAGTTTTTCTCATCCAATAGATTGTCTTGATGTGAAGATTGTAATGTAATCCTGATTATGATATCATTGTTAGTATTACAGACATCCTAAAATATCAACGGATGCTTCAGAGAGACTGCAGGCAGGAAGAGAATAAGAATAGCCAGGACCCTAAAGTCAAGTCACATTTTCAACACTAGGGGCAGCATTTCTTAGAGTTCAAAAATACTCTAGACCTTAAGTTTCAAAGAGACTGCAAGGTAAATATATTTTCAATTTCCAATGTAATTAATAATAAGAACATACTATTATATTATTTGTACAGCAAAACTTGCATGAAAAAAAAACTTAGCTCTAGGGGACCACTTGTATAGAGAGGCCCGATTTTCAATGCAGAAATTAATGTTGAAATGTGTTCTGTCCTGTAATGAGAGACTGCGGTTTATTAGCAGAAGCTGTGGTCTCTCAATACAGAAATCCCACTACAAGAAACCATGATATTGCCCATGAAGTGTGAATGAATCACTGTTTAAAGATATTGCTAGAGATGGAATCTCTCTCTCTCTCTCTCTCTCTCTCTCTCTCTCTCTCTCTCTCTCTCTCTCTCTCTGCTGTCATCGGTGTCGCGATAAAGGTAAATCGTATATAGCTTGATCGACCGCTCTCGAGCAAAGGCCCGCGCGAGATTCATATGGTAAGAAACCGGTGTCAATACTCCAATAAACACCTGATTTTATTGCATTAGTTTAATTGAGAAACGCTTTTGAAATATGTTAGAATTGTGTTAGACTCTATGGTCTAGAAAAATGTAACAGAAAGAAATTGAAACCAACAACTCAAGTAAAAATCAACAAGCAATTTATTTCTAGATAATTAAAATGAAAAAAATCAAAAAGACACTTACAGTAATGTGTATTAAAATCCAAATAATCCAATAAGAATTAGTGTTCTAATCACAAGTCCTAAATATAGAATGTTCCGAAATCACGGCTGTATCCTTGAAAGTTATGATGTGCCAATGGTCTTCAATGTCTTGATGTACTAGTAGTCTATAATGTGCTGATGTCAAAATGAATTACTCCAAAATATCTCTGAATAAGTTCACATACATTCCAAAATCATCAATTAAAAATCCAAAATCCAAAAGTTTATGAGCACTGTTACAATCCAATGAATATTTAAATAATTCCTCTCTTAGAATTTTGAATTACTTTCCACAACTGTAATAGCTCTTTACAAGACTGATAGTACTGTCGAAACTCAAAAACTGTCTACTAAACATGGTATATAAAAAGATTGGTCACATGACAGAATATTATAGAATAATAAATGTACGTGTGACCATTGACAGGTAACTCCTAAGGTATTTCCAGTTTTATCTGTAAACAAAATCAACCTTGACCTCAAATTTGGTAAACATTTTGTTTATCAAAACTATCCTTTAGCTCAAATCTGAAGTAAACAACCTAATTCAAGGACACTAGTTAAACATGTTTTTTTTCTGATAAACAACATTAAGATTTAAGCAAATATTAAAGTCAAGAAACATTTATAATTTCCTAAAATATCTTTAATATTATATAAACATCATACATAACAATTGTATATTCATTGTCGTCATGTAGTACATATTAACAAAGATCGGCAAGCTGGAGTAGGCAGCTAATGACAGATATGGTACAACGTTGTAGATAGGGCATAGTTACCTAGCTATTGTGTTGAAGAGCGTTGAGTTAAATTGCAAAATCGTCATAAAAAAAGGTTACTTTTACCGTCAAAATTATATAATTATCATAAAGAATGTCACTTTCTTCACGTAAATGGACCTTTACACGTAGATGCAAACCTTTCACGAAACAAAGTTTATAGTGGATATCTAATAACAGAGATGGACCACTTGTAATTAAGAATAAAAAAACTCTTGATTTTCAAGACCACATTGTGCGAAATCAAAACAAAATGAAACTGAAACGTTGAGACCACATAAATAATGGTGCAAAATTATATTGTGATAAACTCAAAACTAGTTAGAGAAGTAATTTAAATATTTTATGACTTTAATATCAGAGCAACAATCTCGACAGAAACAGAGACAGAATTTATCGAAAAATAAAATTCGATTTAAAACAATACATGGTTACTCAGTATATGAAGCAGCCGATAGGAATGAACCATAGGAAGAAATGTTGCAAATTGCTAAACATAAAAGTTCCAGTTGTAGATGTCCTGCTGGCTTGTTACTAACATTAATTTGTCAAGAGTAAAGTATTATCTGGATGTTTATTATTTTTACACCGTTTTAAATTACTGACGTCGGAGACTTTTCAGAGCAAGGAAAAGAATACTATTTAAGACATATTTACTTCGATACTGAAAGCACAGTTGCTTACACAAATATCAATAAATTGTAGGAACAAATTGTACAAGACGAAAGAAAAGAAAATACGTAGAATTGAAAGACACACAACACAAGGAAGCTGGAAAAAGCGTTCTTTTTACAAAGATCAATGTAAGTCACGTGGATGACCGGTCACAGGTAAAAACTGTTGACATGCAAGCATATGAAAAATACAACTGTGGATACAAAAACATCTTGACAGTGATAGATGTCTTCTCAAAATACGTTTGAGCTGAGGAAGTAAAAAAAAAGTTAGATGACATACACAACGCTTTCAAAGAAATCTTCAAAGAAAGCCTGATAAGATAAAGGTTGATGAGGGAAAATAGTTCTACAACATGAAAGTTAAAGATCTGCCGGAAAAGGAAAAAATTTGCAATTTAAAAAAAAAAAAAAAAAAAACATCTGCGGTGGAAATATTTAGAAGAATGATAAGGAAAGGAATGTGGAAGTATTTTACTCATAATAGCAATACATTTGAAAGGATAATGAAACCATACAATAAGTTGACATTTTACCAAAGCTAATTTAAGGATAAAATAGCATTCATCAAACATCAATAGACATGACTCCATGTGAAGTGACTATGGGGAGAAAAAAAAACAGATGAAAAGTACGGATCGATCTATTCGGTTACCAGCCATCTGATGATCTGAAACACCTAAATTCTAAACTAAAGAAACAGAATTTCGAAATACAAAACAATATTTGTAAAGGGATAGCTCCCAGACATTAATAATAGAAATATTTAAAATAAGGGAGAGCATATTCAGAGTATGTTTTATGAACAAGAGTTATCTCTATACGGCAAACAATGTAACATATTAAAAGTTGAAGCAATTCTGAAGACTATAAGAATGAAAGGCAAAAACTACGTACTCTTGAAATGGAAAGGATTCAATCTATTGTTTAACAGTTGGAAGGCAGTAGAAAGCATCCATTCCTTTAAGATAAACGTTGGAAGCACAATACATGGATATCAGTATTACGGAACATGACAATCTTGAGTTTTGAAAGATAATTAGTTACTAGAGTGTGACAGATGCGGAAAACAAATGTATCAATCGGATATTTAGTTTGTATTTCTTTTGTGTCTCTATATATATTTATGCTATCTCGAAATTGATCTATTATGGTGGTAGGAGGATTTTGTCTTTTTGATAAATCCTCACTGTTTAATTCTTTAATAAAATAGAATGCACCGCCTTGACTAACTGAACCAAGTGATAAACGTTTTGTAACACGATTTGGAGTGATCCTTATATAACATACATTACAATATATGTTTTTGGATTTGATCCATACTTCACCGTTACTGTCTCTATGCAGATATGCCTTGCATATTGTCTTACAAAGTCAGTGCTTACCAGAAACGAATGTGTGAATAGTTTCACTAATTTAATTTCGTTTTGTTTAATATCTTGAACATCAACATTTTCCTCTACAAAACCACATGTAAATATTCACCACCTTCAGTCATTTTTTGTTTATATAAATAGCATACGTCGCAGCTAGAAAAAGAACGAGGATTCATCTCAAGGGACGCTTCGTGATTTATCCGCGACAAAAATAAGTCACATTTATCCAGATATTGAAGAATACAATCAGGAGTTCAACATACCAATTACAAATGGTACATAATGGAGAGATAACCAGTAACAATAACACTAAAAGGAGTTGAAAAAATGGACGAGAAACAAATTATGAAAAGTGTGAAGTCTTTGTCAATTATTGAGTTGCTAAAATTTCTAAATCATTTAGCGATGTTGTAATTTCATAGTGTGACATCATTGATTAGCAGATTTAATTCAATTGACAACTTGGACAGTTTACAATATTAACTGAAAGAGGACGGAGTGACATCATACGGAATTAGATACTTCACTGGATTTTTGCTATTTTGATACCTTTGAAACATTTAGATTTTACAAGACAACATAAAGTAACGAGGTAATAAATGTGAAAATAGTTTGACAAATAAAAGGGAGAAGCGTATGCTAAAGCAAAGCTTTTATCGATAGATAAATATTATATCACCTGCAATTATTATTTAGACACGAGACAATATAATGATTGCCTTGTTCATGCATTTGTTCCTTAACCACACGTGTTACAAAAGTAGCTGCTTAGCATTCGGGGAAACTAGATTATACAATACTGTTAAATATCTCCTTAATATCTCCTTAATAAGGAAGCTAACCATCTTAAATGATTCAACCTTTTTCCTTGTGAGCTTTTACTTCTGTATTCGAAGCCATTCTATCATCTTTAGACCTGTTTTCGCCTGCTATCATGTATTTGTCCAGTGGAAACATTTTCTTTAGTTCATCAGACTCAGGCACATCAAAAGACGCACATGTCTAAATCATCTTCACCAACACTGTCGAGTTTTATCAAGTTTAGCCAACAACAGTAGAAATCAATAGATGGTACACACAATATTTTCAACGTTGCATCAGATTCAGTGTTTTCCCTCAGTGCTTTACAAATTATACTTCCTGTAATTTTCCTCATTGTGACATCCATGTCTAAGATACTCCTAATAGTGTTGTTTTCATCACTCCATTTTCTCATGTACTCTTTCAAAGTGCTATTTGTTTTCATTTCTCCATTTTGTTTAGTTTTTGTTATATTTTCTGTTTTCATCTCCACATTTATTTTATTTGTCTGTATTGTACTGTATGCATTATGGCAAGTTTTGCAATAACCGCTAGTTCTGAGAAAATCAGTGAATTTTTTTTTCACGTCTCCCGACATACGGCAGGTCTTGAAATTCATTTTTGTATTTTCCCAATTACATTTCAAACTATTTTCTTTACTGGTAAGTGACATCGTGCATCATACTGCAACTATCCATTCTAACATCTTGAAATTGTGTTTAGTTAACTTTCCAACTTTCGTTGCAAAATAAATGAAAGATAGCAAAGACAAAAGGCAAGATGAAACAAGATTAGCAAAGAAACTCAAAAGATCACTTCACAAAGGACAAAAGATCTGCGCAGCAACTTAAAGGGAAACTTGGAAAACGCTCGCAGGAATTGAATAATGCAAAAGATGAATGATTAAGAAAAGAACAAAAATAATCCAAAGTGTTTGAAACTGTGCAAAACGCATAACAAGATGTCGTAAAGTCGGAGATCCCGTATACTAATTTTTCAGGTAACAAATAAGATGTCGTGTGCCTTCAGCACAACCTCTATTTTGTTGTTTTCAGAGCACCTCACCGAAGTTGGCGCGTTTTTTGACAATAAGTGTCAAGCAAAACAATAAACATTATCATCTCTGTTTACCATGCAACACTTAAATGTGCTCTTACACTTGCATGCCGCTTGCTTTTTAGAAAGCTGTTTAAAATGTCAATAGGTCCACCATCAAAAATAGATACCGAAGAAATTGCAAAGTTAATCATTGCGTTATCATTTGCTCAGTTCACAATCGATTACTTCATAGGCCATGGACATTTACCTGACAAAGTTTTTACCACTTCAGTCACAAAATGTAAAATCATGCTAATGCATTACGTGCTTAAGGTACAATCGAGTATACATTCCTAACTTTATTTACTAGATAAATAACGAGATGTCAAGAGAAGCAAAAATTAAGCTCAGCTCTTATTGTTACATTCAGCATGTTTTTTTGTTTTTTTTAAACAAAGCTATTAAAATTCAAAATCGGCCCACCATCAACGATGAATATTGAATACGTTTCAAGTAGATCATTCGAGTTTCATTTAGCCAGCTCAGAAAAGACTACCTAGTAGCAAATGGAATTTTACCTGACAAACACTATTCATTTTCTGTTTATGTATAGATTTTGTTTGGGTATTACACTATTTCAGATTCACTCAAAAACACTCTCTTGTGCCACATATATGACAAGAATGAAACAAGGACTGTTTTAATTCCTGGTGTATATTACATCCTTGATACGCACATGAATAAAGTCGATGAGGGTATGGTTGACAACGAAGAAAGTATTGCTGACGAATATTTGAAACACAGCTCAAAAGTTAAAATAACTCCAAGTGACAATTGCATGGTACAAATAACCAACTTCAATTCTAACTTGTTAAGATGCAATAGCAAGTGAGCTATAGAATCATATAGCGAATCACATACAGTTTGTGGGTTTCTGAAAAAAAAAGAACTTGTACATATCTTCGATCAGATAAATAACACCAACAAATATTTCAGTGGAAATTATTCAACTTTTTTGCAAGTTAAAATGTTTTTCATGATGACTTTGTTTCAGACAATGTTAATGGCCACTACAAACAATTACTATTGGGAGCAATTAACAGACTAACTTTCAGCATCAGATATAAAGATGGAAAAGTAATATTTTTCCATAGTATGATTGTAAGGTGTGTTCCATGTAAAGTAAAGAGATTACATCATTTATAGAATGATTGGAGAATATTGCTTAGAGGTCCCAATGAGAACTTACCTTTACAAATTGAGGCAAAAACGGACGAAAAAGTTGATGCTTATGTGAAGCAATTAACGGTGCCTTATGGCTCAGCAATGATCGTATTACCAATATGGCAACACCAGTTGTAAAATTTGATGCGACTAATAGGATATTTAACAAAAACAAGTTGATACTGAAAAAAGACGATTCTAGAGGATGACCAATTTAAAGATATCAAAACGTGATGGGAACAAGCTGACAATAATTTACCTACTACTGGACAGAGTTGTACTGAAAGAGCTAACAAAATCTCAGAGCTACAAAAACAGATTGATGAGAACAGAACAAGGATTTTAGATGCATATAAATTGTTCAAAAAGATATTCAGAAAAGTATCTACTGCTATACAAAAAGTGCAAACAGTAAGAAAAACAGCAGATGATTTACCTATGTAAGGCAATATATACAACCAATTGAGCAGAGTATAAACACATATAGATGCATTGGAGAGCGACATAGAGAAAATAAAAAATAAAATCTCTGGAAAACTATGGCACCTTACAATCACAGTTGGAACTGTTACATGGAGATTTGAATAAGACCAAGATAGCGATCTTAGACTAATATATTGTCAGAGATGCAAACATTAAATGATTTAACAAAAATAACCAAAAGGATACATCACTTCAAGTACACAATTAATGTCAATTAATTAATGATTACATCTATTAAAACAACTTATTACAATATTTGAGTAATAGGGTCAAAACGATAAAACGTGTTACATTGACTGAGTCTTACAACAAGTTACACGTTGAGGTTGAACAATCTAAAACAATGAATATGTTGATCGAGAAGTGGTTAAAATATCGGCGTGGTGCAAGGTAATATTGACAAAATAGACAAAAGGATCAAAATGAATACGAAAAGATTTAAATTATTTGGAACAAAAGGTTACAAATTATACAGGTTCATTCAAGAATAAAATGGATAAAAAGATTCTCACATTCAGCATTGATGAAGTTGAAACCAAAATAAAGAAAACATAAGAAACATTCATGGCTGAATTGAACATGCAAATGGCTATCAAAAGTATTGCACTGGGTGTCAAAATTGGTGAATCGAAGGATGAACTCAATTAAATCAATAAGGAATGTGATGAAAAAACAAAACTAATGCCGGGATACATACACACACACACACACACACACACACACATATATATATATATATATATATATATATATATATATATATATATATATATATATATATATATATTGCTTTACGATTTTCACACTTTATGTAGTCATGAGTATCCTAATTACTGAGAAAAAAAATGTTCGAGACAACAATCTTTTCAAATTGTTAAAGGTATCTTTAGAAACACGTTATAAATATTAAGAAACAACACGGTTACTGACAATTTATTTTAAGTCCGAAGCATCCACTCAAAAATGGGTTTACGTCCAAGGATTTAGCAATGCTCCATCACGTTTTGCTGAATGCATGTCACGCACAATGCTTGATTTGCACAAATATGTCATTCAAATAAAAAATGTCAGACTTGTATATAGTTTTGGTGAATTTACACATTGGACCTAAGTCTGATATCTTTTACTGCTAAACAATACCCTTTTTGTATACACAACCAATCCACAAGAGGAATATAATCTGTACAGGGTAAAGGAATCACCGACATATTATCAGGAAGAAAACACTATTGTATGTTTTTTTATTTTAAACACAATACATAAAATATATATTTTCATATTACATATCATAGTGCTGTTATCCACAAGATACAAATTGGAAGCAGCAGCAAAATGTGTTCTTCATAAAGAGCTAAGCATCTCTACGAAAAGGGCTACATTACCAGCTATGACTGGAGGAGCAATAGCTAATAGCCCAGCATTTAGAAGAAGTAACTATTTGTTCAAGGTATTTGATCATAATGGAACTGATGATGAAATAATTAGACACGGCCAATTTATTTACGAGAACCAGAATAGAACTCCAGAATTCAATGAGGATATATCAAAGACATTTGGCTACTTGAATGAAAACGTGAGACAACAAGTTTTGATGACTCAGCACATGAACAATCTGGACGACGCTTTATCTCTATATACGTCTACTCATAGTGAAAATAGCAAAATAGTTTAAACAAATATGATAGTATCATTTGAAGTGCGCACAGCAAAGCTGCTAAAATAAAGCTTGAAAAACAAAGTCAACCTAAACTGAATGATTTTCTACTAATATCCTGATTGCCAAGTAAATTACAAAAACATTTTCATTGCACGTGTGACGGGTACTAGAGTGTATGCAGCTTACGAGTTTCTTTGATCGTGTCTAGCACATTCTCGCCTTCTGCGAAAAAAATCTGCACTGAAGGTGCACAATATTGTTGCTACATAACACACATTTTGTTATAAACAAAATTAGGTAAAGGTTCTTTCTTTACGTCGCAAAGATGTCTACGCACGGTACCAAAAGGAGTTACACACACCCGTAGCAGCATTAAACCAGAGCAAACTTTGCAAGTTTGTATGCCAAAGCTAAGCCAAAATATCATGATTGTACCTAGTAATTTATTTTGTGTTATTGAGATGAAGGTGAAAGGAGATGCTAAAAATGCATTGGTAAACAATTTGGATAGTATGCTTGTAGGAGACATCACGATATCATACGTAAACGATAATCTGTTCAAAAGTTAAATGACCGCAAAATGTTCATGCTATTCAAAGATTTGCATGTACTTATTTAAGTTGTAACAATTAGGATTGAACAAGGCATCACGAGTGAAAAATTTTGAAACTTGAAATCACGAACTGCTAATACGCTAAACACTCATACAGAAGCTGTACAGTTACAGTTTGTGATATATGGAAAGAGGTTTTGAATACCACTTAACTTTCAGATCTTAACAAATCATAACATGCCATATCCACGTGCTCTTCCTCGGGGTTTCAGATTTAACATTACACTGCAAAAGCAGCTTAAATAATAGAAGGCGGAAATCATTACTATAAACTGGAAAACATTTGCATACAGTACAATACTATTATCCGGGATCAATTGTTCAATCAATTACATCAAGAGAATCATCGACATAGGAGCCCATACAGTTTTAATGAACATTACGCTTGATACTCCCGGAATGAGCTTAAAGGGTGTTTGATACTGTGCAAAAAGAGTAGAGAAAGTGATCCTGAAACTTTTTACAACTTATCAATAGAAACAATCTTAGTGACTACAGAAGGTCTGCCAACAAGGTTTATTTCCATGGTTTTCAATTGATTCAACAGCTTACATAATCCACTAACCATTTGTTCCATGAGCAACAAAAGAATCACAAATTAGCAACGTAAGTACCAACAATTTTTGCAATTACATTATTTAAATCTAGCTTGATTTTTGAAGTGCACACAATGATAGACTGCATGGTAGTGGACTTAAATTAGCCAAAGTACAACAAGGTGCACACTTTGAAATCAAGAAAAAAACGTTGATCCTCAAAAAATGTATATTTATTATCTGTCTGATGGATAAGTTAGCATTCAAAACAATCAGCCCAATTATTTCTCCTTTAGGCATGTATAAATGACATCTATGTTGTGAAGCGTCGAAGCCTTTGCCCGAAGCGACAGCGCAGCGGAGTGTATTTGAAAGAAATGCGAAGCTTTTTCTTGCATTAACCCCATAACACACCAATTTGAGGAGGGAATAATTGTGGGAAAACATTGATTGCACTACATCTGATAGAGAATGAATATAAAGACATTAGATTACACCATTATCACCTGTCCAACTTTTCTGTGGAACAAGACTTACTTCCAAGACGATAGAAAGTGGTTATTCGAAGATGAAAATGTGATCATGATAGATTCAGAAGATAAATTATATAAGTGGTTGGAGTTATATAGCTACCAGTGAACTAATAATTTGTTTCTAACTGATGACTGCTTGAATGTTGATGACGCAAAAAAGGAAGCAGCTAACCTAAGAAAACAAACTTTTAGTGGTAGACATCTTGAAATATACGTGTGGGTGATCGTTCAAAAGTACAACTCTGAAATCAAAGATTTCAGAGAATCAACACATTTATTGTGTGCTCTTCGACAGCTAGGACAAAAAGGCAATGGAAACTGTCTTCACTGAAAATTGTCTCATTACAGACGGTGTACAAAATGGAGATTGTAGATACTTTGAAATAGAATGAAAGAAACAAACTTTAAATGAGACTGAAGTTTCTTTTTCAATACAAGGTCCTTGTACCTTAGGTGCACATTGCCTTCAATATGCTGACGTGTCCGTAAATCAATATATTTACGTTCTCAATAACGTAAATGTTGTCGTCATATATACACAATGCAACTTTGATTATTTTAATGGTATACATCTCGTGATTGTATGACATGTGTAATTTCATTTCCTAGTAAATTTTCTATGTTTGAAAAGAGAATTTCGATACATTTTGAATTTTCAATTAGTTTTGATCATACAAGTTTTAATTCCTGCACAAACTTTCTTTTCACAGTTCTCAGTCCTGAATGAACAAAGTTTAACCTTAACCCACAGAACTCTAACATATAACTCGTCCTTGAAAAGCTCAGGAAATATTGTATTGATCTGTGGTATGTTAAACACATTGTATTTTGAATTGTCACTAGTGACGTACAACTTTTGATGTCGTACTTCGTGTCTCTGTAAATATTTTCTGTCTAGGAAAACTAGTACATCAACCATTTGGAGAGATTTATCACTGTAAAACCACAATAGATAGGTTTGGTTGGATTGTTCTGTTGATTTTTCATGCTGACTAGCACCTCGTCATTATCTATTAATGTTCTCCTGGCAAACAATATATCTTTTTTAACACTCCAAAAATGTATTTGCCTGGATATACTTTTGTTGTCGTCCTCTTTCAGAGGATTTCCATTTGCTTTCCAGACACTGAATTGTTAATCGAGTCCTTTTCGAAATCATCGATAGATTTTTCTATCAAAATCGTATTGAGCTAAGTGTATAACTTTAGCCAATGTTGCTTTTCAAACAAAATAACTCTTTGTACCTTTTTCAGGTTTAGAACTACTTGCAGGAAAATCTTTAAGTTTCTGTAATGTATCACATATATATCACAATTACTTAGTTATATTTGAGTTTTTACCCTTGTAATCATTGCTCAATTGCCTTTGCAAGGGATCTAAATCATATTCATCTGGTACAAGCTTCTCCGGTGCTAGACAATAGTCCTTGAAATAGCTGTACAGATGTGTTGGTATCTCCAAATCCACTTCTAAAATTCATCCTGTGTCATTAATATTAGGAATCTTTAGCAAGTTCATCTTTAACCATTTAATTTTGTTCCTCACAAGCCCATCTGAAATGTTTAACCAGCATATATTATCCCATTTCCAAGACACAGAGGTTATTGGCGAGGAGGTACATAATGAATATTTTGATCTTGACCAATTGTGTCACTATCACATTTTATCTTTCTATCTTCGTGTGCATATATTTCGTTATTTGCTTTTGCATATATATTCTGTATCATGCTAATGCCGACTCTAATTCTATTTTCAATCGTCAAGAAATTGTCATAGTCTGTAACAAGTTCTAATTCAACACTAGCTATCTTTAAATTGGAATCATGAGCTAAACAGGACGCACTGTAATAATGTGCTGGGTCAAGTTTGTGGTTTTTATACAGGCATTCCTAAATTTTTCGAAGATGTTACATAGCATGATGCTGCTTCACAGTATCTTTCTTCACATCATAGTCGTAAAGGTCACCCAATGTTTGAAGGTTAAAGTGTGACCTAACTGCATATACATCCTGGTAATTGTCATTTGATATATTTGAATCTCTCACGCTTGAATACAACTTAGCTGTCCTTTATCGGATATGTAGGCTGCTTATTTTCAAAATGTTTCAGAAACGAACTTGTCATCGTTTAAAATTTTAGCCAACTGTTCAAGATTGGCACATGAACCTTAAAATATATACAAACTTAGTTACCCTTTAGAATCTAATATCCTTACCATAATTTATGAATCGATCGACTGCGATGTCATTGCAAAAGGAAATATATTGTTCGTCATTACTCAGCATTATTTTTACCCATTACCCTGATCATTGTTTACAAGTATTTTTTATAAACAGATGACTGTCATAACTGGACAAATTATGAACAAATTGCAGGATATATTGTGGGCAACTGAAATTTAAATTACAGTCTCCGTGAGCAGCACCTCAGTACATTCATGCCAGGTGATCATGGTCTATAACTTTGCTAGAAATCTCTTTGCAGTCACGAATCTTGTTTTTAAATACTTCTGTCTCACATATGTGACATGTACTTGTCGAATTAAAATAATTTTCACCTTCAACTGTTAATACTATAGATTTTGCATTTTTTATTACCTTAATTCTATACTACTATTGCTAGCCTATGCAACTAGTTATAAAACACCTGAATGATATCAGTACCTCTGTACACTATTGGTCTATAAGATTTATGCATTGACTTGAGGTACAAACAAAAGCCTAATATGCTTCGCTATTTGCACCATCCAGGATATATGTATTTGATGTGTAGCACTATATGACAACTGATTATTAATTCTTGAGTTATTCTGTCCATCCAGATGTCTTCACTATAACAGTCTTTTGTAGTCTGCAACCTTCTCTAAGGTATTGGCAAAATGTATTTTTTTCTTGAAGATGTATTTCTTCACATCATGTTCGTTTATTTATGATGACACATTTTTGATATATATAATTTTTGTCATTCTAACTGGTCTATTGGATTTGTTTTCAGCTATTTCGTACACATTTACAGCGATGTAATATTCTTTGTCATTGGCGGCTCTCCTTACGTCACTACTCCGTGGCAAGTCTCTTCCCTTAGAGACGTCAACAATTTGCACCAAAAGTGAATCACAGATGATATTGGCTTTGTTATTTTCATTTTCTGGGATACAATCTAATTTACAGGACATTTATTGAATCAATTACTGTATCTATCCAAACTGTATTTTGATGGTCTATCTACATGATCACTTGGTGTATTTAAAAATGACTCAAAAGAAACATGTCTCAGTGTCACCCATATTGTTTTAAATGGTGCAAGCTTTTTTTGTTTTTAACCCATTGAGGCAAATCTTAATATGAATTTCTCCTGTGCGGTTGGTAACTATCTACAGGCAACGTTAAATATTCAATCCTGTGAAACAGCCATCATGTATTCTCTTTAATTTCAGGTCCAAATTTGGTATGTAAAATGTCACATAAACGTTCAGTTCCTTTATTCATTTCACGTCTGTTCATTGTGTTCTATGGTAAAATTCTCTGTACTGAACTTTCTCTCTGAACTTTAAGTCTGATAATTAAGTCTAGCTACACTTTAATTGAACCAAATTGTCTCATTTTATGAATGATATTTGTTTTCAAGAACTCTTCATTGTCATTGACAAATTCATACAAATCTAGATTGTTACCACCACAAAATATGTATACTCATTTACATTTCTCTTAAATTAATATCTAAGACTTCTAGTTATAATTCTGCTTAAAGTATATTATTGATACGTCTTAATTCTTCTCTAGCTGTGAAATGTATTAAAGGAGCTTTCACTTTTTTCTCACTTGCTTTGAAAATAAGTTACTAAATTTCACTATTGTCATACATTGTAGCAAACCCCATTCTAGGACTGGGTGCCTGTCCCTACTAAATATTTTAGTTCCTCAGTAGTCAAGGAACATAACAGAATCACAACCATCAGTTTCCTACCCAATCGCAAGTATGAACGGCTTCACGCGGGAACTTTTCAACTAGTAGTGATAGTTGAGGCCATACCTACAAAGGAAATTAGGCCGAACCCCCTAACTGCTTGCAGATTCTTGCGTATACGAGCCCATCAATCTGAGAAGTGGCCAACATATCTGAAAACCTGACATTCCCAGAGCAATGTAACATACATTATCAATGTATGTATACGTTATTCCTATACATCAGACTCGTGTTTGTGGTGTGTGATAATTACATATTTTTTACTGATGCTATAAATAGATGTAATCATGAGAAGTAACACATAATTATCAACAAACTACAGAGTTGTCTCCATCTGAACATTTGTATATTTCAGACACCCATCTATTATGGACATATGTCTATAGTGGGTACTTGTATATTAAGAACACTTGTCTATTCAAACACATCACTTAAACACTTGTTTATCATGGCATAGTTTTGCACCATTTTTTATGCTGTTTAAAACATTTCAGATTATTTTGTTCTAAGTACCACATGATGCTCTTTACGAGCAAATAGGAAACAATATGGACACACATCTGTAGTGGACACTTGCATATTAAGGAGGCTTGTCTATTCAAACACATCTCTAAACACTGTTTGTTTTCTTACGGTATACCTTTCTGCTATTTCTATGCTGCTTAAAACATTTCAAATTGTTTTGTGTTGAAGTACCACATAATACTCTTTTTTAGCAGAGAGGAGAAAAACTTAGAAATTGAACAAACTGAATTGTATTGCTCCTTGCCGGGACAACAGATTTTGACTTTTTTTTTTTTTAAATTCTCATGGAGAGAGAGAGAGAGAGAGAGAGAGAGAGAGAGAGAGAGAGAGAGAGAGAGAGAGAGAGAGAGAGAGAGAGAGAGCATATAAGAGTCACTGTATCGAAAATACATATCTTTTCAGTACACTGTAACTTTTTGGTATTACAATGGTAACAATGACTAATCGTATTTAAACACTGTAACATTTGGGTCCGACAACCTGTTTTGTCTATTCAAACCCTTGGAATTACATTGGTAAATGGATGTGTGCTGCATTTCATGGACCTCAGATAATAAACTATGCTTGCAAAAGAATAATATATGGTATTCAGCAACTACAGCTTTTATTTTTCTTCTAATTTATTGCCTTCTTTGCTGCACAATACCAGAATGTTACAGAGAGGGTGTTACATTTGAAAAAACAATAAAGGTAGTAGGGGTGGAGTGAAAGGCTAGATACAGTAAGATAGACAGACAATAGCAGACAGGCACACAGGCATTTAATGAGAAAAGAAAGAAATTGAGACGGGGGTAAAAGAATAGTAAAAGACAAAATCCATTTTAATCTGAGAACAAGAATCCTCTGTCGGCTCGAAGATGTAGAAAAGTGTGAAATGCTCTCCCGCATCTCGTAAAAGGCGACTAATGGATGCAGGAGCCGCGGTTGCTCGGTGGTTAGTGTTGGACTCACAACCTAAAGGGGGCGGGTTCGAATCCTGCCATCAGATCAGCCCTGGTCTGCTACAGCCGGTGTCATTGGGCAAGGCATGTTACTCCACTTGCCTTAGTACTAAATAACCTACTTGTAATCCTGTGCTATAAAACATAATACCAAATTTACAACAAGACTTCAAGCGTATCTTAACTTTTCTTTTACATTAATATCTCAAATCGCCTACTCAGATTCAGTTGGATGAACGTGGTTTTTTGTGCAGTATCAAAAGTTATATTACAAGCAATAAAAGAAAAAGAAAACTCATTAGTAGTTGTACTACTTCCATTTAGGAACTCGACCAATCCAAGAGTAAGTGTTTATAGCAGCCAACCATGTCTACAATTCTGTTCAAGAACCATAAATGCGGAATACTTTTCTCACACATTCTAGTTGGATTTTATTTGCGGAATATTACAAGCCTGGATTATTTATGATAAATGTACAAATATAAAAATGTTGGTTCTATTTAAGACTCCTAGTTAAAGAAAACATAGCAAATATACGAAAACTGTGTTTCTATTTACGTCAGCACTGCAGTAACACATGAATATCTTCATCAGATGCCTAAATTGCATAACATATTGATTTATCAATTACAGTGCATAGTAAAAGTGTCAATTTCATGATATTTTGCTTTTCGACTTTAACAGCAGATATTACAAACATGAACCCTGTGTTTGAATTTACCACCAGATTTCCTATTTGGCAATTATGAGACAAAAAGAATCACTTACATTTAATAGAGATTATAATTATTATTCAACAATATCATTTCATGTCATTCAAATCCAGACAAAATACTACTTTTTTATACGTAATATCATGAATCACATTGTGACAAAATCGCATAACATGGGCTTATTTAAAACAATTGCAAACAGACAATATAAACCTTATAAGGGTAACAATAACATTTAATACTGTTAACTTTTGAGATCAATATCTCAATTTTCCACAATGTGAAGATGCAAAAAACAAATGTTAGCGATATACTGAAAGACTATTCGCAATTGTTATAAATCGCAGGTTAAGGTTCAATTTTTCATTATAGAGTACAATTATACCTTTACCATGCCTGCATCTCAGTCAGCCTAAATCAAAATCTTGACCACGAAGTATTTTTATAAGTCAAAGATCTACGGTTTACATAAAAATACGATTAAGATGCAGACGACTTTCCAAAATAAATCACTCATTAAAATGCGAACTGCTAGCAAAGTTCAAGATGAAATAAACATTTTAATCCTTTAATAAAATATTTCTTTTTAATGAATAAAAAATGTTTTCTTATAAGCTAACTTTTATGACCATTTTCAACGTTTTTACTGATCAAATCCATCTTTCTTTTAAGCAACTGGTTTTTTAAATAAAAACCCAGTCTATTCTTCTGTACTTTGCATAATTCATTTATAATGCTCATTAAAAGTCATGCATGTATGTATTCAATGCTCCTCAAAAGCCATGTATGTATGTATGTATGTATGTATGTATGTATGTATGTATGTATGTATGTATGTATGTATGTATGTATGTATGTATGTATGTATGTATGTATGTATGTATGTATGTATGTATGTATGTATGTATGTATGTATGTATGTATGTATGTATGTGTGTGTGTATGTATGTATGTATGTATGTATGTATGTATGTATGTATGTATGTATGTATGTATGTATGTATGTATGTATGTATGTATGTATGTATGAAGTAATATTTTTGCTTTATTTTATGGTAAAAAAGCTTGCTGATAGTAATTTATTTCACAAGTTAAACTGATATCAATTTTTTTCTCAGGAAAATAAAAATACAGAAACCAGAAAATGGGTAAGTGCTTTTCTAAATTAATTAAGGGATACAATAACACTCATCACACATCAATAAGCATGGCTCCGGTTGAAGCACGCAAAGAAGAAAATAGATCAAGAATACGGATCAGTCTATTTGGTTGTTATACAACTGACACATTTGCAACGCCTCAATTTATAATTCGTCAAACAGCTAAAATTTCAAAATACAATACAATATTTGCAATGGGCTACTTTCCTAACTATACCAAGGAAACATTTAAATTTCAGTCAGTAATTTTAAGCGATGCGATAGTTTAAAAACTGAAGGTTTTGGAGGGACAGGATATAGAGGGATTGTTGTACGAACAAGAGTAATTTATAGCAGTACTAAGAAGCATGAAAACTTTGCGTTTTTGACAGATTACAAGTTTCAGGAATGTGATAGATGTAGAATAAACAGCGCATTAAAAAATAATGACTTAGGACATGCATGGGATGAAAATTTGTATTGATCACTAACCCTGAGGTAAAAAATAGGAAGTACGTTCAAAAACATCACAGTTAAACAACAATCTGCATCGCATGAAAAAGGTGATAAGCTGACTATAGTATAGACAATATCCTACTATTGTATGAAATCATATCACAGAAGAAATAAATAAGATACAACAATTAAAGATATGAAGCTGGTTCTAACTACTACCCTCTAAAAGGTGAAAAATAAATACAATGTAATATATCACAAGCTCGTATACGCAATCTTGATCAAGATATAGGTAGTGAAAATAACATTGATTTTGATGCAATAATGAGGACATTTAAACTTCTTTCAAATTTTCTTCTACAAAACCTTTCCGATTTACACTTTCAACTCATCCATGAAACTTTACATCACAGTGAAGTACCTCAATATTAACGAAAATAAGTCGATACCTGAAGCATGTTTACACAATATGGACGCAGCAAAAAAACGAGTACACCTTTCACATTGTATATAGATAAACAGATTTTCGAGAACCTTTTACACAACTTTCATCATATAGCAGTAATTGAAATTAAACTACACAAGTAAATTTAAAAATAAGCAATTATAAAATATTGCAAATGTGACAAAGAAAAACTGACAATGGAAACGGAAAAACTAAATACAAAATGCCAGCGATGCAGAGACTGTGTCAAAGAAACGAGATTAATCTGGTATTACAGTAAAGGAAATGAAAAGATCAGAGAGCGAAAATCAACAGAATTGCATGTGAATGTGGAAGTACGGTAAAGAAAGGCACAATATATTTACATAAGAAAAGCCAAATTTCGTATTAATCTTAATGGGTGAGAAAAATCTACCACCTTACCACTGATGCATGGACTTCAAATTTTAAAAAAAAATAGTGTAGCACCTTGAAATTGTTCTTGGATTCAAATTAATACAATAAACTGGTTAACTCACCTTCACTAAGTTAACAGCAAATGCATTTAGTGAGATCAAAGATGAAAATACAAAGTATCGGAACCTGTGCACCTGTCATTTTCTTTTGTAATCTGTGGATTTACCTGTAATTTGTATGGCTGATTTTGTCTTATTTCAGTACACTGTGCACCTGAGATTTTTCTTATTTCTATTAATTCTGTGTGACTTTCTTGTCGTTTCCTTTCCTACAGATTGTCATTAACACCGGAAAAAAAATCGTAAAAGTCTACTGGAAATAGATAATCCAGGCGCACATGTTCCGATTTTGTGCAATAAAATTTTAATGCCAAAATAAGTAAAACAAATATCTTCAGCAAGACAAGAAACAATTTGTCCAGCACTCCTAAAGAATTAAGTTATCACACCACCAATAATTCCAGACAATAATGCTGCTGCTTTCTTGGCCAATTGAAACAAATGAATTGCCTATATTATTAAGTCCTTTTAAATTCTTTCAATGAATGAATCATCTTTGCCTCCCACATTTGCACAATACAGCCACTTGTTTCTCCTACACTTCCTACTCAATCTTCTATCAAATTTTCTATAGACAGAAACATTGATGATCTAGTCGTTGTTGTTGGTGTAGCATTTGTTACATCCTTTACTTTAAAATTATTTCAGCTGTTTACCTAAGCACCTTTCAGCTTTTCACCTAATCAACTAATTCTTTCCCTAATTTTTACATAGCTTTTTTTAAAAAATATTTTCTCTAAATTGCTCTTAAACTGTACTAGATGTCCAACTACTTATGCTTGTATGCATTAAAGCATTTCCAACTGTTTTTGGAAACGATTTTGTTTTGGTATGTTTTTTCAATGTTATCTTATTAACCCTTCATTCTTTTTTTTCAGACATTTTAACATTAATTTTCACCAATTGACAGCTTCTACAACATTAACATAACTCCTTAGCTCTCTTTCCTCTTGCGTAGTGCATATTATTTTCACAGCAGGTGTAAGTTCTCCATTGTGAATTCTTTCATGGTATTCATCATAGTTTTTACATATCTTACCTGTTCATCAAACGGTTAATTTCTTTCATAGTATTCATCAATTACTATCTGTTTCTCTTACCTGTTCATCAAATGGTTCATTTGTGTCTATTTTTTCCATTTTTTTTTTTTTTTTGTTTTCTTTGGTACTTTTATTTATAATCTTTCTAACGGACATTTAGGTTGTGTTTCAGATTTTTTTCAGTATCTTCGAGTCTGTTTAATTTATCTCGAAATTCTTGTTTGTGGTAGTGACATTCTATATGTCGATTTACTTAATTCTTATCGTTTACTTCATTAGTAAAACTGAATTTTCCAGTTTGTTTCTCTATTGTAATGGGTGCATAAAGTATTCTCCCACAATTGTTGGTGATCCTCACTTTTACTGCACCACTGGGCATACCACTGATTTTGATGTATATTTCAACCTTACTATCCAAGTGAACCTTATAACCAGAATTTCTGAATGTTTCCTCACATTTAATTTCCTTTTTATCTACAGATTGTTATCCCGTATCAAATTCTCCTACACTTGATCATCAAAACCACTAGCAAGATTTACAGTGTCATCAACTTGTATTTGATCATGTATGTCTACTACATCATCATAAATAGGATTTTCACATTTCGTTCATTTCAACACTTTTACCCTCGGCAATTGTTTAGGTGGTTTAAATTGAGAAGAAAAATGGACAAAAAAAGGCTGGAAAAAGATCTGGGATTATGCAAGATAGAAAGAGCAATACATCCATTTCTACAGAATTTGAATAGTTTAAACTCGAACTGAACTTTTCCATTGCAAATGGAACATACAAAGAGATTACAGTAAAAACTTGACTCAAAAAGGGCTGAACAAAATGGATACAAAACCAATGAAGAAGACATGAATTCGTTGTAAATGCTACAGCTGTTTAAAGTTCCAAATCATTGTAAGATTTCATAATAATTGATACTGTGACATCAATAATCCGCAAATTTCAAAAGCATTGTTACACTATTTGTCATTAAATCAGGGTCTATTCTAGAACTGAAAATTTCTAAAGAGGAGGGGGAATGCTCCTCCATTTGAAAAAAGTGGGGAATTTTATTACAGTATTGGCATGATACAACAAAGAAATAATGGGTTTTGAAATGATATGCACAATATGTGTGCATTCAGTTGATTTTGGAGCACATTCTTTTTAGAAAATAGTGTGAATCCTGTAGCAGTAGTACTGTAGCTGTCTACAAAGCAATAAAGTCTTACATGTTAAAACTCTTCTACAGTACTATTCAAAATCTCCTCAATGATGACATTAGCCATTCTGAGAGATTCAAGACATCTTATTATCTTTTGATATAGTAGTGCTGTCTATCATATATCTAGTGTCTGTCCAGTCAAAACATGTTCTTTGTTGTTCAGGATCACACAAACCAAATGATGAACATGGAATAATGCGATCAGTGTAAATGTCATCATCACCTTCACCTTGAGGTTTAGTGACGTTTAGCCACCTTCTATATAAGTGAACAGACGGTACACAAAATATTTTGAACACTGCATCTGATTTACTATTTTGCCTTAAAGCTTGTCATTTTAATTATTTTGAAATATTTACCATTGTGGTACTTATTTCTGAAGTATTAACTCCTGTACGCTTTATTTTGTTTTTTATTTCTAAAGTATTAATTCCTGTAATCTTTATTTTCTTTGTACCACTGTTTACTATACTCTTTGATATATTATTTTTGTGTTCTGTTTTCTCTTTACCACTTTTTCATGTACTCCTATCATAAGTTACGCAGTAATGACTAGTTCTTTAAAGCTCAGTTAATTTGTTTCTGGCCTCTCCACAAATAGGATATTTTTGAAAGCTAGTGATTACATTTCAAATTATTTTCACTACTTGTAAGTAACCGTGAAACATAAACTACTCTTAATTATACACTAGAGTAAGGAAACATTATAATGGATTAAAAATTAATTTGGTGGAACAAATGACGTTCTGATTATGTCACTTAACTGACACGTCAGTTTGTTCCATTGGAAAAACAAGAGTCCTTAGAAAGGACTGATGCTCTACTGGCCAAAAAGAATTTCCAGGAATTCAAGATGGGACCATTCCTATTTTTCAACTGTTGAGTATTGAAACGATCTCCGATATGTTTGTGCAATAACAAGATTTTCAAATTAGGTGCTGTGGCAGTCCCAATGGATGCAGGGTAGGCGCCATTTTCAGTTGGAACCAACTAGAAATTATTATAAGTCTTTTGATGAAAACCCCCATGTCAATATGACCATCCATCCAGAATGAATAGCAACAAAAACAATTTCAAAATGGCCACCATGACGACCATATTGGAGGTCAGACCAGCACCATTTCAATTAAGAACCAACTAGATATCATAAGAAGTCTTCTAGTGAATACCCTATGTTGATATGACTTACCATTGAGGAGTAGCAATAACAAAAGTTCAAGACAGCAGACATGGTGGCCATATTGGATGTTAGATTCGCACCACTTTCATTTATCACCAACTAGATATCACAAGAAGTCTTTTGGTGACAACCCAATGTTGATATGACCATCTATCTACGAGGAGTAGTGATAGCAAGATTTTCGATGTGGCCTCTGTGGCAGTAATATTGGATGTCAGATCAGCATGATTTTCATTTGGGACCAACTAGACATCATAAGAAGTCTTCCGGTGAAAACCCCATGCAGATATGACTTTCATTTTAGAAGGTTTTAAAAAATTTCTGCCATGGCAGCCGTATTGGATGCCAAATCAGCACTCTTTTCATTTGGGACCAACTATGCATCATAAGAAGTCTTTTAGTGAAAACCCCATGTTGATGTGACCATCCATTTATGAGGAATAAAATTAGGCCATATTGGAAGTCCGAGCAGCACCATGTTTATTTAAAGCCAACTAGACCATGTTATGAATGTGTGATCTAAAGTTTCATGGCAATCCTCCAAGTAAATAATATTACATTAATGTCAAGTTAATCTGAGACAGTGACCAAAATTAAAAACAAGAATACTCCCTCTCTATTGTGAGACTCATTGGCTACTCCATGTTTACAATAAACAGCCAAGTGCAAGGCAGGAAAAGTCCTTTATATTGTCCATAGCAGTGGCTATGATACTACGGTCCTTAGAGTTCAGAGTTTACTTTATCAATGACAACAATGCATGTATTTACTATCTATATTTCAGGTGGTATTTTTACTATATATGCCAAGAAGGGATACTACCAAAGTTTGCTCATTAAACAAAATAAAGGATTGTTCTATTGCTTTTTCTTTTAAAGTTTCACGAAATGACAAAATTTCGACACATTTTATATTAGTAGATATTACATATTGATGGGGATTTATTTTTCAAATCTTCATCTGAAACCGCCTAATCACTAAAATGTCTCCACTGCTATAATAATCCACATTACGTTACAGTAGGTTCTGATGACATGTTATATTGAAACTCCAAAACACACACACACACATATTCCTTTTCAAAATATACATTCATAAACTTGCACAAATGATCAATACTACCGAATTATCATTGATACCAAATACAACGGCATACATAGATATACAAACAACTTCAAGATGATTTACACACAATACAAAGGCATGCATAGATATGCACATAACTTCAAGATTAAAGGCATGCATATATATATATATATATATATATATATATATATATATATATATATATATATATAAATGCACACTACTTCAAGATGATTCATATATTTAAGGCCATCACATCAACCAAATATGTGCATGTGAAACCTCTATATAGATTGATGTTAACATTCAATAAACAATTATTTAAAATCAAAATCAAAATATGAAAATCTAAGAAACCTGCCAACCCAAAACAAGACCTTCTCAGTAAAACAGTCAATATGTTTCCATAAATTAAACCAATTTTCACTAAGATGAAACAAAATATCATGTACTGCTATTGTCGACCTGGAAAACATGTAGTTCAAAAATTTAGAAGTGTAATCTGATGCAGCGAAGGCAAAATTATGTTCAACTAAAAAGTTTGTAATGTACACTTAGACCTTAATGGCCTCCAGATCAGTTTCTGAACATCATGGAGATCAATGTCTCCTTGCTAGATCTTGCATGTTGACATACTTTTTGTTTTGTTTTGTTTCGGTTTTTTAATTTCGCGTGGTGATAGCAATCATCACTCCCACCATGAGAAATATTCAAATTGACATGACATAGTGTCCAATAAATGTAATTGTTGCCTTTCTGCTTCTTTCCAAGTATGGTCAATAATCTGAATATTTTTTTTTATACTTCTATGTTGATGGTTTGAAGTTTAAAAGGGGCTGATTCTCTCTTTTGCCTTCAACGTGTTTTCATTTGTTGAACGACATTTCTAGACAATGATATCATGCAAAAACAAAATCCAGATCATGCAGATGTTTTGCATGAAAAAACATAGGCAGATTAAAGCGTCTTAGGTAATCCTGTAGAGTTAGTCTGGTTCCCTGGCAAATACTATTGAATCTAACATGAAAGTCTGGATCTGGACCAAACCTGGATATTCAAGCCAATATCCGGATCTGACCAGTGACAGCTAATAATAATTTTTGTTCGTATTTTCTGCTATTACTCCTTAAGTCTGTAATTAAAGGGTCTTTTTCAGTTTCATCTAAAATCAAATCGTATAGTTCACGGGTCTGATCTAATGACAGGTGAATCTTAAATTTTCTGTAATTTTCTGTAATTTTCTGTAACTATAAAACTACTTTGTCTATATTTAGATAAAAATATGAATACCGAACTTTCTTATCATCCACGACTTCAACAAAACATTTAATAGAGTTAAACACTATGGTAAGTATTGTCACCTATCAGTCAAATTTATCTTAAACTTGGCTTGATGACTAATAAAGCTGGGTACCACGAACAATTTTGTACCGCGATACGTACCATGGTATACCGCAATTATGTTAGGGACCAACAATTTAATGTTCTGGGGCAGGGGCCTGATACTTCTTTTTTGTGACAATTTCCGTATATCAATAGCTGAAAAGAATATCTTGTTCTGATTTAGAACAAAATAACACCATATTATATATATATATATATATATATATATATATATATATATATATATATATATATATATATATATCATTTGAAGAAAAAAAGCTAATTATCTTGAGATAAAAGAAAAGAAAATATCTCCACTCAAATGAAAATCGTAAACCCATTAAATGGTCGGTACCTTATAGTAGATGAATTTGCTATGTGTATGTTAATTGTTGTATAAGTTGTCTAAAAACTGTAACTAAATTTGGATGATTGAGATCACACTATAACTGACACCCTGCGAAAGACATTGTAATGACATTGGAGAGCATGTTGGTAAAAATAGGAAGTGCTGACACTGAATCCAACAATTTGCTAGCCACTCTATTATTGTGTGGTTTAGGGTCAATTCAAATTATCAGAACAATTGATATCCGATACTTTTTATTTATTGGTACTTTGGTTGATTCCATATCTAAGACCACATTATCTTATTCATCATTATTATGTGCCAGGCTCATCCTTTTTTATGCTATTATGTACTCCTTCTTTGTGTGGTATATTTCAAAGCAAGGAGTAACACAAAGTGGCACATCACACTGTCCGCCTTTTATGGTAGTAGTTCTCCCAGCACAACTCTTTTGGATCCCCTTTGAGGCAAGTATTTGTTTTTCTGCTTGACCACAAACTAAACACATCTTCTGATTATACTCAGAATTTATATTTGTGATTTTGCATAGAACATGTTGACGCTCAATAGGACTTCTCCTGATGGTCTTGTTCTTCCTTTATGGATTTCTGCAACAAAGCCAGCAGTTTGATCTGAATCTGGGATATTAATTTTCTTCTATACACACACTGAGGTATATTACTACATCTGGAGAGGATATTTTATATAATATATAAGCGTTTAAAACTGTTAAATTGAGCATATGAAAGAAACTTTTTTCCACCACTTGAGTGCTCTTAAATTAAAACATTGATATGCCACCATTTGATCTGATCTATCTGCACTCCCCAGATGTAAAAACTCATAAGGATGAGAAAACTATCCCTTGACATGAGAGAGGGGAAATATGGCTTTGACACCACTGGATCTGTGCTCCAATAGTCCTGCATATAGAAAGCACATTCCAAATAAAGTTTAATATTATATTCCATTGAATCCTCATATACACTACGTACTTTGGTTAAGTGATACGAGAAGGTATGAAAATGAGCAAGAAATATATTTTTGTTTCACTTTGTAGTAAATAAAAATAGTTTATATATATATATATATATATATATATATATATATATATATGTGTGTGTGTGTGTGTGTGTGTGTGTAAAAAAAAAGATACAAAATTGGATATTTTGCATCATGATCTGTCCTATAGCGATAGACAGGGCTAGAAAAACTTTAATCTTCTTTCCACTGAAGATAGCTTTGACATTAGCTTCTATAGGTTTAACTTTACCTTGTCCCACAATATGTCCTAAAAATGTGACACAAGCATAGCAAAACTCACTTTTGCTTAAATTAATCGTCAGATTTGCATCACTGAGTCGATCAAAGAATTTCCGAATGGTTTCCAAGTGATCTTCTCAGATATTGTTGTAGATAATGAAATCATCGAAGAATGCATCACAATTATCTAGACCAGATTTTATCATGTTCATCATACGTTAAAATGTTGTCGCAGAATTTTTCATTCCAAACAGCATAACTTTATATTGAGTTGCAAATGCTGAAATTTCTTATGCCCTTTCCGTAAGGTGAATTAGCCAGAATCCTTTTAAAAGGTCAAACTTAGTGAAATATTTCGCATTTCAAATTTTATCAGTCCAATTATCCATTCTTGGTATTGGAAATGAAACCGTTTTGGTGACACTGTTGACTTTTCTATAGTCAGTACACATGCGGAATGTATTATCTGGCTTAGGCACAAGAATACATGGTGAACTCCAGCTACTTTTACTTGGTTCTATAAAATCATTCTCCAGTGAATATTTAATTTCCTTTGTTCAAATATTCCTGTTTGCGAGGATTCATCCTGTAAGGCTGCTGTTTCACAGGCGTAGAATCTACAATGTCAACATCATGATAGATTTCATTTGTTCTTCTAGGAACATCAGAAAACAAGTGCTCATACTCATGTAATAGCTGTTTTAGTTCATTTCTTTCCTGTTTTTGTAGATGTGAAAGTTTCTGATCCAGATTGTTCAATATTTCTAAATTCTGAAGGTTGGTTAAACCAGAATCACTACAGTCAAATAGTATTCCATCGTTGACATCAGCACTGTGTGGGACAGGTACAACTAGATTAATTTAATAATTAACTGGGCTATCTCTGTCACAATAATCCTTTAACATATTTATGTGACAAAGTTGTTTCTCTTATAAGGACCATAACATTTAGCCCGAAGAGGATATTGATATATGGGCAAGAGAGAAACAACTTTCTCATCATACTGAAAACACCTGTCATACCTTAATTTCTTTTTCAACTGAGTAGAGTGAAGATAAATTCTTGGTACTTCACAAGGCTTTGACAACTTATATTTGAAATCTGAGACATAGTCAAGAAGATTAATATTTGGATCTTCATTTGAAAGAAGTTTCTCTTTCAATAATTTCAATGGTCCGCAGACAGTATGTCCAAAAACTAGTTCAAAGAGAATAAAACTCAATTACTCTTGAACTGATTCCCTAACAGCAAACAACAACAAATTAACACCCTCATCCCAATCCTTTCCTCTATCAAAGCAATATGACCGAATCAAATTCTTCAAAGTCTGATGAATTCGTTCCTTGACTTTCAGGGTGATAGGCAGAAGATTTAAACTGTTGGATGCCTATTTCATGCATACCTTGTTGGAAATTCCGGACATAAAATTTGACCCTTGATCTGACTGAACAGATTTGGGAAGCTCAACAGATGTAAAAATAGCTTCACCAAAGCTTTCACAATGGTTTCAGTTTTTATATTTCTCAGAGGAATTGCCTCTGGAAATCTTTTACACGCACACATGATGGTCAACAGGTATTGAATGCTTGACTTGGTCTTAGGTAAGGGATCGACACAGTCCACCATTATTATACTAAATGGTTCGTCAAATGCAGGAATATGTTGCAGATGAATCT
Organism: Margaritifera margaritifera; assembly: GCA_029931535.1. Taxonomy (NCBI): domain Eukaryota; kingdom Metazoa; phylum Mollusca; class Bivalvia; order Unionida; family Margaritiferidae; genus Margaritifera; species Margaritifera margaritifera. Next base: position 5,427,442 of record JAQPZY010001658.1, on the reverse strand, counting down.
TAGGTATCTTCTGATTGGGTTTTCTTACCATTTGACAAGTGTGACGATCATTTGTTTATGGTAGTGCCATAATAGTGACCTGCATTTATTTATATGAGGAATAATGGTCTGCATTTGTTTATGGGAGCCTTAATGGTGACCTGCATTTGTTTATGGGAGGCTTAATGGTGACCTGCATTTGTTTATGGGAGCCTTAATGGTGACCTGCATTTGTTTATGGGAGCCTTAATGGTGACCTGCATTTGTTTATGGGAGCCTCAATATTGACCCTCATTTGTTTATTGTAGCCATAATAGTGATCCGCATTTGTTTATGGGAGTCATAATATTGACCCGTATTTGTTTATCGAAGTCATGATAGTGACCCACATTATAAGTATTGCCATGTTATACTAAGGAATGTCTAACAAGCCTGTATCATTATAAAGCAAGGAAGTTCACAAAAAAAAGGTATATAGTAATGTTGAATCAGATTATAATTGGTTCTCCATAACCAGGAGCTAATTGTACAAATTAAGTAAAATAATGTAAGTTTTGAGAATATGGGTCCAGAGGACGTTCTTGTGTGAGCAATTTGAATGAGTAGTGCAACCCAGTTTTATTTAAGTAAACATGCTTCTTGTGAACATAATATTCACAGTAGCAAGGGATAACACATATTACTTTACATAATTAATGAACTCGAAATAATGTTCTGTTTTTCAAAACAAAGTCATAATTTCTGTATTTGTAAAGGACCATTGCCGCCAGAGAATGTAACAGTATTAAATCAGTCAAAAAGCACAGTGCAGTGTAGCTATCTACACAAATAAGTAATTATAAATAGCATAAACTTTTAAAATTTTAACAGATTTTCTTTCTGGGACACAAATTGTCAAAATTTATTAAATACATTCAGAAGAGCTCATCAAGTATCCAATAATTTTTTTTTCCATGATTCAGTAAAGTCTTTTGTTTCGATAAATTTTATAATTACAATGTCGTATGTTTTGAATCATAACTCTATCATGCTGAGAAAATATGGATATTTATCTAGAAAATAATATCCCCTTAAAAATAAATGTGTCAATGAATGAAATGTTTGAACACGGTAATGTTACAACAAGATTATTATTGATTTCGCTGGAATATTGAAGTAATCACTAAATGTCTAGACTGTAAATATACTGGAGTGTTTCTTTTGCAAGTAGCGTATTTGATATGCTTACTTTGTTAAAGATACATACATTTTGTCTTTTTTGATGCCTGAACAATTCTCCACTACAGTAATTTAGTATAAACAAAGTAAATGTCTACTTGTTGATAATCGTATTTTATGCTCTATAATCCTTGCAATGCGGGAGGGGGTGGGGAGAGAATATTGATCCCTTCAGACTGTTGATTTCATATGTGTTCACTAATGAACCTATTGAATGTAGTCTGAAATTGAAAATTTTTACCGGGTGCTATTTTTATACGTTCCTGTGATGAAATCAAAAAAATTGCGCTTAACGGTAAGGAATTGACTGATGGTCAGAAACAGATGATACTTCAGTTAGTCAAGAAAGATTTAAGGGGTAGAAATACTATCTGAAATAACTGGAATATCACGTTCTACAAACCATAAACTATTAAAATGGTTTCACACTTGCCATTCAAGAATATTTCAGTCATGTTTTAATTTAGAGGGTGCATTACCTGTAACAGTGTTTTAAATCTGACCCCGGTGCAGGGCAAAATTGACTGACAAGTGTACAAGGATCCTTTAGTGAAAACTTTTTGGACAGATATTGCAAAAGAAATTTCGAATGGGGAATAGACCTTTGATGAGGATAATTGTCTGGTCCATATTTATAGGCGGACAAAAGAGTGGAAAATAAATCCCGAACATGGCGATCATAGAACGTGGATCTCAATACATGTATTATTGAGAATATATGGCAAACAATTAAATCCATGCTTGGAAACAGTCTATATAAAATAAAAGCTTGGTCTGATCATATTCGTGTTATTTTTGACATTTGGGGTTATCTCAATCAATCTACCAGAGGACTGTATGACGCTATACCTGAGCTGTGGTAAGAACCAAGAGATCATTTACCAATTATTAGATGTAAGTACTATTTTCTTTCATATTTGTGTCAGGAGATTCATTAGAAATAGCAATGACGTTAGTTTACCTCCTATGACGTCAATGTTAGTGGCTACTTGCTTTTGACCAAGTACTGTAGCAATACTTAAGGTGAATTATTTGTGAAACCATAAAAGGAAGACTTATGTATAGAAACATGGGGGGGTCACATAAATGCATAACAGTCCTGAGAGGAATTAGGCAAGTTTCTTTCATGAGCTGGACTATACAGACTTAGCCAAATTTTGGTTATAGTTTTGGGCTATGAAAGCTTAGCCAAATCTTAGCTAAGTTCAGAATTATGACAGCTTAGCTACATTTTAGTTAAAGTTTTGAACCATTAGCTGAGCCAACTTGTGTTTACAGTTGTTGACTATCGGGTTTTAGCCAAATTTTGGGTAAGGTTCTGGACTACGAAGGCTAAGGGAAATTTTAGCAAAAGTTCTTAAATATCAATTTTAAAAGCATAGCCAACTTTTGGCTAAACCAAATTAGCCCACTGCAGATGACTGATTTAATTAAATGGAAAAGGTCAGATGAAATCGGAAGCTGTTCAAGTCAGATATTATATGTGGAGGAAATCAACGTTATCGAAATTTAGCAGGCTAATAGAGGTACTGAAGTTCAGAAGATCCTGAAAGTTCTACGTGAATTTCATTTTAATCAACTATATGATACATCTAAGTTTTCTGATTTTGAACTTTAGCTTGAGTTTTGCTTAAAACGTTTCAAGAATACTGGGCCATGAATTTTGGTATGCAATACTCGCAATTATCTTTTAGGAAGGTAGTGGCCAAGAGTAATCTCTAATCTTTCCAGTTCAAAGGGCTACAACATTGGATTATATTTTGTTGTTCAGTGTCATCACATTATTCCGATACAAATCATTTAACTACGTTTGATACTTTCCTCCAATCCCACCAAATTTGCCATTTTTGTAGTACAGTACAAACAAAAGAATTTCAGCGCTGTATCTGCAACTATTATATAAATCATGTTTGAGCTATATAGCGTGTGATATTTCCTCTTCTAGTCCTATAGATGTGAAAGATATTCGACTGTTCCGCAAAATAACGTTTTTCCTTTAAATATAATTTATAACATTATAAATTGTTCTGACCCAATGTATTCAAAGTTAAATATACAAAGAATACTTAAGGTAAAGCTAGTGTTTCTTTCTTTTCTTATCTTCGTGTGCGAGCACCTTTATAAGGGCAGAAACGATTTGCGATGCGCATATATCTCCAGTATGATATGACATTGCTTTCTAATGGAGAAAACGCGACTTATGAAATCAATAAATAGGTATCCTCGAGATACCCGCTTTAAAACTAGACAGGTATGGAAAAGTTTTGGACGAGGAAGACGAAATAAGTCCACATGACTCAACGCAGTTTTAAATCGTTCAAAGGCTCAAGTCTTAAGTTAGACGTGTGTGTGTCGTGTGTGTGTGTGTGTGTGTGTGTGTGTGTGTGTTGCCACGAAATTAAGGAAAAATATTGTAAAAAGAACATCTTTCATTTCCATGAACAAGGGATCAAGCACCAATATTTTGATGAATAAGAAAACTCAGAAGCCTCTTGAAGGCTTTGTAATCAATTATGTCAGCCAACAATATTAAACAATGTTTCAAAGCACACATTATTTTATCAGTGACTGTCTTATTTTTGCAACGGAATTTAAAACAGTTTCGTGTTGACTTGTAAGCTAGATTTATTCATCATGGGTTACTAGGGTTTATTTCTGGTCATTTTATAAGAAAGTAAAACCTTATTTTATGCAACTTTATACCAGAAAAATAATCAAAAGTATATAATGCCATTTTAAATTTAGTGAATAGTTTATAGATAGACAATATCAAGACGAAATGCATGAAAAAGAGTAAAAATGTGCATATCTTTGATAATTTCTTAATACAGTTTTCATGGCAACTAGCTCGTGAACACAAAACTTATTTCAGAAATTAAATCAAACCATGTCATACCTGTAATATACATCAAATGAAGAAATTTGAGAGGGGGCAGAAAACGGACCTTATTCAATATAATCCTTTGTAATATAGATATCTGCAAAAGGAGCTTCCTATTTCATACATATCAATGGGTGAGAAAAAAACCTTTTCTTCTAGGAGACAATGATATTAATTTCAGGTTGCAAAATGTAAATGAAATTAAGCATGATTTGGTTAAAAAATTCGAACATTCTATAGGTGTTACACAAGATACAAACCAGCACATACAGTTTAAAACTTGATAGAGGTTAGCATGTCTACCGTTTCATGCATATATATATATATATATATATCTATATATATATATATATATATATATATATATATATATATATATATATATATATATCTTTCATGCGCATCACTCCAACTTTATTCACATTAAAAATATATAAAAGTTTAAGTACTACGTCTAGAATTTAGCTTTATATATATATGGATTTCAAGGCAGCATCTCATAGATCAGTTGTCACTATTTGTAAATAACGATGAAGGAAGAGAGAGGCAATTTCCCACCGATGCCAGGCTCTTCATATCCGTAACGTACCTGGCCCGCCCACAATACAATGCGCAAAGAGTTTCTGGTGAATCCAATGTTTCCTTGAAAAGACGTTCCATTTCAGAATTAATTTTGAATTATGCTCCTTTGTACAATTATTATTCAGCGTTTTTAAGATTGTAAACTTTTATAATATCAGATTTTAAGTATAGGAATAATATAAGGCAATTATTGTTTATTTATTCAGAAAGATTTGTAAATTTTTTAATTACACAATACTTGTATTGATATTTTTTTCAGTTTTCTACAAATAATAAATAAAATTTTAAAATTTCAGTTCCATTGTTAAGGGTTATGCAATTTTCATCTGTTATATATATATATATATATATATATATATATATATATATATATATATATATATATATATATATATATCATGTACATATTATTGTGGATACCTTTTATCGTGTAAATATGACAACAACATTAATAAAAGTTTATGAAAAATGCACCGACAAAAGAAATAGCTGCGTTGAAAATTTACAGTTGAGAAGCAGAAATACCCCAAAACATCGTGGACAAAATACTTTCAATCGGGTTCAGCCCAACCAAACCAGTTATTGAGAGTATGCTTCGGACTCACACCAATAACAACCAATAACAATAGAAGTGACCAAAATACAATAAATGTTTCAATCAAGTTCATATATAATCTTAGAAAATTAAAAAACTTGTATATTATGGAAGCCGTCATTAAAGTGTGTGGAGACGTGAGATTGAAAAGATGGGTCGATAGTTATTTATGTTAAATCTATGGTTGCTCATGCGTTTAGATACTTGCTGATGGAATAGTTCAACATATTCTTTTTACAAATTATCAAATATATAACAGTAGATGTTGCACAGTTAGTAGCATAACGCATCTTAAATGTTTCTTTGGTATTACTGCTACTGAAAAAAGTTTTTTCATTAACGAAACAACAGTGTGAACATCTGGGTCTATTATATTTAGTTGATGAACCGTGACTTTTAAACATTTAAGCATTTAACAACTGTAACTATTATAGTATTGAAATATGATAAAATTATTAAATCTGATGTCACGACGAACATTCCCTGCTCTCTGGTTAAATTTTTCATACTTAATAGACGTACTTATATTTCATCTTCGCCTCCTACTATTATTTATGCTTAAGTACATATGTTAAGTTCTTCCATTCAACTTTATTTCATCAATGTGCTCCTTATTAATTATGTATACACTTTTAAAGGCAATGTAGGTAACAGTTACCTATCCCTTCTGTAATCACATTTTTCCTTTTACGTTTGCTTTTATCATACTCTTCTTTATGTGATTATGAAACTTTCTCGTATGTGCTACCAAACAGCGTCATCACTTCATATACAAAATAATGTGTTCAAAAATACACTTCAAAACAAACAATGCAAAAAACAATTATATGCAACAAACAAACTAAATTTTTTCTTTTCACACATTTCATGCATATTAATCTCATTTACAACTTTAACACATGCCATTACTCTTGCGTCCTCTCTTGGTACTTGGTATGCTCAACAATTCCCAAACCTGATCCCACAGCTGGGTAGGTATGGTGAGATCATAATGGATGTGTCAGCAATAAGGTCTGTTATGGGTTGGCACTTTCATGACCAACATATTTTTAGGTGGGACAGGGAATATAGGGGCATTCCCTGACAATAATTACATTATAAATAATGGATTCTAGCCACCAGATTCATTGCCCCCAATCACTTTGAAAGGGCCAGTCCTTTCACTGATTTGGGTCACGAGAGTAAATTTAAAAATGGTTTTTGTATCAGAACGTTATACCACCGTACTACCATTGGCTCGCTCGACTCTGCGCAACGAGTAAGAAATACGATGGTCAGACAGCACACATAATAAAAAAAAACATACGTTGTCTGGCCAGTTGAGATGCTTCCCCTCTTCCCCTTCCCCCCCCCCCCAAGCGACCGGCTAAAAATGGAGGTTTTACTGCCGGAACATGAGGTAAAACAAGTCTGCTGTTTATATAGACCATGGAAATTGTTGCGTTTTTATTGATTAAGACACCCTACTCCATTAGATATACATGACAAATTATATACAAAAAAAAAAATGAGTAGAGGTAAAACCACTTGCGCTTGGCTTACTCTGGGCTGTACAGCGAAGTGTGGTTAGCGATGTATCAACAAATATCGTAAAGCACAAGGACAGCAGCTTCGAATGGGAGGCGGGGCTTACCAATGCATATTATGCTGGATTGGCTTTAAAGCCAGATACGCGCTTTGCAAGGTCTGTGGACCAGGAGCTTTGCGGGTCGCATTAGGAGGCAGCAAATAGCTCAAGTTCGCTCGAACTTATTGATTTGTATATACTTATAAACGCACATTTAGAGAAACTATACTTTAAGACATACCCATTATTGCGACTCACATTTATTTATTTGTAGTATATACTTTAAAAGGCGCATTTAGAGAAACCGTATCGTAAGTCATACCCATTATTATAGATATGGACAACAAGGCATTACAGGAGCTTAATGACTTGGCCAGACCCCCCGAGTCTCACGCTGTTCTGGCTGCTGCTCTATTCGGCAACCGATTGGTATCGTTGAACAGCCAGTCCCTCCCCCACAACCAGTTTTGACTCCTAGAGGGTTAGAAAGGCCGGTTTCCACAGATGACTTCAGCGATTTGATAGACGAGATTCTTGCTCAGAAGAAGCTAGCAGCAAAGAAAAGTTGCAGCAAATTACCAGCCATAGGTAAGCTAGGTACTAGTGCTGATGTTACAAAAGACTATGACGTCACCAGGCCAAACAAATCACAGATTTGAACCCGACGCTTCTGTATTTCTTTATGATATGGTTCCTATATAAAAGCTGAACTCGAACTAGTAAATTTGGTGGTCTGGAGTTTAGCCTAGTATTGACGGCACAAATGAAAAAAGCTGTACCAGGCCTACAAACGTATATGATGATGAAGCTGAGCTAGACGTTGTTAAAACAGAAGCCTATTTTCGAAATTAGGCCATTGTCATACTGCGAACCAAAGAGATAAAGATGCAGATTGATGAAGCTAACGTCACGATACTAAGTTACATGGAAAAATACAATGCGCGAGGAGTCAGGATGGGTATTTGACCGATCCAAGGTGCTTGAAGTACAAGTGTCACAGTATCCGCCCGTTTCGTGGACGTAACTACTATCCAACACAAACGTGCATACCACCACATGCCGTAATAAATGTGAAATACAAGGACAACCGCTGGCAGATGATCGCCACGTTAATCGGCCAGGCAAGTACCGCTAGCATCTTGGAAAGCTCAACTTTGATGGCATTGACTTTCCTCTAAAGGTTAGTGACACTTACAAGTTTGAGGGACTCAACAAAATTATCGCAATTAGTGTCTTTGATTGGAAAGAATGCATATATCGTTGCGCATTAGCAACTTTCACGTTACGATGTAACATTCCATAGACCTATTGCTGCTCACTTGCAAAACTGTCTGAACGACGCGTGAAAAGAGCCACTATGTCTAGATAAAGGATTTTAGTCGCATGGTGCAACATAACAACAAACACAACGAAAGAAAGCACGTATGCCGAAGATGCCTCCATGTCATTGGCCGGACCGACCTACTTGAAGCACGCACAAAAGATTGCCGCAGTATAGGCGAAAAGTCCCAGCGTGTGTCCTTACCTGACCAATTATTTATGCAGATTTCGAGTCATTAAACGTGCCAAACGAAGGCCTTGCCGGAAATCAAAATGAAACAACACACAAAACTATTTATACGGGGCAGACAATTCTTGATCTAAGCGAGTACCTTATGTACGACTTCTGCTACAATAAGATTAAAGCGCGCTTGGGCGATAAGGCGTACCTGCTGTAAACGGACATTGACAGTCTGCCGCTGAGCATCGAGACCGCTGATGTCTTCCTATATATGGCCCAAGACGATCACCTCAATGACACGAGCGACTATCTTAAAGAGCATCCGTTACACAGCAATGTAAATAAAAAGGTCGTAGGCAAGATTAAGGATGAGCGTTCGGGAAAGCCGACTGCCGGGTTTGTCGGCCTCTACCCCTAGATGTACTCTATACAAATGGCTGACAGTGAAGAAAAACTCAAGGCCAAAGGCATATTGAGGGCATTTGTTAGGGCCGATCTTAGGCATCACCTCTACTTCGAGTGTCTCCCAGAGGAAAAAGTTTCAACATCCGTGACAGCCATTAGCAGCGACCACCACAAGAGAAACCTTAGTCCGCTGGACACAAAAAGTGGATTGTGCCGGACGGAATTATATGGCCACTACCGTACCGCACAAGATCAACAGGTCTGGGCGGAGGAGTACCTCGACAAGTTCTTCGGCTTGCACAATTGGATAAGAATGATATTAGGCGGTAGCTGAGTACCTTCAGACACAATATGAAGTTTCTCGCAAACGAAGCTTCTATACGGAGAACAGCTTCCTGAAAGATGATATACAGATTACTGGCCTGGGATGTCAAACCTGTCAGCCAAGGTAAACAAGATGAGGGACCACACAGGTCTGTGGTACGGCGTTGCCCACCTTCCAGCTCTCCCGGCCCATATAGGTACCGCACCAGGGTATTTAAAGCCAATCGGTGCTCTTCAAAACCAACCGATCGCGTTACAAACGCAGGATACGTTGCTGACAGCGCAGACGTAGCACGAATAGTACCAATATGTTTCTTAACTGCGAGCCGCTACAACAGCAGGCAGTGACCGAATCCACTCAGTGCTACGCTTCGCAATTTCGCTCTCAGAAGGCAACATGTCCTGGGCGTACGATGTTCGCAGAGACGCTCGGCCAGTACGGTAAAACCTTTCTATAATGCCCTGCGCACGGTGGCCGCTGGCCGCGCCCCGTCTTACACGCGCGCCGTATTCAACCACGAGTTGCGACACCGCGCTCATAAACTCCTGGTCGGGGTTAATCTGCAGCAGATTTGACCAGATTAGCTGCCCCCGCTTGTAGATACGTGACAGAGCGTCGACGACTTTGTAGCGAAGGATTCGGCCTCCTTGTAAAGCTGGCAACATTAACCAGGGTCAATGCATGCTTGCACGCGTGTTGCCCAACCTTGGCGTGTGTCAGAAACAACAGGTAAGCCTGGTGAATCTCGTTAGGGATTGGAACATCAAACCGCGGTCGGGGGATTAGGGGCAATGCCGGCAGGTAAATTTGCCACATGGCCGTCTTTGTGAGCCACGACATGGCAACATCTTGCAAGACTTTGGCGGATTTTGCCAGCTTCTTGATAGCTCCCACGCCCTTCCAGTAACCTCACGGGCTGTAGTATATTGCCGCAAGCTTAGCATCCATTGCGTTCTGTGGTAGTAACAAGTTTAGTATTGTGGCGTGATTTGTCGTTCCGACAGCTATTGAGGTACAAAAGAGAGCTCTCGCTCAAACTGCACAGCGCAATAAAAGTTGCCTCCACTAGCTAGGTTAGAATTATTTATAAGCCACGTAGCCGACAGCAGCGAGCACTCCCCCCCCCCCCCCCATCATCACGTATTTTGGCTCATCGGGTGACGTTGTATAAAAGGCAGAAAGCTTGACGTAATCGAGACGCTCGTTGCGCTTACGTCGGTACTCGGCATGAGCAGCTCGGAATTTTTCCAGCGCCTTTGTCGTGGCGGACTCGTTCTTAATCGACATTTTTGGGACTTAGGTTAACAAAGGTAGTTTAAACCAGTTTACGTAAGGGCGTTGACAATACCGAGGATGATAGCAACAAAGGCCAATGTACGGACGTGATGATGTTATCAGGAATGATGCCTTGTTTAGTTCACATGTTCTGCGTCAAAAGGCTCAGCACTGTCACGTTATGGCCTTTGCTGCGAATTCAAAGTCTAGTCGACCAAGGTAGGCTAATTTCATTTTTAAGAAGCGTTTGGCATTCATCGAATAATCGAACTTCAAGTCCACTGAATACCGCTCAATGGTAAAAAAGTTTCCGAGGTCCTACAGTGGTCTAGACATCTTGCACCTGCATTCCTCGATTAACAAGTCTGTGTTATTTTGTTTTAACGACAAGCGAAATACAAACTACTATTTAATATGAAAGGGGTCATGCGATGTCTAATAGATGCTACGGGCACCTGTGGTGCTTGTCGTTCTGACGGATCCCCAGACGCTGCTTGTCGCTGTCGTTCCGACTGCTCTTGTACTGCGTCCCGCAATATTGTGCAATTGCGCCCCAGAGAACATATAATGGCATCGCCTGCTGTATTTTTTTTTTCGAGGCGTCTTTGAGCCTGTCGCTACTGGAGCGGCGTGCGTGTAGGCACTCTCCAATTTTTCCTCAGTTCGGCGCTGTTTCATGATAACTGGAAGTTATTTTACCAGCAATAACTCTACCTGGGTGTTTAACCGTGGTGATTTGTGTCACTTCCTGAGATTGTTCTGCTGACGTATCATTTTTCGGTTCTGCTGACCTATCCTTTTTCGGTTGTGCTGACGTATCCATCGTCAGTTGTGCTTGTAATTTCTTGTCTTTGTTTCTTTTCAAAATGGACATGTCTATATGTAATCATGCCAACTGCAATGGGTGCTGGTGCAACACCATACCTATAATAAAGGTGGCTGCTGATGTTCCACAAAGGGGATTGCTTTTCAAATCACTCGCAAAAAGTTCGCAATTACCTATAGGTAGAAAGTGGCTTACAGCTGCTGTGTACAGTCCAAATATTGATGACCCCAGCAAAGCAGTCATCATGGCCCTCGTCCAGCCTTGTATATGGCATAGGTCTTTGCTACCTCTTCATCGCTCATGAACATAAGACACGCAAAGGTAAGAGTTCAGCCTATGTATCCTTCCGCTGCTCCAGAAGCCACCAATTCAGACAGGCGGTCACGCTGCAGTGCTAGTGTTGATTCGTCGGGCCGCTGTTGCGCTTGTCGCTACTGACGGGATGTCCGTTTTTCGCTCTTGAGCTGTCAACCCATATAGTATCTCATCAACATTCATGTCACTTATAGCAGCCGTCATGGTTCTTATAAAGTTCTGAACATGGTTGCTTAAGCGCTTAATTCTAAGTAGATTATACAGAAAATAGGTATAAGGTTCCAAGTGTTAGTGTTATAGTGTGGCTGTTGATGTAGAAAATATGAAACCACTATAGTACACCAGCTTTAGCAAGATAGCACAAGCTGGACCGTGCGCAGAAGTAACTCAGCAAAACTCTCCTTTGTGAGAAACTCAAAGACCTCTGCTCTACGCTGGGTTTCAGCGATTTTGTTTTCTCTAAACGTGTCCCTAAATGAGTCTTCGTCTTTGCAGTAGAAGAGGGCTGTCCACAAGGTCTGCTCGCGAAGTCACGGGCAATATCGTTGAACTTGTGTGTTATGACCCATACGTTAATGCCGGCATGCTGACATGGGCGAGCTTAGTAAGAACCCTTGGCTTTTGACGGACGCCAGTAAGAAAGGCGCAATCGTCGAGTAGAACCAAATTGGTGGTTTCCTCGAACTTTTTAAAGAGTGCACAAAGCAGGTCATCCAGATCATAGCCCTTTTGGGTTGACCTTTTTGCCGCGGGCGCACAGCCAGTAATGTGCCTTGTTCAGGCCTATAGTACAGCAGATGATGACGATAAAATCAAAGTCGCTTTTAAATGAAGATTCGAGCAGTTCTACTCTTGTCTTCGCCGCGGCGACGGACGATCATGGCGCAGTGTGGCTGTACATTTTCAAAAATCGCTTGCCGGAGTGGTAAGACAGTAGATGGCGGATATGAACAGGCCATTTTTAAAGTTGATGATGCATAAGTACATGTTTAACACACCTGTCGCCTGTGCGGTCTTTTCAATTTACATCATTATACCTTTGCTAGCGTTTTATATGCGTCTTTCTGATCCGTAAAGCGTTTGATCTTCCGTTAACCTCATATCGATGACAAGGGAAATCGGTTTTAGCAAAAGGCACCAACATCAATTGACGGCAACTTTGTGTCCTTGATAGATTCCCTCGCTGTTAAGTTTAGGACCTCTTCCTATTGTTGGTATCTCGCCTGTCCCCGGGCATATATCTGTTTGGGAATCCCCTCTATCGTCAACAACACCTAGATAATAAAGGAGTTGTAGAAATACTCAGCGTCACGCGCGAACTCAGCGCTCTTTGTCGCATCCTAGAAGAGCAAAAACATTGTCTTCATGCTTTTTGCCGGTGTGTTCAGGTTGATGTTCCATGTATCGTCTTTCATATTCATCACCATCTTGCCATGGCGTAGCACACGAGTGTACACTTTTCCTATGTACTGCTGCCTGATCATGCTTGAGAGTTCTGCATGGGTCACAAGGTAGTACTACAAAGAGATGCCCCTGATGGCGAAGGTCTCCCCGTTATTAATGTTCTTGATCACTCTGTCGTATTTGTTAAACGTGAGCTCCACATTGCAGATCTGGAGTTGGTGCACGAGGATCAAGTAAAGATAGCCAATAATTTGCGATGGGCACTTTGCAACAAATTTTCTCCTATTCTGGAGACGATCAACAAAATTATCCACGAGGATATAATTGGCTGCGAACCCTCTTTCGTGAGCAGGGCAGCACTATAACCTCAATTCTCGCGGCGCTGCGTTTTATCATACGTACAATTGTCCTCACAATCAAAAAAGGCGCAGACGCATCGATGCCGCCTCCTACACCCGACCCCCTGCATTCCGCAAGCAGACGAATGGGTAAAAAAAGCAGCTGGAGCTGCTGACCGATAAGCTGAAAACGCTCACAGAAAAAGCGTTTGTGGCGCTGACCGGTATCATTGGCTCAATTGAATCATTCCTCCTAAAAACAGCTCACAATGCCATTGGCTGGCTAGTTGTAAATTTGATGATGCTTGTCATTACAATACAAGTTGCATTCTTTGTCGTTCTCTGCTCTCACATTCGCACGCGCAGACATCAGAGCAAACGCTATGACAGCGCAGGACATGGTGCTCATCGTTCAAGAACGTAGAAACCAGATAGTCACTACTGCTGTTTGTCGGCATCGTGGTATTCGGCTTCTTTTGATGCCTGCACTTTCTGCGTGTTTTGCTGTATCGGCGCAAGCTTGTCAAAACTAACATTTTCATCTTGCTTTGGCTGTAGTTGTTGTGTTTGCGCTCCCTTTATGTTCGCTCTTCGTGCTGGGTAGCCTTATCGCATTACCATGGATGCTGGTGCCCAGAATTAAGTCGTCGTCTGCCACAACAATTCGTTGTTGTAATCCTGGTAAGATCCAATACGAAGATCCATGTCGCTAGGTAACATTTCTTCCATGCAGCAGCGACAGTTCACTCATGTGATCATGTTTATTTTGGAAACTAGCTAAAACAGATAATCTACATTAAGATATCCTTCCTATTGCAAGCACAGCCTGTGTTGTGTCCTTGCTCATTTCAGTCATAATCGCATTCTCCCATACAGTGTTCGTTTAGTAGTAACAGCTTATATAAAGACAAATATATTCTTAAGCCATTTATAAAATAAACACGTCATTTAATATAAACAGTCGTTGGCTTTGAGAATCCGTCACCATCTGAAACAGCTACGTGGCAAGGGTTGCATATATCTCTTTCTATTTTAAGTTTAACAGAGGCAGTCGCTGCTACGCTAATTCCGAAATGATTGTACTGCATGCCATTTACAGAATAGCGGCATGATGTTCATGTGGCACTTTTCGACCACAAACATACAAACTAACATTGAATAGCGGGGGAACATAATTTAACCAGTAGCACTTGCTGGTACCCAATGGTATCTGAGTGGATTCTTTTTTGACGATGGTGTTTAATCTTCTTGTTTTGTTCATTTTAGTTTTTATAAGCATCTTATATAGCGAAGCAGGGCAAGCTTGATCTGTAATACATAGCTGAAGCTAAGTTAATACTATTTTTGACAAAAGTTGAATGATTAATATCTCAAAGTATATTTAGGGAATGAAATATAACACCGCACACATACAACTGAGGTGAAGAAATAAAACAATTCACCGTATGCTGGCACCATAAGCTGCCAAAGGCATTACAGTAATCTGAGGACTTTGATTTTACGTCGTGTTGTGGTTGTGGGTGTTGAACCTAGGAACAGACTTGAACCAGCGTTCCGATAACCGAAGCAAGTTTGTTAGTAAACCGCAGCCCGATGGTTCATCATATTACTACCTTAAAGGTACAGCGATACTTCTTTGTACATGATCTATTGTATATGTGTGCTAGTTGCGTGTTCATTCTTTTGTATGTATATTCACCAAATGTATTTTGTTATATCACCCTTCATGCATTGTTGCTTGATATTATGATTAATTGGACTGAATTGTAAACGTGCTTGTTTTATTTTCTTAAGATTTACCCGTTCTCTTAATAATGAATTATTTATACATTAAAATTAACAGACATTATTGGTTACGTTTCCCGATTCAACATCTTCTGTTTCTGTCTCTAAGTATTCTCTGAGAAGAAAATAAAATAATCTTGGTCAGGGTTTTTTGTTTTTTTCTTGCAACACTCACAGTTCATTTTTCTTGCGCCTGCCTTGGCAGAAGCTTGACTTGTTGATCACTTTGGTGTCTGTGTGCGTGTCCCGTGTCCGTCTATTCATCCACACCCTAGATTACAGTTAATGCTAAAGTTGTTTGGATTGAGTTCAATGCTGAAGTTGTTTACTTCCTAGTTAAATGAAAAGTGGGCTCAACAAAAAGGGGGCCTCTTGTTTCTTATCTCTACAAGTTTTCTCCATACATGGATGTAGACTAGAAGAGCCGAGACTTGACCAAGGATTGTTATGCAATTAAATCTATGAGTTACTAATAATACATTTTTGCGATAATTATTATCAGTACCACAATAGCTTCGTCATTATAAACTCTCTCTCTCTCTCTCTCTCTCTCTCTCTCTCTCTCTCTCTCTCTCTCTCTCTCTCTCTTTCTCTCTCTCCTGTACTAGAATGCCTGAACATAGACTTTCTGTCATCATATGTGGAGGGTATCATATTACAGAACAGGTGGAGAAAAATGTTTGGATTAGCAGTACTGTGTAATCAATTGACAAGGTGATGATAACAGACCCTGAATTGTCTTGATCAGTTTGAGTTTACAAAATTACCTTTGTTATTGGACTGTCGATACACTTCAGTTTAACGATTAGTCTTGAATGCTATACAAATTATAACTGTGATACGGTAATCAACACTGTCTCACAAATGGTGTCAGGCATTTATCATTATACAATAAGACATAATGTGGCAGGCAGATGTTATCCCTAATGCAAAACATACATTGTTCTTTTACATCGGATCGCTGTATTTTGGAAGAGGTACAGTAAAGGGAGAATTTAGACACTAGATGATATTATTGTGGATGGACGAATATGTTTTCCATGTTTCTAGACGAAAAAAAAAGGAAACTGAACATTAACCAAGCTGTAATAAAAATTCTCAAAATAGACCCGAACAAATCTTGGATTTTTTTTTTTTTTTTTTTTCTTGTTGAAATACACCTCATTCCCAGCTTTAGTGGGCCTCTTCCTGGTGATCGGGGTAAATTTCTCATGACTCATTTGCATAGATTTTTTAGCAGGACGAAGAAGCCTATTGACGAGATCAGGAGATAAAGGCAAGTTTATGAACTTTCTTTCATTTCCAGAAACGCCGAATTTGTATGTATGTGTTCAAGGAAATTAGTTTGCTTATATTCAACAATCACCAATACTAACATAAAACGTATTAGCATAATGACATGTAAGGAGTAGAATGGGAATAATGTACTTTCGATATCGGCTTTCAGCCATATTTGTTTATATTTAGAGATAAAAAGAAATCTAAACTGGTCCACCGAGAGTAATTCTAAATGCAGAATGGAAAATGACGTTCAAGATAAAGTCACTTGACAGGGACTGGCTAGTTTATAAAGGCATTGTGTCGTTATGTCAGCTGTGTCACTGATTACAATTTCAAACAGTAGACGATTGTTTGAAATTCCTAATTAATTTAAATAGTCTTGATTGGTCTCATCATCTTTCGTTTTGCATAAAATATCTGGCGTAAGGGGATACACTTCCTGTAATGAACGTAATAAGACGCAAAATCCAAGATTTTTAAATTCAGTGTTTAACTGCATTATTTTCTGCAAAATTTGACATAGAAAGAGGACTATATTTAGGTAAAATGCTTTAAATTACATTGCTATTAATGATTACCCATGCAAATGGAGTCATCTAAACTGAGACATTTTAATCCGAGTAGAAACTTGTATAAATAAAATATTTTATAATTATTAAATCTGAAGACGATTTTGAAAATACATATATCTTGATAGGTCATTTATGTGATATATCTACCTAGAGACTCAATGGCTGTCGGTCACACCTTTTACAAACTGACACACCAGTGGGATCCATTAGGGATTATACTCGATCGCTTTCAGCCATGTTGGAAATTTTTAAAATAGCATTAATTAATATTTCAGAGTAAGAGGCATATTTCTGTATTTTTACAGATCCACGATTCTACTTTGTTCATTGGAGCAGCTGTATTAATATATATATACCAACATGCGTGTCCAGTTTGGCCGCCGTCGTAAGTATGATGAATATTGCAAATATTGAAGGATGTTGCAACAATTAGTGTAACGAATTATAATGATGTAATAATAACTACCTTGGGCGTTTAAGTTTCAATACTTTCATTTTAGAATCCAGCATTAGGTGTTTTATTTCAGTATATTTTCATTAGTCCATGCAAAGAATACAAAAACAAATTCATGACGGAAAAGGAAAAGAAAAAGAAGAAGAAATGAAGAGTGACCCCCAATCTTCTAAGGGCCAAAATGTAAATATAGAAAATAAACCCATTTTTCCACGTAAGCTTGAAGTAAAATCATTCGTAAGTGCGTGCCATATGAGCTTAGCACCTTCGAATTTTATCAAAAAATATCTGAAAGAAGTCAAAGTTAATAGATATCTATTAAAAAATAAAAACAAAAAATACTTGGCTGCAGTACGTACGTGGTTCAAATGTTTGTTTATATCTGCTTCAAAACACGGGCACAAGTTTTTATGAGACGAAGAAAGTGCCAAAACATTTGATGAAACGAATCTTGTTACTTTTGACAAAACAAGAACAGATTTGTATCCAACCTTAGTTTAAACATATTTTATTTCATAAATTTGTAGTTGAAGATTACAAGAGGTAGGGATTAGAAAGAAAGCCAATGGCTTATAATGCTCTTCTCGTTTTACGATACAAAAATTTTAAATATATATGAATATATGGCGGACGATACTAAATTGTAATGACAAAAAAATCCACCCTTTTCATTTTATGTAAATATTTTGCTGTTGGTAAAACTATGTGCAAAAATTTGGTCTTAAAGTTTGTTAATTTGTTTTCTATTGTACCTTTAAACGGCAAGAGATATCTGTAGAAATATCAGCACAAATATGTGTCCATTTTGATTCAGATTTTTCATGTTGGCTAGGTTTGACTTATATTAACCTGATATAAAATGTTTTCAGAACTGTTTATGGTTACATAGGTACAGCTAGATCCTATCGTAGTCACTCAACCCAGTTCTGCGTGATATAAGCGACATGTAGTTTTCAAAATGAAAACTTAAAAATACCGAGTCTAAGGTAAACAGAATCGAATCATGACGTTCGTAAGATATGTTCCACAAGTAACATTTCTATGATATACGTCGGCTCTCTTTTTGGGCATTTGTCCCTCGGATAGGATCTAGCACCCACCTAACATGTAATATATGAAGAAACTGTCGGATATGTCTGTACACATCTTCCAGTTGAGATTGATTTCTCCATTGATGTAGTAATGCGTTACATAATGCATACTATGTAATAAAAGTCAACATTTATATGAAAATGTTTAAAAAATCATTAAAGAGATATAATATTCTTTTTCTTTCAAAATATCCCCCCCCCCAAAAAAAAAAAAAAAAAAAAATGGAAAAACTACCAGAAATAAAGTATTTATTATACCAAGTAGTATCATGATTAGGGAACTGTTACGTAATATTTCAGAGTTAACATTGTTACAACATTCACGTAATTGCACTGACTATATTTTGATAACGTTCTTAGTAAGTGCGGGTTTGTGATTTAATATTTTCAGAGAGCAAAGTTTGAAATATTATGAGTTATCAAAGATTGTGTTTAGTCCAGTCAGTGATTGAACTTTCTCCAAACTAGTCAACCTAGCATTCAAAATCATGATCTACGGTTGTAGGAAAAGATGACTGTTATCAGCAAATTGAACTAAACAAAACTCTGTAGAATAAAAGATCTATACCAGAAATATCAGGATGATTCTTTACGACTAATGAAAGCATTTCTACAGATTAAACGACTAAAAATGGTGATAATGGAGAGTATTGACGTAATCCTTGTAGGATTGTGTATGTTTTATATTATTTTATCTCTGCCCATTATGCTGCAATAAGAGCTATCATCATTATATAAAACTTCATTCCATTTCAATAAATCATTTCTAAACCCAAAATATGACAGTTCTTTCTTTATATACATATGATCAACAGTATCAAAAATTTCTATAAAATCAACAGAATGAAATAGTCCTTGGTAAATTTTCACCATCTGAATAATCAAACTGATGTGCAATCACAATTTAATAGTGAAAGAGATCTCCAAATTTTTTTTTTAAAAAAGCATCTATTCATTTTGAGGGGGATAAGAATAATAACACCCAAGCGTTGGGTCAACGACATTTTTTCTGATATCCAAAGGACTATATTGAATAAGGGCCATTTTCTGCTCCCTCTCCAATTGTCTTTATATGATTCACACTGCGTGTATTACATGATTAACATTTATTTTTGACATCAATTTTGTGTTCACGTGACAGTTTCCGTGTTTCCATGGTAACAGAGTGTCCAGAAATTATCAAAAAAAAAAAGACATGAAAAGTAGCCATCTTTTCCATGTTCTTCTCATTGATACTGCTTTACCGTGAACTATTTACTAAATTTAAAATTGCAATATGTAGTTTTATTATTTTGGGTGGTATAAAGCTGCATAAATAGTAGCCCAAAAAGAATATATCTAACTTATAAGTCAACTGGAAACTGTGTTAAGTTCCATTGCCAGAAAAATGCACTTAATCATAAAATCAAAACTGTTCCTAAATGAAATGTTGTTTAATATTGTGGAATTATATGATTATAAATGAGGAGTTAACAGGGGTTTCTAAGTTCTCTTCTTCACTGAATACATTGGTTTGCTCCCTTGTTCACTGAAAATGAGGTGTTCTTTATGTAATTTTATCCTTATACTTTCATGGCAATATACCACACACACACACACACACACACACACACACACACTCGTGAAATTTTCATCACTATTGTATCTTCTCGATCTTTAAAAGAAATAAAAGATCAATATCTTGCCTACCATACCCCTTAGGGCAGCCTCTGGTCAAAATATAATCTGTTTAAAAACTATATATTTGTCTGCACATTAATGCGAATACCAAGCCATATTTAATATCTGTTACAACAACATATTAGTATTTGACCCAATTTATAACTTCGATTGTTTGTCTTATGACACAAACACGGTAAACGATATTGGGGCGAGCTCACAGTTCATTCAAACGCCAAGGCACTGCAATAGTCAGTTTCAAATTCTGGACACTTGATAACATGATAATAATCTGCTCTACCTCCATATCTCACTAGTATTTTTTTTTTCCTCCCTCTGTATTTTTCATTATATGTTCAGTTTCTGTTTATTAGATGATTTTATACTAATATGGTATGTGCATGTGGTTTAATGTTTCGAGCGTGCGTCCGCCTGTTGAACTGTTTTATTTTCTTTGCTCTCTTTTCTACAAATAATACTTTGTCATATGTGATCTGTACGCATTTACTAAACTATTCCATATGTTACCAGTGGTAGGTATGGTGGTAAATGATATTGAATTGATGCATGGCCCTGACTGTAAAAAAAGTTTTTAAAATGGCCATTCGGTGACATATGCAGAAGAATAAATGATATTTTTAAACCATATTCATAAATTATATGTATTATGCATCTCTCTCTCTCTCTCTCTCTCTCTCTCTCTCTCTCTCTCTCTCTCTCTCTCTCTCACACACACACACACACACACACACACACACACAAACACACGAGTGCACAGACACACAAACACAAGTGTACGCACACCATGCTGTTACCCAAAACAACATGGAAGCCACATGTGGCAAACATAATCGTGGCACATAAAATTGTTATTTGTAATTCATTATTTTATTCATCCTGCATATGATTCATATTGATTTCAAAGGAATTCACCATTTAGTGTGTGATGCTTAAGGGGAAAAATATACAATTAAAAATAAATGTACCACTTCTTGTGCGTCGATTTAAACTGCAGTAAATAATAGTTTCAAAAAGCTGTTACATACCGTAACACAGATTTTCTGAGACCTTTTTATATAAATTAAAAGAACAACAAAAAACAGTCAAATCTACTCTTGACAGAATTGGTAACCAGTGGCGAAACTACCGCCCCCGCAGCCCCCGCAATACGAGGCGGAGGGTTTTGGGGCTCAATGATTGGACCCCAAAATCACGCTTTACATTAATTTGATGGGGGGCCCACTCTAAATGTTTGCGTGGGGGGGGGGGGGGCACAATTTGAAGTTACGCCACTGTTGGCAACTGTATTCTTTCTCAAAGACAGAATATGGACATGAATAAGAAAGAAAAATATTTTGATTCAGAACTTTTAAGTAACTTGCGAGAAATGTAAAATAGGTTTCAGAAGCAATAAAATTGGACGCTTTTGTGCATACGTCCGATACGCGTAATAGAACCCCCACCCCACCCCCATCAAATCTCTCTCTCTCTCTCTCTCTCTCTCTCTCTCTCTCTCTCTCTCTCTTTTATAAGTTAATCAATACATTGTAAGTTCCCCTTCAAAGTGTGAACAACACCGAAAAGGACTATTTATAGCTTTAACACAATCATCAATGCTGCCAACAACAAGGCAGTCTCTTAATTATGTGTGTGTGTGTGTGTGTGTTACGTTTTCTTAGCAATCTTGGAAAGTGATTGCAATATATATATATAACATCAGAGACATATATGTCTGGTGATATGTCTATACCTGTAGTTCAATATATTTATATTTTTTGTCTTCCAACACAACATCTCTCTCTCTCTCTCTCTCTCTCTCTCTCTCTCTCTCTCTCTCTCATGTACAAATACAATGTTAATCACAACTTATTCAAAACAACTAAATCGCGGAAGGTGATATAGTATCACAAGAGAACAGTAAAGTCAGAGGAAAGAAACAGACTATAGATATTGTACTTGATAGACCTTGTGCATCTATTTTTAAACCAGCGTGGGAATACTGTTATAGGCGCTGAAACTCCATAGTCTTCCGAGACTGAAGGATCCCGAGTTGTCTATGATGCGAAAGGATGTACAAGTGTTTTGGCCACTTATACCCCAAATGAGCAAATGGCAAAACTCATTTTGCTATTAATTTTCTGATGTCATTTAGCAGCATTTACATAGTCTGCAGTGACAGTAATTTACATTGTACACAATTCGGGGGTCTATAGGACGTGTAACAGATGAATGCAACTTGCAAGGAACCCCGTTTGGAGGAAGTACATACGTGAGCTTGAATTAAAAGTGAGTCATGGTAAGTATGTTGTACCCTTTCTGTCCTTAGAAATAATTATGCAAAGACTATACTCTCTCTATATCTCTCTCACACAAACACGTGTACACACATGTATATTTAATTCATTGAATGGACTCAAAATTGGGGCCTCAATGGGGCATTGTCAAAATTCAATAACATGTACTGAAACATTTGAACCAATAAAATAGTGTTATATATACGATTAATAGTTAAGCTAGTCACCTTATTACATTGACTATTATAATTTGACATGTTTCGAAAGCAAATTTTGTGCAAATTGAGTTATGTAGACCATACATGTGCACTATTGTAGGCCTACATGGACTTAGACCACAATTAATTTTCCTATATAGTCCCTACATTTGTTTGTCCGTACTGAACTTTCCACTGTGTCCAAATCCTAATAAATCATATCTTGCTGTAAGGTATCTTTAAAGAGGAACTCAAGCTGATGTTCTTGTCATAGGCTAACCGGCATTCTTATGAATGGCTGGACTGTAAACAAAGCAACGTGCAATGAGTCACAGATTTCACTTCCGGATCAGCACCAATGCATCATTACTCACTGTGCACTGTCGCCAAAATACACACAGACAAACACACTATAATGCTCATATTCTAAACAATAACCAATTTACTTTAAATAAATACTAAGAATGACTAAATCTAATGCATACATCACCACCAAATTGAGATTGGAAAAAATGATCTAAAAATATACTCGGACTACATTCGTGACTGAAGCGGAAGTATTAATTGTGGTCTGATTCCACATGTATGCCTGTATTCCTACCCAACAACCGTAAGAATATCTCGCTGGAAGGATTTGTAAATAACCGGAGGTTATGAGAAGTGTTAAAATGAAAACTATCCAGTTCGATCTAATTATGACGAAGCATCTGCTAACTTAAAATGATATGCACAGAATAAGCAGATGGTACATAACGGTAGCAGTTGACCACAACTAATTGCAAATCCTGGTGCTTGTAACACCCCCGCCCACCCAAACACAACATAACCCAGGGGTCATAGACTCCTGCTGTCAGTAAATACAGTTGGGAAGAGCAACTGTTACTGTAATTGCAATTTTGTGTATTTGACCGTTGACCCCTACTAGAGACATGGGGACGACGTGCCAAAAACTACACAGTAACACTGTTCCAAAAGTTTACTGTATGGGCAGCACGTCATAAGAAACTTTCATGTATAACCAGTCAGCAAGACCTATAGGCTATACTATTTTATTACTTTTTGACATAACTGGCCACGGCTGCACAGTCAGCAATGTCTGAAAATAATAAAAAGTATCGGGAAAAAACTAATTGGTCAAATATGGACATAGAAAGTCAAACTAATTCAAGAGCAAGTCCAAAAACATAGCTATGCGTATTCATTTGAATGTGGTATTATCATTCTCTGCCTCTTTTTCAGTATCACACAAATGATATGCCATAATCATAGAAACAGCATGTTATGAATGACTATACAAATTATACAAAATCATTTGTCGTATAAACATAAAAGGCGCTAGAGGACTACTGATGAAGTTAGGGGTCGCGGTGTATAAATCACTCCTCAATTGATTCCCCGTTGTTGTCATATTCAGATTCCTAAATAGATGATGCGTCCTTAAGATAACAAGTTAGTGACGTTTTCTTTGTCCACTCATCATTTACCCATCTTTTGCAGCCCAGAAACCATAGGACACTAGATACATGGGCACAACACCCAACAACCCGAGCACCAACCTTGCAGTTACAATTCCATCGTTACATGTGGCTAAGAAAGAAGACGACGTGTGCGATATCGAAAGCATTCTCAATCGAAGAACACGTAAAGTGCGAAAACATCGACCCTAAGAAGTGAAAGTTCGTTGGAAAGGATATCCTCCACTTTCGATTCATGGATTGCTGCGTCGCAAGTCATTGACTGTAAAAAGAAGTAAAAGTTACGAACACACCTACATCTTCTCGGAGTTTATCTTTTCAAGAACTACAAAAACAGGAACAATGTGGGTGTGGTGTGGAGAACGTGTCCCTAAAAATCATTTTGTCTTTTTCTGCAGATCTTTGTGGTGTATTGTGTTATCGGAGCAGCTATTGGAAATGTGAGTTTTCAGCAAGGGGATAAACAACGGTGGAAAATTTTACTCAGCAGTTGTATCAGTTATCTTATTCCCAGTCCTTCTTTAAAATATACCAACAGTAACAACAACAACAGTAGTTTTGCCAACGTCAGTCACCGCTGTTCCAATCACATCAGCAGCCCTCTTCTAAAATCATATTTGGAAAATCATTTTCCATTGACAACGAGGGACTCTTCGGAGATCAGACCTATCGAACTATGAATAACCAGTTTTATTTAACATCACGATTTAACCTATTTTCAACGATCGGTTTGGCAAAGCACTGGAGAAAACTAGACGAAGTGTACTGATCGAATACCGTGCCATTTCTCATCGTCTTAAAATTAATTTTCCGACGGTAAAACGCTGTCTGTCAGATTTTCTCCCAATTTGTTTTATATTCTGTGTAGAAACACGAACATAGCACCGCAGTCAAAAGACATTCACAACAATGATGGATTCAACAAGTATTTTTGCAACTCTATCGAACTAAATGAAGGACTGAATTTGATGTTTGTACGTAGATGTCGTTGAGTACAATACCGTAGGAAACACAGCTATTCCGCTGCCGAGAGTCATTCCTTTCAAAGTGAATTCTGCCATAGCTGCTTACGATAAAGGAGGAAACGCTTATCACGTTCACCGAGAATTTGTACATCCTCATTATCTTCCTGTCAGTAAATGGTATTTTGACAGTGTCAATATTAATATAAAAGGAGATCTTGAACAAAATATTTTTTCTCGAAAGGACAAGTTACCGTGCAACAGCATTTTCGAAACGATTCTCAGGCGAATTGTAACAGATGTATCATGTGTACCAAGGAGTCGCTCTACAACAAGGACATGGTTTAGGAGATATGTTAAACTCAGATTTTCCTATGGTAGCACCCATCTTGAAACCTATGGTCACTCGAGGATAGCATGTTTTAAAAGATGCAGTTTTGACGCAAGAAAAGAATTTCTCCAAGACGTACTAATCGACCAACAAAGTCCTAAAGAAGCCTTGATGAAAGCAGGAAACAATGTGTGGATTCAAACTGGAAAAGACCTCCTAGGGTACCGAGACACGCCTGTAAATTCACTTCGCACTCCTAGCGAAGGCATTTCTTCCTCTTCTACGCCACAGCAAGGACAAGGCAGAAAGAGACTTCTAAAATCCTTCAGATCTCATAGACATGATCAGAAAAAGAATAAGAACAGCAGCTGTCACAGAGAATTTGACGTTTTTGATTACTAACTGAAAAATATTAAACGAAACACCGAGATTCTTGCGAATGTTCCAAGTCAGAACTCGATCTTTTTGCCATGCCACCGACAATGATGATGATGCAAGAATCCCAATGGGTAGAATTTCATCTTGTAACGTGTTTGACCGCCTCAGAACCTATCGAATTTGAAATCAAAGGACAAACCGAAGATTACATCGATCTGAATAACAGTTGCTTGTACCTGAAAGTCAAAGTTCTCAAAACGGACAACAGCAATCCAGGCGCCGATGCCAGAGTGGCTCCCGTTAACTATTTCATGCATTTGTTGTTCAGCGAAATGGATTTATACTTGAATAACAAACTAGTCAGCAGCAGCATGGACATTTACAATTACCGAGCGTACCTGGAAAATCTCTTGACGTACGCAAAATAAGCCAAGAACACGCATCTGGATGCCTACGTGGTATGGAAACCTGACACTTTGGACAAGTTTAACGACACAGAGTTTACTGCGGATGACGATCTTCACAATATTGGATATAAAAATCGTGGACAGAAAATCAAACAAGGACGCTGTTTAGAAATGATGGATCGTTTACATTCGGAAACGTGGTTGCAAGACAAGTATTTATTGAATGGAATGGATGTACGTCTGAGACTGAATGGAAGCAGTACCGTGTTCTATTTGATGGCTAATGCTAACGAGTACAAAACGAACATCGAAGGAGCCGGACTTTACGTGTCACGTGTGGAAGTCTCACCTAAAGTGGAAAACGACATCAGTCAAACTACAGCAAAGTATCCTCAACGACAATTGGATGTGAAAACCTTCACCATTGCCTCTGGACTCCGATCCATGATGGAAGATCATGTTTTCCAAAGGCAGCTTCTAAAACATTTGCTCATTAGCATCGTAAGCAGAGCGGCCCTTACCGGAGCCATCGATCAAAATCGTTTTGAGTTCCAACACTTCAACGTGTCCAAGATAGAAGCCACCCGAGATGGCAAGACGTTGTGTACCAGATCTTTTTAACCTAACTTTGCCCAGAACAATTACTTGAGATCTTACTTGTCACTGTTTGGAGCCACAAGACATTTAGGTACCAGCAGCAGCCACAGTATTTTGTGCGACGATTATGTAGAAGGATATGCTTTGTGGGGACTTGAGTTCACTCCAGACCAAGGCAGCGACGAGAGACATTTCCGCCCTATAAAACCGGGCCAACTTCGTGTGGAACTTCATTTCGCAGTAGCTCTGGCGAACACAGTGAATATCATCTTCTGTGCAGAATTAGACAATACGCTGGAAACAACAGATTGAGAGAAGTGATCCTACACTATTAGAAAAAATAAAAGATGGAAAACGAACTTATGGAAATAGACGACGATGATAATTTTTATCCAGAACAACAACAGTCACAGACCACAAGTGAAGAAGACAAAACTAAAGTCATGATGTCAAGATGGCTAGAAGAAGAAGAACATTTAGCCGCCAGTCTTGCTCATGACGTGGCTGAAAGAATCACAGGCCTAGCCATGGAACAATGTTAAGCATCTTAAATCAATGATCCTAGTCAGAAACAACACTACAAATGTGTATGATGAGTTCCAAATACAAGTTGGAAGAGTATCTGAAAGATGCATGGACTCTCATCTCAGAAGAGACGATTTTGAAAAAAAGGTATAAGGACTTGGATGACCATTCCTTACCCCCATTGACTTCTCTGGAGACGAAACGCATCGAAGTTCTCTTGCAACAGAGTACGGAGACTTCCCGTTCATCGATTTATTTGACATATTTTCAAGGAAAAAGTCAAGTGTGAACTGATGACTTATCATTACCTATGAAAAGAATTACTACCTAGGGAATTCATTACCTTCCGACTCACAGTGCTAACAGCTTCTTAGAATCTATTCGTGTGTGCTAAAGATGAACTTCTTCGTCAAAAAGCTAAAGACGTTCAAGCCTATGTCATCAACGCGGATGACAGTCATCGACTAGGAATCGATTAGGCAGCCGTCTACTTTCCCAACGATCACAGTGTGGAATATTTTGATATTTATGGATTACGTCCTCTGCAAGACGATATCATCGACTTTATGAGAAGAAATGCTGTCTCTACTCAGTTCAATAATATGAGATTACAAGAATCAGATTCAATTATGTGTGGACAATATTGTGTGTATTTTGTTCATCAGTGCAGTATTGGATTTCCGTTAGAACATTTAGTTACTTGTTTTGATCGTCAGTACTCTAGAAACAATGATAAATTAGAAAGGTGGTTTTGTGAACATTATTGTTATCTATTTTCTTTGGCTCAGAAACGTAGTGTGCATCGATGGCACAATGACAGTGTATTAAATCATTCGAAGTCAAGTCTGACTTCACAATGGTGTCAACCTCGTAAATACGCTCATGTTTAATGTTTTTGGGATTTGTAAATAAAGAGGAAGGATCGTGCCCCAGTCGTCCCTCATAGTTGCTGTTTCAGTTAGCCGGCCTTATTAAACAGTGTTGATGTAGGAAATAAATGGTGTTGCCTTGTGTTTTTATACCAAAAATCAGTTTTGAACATGCTCTTTCACATTCTTTCTGTCGATCTACATTACATTTGTAATGTTTTCTTTCACGTTCGTGTACCGAATGGGATGGATGTTTTCCTTAACGTCCGTGCTTCTCACATAAAGCGTCCGTTTAGTGCACTTGGAGTATGTGCAGAAACTTCTAGGTGAAGTGCAAGATATAGAACTACATCCCAATAGGAGAGCTTTCAAGAGGGAATGGGCCATCTCGTAACAGCTAAATAATTAGTAGTTTTCTTGCTGGAGGACAAAACGGAGAAAGAAAAACGAAAATTGGCAGAGGAGAAGAAACAGAAGGGACAAGAAAATCTGTTCCTTCAATGCCAACAGCAACAACACCCGGACCCTGAATCCCTCTTTTCACCAATGGAGAACTGGGAAAGAGATGCTAACCATCCTCATTTTTCCCTTCCTGTATCCATTAATCCTTGGGGTAGGGAACGAGGTAGTATGAGATGTGCTAAATGTGGATCCTGAACTGAGAGGTGCGTTCACTAATGGAGAGTGGTGACTGCAAAAAGCAAACTGCCCTTTTTAGAGCCACCAAAATCTCTTCGAAAAGAGAGATACTATTCGAATCATTGCCACTTTATCTGTTGTATGTTTGTATGTTTGTGTATGTCTATGTCTCTGTCTATGTTTACAATCCAACTAAAACTTAAAACATCTCTCTTATATCTGTGGATATAGTGTGTCTATAAACACTACCTACCCTTGTCTTGCTTGTGTGTGATAGTGTGTATATTTATTCCCCTCTTCTTACATCATACGCCCCTCTTATGCGATGGTATGCTTGTGTTTGTCAGTACAAACATCTAAGTATCGATCACTACATACGGCGTGTTGGATAGTATAGTGGGGATATTTAATTTTACGCAAAAAGTGGGTGTTGTATAGTACTTAAAAAGGGGGTGTTGGATAGTATATCAAAAAGTGTGTTGAATAGTAATCAAAAAGTAGGTGCTGGATAGTATATAAAAATGGTGTATTGGATAGTACTCAAAAAGTGGCGCGTTAGATAGTAATTAAAAAGTGTGTTTTAGGTAGTATATTAAAAAGTGGATTTTGGATAGTATATCATAAAGTGGGTGTTGGATTGTTACCAAAAAGTCGGTGCTGGATAGTAATCAAAAAGTAGGTGTTGGTAATTTAAAAGGGTAGCTAGATAGTACTCCAAACGTGGTGTGTTGGATAGTATATCAAAAAATGGGTGCTGGATAGTACTCAAAAAGTCTGTGTTGGATAGTAAGTAAAAGTGTGTGCTGGATAGTACTAGAAATGTAGGTGCTGGATAGTATCTAACAATGTTAACATTACATTTCCCGTGCGTACCTATTGTATTGCCCACATGTGAAACCCTTGCTTATGTGTGATAGTATGTTTGCAAGTATACCGTGTGTATAAACACTCCTACCCTTGCCTGCTTGTGTGTGATAGTGTGTTTGTGGGTGTAGCGTGTATATGAATACTCCTACACTTTTCGGTGGATAGTAGGGTGTTTGCTGGATAGTATATCAAAAACTAGGTGCTGGATAGTAGGGTGTGTGTTGGATAGTATGGTAAAAGGCGGATACTGGATAGTAGGGTGAGTGTTGGATAGTATATGAAAAAGCGGGTGCTGGACAGTATATCAAAAAAGGGTGTGTTCGATAGTATATCCAAAACTAGGTACTGGTTAGTATATCAAAAAGTGATGTGTTGGATAGTAAATCTAAATTTTAACATTACCATTCCCGTTGTGCCCCATAAATGTTTCAACATATAAACAACTTATAACTAAAACATGTATGGGGCACCACGGGAATGGTCATGTTAAAATGTAACAGGATTTCCCAGTGTGCCCCTTTGGAACCCCCACATGTTAAATCTATGGGCATTTTTAACATAGGATTCCCTGTTGTGCCCCCAAGTGGCCCCGCATGTTAAACCCACTGACGTAATGTTAATCCTATGGGATTGTGCCCCTGTGCCCCCAGGTGGCCCATATTACTACTCATATTTATCGTAATGAAAGTTTTACAGCCAACACTCTTCCCTCACTTTCTTTGTAAATTTTGTCAACTTTAGAATCAAAATTATTTTAAAAGAGGTTACAAACACCAGTAGAACTGTTTTTTTTTTTTGTTTTTTTTTTTTTTTTTGGGTTTTTTTGCGTGTCTGTCATATCTTGTCAATATCAACAGGACTTTTGTGTCTCTTGAAGAAAATCAATGTTATGGTTTTCTTTTCATAACAAAAGGAACATTTTTGTACATTTGTTGAACCTCATATATCTCTAACATTCAGTGATGCAATATTCAATGCAATTTTGAAAAGGTAAAATCTTTTGACATTACTCCTGTCATACATATACACGAGAATGAGTGTAAAACTGATGGTGTCCTCGTTTACAGTGCATAAATGAGCACCGAATACTATGGCATTTTTGTGGAAAGGAAATCATTATCACAAATAATTACACATTCAGAAAGTGAGAAGTTTAAATTGATATTGAGTTAGATATTTTACATATCCCAGTTAAAAAAAAAACACAAATACAAATGAATTGCAGGACAAAATTGTCCAATAAAAAAGTATAACTTATTTTTTTATCTTCCAATACTTCATGACCCATTTCTGGGCTTCTTGTAGCTCCTCTTTTAGGCAAGTATATTTGTAGAAAATATGTTCAGATAAGTGTGTGAAGGAAAGATTGTTAAATTAAAGTAGTGTTATTATAGATAATAATTGTAACTGAATGCTCGAATATGTGGTGAGAACAGAAATAAATAAAGTATGAATGGAAGTATGGTGAGGTATGATGGATATTGCTAATAACCACGTTGAATTTGCCACATCTAGACTTTAAAGTTTTAAAAAACTATTAAGACTAAATATAACCATTTCTTCATTATTTATATATATATATATATATATATATATATATATATATATATATATATATATATATATATATATATATATATATATATATATCAAATAAGGTTTTTAGAATTAACTGGTTGTCAGTTGTTCTCCGACCTTCTGAAAGCCCATCTGACTGTCCACAATAATGCGTTTCTACACCAAATAGGTACATAACCTGTTATTTATGACCGATGTAAATAGTTTAATCATGAATATCACAAGTCATATTTATTCCACGAAAGTTGTGTGGGGGTCATTGAGAATCTTGTGTTAGTGGGGTGTACGGAGTGTGGAGAATGGTGTAATTGTCACGTGTGTGTGTGTGTGTGCGTGCGTGAAGGGGTAATAGTACCAAAAACCTAAAGATTGTTAATACATTCAAATTGCGAAAACTTCCTTAAAGAGTTTTATGATTGGTATAATGAGAACTGAACTTGCATATTTTAGCACCCCATTAGTTATTAAGTCTTATGAGGATGAACTAGTTGTCAACTAGTTCATTGTTTGTTGAACTTTAGTAATTTGACTGTGCTGATACAAGTCAAAGTGTTATTCTCGGTCATAAAGTTCACTAATAATCTCGTCAGACATACTACCTTAGTAATAAGATTAATTTTTGCAACCCAATTCTTCCGAAAATTGCTTTCATTTCTTTAAACATATGAGTGGATTTTGCATTTTCAGCTATCCATTCGTTACGCCAGGACTCAGATCACAATTATTATTTACGGGTCAGTACCAACGAATATAGTCTCTATCGATTTATTGAGTATTTTTGAGTATTTTTCCTCTTTTTGTGGTGATCTATGGCTTAGATTTAGGCATTCTTGGTACCAATTTAACGGAAATTGTTTATGCTTTAGAATCTGAGGATTATAGTGTAATTCTTTGTGTATTTTTGCTACACTGCACAGTGAGTAATCATGCACCGAGGATGTCCCAGAAGAAAAAAAAATGTGACCAATTACATTTTGCTGTTCTGCCTCTCTAAAACATGCAAGATAACTTATGACAGAAAAATTCACTGAATGTTTGTTTAGGAAGATGGTTTTGATTAACATATGATTTATTTGGACTTGGAAGAGTAACTCACCAATACCAAAACTAGGTAACTGTAACCTAATTTTCACGTTTGAGTGGCTGTTGTATTTTAAGCTACTCTTACGTGACATCTTCCATATATTGGACCCATTTCATTTATACATATGAAAATTGTTATGTAAATAAGTGACTCAGTTCGTAACAAAACCAGATCAATGTGACCCAATTTCTACGCTTGAATGACATTTGTGTTTTCAGCTATCCGTTCATTACACCCTCAATATCTCTGACCTTATTTCACCTTTCCTTACGAAAATTGGTACATGGATGAATCTTGAAATTAGTATCTCATGTACATAAAAACTCTATCACTGTGACACACTTGTTACTTTTGAGTGACTTTTTGTAATTTCAGTCCTTCATTCGTTACCCTTTAAATATCTTGGACCCTCTTCAACCTGCACTCACGAACATTGGTATGTAATACATCTCAACCATACTAAACCTAGGTTACTTTGACATAAATTTTACACTTGAGTGCCATATTTGCGGACATTAGTTTGTCACATCCTTGGTATATTTAACCCTATTACATCTTGATTAATCAAACTTTGTTTCGACCAACTTATGAACTTTGTATACGATATATTATATTACTGCATATTAATGAGTACAATATATATATATATATATATATATATATATATATATATATATATATATATATATATATATATATATATATATATATATCACTAATATTTCCCTCCTCATGGCTTAGTTCTTTTTAGCTTTGACTCACAACATTTTAAGGAGTTCTTGTTTTGTACAGACCCGCCTGAGTAGGTCTTCGTGGGATATCTCGGCGTAGGGCACTAAACTCTCATTGCCTAAGCATCAGACCTCCATACCAGTCTGAATATTTCCGACTACTCCAAATGTGCTCCTCTTGGCAAGGGAATTTGTGTTATCGAGTTAAAACCCTACTAAAATTGTTGGAGGTCGTATGCACTTATTTGCGATATGTGATTATAAATAATACCATTGCTCATGCTATAGCTATTTGTAAATTTCTATATGTACGTTTATAAACCAGATTCAACAGCATTGCTATATGTACATTTATTAGCTATATTAAGCAGAATTTCTATATGTATGCGTATTAACCACATTTAGCAGTATTTCTATATGTACGCCTATTCACCAGATTTAATAGAATTTCTATTTGTTCGCTTATTATCTAGATTTAGGAGTATTCACATGAAATCTTATTAAGAATTTTAAAAAAATGTCTATTCAAACTAGATAAATAGTGGCGCAAATCGGTTAATTGGGAACAGAGCAATCGTTAGAAGTGCAAATGATGCGTCATTAACTTTTTTTGTACATAAACCAGACCTGCCTACATATATGCATTGCGCGTAGTTTCTACGCATTTCGACCCCCAATTACTCAGCAACGCATTCGCATACCAAACTCTAAATTGAGAATAATATTAGAATAATCCGGGTTTCCCGGGTCCGCACACCGTACAATGCAAAGCCTAATTTCGACCGTTTCTGGTTAACCATAACTTCCGGTCCTCGTGGCTTCTCAGTTCATTTGAGTCGGAGCTTCAGTCTTTGTTTCATCCAAGAATATTGCTATTTTGAAGATCGTTGCTGTTATGGATAACAGTCCGCCGAAAAAACGAGTGAAGTTGGCTATTCAAACATTTAAAAAGGAATACAGTGATGAGTGGCCATGTTTAAAGGAATCGAAACTCGGATCTTACGTTCATTGCATGATATGTAATACCAAATTTTCATGCAACCAGAGTTGTCGCTACGATTGTCGACGCCACATGGAGTCGGAACTACACCAGAAGAACAAGGCTTCATCATCAAAAACTGTGCCTTTGACTAGTCTTTTTTCAAAATCAGCTGGAACTAGTTCTGCTGAAAGCCATAAGCAAAGTGT
The DNA here is from genome assembly GCA_029931535.1 of Margaritifera margaritifera. Taxonomy (NCBI): domain Eukaryota; kingdom Metazoa; phylum Mollusca; class Bivalvia; order Unionida; family Margaritiferidae; genus Margaritifera; species Margaritifera margaritifera. The sequence goes on along the minus strand of JAQPZY010001658.1, from coordinate 5,393,267 downwards.
AATTCGTGCTGAGGCAAGAATGTGTCAGATGATTGATTGCCGGCTTAAATCTTCTCCTAACCGCTGCGGATGCTCTTACCAAAAATGTGAAAATCATGTTTCCAGGTTCAAATATTGAGCAAGGTTAGTAAATATTTTTTTTCTCAGATAATCTTACGAATATAAATATTAAAACACTTCATAACTTGTTTTTTAGGTAGTCGTAGAGCAAATGATATATTTTTAATTTATTTTGTTTCACTATAAGCTGGTGGATACGATTATCAGTTTTTTTTATCTATTTTTATTTTGTTTTATGTGCCCGTCTTTGACGGGTCGTTCTATGGTATGTCCTCTGCATCTGTTTGTTGTTTTTCTGGCGTAAACATTTTGGTTTCCGCAATTTATCTTGAAAACCATTTGCTTAAATCTAAAATGAAATCATATTTGGTATACATGTTTATATTAACAATATCTTATACTTTTTTCACCTGCTTAATCTCGTGCTAGGAAGGCAGGATTTAATATAAAAATCTCGAGAAATTGAACTGAAATTTATTTTAAATAATTTTTGCTCTTGTTTTTCCATCTTATGTTTATTTTTGTTTTTATTTCTATTGACTTTTTAGATACGATGTGTGGGTTAGCAAAGCTACTGACATTATTAAAGAAATGGCAGCAAGTGCAAATAAAGCATTGGCAAGCCGAATGCAGTCTGGGCAATTCACTGTATCGACAGACTGGAGCAACGATGCTGACTTCAAGCAGTTTTCACTTGTTGTGACGTCCTTTGATCAAGAATCTGGAGTAGTGAATTCAGAGCTCTTTACCATTGCAATATGTGATGGATATGCAAAAGACATTAACATATTTAACCAGATTGACAATGCTTTCAAGGATAGAAATATTCCTTGGAATAATTCCATTGCTCTGGGGTCAGACAATGCTCAAGTGATGACAGGAAAGTGCAATGGTGTGATTGATCATGTCAGAAAGATGCAGCCACATGTCATTATGGCTGGGTGTTGCCTGCATCTCGTGTACATTGGGGCCAGGAAAGGAGCAGAGCATCTGCCACTAGTAGATACATTACTCACCAATATATTTTATTATTTTGAAAAGAGTTCGAAAAGAAAAAAGGATTTGCTGCTTTACAGGACATGTGTGACATAGAGCACAAAAAGAATGCTGATTCATGTTTGCAATCGCTGGCTAAGCATTGGAAGATGCTTGGCCCGCTTGCTGCACAATTGGGATGCTTTAAAGGTCTTTTTTGCAGAATAACATAAGAAGTTACAGAAAAAATCAAACAAAAATGGGGAATATACTCTTTCGAAGGTGGAAGGCATCTTAAATTTTATGAAATAACCAACCAACAGGCTGACAACATTGTTTTTAAACTACACGGTCAAGGTCTTTGATGAAGCCTTGCTTTCCCTCCAGGCAGAGGATCCAAAAATCCATGTTCTTCGCCGCATTCCGTGTTGGCTAATCGGGTCAATTTTTGCTAATTTTCTGTTACCTTCTGACATGCTGTACAAATCTTTGGAAGATGTATAATACAAAGTGCTCTATAATCATAAGGATTTGGGAGAATGCAAGGGATTTCCTTAAAAAGAAGGAAGAAAACCACCTCCGTGATTCCATGATCAAAGATTTTTTGCCTAAATGTTAGCAACTATTTAACTGCTGTTGCTGACTATTACATGGAAAAACTGCCTTTTAATGATCCATATCTCATTGGAGCATAGGTTACAGATCCTGACCTGCAGTCCAGTGTTTCTTTAGAAAGTCAGAGCTTTTTATGAATAGATTTCCAGCCTTTATTCCACTATCAGTCTTTGTCGGTTCCATCCTTAAGCAGTTTTCACTTTACCAGACCACAGATCTGAGAGACTGTGAAAATGTTGCACGAGTGGATCACAGGTGGGCCGAAATAAGAAGAAAGCATAGCAATTCAAATGCCTGTCATAAGTCATGTGTGGTATCCTTTGTCTTCCTCACAGTAGTGCACACTGATCAGAGGGCCGCCTGAGAGAGGATACTTGCGATGATCTGCTTGTGGTTAAGCACCAACCAGAAGGATGCAATGAAAAGGACTGAAAGAATCTGCTTTGTAAATAGTGTATATATTTTATCCATCCTGAAATATTTTTTTCTGTAAACATATATTAAAACCTTTCTAATTTGGACTTTATTGAATTAATGCATTATGAACATTTTGTGTTGGTTTTATATGGTTTATTTTCAATTTACTTTGAAAATAATCCTTTTTTTCCTAAATTTATACTTCTATTTTTCACATGCCTGCCTCACCCTCCACCCGAAGTAAAATTTCTCCACAGGAGTTTGACTATACATGAGTATTCTAAACTACACATCTGGGTTTGCAAAACTACACTTATTGGATTGGGGTGTGTGGGTGGGAGGTGGAATAAACAGGCCTGATAAACATACATGCGCTGATATTTGCTGCAAAATGTTTGGAAGGCTTCTGTCCGTTCATTTTCCTTATACGCCTATTTACACGAATACTCTTATTTATTCGGATTTTTTCCACTAGTTGTAAAAGTATAATTGTTCTCCATATAAAAATTATTAAACAAATGAAAGTAGATCTTTCATGGTAAAAATTGTTAAATAATTCGACTTTATTTCTCTAGAAAACAATGAATGGGAGAAGCAAAACTAATATGATAGCTATAACAATACAAATATTACTTTCCATAACACACGCACACAAACAAGATAGCAGGTAAAATAAATAATCGTGAATGTTAGCTTCTCATCCTTGACGGTACATAGGGTCCTTAGCTCCCCCAGTTGGGTCTTCAAATGTTCCATTTTTCAATTCATTTGAGATATAATTTTGCAAACCATTCCTTAGACATTTTGAACGACACTAGTGACAGTCGCCTGGATCAGTGGCTGAAAAGTAGTAGTGAGGGACATTCAGGTAGCTTTTGGGCTGTTTTCTCCCTTGTCCCTGGTCCGTATTTTGGATCTGGTGGTGTCCGCTAGGATCTCCCGATGGCGCAAAATTTTCTAGGTCTAGATAGGTCAAGCAGCATTAACAAAAATAGCATATAAAGGTGGAACTAAAAACCTTCAAGAGATCAAATTCTTCTTAACACCAATTAATCAAGGAGTAAAATAATACCTATCACAGGTCTATATACATTACTCTTGTTCCTTTCAATAAAGAAAAGAAACGGATGAAATCCATGGATCAACCTATTCGGTTAGACGACTACAGATACCGGGCATTTTTACTTATTTAAATAGCATAGACTTTGCAGTTCGATGAATGGTGAAAAGTCTGTTGGAAAAAGAATAGGTTTTATCAAAGACAAAAATCATGCTCAAAATAAAAATAACAGCATCTCCATTTCTCTGGAGCACGAGGAATACCAACACAAATGGGGCATATCTAGTGTAAATATAATATACAAAGAGATAAGAGGCAAAAGCTTAAAAGAAAAAATGGAATAAAATTGGTGAAAAATAAATAAAAAGTTAGATGAAATCGTTGTCAATTCAAGCGTTGCTAAAATATTCAGTCATTGTAAGATATGGTAACTTACGTGGTAACATATTTACTTAGCAGATTTATTCCAATTCATAACTTCGACAGTTTAGGGACAGTATTAAAATATAATTACATAACATTACACAGAATTAGATATTTCACAGGGTTTTTATCATTCAAGCTTACTTTGCCTAGGTCTGCATTGGGGATGATTTGGTCACTTTTATACATATATGATTTTAAGACAGATAAAAGAGAACAGAAGGCCTATACAAAATTAATACAAAGAGGAAAACATATCAATTCTTGCCTAATAAATGTTTATGTGTTCTTGTTTCTTTGCTAATGATGCTTGTGTACCTCTGGCAAGTGCTATCATTATCAATTTTAAACTGAGGCACAACTGTTTTTCATGTAGCGAAACTCATTGTGGAAAATAAAAAAGAGATTAAATAGACTTAACGAGAGCCTGTGTCGGAGTTTTCCGACTTACAAATACTGTCATAAACTTAGCACTTTTAAATACGTCATCTTTTTTAATGTGGTCTTTTATCTCTTCCACTGATAGTATTCTGTTATTTTAAATCTGTTTTCGTTGGCTGTCACATACATAGTATTTGACCATTTAAACATTTTTTTTCTCCTGGTTAGAATACTCTAAAGAAGCACATGGAATAATGCAGTCAATATAACGATCTTCATAATAATCTCCAAGATTATAATCTTGCAACACCTTCTGGTTTTGTGAAGTTCAATCATCTATGATAAAAATCCATTGATGGAACACCAATCAGTTTTAATGTTGCATCCGATATAAGTTTAGTTTTAAAGCAAGTAAATGTGAATTATTATGTGTGTTTCATCAACATGTATTTTTGTCTCATGAACATTTTGCGGTATTCTCTCTTGACCTATCTCGTTTAATCTTTTTATTGTTTATGTATGCTTTCTGGTAAGATATGCAACATGAACAAGATTAAAGAAGTAAGTTAATTTGCTTTAACTTCCTGGCATTTAGGACATACATTTGCATTAATTCTGTTATTAAAAAGTTTAATTGCAACTAAGGAATGTAACCTTTTCATCAGCTTGAAATCATGTTCTAACTTTAAAATTTTCCTCGCAAAATAAAAGGAAGGGAACGAAGATAAAAAGGAAGATGAATCTAAGGCCTTTAAAAACCCTTCAAAAAGTTATTTCTGAAGAAAGAAAGGTCCGAATATAGGTTAGCTTGGTAGACGACTTAGAAATCATTTGGAAGAATCCAAAAAGTAAAGGCTGATCATTTAAAGACAATAATAAAATATCCAAATAGCAAAACCAACATCACTTGAAGACAGAAGTACAGATCCATACAGTTCAAACAAAATGTATTACTGGTCAGGTTCGATGCTGATAAAATTGTTTTATGTATCTTGTTCCTTTGGTTTGAACGGAAAGTTAGTCTTTTTAAGATTGTTGATAAAGCAACTCCAGAAGAGCCAGATGAACATTCAGGATATTCAGAAGCAGACAAACGGCAAAATATTAACCAGACTTTATCCGACCTATTCACCAAAATCTATAACGGTGTTGCTAAAAATGAACATTGAATAACAGCAAATAATTAACACAATTAACAATCCATCAATATACTCACCTTTTACAGTCGCATAAAGCATGCTTTTAAGAAGATGTTGAGGTTTACGATAGGTGTACCAAGGAGTATGGATGTCGAGTCAGTTTAAGTTATTCTTGTTTTGTTTACTCATTTCACGATTGACTACACAGTAACGCAAGGAGCCTTACCTCCAAATATTCCCTACTTTTAAATAAATAGTATGTCCGGAACATGTCCAAAAGATAATAGCACAGAAGGTGCAGCATATAATTACATTTCCATTGTGGAAAATAAACCTAAGAAAGCTACAAATTAGAAACAAGCTACTATACCACCTAATAAACCTCTTAAATATGTTACCGCTAGCATTGCTACGACACAAACGTCTGTTCTGTGTAGTCTACACTATCAATATCATACATTTAAAAGTGTCATGAGCTTGGCGAACAAAGTAGATTTAATTGTAGGATAAATGGGAGAAAAGACGATAATTGCACCGGCGTTATATTCATAACTTCATTCAAATAATGGTATTATATTCAGGTTACACAAGATAACGAAATAAAAATGATTTAGTAAAAGAAATCGAATATTATTGAAGTGTCAGAAAGAAATGCTAAAGCTGTATGGTAAAGAATTCATCTGGATAGGGCAACTGTACAATCAGTCTGATACGACAATTTATGTCTTCTCTATGGGACTATTAAGCCGCGTGCTGAAAGCGATTTAATTCAAAATAGTTCCAAGTTGCCATTAACAGACTTTCCAATTGCTTTCTATGAAAACCCTTATTGATTTATTTTGATTAAGTCCTTTTCGAAAGCATTGGCTTCATTTTGCCTTAAATTGGTATTAAAAATCTAGATGTATTTTCAGATTTAAATCTAACTTTATATAAAGCTTTAAATTTCTGTAGTCAATAACACTTTTCTCTTTGTTCTTTAACGTGCACAACCGTTTTGTTCTGATTGTTTGTTTTTTTTTTTTGGGGGGGGGGGAGTGGGGGGGTTTGGTTTTTTGTCTTTGTAATCGTCAACGAATTTGTTCTTCAATTGATGGATAGCCTTTCAAATAGCCATGCAAGTGAAATGAAACCTCTAGGCCAGCTTTTAATTTGCAACAAATCTAGGCCACTTGAACATGTTTCCAGCATTCATTTCCGATTTTATGTTCTTCTTCAGTTGCCCATTTAATGTATTTCTTTTCCTTTTCTTTTTTAGCGTCATGTATTTAGACAACCTGAACCATACCGATTCTTATTATATAAATGCACGATGAATAATATTGACCTTAACTAATCATACTTACCATACTTTCCTAGTTGAAAACATTTGTTCAAGTAATACCGATTATTTGCTTATGAATATGTATTCAGTAGCATGCTAATTCCTCCACGTATTCCAGTTTTAGTTAACAGGACCATACCATGGACTGCTCACCACTCTAATTCCACTATACTTGTCTTTAATGATGCATCATGAGCTAATAAAGACGCACTGCAATAATGAGCAGAATCTAGTGCATAGTTTTGCATACCGATATTCCTGGATTCTTCAAAGACGTTGCATAATATTAACGTATCTTTTATTACAAAGTAATCATCAAGATCCCCAAGAGCAGTTGTGTGTCAGTTGCATGAATCTAAAACTCTCAATAAACGTCATTGTCCTTTTGTCCAATACTTCCTTTTATTCTTTGTGGAACTTATCAGATATGAAATCCTTTCTAAAGTAAATGCATTTATCATCGTTGTTTGGTATTATTTGTACTCAATATGTATCATTTTTACCAGTGTTTTGATAAATAAATTGCTTTCAGAAATAGAGACAAGTTGTTAACGAATAATGGTTTATAAATTGGATATCTGTAAATTAAAGTGCATTTCTTCTATATATTTAAGTGACTATGGTCACGCGCTTCGTATTCGGTTATTTCTCTCTCAAATATATGAAATGTTTGTCGAGTTAAAATGTATTTCATCTTCTTATGTAAAAAAAACAGGTTTGCTTTTCGACGTCAAGGAACACAAGTTTTCCTTTTTTTACATAATTCTCTGTTAAGAAAACAAAACTTAGATGCAGTCTGCCCCCTCTGTAAACTATTGGCGTGTATTTGTTGTGTACTGCTTTGATGTAAATACGAAACCCTGATGGAATATGTTAGGTTGTTTTATCGAGAATATATCAGGTTGTTGCTGACAATTATGTTTCGGTTTCATGATACTTTCGAAATTGAACTATATAATATACAGACCTTTTAAATGATGTTGATAATTATTTAATTTTACAACTGAAACTTTCTCAGGAATTATACCAATCGAATGTCTGCTTGATTACATACACTTTTGTGTTCATTTACTTTTTCTGGAATGTAAAATTATTTAATAATTTCAAAAAGTATTTTCTGTTTTCATATTTGTTTATCTGTTAGTACACTAATTTTGATAAATATCTTTGATACCAACTTAATGGTATATTATGTCTTTATCATCATTGGGTTTACAAGATTCAAACACAATAGCAGGTCAGCATGTCTTAATTTTTCTTTCCCCGTTATATTGACAGGCCTTATATAATTTCTTCCAGCTGCGTTGTGCTTCGCAACTCTATCTTCCACTATTTTATGCACATTTAAAGACATGTAGAATTAATTTTCGAATTTTCCAATCACCTCTAATTTTAGAGGACAACTATGAAGCCAGTTTATATATCTCAATATGTTGTATTTGAATGGTCTGTTTTCATTGATGGCGGGTGAAGTTAACAAAGATTCTACAGAGAAATAAAACATTTATTACCTTTGTTTCTTCATGTATACAAGATTTTCATCTTTTACCCATTCATGTAAATGTATGCATAAGCTTCATCTGTGTGGTCGAAATCTATCTACTTTTAATGATAAATATTCTATTTTGTCAAACATTCATCTAGTATATTAGCTTATTTTCTGCCCAAATTTTGGTGTAATATCATAAGCAATGTTTCTATTACTGTTGCATTTCACCTTCTGACATCTATTCATTATGCTAAGAAGCCTGGGTCTGTGCGAAAACCATCGAATACTCAGCTTGCTCACTTTGTTTTGCGATTTGTCGCTTCATAAGTCTAACTATTAAGCCAAGCCGCACTTTCATAGAACCAAATAGTCTAAATTCATATAAATCTTTACTGTTACCACCATAAAATATAAACTCATTCAGATGTGTGTGTGTGTGTGTGTGTGTGTGTGTGTGTGTGTATGATGTACGATATACATGTATATGCATGGTTGCTGTTAATTACAAAATTAAATATGAATCTCGAGAAACTATACAATATTTTAAAGAAAAAATATACAGTAATTATATGACAAATATCAGTTGATCCTCCAATGTTATCCTTGGTCTTATATCTTCTACGAACTTATGGAAGCTGGTTCCAGAATATTTTATCTAATCCTTTTTTTCTATTATTATAGGAATGGTTGCCTATTCTACGAGAAATATAAAATAGGCAACTGCTTCAAAGCTTGATTATACAGCTTCACACAAGTTATGCTAGAGTTCTATACAATGTTCAAAATATGCGATTCTATTTTGTTGACCGTTAGATTGAAAATGACTTACATTTTCTTGTACCTATAAATATGAATGTGAAAACCATCTAGAGTCCTTAAAAGCCTGTGTATATTGGAGTGTCAACAACGCTGTCTTCTCTGTCATGGCTGGAATGACGGCTAGGTTATGTATTATGTAATATAGGCCAACAGACAGATTGATAGTGGCATATTTAAGTTTTATATATTTAATTTTGAAAAGTTTTGTTTTGTCATTGAATGGGTTTAAGTAGGCGAAGAGATTTACCGAACAAAATCGCAGCTGGTGAAGGAAAGATAATATTCCTTCATGACTGACAAAGCAGACTTGAGTGATTAGTGAATTTAATTTATTGAAGTGACTTAATCTTTTCTTTTACTATGAAGATATCAAATTTGAGACAGAGACACAACCACACCTTCTATAGCTTTTGATAGACGCGCCGGATTAAATACCTTTTTTATTTGCTCCTCCCCTAGTACTACCGACTTTTATGTCACGTGATCTGACATCTTGTGTCATCATTTGTATCACCTCGATTTTTTTTCGAAAACGTACCGTATAGGTAATAAGGTTGAGTCTTACAGAAGGACGGAATACAGTCAGGAAGAAGGCGCATAAAAAAAAACACACACACACATACACCCCCGACTTTTACATTAAAACAAATGCCCGCCTGAAAAAATCGAAAGGACATGTTAAAAATTATAGCCATATTGAATACATGAAAAATACAACTTGCCTGAATTCTATGCGAAAAATGTTTATTCTTTTGAAAGTCACTAATTGCATTTTTCAGCTTAATGACATGAACATTTGATTTGCTTTATTTGTTGCTGTCTGAAAGTTCCAAATTTTGTTTCTTTTTGGAATCGCTAAAACTGAGCACTTAAGAAGTTAAAAGTATTCAATTTGTACAAAATATGTTCGTCGATCGAAAGAAAGATACCTGATTTTCGGCTCATCTTGTCCCGAGTACATACGCTGTTGTGTGTTAGAGCTCCAGCTTTGCACCGCACATATCTGACTATAGATTCTTGAAAGCAAGACATTTTTGGAGAAATAGGAGAAGCGATAGCAACAAAAGAAAAGAGAAAAATATCAGAAAGATACGTGGGTCGACAGTTAAGCTGGTAGAATGCGCTAAATCAGAAGTTTTAGGTCGAATTTTTATGTGAACGACGAAATATCGGCTGGACCTTCTGCAAGTTTATATTTTCTTGCATGAACATGTGCTTTGGTTTGTATATTCCTCGCAACAGTTTAAGCTCTATTACAATGGCACATAATTACTTGAGACACAAAATCGGAATTGTATTATCATCCTCAGTACACGTTAAAATTATGATGCACGCTTTTTCTGGATATTATAACTCGGTAACAAAAGGTTTTGTTTACGGCTTAGAACAAAAGGGTTACATTTAGGATTCAGTAAATAGGTCCAGTACAAGCTGATTAATAAAGATATTAATGTTAAAAATCATTCCTTAACATCCAGACAGAAGAAAGTACATAAATGCTATTACTTAGTTTTCATCATCATCATTATCTGAAATGCCATATAAGGTTGAGAAAAAAATCCAGAAATATGAAATCAGACGGATTGAAAGAAATGCTTACAATTTTCATTTTGTTTGAGCTCTGTAATCTTTATTTCAGCAATTGTAATGAAAATAGTTTCTTTAACTACTTTAAAATCATGTAAAATGTCAAAAACTACAGAATGAGTCGTGTATGTAAAATTGGAAAAGAGATTTATGGTAACTCTTTCTCGGCTCTTCGCGGTAAATATCAGCATGCTCATCTTCTCTTCTTACTGCAACTCCACATTATTATTATTATTATTATTATTATTATTATTATTCCTGTTCTTTTTGCTGTCGTTGTTGTTTGTTGTCGTCTCGTCGTTTAATATCGTTGTTGACTGATGTGGTAATTTTATAAGAATAATGCTATGCGTAGTATTTCATTTAGTGATGATTTCAGGGGTGAACGAGTACTTTATCCTTGTCGATGACATTCACCATGGAAAAAATAAATCCAGATTATCTTTCTTTTGTTCGTTTCTTTCTATACTTACTCACACACGCATGAAAAAAGTGCTGATGAAAGGTAATTTACTATATTGAAAATAATTACAATTGGTGCAACACGACGGTTTAAATATCTTTCTGTTCACCGATCCATATAGAGGAAGAAATTATGAATTAGTTTTTCATATTCCACATATTTCAACGCTAATAATAATCCTTTGTTCATTTCTATATTGAAATTGTTCACTATTGTATTCCCTATACCTCTTTCAAACTAATTTCACACAATTTAGCTCTATCCCTTACTGAACCCCAATGTGTAAACACTAGTACTCTGACCTACATTTATGAAGGTCTGTGATCGTCGAGAGTTAGATAAATGTATGCGATGAGACTCATTCACTGTTTGGACTGCATCAATTCAAGGTCATGCTTGAGAGATGTAATATCTTAAAGGGTAATCATTCCGTATGTATTGATTGATTAGTGAATATTGATCATACGCCCTTCATAGGGCTGAGTCTGTTATGTTATGATGTTGTCAGTCCGTCCGTCTGTTACCTATTTCGTTTGTGCACAATAACTCCAATTGTCCACCATCTACATTTACCAAACGTTTAGAATGGCTTGCCCATCGGGTAAGGAAGAACCCTGTCGATTTCGGGGTGAAAAAGTCAAGGTCGCTGTGACTGAAAAAATAATGAATATTACTTTCGCATAATAACTGCAGTTTTCTACCCACAACCGTTACGGATCTTTGTGGATGGCTTGCACTTGGGGTATGAAAGAAGCCTATCCTTTTGGAGGGAAAAGGTTCAAAGTTAAAGGTCACTGGAACTGAAAGAACAAAGATGGTTTCAGTGATGGACAATATACCTTCATCAAAGTTAGTGTATTCTTACACGTTGGGTTAGAAAGAAGCCTTTTGATTTTGGGGTCAAAAGATCAAAGGTTAAGGTCACTGTGACTGCAAGAAGAAAACTGATTTTTTTTTTTTCATATTTGTTATTTACAATAACTTTATTTCTAGACCACGTACAGTGACCAAACTTTCGTGGAGGGCCTTTAATTAAAATATGGAAGAGGCCGATTAATTTTGGGATAAATAGGCCAAAAGACAAGGTCATTGTGCTTCAAAGACAAATGCATTTTGCAAAATAAATTTTGTTCTACAGTACGTTTATTGACCAAACTTTGTAGATGGCTTGCATCTATAGATTTTGGGGTATAAGGGTCAGCGGTCACGGTCATATTAAGTCTAATAAGAAAATAATGGGTTTTTTCACATTAAGTTTACTTATTAAGTGCTTACATTGAGGACTATTAAACACATTGCGGGTGTACAATGTGCGGTTCAAGGTACTCTTGGCACCATACTTTAGTCGATACCCTTTCCACGTGTTTAAAGGAGTTTGGTCACCATCCTCATCATAATCATTGTAGTCGTCAGGATGTGAATCACTATGGAAACTACCTTAAGCTGGTACTACCGGACATTTTGGGCTGTTTCCGCCTTTTGAATAATCATGAGGCGTGATATCATTTTCAGATAAAATTAAGTTCACAGAAATCAACACTCACAGCCCTCCGCGTGGATTTTGTTTTCAAGATTTTATTTTAATAAAAAAGATAGTCATTGATCTGGAATGTTATTATAACTAGTCGCTTTCTTGACACAAAAATGCGGGTAGTATCAACTTAAGGTAGTTTCTATAGTGATTCACATCCTGGCAACTACAATGTTTATGATGAGGATGGTGACCAATATTATGATATGACATCACATGTCCTAAACCTATTTATAACTTCTTCTGTTTTTTGTCTTTAAATATTTTCATTTTTTTAATAGGAGCAGAAGTGATACCTCACAGAATTCAAGTGCTTGTCATCATCCTTATTGTAGCAGTCCTTGTGCTGCTGCTGGTAATTTATGCCATGTCGGTAAGAAACTAACGCCAATGTTGCAGCCTTAGTTACATTAATAGCAGCATTTAACTATTATTATTATTATTATTACCTCCTTTTTGCATACCTACAATGACGTATTTTTAATGACGATGACGACACAAAATATACAACTACATTTATGAAATTTGATATATCTTTACTGCTCACGTGGTCGAATTCTGTACTTTTGACTTTTGAAACAAACACAACGAAAGAACCGCGTGTTTAATACTTTGAATATTCTCTTCGCTAAAAAAGAAAGAAAAGAAAACGACCAATAACTTTACAGAAGGGATTAAGAATAGCCCCAATTCTATGATAATGAACGTCATTTTTGTCATACAAATCGACTTTCATGCAAGTAACTTTCTTGTTTGTTTGTTTTTTTGTTTGGTTTTTTTTTTTTGTTTTTATTCTTTTTTTTTTTTTGCTTGAACACCATCCAGTGTGTGAATCTATGCAAGTCTGAGCTATTATTGATATCAACGTTAAACTTACACTACCTGGCAAAATGTAAAATTGATTGACGATCCTTTTTTTTTTTCTTTTTTTTCTTTTGTCAAATGTATTTTATTTATGTGCAATGTTAGATTGAATTGCAGTTGGGGGCTTGTTAAAAGTATCATTGAAAAAAACTGGTCCCAATAAATTCTTTTTTGTACAAGATTTAAAGATTGTCTACGGACTCAAGGCCCATTTTTTTCATTGTCATTTTTCATATGTTTCGTTTAAGGAAGTAGTATGCATGTCCATGTCTAAATGGATAGAAATTATTCTGAGATCTAAATCCATTCTACTCGGTATATTTTATCGTCCTCCAAATTCACAAGCTTTACATTTTGAATCTAGTAGAGTACTCTATAGAAAAAGAAATGTACACTGGTTTAAATGATATCATTATAAATGGTGACTTCAGCGAAAAATATATCGATTTATCGAATCAAAATGTAAGGACAATTGAGAACTTGTTCACTCTTTCTCAAGTCATAGATGGGCCAACGCACTTTACTCAAACTTCCGTCACATGTCTAGATCTCATTCTAATAAGAAAATCTAAGTCAGTTATATCCTGTGGAGTAGCAGACAATTTTCTCAATAACAATACCCGAGTCCACTGTGCCGTATTTGCATTATTTAACTTTCCTAAGTGCAATGTCTGTACATATAAAAGATATCTGTGGAAGTATAGTAATGCATAGTACTATAATCTTCTCCGTCAGAAATTATCCGAAACTATCTGGAGTGCAATTGTTTCGGAGAATATAGATAACTTACACGTATAAGATTACTAATGTACTTCTTGATGACGCATAAATCGCTAAATTTTCGAAAGTGGTAACAATTAGATCCAAGGACCCTCACTGGCTAACTACGAAATTCCCTAGACTTACTAAATCACGTGGGCGATGACACATAAAGGCTAATCAAACTGACAACCCCGAACACTGGGCAAAATGCTGGAAACTTCGCTATAGAATTACAAATCTCGTGCGCTCAGGGTCAATTCTGGGACCTTTGTTATTTTTGATCTTGTAGACCAAATCACATCTACTATACAACTATTTGCAGATGATATTATTTTGTATATATTAGTAGAAAAGCCTGCGATGGTTGCTGAAGTTTTGAATTCAGATCTTGACAGAATACATGCTTGATTTACAAACTAGCTAGTCAAGTTTAATCCAAATAAAATACAATCGATGCTTATCTCAAGAAAGCAAAATAAGCCACTTCATACCACGTTATATCTCAGTGATAGTTTAATAAATGAAGTCAACTTTCACTGCCATTTAGGTCTCAGTTTCTCTTCCGATGGTATCTGCAACAATCATATATTTTAATATCATACGCAAAGTTTCACCTTATTTGAATATACTGCGAAAATTTGAATTCACATTAACTCGATCAACATTACAGACTCTGTACTTGACTTATGTTTGTCCTCCTCTAAAATACGCGGACATAATATGGGATTACTGTACACAACACGAATCTGAGGAAACTGAAGAAAAAAAATACAGAGGTCGCGAGCAACTAGGATTGCAAATACTAATTTTATACTATATAAACTGGGGTGGGATAAACTGGAAGACGGAAAAAACACAGACTCTTACACTTCTTTAAAATTTATCACTGATGTCTTCAGTATCTACAAAATATTTTATCTAGTCAACAAGGAAATATAGCTAAGTGAACTCTGCGCAATAATATACAAGTATACACCGTAGAACACAACTGTACAATTTGTCCTTTCTTCCTGCAATTATTAGGGACTGGAATTCAATACCCGTTAGCTTCAGAAATAATACTTCCTTTAACAACTTTTAGAGACTCTTAAATATGAATATGGCATTATTTCCAAAATATTTTAATACATGTAATAGGAATGGCCAGATGTTACATTCACACCAAGGTCTCAGCTGCAGCGAATTGAAACAACATATGTTTGATAGAAATATGTTTGATTCTCCATTATGTTCTTCAGGAGAAATAGAAAGTAGAGAACATTTTCTAATATGCTGTCTAACCAACGCTCATGCCAGGTAACGTCTTCTACGTTGCATTTCTACCCCGTTAGAACTAAATACTCATCTTTAGGGCGATCCCCAACTTACTAGCAAAGAAAATAAAGTCATTTTTCAGCTCGTACAAGATTTGCCTATTCAAGGCAAGAAATTTAATATTAGATAAGACTGGTCAACTAAATTGTAATGACAGCAACACTTAGATATTTCGTCTTAGCTTGCGTCTAACAACAGACTTTTTTTATCATAAACAACGTACACGAAACCCGTATTTGACGTGCTCATCAATTAGTTTACGACAAAAGGGCACAGCTTAAAATAGACAACTTCCACTTCCATTCCAATATCATATGGCGTTATAACGTTTTATTATATTATTCATATCTATGTCGTTTTATTATAATTTTAATATTTTAATAATATAATTGATAAACATGTAACCCAAACATGTTCTGTTAAACATTCATCGTCAGTACAAGTATGATAATCTTAGTATCGTGTATACCATTCATACGTATGTACATTTAAACTGCTCAACATGTAGTCATTTCTATTTCAGACAATATTGTATATATTCGTTATAATTAACTTGCTAAATACGTTCTTTATTTGCTTCACGTACTCAAGTTGAGTATTAGACACATATGGATATGTTGCATGCTATGTTTACAAGTAATATATTTTCTTTACTTAGGAAATGGAGCTATATAAGTGCAAATTACACTTACACCCAGATCCTAAGATTACATATGTACTTTGTATCCATGAAAGTTTTGAATAAATATGTTTAAACTAATGTCAAAATTTACATTCCATTCGAAACAATTAGACTTAAGATAGAATTATACTCATAAATAGACGACTGGTTAGCAACACGTTTTACGACATCGATAAAAAAAATTTAAAATGCTGAGATTCCGCTCCACAGTTATTCGGTACTTCTGAAAGATGGACACGCATAAGGCGAAGTTGTGTGAATTTGTAACCAGAACAATTGAGAAAATGTTGGTATGCAGCTGTGCTACTTTCATATGCTGTGACTGAATTTCTTTATATCTGGTATTAGGGAAATAATGCGCTCTCTAAAGCAGGCAGCTGATCGAAATGACTGCTCCCATGTTCTCCAGAAATGAACTTGAACTAGTCTAAAGTGCGTTAACTTTCGCAGGTATTAAAATATGGAAATTTAATTTAGCCGGAGTAGACAATACTTACTTCTGAAAGCGCAATAAATGAATTATAACATATATTAACTAAACAAAAGTTATTTGGAAAATGTTTTCCCGATTTACTTCTGAAGTTAAATGCTATATTTACAATACCTAAGATATACATGGTCTTTTTTAAATAACCTGGATTACTAGTGGGTAAAATCTGGGAAATTAGTTTTCTTAAAAATCAAACCCTGTGCCAAGTATGAAACTCTACAGCGGAACATTATTACTTTTAATTGGTCGACATATTCAAAATGCCCCCCCCCCCAAAAAAAAAAAAAAAGCAGTTGATGTAGTTTAATTTCAAGCACAGTGACCGAAGAATTTTTTGTCGTTTTTTAAAGACCTGATATCAATTCAAATATGCCCGGGCAGTAGATCAACATTTGGTAATGACGAATGGATAAATTGTTGTAACAAAAATGTCTTACGCAGGCTAAAATCTCATTAAAATCGTATGTAAGATCCGATTGAGACGATCATATTATTACAACGAGACTCTTCGTGACAAAAATAACTTGATGACCCTATACCATATTCCCTTTGGCGTAGTTAATACTGTCCAACGTTCAACTTTGTTTGAATATGAACAATTACTATTTGTGGTGTTAAACGATTTCAGTCGTCCTCCACCTTAAATTTTATTTGATGTATTGATTGGCATTTAACCATATTTCTAAATTTTTACATATTTTATCTAATTACAGGTCTACCTCAACCATATCAGTACGCTGTGGTCCATCAACGTTTTCTATCCTTACTTCGTATACAACAGAGGATGGGGCATGTATATATATCCTTATCCAGACAATTTTGGCGTCATGGTCATAGTCGTTGCCATCAGCTTCGCGATTTTTGCTGCTTGGGGAATCTTTAATTGTTTTCATAGAGGCAGAGTGCACTTCAGAAATATGGACGTTTCTATTCTACTCCGTCGCACGCTAAGACCATCAAACAATGTCCATATCAGCCAGTACTTGCAACGCACGGAACGATCACGTGATAACACTCGTTATAGGCAAAAGAACCATAGGCGCATCACGTACAATGAACGCTCAGGACAAAATCATAGCAGACAAGAGCAAACCATGACTAGATATTGTGCACATTGCGATTCCTACAGCCATGATTCATCTGTCTGTTGGTGTCGGAACTCTGACACGCACAATGAACGTTCATGACAGAGTTATTTTAGTCAAGAGAAAAACATAATTGGATATTGTTCAAATTGAGATTCCTACAGTCATGACTCACCTGTCTGTTGGTATCTGAACTTTGTCAGCGCTCAACCTGCATCACGAAACCGTCACGTATTTTTCTTAGACTATTATTACCGAAGATCTAATGATTATACATACATGTCCCGCTAGGAATTATCTGGGGATAACCTGATATTTAATTTCCGGAATCAGTTTCGTATTTTAACCAATATTTGTGATAAATCCAAACTTTTAAACTGCAAATGTCAGGAAGAGAACACTTTCTTTATTGATGCACATTTAACTACTACTGACCACCAAATGACTTGCTTATTTCAATCAAGAGATATTGCCTCTATTACTCAGCTGGTTGATGGACACTGTCTATCCCAAACCAGTCTTGACCAGGAAACCTGTCTATGTGGTTCTTGTTCTGAAATACGTTTTAGAGAAAAGGGTCTGCATATAGTAAATCTCAATATTCCGCACGTAAACCAAAAACCAGATGAACACAGGCATACTGTATTCGAAAACCCTCAGACAGACATTCTAGAACTCTTTGAAATATATCTTAATGATAATACTGACGATCACTCAGTGTCAATCAGCGGTTTCCATCTGGCAGGGAAAAATAGAATACAAGAAGGAAGCGGTCTGCTTATTTATATATATTTATATATTATTTATATAATATTGAGTCATCTAAGTTGGAAACGATTTGGATTTAAATGAAACAACCATCGTCTAAGCCCATCCCTCTATGCTCTCTCTATCGTCCTCCAAATTCGCTATCGGCTTGGTTTGAGAGATTTGAAAATGAATTATCTACTGCTTCTAATTCTAGCTCAAAACTTGGGTTAATTGGTGATCTCAGTATTGATTTGATGAAATAGAGTCTGTTTACGTCTTTGGACAAAAGGGGTATAATTAGGATTCAATAACTATTTTCTGTACGAAATGGATAAGAAAGATATGATTTTAAAAATTATTCCTTAACATCTAGACAGAAGAACGTACATTAATGTTATTACTTACTTTTCGTCATCATCATCAGGAAAGTCATACAAGAGTGATGAAAATCCACACGATATCAGATGAGTTAAACTACATTTTTGCGATTTTCAATTTGTTTGAGCACTACAATCTTTATGTCAGCAATTTTCATGTAAATAGTTCCTTTAACTTCTTTAAAATCATGTTGAATGTCACACACTACAAAAAAAGTCGTGCATGTAAAATTAGAAAAGATATTTATGGTAACTATTTCTCGGTATTTAGCTATAAATATTAGCATGAGTGGTCAACATGCTCCTCTTCTCTTCCTTCTCTCTCACATTATTATTATTATTATTATTATTATTATTATTATTATTATTATTATCGTTGCTGATGTTGTTGTAATTGCTGTATTTTTATAATCTCAGTCATTTAATATTGCTGCTGCTGTTGTTGTTACTTTTTTTGTACTCTCCGTCATTTAATATCACTGTTGACTGATTTGGTAATTTTATTACAAAAATGCTTAGCTTAGCATTCCATTGAGTGTTGAATTCGGGGCTGAATGAGTACATATTCATTGTAGATCACTTTCGCCTTGGAAAATAAAGTCAGCCTTGATTATCTTTTCTTTGTTCGTTTCTTTCTATACCTACAGAAATAGGCATGTAAAAAAATCCTGATGAAAAATGATATACTGCTAATATATGAAATAAAATAATATACTGCTTTGAAAATAAAATTCGAAACAAATCTTTTCTTGTACACAAATAATTAGGCATATCAGACAAACTCAATAATGAATTGTCTTTCTGCTTATATTATTATATGTGAAAATATCCATTGTAGCTGATCTTGCATTGTCCCTCTTTGACCATCTACTTTCCCTCTCAACCCCTTTAAAAACTATACAAGGGTCACACTGACCCTCTGAACAAATATCAGGTTGAAAACCCTGCATGTACATGTACTATTTATATTATCCATTCTCTGATGTTAGAATACTGTTATCAACCTGGATTGTATTACATCAATTCTCGAGCTTTATCGACGAAGGGAAAAAAGTTCAGTTAAATTCCTTATTTTATTACTTTTTTCAGTTATTCCACTTGTTCATTTGAGGGTAGTTGCTTTGATTTATTCGTTTTCTAATTTCAGACAAATTTTAGTCAACCTTGATTTCCGACATTGATATTTGATCTATTAGGATGAAAAGTCTACATATTACAGTCCTTACATTAATGAAGTACATGCAGTGTTTTTAATAATACATTCTTAAATATTAGGATAGTTTTATATCAAACTGGATTTCTTACATCTATTTTCAATATTGATCATTCAAAAGGAATATGAAAATGAATAGGCCTTTTAATATATGGGAATTCGAAAATGGAAAGTTTGCTTAATTTTAAACATCAAAGAGAAAGTATTAAGACATTTATATTAAATTATAATTATACATGCAGCGTGCCGAGACCATCATCATCATCAATCTTTATTTCCTCTTTTCAGAGATAAGGATGCAGACAAAGGAAAAAGAAAACAATATTGAATTGAATTGAATTAGTTATATACAATTAACTGAGTTGTACATGAGAGGAATCCATGAGTCTTCCCCATGAGGATTCTTATATGAGAACACTATACTTATTGAAAGTATGGTGCACTATTGCGCAATCGTCCAATTATTGTACACATCATCATTATTTTACAGAAAATAATATTTTATATGTAATATAAAAATATATATATAAAATAGCATGCATGAAGACATGATTATCAAGACTTCTAGGATCACATAATTCCAAATCTTGATAATTTGAAAATCGATCTTATTACCATGAAAAGACTAAGTGAATTACAGTTGCTGAGAACACTGAGGCAGACATTATAAAATGTCTCAGTATTTCAGGCTCATCTAAGCCGATACCGTTGGGAAATTCCTTACCCAGGAGATGTTGAATAAATTCTTCATCTGATATATTATGACACGCCAAGACGAATGTCAAAGTTTTTTATAATATGTGTCAAAAATATGTCTCGTTGTCGCACAGTGCTCTGACAGAAAATAAATGCATGGATTATTACATCTGTGTAAGAGTAACTGCAGTGTTTACAAACTTGCATAGCATTATTTGGAACAGTTATCAGAACATTTGCAAGGGATGTAATTAACTGTAACTCTCTTGTTGTTTTTGGAGTTTGCCATAAAATTGAGGGTTTTATAGAAGTAATGACATTTTTGAATCTTTTGTAGGAAATGTCAGTATGGCACAAGTTTGTAAAGCGCACGTTTTCATATTTATGAGTAGCAAGTTTTATAATTTGTTTCCACTGTATTTTTCCTGGAAATATTTTGTCTCTAAGAAAAATCTCAATAAATTCATAAATATAATATTTCTGCAAAATGCCACATATGTCTGGAATAAAGCCTTTTTGTTCTGTGACATCTTTTCTAGAAAGATATAGATATAGTCTGAATAAAAATATTCTTTTAGTTGTTACATTTTCTGGAAGATGACATAATTTACCAAGAAAGTTCAGTTTCCTTTAGTCAATTTCTGATATAATTCTCTTTATCCCCAGTAAACTTTTGCTCATTCCTGACAGCGTGTTTTTGTACAATGATGCTGAAATACATCGAGCTTTCTCAAGTCTTTGAGTCTGATATTCGACCAAACTTCACAACCATGAAGGGCTGATGGTATCACAATTTTTTGGTACAAGCTAACGTAGGTAAGAGGATTGGATCTAGCTTCATTTGTGCCAACCCCTACAAGAGAATAAAATGATTTTCTGCCGTTAGTACAAGCCCTGTCTACTTTAGTCAAGCATTTCATATTGGAACACACAGGAATTCCAACATGTTCGGTTTCACTTAAAATAGGTATAGTATGATTGCCTATTTTCCATTTAAACTTCTCACATGTTGTTTGTTTATTCTGATTAAAAACTAATACACAGCTTTTACTAACGTTGAAGGTGAAGTTCCATGTTAGTGAGTATCTGTTAGATATATCAAGCATTTTTTGCAAATGTATTGGTGTGTTTGCGAGCAGAGTTATATCATCGGCTGATGCTGGATTTCCAGACGGAGTGGACCCAACAAGTAGCCCTAATTTTGACTGATGTTATTCCTGTACAAGGTTATTAATATAAACAAGGTATAAAAATGTTGATAAAACACCTCCCTGTCGAATACCCCGTTCTATTGGAAAAGGTTCGGATTTTGACTCGTTCATCAGGACAATGCTTTGAATATTTGTGTACGATTCCTTTAATACATGTAAAGTCTTTCCTTGAATGCCCAGATTTCTGAGTTTTAGAAAAAGTCCGTCGTGATTCACAGTGTCAAACGTCTTTTTAATATCTAAGAAAGCAGCAAACACTCTTGATCCTTGTTATAAAGTGGAAACAACAGCTTCGTGTAGATTGAAAGAATGTGTTATACTACTCAGTACCTTTTGAAACCCCTGTTGTTCAGTATTGGGGATGTTATATATAGTGTTATTACACCATGCAGTTAATCTATTGAATAAGCACGTTTCAAATAGTTTATATAATACAGGCAACTGGGAAAAAGCTCTGTAATTGTCAGGGTCAGTTTTAGATTTCCCTCCTCCTTTAAATATGGGCGAATTAACCCTACTTTCCAATCACACGGTATGTAACAATGCCAGACTTATATTAAGGCGCCAAAATCAACGACTCGACCTGCAGTGAAGATGATAAGCACAGGTACTCATATACTTTCGGATAATCACTTTTGGTTATGATTTTTTCCAGGCAATAGTTGAAAACAGAAAATCAAAGCCATTTGGAAATAGCATGAAATAAGCCCTATCTGGATGGTAGGATGACCATAAACAATGTCCATATATACTGTTGCAATTTATTAGTAAGTTAAACTTAAATGTATGCTTTGTTGTTAAACAAGTACTATTTTAAAGAATTTTGATGACACATGATTGGCTTTTTCTTTTGTCAAGTACTTTGTAGCATACCAGGAAATTGATAGTTAAGTTGAATCCTTCAAAATTATCTTTGTAATGGAAACACAATATTTAAACTCCCAATGTAGATGAAAGTACATTTTTTAAAAGAACCTTGTATTCATGTATGTAAAATTGTTCTGCTTTGATAAACTATTTTCATTTATCTAGGAGTGCAGACCGATTTTATTGATAATAGACCAGTGATGAGAGATGTATTCCAGCTGGTCCGTCCCAATTACTTTGAGTTTGATACCAGACCAACAGCTAAAAACATTTTCCAACAAAGTGCATCAGCCAGCAGATTTGAGGAACCACTCTCATCACCAGTGAAAGATGACTTGTCAGACAGTGAATATGAGCCACCAACTTCCCCTCAGTCATCAGATGAGGCTAACAGAATTGATGAACAGGAAAACAAGTAACATAACCATATTCTTATATTATGTGCCTATTGGCTGAATTCACTTGCACAATCATACAGACAAATGCCAAGGTAGCTGATACAGATACTGCCCTCAGCCCTTTACTGCAATGTAAAGATAAACTGCGTCTACCTTCTTAAGATGCAAGTTATGAATTGCTTACTGAAGGATATGGAAGATGATAATGGACATAAAAGTACAGTATGAGTATGCTAAGTTGAAGAAAATCATGCTTTTGAAGTTACAAAGCCGCTTTATTATATGGTCATTTTTTTCTCCATTAACTTTGCATTGTCAGAATCGTGCAGTATTTCTCCATACTGCACGGCTTCATACTGCACGACACGTGTGTCTAAAAATAGTATCGCGTGTTAGGAACTACTTTTTATTGTAAACAAACAATGTACGCAAATGTAGCAGACACCGGAGCTTTTGCTTCATTAGATTTGTCTGTGGATGAACTAAACAAGCTGTTTGAGAGTAGAGATGATAAAGCTGACGATGTGGATGAATTCATTGAGTCACAAAAGAATCTTTCAACCAAGCAAGTGACTGAACGTGATATTCACAATGTACAGAGGTGGCTTTATGACAACAAACATGAGGCATGCAGTATTGAAAATATCATTCTGATCATTTAAACACTTATTTAGCCGATGGTTCAGACTATGAACCGTGCTCTCTAGAGTCTATAAAAAAATAGCATAAAAAGGCATCTTATGACCAAATGATATTCCGTTTCTCTCAGAGACTGCTAATTTTACAAGTCAGTCCAAGCACTAAATTCGAAAAAATACAAATAAAGAAGGCGGGTTTTGGTATAAAAGCAAGTGCCTCGGAGCCAAGAAGCCACGATAACGAAGAAGCCTTATTTTCCGCTGACGAAATGGGCTCTCACACCCCAGCCGCTTTGCAAATTTGCCTTTTTTTTTGAGAAATTGTTTGGATTTATTATGACAGTACATATAAATATGTCATCTATAGCTGGTAATAAGAATGACAATAAATGTACTTACTTTTCTGCATCCTGAATTTCTTCAAAATGTACTTTCTGATCCACGGCGCGAAATTGCACTGCAATCTAGACTACATTTCCAACAGAAATCACATTCCAAAGGAGAATTTACTGCACTCCAAAACGAAATTAATTTAATATTCCCTAAAAAAATATTTAATCTTGCATCTTCTTGAGAATTTCACTTAAAAGAATTTCATATTTTGTCCACCTTATGATTCCAAACTATCAATGACAGGACAGTAACACATGTGTAAGCTAGCTTGCTGTCGAGGCCAGTCCCTCTAGCTACATGTAAATCGTACGTAATAGAACCAGCTAAAAAAAAATGGGCAGAATTAAGTTAAATCAACATAAAAACAAAATCCCTCCATTCCAGATCAACTGGGACAGTTGTTCCAAGGCGCAGTCATTCACAATATGACTCAAAATTTCAATTTTAAGTAGACCAAAATGAGATTTCTTTTTGAAACAAATCACAGAGCGCGCGCTACTCAACCAAGTTTAAAGGTCACTGGGCTGTGCCATGTGCGCATGAATACTGTTACTGTGTATTGGTTTAACTTCGGTTGTGTATTTACTTTAGAATATAGCAGAAATTCAGTTACTTTGTTTCTTGTAGTGTGTTCTTTTTTTTATTCAGCCTTAGGTAGAAAAGCTAAATGAGTATATAATAAAAAGGTTACTGCATTTGTATGGGAAAATATGAACTCGTTTTTCTGAGCTATACTGCACTCCTGACGTCGTGCAGTATAGCTAAAAAAATCGCGTTCATATTTCACCATACAAATGCAGTAACCTATAACTATAGGACAAGACATGTATTTCACATGTAGTATGCTTTGCCTTTGAATGGCTATTCAATGTATGGATCAAACTTTTATTTTTCAGGAATGTTCCAGCTGATGCGGAAACTAAATTTTTAGTCTTTGAATCAAATCTGATGGATTTATTTAGATGTTGTACCAAGTGCTTTATTGAATCAAATCTGATGGATTTATTTAGATGTTGTACCAAGTGCTTTATTGAATCAAATCTGATGGATTTATTTAGATGTTGTACCAAGTGCTGTTCAAACACAGTTGGTGAAATTGTTTATGTGAATGGATCTTTGGTAAAAATAAAACAAGAATGCAAGAACTGCTTTTATGTGCGCCACTGGTTTAGCCAGCCTTTTGTTGGAAGTAAAGCAGCTGGAAATTTGCTAATATCAGCAGGAATTTTATTTTCTGGTTCAATTCCTAGCAAATCCTTAAGCATGTACAAATTCATGAACGTGTCTTGCATAAGCATGTCAACATTTATTAACCATCAGAAATTCTACCTGTATCCTGCTATTGGAAGTGTTTGGCACAATTTTCGAAGAACCTATGTGCAAGAGATCACTGAACAGCAGATATCTGTTACACTTGGAGGAGATGGTAGAGCTGAAACTCCTGGACACAGTGCCAAATATGGCAGCTACAGTATACGCGACATAGACAAGGGCATTGTTGTGGATGTGGAACTTGTACAGGTATAAAATAATATATGAACACAATAATTAAAACTTACATTTTAATCAAACAAATTTTATCAATGGGTTCTGATGATTTTATTGTAATTTACAGTTTAAATTGTATCATGTACATTCTTAATTACATAGTGGCCTTGATATTATGGTCATTTGTTTACACATATCTCTTGATTACTAGCTTGCCACAAGGTTATAGGTTTGAATCACATCATAAAGTTTGTCAGTTGCTTGTGCATGGTTTGAGGTTTTGTACAAATACTACAGCTTCCTCCATAAATCAAACTGGTCAACACAAAACAACTGAATTATTGTTGAAAGTGGCATTAAATGCCTAAAAATTACTAATAAAACTGGCTGACAGGATTTAAGTGAAATATTGTTGGGCGCAGCATTAAACGCCTCAAAATCGAATCTAAAATTACATATGATTTAATATTGTGCCAACATTATGTTACAGAGTAATGAGGTAAAGAGCAGCTGCCACATGGAAAAGGAAGGTCTTGTAAGGAGTGTAGAATTCTTTAAGTACCATGGGATCCCAATCAAATCCCTAATTACAGACAGACATGTCCAAATAGTGAAATGGGTGAGGGAAAATATGACAGACACTCAACATTGTTTCGATGTCTGGCATGTTGCTAAAGGTAAGAAAAATAACATTCAAAATGTTTTTGCATTGATATTCAATGTTAACTTGCCTTTATGAAGTGAAGAAGAACCAGAGTAAAATAAATGTCAAAGTGTTAATGTTTTTAATGTGACACTCATAATCATACCCAATGTAGGTGGTTTAATTTAGTGTAGAAGTTTTAGATATTCATAATATAACATCTTGTTCAAGCAGTTTGTCAAAAAGGATTTTTTTTAAAAACTTCCAATTGACTTGCAAAAGGCATTGTTGAAACAAACATTTCATGATGCTCTTAATGTCTGTTTCTATATACAGGACTGAAGAAGAAACTCTTTGCCTTATCAAAAGAAAAAGACTGTTCGGATATAACTCCATGGATAAGGAGTTTGGTCAACCACCTGTATTGGACTGCAGCATCATCGCCTGACCAAAACGAAGAATTAATGCTGGAAAAGTGGCAGTCTGTTATAAACCACATCAGTAATGTGCATTCTGGCCATGGTGATTTATTTGTATCATGTGAACATGGTACTTTGTAGGGAGGAGAGAGACAAAAGAAGTGGTTGAAACCAGGTAATAACAAATGGTTGAAATCTTTTTTTTTTAAAACATACTTGTATTCTTTGCAACAATTGTTTAGGTCCATCGAGTTTGTTCAATTAGTAGATCTATTTCTTATTGATCAATGATATTTGGTATGCAAAAGCATCTTATGGAGTATATGTCATATAGGTATGTGACTTTGACTTAACTGTATTGGTCTAGTAATTTATTGAATTTAGATACATTTTTGTTAGTGCACACTTTAATTTTCATGCAAGATTGCATAAAACCAAGCTTTGATGAATATATTTTATAACCTATAGGAACTAAAGTATTTGAAAAGCTTGAAGAGATTGTGACCAGCAGACAAATGAGAAAAGATGTACCAACGCTGTCATCTGGACAACAAACTTCAGCACTGGAGGGATACCACTCCGTGATCAATCATTTTGCACCAAAGATGATTGGTTTCTCCTATCATGGAATGCTTTCAAGGTAAATCTTAAATCATTGCACACAAAAAAATACTGATTCAGGTTTTTCAGTGTTTTATTCATTGTCCAGTATATTCATCTTCAAATTAAATTATAGATATCAAGATCTGATCTTTTGATATCTTGCAATGTAAAATTGTATAACAGTTTTTAGTGTTTTGGAATGTTTGCAAATAAAGTATCTATAAAAATAAATTATCTGGTTTTTGAGAGAATTATATACTGTATTTTGCATCTTTATTTACTTTGAAAAAGGCTTTGGCTAGCTGCATTGCATTTTAATGAAAACTTGCTAAAGAGAGCACGCATGTACTAAGGATGGGAATTCCAGATATAAAATAGTGTATCCAAAGTACAAGAAAGGAGAATACACTGTCAGGAAAATCCTTGTTGACTCAACATATGGTAAGAATATACATTAGTAATTAATGAACATAAAGGAATATATCACTTAGAGATATAAATACTGTTGCACCAAGTGTAAGTACTTATATTATTTTTTTTATTAAATTCAAACAGTAAAGGCAAAATATTTGTTAAAGCTGACACTCCTTTAATTTTAAAGGTCATGATTGTTGGCCTGTGGTAAAATAATACAAATATGCAAACAATTGTAAAGACAAATACTTTTACTTCATGTATTAACTTCAACAAAAGGTTGCAGTTTTTGGCTTGTACAATAAAATGCATATTCAATTTACTCTAATTTACAGATTATGTTGAATGTCTGATGAAAACAGCATTCACATTTGGACAGGTGTCTCACATGAATGATGAAGGAGTAAAACTTCTGGTAGATGTACCACCACCATTATGTAGTCTGTATGAGAGGCCTGACAAGGATATTGCTACTCAAAATCTTCTTAGCAGGTTTAATCGCTGTCAGCCTCATGAAAGCCAGCGTAGTTCAGGTTTTGATCAGGAAAGGCAGTGCGGATCCTCTGAACAACACATGATGGAATGATGACCCTCACTTCCTTGCTCAAGTAGTGCCAACACCACCGAGCAAATTGTCTATATGCTGTATACCGATGTCTTCTGAAATAATAATTTGAAAATTAAGTTGAAATAGAATATGCATTATGTATTAGATCAAATTAGCAAATCAAAAGTTTTAGTAGATAGTGTGATTTATCGTTATTTTGTATATCAATATAGTTAAATGATTCCAATATAATCTGTGCATATATATATATATATATATATATATATATATATATATATATATATATATATATAACCATTTTATTTTCCGACACAAAAAAATGAAATAAAACAATATTTGTACATGTATATGTGTTGTTTTTAGGCATGATTTATCAGTATCACTGTGGTATAAAGGTTAGACTGTGTAGGCCTCCAGAACAGGGGTTCAATCCACGAAGGTGTCATAAAATGACTGGAAAAAGTGATTTATTTACTTGCTGTATTAATAACCCCAATACTATCCTGTCATGCATAGATCATGAAAACAAAAGATCATGAAAAATTACTCAGACATTTTACTTACTCATTTCCTTGTTCTGGACGTTCTCCAAAATGTTGTCTATACTGGTAGTATGCAACTTTTAAAACATCGATGTCGAGACAAACTGCACTGAACCCTAGATGGTGTGTTATACATTGTATCCCCTGGTGTTCATTGCGGACACTTGTGACCTTCTCTATGTCACAACAACATACACATTCCCTTGCTGTGGGCATTACCAAACAATGTCCACAATTACACCTAAAATAGAGTTCTCTTCTTTAATGCATGGTGCTGTGCTTGTCAAATTTATTCTCATATTTATGAACACATCAATGGCACAGTACAATGACACAAACTGACTAAAGTCAGGAACAGGTAAAACATTTAGTACAACACTGTAAAACTAAATTAGATATCAAAGAAAATAGAAGTTGCAAATAGATGATTACCACAGAAAAAAAGGGTTTATTTCATAGTTTATAAAAATCAAGTATTATCATACATATGAGAAATTCAAACTTTTAACTTAAAATCCAGTGTACAGAATATGAATTCAATTTTATTGTCATGAGGGTAATATACTGCCTATTTCAACAGTTGTGCAAAAGAGGACCTCCTCTCCTAGGAATATTAAGTACTTCTTAATCGTATCAATTTGTTCACATGTTTTCGAAGCTTACAACTGTGATCCGATCTACCTTTTACTTATCAACGTATAAATACGTCTCTACCCATGAAATGCAATACACTTGTACAGCCTTTATTACAGGTGAGAAAAAATCCATTTGTAAACGAACAGGAGACTTTTGAACAGTACTGTAAATATCGTCGGATACATATATTTATCGTAACTTAGGCCGTAGACATATTCAGAAAACAATTACCATGAATTGTCCTTCAATCTGTCTTGTCTTTCTTCTTCGTCATCTTCATCTGCAACTTCGGATTCGTTGGTATTGGAAATATAGGGTTCAAACTGGTACGGATTAATTTGGGTGCCGGCAGCCGCTTCTACACCATTATCAGAATCTTCCGAGCTTATTACCTCCACATCTTCGAATGGCGAAGATCCGCAGGACAGTGACAATTCACTTCCTTAAGAATCGCAGCTTTCGTGTTGAGTTTCTGAAGACTTTTCAATAATATGACGATACCAACTCGGCCTCTGTTTACAACAAGTGTTCAAAATTTTTCAATCGGATTTTTTACATTCGTATTTTGAATATATGTTCTAGTTCACAAAGAAATGAACTGAATAAATGTTGATGCACTGTTATGGCACTTTAATGTAAATATACACATAATTTATACAATGTTTCAAAATAAAAATACAGATGTATACATACTATCATTTACTGTTACGCATAATGTGTGCAAATGCAGAATTTTAGATGGATCTCTTTTCGGCAGTGTGCTTCATAGGGGCTTGTTAGTCATACTGTCTATAATCCACGAAATAGGTTCCATAACAGAGGAGAAAGCCATTCACTTTTAATGGTCGATTTTCTTTATTAAAAACGAGCTTGGATAAGAATTAAATAAATAGGTTTGGGAAGAGAGAGGGACCTCTTTTATCTATATGAGTTTCATAGGAATCTGATTGGGGGCCAAAATCAGCCCTTATCGAACCTTGTCCTTTGTGCATGAAGCGTTTCAATTATGAAAGAGATTATTATATTTACAGTAATCTGTTATAAGATTGTTTATATTTGTCAATCCTCTCCTTTACAGCGTTTGCTGATTACCTTATATGAGTTTCTGTTTAAATTTGTACGTATAACATTTGATAACCACGCAGTAAATATCTGTAGTGTGTACTCTGTTGGCATGTACATGCTTATGAGAACAAAACAACTGAATTTAATTGAACTGAATAAAATTTCTGCAGGTAACCGATTACAGTTGTCCTGTACCTTGAATTTCGTTTGATGCATTGATTTGCTGCTAACTATATTTTATCAATTCTTGTATATTTTATTTTATTACAGATCCACTTTAACCCTATCTTCAGTACGCTGTGGTTCCTCGCGGTTTTCCCAGTTTTCGTTTTACGCTGCATCTACAAAGGATTTTTGATAATAGGAGCCATTTTCACCGGCTTCATGAGTCTCAGCTCGGAGATTTTTGCGGTTTACGAAATCTGGAGTTCTGCCCGAAATGTCGTCCTCAGTGCAAGATCTGCCGAACACGAACACTTCAGTCGACTTCCTCACATCCCCTCAACGCACGAGACAGGAGTCACGTTTACTAACCTTAATGGCATAACATTGCCCAAGCCACCTATGGTCAACCAATGTCGACTCCGTGATAATGGTAACGTTTCAGTAGCCAGGGACCAAGTCCATGTGATATCGGCCCCAATTAATGAAAATGATTTAATTTTACATTTGAGAGGCCTTAAATATTTAATTCATTTTATGTAACTTTCATTTTTCTTTAAAGAAAGAACCATTAAAAACTGAGTTCAGATAGTATCAGATCTTTCAAAGAAGGAAACGCTAAGAATTAAACTTTATGTTTTACAGGATTGATTAGGTCATGAAGCTTGAAAATTGATTACACACTACATGAATGGTCGTAGAGAAGTCGAGGTCATTCATGCATAGTATGTAATTAATTCTTAAGTTTCATGGCTTCGTGTATCCTGTAAATATGAAATTCAGTTCTTATAATTACAAGTAGTTATAAAATTAATAAGAAATATCAATAAATAAATAATAGAGCTATATTTAAACATTGTTTACAACTTACAACTATTGTCAAAGTTATTTAATATTTAATCGATTGTTTTTTAACTTTCATTTTTTTTAAAAGAAAGATACAAGAAAAACTAGTTGAGACATTATAAGATCTTTCAAAGAAGGAAATGCTAATTAAGAATTGAATTTCATATTTTACAGGATTTATAAAGTCAAGAAGCTTGAAAATCGATTACACACACTGCATGAATGGCTGTAACATAGCTTGAAAATCGAGTACACACTGCATGAATGGCTGTAGCAAAGCTTGAAAATCGATTACACACTGCATGAATGGCTGTAACAAAGCTTGAAAATCGATTACAAACTGCATGAATGGTCGTAGTGAAGTCGAGGTCGTTCATGCTTAGTATGTAATAAATTCTCAACTTTCATGACTTCATGTATCCTGTAAAATATGACATTCAGTTCTTACAATTACAAATAGTTATAAACACAATAACGAATATCAACAAATAAAGAGCATATCTATATTGTAATAATTGATTACAACTATTTTCAAAGCACACACGAAGGACGCGTGAATATATAAGTAGTTCCTCTCAGTTTTTATAAACTAATAACTTTTAGCTTTCTGCGTCGCATGATGTGATTTTAACCAATCAAAATGCTTGGTACATAGGCTTTTAGAATTAAGTATAAGCTGACAAATGTAACAAAGAAGGTAGTATCACTAAAAGAAACTAACAATCTTTGATAGTTTGAAACATATCAAGTTTTGATTTTAATTTTCTCGAAATTTAGAGATGAAACAATTTTATTTCGAGATAGCAAATAAGTCCAAAGCACTCACCCAGCCATGGAATTCTGTTTTAAAAAAATTATGTCAGAAGATTTATATATATATATATATATATATATATATATATAATCTTAGAATATCGCCTGCGACGAAGGTGTGGACCAACCATTTTGTAAGCCACATCATACACTACGGGATAGGATGTATTTTTATGGTGAAGTATTTCAGAAGCATCACAAAGTAAAAAAAAACGTCGAATTGGGTTATTTTCGATTTGTTTCAATACGCCTAAATAGCAATACGTAATTAAATGTAATGCCTACTTTGTTTGTTTATTCTTTTTCATTGCATTCTTTAATTTAACATCTTTCGACTTACATTACAACATATTCTGAAACTTTATATTACTGGAAAACAAAAGACCTTGTTGTTCAATCTTTTAATCCTCAAACCAAACGTCCTGTTATGTTTGCCGGTAAATTATATATGTGGATTGCAATATGAATTTCGATTCTTTTATTGACTTAACCTCAGCGGTATTAACTAACTTATGCTTAAAATGACGGCTAAACATTGTTGACATTCATAATATTCATAAGGAATTCATTGGCGATACTTTCAAGCAAATTAATTTAAGCTTGCACGATGGAAAGTCTGGTGAGTACCATCACCAGAAATTCATAGTTATTTAACAATTGTTTTTTTTTAAATTATTTATAATGCCTATTTAAATTTGGCATCCGAAATTTTATGACTAGTGAATGAGTGTTGTTACAAGCAAATACATCAGTTTTATATATGTCTCTGTTACGAGCAAGTTTTCTTTTCATCTTGAAAATTGTTCCTAGTGATGACAATTGTTTTTTACTCTCTTTATGCATCGAATTAATATACCCCTACCTCATTAAGTTCTCAAATGAAACGTTACGCAAACAATTTTTTCTTAACATTTAGATAAAATAGAATATTTCGACATAAACTTCCCTTCTAACTGAACCTTTGTCAACGGAGTGTTATGCATCTAGTGATAATTTTGAAATTGACGCAGTTTTCGTATAGCGCATTTTCTGAAATCTTCTTATCCTGTCTGTTAATTAAGACAAAATATAAAAGCATACCGGAACAACAATCTTACGTAGTTTCATCTTTTATGGTTGCAGTAGAATTACTACTTAAGTATTTCTATAGTTAAAACGCCATTTGAAACTATACATATCTTCGGATAAAAAAGAAGGTTATCGACAAAGATACCAATATTGGTATGTAATATTCTCTATGTTGTTTAAGTGCTAATGTTGAAAAAAAATTTACTTCATTTTTTAATCTTTATGTAAATTTATTTTAAAATAGAGATTGTACTCATTAACATTTGAATCTTTTTGGAGATAATAATCCTAGAACTCACTTTAGGTTTACTGTAAACACCTACTAGTTTGAGGTGTAACATTTTATTCTAAAATTGATATCACTGTATGTATTTTTCACACTTGTTGTTTATATTTTGCGTTAATTTTGTTCATTCAATTGCATGTTTTCTTTCGCATGAATTGAAATGGTCTAATGTTCTCTTCATTTGATACAAAACTCTGTCTTCTGAGGACAATCAAAGGTGAAATGAGCCCTTCAGTGATGCTGAACTCTTAGATAGCTCACTACACCACAGAGAGGGAGCTGTAATTTTCATCCACGAATGTCGGCATTATTCTCAAGTGGAATGTAACTATATGTATAGTTTATTCAGAGTTATATCTTGAGTTACATTTGGATAAAGTTATAAGTTGCTCAAGGTTACTTCTGATATGAAAGACTATATTGAAAAGGTCTACAATGAGGGCAACTGTACCTGATTATTCAAATATGCCTCTTCTCCCCAGCCTTGTGATGCATCCATTGTAATTCGTCAGTCCTTAGGTAGGTCTAAAAAATAAAGCAAAATACAAAAAAAAAATAAAAAAACAAAAACAACAAAAAAAAAAAACACTAACCCCCCAAAACAAGCAAGCAAAGACACTTTAGAAGTTAAACGAAAATTGCATATGAAAAGCAACACTCACACGACAAGAAAATGCCTAATGTCACAAGGAAAGTCTTTATTTGATACATGCATTAGGATTTTTGCGCTTTAACACTACATCTAAGGCATCTTGCAAAGCAACCCCAAAATAAGGACGTTTTGTTTTGTTACAGCAAAAAACAATGTTGAACATAGTACTAGGTGTTAATACTTGTGAACGATAATAATAATAAAAATAATAATAATGAAAAGAAGAAGAAGAAGAATATCATTATTAATATTGTTATTATTCTTATTTCAAGAAAGTTCTTCAATCAATCTTTCGAGATATTGTTTAAAATTTTAGTATCCGTTTTCAGCAAATCATTAAATGAAGGCACTGTACGAGATTGAAATAACTTCCGTGTTTAGCAATATCCTTTGTCTACTTATTAGCTGTATTACGCAGACAAGGCAAGAGATTTTTTCATCGAACGGCAAAGTAAAATCTGCGATCAAAAATTCAACAGTACACATACAGTAAATGTTTTTTTTTTTTCAGAATGCGAATTCACCGTGACAGAAATCCCGCTGATCTTCAAGAAGTTCTTTTCCTCTGCTAATTAATACACATATGCTATTTTCATTTTTTTAGCTTGTATATAGATATATTTGCTTCAGGTGTATCTTTTTGCTCTTATTCTCACCCACATTTCCAAGATAAGTGCAAAGTACTCACTTTTGTAATTCCTTTGATCGATAGATTAAAACACTTGATTTATGAGTCTTGATTTATGTTTACTTTCTGTCTATTACCTAGATACAGATCATTTTGTCCATTTTTGTTTCCTTACAAATCAAAAGTGGTTGTTGCGCTCAAATAAATTTCCATCACTTCCACAACTCTTCACAAGTAGATGTATAGGGAGTAACTCTGCAGCCAATTTTTGGGGGTGGGTTAGAGGGGTGGGGTGGGGTAAAGTAAATTTGGACTTTGAATATGGTCATTAGTATCCTTCGTGAAATATAATTATTTACCGTTCCTTTCATTCATCAATTAATCCGTCTTCTCCTAAATGTCTGTCTGTCTGTATGTATGTATGTATGTATGTATGTATGTATGTATGTATGTATGTATGTATGTATGTATGTATGTATGTATGTATGTATGTATGTATGTATGTATGTCTCTATGTTTCTTTGTATGCATACATACATATTTATTTGTGCCTATGCAAAAATATGTATTTATCTATCTACTACCTACCTGCCTACCTATCTATCTATGTATTTATCTGTCTTTCTGTCCGTCCGTCTATCTATCTGTCTGCCTTTACGTCCGTACATCCAGCGATCTATCTATTCATTTATCTATCCATGTAGCTATATATCTATATAGGATGCACCGCATCTATAAATATGCTCGCAATGGTTACAATGAGGAATTCGATAGTTAGTAGTACAAGTTCCTAATATACAAATCTTAAATGTACACTTGAATTACCAAGGTTTGATTGATTTTAAAGGTTGTGTCTTTTGCAAATAGGTGTGAGATTTCAGGGATTTTTAGCTGATAAAGAAAATGTAATGCAGAATTATGGACATTGATTTAATTCTGTTCATCTGACATAGCATCAGGCATAGACGTACAGTCTGTATAACGCGTCCAATAACGTAAGAAGTGGGGCAGCCCCAACACCAGCCCGCCCTCTTTGCTCTTCAAAAATTTTATTTTCAGATCTTATGTTCCCACCGAAAAGACAATTATACGAAAATCGGTATTCGTGCAAGAAAATCAATAAAACACCATAAAACTGAAGCGTGACATAATGGAAATATTTATATTTCAGTTGATACATTTTAAATCTAGAAATAAAAAAATATATCAAAAGATTGTCAATACTTTCACATGTATGAAATAGATCAGACAATATGATGTTTCATTTCAAGATTTTTTAATACTATGTAGATGATTAACATATTAAATATCATCTTACATAAATTGGCCGGTTACAAATAGTTGTGCGAGCGCAATTTTGTGACGTAAGCTGTACAATGCTGGTGGCGCTAAAGTGTTTGTTTAGTTCTTACAAAAATCTTTTGTTTTGTTCTTGTTATTATTTAGCTTGTGAATACTTCGGTCATTTCAATCGATGAACTCTAATTGATCATGTAAAAACAAAAAATATACACGGTTTTATATGTGCAAACGTTCGCCTGAACCGCACTTTACGTTTTTTGTATGATATTATTAGAGCAAAACATGTTAACATATTAAACATAAATCTACAAAAGAATCAGTTACAATGAGGACAAAGGAAATGACAAGCAAGTTTAAATAATTTGTTTATATATGAAAATGGACTTACAACGGCTATTATGTGTGTATGATTTATAACATATGTATGTAGGACTTAGAGACACACACACCTGATGAAATGATCACAATTCATCTCGAGAAAAAACAAGTTAATTTTATTTTGTTTGAACAACAATTCCTAGAGATTCTTCACTTTACGCTTCTGTTAGGTTATTCTTGTAATGGTATGTTGTACATATGTGAACGGGCAGAAATCGAGACTCAGCAACTGTGAGAGTCGAACACGTTTTATCTGAGGCGACTGGAATTCGTTTTAACCTGTGTGGCGGAAGGTGTAAGAAATAAGCCTTAAAAGCTCCACAAAGACCGAACAACTTGTGTATAATATTCTGAGTTTGGGGAAAGATCTGGTTTGATATGTCGTAAGAATGTCATGATCTTACGTCCCCGATGTATCCCTGTATTATATCATTGTCACGAAATTATGGGCACGAAAATACGCTAGTATTATATATGAACAAAAATGTAGATGTGTTTCGTTGCCCCGTACAGCGTTACCCAGGATGCATGGCTTTTAGCCTTGGTGATTTCTAAATACTGACGTTTGGTCATTAGCTGTAGCACACACAATTCGCCAACCACGAGCATAGTACTTATTGAACTAATTCTCTCTATATCGTCACAATGCATATGAGTCTTGTCAGGACGGTGTCCACTCTACCGAAGCAATCTTCAGCTGTATATGAAATGTAATACTTTTCATTTTTTCATGTTAAACTGTTAAACATATTGAACGTTTCGGAATTTATTCTAATGTCTACTAAGTCGGATGTATGTCACGTAACGCGATGCTGTAGGATACAGGATAGAATATTGTCCGTTTCAAGTTAGATATTTTATAGCTGAATAGATAAGATGAATTCAATGATATCTTGCACGCATTAAATGATGAGAAATGTTCGAGTTTTTATAGTCCAGTGCGATTATTGCGATTATTCATGTTGCGTTTATGAGCGATGAAAGTAAGGGTGTGACCTAGGATGCCAGAGGTTCAGTTATCATTGATTTACATTACAAATAAACATCTCGTTCACTTACTTGTGTTGAGTGTCTTCGCTAGATCCAATCCAAACCGGTTTCATCCTGTTATATCATGTTAATTTTTGTTTATACAAGTAAAACTGTCAGAATGTTTTTCTCATTTTCAATTGCACACTAGATAATAGAAAAGAGAATACACTTTTTTGCTGCAACGTCAGAACATCATTTTTATAATAGCTTAATTACAACGGTCTAAGTTATTTAGCCTTTCGTTAATTCAGGCTTGACAAGCTCGCTCAAGAAATTACCCTACTCAATAGCATGGTCTCGGCACGCTGCATGTATAATTATAATTTAATATAAATGTCTTAATACTTTCTCTTTGATGTTTAAAATTAAGCAAACTTTCCATTTTCGAATTCCCATATATTAAATGGCCTATTCATTTTCATATTTCGTTTAAAAGATCAATATTGAAAATAGATTTAAGAAATCCAGGTTGAGATAAAACTATCCTAACATTTAAAAATGAAAAATATGTAAAGATGGCGGATGTGTTTACAAGCTGTGCAACGTTGGGACTTTTCTTTTGGACAAATTCATAAGTTGCAGGTAACTAATAAGCACCGTGTGATGCAAGTCTAATAATCGAACTCACCTAGACCGTGCGGTAACATAAGGTATAGGAAATAATTTTGAAGTTCTTTCTTTTTTGTGGCGAAAATGTGGACTCACATTTTCTTAAAAACACGGATCTATTCATATGCAAATGAAATAACAAAAGCCATCTAACGACTCCATGTTTTATTCAATGTTTGTTCAATATATAGACAGACACAACTG
The DNA here is from genome assembly GCA_029931535.1 of Margaritifera margaritifera. Classification (NCBI taxonomy): domain Eukaryota; kingdom Metazoa; phylum Mollusca; class Bivalvia; order Unionida; family Margaritiferidae; genus Margaritifera; species Margaritifera margaritifera. The sequence continues at coordinate 5,354,886 of JAQPZY010001658.1, read as the reverse complement.
AGCGAAACATGTCAATGTACGTTTGTGCTAACCTTACATGATTAGCTGCTTGTCTACGAGCTCACAAAGAGTGCAGTATGAATAGTCAGACGAGAACGTATCAACAACTCAGGTCAATCTCACCAAACAGCGTTCCTTGCCTCAGCAAGAATGGATTACCTCTACCATGGACTGCAGTAGATATAAACCGTATCAAGCTCATGCACAGAGTCTGGAGGAAGAGAGCTACAATCAATCCGATGAGTTTAATTTCAGTAGCCAGTACTCTCATATCCCCGGCCAGGAGACAATACCTTGGTTTGACCATGAACTTAACGGTCTTGCAAAACAGTTATACATTGAGAAACTTACTAATCTTTCAAATGGAAAGGAGGACTTAGTGTCCTGGTACAGATCTGTTTTAGCCGACAGGGCTAGCAATCTCTCATCCTATCCAAACAAAAGGCTTGTCGTAAGAAAATCTACAAAACAGGGTACAAATGCCAAAAAATACGCCAAAGATTGTTATGCCTAATATTTATTTTTGAATGGAGATGATTCTGAAATAGAAGACATTTTTTTGTAGATCAACAACCGTAAGAACACCAGTGACTCACATGTGTAAAGATAGTAGTGATTCCACTTCAAGCTAACTTACATTAGCAGAATGTAAAGCGGACCTGCATAACATGACCGTAAGAGTTAATGACTTAAAGATCGAAATAAATGAAGCTACCAAACTTATTCAATTGAGAGACGAGAAAATTGATAAACTAGAAAAGCAAAACACTACCTTGCAATCTACTTTAGAAAAACTTGTGTCTGAAGTTGAGGCTAAATTCACGGCGCTTGAAGCGTTTAAAAAGTATGCATCTAGCAGAATTCATAATATTGGTGATTTTTACAAAGCCAGCTACACAGCACGACTTGATGCCATTGAAGCCAATGCTTCGAAATTGTCAAACAAAGTGTTGCAAATATCAACTAAAATAAAAACGCATTTGCCACATAGTGAGAAAGCAAGTGCTCACACTGATTTTTCCAAGAGTCCAGTTATTGTAGTTAACAGCTCGCCCATACCAAAAACGTTTACCATTACGCTTTCAAAATAACCAATCTATCGGAAAGGCACATGTCGCCGTAACATATACAGAAGCCACTGCTAGACCCTTGAGTCCACAACCTGTAGCAGGCGGGTCTAGAGACTCGAACATACAACACAAAACTGTGAGTACTATTACATATTACATCAACAAAACAATACACACAAGAAAGAAAACAGGCAGCTGGAGACCAACCAAAATTCACTCATACTGATGAAATACAGCGAAAACATTACCAGCAACAACAATCGTACACAGATAGAAATTCCAAAACCAGTCATGTAACATACAGTCCTAACCACACACAGAACAATTTCTCTATTATGAGCAACGGTGGACCAGTTGATTCTGGATGAAATGATTATCGACAAGATAAACATAGCTCACACTTCGATACAAACGAAGTAAGGACTGATGATACTGGCGAAGTTTTTATAGGAGTATCGCGCAGAAATACGTACAGGTACTACCTAGGAAATATCGATAATCGAACTACAAGATCAGGGATAATTTCATATTTGGAAGAAAGAGGACTACATCCGACGGTGATTCGTATTTTCCAAAGTAGGAATGGACGAAACTTAACAGTGATGGTAAATATTCCTGCAGAAGAAGCAAAATTAATAGAAAGCGAAAACTTTGTTTGGCTGAATGGTGTAGCATGTAAGCGCTGGATCAATAGAAACCAGTTGCGTGCAAAATACGACCAACAAAAAATACATAGGGGAAATCACGAACGCGACGACAATGAATTCAGGGGAAATAATTTAGGATTTAACTTAAAACGTGGTAGAAGGAACAAATATATGGAACATGATCACGATGATGACTATGATGATCGTGACCAAGACTGCGACCATGATGATTATGATTACGATCATAGGCATGACAGCTTTGACGCCTATGACTCGTGAAGAAATCACAGAGAGTGGTAATCCGCTTTGATTATTGTACATGTATTGTTTACCGTATAGAAAATATGTTAGTTCAAATGTCACTAATGACTACTGCAATATTATTGGTGTATACGTCTGCTTGGTTACTGATGCATAACAACAGTCTTAACATTCTTACTTGGAACGTCAGAGGAATTATGTCTTCTGCATTATGTTTCAGTAATTTACTTGATCTATTAGAATGTGATATCGCCGTGATATGTGAACACAAACTGACAAAACAAACCAGCAAATTTATAGATACTCTTCATGGGGATTACATGTGTTATAAAAAATTGATAATACTGAAAACCGCTTAATCTCGAAAATTCGAAGAGGTGGAGTATCAATTATGATTAAAAACAACTTGGCCTACTCAGTAAAAGAACTACATTGCAGTAATGATCGAATTGTTGGCATTGAATTAAGATTGATAAAAGATGTCACAGTCTTTATATTTGGCGTGTATCTACCCTCTGACGAAAATCTTAATTTGTATGAAGAATGTATTGATTCAATTGAATCCCTCTATGAGTTTTACTAGTGTTACGGTGAAGTAATAATTATGGGGGATTTTAATGTCACATACAGAGAATCACCATCATCATGGTGTGCGTGGTATAAATGTAACGTGTTCACGGCTTTTGTTGACAACAATGACATGATACCATTGAACAAGTCAAATTTAAATAAAGGACTGAGTTATACGTTCGAGCCATGCAGATCAACTCTTGACTATATAATTGTTAACAGAAGAATGCTAGATAAGGTCGTTGATTGTGAGGTTTTTACAAATCACGATACGTGCATAGCTTCAGAACATCATGTTGTGTGCAGCACCCTTACGTTTGCAGCTGCAAAGTATTGTAACTCTCGTTTTCATATATTTCCATCTCCATCTTGGTCTAAATGCGGAGATGAGAAACTAATAGTTTACTAACTTGAAGTAGATAGACTATTAAAGGCAGATTGTGAATCGACCCCCCAATCACCCCAAGAAATAGAAAACATTCATAGTAAATTCATTTCTGTGATGAGGTATGTAGCTTTTCAGGTCTTACCGTCGAAAAAGTTTAATGCTCACACAAAGCCTATTTGGTCGCCTGAAGTTAAAAAAGCTCACAACAGAGCTCGATACTTTCGGAAAAAGTGGATAGAAAATGGAAGGCCACGAGGGCTTGTCCATGGATCTTACAAGCAATATAAAACTGCATAAAGGGAATTTAGAAATAATCAAGAATATGCGATACAGGCTCATGAAGAAAATATTTTTAAAGACTTAGATGATGCAGTCGAATTACACGTGAGGCTTTTTTAGAAGTTGTACAACAGACAACGTAACAAGTGCAAATATTCAAAATGTTGTTTCTAATTAAAATATGACGGCGAATTAGCGACTGCTCCGGATGAAATATCTCGACTGTTTGCTAAATATTTTACTAAACTGAACACTCAGTCTAGAGACATATTTGTAAATCATGGACTAAAGGACGGTTCTGTATTGATGAACCTATCTTTAAAGTAAAGTTTAGCTGTCAAGAAATAGCCTCTGTCATAAAACAGCTCAAACTTAGGAAAGCCCCGGGCATTGATGGTATTCAAAATGAGCATTGACGCTACGGGGGAAGAAGACTGACAGAATTCATTACAATGCTTTTCAACCAGGTAATAGACCAGTGTTACATACCGTGTGATTTGAAAGTAGGGTTAATTGTGCCCATATTTAAAGGAGGAGGGAAATCTAAAACTGACCCTGACAATTACAGAGCTATTTCCCAGTTGCTTGTATTATATAAACTATTTGAAACGTGCTTTTTCAAAAGATTAACTGCATGGTGTAATAACACTATATATAACATCCCCAATACTGAACAACAGGGGTTTCAAAAGGTACTGAGTAGTATAACAACATCTTTCAATCTACACGAAGCTGTTTTTGCACTTTAGAACAAGGATCAAGAGTTTTTGCTGCTTTCTTAGATTTGAAAAAGGCGTTTGACACTGTGAATGACGACGGACTTTTTCTAAAACTCAGAAATCTGGGCATTCAAGGAAAGACTTTACATGTATTAAAGGAATCGTACATAAATATTCAAAGCATTGTCCTGATGAACGAGTCAAAATCCGAACCTTTTCCAATAGAATAGGTCTTCGACAGGGAGGTGTTTTATCAATATTTTTATATCTTGTTTATATTAATAACCCTGCACAGGAATTACATCAGTCAAAATTAGGGCTACTTATTGGGTCCACTCCGTCTGGAAATCCAGCATTAGCCGATGATATAACTCTGCTCGCAAACACACCAATACATTTGCAAAAAATGCTTGATATATCTAACAGATACTCACTAACATGGAACTTCACCTTCAACGTTAGTAAAAGCTGTGTATTAGTTTTTAATCAGAATAAACAAACAACATGTGAGAAGTTTAAATGGAAAATAGGCAATCATACTATACCTATTTTAAGTGAAACCGAACATGTTGGAATTCCTGTGTGTTCCAATATGAAATGCTTGACTAAAGTAGACAGGGCTTGTACTAAAGGCAGAAAATCATTTTATTCTCTTGTTGGGTTTGGCACAAATGAAGCTAGATCAAATCCTCTTACCTACGTTAGCTTGTACCAAAAAATTGTGATACCATCACCCCTTTATGGTTGTGAAGTTTGGTCGAATATCAGACTCAAAGACTTGAGAAAGCTCGATGTATTTCAGCATCATTGTACCAAAATTCTGCAATTTTTTCCTCAAAACACGCTGTCAGGAATGAGCAAAAGTTTACTGGGGATAAAGAGAATTATATCAGAAATTGGTAAAAGGAAATTGAACTTTCTTGGTAAATTATGCCATCTTCCAGAAAATGTAACAACTAAAAGAATATTTTTATTCAAACTTTATCTATATCTTTCTAGAAAAGATGTTACAGAACAAAAAGGCTTTATTCCAGACATATGTAGCATTTTGCAGAAACATAATATTTATGAATTTATTGAGATTTTTGTTAGACACAAAATATTTCCAGGAAAAATACAGTGGAAACAAATTATAAAACATGCTACTCATAAATATGAAAACGTGCGCTTTACAAACTTGTGCCATACTGACATTTCCTACAAAAGATTCAAAAATGTCCATACTTCTATAAAACCCTCAATTTTATGGCAAACTCCAAAAACAACAAGAGAGTTACAGTTAATTACATCCCTTGCAAATGTTCTGATAACTGTTCCAAATAATACTATGCAAGTTTGTAAACACTGCAGTTACTCTTACACAGATATAATAATTCATGCATTTACTTTCTGTCAGAGCACTGTGCGACAACGAGACATATTTTTGACACATATTATAAATAACTTTGACATTCGTCTTGGCGTGTACCTACATAATATATCAGATGAAGAATTTATTCAACATCTCCTGGGTAGGGAATTTCCCAACGGTATCGGCTTAGATGAGCCTGAAATACTGAGAAATTTTACAATGTCTGCCTCAGTGTTCTCAGCAACTGTAATTCATGGAGTCTTTTCATGGTAATAAGATCGATTTTCAAATTATCAAGATTTGGAATTATGTGATCCTAGAAATCTTGATTATCATGTCTTCATGCATGCTATTTTTTATATTACATATTAAATATTATTTTCTGTAAAATAATGATGATGTGTACAATAATTAAGTATTGGACGATTACGCAAGAGTGCACCATACTTTTAATGAGTATAGTGTTCTCATATAAGAATCCTCATAGGGAAAACTCATAGATTCCTCTCATGTATACCTCTGTTAATTGTATATAACTAATTCAATTCATTTCAATATTGTTTTCTTTTTCCTTTGTTTGCATCCTTATCTCTGAAAAGAGGAAATAAAGATTGATGATGATGATGGTCTCGGCACGCTGCATGTATAATTATAATTTAATATAAATGTCTTAATACTTTCTCTTTGATGTTTAAAATTAAGCGAACTTTCCATTTTCGAATTCCCATATATTAAAAGGCCTATTCATTTTCATATTTCTTTTGAAAGATCAATATTGAAAATAGATGTACGAAATCCAGGTTGATATAAAACTATCCTAACATTTAAAAATGTATTATTAAAAACACTGCATGTACTTCATTAATGTAAGGACTGTAATATGTAGACTTTTCATCCTAATAGATCAAATATCAATGTCGGAAATCAAGGTTGACTAAAATTTAGTCTGAAATTAGAAAACGAATAAATCAAAGCAACTACCCTCAAATGAACAACTGGAATAACTGAAAAAAGTAATAAAATAAGGAATTTAACTGAACTTTTTTCCCTTCGTCGATAAAGCTCGAGAATTGATGTAATAAAATCCAGGTTGATAACAGTATTCTAACATCAGAAATTGGATAAATTAAATAGTACATGTACATGCAGGGTTTCCACCCTGATATTTGTTCAGAGGGTCAGTGTGACCCTTGTATAGTTTTTAAAGGGGTTCAGAGGGAAAGTAGATGGTCAAAGAGGGACAATGCAAGATCAGCTACAATGGATATTTTCACATATAATAATATAAGCAGAAAGACAATTCATTATTGAGTTTGTCTGATATGCCTAATTATTCGTGTACCAGAAAAGATTTGTTTCGAATTTTATTTTCAAAGCAGTATATTATTTTATTTCATATATTAGCAGTATATCATTTTTCATCAGGATTTTTTTACATTCCTATGTCTGTAGGTATAGAAAGAAACGAACAAAGAAAAGATAATCAAGGCTGACTTTATTTTCCAAGGTGAAAGTGATCTACAATGAATATGTACTCATTCAGCCCCGAATTCAACACTCAATGGAATGCTAAGCTAAGCATTTTTGTTATAAAATTACCATATCAGTCAACAGTGATATTAAATGACGGAGAGTACAAAAAAAGTAACAACAACAGCAACAGCAATATTAAATGACTGAGAGTATAAAAATACAGCAATTACAACAACGATAATAATAATAATAATAATAATAATAATAATAATAATAATAAAAATAATAATAATAATAATAATAATAATAATAATAATAATAATAGTGATGTGACGGATAGTTGGACGAGAAGAGGAGCATGTTGATCACTCGTGCTAATATTTACAGCGAAATAGCGAGAAAGAGTTACCATAAATATCCTTTTTAATTTTACATACACGACTCTTTCTGTAGTGTTTGACATTTTACATGATTTTAAAGAAGTTAAAGAAACTATTTACATAAAAATTGCTGACATAAAGATTGTAGAGCTCAAACAAAATAAAAATCGCAAAAATCTAGTTCAACTCATCTGATATCGTGCGGATTTTCTTCACCCTTGTATGGCTTTCCTGATGATGATGATGATGACGAAAAGTAAGTAATAACATTTATCTGCGTTTGTATGTCTGAATGTTAAGGAATAATTTTTAAAATCATATCTTTCTAATCCATTTCGTACAGAAAATAGTTATTGAACCCTAATTATACCCCTTTTGTCCTAAGACGTAAACAGACCCTATTTCATCAAATCAATATTGAGATCACCTATTAACACAAGTTTTGAGCTAGAGTTAGAAGCAGTAGATAATTCATTTTCAATTCTCTCAAACCAAGCCGAAAGCGAATTTGGAGGACAATAGAGAGAGAACAGAAGGATGGGCTTAGACGATGGTTGTTTCATTTAAATCCAAATCGTTTCCAACTTAGATGACTCAATATTATATAAATAATATATAAATATATATAAATAAGCAGACCGCTTCCTTCTTGTGTTCTATTTTTCCGTGCCAGATGGAAACCGCTGACGGACACTGAGTGATCGTCAGTATTATCATTAAGAAATATTTCACAGAGTTCTAGAATGTCTGTCTGAGGATTTTCGAATACAGTATGCCTGTGTTCATCTAGTTTTTGGTTTACGTGCGGAATATTGAGATTTACTATATGCAAACCCTTTTCTCTAAAACATATTTCAGAACAAGAATCACATAGAGAGGTTTCCTGGTCAAGACTGGTTTGGGATAGACAGTGTCAATCAACCAGCTGAGTAATAGAGGCAATGTGTCTTGATTGAGATAAGCAAGTCATTTGGTGGTCAGTAGTAGTTAAGTGTGCATCATTAAAGAAAGTGTTCCCTTCCTGACATTTGCAGTTTAAAAGTTTGGATTTATCACAAATATTGGTTAAAATACGAAACTGATTCCGGAAATTAAATATCAGGTTATCCCCAGATAATTCCTACATGTATGTATAATCATTAGATCTTCGGTAATAATAGTCTAAGTAAGATACCTGACGGTTTCGTGATGCAGGTTGAGCGCTGACAAAGTTCAGATACCAACCGACAGATGAGTCATGACTGTAGGAATAACAATTTGAACAATATCCAGTTATATTTTTCTCATGGCTGTTGGAATCGCAATGTGCACAGTATCTAGTCATGGTTTGCTCTTGTCTGCTATGATTTTGTCCTGAGCGTTCATTGTACGTGATGCGCCTATGGTTGTTTTGCCTATAACGAGTGTTATCACGTGATCGTTCCGTGTGTTGCGAGTATTGGCTGATATGGACGTTGTTTGATGGTCTCCGCGTGCGACGGATTAGAATTGAAACGTCCCCATTTCTCAAGTGCACTCTGCCTCTATGAAAACAATTAAAGATTCCCCAAGCAGCAAAATTCACCAAGCTGATGGCAACGACTATGACCATGACGCCAAAATGATCTGGATAAGGATATATATACATGCCCCATCCTCTGTAGTATCCGAAGAAAGGATGGAAAGCGTCGATGGACCGCAGCGTACTGATATGGTTGAGATGGACCTGTAATTAGATAAAATATGTAAAAATTGAGAAATATGGTTAAATGCCAATCAATACATCAAATAAAATTTAAGGTGGAGGACAACTGAAATCGTTTAACACTACAAATAGTAATTGTTCATATTCAAACAAAGTTGAACGTTGGACCATATTAACTGCTCAAAAGGGAATAGGGTATAGGGTCATCAAGTTAGTTTTGTCACGAAGAGTCTCGTTGTAATAATGACCGTCTCAATCGGATCGTACATACGGTTTTAATGAGATTTTAGCTTGGGTAAGACATTTTTGTTACAACATTCGTCATTCCCAAATGTTGATCTACTGCCCGGGCATATTTGAATTGATATCAGGTCTTTAAAAAAAGACAAAAAATTCTTCGGTCACTGTACTTGAAATTAAACTACATCAACTGCTTTTTTTTGAGGGGGGGGGAGGCATTTTGAATATGTCGACCAATTAAAAGTAATAAGGTTCCGCCTCAGAGTTTCATACTTGGCACAGGGTTTGACTTTTAAGAAAACTAATTTCCCAGATTTTACCCACTAGTAATCCAGGTTATTTAAAAAAGACAATGTATATCTTAGGTATTGTAAATATAGCATTTACCTTCAGAAGTAAATCGGGAAAACAATTTCCAAATAACTTTTATTTAGTTATATATATATATATATATATATATATATATATATATATATATATATATATATATATTATAATTCATTTATTGCGCTTTCAGAAGTAAGTATTGTCTACTCCGGCTAAATTAAATTTCCATATTTTAATACCTGCGAAAGTTAACGCACTTTAGACTAGTTCAAGTTCATTTCTGAAGAACATGGGAGCAGTCATTTCGATCAGCTGCCTGCTTTAGAGAGCGCATTATTTCCCTAATACCAGATATAAAGTAATTCAGTCACAGCATATGAAAGTAGCACAGCTCCATACCAACATTTTCTCAATTGTTCTGGTTACAAATGCACTAAACTTCGCCTTATGCATGTCCATCTTTCAGAAGTACCGAATAACTGTGGAGCGGAATCTCAGCATTTTAAAACTTTTTATCGATGTCGTAAAACGTGTCGCTAACCAGTCGTCTATTTATGAGTATAATTCTATCTTAAGTCTAATTGCTTCGAATGGAATGTAAATTTCGACATTAGTTTAAACATATCTATTCAAAACTTTCATTGATACAAAGTACATATGTAATCTTAGGATCTGGGAGCAAGTGTAATTTGCACTTATATAGCTCCATTTCCTATGTAAAGAAAATATATTACTTGTAAACATAGCATGCAACATATCCATATGTGTGTAATACTCAACTTGAGTACGTGAAGCAAATAAAGAACGTATTTAGCAAGTTAATTATAACGAAGATATACAATAGTGTCTGAAAGAGAAATAACTACATTTTGAGCAGTATAAATGTACATACGTATGAATGGTATACACGATACTAAGATTATCAAACTTGTACTGACGATGAATGTTTAACAGAACATGTTTGGGTTACATGTTTTTCAATTATATGATCAAAATATTATTATTATAATAAAACAATATAAATATCAATAATATACTATAACGTTATAACATCAGATGATATTGGAATGGAAGTGGAAGTTGTCTCTTTAAACATGTACCCTTGTGTCGTAAACTAATTGATGAGCACATCAAATATGGGCTTCGTGTACATTGTTTATGATAAAATAAAATTCTGTGGTTAGAAGCAAGCTAATAAGAAATATCTAATTGTTGATGTCATTACAATTTAGTACACCAGTCTTATCTAATATTAAATCTCTTGCCTTGAATAGGCAAATCTTGTACGAGCTGAAAAATTACCTTATTTTCTTTGCTAGTAAGTTGAGACTGCCCATAAAGATGAGTATTTAGTTCTAACGGGGTAGAAATGCAATGTAGAGTACGTTACCTGGTGTGAGCGTAGGTTAAACAGTATAGAAAATGTTCTGTGCTTTATATTTCTCCTCAAGAACATAATGGAGAATCAACCATATTTCTATCAAACATAAGTTGCTTTAATTCGCTGCAGCTGAGCCTTTGGTGTGAATGTAACATCTGCCCCTTCCCATTACATGTATTAAACTATTTTGGAAATAATGCCATATTCATATTTAAGAATCTCTAAAAGTTGTTAATGTAAGTATTATTTCTGAAGCCAACGGGTATTGAATTCCAGTCCCTAATAGTTGCAGGAAGAAAGGACGAATTGTGCAGTTGTGTTCTACCGAGTATACTTTTATATTATTGGGCAGAGTTCGCTTAGCTACATTTCCTCATCGACAAGGTAAAATATTTTGCTTATACTGAAGACATCAGTGATAAATTTTAAAGAAGTGTAAGAGTTTGTGTATTTTTGTCCGTCTTCAAGTCTATCCCACCTTAGTTTATATAGTATAAAATTTGTATTTGCAACCATAGTTGCTCGCGGCCTCTATATTTATCTTTGTTCAATTTCCTCAGATTTGTGTTGTGTATTCTAGAGGAGGACAAACATAAGTCAAGTACAGAGTGTGCAATGTTGATCGAGTTAATGTGAATTCAAATTTTCGCAGTATATTCAAATAAGGTGAAACTTTGCGTATGATATTAAAATATATGATTGTTGCAGATACCATCGGAAGACAAACTGAGACATAAATGACAGTGAAAGTCGACTTCATTTATTAAACTATCACTGAGATATAACGTGGTATGAAGTGGCTTATTTCGCTTTCTTGAGATAAGCATCGATTATATTTTATTTGGATTAAACTTGACTAGCTAGTTTGTAAATCAAGCATGTATTCCGTCAAGATCTGAATTCAAAACTTCAGGAGCCATCGCAGGCTTTTCTACTAATATATACAAACTAATATCATCTGCAAATAGTTGTATAGTATATGTGATTTGGTCTACAAGATCAAAAATAACAAAGGTCCCGGAAACCATGAGCGCACAAGATTTGTAATTCAATCGCGAAGTTTCCAGTATTTTGCCCAGTGTTCGGGATTGTCAGTTTGATTAGCCTTTATGTGTCATCGCCTACGTGATCTAATAAGTCTACGGAATTTCGTAGTTAGCAAGTGAGGGTCCTTGGGTCTAATTTTTACCACTTTCGAAGATTTAGCGATTTATGAGTCATCAAGGAGTACATTGGTAATCTTATACGTATAAGTCGTCTATATTCTCCGAAACAACTGCACTCCAATTAATTTCGGATATTTTCTGACTATGCATTACTATACTTCCATACATATTTTTTATATGTACAGACATTGCACTTAGGAAAGTTAAATAATGCAAATGCGGCACAGTGGACTCAGGTATTGTTATTGAGAAAATTGTCTTCTACTCCACAGGATATAACTGAGTTAGGGTTTCTTACCAGTATGAGATCTAGACATGTGGCGGAAGTTTCAGTAAAGTGCGTTGGCTCATCTATGACTTGAGAAAGAGTGAACAAGTTCTCAATTGTCCTTACATTTTGATTCGATAAATCGATATATTTTTCGCTAAAGTCACCATTTATAATAATATCATTTAAACCAGTGTACATTTCTTTTTCTATAGAGTACTCTACGAGATTCAAAATGTAAAGCTTGTGAATTTGGAGGACGATAAAATATACCGAGCAGAATGGATTTAGATCTCAGAATAATTTCTATCCATTTAGGCATGGACATGCATACTACTTCCTTAAACGAAACACATGAAAAATGACAATAAAAGAAATGTGCCTTGAGTGCGTAGACAATCTTTAAATCTTGTACAAAAGAGAATTTATTGGGATCAGTTTTTTTCAATGATACTTTTAACAAGCCCCCAACTGCAATTCAATCGAACATTGCACATAAAGAGAATACATTTGACAAAAGAAAAAAAAAAAAAAGGAACGTCAATCAATTTTACATTTTTGCCAGGTAGTGTAATTTCGACGTTGATATCAATAATAGCTCCTCAGACTTGCATAGATTTCACACACTGGATGCTGTTCAAGCATAAAAAAGGTAGTTTCCATAGTGATTCACATCCTGACGACTACAATGATTATGATGAGGATGGTGACCAATCTCCTTTAAACACGTGGAAAGGGTATCGACTAGAGTATGGTGACAAGAGTACCTTGACATCTGACCCTTATACCCCAAAATCTATAGATGCAAGCCATCTACAAAGTTTGGTCAATAAACGTACTGTAGAACAAAATTTGTTTTGCAAATGCATTTTTCTGTGAAGCACAATGACCTTGTCCTTTGGCCTATTTATCCCCAAATCGATCGGCCTCATCCAGATTCTAAGTAAGGGCCCTCCACGAAAGTTTGGTCACTGTACGTGGTCTAGAAATAAAGTTATTGTAAATAACAAATAAGAAAAATAAAGAAAACATGTGTCTTCTTGCAGTCACAGTGACCTTAACATATGATCTTTTGACCCCAAAATCAAAAGGCTTCTTTCTAACCCAACGTGTAAGAATCCACTAACTTTGATGAAGGTATATTGTCCATCACTGAAACCATTTTTGTTCTTTCAGTTCCAGTGACCTTTAACTTTGAACCTTTTCCCCAAAAGGATAGGCTTTTTTCATACCCCAAGTGCAAGCCATCCACAAAGATCCGTAACGGTTGTTGGTAGAAAACTTCAGTTATTATGCGGAAGTAATTTTTTTTATTTTTTTAGTCACAGAGACCTAGACTTTTTCACTCCGAAATAGACAGGGTTTTTCCTTACCCGATGGGCAAGCCATCCTAAACGTTTGGTAAGTGTAGAAGGTGGACAATTGGAGTTATTGTGCACAAACGAAATAGGTAACACACGGACGGACTGACAACATCATAACATAACAGACTCAACCTTATGGAGGGCGCATGATAAATATTCACTAATCAATCAATACATACGGAATTATTACCCTTTAAGATATTACATCTCTCAAGCATGACCTTGAATTGATGCAGTCCAAACAGTGAATGAGTTTCATCGCATACATTTATCTAACTTTCGACGATCACAGACCTTCATACATTTAGGTCAGAGTACTAGTGTGTACACAGTGGGGTTCAGTAAGCGATAGAGCTAAATTGTGTGAAATTAGTTCGAAAGAGGTACAGGGAATACAATAGTGAACAATTTCAATATAGAAAGGAACAAAGGATTATTATTAGCGTTGAAATATGTGGAGTATGAAAAACTAATTCATAATTTCTTGCTCTAAATGGATCGGTGAACAGAAAGATATTTAAACCGTCGTGTTGCACGGATTGTAAATTGTTTCAATATAGTAAATTACCTTTCATCAGCATTTTTTTCATGCGTGTGTGAGCAGGTATAGAAAGAAACGAACAAAAGAAAGATAATCTGGATTTATTTTTTCCATGGTGAATGTGATCGACAAGGATAAAGTACTCGTTCATCCCTGAAATGATCACTAAATGAAATACTACGCAAAGCATTATTCTTATAAAATTAGCACATCAGTCAACAACGATATTAAATGACGAGACGACAACAAACAGCAACGACAGCAATAAGAACAGGAATAATAATAATAATAATAATAATAATAATAATAATAATAATAATAATGTGGAGTGGAAGTAAGAAGAGAAGATGAGCTTGCTAATATTTACCGCGAAGTGCCGAGAAAGAGTTACCATAAATCTCTTTTCCAATTTTACATACACGACTCATTCTGTAGTTTTTGACATTTTACATAATTTTAAAGAAGTTAAAAAAAACTATTTTCATTACAATTGCTGAAATAAAGATTACAGAGCTCAAACAGAATGCAAATTGGAAGCATTTATTTCACTCCGTCTGATTTCATAGGTCTGGAGTTTTTCCCATCTTATATGACATTCCAGATCATGATGATGAAAACTAAGAAATAGCATTTATGTACTTTCTTCTGTCTGGATGTTAAGGAATGATTTTTAACATTAATATCTTTATTAATCAGCTTGTACTGGAAATATGTACTGAATCCTAAATGTCACCCTTTCGTTCTAAGCCGTAAAAAAAACCGATTGTTACCGAGCACGGAGTTATAATATCCAGAAAAAGCGTGCATCATAATTTTAACGTGTACTGAGGATGATAATACAATTCCGAATTTGTGTCTCAAGCAATTATGTGCCATTGTAATTGAGCTTAAACTGTTACGAGGAATATACAAACAAAAGCATGTGTTCATGCAAGAAAATATAAACTCGCAGAAAGTCCAGCCGATATTTCGTCGTTCACATAAAAATTCGACCTAAAACTTCTGATTTAGCGCATTCTACAGGCTTAACTGTCGACCCACGTATCTTTCTCATATTTTTCTCCTTTCTTTTGTTGCTATCGCTTCTCCTATTTCTCTAAAAATGTCTAGGTCTCAAAAATCTATAGTCAGGTTTGTGCGGTGCAAAAAGGGAGCTTTAACACACAACAGCGTATGTACTCGGGACAAGATGAGCAGAAAATCAGGTATCTTTCTTTCGATCGACGGACAAATTTTGTACAAATTGAATACATTTAACTTTTTAAGTGCTAAGTTTTAACGATTCCAAAAAGAAACAAAGTTTGGAACTTTCAGATAGCAAAAAATAAAGCAAATCGAATTTTCATGTCATTAGGCTGAAAAATGCAGGTAGTGACTTTAAAAAGAATAAACGTTTTTAGCATAGAATTCAGGAAAATTGTATATTTTTCATGTATTCAATATGGCTAAAATTTTACATGTCTTTTCGATTTTTTCATGCGGGCATTTTTTAAATGTAAAAATCGGGGGGTTGTGTTTTTTTTATTTTTCTTTCTTTTTTTTTTAATGCGCTTTCTTTCTTGACTGTATTCCGTTCTTCTGTAAGACTCAACCTAGTTACCCCCAGCGTACGTTTTCGAACAAAAAAAACGAGGTGATACAAATGATGACACAAGATGTCGGATCACATGACATAAAAGTCGGTAGTACTAGGGGAGGAGCAAATAAAAAAGGTATTTAATCCGGCGCGTCTATCAAAAGCTATAGAAGGTGTGGTTGTGTCTCTGTCTCAAATTTGATATCTTCATAGTAAAGGAAAAGATTAAGTCACTTCAATAAATTACATTCACTAATCACTCAAGTCTGCTTTGTCAGTCATGAAGGAATATTGTCTTTCCTTCGCCAGCTACGATTTCGTTCTGTAAATCTCTTCGCCTCTTTAAACCCATTCAATGACAAAAACAAAAGTTTTCAAAATTAAATATATAAAACTTAAATATGCCACTATCAATCGGTCTGTTGGCCTATATTACATAATGCATAACCTAGCCGTCATTCCAGCCATAACAGAGAAGACAGCGTTGTTGACACTCCAATATACACAGGCTTTTAAGGACTCTAGAGGGTTTTCACATTCAAATTTATAGGTACAAAAAAAAATGTAAGTAATTTTCAATCTAAAGGTCAACAAAATAGAATCGCATATTTTGAACATTGTATAGAACTCTAGCGTAACTTGTGTGAAGCTATATAATCAAGCTTTGCAGCAGTTGCCTATTTTATATTTCTCGTCGAATAAGCAACTGTTCCTATAATAATAGAAAAAAGGATTAGATAAAATATTCTGGAACCAGCTTCCATAAGTTCGTAGAAGATATAATACAAAGGACAACATTGGAGGATCAACTGATATTTGTCAAATAATTACTGTATTTTGTTCTTTTAAATAATGTATAGTTTCTCGAGATTCATATTTAATTTTGTAATTAACAGCAACTGTGCATATATATCGTACATCATAACACACACAGACACACACACACACACACACAAGCACACTCACATGCACACTCACATACATCTGAATGAGTTTATATTTTATGGTGGTAACAGTAAAGATTTATATGAATTTAGACTATTTGGTTCTGTGAAAGTGCGGCTTGGCTTAATAGTTAGACTTATGAAGCGACAAATCACAAAACAAAGAGAGCAAGCTGAGTATACGATGGTTTTCGCATAGACCCAGGCTTCTTACCAGAATGAATAGATGTCAGAAGGTGAAATGCAACAGTAATAGAAACATTGCTTACGATATTACACCAAAATTTGGGCAGAAAATCAGCTAATATACTAGATGGATGTTTGACAAAATAGAATATTTATCATTAAAAGTAGATAGATTTCGACCACACAGATGAAGCTTATGCATACATTTACATGAATGGGTAAAAGATGAAAAGCTTGTATAAATGAAGAAACAAAGGTAATAAATGTTTTATTTCTCTGTACAATCTGTGTTAACTTCACCCGCCATCAATGAAAACAGACCATTTAAATACAACATGTTGAGATATATAAACTGACTTCATAGTTGTCCTCTAAAATAAGAGGTGATTGGAAAATTCGAAAATTAATTCTACATGTCTCTAAATGTGCATAAAATAGTGGAAGATAGAGTTGCGAAGCACAACGCAGCTGGAAGAAATTATATAAGGCCCGTCAATATAACGGGGAAAGAAAAATTAAGACATGCTGACCTGCTATTGTGTTTGAATCTGGTAAACCCAAAGATGATAAAAACATAATATACCATTAAGTTGGTATCAAAGATATTTATCAAAATTTGTTTATTAACAGATAAACAAATATGAAAACAGAAAATAATTTAACATTCCAGAAAAAGTAAATGAACACAAAAGTGTATGTAATCAAGCAGACATTCGATTGGTATAATTCCTGAGAAAGTTTCAGTTGTAAAATTAAATAATTATCAACATCATTTAAAAGGTCTGTATATTATATAGTTCAATTTCGAAAGTATCATGAAACCGAAACATAATTGTCAGCAACAACCTGATATATTCTCGATAAAACAACCTAACATATTCCATCAGGGTTACGTATTTATATCAAAGCAGTACACAATAAATACACGCCAATAGTTTACAGAGGGGACAGACTGCATCTAAGTTTTGTTTTCTTAACAGAGAATTGTGTAAAAAAGGAAAACTTATGTTCCTTGACGTAGAAAAGCAAACCTATGTTTTTTTTACATAAGAAGATGAAATACATTTTAACTCGACAAACATATCATATATTTGAGATAGAAATAACCGAATACGAAGCGCGTGACCATTGTCACTTAAGGATACAGAAGAAATGCACTTTAATTTACAGATATCCAATTTATAAACCATTATTCGTTCACAACTTGTCTCTATTTTTGAAAGCAATTTATTTATCAAAACACTGGTAAAAATGATACATATTGAGTACAAATAATACCAAACAACGATGAGAAATGCATTTAATTTAGAAAGGATTTCATATCTGATAAGTTCCACAAAGAATAAAAGGAAGTATTGGACAAAAGGACAATGACGTTTATTGAGAGTTTTAGATTCATGCAACTGACACACAACTGCTCTTGGGGATCTTGATGATTACTTTGTAATAAAAGATACGTTAATATTATGCAACGTCTTTGAAGAATCCAGGAATATCGGTATGCAAAACTATGCACTAGATTCTGCTCATTATTGCAGTGCGTCTTTATTAGCTCATGATGCATCATTAAAGACATGTATAGTGGAATTAGAGTGGTGAGCAGTCTATGGTATGGTCCTGTTAACTAAATCTGGAATACGTGGAGGAATTAGCATGATACTGAATACATATTCATAAGCAAATAATCGGTATTACTTGAACAAATATGTTAAACTATTAAAGTATGGTAAGTATGCTTAGTTAAGGTCAATATTATTCATCATGCATTTATATAATAAGAATATGTATGGTTCAGGATGTCTAAATACATGACGCTAAAAAAGAAAAGGAAAAGAAACACATTAAATGGGCAACTGAAGAAGAACATAAAATCGGAAATGGATGCAAGAAACATATTCAAGTGGACGAGATTTGTTGCAAATTAAAAGCTGGCCTTGATATATCATTTCACTTGCATGGCTATTTGAAAGGCTACCCATCAACTGCAGAACAATTAGTTTCAGACGTATATGATTTATCTCCTTTTGCAGAAGGAATTCGTTGACGATTACAAGACAAAAATAACAAACAAAAAAAACCAATCCCCCCCAAAAAAAAAACACAAAAAAACAAACAAAAAACAATCAGAACAAAACAGTTGTGCACGTTAAAGAACAAAGAGAAAAGTGTTATTGACTACAGAAATTTAAAGCTTTATATATAAAGTTAGATTTAAATATGAAAAGGCATCTAGATTTGTTAATACCAATTTAAGGCAAAATGAAGCCAATGCTTTTGAAAAGGACTTAATCAAAATAAATGAATAAGGGTTTGCACAGAAAGCAAGTGAAAAAGTCTGTTAATGGCAACTTGGAACTATTTTAAATTAAATCGCTTTCAGCACGCGGCTTAATAGTCCCATAGAGAAAACATAAATTGTCGTATCAGACTAATTGCACAGTTGCCCTATCCAGATGAATTCTATACCATACAGCTTTAACATTTCTTTCTGACACTTCAATAATATTCGATTTCTTTTACTAACTCATTTTTATTTCGTTATCGTGTGTATCCTGAATATAATACAATTATTCGAATGAAATTATCAATATAACGCAGGCGCAATTATCGTCTTTTTTCCCATTTATCCTACAATTAACTCTGCGTTGTACGCCAAGCTCATGACACCTTTAAATGTATGATATTGATAGTGTAGACTACACAGAGCAGGACGTTTGTGTTATAGCAATGCTAGCGGTAACATATTTAAGAGGTTTATTAGGTGGTATAGTAGCTTGTTTCTAATTTGCTTTCTTAGGTTTGTTTTCCATAATGGAAATGTAATTATATGCTGCACCTTCTGTGCTATTATCTTTTGGACATGTTCCGGACATACTATTTACTTAAAAGTATTGGGAATATTTGGAGGTAAGGCTCCTTGCGTTACTGTGTAGTCAATCGTGAAAGGAGTAAACAAAACTAGAATAATTAGCTTAATCTCACTCGATATCCATACTCCTTGGTACACCTATCGTAAACCTCAACATCTTCTTAAAAGCATGCTTTATGCGACTGTAAAAGCTGAGTATATTGATGCATCGTTAGTTGTGTTAATTATTGGCTGTTATTCAATGTTCATTTTTAGCAACACTGTTATAGATTTTGGTGAATAGGTCGGATAAAGTCTGGTTAATATTTTGCCGTTTGTCTGCTTCTGATTAACCTGATTGTTCATCTGGCACTTGTATCAACTTAGCTGGAGTTACTTTATCAACATTCTTAAAAAGACTAACTTTCCCTTCAAACCAAAGGAACAAGATACATAAAACAATTTTATCAGCATCGAACCAAACCAGTAACACATTTTGTTTGAACTGTATGGATCTGTACTTCTGTCTTCAAGTGATGTTGGTTTTGCTATTTGGGTCTTTTTTATTGTCTTTAAATGATCAGCCTTGACTTTTTGCATTCTTCCAAACGATTTCTAAGTCGTCAACCAAGCTAACCTCTATTCGGACCTTTCTTTCTTCAGAAATAACATTTTGAAGGGTTTTTCAAAGCTTTAGATTCATCTTCCTTTTATCTTCGTTCCCTTCCCTTTATTTTACGAGGAAAGGTTTAAAGTTAGATCAACATGATTTCAAGCTGATGAAAAGGTTACATTTCTTAGTTGCAATTAAACATTTTAATAACAGAATTAATGCAAATATATGTCCTAACTGCCAGAAAGTTAAAGCAAATTAACTTACTTCTATAATCTTGTTCATGCTGCATATCTTACCAGAAAGCATACATAAACAATAAAAAGATTAAACTAGATAGGTCAAAAGAAAATACCGTAAAATGTTCATGAGACAAAAATACATGTTGATGAAACACACATAATAATTCACATTTACTTGCTTTAAAATTTAACTTACATCAGATGAAACATTAAAATAGATTTGTGTTCCATCAATGGATTTTTATCGTAGATGATTGAATTTCACAAAGCCAGAAGGTGTTGAAAGATTATAATCTTGGAGATTATTATGAAGATCGTTATATTGACTGCATTATTCCATGTGCTTCTTTAGAGTATTCTGACCAGGAGAAAAAAGGAAAATGTTTAAATGGTCAAATAGTATGAATGTGACAGCCAACGAAAACAGATTTAAAATGACAGAATACTAT
Organism: Margaritifera margaritifera; assembly: GCA_029931535.1. Lineage (NCBI taxonomy): Eukaryota > Metazoa > Mollusca > Bivalvia > Unionida > Margaritiferidae > Margaritifera > Margaritifera margaritifera. Next base: position 5,333,919 of record JAQPZY010001658.1, on the reverse strand, counting down.
CAGTGGAAGAGCTAAAAGACCGCATTATAAAAGATGAAGTATTTAAAAGTGCTAAGTTTATGACAGTATTTTGTAAGTCGCGAAACTCCGACGCAAGCTCTCGTTAAGTCTGTTTCATCTCTTCTTTATTTTCCACGATGAGTTTCGCTGCATGAAAAACAGTTGCGCCTCAGTTTAAAGTTGATATGATAGCACTTGCCAGAGGTACACAAGCATCATTAGCAAAGAAACAAGTACACATAAACATTTATTAGGCAAGAATTGATATGTTTTCCTCTTTGTATTACTTTGCATAGGCCTGCTGTTCTCTTTTGTCTGTCTTAAATCATATATGTATAAAAGTGACCAAATCATTCCCAATGCAGACCTAGGCAAAGTAAGCTTGAATGATAAAAACCCTGTGAAATATCTAATTCTGTGTAATGTTATGTAATTATATTTTAATACTGTCCCTAAACTGTTGAAGTTATCAATTGGAATAAATCTGCTAAGTAAATATGTTACCACGACGTAAATTACCATATCTGACAAAGACTGGTTATTTTAGCAACGCCTGAATTGACAACGATTTCATATGACTTTTTATTTATTTTTCACCAATTTTATTCCATTTTTCTTTTAAGCTTTTGCCTCTTATCTCTTCGTATATTATATTTACACTAGATATGCCCCATTTGTGTTGGTATTCCTCGTGCTCGAGAGAAATGGCGATGCTGTTATTTTTATTTTCAGCCTGATTTTTGTCTTTGATAAAACCTATTCTTTATCCAACAGACTTTTCACCATTCATCCAACTGCAAAGTCTATGCCATTTAAGTAAGTAAAAACGGCCGGTATCTGTAGTCGTCTAACCGAATAGGTTGATCCATGGATTTCATCCGTTTCCTTTCTTTATTGAAATGAACAAGAGTAAAGTATATGGACCTGTGATAGGTATTATTTTACTCCTTGATTAATTGGTGTTAAGAAGAATTTGATCTCTTGAAGGTTTTTAGCTCCACCTTTACATGCAAATTTTGTTAATGCTGCTAGACCTATCCAGACCTAGAAAATTTTGCGCCATCGGGAGATCCTAGCGGACACCACCAGATCCAAAATGGACAAGGGACAAGGGAGAAAACAGTCCAAAAGCTACCTGAATGTCCCTCGCTACTACTTTTCAGCCACTGATCCAGGCGACTGTTACAAGTGTGGTTCAAAATGTCCAAGGATTGGTTTGCAAAACTATATCTCAAATGAATTGAAAAATGGAACATTTGAAGACCCAACTGGGGGAGCTAAGGACCCTGTGTACCGTCAAGGATGAGAAGCTAACATTCACGATTATTTAATTTACCTGCTATCTTGTCTGTGTGCGTGTGTTATGGAAAGTAATATTTGTATTGTTATAGCTATCATATTAGTTTTGCTTCTCCCATTCATTGTTTTCTAGAGAAATAAAGTCGAATTCTTTAACAATTTTTACCAATGAAAGATCTACTTTCATTTGTTTAATAATTTTTATATGGATCACAATCATACTTTTACAACTAGTGGAAAAAAATCCGAAAAAATAAGAGTATTCGTGTAAATAGGCGTATAAGGAAAATGAACGCACAGAAGCCTTCCAAACATTTTGCAGCAAATATCAGCGCATGTATTTTTATCAGACCTGTACTCCCCCCCCCCCCCGAATCCAATAGGTGTAGTTTTACAAACCCAGATGTGTAGTTTAGGACACTCATGTGTAGTCAAACTCCTGTGGAGAAATTTTATTTCGGGTGGAGGGTGAGGCAGGCATGTGAAAAATAGAAGTAGAAATTTCGGAAAAAAAGGATTATTTTCAAAATAGATTGAAAATAAGTCATATAAAACAAACACAAAATGATCATAATGCATTAATTCAATAAAGTCCAGATTAGAAAGGTTTTAATGTATGTTTACTGAAAAAAATATTTCAGGATGGATATAATATATACACTATTTACAAAGCGGATTTTTTTCAGTCCTTTTCATTGCATCCTTCTGGTTGGTGCTTAACCACAAGCAGAGCATCAAAAGTATCCTCACTCAGGCAGCCCTCTGATCAGTTCTATTCATTCTTGTTGAAAAAATTCTCTCACAGTGTGCGCTACTGTCAGGAAGACAAAGGATACCACACATGACTTATGACAGGCATTTGAATTGCTGGTGCTTTCTTCTTATTTTGGCCCACCTGTGATCCACTCGTGCAACATTTTCACAGTCTCTCAGATCTGTGGTCTGGTAAAGTAAAAACTGCTTAAGGATGGAACCGAAAAAAGCTGATAGTGGAATAAAGGCTGGAAATCTATTCATAAAAAGCTTTGACTTTCTAAAGAAACACTGGACTGCAAGTCAGGATCTGTAACCTGTATTGTCGATCATTAAAAGGCAGTTTTTCCATGTAATAGTCAGCAACAGCAGTGAAATAGTTGCTAACATTTAGGCAAAAAGTCTTTGATCATGGAATCACGGAGGTGGTTTTCTTCCTTCTTTTTAAGGAAATCCCTTGCAGTCTCCCAAATCACAAGGTCATAATCCTCCTTACGACTATAGAGCACTTTGTATTATACATCTTCCAAAGATTTGTACAGCATGCCAGAAGGGAACAGAAATTTAGCAAAAATTGACCCGATTAGCCCACACGGAATGCGGCGAAGAACATGGATTATTGGATCCTCTGCCTGGAAGGGAAGCAGGGCTTCATCAAAGACCTTGACAGTGTAGTTTAAAAACAATGTTGTCAGCCTGTTGGTTGGTTATTTCATAAAATTTAAGATGCCTTCCACCTTCGAAAGAGTATATTCGCCATTTTTGTTTGATGTTTTCTGTAACTTCTTATGTTTCTCTGCAAAAAAGACCTTTAAAGCATCCCAATTGTGCAGCAAGCGGGCCAAGCATCTTCCAATGCTTAGCCAGCGATTGCAAACATGTTTCAGCATATTTTTTTTTGCTCTATGTCACACATGTCCTCTAAAGCAGCAAATCCTGTTTTTCTTTTCGAACTCTTTTCAAAATAATGAAAGTTATTGGTGAGTACTGTATATACTAGTGGCAGATGCTCTGCTCCTTTCCTGGCCCCAATGTACACGAGATGCAGGCAACACCCAGCCATAATGACATGTGGCTGCATCTTTCTGACATGATCAATCACACCATTGACCTTTCCTGTCATCATTTGAGCATTGTCTGACCCCAGAGCATTGTCAATCAGGTTTAAGAGGTTAATGTCTTTTGCATATCCATCACATATTGCAATGGCAAAGAGCTCTGAATTGACTGCGCCAGATTCTGGATCAAAGGACGTCACAACAAGTGAAAACTGCTTGGAGTCAGCATCGTTGCTTCCGTCTGTCGATACAGTGAATGGCCCAGACTGCATGCTTCTTGCCAATGCTTCATTTGCACCTGCTGCCATTTCTTTAATAATGTCAGTAGCTTTGCTAACCCACACATCGTATCTAAAACGTCAATAGAAATAAAAACAAAAATAAACATAAGATGGAAAAACAAGAGCAAAAATTATTTAAAATAAATTTCAGTTCAATTTCTCGAGATCTTTATATTAAATCCTGCCTTCCTAGCACGAGATTAAGCAGCTGCAAAAAGTATAAGATATTGTTAATATAAACATGTGTACCAAATATGATTACATTTTAGATTTAAGCAAATGGTTTTCACGATAAATTGCGGAAACCAAAATGTTTACATCTGAAAAACAACAAACAGATGCAGTAGACATACCATTATACGACCCGTCAAAGACGGGCACATAAAACAAAATAAAAATAAATAAATAAACTGATAATCGTATCCACCAACTGACTAATTATAGTGAAACAAAATAAATTAAAAATATATTATTTGCTCTACGACTACCTAAAAAAAGTTATGAAAGTGTTTTAATATTTATATTCGTAAGATTATCTGAGAAAACAAAATATTTACTAACCTTGCGCAATATTTGAATCTGGAAACATGATTTTCACATTTTCGGTAAGAGCATCCGCAGCGGTTAGGAGAAGATTTAAGCTGGCAATCAGTCATTTGACACATTCTTGCCTCAGCACGAATTACACTTTGCTTATGGCTTTCAGCAGAATTAGTTCCAGCTGATTTTGAAAAAAGACTAGTCAAAGGCACAGTTTTTGATGATGAAGCCTTGTTCTTCTGGTTTAGTTTCGACCCCATGTGGCGTCGACAATAGTAGCGACAAATGTGGATGCATGAAAATTTGGTATTACATATCATGCAATGAACGTAAGATCCGAGTTTCGATTCCTTGAAACATGGCCACTCATCACTGTATTCCTTTTTGAATGTTTAAATAGCCAACTTCACTCGTTTTTTCGGCGGACTGTTATCCATAACAGCAACGATCTTCAAAATAGCAATATTCTTGGATGAAACAAAGACTGAAGCTATGACTCAAATGGACTGAGAAGCCACGAGGACCGGAAGTTATGGTTAACCAGAAACGGTCGAAATTAGGCTTTGCATTGTACGGTGTGCGGACCCGGGCAGCCCGGATTATTCTAATATTATTCTAGTTGTGTAGTTTGGTATGGGAATATGTTGCTGAGTAATTGGGGGTCGAAATGCGTAGAAACTACGCGCAATGCATAGATATAGGCAGGTCTAGTTTATGTACAAAAAAAGTTAATGACGCATCATTTGCACTTCTAACGATTGCTCTATTCCCAATTAACCGATTTGCGCAACTATTTATCTAGATTGTATAGACATTTTTTTTTAATTCTTAATAAGATTCCATGTGAATACTCCTAAATCTAGATAATAAGCGTACAGATAGAAATTCTATTAAATCTGGTGAATAGGCGTTCATATAGAAATACTGCTAAATGTGGTTAATACGCATACATATAGAAATTCTGCTAAATCTGGTTAATAAATGTACATATAGCAATGCTGTTGAATCTTGTCTTCTACTCCACAGGATATAACTGAGTTAGGGTTTCTTACCAGTATGAGATCTAGACATGTGGCGGAAGTTTCAGTAAAGTGCGTTGGCTCATCTATGACTTGAGAAAGAGTGAACAAGTTCTCAATTGTCCTTACATTTTGATTCGATAAATCGATATATTTTTCGCTAAAGTCACCATTTATAATAATATCATTTAAACCAGTGTACATTTCTTTTTCTATAGAGTACTCTACGAGATTCAAAATGTAAAGCTTGTGAATTTGGAGGACGATAAAATATACCGAGCAGAATGGATTTAGATCTCAGAATAATTTCTATCCATTTAGGCATGGACATGCATACTACTTCCTTAAACGAAACACATGAAAAATGACAATAAAAGAAATGTGCCTTGAGTGCGTAGACAATCTTTAAATCTTGTACAAAAGAGAATTTATTGGGATCAGTTTTTTTCAATGATACTTTTAACAAGCCCCCAACTGCAATTCAATCGAACATTGCACATAAAGAGAATACATTTGACAAAAGAAAAAAAAAAAAAAGGAACGTCAATCAATTTTACATTTTTGCCAGGTAGTGTAATTTCGACGTTGATATCAATAATAGCTCCTCAGACTTGCATAGATTTCACACACTGGATGCTGTTCAAGCATAAAAAAGGTAGTTTCCATAGTGATTCACATCCTGACGACTACAATGATTATGATGAGGATGGTGACCAATCTCCTTTAAACACGTGGAAAGGGTATCGACTAGAGTATGGTGACAAGAGTACCTTGACATCTGACCCTTATACCCCAAAATCTATAGATGCAAGCCATCTACAAAGTTTGGTCAATAAACGTACTGTAGAACAAAATTTGTTTTGCAAATGCATTTTTCTGTGAAGCACAATGACCTTGTCCTTTGGCCTATTTATCCCCAAATCGATCGGCCTCATCCAGATTCTAAGTAAGGGCCCTCCACGAAAGTTTGGTCACTGTACGTGGTCTAGAAATAAAGTTATTGTAAATAACAAATAAGAAAAATAAAGAAAACATGTGTCTTCTTGCAGTCACAGTGACCTTAACATATGATCTTTTGACCCCAAAATCAAAAGGCTTCTTTCTAACCCAACGTGTAAGAATCCACTAACTTTGATGAAGGTATATTGTCCATCACTGAAACCATTTTTGTTCTTTCAGTTCCAGTGACCTTTAACTTTGAACCTTTTCCCCCAAAAGGATAGGCTTTTTTCATACCCCAAGTGCAAGCCATCCACAAAGATCCGTAACGGTTGTTGGTAGAAAACTTCAGTTATTATGCGGAAGTAATTTTTTTTATTTTTTTAGTCACAGAGACCTAGACTTTTTCACTCCGAAATAGACAGGGTTTTTCCTTACCCGATGGGCAAGCCATCCTAAACGTTTGGTAAGTGTAGAAGGTGGACAATTGGAGTTATTGTGCACAAACGAAATAGGTAACACACGGACGGACTGACAACATCATAACATAACAGACTCAACCTTATGGAGGGCGCATGATAAATATTCACTAATCAATCAATACATACGGAATTATTACCCTTTAAGATATTACATCTCTCAAGCATGACCTTGAATTGATGCAGTCCAAACAGTGAATGAGTTTCATCGCATACATTTATCTAACTTTCGACGATCACAGACCTTCATACATTTAGGTCAGAGTACTAGTGTGTACACAGTGGGGTTCAGTAAGCGATAGAGCTAAATTGTGTGAAATTAGTTCGAAAGAGGTACAGGGAATACAATAGTGAACAATTTCAATATAGAAAGGAACAAAGGATTATTATTAGCGTTGAAATATGTGGAGTATGAAAAACTAATTCATAATTTCTTGCTCTAAATGGATCGGTGAACAGAAAGATATTTAAACCGTCGTGTTGCACGGATTGTAAATTGTTTCAATATAGTAAATTACCTTTCATCAGCATTTTTTTCATGCGTGTGTGAGCAGGTATAGAAAGAAACGAACAAAAGAAAGATAATCTGGATTTATTTTTTCCATGGTGAATGTGATCGACAAGGATAAAGTACTCGTTCATCCCTGAAATGATCACTAAATGAAATACTACGCAAAGCATTATTCTTATAAAATTAGCACATCAGTCAACAACGATATTAAATGACGAGACGACAACAAACAGCAACGACAGCAATAAGAACAGGAATAATAATAATAATAATAATAATAATAATAATAATAATAATAATAATGTGGAGTGGAAGTAAGAAGAGAAGATGAGCTTGCTAATATTTACCGCGAAGTGCCGAGAAAGAGTTACCATAAATCTCTTTTCCAATTTTACATACACGACTCATTCTGTAGTTTTTGACATTTTACATAATTTTAAAGAAGTTAAAAAAAAACTATTTTCATTACAATTGCTGAAATAAAGATTACAGAGCTCAAACAGAATGCAAATTGGAAGCATTTATTTCACTCCGTCTGATTTCATAGGTCTGGAGTTTTTCCCATCTTATATGACATTCCAGATCATGATGATGAAAACTAAGAAATAGCATTTATGTACTTTCTTCTGTCTGGATGTTAAGGAATGATTTTTAACATTAATATCTTTATTAATCAGCTTGTACTGGAAATATGTACTGAATCCTAAATGTCACCCTTTCGTTCTAAGCCGTAAAAAAAACCGATTGTTACCGAGCACGGAGTTATAATATCCAGAAAAAGCGTGCATCATAATTTTAACGTGTACTGAGGATGATAATACAATTCCGAATTTGTGTCTCAAGCAATTATGTGCCATTGTAATTGAGCTTAAACTGTTACGAGGAATATACAAACAAAAGCATGTGTTCATGCAAGAAAATATAAACTCGCAGAAAGTCCAGCCGATATTTCGTCGTTCACATAAAAATTCGACCTAAAACTTCTGATTTAGCGCATTCTACAGGCTTAACTGTCGACCCACGTATCTTTCTCATATTTTTCTCCTTTCTTTTGTTGCTATCGCTTCTCCTATTTCTCTAAAAATGTCTAGGTCTCAAAAATCTATAGTCAGGTTTGTGCGGTGCAAAAAGGGAGCTTTAACACACAACAGCGTATGTACTCGGGACAAGATGAGCAGAAAATCAGGTATCTTTCTTTCGATCGACGGACAAATTTTGTACAAATTGAATACATTTAACTTTTTAAGTGCTAAGTTTTAACGATTCCAAAAAGAAACAAAGTTTGGAACTTTCAGATAGCAAAAAATAAAGCAAATCGAATTTTCATGTCATTAGGCTGAAAAATGCAGGTAGTGACTTTAAAAAGAATAAACGTTTTTAGCATAGAATTCAGGAAAATTGTATATTTTTCATGTATTCAATATGGCTAAAATTTTACATGTCTTTTCGATTTTTTCATGCGGGCATTTTTTAAATGTAAAAATCGGGGGGTTGTGTTTTTTTTATTTTTCTTTCTTTTTTTTTTAATGCGCTTTCTTTCTTGACTGTATTCCGTTCTTCTGTAAGACTCAACCTAGTTACCCCCCAGCGTACGTTTTCGAACAAAAAAAACGAGGTGATACAAATGATGACACAAGATGTCGGATCACATGACATAAAAGTCGGTAGTACTAGGGGAGGAGCAAATAAAAAAGGTATTTAATCCGGCGCGTCTATCAAAAGCTATAGAAGGTGTGGTTGTGTCTCTGTCTCAAATTTGATATCTTCATAGTAAAGGAAAAGATTAAGTCACTTCAATAAATTACATTCACTAATCACTCAAGTCTGCTTTGTCAGTCATGAAGGAATATTGTCTTTCCTTCGCCAGCTACGATTTCGTTCTGTAAATCTCTTCGCCTCTTTAAACCCATTCAATGACAAAAACAAAAGTTTTCAAAATTAAATATATAAAACTTAAATATGCCACTATCAATCGGTCTGTTGGCCTATATTACATAATGCATAACCTAGCCGTCATTCCAGCCATAACAGAGAAGACAGCGTTGTTGACACTCCAATATACACAGGCTTTTAAGGACTCTAGAGGGTTTTCACATTCAAATTTATAGGTACAAAAAAAAATGTAAGTAATTTTCAATCTAAAGGTCAACAAAATAGAATCGCATATTTTGAACATTGTATAGAACTCTAGCGTAACTTGTGTGAAGCTATATAATCAAGCTTTGCAGCAGTTGCCTATTTTATATTTCTCGTCGAATAAGCAACTGTTCCTATAATAATAGAAAAAAGGATTAGATAAAATATTCTGGAACCAGCTTCCATAAGTTCGTAGAAGATATAATACAAAGGACAACATTGGAGGATCAACTGATATTTGTCAAATAATTACTGTATTTTGTTCTTTTAAATAATGTATAGTTTCTCGAGATTCATATTTAATTTTGTAATTAACAGCAACTGTGCATATATATCGTACATCATAACACACACAGACACACACACACACACACACAAGCACACTCACATGCACACTCACATACATCTGAATGAGTTTATATTTTATGGTGGTAACAGTAAAGATTTATATGAATTTAGACTATTTGGTTCTGTGAAAGTGCGGCTTGGCTTAATAGTTAGACTTATGAAGCGACAAATCACAAAACAAAGAGAGCAAGCTGAGTATACGATGGTTTTCGCATAGACCCAGGCTTCTTACCAGAATGAATAGATGTCAGAAGGTGAAATGCAACAGTAATAGAAACATTGCTTACGATATTACACCAAAATTTGGGCAGAAAATCAGCTAATATACTAGATGGATGTTTGACAAAATAGAATATTTATCATTAAAAGTAGATAGATTTCGACCACACAGATGAAGCTTATGCATACATTTACATGAATGGGTAAAAGATGAAAAGCTTGTATAAATGAAGAAACAAAGGTAATAAATGTTTTATTTCTCTGTACAATCTGTGTTAACTTCACCCGCCATCAATGAAAACAGACCATTTAAATACAACATGTTGAGATATATAAACTGACTTCATAGTTGTCCTCTAAAATAAGAGGTGATTGGAAAATTCGAAAATTAATTCTACATGTCTCTAAATGTGCATAAAATAGTGGAAGATAGAGTTGCGAAGCACAACGCAGCTGGAAGAAATTATATAAGGCCCGTCAATATAACGGGGAAAGAAAAATTAAGACATGCTGACCTGCTATTGTGTTTGAATCTGGTAAACCCAAAGATGATAAAAACATAATATACCATTAAGTTGGTATCAAAGATATTTATCAAAATTTGTTTATTAACAGATAAACAAATATGAAAACAGAAAATAATTTAACATTCCAGAAAAAGTAAATGAACACAAAAGTGTATGTAATCAAGCAGACATTCGATTGGTATAATTCCTGAGAAAGTTTCAGTTGTAAAATTAAATAATTATCAACATCATTTAAAAGGTCTGTATATTATATAGTTCAATTTCGAAAGTATCATGAAACCGAAACATAATTGTCAGCAACAACCTGATATATTCTCGATAAAACAACCTAACATATTCCATCAGGGTTACGTATTTATATCAAAGCAGTACACAATAAATACACGCCAATAGTTTACAGAGGGGACAGACTGCATCTAAGTTTTGTTTTCTTAACAGAGAATTGTGTAAAAAAGGAAAACTTATGTTCCTTGACGTAGAAAAGCAAACCTATGTTTTTTTTACATAAGAAGATGAAATACATTTTAACTCGACAAACATATCATATATTTGAGATAGAAATAACCGAATACGAAGCGCGTGACCATTGTCACTTAAGGATACAGAAGAAATGCACTTTAATTTACAGATATCCAATTTATAAACCATTATTCGTTCACAACTTGTCTCTATTTTTGAAAGCAATTTATTTATCAAAACACTGGTAAAAATGATACATATTGAGTACAAATAATACCAAACAACGATGAGAAAATGCATTTAATTTAGAAAGGATTTCATATCTGATAAGTTCCACAAAGAATAAAAGGAAGTATTGGACAAAAGGACAATGACGTTTATTGAGAGTTTTAGATTCATGCAACTGACACACAACTGCTCTTGGGGATCTTGATGATTACTTTGTAATAAAAGATACGTTAATATTATGCAACGTCTTTGAAGAATCCAGGAATATCGGTATGCAAAACTATGCACTAGATTCTGCTCATTATTGCAGTGCGTCTTTATTAGCTCATGATGCATCATTAAAGACATGTATAGTGGAATTAGAGTGGTGAGCAGTCTATGGTATGGTCCTGTTAACTAAATCTGGAATACGTGGAGGAATTAGCATGATACTGAATACATATTCATAAGCAAATAATCGGTATTACTTGAACAAATATGTTAAACTATTAAAGTATGGTAAGTATGCTTAGTTAAGGTCAATATTATTCATCATGCATTTATATAATAAGAATATGTATGGTTCAGGATGTCTAAATACATGACGCTAAAAAAGAAAAGGAAAAGAAACACATTAAATGGGCAACTGAAGAAGAACATAAAATCGGAAATGGATGCAAGAAACATATTCAAGTGGACGAGATTTGTTGCAAATTAAAAGCTGGCCTTGATATATCATTTCACTTGCATGGCTATTTGAAAGGCTACCCATCAACTGCAGAACAATTAGTTTCAGACGTATATGATTTATCTCCTTTTGCAGAAGGAATTCGTTGACGATTACAAGACAAAAATAACAAACAAAAAAAACCAATCCCCCCCAAAAAAAAACACAAAAAAACAAACAAAAAACAATCAGAACAAAACAGTTGTGCACGTTAAAGAACAAAGAGAAAAGTGTTATTGACTACAGAAATTTAAAGCTTTATATATAAAGTTAGATTTAAATATGAAAAGGCATCTAGATTTGTTAATACCAATTTAAGGCAAAATGAAGCCAATGCTTTTGAAAAGGACTTAATCAAAATAAATGAATAAGGGTTTGCACAGAAAGCAAGTGAAAAAGTCTGTTAATGGCAACTTGGAACTATTTTAAATTAAATCGCTTTCAGCACGCGGCTTAATAGTCCCATAGAGAAAACATAAATTGTCGTATCAGACTAATTGCACAGTTGCCCTATCCAGATGAATTCTATACCATACAGCTTTAACATTTCTTTCTGACACTTCAATAATATTCGATTTCTTTTACTAACTCATTTTTATTTCGTTATCGTGTGTATCCTGAATATAATACAATTATTCGAATGAAATTATCAATATAACGCAGGCGCAATTATCGTCTTTTTTCCCATTTATCCTACAATTAACTCTGCGTTGTACGCCAAGCTCATGACACCTTTAAATGTATGATATTGATAGTGTAGACTACACAGAGCAGGACGTTTGTGTTATAGCAATGCTAGCGGTAACATATTTAAGAGGTTTATTAGGTGGTATAGTAGCTTGTTTCTAATTTGCTTTCTTAGGTTTGTTTTCCATAATGGAAATGTAATTATATGCTGCACCTTCTGTGCTATTATCTTTTGGACATGTTCCGGACATACTATTTACTTAAAAGTATTGGGAATATTTGGAGGTAAGGCTCCTTGCGTTACTGTGTAGTCAATCGTGAAATGAGTAAACAAAACTAGAATAATTAGCTTAATCTCACTCGATATCCATACTCCTTGGTACACCTATCGTAAACCTCAACATCTTCTTAAAAGCATGCTTTATGCGACTGTAAAAGCTGAGTATATTGATGCATCGTTAGTTGTGTTAATTATTGGCTGTTATTCAATGTTCATTTTTAGCAACACTGTTATAGATTTTGGTGAATAGGTCGGATAAAGTCTGGTTAATATTTTGCCGTTTGTCTGCTTCTGATTAACCTGATTGTTCATCTGGCACTTGTATCAACTTAGCTGGAGTTACTTTATCAACATTCTTAAAAAGACTAACTTTCCCTTCAAACCAAAGGAACAAGATACATAAAACAATTTTATCAGCATCGAACCAAACCAGTAACACATTTTGTTTTGAACTGTATGGATCTGTACTTCTGTCTTCAAGTGATGTTGGTTTTGCTATTTGGGTCTTTTTTATTGTCTTTAAATGATCAGCCTTGACTTTTTGCATTCTTCCAAACGATTTCTAAGTCGTCAACCAAGCTAACCTCTATTCGGACCTTTCTTTCTTCAGAAATAACATTTTGAAGGGTTTTTCAAAGCTTTAGATTCATCTTCCTTTTATCTTCGTTCCCTTCCCTTTATTTTACGAGGAAAGGTTTAAAGTTAGATCAACATGATTTCAAGCTGATGAAAAGGTTACATTTCTTAGTTGCAATTAAACATTTTAATAACAGAATTAATGCAAATATATGTCCTAACTGCCAGAAAGTTAAAGCAAATTAACTTACTTCTATAATCTTGTTCATGCTGCATATCTTACCAGAAAGCATACATAAACAATAAAAAGATTAAACTAGATAGGTCAAAAGAAAATACCGTAAAATGTTCATGAGACAAAAATACATGTTGATGAAACACACATAATAATTCACATTTACTTGCTTTAAAATTTAACTTACATCAGATGAAACATTAAAATAGATTTGTGTTCCATCAATGGATTTTTATCGTAGATGATTGAATTTCACAAAGCCAGAAGGTGTTGAAAGATTATAATCTTGGAGATTATTATGAAGATCGTTATATTGACTGCATTATTCCATGTGCTTCTTTAGAGTATTCTGACCAGGAGAAAAAAGGAAAATGTTTAAATGGTCAAATAGTATGAATGTGACAGCCAACGAAAACAGATTTAAAATGACAGAATACTATCAGTGGAAGAGCTAAAAGACCGCATTATAAAAGATGAAGTATTTAAAAGTGCTAAGTTTATGACAGTATTTTGTAAGTCGCGAAACTCCGACGCAAGCTCTCGTTAAGTCTGTTTCATCTCTTCTTTATTTTCCACGATGAGTTTCGCTGCATGAAAAACAGTTGCGCCTCAGTTTAAAGTTGATATGATAGCACTTGCCAGAGGTACACAAGCATCATTAGCAAAGAAACAAGTACACATAAACATTTATTAGGCAAGAATTGATATGTTTTCCTCTTTGTATTACTTTGCATAGGCCTGCTGTTCTCTTTTGTCTGTCTTAAATCATATATGTATAAAAGTGACCAAATCATTCCCAATGCAGACCTAGGCAAAGTAAGCTTGAATGATAAAAACCCTGTGAAATATCTAATTCTGTGTAATGTTATGTAATTATATTTTAATACTGTCCCTAAACTGTTGAAGTTATCAATTGGAATAAATCTGCTAAGTAAATATGTTACCACGACGTAAATTACCATATCTGACAAAGACTGGTTATTTTAGCAACGCCTGAATTGACAACGATTTCATATGACTTTTTATTTATTTTTCACCAATTTTATTCCATTTTTCTTTTAAGCTTTTGCCTCTTATCTCTTCGTATATTATATTTACACTAGATATGCCCCATTTGTGTTGGTATTCCTCGTGCTCGAGAGAAATGGCGATGCTGTTATTTTTATTTTCAGCCTGATTTTTGTCTTTGATAAAACCTATTCTTTATCCAACAGACTTTTCACCATTCATCCAACTGCAAAGTCTATGCCATTTAAGTAAGTAAAAACGGCCGGTATCTGTAGTCGTCTAACCGAATAGGTTGATCCATGGATTTCATCCGTTTCCTTTCTTTATTGAAATGAACAAGAGTAAAGTATATGGACCTGTGATAGGTATTATTTTACTCCTTGATTAATTGGTGTTAAGAAGAATTTGATCTCTTGAAGGTTTTTAGCTCCACCTTTACATGCAAATTTTGTTAATGCTGCTAGACCTATCCAGACCTAGAAAATTTTGCGCCATCGGGAGATCCTAGCGGACACCACCAGATCCAAAATGGACAAGGGACAAGGGAGAAAACAGTCCAAAAGCTACCTGAATGTCCCTCGCTACTACTTTTCAGCCACTGATCCAGGCGACTGTTACAAGTGTGGTTCAAAATGTCCAAGGATTGGTTTGCAAAACTATATCTCAAATGAATTGAAAAATGGAACATTTGAAGACCCAACTGGGGGAGCTAAGGACCCTGTGTACCGTCAAGGATGAGAAGCTAACATTCACGATTATTTAATTTACCTGCTATCTTGTCTGTGTGCGTGTGTTATGGAAAGTAATATTTGTATTGTTATAGCTATCATATTAGTTTTGCTTCTCCCATTCATTGTTTTCTAGAGAAATAAAGTCGAATTCTTTAACAATTTTTACCAATGAAAGATCTACTTTCATTTGTTTAATAATTTTTATATGGATCACAATCATACTTTTACAACTAGTGGAAAAAAATCCGAAAAAATAAGAGTATTCGTGTAAATAGGCGTATAAGGAAAATGAACGCACAGAAGCCTTCCAAACATTTTGCAGCAAATATCAGCGCATGTATTTTTATCAGACCTGTACTCCCCCCCCCCCCCGAATCCAATAGGTGTAGTTTTACAAACCCAGATGTGTAGTTTAGGACACTCATGTGTAGTCAAACTCCTGTGGAGAAATTTTATTTCGGGTGGAGGGTGAGGCAGGCATGTGAAAAATAGAAGTAGAAATTTCGGAAAAAAAGGATTATTTTCAAAATAGATTGAAAATAAGTCATATAAAACAAACACAAAATGATCATAATGCATTAATTCAATAAAGTCCAGATTAGAAAGGTTTTAATGTATGTTTACTGAAAAAAATATTTCAGGATGGATATAATATATACACTATTTACAAAGCGGATTTTTTTCAGTCCTTTTCATTGCATCCTTCTGGTTGGTGCTTAACCACAAGCAGAGCATCAAAAGTATCCTCACTCAGGCAGCCCTCTGATCAGTTCTATTCATTCTTGTTGAAAAAATTCTCTCACAGTGTGCGCTACTGTCAGGAAGACAAAGGATACCACACATGACTTATGACAGGCATTTGAATTGCTGGTGCTTTCTTCTTATTTTGGCCCACCTGTGATCCACTCGTGCAACATTTTCACAGTCTCTCAGATCTGTGGTCTGGTAAAGTAAAAACTGCTTAAGGATGGAACCGAAAAAAGCTGATAGTGGAATAAAGGCTGGAAATCTATTCATAAAAAGCTTTGACTTTCTAAAGAAACACTGGACTGCAAGTCAGGATCTGTAACCTGTATTGTCGATCATTAAAAGGCAGTTTTTCCATGTAATAGTCAGCAACAGCAGTGAAATAGTTGCTAACATTTAGGCAAAAAGTCTTTGATCATGGAATCACGGAGGTGGTTTTCTTCCTTCTTTTTAAGGAAATCCCTTGCAGTCTCCCAAATCACAAGGTCATAATCCTCCTTACGACTATAGAGCACTTTGTATTATACATCTTCCAAAGATTTGTACAGCATGCCAGAAGGGAACAGAAATTTAGCAAAAATTGACCCGATTAGCCCACACGGAATGCGGCGAAGAACATGGATTATTGGATCCTCTGCCTGGAAGGGAAGCAGGGCTTCATCAAAGACCTTGACAGTGTAGTTTAAAAACAATGTTGTCAGCCTGTTGGTTGGTTATTTCATAAAATTTAAGATGCCTTCCACCTTCGAAAGAGTATATTCGCCATTTTTGTTTGATGTTTTCTGTAACTTCTTATGTTTCTCTGCAAAAAAGACCTTTAAAGCATCCCAATTGTGCAGCAAGCGGGCCAAGCATCTTCCAATGCTTAGCCAGCGATTGCAAACATGTTTCAGCATATTTTTTTTTGCTCTATGTCACACATGTCCTCTAAAGCAGCAAATCCTGTTTTTCTTTTCGAACTCTTTTCAAAATAATGAAAGTTATTGGTGAGTACTGTATATACTAGTGGCAGATGCTCTGCTCCTTTCCTGGCCCCAATGTACACGAGATGCAGGCAACACCCAGCCATAATGACATGTGGCTGCATCTTTCTGACATGATCAATCACACCATTGACCTTTCCTGTCATCATTTGAGCATTGTCTGACCCCAGAGCATTGTCAATCAGGTTTAAGAGGTTAATGTCTTTTGCATATCCATCACATATTGCAATGGCAAAGAGCTCTGAATTGACTGCGCCAGATTCTGGATCAAAGGACGTCACAACAAGTGAAAACTGCTTGGAGTCAGCATCGTTGCTTCCGTCTGTCGATACAGTGAATGGCCCAGACTGCATGCTTCTTGCCAATGCTTCATTTGCACCTGCTGCCATTTCTTTAATAATGTCAGTAGCTTTGCTAACCCACACATCGTATCTAAAACGTCAATAGAAATAAAAACAAAAATAAACATAAGATGGAAAAACAAGAGCAAAAATTATTTAAAATAAATTTCAGTTCAATTTCTCGAGATCTTTATATTAAATCCTGCCTTCCTAGCACGAGATTAAGCAGCTGCAAAAAGTATAAGATATTGTTAATATAAACATGTGTACCAAATATGATTACATTTTAGATTTAAGCAAATGGTTTTCACGATAAATTGCGGAAACCAAAATGTTTACATCTGAAAAACAACAAACAGATGCAGTAGACATACCATTATACGACCCGTCAAAGACGGGCACATAAAACAAAATAAAAATAAATAAATAAACTGATAATCGTATCCACCAACTGACTAATTATAGTGAAACAAAATAAATTAAAAATATATTATTTGCTCTACGACTACCTAAAAAAAGTTATGAAAGTGTTTTAATATTTATATTCGTAAGATTATCTGAGAAAACAAAATATTTACTAACCTTGCGCAATATTTGAATCTGGAAACATGATTTTCACATTTTCGGTAAGAGCATCCGCAGCGGTTAGGAGAAGATTTAAGCTGGCAATCAGTCATTTGACACATTCTTGCCTCAGCACGAATTACACTTTGCTTATGGCTTTCAGCAGAATTAGTTCCAGCTGATTTTGAAAAAAGACTAGTCAAAGGCACAGTTTTTGATGATGAAGCCTTGTTCTTCTGGTTTAGTTTCGACCCCATGTGGCGTCGACAATAGTAGCGACAAATGTGGATGCATGAAAATTTGGTATTACATATCATGCAATGAACGTAAGATCCGAGTTTCGATTCCTTGAAACATGGCCACTCATCACTGTATTCCTTTTTGAATGTTTAAATAGCCAACTTCACTCGTTTTTTCGGCGGACTGTTATCCATAACAGCAACGATCTTCAAAATAGCAATATTCTTGGATGAAACAAAGACTGAAGCTATGACTCAAATGGACTGAGAAGCCACGAGGACCGGAAGTTATGGTTAACCAGAAACGGTCGAAATTAGGCTTTGCATTGTACGGTGTGCGGACCCGGGCAGCCCGGATTATTCTAATATTATTCTAGTTGTGTAGTTTGGTATGGGAATATGTTGCTGAGTAATTGGGGGTCGAAATGCGTAGAAACTACGCGCAATGCATAGATATAGGCAGGTCTAGTTTATGTACAAAAAAAGTTAATGACGCATCATTTGCACTTCTAACGATTGCTCTATTCCCAATTAACCGATTTGCGCAACTATTTATCTAGATTGTATAGACATTTTTTTTTAATTCTTAATAAGATTCCATGTGAATACTCCTAAATCTAGATAATAAGCGTACAGATAGAAATTCTATTAAATCTGGTGAATAGGCGTTCATATAGAAATACTGCTAAATGTGGTTAATACGCATACATATAGAAATTCTGCTAAATCTGGTTAATAAATGTACATATAGCAATGCTGTTGAATCTGGTTTATAAACGTACATATAAAAATTTACAAATAGCTATAGCATGAGTAATGGTATTATTTATAAGCACATATCGCAAATAAGTGCATACGACTTCCAACAATTTTAGTAGGGTGTTTACTCGTAAACACAAATCCCCTCACCAACAGGAGCACATTTTTAGTAGTCGGAAATATTCAGACTGGTATGGAGGTCTGATGCTTAGGCAATGACAGTTTAGTGCGCTACGCCGAGATATCCCACGAACACGTACTCAGGCTGGTCTGTACAAAACAAGAAGTCCTTATCAACTTGTTGTGAGTCAAAGTTAAAAAGAACTAAGCCATGATGATTGAAATATTACTGTTATATATAGTACTCATTAATATACGTAATATAATATATAGTATACCAAGTTCATAAGTTGGTCGAAACAAAGTTTGATTAATCAAGATGTAATAGGGTTAAATATACCAAGGATGTGACAAACTAATGTCCGCAAATATGGCCCTCAAGCGATAATTTAAGTCAAAGTAACCTAGGTTTAGTATGGTTGAGATGTATCTACATACCAATGTTCGTGAGTGCAGGTTGAAGAGGGTCCAATATGTTGAAGGGGTAACGAATGATGGACTGATATTACAAAAAGTCACTCAAAAGTAACAAGTGTGTCACAGTGATAGAGTTTTGATGTACATGAGATACTAATTTCAAGATTCATCCATGTACCAATTTTCGTAAGGAAAGGTGAAATAAGGTCAGAGATCTTGAGGGTGTAATGAACGGATAGCTGAAAATACAAATGTCTTTCGAGCGTAGAAATTGGGTCACATTGATCTTCTTTTATTACGAACTGAGTCACTTATTTACATGATAATTTTTATATGTATAAAAGAAATGGGTCAAATATATGGAAGATGTAACGTAAGAGTAGCTGAAAATACAACAGCCACTCAAACGTGAAAATTAGGTTACAGTGACCTAGTTTTGGTATTGGTGAGTTACTCTTCCAAGTCCAAATAAATCATATGTTAATAAAAAGCATCTTCCTAAACAAACATTCAGTGAATTTTTCTGTCATAGGCTATCTTGCATGTTTTATAGAGGCAGAACAGCAACATGTAATGGGTCACATTTTTCACTTCTGGGACATCCTCGGTGCCTGATTACTCACTGTGCAGTGTAAGCAAAAATATACAAAGAATTACACTATAATACTCATATTCTAAAGAATAAACAATTTCCGTTACATTAGTACCAAGAATGCCTAAATCTAAGCCATAGATCACCACAAAAAAGAGGAAAAATACTCAAAAATACTCAATAAATAGATAGAGACTATATTCGTTGGCACTGACCCGTAGATAATAATTGTGATCTGAGTCCTGGCGTAACGAACGGATAGCTGAAAACGCAAAAGCCACACATATGTTTAAAGAAAAGAAAGTAATTTTCGGAAGAATTGGGTTGCAAAAATTAATCTTACTACTAAGGTAGTATGTCTGACGAGATTATTAGTTAACTTTATGACAAAGAATAACACTTTGACTTCTATCAGCACAGTCAAATTAGTAAAGTACAACAAGCAATGAACTAGTTGACAACTAGTTCATCCTCATAAGACTTAATAACAAATGAGGTGCTAAAATATGCAAGTTCAGTTCTCATTATACCAATCATAAAACTCTTTAAAGAAGTTTTCGCAATTTGAATGTATTAAAAATCTTTAGGTTTTTGGTACTATTATCCCCTCCCGCACGCACACACACACGTGACTATTACACCATCCTCCACACCCCCACACCCCATCAACACAAGGTTCTTAATGACCCCTACACAACTTTCGTGGAATAAATATGACTTGTAATATTCATGAGTAAACTATTTACATCGGTCATAAATAACAGGTTATGTACCTATTTAGAGTAGAAACGCACGACTGTGGACAGTCAGATGGGCTTTCAGAAGGACGGAGGACAACTGACTATCGGTTAACTCTAAAAACCTTATTTGATATATATATATATATATATATATATATATATATATATATATATATATATATATATATATTTAAATAATGAAGAAATGGTTATATTTAGTCTTTATAGTTTATTGAAAACGTTAACGTACTAGATGTGGCAAATTCAACGTGGTTATTAGCAATATCCATCATACTTCCATTCATACTTATTTATTTCTGTTCTCACCACATATTCGAGCATTCAGTTACAATTATTATCTATGATAACACTACTTTAATTTAACAATCTTTCCTTCACACACTTATCTGAACATATTTTCTACAAATATACTTGCCTAAAAGAGGAACTACAAGAAGCCCAGAAATGGGTTATGAAGTATTGGAAGATAAACAAATAAGTTATACTTTTATATTGGACAATTTCGTCCTGCAATTCATTTGTACTTGTGTTTTTGCAACTGGGATATGTAAAATATCTAACTCAGTATCAATTTAAATTTCTCACTTTCTGAATGTGTAATTATTTGTGATAATGATTTCCTTTCCACAAAAATGCCATAGTAATCGGTGCTCATTTATGCACTGTAAATGAGGACACCATCAGTTTTACACTCATTCTTGTGTATATGTATGACAGGAGTAATGTCAAAAGATTTTACCTTTTCAAAATTGCATCGAATATTGCATCACTGAATGTTAGAGATATATGAGATTCAACAAATGTACAAAAATGTTCCTTTTGTTAAGAAAACAAAACCATAACATTGATTTTTTACAAGAGACACAAAAGTCCTGTTGATATTGACATAATATGACAGACACGCAAAACAAAAACAAAAACAGTTCTACTGGTGTTTGTAATCTCTTTTAAAATAATTTTGATTCTAAAGTTGACAAGATTTACAAAGAAGGTGTTTGAAGAGTGTTGGCTGTAAAACTTTCATTACGATAAATATGAGTAGTAATATGGGCCACCTGGAGGCACAGGAGGGTACAATCCCATAGGATTAACATTACGCCAGTGGGTTTAACATGCGGGGCCACTTGGGGGCACAACAGGGAATCCTATGTTAAAAATGCCCATAGGTTTAACATGTGGGGGCTCCAAAGGGGCACACTGGGAAATCCTGTTACATTTTAACATGACCATCCCGTTGTGCCCATACATGTTTTAGTTATAGGTTGTTTATATGTTGAAACATTTATCGGGCACAACGGGAATGGTAATCTTAAAATTTTGATTTACTATCCAACACATCGCTTTTTGATATACTAACCAGTACCTAGTTTTGGATATACTGTCGAACACAACATTTTTTGATATACTGTCCAGCACCCGCTTTTTCATATACTATCCAACACTCACCCGACTATCCAGTATCCGCCTTTTGCCATACTATCCAACACACCCAACTATCCAGCACCTAGTTTTTGATATACTATCCAGCAAACACCCTACTATGCACCGAACAGTGTAGGAGTATTCATATACACGCTACACCCACAAACACACTATCACACACAAGCAGGCAAGGGTAGGAGTGTTTATGCACACGCTTTACTTGCAAACATACTATCACACATAAGCAAGGGTTTCACATGTGGGTAATACTATAGGTACGCACGGGAAATGTAATGTTAACATTGCTAGATACTATCCAGCACCTACATTTTTAGTACTATCCAGCACACACTTTTACTTACTATCCAACACTAACTTTTTGAGTACTATCCAGCACCCACTTTATGATATACCATCCAACACACCACGTTTGGAATGCTATCTAGCTACCGTTTTTAATTACCAACACCTACTTTTTGATTACTATACAGCACCGACTTTTTGGTAACTATCCCACACCCATTTTATGATGTACTATCCAACACCCACTTTTTAATATACTATCCAAAACACTTTTTAATATACTATCCAAAACACTTTTTAATTACTATCCAACGCGCCACTTTTTGTGTAGTATCCAATACACCATGTTTATATACTAGCCAGCACCTGCTTTTTGATTACTATTCAACACACTTTTTGATATACTATCCAACACTCCCTTTTTAAGTACTATACAACACCCACATTTTTGCGTATTATTAAATACCCCCACTATACTATCCAACACGCCGTATGAAGTGATCGATACTTAGATGTTTGTACTAACAAACACAAGCATACCATCGCATAAGAGGGGCGTATGATGTAAGAAGAGAGGAATAAATATACACACTATCACACACAAGCAAGACAAGGGTAGGTAGTGTTTATAGACACACTATATCCACAGATATAAGATAGGGGTTTTTAAGTTTTAGTTGGATTTTAAACATAGACATAGACATACACAAACATACAACAGATAAAGTGGCAATGATTTGAATAGTATCTCTCTTTTCGAAGAGATTTTGGTGGCCCTAAAAAGGGCAGTTTGCTTTTTGCAGTCACCACTCTCCATTAGTGACCGCACCTACTAGGTTCGGCTTCACATTTAGCACATCTCCTACTCCCTCGTTCCCTACCCCAAGGATTAATGGATACAGGAAGGGAAAAATGAGGATGGTTAGCATCTCTTTCCCAGTCGTCCATTGGTGAAAAGAGGGTTTCAGGGTCCTGGTGTTGTTGCTGTTGGCATTGAAGGAACAGATTATCTTGTCACTTCTGTTTCTTCTCCTCTGCCAATTTTCGTTTTTCTTTCTCCGTTTTGTCCTCGAGCAAGAAAACTACTAACTATTTATATGTTATGAGATGGCCCATTCCATCTTGAAAGCTCTTGTATTGGGATGTAGTTCTATATCTTGCACTTCACCTAGAAGATTCTGCACAGACTCCAAGTGCACTAAAGTTTCGCGTAACCTGTCGCTCATATTCTGACTGCACATTCTTCTGACTGACAGATCAACAACGAATGGCCGTGAACGCACGCTTTATATGTGAGAAGCACGGACGTTAAGGAAAACATCCATCCGATTCGGTACACGAACGTGAAAGAAAACATTACAAATGTAAAGTAGATCGACAGAAAGAATGTGAAAGAGCATGTTCAAAACTGATTTTTTGTATAAAAACACAAGGCAACACCATTTATTTCCTACATCAACACTGTTTAATGAGACCGGCTAACCGAAACAGCAACTATGAGGGAGGACTGGGGACCGATGCTTCCTCTTTATTTACAAATACCAAAAACATTAAACATGAGCGTATTTACAAGGTTGATACCGTTGTGGAGTCAGACTTGACTTCGAATGATTTAATACACTGTCATTTTGCCATCGATGCACACTAAGTTTCTGAGCTAAAGAAAATAGATAACAATAATGTTCACAAAACCACCTTTCTAATTTATCATCGTTTCTAGAGTACTCACGATAACAACAAGTAACTAAATGTTCTAACGGAAATCCAATACTGCACTGATGAAGAAAATACACACAATATTGTCAACACATAATTTAATCTGATTCTTGTAATCTCACATTATTGAACTGAGTAGAGACAGCATTTCTTCTCATAAAGTCGATGATATCGTCTTGCAGAGGACGTAATCCATAAGAATCAAAATATTCCACACTGTGATCGTTGGGAAAGTAGACAGCTACCCAATCGATTCCTAGTCGATGACTGTCATCCGTGTTGATGACATAGACTTGAACGTCTTTAGCTTTTTGACGAAGAAGTTCATCGTTAGCACACACGAATAAATTCTAAGAAGCTGTTAGCACTGTGAGTCGGAAGGTAATGAATTTCCCAGGTAGTCATTTTTTTCGTAGGTAATGATAAGACATCAGTTCACACTTGACTTTTTCCTGGAAAATATCTGTTGCAAGAGAACTTGGATGCGTTTCTTCTTCAGAGAAGTCAATGGGGGTAAGGAATGGTCATGCAAGTCCTTATACCTTTTTTTCAAAATCGTCTCTTCTGAGATGAGAGTCCATGCACCTTCAGATGCTCTTCCAACTTGTATTTGGAACTCATCATACACATTTGTAGTGTTGTTTCTGACTAGGGTCATTGATTTAAGATGCTTAACAATGTTCCATGGCTAGGCCTGTGATTCTTTCAGCCAAGTCATGAGCAAAACAGGCGGCTAAATGTTCTTCTTCTTCTAGCCATCTTGACATCATGACTTTAGTTTTGTCTTCTTCACTTGTGGTCTGTTACTGTTGTTGTTCTGGACAGAAATCACCCTCGTCGCCTATTTCCATAGGTTTTATTTTTTCTAATAGTGTTATTTCCAGCGTATTGTCTAATTCTGCACAGAAGATGACATTCACTGTGTTCGCCAGAGCTACTGCAAAACGAAGTTCCTCACGAAGTTGGCCCGGTTTTATAGGGCGAAAATGTGTCCCATCGCTGCCTTGGTCTGGAGTGAAATCAAGTCCTCACAAAGCATATCCTTCTTCTATATAATCGTCGCACGAAATACTGTGCCTGCAGCTGGTACCTAAATGTCTTGTGGCTCCAAACAGTGTCAAGTAAGACCTCAAGTAATTGTTCTGGGCAAAGTTAGGTTCAAAAGATCTAGTACACAACGTCTTGCCATCTCGGGTGGCTTCTATCTTGGACACGTTGAAGTGTTGGAACTCAAAACGATTTTGATCGATGGCTCCGTTAAGGGCCGCTCTGCTTACGATGCTAATGAGCAAATGTTTTAGTAGCTGTCCTTGGAAAACATGATCTTCCATCTTGGATCGGAGTCCAGAGGCAATGGTGAAGGTTTTCACTTCCAATCGTCGTAGAGTATGCTTTGCTGTAGTTCTGCTCAGAGTTTGACTGATGTCGTTTCCCACTTTAGGTGAGACTTCCAAACGTCACACGTAAAGTCTGGCTTCTTCTATGTTCATTTTGTACTCGTTAGCATTAGCCATCAAATAGAACACGGTACTGCTTCCATTCAGTCTCAGGCGTACATCCATTCCATTCAATAAATACTTGTCTTGCAACCACGTGTCCCAATGTAAACGATCCATCATTAATAAACATCATCCTTGTTTGATTTTCTGTCGACGATTTTTATATCCAATATTGTGAAGATCGTCATCCGCAGTAAACTCTGTGTCGCTAAACTTGTCCAAAGTGTCAGGTTTCCATACCACGTCGGCATCCAGATGCGTGTTCTTGGCTTATTTTTCGTACGTCAAGAGATTTTCCAGGTACGCTCGGTAAGGGTAAGTGTCCATGCTGCTGCTGACTAGTTTGTTATTCAAGTATAAATCCACTTCGCTGAACAACAAATGCATGAAATAGTTAACGGGAGCCACTCTGGCATCGGCGCCTGGATTGCTGTTGTCCGTTTTAAGAACTTTGACTTTCAGGTACAAGTAACTGTTATTCAGATCGCTGTAATCTTCGGTTTGTCCTTTGATTTTAAATTCGATAGGTTCTGAGGTGGTCAAACACGTTACAGGATGAAATTCTACCCATTGGGATTCTTGCATCATCATAATTGTCGGTGGCATGGGAAAAAGATCGAGTTCTGACTTGGAACATTCACAAAAATCTCGGTGCTTCGTTTAACATTTTTCAGTTAGTAATCAAAAACGTCAAATTCTCTGTGACAGCTGCTGTTCTTATTCTTTTTCTGATCATGTCTATGAGATCTGAATGATTTCCGAAGTCTCTTTGTGCCTTGTCCTTGCTGTGGCGTAGAAGAGGAAGTAATGCCTTCGCTAGGAGTGCGAAGTGAATTTACAGGCTTGTCTCGGCACCCTAGGAGGGCTTTTCCAGTTTGAATCAACACATTGTTTCCTGCTTTCATCAGGGCTTCTTTAGGACTTTGTTGGTCGATTAGTACGACTTGGAGCAATTCTTTTCTTGCGTCAAAGCTGCATCTTTTAAAGCATGCAATCCTCGAGTGACCATAGATTTAAAGATGGGTGCTACCATAGGAAAATCTGAGTTTAACATATCTCCTAAACCATGTCCTCGTTGTAGAGCGACTCCTTGGTACTCATGATACATCGGTTACAATTCCCCTGAGAATCGTTTCGAAAATGCAGTTGCACGGTAACTTTTCCTTTCGAGAAAAAAATATTTCGTCCAAGATCTCCTTTTATATTAATATTGACACTGTCGAAATACCATTTACTGACAGGAAGATAATGAGGATGTACAAATTCTCGGTGAGCGTGATACGCGTTTCCTCCTTTATCGTAAGCAGCTATGGCAGAATTCACTTTGAAAGGAATGACTCTCGGCAGCGGAATAGCTGTGTTTCCTACGGCATTGTACTCAACGACATCTACGTACAAACTTCAAATTCAGTCCTTCATTTAATTCGATAGAATTGCGAAAATACTTCTTGAATCCATCATTGTTGTGAATGTCTTTTGACTGCGGTGCTATGTTCGTGTTTCTACACAAAATATCAAACAAATTGGAAGAAAATCTGATAGACAGCGTTTTACCGTCGGAAAATTAATTTTAAGACGATGAGAAATGGCACGGTATTCGATCAGTACACTTCGCCTAGTTTTCTGCAGTGCTTTGCCAAACCGATCGTTGAAAATAGGTGAAATCGTGATGTTAAATAAAACTGGTTATTCATAGTTCGATAGTTCTGATCTCCGAAGAGTCCCTCGTTGTCAATGGAAAATGATTTTCCAAATATGATTTCAGAAGAGAGCTGCTGACGTGATTGGAACAGCGGTGACTGACGTTGGCAACACTACAAATCAAAAATTGAAAATGACAATTCAAAATGAAAATTAAAATTGTAAATTAAAAAAGCCCCAAAGTTTAAAAGAATTGAAAATGAAAATCAAGAAATGAAACTTGAAAACCCAAAATTTGAAAATGAAAATTGAAAATGAAAAATGGACAATGACATCTGAAAATGAAAATTAAGAAAACAAAATTGAAAATTATAACTGAAAAAACCAAAGTTGACAAATGAAAACTGAAAATGAAAATTTGAAAATAAAAATTAAAAATTTAAAAGAATTGAAAAATGAAAAATTGCATGAAAATTAAAAAATTAAAATTAACCCCAAATGAAAATTTATGTGAAAATTAAAAAAATAAAATTGAAAATTAAAATTGAAAACAAAGTTGAACATTTTTATGAGAATGTGATTTTATTCCTCTTCTTTTACATCCTAACCTCTTGATTGAAAGTATATTTGTGTTTATAAATATAGTTTGTGTATATTTTACCCCTTTTCGTTGGCTTGTAAATGTTGGATAGTAGATAACTGGGTGTTGGTAGCTCCAACTGAATTGGATAGTAAGTGTGGGGCATTGGTCGCTCCAGCCGTGTGTTGATGATATAATGTGAGTGTTGGATAATAGATAACTAGATACTGAATGGTAATTCAGTGGGTGTTGGTCACTCCAAACGTCTTGTTGATGGTAAAGTGTGGGTGTTGGATATTATATAACTGAGTGACGGATAGTAAATAATTGGGTAATGGTCATTCCAAACGACGTGTTAGATAACTGGCTGTTGAATAGTTTATAACTGGGTGATGGACACTTGATAACAGCGTGTTGATGGTAAGGCTATATGCACTAGTACCACCCCACACCCACCAAAGAACAAACTGGTTCAATCTATTTATCTAATTACTGCATAGTTATGCCCATGGCATTTTTTTTCATTTTATTTAATATTTACCTCATCTTTATTCATGTACCTGTCGGGTATAAAAACAAAAAGTGTTACGAAAAATATAATGATATGACATATAGAGCTGAAACTCTTTTATTTAAAGGAAAACATGCTCAATTTATACATAATAATAATAATAATAATAATAATAATAATAATAATAATAATAATAGCAGTAGTAATAATACTAAAAAAACTACCTATTTTTTTCCTAGGCATTAGTGGAAACAAATATGGCGGGGGGTGGGGGTGGGGCTTACTTACCATAAAACATATCAAGCAAAAAGTATATTCAGACCAAAGTGAATTTTAACTACAAAATGTTGGCCCCTGTGACAAGGTACAAAGGATGACACAAGAATTTATGATATAAAACAAGAAGTACTATAATGAAGTCATAATAAGCAGAGTTATTTTTTTTAATCACTGTTCACAAACTATGTTTCAGTCTCCACCCCTAGAAGCCACATTTGATTGGGTGGAAGTCACAGGCATCGAGTATTATTACAGACTATGATTGCCAAAGTGAATGTGAATACTTACAAAAATATTAAAAAGGATCCACAAATAGATTTAATACAAGACTTTATGTCATATATAAGTTTGGTAAATGGTCTAGAAGTAAAGTAACACTGTGTGAACTAAACTAAACATGGAGATATGGATGGATGTCATATAGTCATATGCTGCTCCTCCCTCAACTGTACAAGAGTGACCTGCTGCTTCTTGCTTCTTTCAGTTATGTTAACATATACATTAAACACTACCTGTTTTCCTTAGTTGGCTATCTGAAATGTTTTTAAAAAAAATCAAAATATTCATTTTCCCAGCATGACCCAGATTTTCGGCTATCAAACACTTCAAATGGTGTCATAAAAGCCCGCAATCAATTCAGCTTCAAATTCCATCAACACCAAGATCTCACAGACATTGTGTTGTATGTAAAAGACCACATGGGCATCGTAATCACCTTGTTAATGTCCCAACCTGTCCCATAACCCAGTTTTTTGTAGAGTGGTATTTTTTTTTATAAATTCATATAGTAAATGTTGCAAATTCCATTTGGAAAGCTCTGCTTCACTAATGAAGCCCTACAATCTATCAATACAGCAAAAGAGTCTTAACACTTTTCAAGAAAAGAGATTGCATCACTTTTACAAAATGAGCGTGAACTAATTAGAATAAAATCGTATCTCAACTTTGATGTTCCTTCTTCCGTATCTGATAATGACTATCTTCACCTTACTGGTTTGAAAAGGGATCAATTCCAGGAACTGTCCTCTTTCCTGAATTCACTACGTAATATTCCTGGCATATCTCCACCCACATGCCTGGATGTTTTTCTGACAAAACTGCGGGTAGGCCTTCCAAACACTATTTTATCCACAATTTTCCATCTAACAACATCACAAGTGCAATGCATAATTCAAACAGTACGGGAGTCCCTTATGGTTTCCTTTGTTGGGCAACATCTGGGTTTTTAACACATCACACATCGTGTGTTCTCATCTGTGAACACCACTCCGACTGCAAAAGAATTATTTACTACTGGAAACAACGAGACAGTCCTTGTCCTTGATCTCACACACACACACACACACACACACACACACACACACACACATATATATATATATATATATATATATATATATATATATATATATATATATATATATATATATATATATATATATATATATATATCTATATATATATATGAGCTCTGTTTATAACTTCCAACGACGTTCCCACAGTTTACAAATAAATCGACCGTTAGTTAATCCCATAATGGTTGTGGGAACTGATGATTATAGTTTAACTGTTTTAGGTCCATATTTAGCTGATCATTATAATAACGATGCAAGCATCACTAAATACATTGCAAGAACAAATGCTGAAGACATTACAAGTTAGTTACAGGAAGGTGACGTTTTTGTTGTAGACAGAAGGTTCCGTGACTGTTGATTTCCTACAGGAACAGGGATTTAAAGTTGAAATGCCAGTTTTTCATCAAAAAGGACAGAGGCAGCATTCACCAGGAGATGCCAACATTTCTACACTGGTGACAAAAGTATGCTGAGTAGTGGAGAATGTTAACCCGCGAATAAAATAATGGAAGTTTTTTGACAAAGTAGTGTTCCTCATATTGGGGACTTCCTTCGAATCGTTTGTGCATTAATGAATAAATTTCGACTACCACTGGCCAACATGTATCCGTCAACAGCTGAGATTGCAAGAAAGATGCTTGAAAAGGAAAAGGAACCAAACTGGGTTCAAATCCTGGTTGAAGACAACAACTTGCTGAATAAGCGCAAAGTCTACTTCGAGATGGATGCATCCACTGGTAAACTGAATGAATTCCCCAGGCTATCAGTTGATTACCTGCGTGACATCACTATGGGCATCTATCAAGTTAAACAGGCTCCAACTATACCAGTGAACATCTCACAGATGAGGGGCACTGTGAGGTCATGGCATGCCTGGATTTTCCTAGTCCGCTACATGCAAATATCCAGTCTCGGCACTCCAAAATTAAAACCCATTCACCGTGGATCCAATACAAGCCAAACGATTCCCCGGACTCCATCAAACGATGGTATTGTAACGGCAAGGTTGGTGCTCGGGTTGTTGGGTGTTGTGCCCATGTATCTAGTGTCCTATGGTTTCTGGGCTGCAAAGATGGGTAAATGATGAGTGGACAAAGAAAACGTCACTAACTTGTTATCTTAAGGACGCATCATCTATTTAAGAATCTGAATATGACAACAACGGGGAATCAGTTGAGGAGTGATTTATACACCGCGACCCCTAACTTCATCAGTAGTCCTCTAGCTCCTTGTATGTTCATGCGACAAATGATTTTGTATAATTTGTATAGTCATTCATAACATGATGTTTCTATGATTATGGCATATCATTTGTGTGATACTGAGAAAGAGGCAGAGAATGATAATACCACATTCAAATGAATACGCATAGCTATGTTTTTGGACTTGCTCTTGAATTAGTTTGACTTTCTATGTCCATATTTGACCAATTAGTTTTTTCCCGATACTTTTTATTATTTTCAGACATTGCTGACTGTGCAGCCGTGGCCAGTTATGTCAAAAAGTAATAAAATAGTATAGCCTATAGGTCTTGCTGACTGGTTATACATGAAAGTTTCTTATGACGTGCTGCCCATACAGTAAACTTTTGGAACAGTGTTACTGTGTAGTTTTTGGCTACCGCCCCCATGTCTCTAGTAGGGGTCAACGGTCAAATACACAAAATTGCAATTACAGTAACAGTTGCTCTCCCCAACTGTATTTACAGACAGCAGGAGTTTATGACCCCTGGGTTATGTTGTGGGTGGGTGGGTGGGGGTGTTACAAGCACCAGGATTTGCAATTAGTTGTTGTCAACTGCTACCGTTATGTACCATCTGCTTATTCGTTGCATCTCTTTTTAAGTTAGCAGATGCTTCGTCATAATTAGATCAAACTGGATAGTTTTCATTTTAACACTTCTCATAACCTCCGGTTATTTACAAATCCTTCCAGCGAGATATTCTTACGGTTGTTGCGTAGGAATACAGGCATACATGTGAAATCAGACCACAATTAATACTTCCGCTTCAGTCACGAATGTAGTCCGAGTATATTTTTAGATCATTTTTCCTCTCTCATTTTGGTGATGTATGCATTAGATTTAGTCATTCTTAGTATTTATTTAAAGAAAATTGGTTAATGTTTAGAATATGAGCATTATAGTGTGGTTGTCTGTGTGTATTTTGGCGAGAGTGCACAGTGAGTAATGATGCATTGGTGCTGATCCGGAAGTGAAATCTGTGACTCGTTGCACGTTGCTTTGTTTACAGTCCAGCCATTCATAAGAATGCCGGTTAACCTATGATAAGAACATCAGCTTGAGTTTATCTTTGAAGATACTTTACAGCAACATATGATTTATTATGATTTGGACACAGTGGAAAGTTCAGTACGGACAAACAAATGTAGGGACTATATAGGAAAATTAATTGTGGTCTTAGTCCATGTAGGCCTACAATAGTGCACATGTATGGTCTACATAACTCAATTTGCACAAAATTTGCTTTCGAAACATGTCAAATTATAATAGTCAATGTAATAAGGTGACTAGCTTAACTATTAATCGTATATATAACACTATTTTATTGGTTCAAACGTTTCAGTACATGTTATTGAATTTTGACAATGCCCCATTGAGGCCCCAATTTTGAGTCCATTCAATGAATTAAATATACGTGTGTGTACACGTGTTTGTGTGAGAGAGATAGAGAGAGATAGAGAGAGTATAGTCTTTGCATAATTATTCTAAGGACAGAAAGGGTACAAAATACTTACCATGACTCACTTTTAATTCAAGCTCACGTATGCACTTCCTCCAAACGGGGTTCCTTGCAAGTTGCATTCATCTGTTACACGTCCTATAGAACCCCGAATTGTGTACAATGTAAATCACTGTCACTGCAGACTATGTAAATGCTGCTAAATGACATTATAAAATGAATTGCAAAATGAGTTTTGCCATTTGCTCATTTGGGGTATAAGTGGCCAAAAAACTTGTACATCCTCTCGCATCACAGACAACTGTATCGTCGGCATCCTTCAGTCTCGGAAGACTATGGAGTTGCACTCTGTATGTATATTCAGCAACTATGACAGTATTCCCACGCTGGTTTAAAAATAGACACACAAGGTCTATCCAGTTCAATATCTATAGTCTGTTTCTTTCCTCTGACTTTACTGTTCTCTTGTGATATCATATCACCTTCCGCGATTTAGTTGTTTTGAATAAGTTGTGATTTACCTTTTAATTGTACATGAGAGAGAGAGAGAGAGAGAGAGAGAGAAAAGGATGTTTGTATTGGAAGACAAAAAATATAAATATATTGAACTACAGGTATAGACATATCACCAGACATATATGTCTAATGTATATATATATATATATATATATATATATATATATATATATATATATATATATATATATATTGCGATCACTTTCCAAGATTGCAAAGAATACGTAAGAGAGAGAGAGAGAGAGAGAGAGAGAGAGAGAGAGAGAGAGAGAGAGAGAGAGACACACACACACACATAATTAAGCGACTGCCTTGTTGTTGGCAGCATTGATGATTGTGTTAAAGCTAATAATAGTCCTTTTCGGTGTTGTTCATACTTTGAAGGGGAACTTACAATGCATTGATTAACTTATAAGAGTTTGAATAAGTTGTGATTAACATTTTGTACATGAGAGAGAGAGAGAGAGAGATTTGATGGGGGTGGGGTGGGGGTTCTATTGCGCGTGGCGGATGTATGCACAAGAGTCCAATTGTATTGCTTCTGAAACCTATTTTACATTTCTCACAAGTTCATTAAAAGTTCTGAATCAAAATATGTTTCTTTCTTATTCATGTCCATATTCTGTCTTTGATAAAGAATAAAGTTACCCCAACAGTGGCGTAACTTTAAATTATTTCCCCCCCCCCCCGCAAACATTTAGTGTCGGCCCCCTATCAAATTAATGTAAAGCGGGATTTTTGGGGTCCCCTCGTTGCGCCCCTCCCCCTCCCGGGGGCGGTAGCTTCGCCACTGGTTACCAATTCTGTCAGGAGTAGATTTTACTCTTTTTTGTTGTTCTTTTTATTTTATATAAAAAGGTCTCAGAAAATCTGTGTTACGGTATGTAACAGCTTTTTGAAACTATTAATTTTTAGTTGGAGATAACATATCAAATATTGCTTGTCCTAATGAGAATAAAGTTACTCCTAATATTTGATGATCTTAGTCACAGGTTTGGAATTTCCAGAAGTTTAGCATGCAAGATTTGCAATTCTTGGATTCCAATCTTAGCAAATAAGTTGAAATCACCGATAATAAGGCTTCCAAGAAAAATAATTAGAGACTGTTGTCCGGAATCATTCAGAGAAAACTATCCCCGCACTACGTGTCTTATTGATTGTGTAGAAACATTCATTCAAAGGCACACTAATCTAAAAAAAAGTACGGGTGACACTTATAGCAATTATAAATCGCACAACACTGCCAAATATATCGTAGGAATATCTCC
This sequence comes from Margaritifera margaritifera, assembly GCA_029931535.1. NCBI lineage: Eukaryota > Metazoa > Mollusca > Bivalvia > Unionida > Margaritiferidae > Margaritifera > Margaritifera margaritifera. The sequence continues at coordinate 5,299,585 of JAQPZY010001658.1, read as the reverse complement.
ACATGGGCAAATTATGTTTATTACAAGGGCATCTGGTGGACGGGCAAGTGATATATTCATAGTTGAAAAAAGAGGATATTTAAATTACCTTCTCCCTGGAGATGAAATCATGGCAGACCGTGGTTTTACAATAGATGATTTGCTTTTTCCAAGGAGAGTAAGACTTAACATTCCTGCATTCAATAAATGCAAGCCACAACTTAGTGTCAAAGATGTTGTATCCACAAGACGGATTGCACAGGTTCGCATACATGTAGAAAGAGCTATCAGGAAACTGAAAGTTTTCAAAATATTAAGCAGCACAGTTCTAGTGGCTTCCCTTAAACTCTTTGATGCCATTTTGGTTGTGTTTGCAGCACATGCGAATTTAACAGCTGACCCGATACCAGATACTGATAAAAGTGATTGAGACTCCATGTTTAATACAATATTGTGCGTACACCTTCTTGATCTATTTTGTGGTGGAATGAAATACACATCTACAATGTAGTTTTCAGCAATTTGTAAATTTTATTGTGGTGACAGATTTTGTGTGGTTTTTGTTTGTTTGGTGTTTTTATGCCACTTTTAGCAATTCCTCAGCTACATCATAGCGACCAGCTTGTCCGGTGTATCCACAGGGACCCAACCAGCTTCAGCAAGAAACTCATAATTTTGTTTTCTTACGACTTAATTTGTTTACTTGAATAAAGGTGAAACTTGAACGAACTCTTACATAAAATGACTAAATTTAAATAAATAACACATTCATTAACATCATAACATGATTAGCAAATCAGAATTAACTTAAAATTATAATTGTATAAACTTAAAGTCACAGACGCATAAATGTTTTGAAAGTCTTACTGAACACTAGAGGTTTTCTTCAATTTCATCAACTATGCGTGACATCATTTTCTCCGCATAAAATATACGTAGTCTTGTAACATGGCCATTTACATAATTTTCATCATACTTTACATCCACAAACTTGTGGTCATCTGCACTAAGCCATACAAAAAGCTTACATTCTTACGTCTAGTGCAAACCATTGTCAACTGTATTTCATATAGAACTCTTAATTCCATTTCTTCTTGAGAATCAGACTGTCATTGCCACTCTTTTTGGACAGCATACTTCTTGTTTCAACAAAGGTTCATCCAACGTTGTCCAGCTAGTAGGCACTGAACTTTTAATTTCAAGCAGCGTGTCTTCATTTAAAAATTCATCTGGGCTCGCTGAAAACCAGTTTTTGTTTTCTGCACAGAAACATACATTCATATTTTGAATAACAGAATATCCATTAGAAATTAAATATTGTTTTGTTGCCACTTGACTTTGAAGTCCATGGTTTGTGAATTTATTTCCTATAAATCTGGAGTGTAAATGTTCTCTTATAAAATTTATGGAATCAGTGGAATCCTTGCAGTAATCCTGATTTTCCTTGCCTCTTTCTATAGGGTACTTTTACTTTGCGTTATTGTATCATTTTGCAACATTGCCACTTTGAAAGTAATTGTATCTTTGTAACTTTTTTAGTTTTTTATTTCGCCTTCATTGACCGCTTTTGACGAAACTAAATAATTGTAAATGTCACCATACATCACATTTCGGCCGATTTCTCATGTCGTCGATCCATTTCGTTGCTTTATAAAATTAGGGGGAATTGAACGTTTAACTTCTTTAGTCATTGTTGGTAATTTCATTGACTATTTTTACGCACTGATTAAATTTGTTTACAATCTATATCACTACTGATATGACAGACGCTACTCTTACGGACCTAGCAAGCAATATCAAATGGCGATAATTAAAAGAAAACCAACAAACAACATGTCCATAGATTTAAGATACCACACTCTAACCACACATCCTATTGAAATGTTCCATTTTTATCCTAACACTAAATATTATGATGCTTTTATTCTGTTCATTTGATTACATTTCTGACAAGAATGACTTTATTTTTATGACCTATTGGAAAATGCATATGTGTGAATATTCAGAGTTTTAGAAAACTGATGGTCCATAGTTTTTTACGGTATATAGGATGCACAGACTTGAAAGATATGAGGTCAAAGACTATCATTTGAACGTTTAGCATGCACAGGAGTGATTTATACAGAGATCTGCTTCAGTGTTTTTTTGTTGAGAATGACTAATTGCTAATTCGACTGATCTGAAGTAGTATAAATATCGTAATAATATTGAAACAATATTGTTAAAAGTGGAAACTTTAGGCTCATGACCACATCACTAGCGTGGTAGGAAGTATATCTGTGGGAACAACACAGGTATGAGTTGGAAAATTATCAGAACTCTTTGCAATGTATATATTAAGTATTTTCAACTTTCCATTTTCTGAAATTTTTTTTATGTCTAATGTTTATTTTGGACAGTTAAGGTTTTACTGTATATCAAATTAGGTACTCAAGAAGTGATTTGCTAGGGCTGGGTGCAGCATTTTATGTTTGACAGAAAGAACATGAGATTTGGGATTACAATTGTTTGCTTCCGAATACTATGTAGGCAAACATTTGAGGTAAATTGTCAACTTAGATTAGCAAGGTGGTGTCTATTGTATTTATCTGAAAAACTAACATTTTAGTAACAAAAAGTATGTTTCTTTCTGAATAGAATATGAGCACATAAACACAAATTTCAATCTAAAATGAACATATTTTCCTGTTCAAGCATGTTTTCAGAATATTAAAATGCTGTTTTATCACAGTGATATAACGAACTACAGTATACTATAAATAAAATAGGAAACATACTTAATATAAGGACTTATTAGCAATTGTATGCATTGTTTGCAGATATAGAAGATTGTGGTTTTTCAACTGCATATTATTGGGGCTTTTAACTGCAGAGTAATTAACTTCATCCACCTGGAGTAAACTATCTTTCCTGTATCCATCTTCAGGCTTACTTTATCATTCCTTATTTTCAGCTGATGTATACAAAGTGTTCATACTAACATTGTCTGAGGTGTTTTAACAGCGACTGGCCAAACTGGGGTACATTCCTGGAACTTTTACTGCCAAGCATGTGAAGGAGATTCTAGGTAATTCACCAGTGTTACAATATGAGTAGCATTTGGAAGTGTAATTGGTACCATACAAATTATATATGCCATAATTGGCGCAATGTTTGTCCATGTCTAATACATGCACGAAATAGATCCCTGACATTAGTTATGATCCACTACAAACCTTGCCTTATTGCCTGATTTTATGTTTCTCTCGCTGTGAAAGATTGGTTGGTTTTCAGTTCTTCCATGTTTGTTAATACATATTCAAACCTATAGACTGCTGTAAAGTGTTGAAGATAGTCACATAATGGTTTTCCCTAAAATTGAAGATGAAAAACAATGTAGAGTATATGCATAATGTGGCAGGGCATGGATTAACTCTACCATTATTTACATGGTGGAAGATATGTTGATCCCAGCATGACCCGATCCAGTGGTGCAAGTAGAGTTTTACTCTTGCCGGTACGGATCCCTTCTTTTCGGTGCAGCTTACCTAACCGCAACGGCTTACTTGCACCACTGACCTGATCCTACAGCTGTTTGATTTACCATCATAGGCATTAACCTTTCAATTACTTAAACATACTATGTAAAGGATGGAAATATCAAAGAGTAGCGTTCACAGTAAGAAAATTTAGTGTCAAATAAATAAGCATGCCCATTTATGTCAGAATGTTAATCTAATTATCTTGTGCTATGTGATTCATGTGGATCAGTAAATGTGTAAACAGGTGAATGTTGATAACTGTGTTTCTTCTGACAAAGATACGCACTGTTGACACTTATTAAAATGTGTAAGAAAAGGATGACAACCGTAGCATATTTAACTATCAGATGTCCCTAATAATGACTGAACTATTATGTATACACAGAGGTTTTGTACCAGCATAACCATTACAACCAAGGACATAAAATTGCTTTGGCCTAAAGTAGTAGGAAAAGTCTCAAAGCCCAAGAAAATTTCAAATTTAAGTCGTTAGATCCGAAGATGAACAAACGCTACTTCAGCTCCACCAAGCAGAGAAAAGTTACTTTAGTTTAAGAAATATGCCTTAATTTACATCGTGTCATTAGTCCTACAGATTGTCTTTCACTGTCTGGAAGATGTTGGATTATAAAAAATATCAACTGCTTTGTCGAAGAATCTGGGCATTTAATGTTTTGCCATATGGTGATCTTGTCAGTATCAGTATGTGTGTATCCATGATTTCTGAGCATAAACAACTTTAAAATCCTCTGAAATTGCATTCTTAACGAGCCATATTTTTCTACATGGGAAATGTTTACTTCCTTGATTGAGAGTGTGAGTTTTAGAAAGAAGTGGGAGTTAAGATATATTTGACAAAGGAATTTGCCATCACAGAATGATGTTAATCATGATGCTGTATGTGACGGAATTGTGTGGTTTATATCAATATGTATATGTGATCAAAAATGTATTCGGGTTTCGTTTCCGACTAGAGCGTTACTCGGGGGTTGTTTATTTTTTCGGCTCTATTTATTTTGAAATACTGAGCGCGATCCACCCCATCCTGCACGTGCAAATTGCCTGCAGTGAAAACTTACGTACCTAGCTGCTGCGCATATCTAGAGTACATATAGAGCGAATTCTCTATAAACAAATTACACTACGACGAGTCTTGTCAGAAAGCTTACCTCTTTACGGGAGCAAAACTTCAGCTGTAGAGGTATGTGAAATTTAAGATTGTATTCTTTATCACTATTCGTTTTATATGACATAATTGTTTCATATATTAGATGTTTTAGAATTTATTCTAAATTCTACAGAGAGTCAATACCTAGGTCATACAACGCCATGATATTAGAAATAATATAGGCTGGTTCAAGTTAGCTATTTGTTGTAACTGAACAGACGGGTATTATTTAATTATACGCGGCATGCATTGAATGATTAATGTAATGTGTAACGAGACGTAATTCATGTGCGCGCATGCGCAACATATATCAATACAAAAGTACTAACCGCGTCATATGTACTACACGGTTTAGTTGTTATACTTTTAGCTGTTCCTTATGTATGGTTTGGTGGTGTGAAGTCACAGAACTCTGTGTGGTTTCGTGTGACGTGTACGCTGTGTCTGGTGACGTTGTTTCGGAAGAGTGTACTGGTTTTCTCGATGCGAGGGACCAAGGCTTCTCGACCAACGGGTCTGTGTTAATGTGAAGGCTCTCGAGGGATCCTTCAACAGACTGGGAGGGGTGGACCATGCGTGGTGGCTCCTTGACCATGGACTAGAGAGGGTGGAACCGTAGATACATCTTGGTCGTCAAACGGGCGCCACGATAGTTATATTTATTGCGTGTTCCATTTTATTGCTATCTCAATATTGCTATCTGTGCAAAATTACAGTCATTCCCATTTCAATATCGCTATATGTGTGATAGATTCATAATTTCATGCATTCCCATTTCATGTTCGTTATATGAACGATATATTCATAAATTCATACATATTCCAATATCGCTTGATGAATTGATAAATTGATGAGTATCATATTGATAAGTGCATAAATCCCATGCTTTGGTCACCCTTGGTACTTAATAAGACCTTGTTTATATTGGGGTGTAGATCATATACTCTTATTTGTTGATTGGTGATAGGATGCTATTCACGTTTGTTTAAAATTCCATTCGTTAAATTCATCTTTGATTTTTCTCGTTGAGTTACTTGTTGTTGATAGTTCCATGTTAGGAACTTTATGATTTTCCTTATCTTTTTATTATAATGGTGTCAGATTTGTTCATCTTTAAATTGCGTTTATAAATAAACATCTTATTAACGCAGTTGCTTTTGGTGTCTTCACTAATCCAGTCCCAACCCGGCTTCATCCTGTGACACTGTAAACTTTCTATTCTTGTTCAGATAAATCAAAATTTAGATTCATCAATATTTGACTGACTAGATTTATAGTTATTTAATATTTCTGCATCTGTAATTATTTGGAAAGTTTCTAAAGAAAGTCAGTAATTTAGTATAAAAGAGATGTTCAGGGATATATTAAGGGGAGGGATAATGTGTACAGTTGGTTATTTTGATTGGTTCATACTTTTGTATGTGTTCATGGTTCTCGGGCAAACAAATGTTTTCTCCCTTTGTTTCACATTTTCTCATGAAATCATCAATATCTTTATATTTGGAAATATCTTGCTACGAACAGGATCCTCTATTTCGCATATGTAAATGTTTGGAAAGTTTCTAAAGAAAGTCAGAACTTTGGTATAAAAAGCCATTTCAAGGATATCTTAAATGGAGCCAATTTAATGTATAACTTGCACAGTTGGTTATTTTGATTAGTTCATAATTTTACATTTGTGCATGGTTCTCAGGTAAACAAATGTTTTCTCCCTTTGTTTCACATTTTCTCCTGAAATCACCAATATGTTTAAATTTGGAGATGTCATCAGATTTGAGGACATCCTCAAAAGTGTATTATTTACCACATTGCAAAAAAAGATAGCTACACTGTCTCAATGCAGGAATAGTAACCGAAAAGGTGCTGGTTCAAATCTTACCATATGAACAGCCTGGGTTGTGACTGTGGGGTGTCCTTGGGTAAAGTACTCTATTTTAATTGTCTTGGTGCTAAATAACATACTTGTGTTTCCGTGCAATAAAACACCAAACCAAGCCGATCTCAAATATAAACAGAAGTTAACAGCAAATCTTGTGACTTTATGGAAAAAGTTGTTAAAAAAGGCTCAAATGAATATTTGTTAATTTGCCAGCATTTTTATTTTGCAGATATAACTTTATTAAATACTGTATCGTGTTCCTTTTTGCTTTGTTTTTTTTTACACATGCAGTTAATTTTTTACTGTATGAATATTAAAAGAAAAATTAATTTTGGCCGATTCCTAAATAGAAATACAGCAAAACATAATATCTCAAACATTCATCACCTACATTTTAGGCATTCGTCAAACGACTAACTCAGTTCTTATGTAACATACTTTTTCTTGTCTGGGAAAACTCAAAACAACAACGAAATAAAACCAAAAATGTGGACATGTGGTGTAGTCAATTTTTAGAGTTATACTATAGTTATCAAATCTAAATCAGTAAGCAATGTTCTCTGTACAAAATATTAAGGAACAAAATAATAATGATTTTGTTGATTGATGGTGTATGAAACATTTGGGGATTCAACATATATCAAGATAGTATTGTTGTGTACATATTTCATTAGTTATATTTCCTGTCAATTTGTCTGCATTTGAAATCATTCTACAAGCTCTATACATAATTGAGGGCACCGTGTTCAAAATTTGTATGATTGTATCTTTGAAAGCATGGAAGCAGTATTTTTTCTCTGAATAGTCCATGTGGCCTACTTTGTAAATTTTTTTAACCGTGGAAAGGTGGATTTATTTGTAGGGAAGAGCTTTGCAATACAATTGTGCCAAAAACGTTTCAGAAGTGGAAGCTTTGAAGTTTCTTCTTCCAATATATTACCCGATCATAATACCTTAGATATGCGACCACTACCTCGCTAATCCGGCCCTCCCAAGCTAGTTTTACTAATGAAACTGTAAAAGTAAATCTGCCCACATAGGTTGGGCCAGACAAGAATGATCTCTACATGGATAGAGGAATTGGCGCTAAATTTCGTCCATACTTCAGATACTACTTCTGCTCGTGATAGAAAGCATGCTTTTGCAGACATCGCAAATCCATTTTCATTTTGTGCCTTTTTCATTCTGAAGAGCTTTCTCACACAGGAGATTATACTCTATGCATTATTTCTGCGTATTTCTTCCTTTATTCTATCCAAGACGATTCTCACTCTGTTGGTCCATCTTCGTTCTGCAAGATACATGTCAGGACCATATTGTTTAACCTGCCCTGTGATCAGTAGTACGCTTATTCAAATAATTTGTACTCAGTATAGTATATTCATAGTATATGAATTCTTCACGAATTGTCTAGTATTACATACCGTAAGATCATTTATGTAATTAATGTGGACATTTATGTTGGTCATTAGTGTCATCTTCACAGAACATTCACGCGAACTTGACTGGTTTGACCAGTATAAGCTTCCATTTGCTGTCTGCATTAATTGTGTCAGTGGGAAAGATAAGTTCTCTGACTGTAAAGACTTCAGGCTGGTTGAGTATAACCATGCTACATGCCTGAAATGTATGGGGTGCGATTAGAGTCACACATGTGACATTTGTACATGTTGAACAGAAAATCAATGGATGCCAGTCTTGGCCAGACAGTGCAGCTGGGTTAACGAGAAGGCGAGGAAACGAACCGTCAAAGATGAATACACCATTAATATTGCTATATAATTACCGCCTAAGTGAACAAATTTATACAGGCTGAAGCTTTGGAAGTGGAGAGTTCAGTGGTTCAAAAGAAAATTAAACGTGCCATTGGATCTTGGGCATCAAACACAGTTCTGTCCCTGCCTTCGCCTCCACCATCCAAACATAAGATGTTTTTGGCGTACCTTTTGGACCAATTGCAACCGGGTACTTCATCGCATCTGGATCAGTATTGGCATTAAAGGCTGACTGGCAGCAATCAATGCCGGCTCTGACATGGCCTCAACTGATGCAGGGAGGGATTGGTTATGGTGATCATATATCCTCTAACCTGTTCCAGCATAATGAACCCATCACCGGCATGAACGAAAATGTGGCCCCTCTCCGTCTCAACTGAACTTTGCAATTGGAGGCAGATTGTATACAGTCAACACTGACTCTCATACGGCCTCTACTAAGGTCTGAGGGACCAGTTACAGTGATTCAATATCACGTATCCTGTCCCAGGATAATAGCACTAGCGTCTGCATAGAAGAGCAGATGACTTCTATGCAACATAGTGCCATAACAGATTCATGTTGCTTCATGGACCCATGCCGTTCCTTTACGAGTATGGTTTCTTGTAATTGTAATGTAATTCCGGATCCATGTTGGTCCATGGGCAGTACAGATCTATGTTGGCCCGGTGTCATTAATGGTTCATCTTGGTATATTCCCATTTAGGAGTCAGGTAACGCCAGTACTATTATGGGCCACGTCAGTCTATGGCCATCACGGACTAATTTTGAACAGCTCATGCATGGCCTGACACAGCCTACTAACCAAGCTATGGCGATGATGCAGTCAGGATGTCCAGCACCATTTTCGGGCAATTAATGGCTCACACAAATGACGTGATAAACGTGGTGCATGTAACATAATTATATTACCTTAGAAAGAGCACTATTGATTTGGGAGTTGGTACCTTGAAATTCAAAGCCAGTGTTTCGAAAATAGATTTCATCCATGCTTTCATTTCTGGACAATAACAACTTTTCTATAACCAATTAAAGGAAATTTAGTACATATGTTTAACTTTGCCTGAAAGAAAAGCAACAAAAAACTAGGAACATCTCATTTCATGCGAAATTTTAGGACAGTTACAAATCCCTAATTGCTGAAGATCCATCTTGGAGCTGGAACCATGTGTGTACATGTCTTTTCATGTGTGCCGAATTCATATTGCAGAAATATATTGAAACAGCTAACGTTATATTGGTGAGGTATCATACACTATTTGTGGTACGTATGTTGATAGTGTTATGCAACAATTATTGATGTATGATGCATCCATGATTTTTAATATAAAAAGAAAGGTTCAATGGGAATACTGTGTCTTGCCTCTTTTGAGTTATGTGCTTGAACAGAATCTGAAACATTGACTTGAAGAAAAACTTGAATATTGTGCTGCCATTGATGATGTTAATGACAGTGATCATGATGACACACGCAGAGCTGTCAGACAGTTCGTCTCCAAAACGTGACCAGACTATGGTAATGAATTGTTTTACTGTTGATATATTGTTTAAAACTAACATTGAATAATAATAAATATACTTTTGATTTCTTATAGATCATCAATCTGTGGCCCTTGCAAAAGATATTGTCTTACTTCCGATGAAAAGGCGGAACTTTATAAGCTATGACACCAGGACAGAAAGATTTGATATACACGACATTCCTGAGGGATTGTCTATCTGTATATGTGTGTATAAAGAATATCCCTGGTATGTACAGGTCTCAGAATGTGGTATTATCTCTATCTTTTAGAATGACAGCTATTATATCATATATCTCCACCTGTCTGTCCATCTGTCATTAAGCTCATTACCCTATCTCCGCCTAAATCATTGGATGGAATTTTTTCAAACTTGGTATTTTATTTTTCCAAATGACAACCATGTGCAAGATTGGAGTATTACTTTCGCTTTCCTCCTCTTTGGGCCCCGAGAGAAAATTAAAGGTCAGATGTATGAAAAGTTTAATAACAGTGATATTATTTAACAGATGCTATATGGACAGTCATAGCCTAAATACACATTATATTTATCTAGCAGATTTCAGGGTACTACCCCAGGATTGGTGTGTTTATGTGTGTGTATATATCTGTGTGTGTGTGTGTGTGGTATGTTAAGCAATATATGTGAAGCATATTTCAAGGTACTTCCCCCTGAGTTGGTGTGTGTGTGTGTGTGTGTGTGTGTGTGTGTGTGTGTGCAGAATGTTAAGCTATATATCTAACATATTTCAAGGTACTACCCCTGGGCAGGTGGTGTTTGTATGTGTGTGTGTTTGTGTCTGTGCGATATTAGGCATAAGGATTTACAATGTGAAGCCATCACAGTTTCTTTAGTTTCTTTTTGTCTGAAGGTTGTGAGAAAACTTGGAAGCCTTACCACTTAAAATGGTCTAGGCATAGTTCTGAGATCTGGGTAATCAAAATGCTGGATATAAGACTATACCATTTGAAATACCATTTATGGATCATCACATATTATAATATTGTTTTGACCCATGCTGTAGAAGCAAACAATATTGTTAGCTTAAGGTTTTAGACTTGAAATAAACAATTGTAGGTCTTACATAATGGATTTTTTCTTCAGATGTCAGGAAAAGGTACTGCAAGATATTCACAGAAGAGATTACGAAGATTAACCATTTGATGTCAACTGCAGACTATGCAGAAGCTTTGGCTTTATTTGGCCAAGAGAATCCAAACCTGCAAAAGCTGCTGACAGAAATTGTATACACTCAGTATGACACTTACCACTTCTTCATTGAGGTTGCATCAACTTGCTCCACTCTATTGAAGAATTTGATGGCTTGTAAGTACTGTTTTTAAACGATTCTCATGAGAGATGCATTTTCATTGGATGGAACGACATCACCTGATTTACGATTGTTCATGATATTGCACTGTCGTAAGGTCATAATGTATATTTTGCAGTGTTATGCGGGTTAAATGGAATATTTATTATGCTGAAATAAGACAATATGCCGGTTTTTTTACCTGATCATGTAATAAAATAATTACAGACCTTTGTTTTGGTGAATATGATGAATTGTAAACCAGTAAATCTTCCATATTGAGGTCACCTTCGTGTCGGTCAGTTTGAGGTTTACTAGTTCATAAAACATTCTGTCATGCCATTTTCTGGGGTATCTGTTCTCCATTTGTGCTGTTTGGTCAGGTATGGTGCCTGTTCCAAAGATGAGGGTAATACACTCTACTAGACAACACTGTGGGAGGACATTTTGTCAAAGGATAAGACAGTAATGGATCTATCCATCACAGGACACGATCAGAGGTCATATAACTTGGCTCATGGTAGTAGCGCTGTCATTGAGCAGGTATAATTCCCATAGTCAAAGAGAAATGCATACTGCCCTTTAATTAATCCCTGTAATCAGTCAATCAGAACTCAAGAATTTATTATGTGATGTATTCAAACTTCACATTCACATCAACAGTGGTCAATAATTGTATAATATTTTAATGTCATTAGAATTTTAGCAATATTTTAATTTTGGCTTATTAACAACATAACATTTTAGTGATTAACCAGTTGGCAACAGATTTTGTTATTTGAAGATATAAAAATAGCAGCAAAAACTGGACGACAATTTCTTAGTCCAACTAGCCCAGACCACTAAGAACTCGTTCCTGGACAAGTGAAATGTGAATACCATTATTTTTGCTAGATACGCTGGTATTTTTTCCATGACACAAAAAACGAGTTTGGCATATGCACTGGAAGAAACTGATACATACTTTTTCCCCCACATCTGAGTTGGTTGTACATTTTGGAAAACTACCAGTATTTCCTCATATTGTGAACATGCTGTTTCCAGCAGTTAATTTTTCAGGCAATCCTAAAATTGACAAATTTGCATCAAATATTTTTGATTCAAATTAAATTTATTTATTTCAGACACAAAACTATGTAGTACAGGAAATTGTTGGTACGTTGTGGCTGCACATTGTTTTGCACCTGAGGCTGCATGATGGCACCACCTCACTTACCACCCGATTTAAACAGCAACATGATTCATGTTCATTCTCTGATATTGTGAGCACTTGTTTGTGAACTAATGCACAATGTCCCGTGACTAATATCAAATGAATAAATTTCATCCCTCCTTTTGTGACATTGTGCTGATATTTTGATAACGTGCTATAGAAAAAAGTGAAAAGTTACTAAAAGAACCCCCCCCCCACCACCGTAATGTATAAAATGTAGATGTTGTTTATCTCCATAAATTTCAATATTTCCTTTATATACTATTATACCAGTAGTTTTTATTTTTAACTCACCATTACAAAGTAGAGGTAAGCTATTGTACTACCTCAGCGTTGGCGTACTCACAGATAAAATTATATAGATATGTACACCCTCACTGAATGTCAACCTGTCCCTCTTCTAAGTTCCTAGGCAACAGTATGGAGTGGGCAGACACTAACTTTGTGTATAAATATACATTTGTTGTATATTCTTCATTAAGTTTTTGCGTTTCGCTAAGGTGTTTTGCACATTATATTAGTTCTGGTTGACCTGGAATCACAAAACTTGGTGAGATGATGCATCTTGATGAGTACAACACCCTTTCTTAAAAATAGGTCATTGTGACCCATATTACCCATTTCACTGACTTCGGTTGAATTTGATGTTTCTACTGTGACAAATTGTTAGTTGGTAGGGTGGGTGAGTGAGTAGGCAGGTAGATAGGTGGTTTCACTGTGTCAGTACAATATTGGCTATATAGTAGTGATTAAAAGTTCATATTTTAAATTTTAAATTAAGAAAAGTTCAGGTGAAAAGATAAACGATTACAAAAAATCTTTATTTACAAAAAGGGACCAAGATCACTTTAGGCTGAATTTATTTTCAGCATGATAATGTTTACAGTCGTTACAATGGTTACTGGAGACTAGTAAAAAGCGGAGTTGAGCTATGCAATCATTGATTATATTCTGGTTTGTGGTATGGTGATGCTTCTGAAATTGTTTTTTTTTTCTTTTTTATCATTTGTTATCAACATTCACTTGGATGCAAGTATCAAGAATTCATAAAATTGTTTGCGTTATTTTGCTGATTATGTACTGCATACTTCACCCAACATGTACTTGATAAAAAAAAATTTATATTTAAGGAAAAGTCAAAACGTAACCAAAACAGCATAAGAAAGAGTTTTCGTCAAATAAAACTTCTTTTCAAATCTGTCAAAGCTTCCTCTTTCAAATTCCTAATAAGTTTAGGGTGTCTTAGTCTTATAATGAGAAGCAAATGTCAAAGTGAATCTGCGAAAGAAATCCAAAAGGTGACTAGACAGCTTGTACCTTTACTGTTTGATAAGGGGCCAGTTGTGTATAGTCCTAAATAATTTGCAGTGAGAAATATCTATTTCCTGATTCGAAAGTCTTTTCTTCCAAAACAGAGTGAAATACGGTGAAACTCCCTAAAACCGAAGCCTCGGTATACAAGATTCTCCTCAAGATCGAAATACTTTGGGGTCCCAAAGCATTCCTTCTTTAATGTCATACTTATTTTTCGAGACAACTAAAACTCCTCTACTCCGAAAACAAAAACAAATTAAATTTTAGATTTACACAAAAATAACTCCACAAAAACGAAACTCACTTCAAAATTGGAAATGTATTTTAGCTGATAAATTCCTGGCACACCTTGAACCAGATTACTTATTGTTAACAAATACTGTAGTTGGCTTATCGGTGGGAAAATATTCAAGGGCATTCGAGGTTGAAACAATGCTTGACACACACGCTGACACAAATTGCAAGCCAAGCAATAATAAGCTAATCCGACGTCTTTGCAAAATAAACCTGAGGCAGTTTTTAAGGTGAATTATTAATAACTAAATGCTCGTAGATGAGTCATTTAAGAAGATTATGTTTATCTGATATTATCTAATTGTGATAATGCTTTTCATTTGTGTAAATGATCATATAACTTTTTATGTTTGTTTTTTTCTCAATTAAATCCCTGGGCTTAATTAACCAGGTATGCTGCCTCACTTTCTGATGCTTTGCCGATGAACATTATTCTAAACGTCAGATTCAGTCAATTGATTTACGAAGGAGAAAAATCATTACATACTCATGTATTTAAGTAGCCATGACTGACATTAGCATTCACTCACACGTCAAGATGTCGGAACGACCAGCTAAGCGTCGTAGGATTGAACTATCCCTACAGGAAAAAATTAATCTGATCAAAGAGTATGAATGTTTGCCGAAACCCATGCTGAAAAAACTAGGAGAAGAATTTGGTATAGGAACATTATCCATTATAGGGATTATTTAAATTTTATGTATTTTCATTCATAATTCTAATGGACTTATAGTAAAGTTATTAAAGTATCTCGTTTAATAATTCCTTCTTGAGATGAGGACTGCATTTATATGTAGAACAACTGTATTTGCTAATGTGACCAGATACGTAAGGTATGCGTATGAAAGGAACGTACATTGCTCAGCTAAGTTTTCATAAATTAAAAAATACCCCCCCCCCCTAAAAAAACCCAACAGCTTTCTGAATTTGTGTACTCTGTTCTCTCATAATTAAATTCTCTCTCTGCTTCAAGTCACATACACTCTTATAAAAACAAAATATACTTTTCACATCTGCGAAAACGTTAGTAAACCGAAAGTATCTCAGAACTGAAAACTAGACTTAGTTCCAAGGACTTTTAGTTTTGACGGTTTTCACTGTATATATTTGTAAGTTTACTCGGTTACTTTTGTTGGTCGCTGTATCTTACAAGTCTTGTCACCTATTTGATAAATACTGACATTAAATTCAGTGTAAATGAATAATAAAGGAATATGGGATGACTTTGAGTGGAGAAGTTGACCATATAGTATACATACAAATTTAACTTTTGTTAGCAATTTATTGCTTGCAGTGTATTCTTGGAGAAGTTTTCAAATGGCTTTGATGTTGGTATTTGAATTCAAAACAGTTATCATTATTGATAAGTCTTTAAATTCTCCAAATTTATATACTTGAGACAAATCCAATATTTTACGATATATTTTAAAGAAAATCCTACATTTTTCCAATATTTTACAAACGTTTTTTCCCATATTCCTACATTTGTAACCTAAACACTGGTTTTATGCTGATATAAGGAAAAATATTTCTCGAAATAATATCACATACATACAAATTCGCCGTTTATGGAAATGAAAGAAAATGAATACGCTTACCTGTATCCGCTTATTCTGGCAATAGGTTTCTTCTACTTTGCCAAAATCAATGCAAATGGATATTGCGTAATTTATTCGGAGTGACCAGGAAGAGGCCCAATAAAGCTAGGGATGAGGATGTATTGCAACGAGAAAAAAATACAAGATCTTTTTGGGGTCTATTAGGGAAGTTTCATTTCAGCTTGGTCAATATTGATATGATTTTTCTTCTATCCTTCTAGAAGTAAGGAAAGTAGTGTAGCTGTCCATCGACAATAATATCATCTAGTATCTAAATTCTGCCATTCCATTCCTTAAAATTACTTTTTTGTCCCTTTAGATGCCCCTTGTAACTCAAGTCATTTATTCGTTTTTGTACAGGCTAAGCATAAGGTTATTTTTGTCATACAGACATTTGATACTATTGTTACGATTGACAGGCCCCTATTCAACAACAGCCATTCTACTGTTAGAACTCTTTCAATATTGCAGACAATTCGTGTATTGTTTACCGTTCACTTTATATAATATTCGTTTAATAGAGAAAATCTGTTTTGGACTGTAGTACATTCTCACACACAGGTGTGTCTTCGCTATATCATTCTTTCTTGAAATATATATCACAAGCTTCCAAATTCCTGACATTATTCCTTCGCGTAACTTTGTTTGTACGTCAATTTCAATATATTCCCAAATAACTGATCCCATTCCTGCTGTAATTGCCTTTTATCTAGTAAAATTAGTTCTTTCTGTAAACATACCTACTGCAGTAACGTTCTTCACTGTTGTTAAGGTTCCTACCAACGATAACTAAACGTGTATACCAAAACACAATCAGACAGGGTGAATGAACCTAATGACCTTAATTTGTATTCCATAGACTGAGCTTCACATTAAACAGTTCTTGTTGAAATATCAAACCGCAGTAGATATGTTTTTCACACTAACAGATATAACAAAGTTTTGCCGTATTTACCTGTTGTAGGGAGAAGTGTAATTTCCACCTAGCCCGTCTCAATCATATTGATGATGATGCTGTGCCTTCAAACCAGTCAGAAGAGGTGCTTCCTTCTCTGGTTTAGTAGTATCAATTGATATTGCCGTGTTATTCGTCATGTACATGCTTCCGAATCAAATTTGTTTGAAACGGTCAAGGCCATACGCTCACACGTCAAGGGTAGCCTCAGCAATACACGTCCAGTACACGGTTGCACTCAACCGCACCGAAATGGTTCTACGATTACCTGTGCTAAATCACTGGACCATTTCATTTTCACGGCATCTTCACTTTATTGCTCTCATGTTAGTTTAATGCAATTTCTATCTCATACGCGCGCATGTCTAAGTTTGATTGCAAGCGATGTGGACTAACTTCAAGGTCACTAGGAAACTACTAGGACAGAACTAAAATCTTGCTTCCTTTACTTTTGATTAATATATAAATTCTGACGCCACTCTCCTTGTAAATATTTTTTTTATCTCACTGTGTGCTCGTATTTCATTTGATTGCTTTCCTGTATGCAATAGGAACACACACCACATACCGGCTTACTTGTAATATCAATAGGAATGAGAATTCTTTTTCCTACAATGCTTAGCATTATAACAATAACGATATTAACCCTTAAATATGTTCGCTGATGTTATAATAAAATAAAAAACAAATAAAAATGAGTAAAATAACATAGCAAGAAACAAAATCAACAAATGCATAATTATAATAATAATTGTAATAAGCTGTTTCAATCTGCTGACAGGTCCATCCGTTAAAACTATATTAAGTAATGTACTTATTGTATATCATGCAGTGTGTACTATTTTTGTATTTTTATACTTTCCAGTTGTCTTGTGTCTTCTATATAAATTTGTTTTTCTTTTATCGAGCCTCGAGGACTCAGCTCAAATGATCAGGAGGGTATTGTTATGATTGAAATTTCAATGAATTTTTATAAAGACCAATGTTTGTTTTTATAATTCAAATTTGTTCAATTTGTAAAAAAAATTGAATTTGGAGTACTTGAGTCCTATAATACTTTACATTGCAAACGTATACTACACTAACGTCTCCAATATTGTACGGTAAGGAGTAACATCAGAATTAACTAACAGTACACAGGTAAAAGATCATACAGGCAAGATTTTGATTATGCTAGCAAATTCCTTCACATATACTTAGATTAAAAGATTTATGTGTATCTTAGCTGGGTCAGCAACTCTGATGTAAAATGGCGTGAGCTTTAACCAACCTGCGACTATTTTTAGAAAAGGGAATACGTTATGCAGAGATCTCGTAAATTCTCGAGGCTCCATAGCACGAGGATGAGTCTGTCTTACCCTAAACCCTGGCATTTTGTGGAGCACGTTACGCATTTCTTGACCAAGAACTTTATATAAATGACCGCACAAAGCCAGAGAACAGTTGCTACGCCTCTACATCTTAGAGTTCTGACTTCCTTTGCAGTTCGAACCCGGTACCCCTCTCGCAACCCAGCGATGTGACCATTAAACATCGCGAGGAGTGACACCTCCACAAAGGGAGGTCGGAAAGAAGTCTTTATATATTTCTATCTATCTAAGAGCGATACACAACACAATGGGGACACAAGGAAAAGGGAACCACCATAATAAGTGTTGCTGGACAATATTCGTTCATAATAAGTGCTGATGAATATTCTTTCATAATACTATACAGATATACTAAACAAAGCATGTTGTGTATTCCGCTGGGCTTCTGTCCCGAACCAATGGGATTTTGCATTCAAGAAACAACAGCCTTTCGCATAATGCTTTTGTATTAGAGATAACAATAGCCTGTCACACTTTGGGCGACGGTTTTTGTTATCATATTAGAGTTACAATCACTAAAATTGACGTGTATCGAGCAAAATTATAATCTCTTGAACATTGGTTGCATGTCAATGCACCCAGATGTCTGAAGTTGTCGTATCATTCACAAAGATTAATATATGCAGTCTGTACTTAAAAAGAGTACACTACTGAACAAGAGTACACTTGCTCTCAGAAAGAGGACTATTTCTAAACATTTAAGTACATCGTGCTCAGCGGTAAAATATTCATAGCAAAGAATATAATAATAAAGAAAAGATATTTGAATTAGTTATGGAAAACTGTTTTTAGTTGGTGTTATTTTTGCTCATAAATCGAAAATCGACCCGATTTGTTCTCTCTCTCTCTCTTTATCTCTCTCTCTCTCTCTCTCTCTCTTTATCTCTCTCTCTCTCTCTCTCTCTCTCTCTCTCTCTCTCTCTCTGATTCTGCACTCCAAAGAGAGCGCGTGATCTGGCTCTCCACATACATGAATAAGCAATGGTCATCTACTGTGTAAAGTTGGGATATGGTGAACTGGGGACTAACAATGTCTAGCAGCTTACATCTACTAACAGGCTCTGCGTCCATTAGGAGACCCGTCCATCATCACACTCGAATCGGGTTATGGCTAATGTAGAAACCTAAAGCATTTCTCCGTAGGGAAATAACTGATACAAGCGTGCTTCGGTATTCAAGTAAAAATGCAGCATTTGAATTAAGATGAATATATAAAATGTACTTATCTGAACTGAAGACGTAAATTTAAGAAAATAAATTAAAATCGAAATAGGGCCTAATATTAGTCCAAAGCAGGAGCACGTGCTGGGTTGCCCATGTCCTGAACCCATGCCTGAATACTAGCCAGATTAAGTAGCTATCAAATCTCTCTCTCTCTCTCTCTCTCTCTCTCTCTCTCTCGTTTCACTGGTCCACTCCGACCGCCAAGAGTTATCTCCACAATATCTGCCGATATAAAAGCTTACCGAGAAGATTGAGATTGACTGCTGGAGAAATGAGAATTTTCCCCTGAAAGTGTTGTGTAGCAGGTGGTAGGTCAAGGACCCCTGCAGGTGGCGGGTATGATGTAGACCCACATCATTCGTCCACCCCGACCATATAAATGTAATAAAGATTCCCCCACTCTATCATTGTCGTCAAGGAAAATGTCGGGTTCACACTTTGACATAGACTGCCGTGAAAATAAGAGTTTTGCACGAGAAGTGACCTACAACGACTAGTTTCTTAAGGACACTCCCCCTCCCGAGCGTGTGTATAGTGTTGACCCGATTCAATCCTCCAACCAGACCCCCCAGTGGCTCTCCCCTCCTCTTTGCCTATAGAAGATGTTTACCTGGACGTTTTACCCCTGAAGTGGCTTAAGAACTTTAGTTCCTGACGAGGCACCTTAACCAAAGTTTTACCAATTAATCAATAGTCTCCAGAGTCACCCCTGCCCATCTAGTGCGTACACTGAGGACTATTAAAATAGGGGAGAGCATATAATGGGATGTTAATGGTACATTTGTTCTGAAATAATATCACGGTAATATTTTATTACTCTTTTGCATCTCAAAATTGTAAATTGCAGGTACAATAACAGTATGTTATGTTCGTTTTTTATTCTCCACCACTACGTTGGTAGGAGCATATTGCTACCCTTCATCGTCTGTAGATCTGTCCCTCACACATTAGTTAAGTTTTGAGATTGGGCCATTTCAAGCATTGTGATGGGACATCCACAGATTTTATGCAGAGCAAAATAAAAGATGAGGAGACGTATCAAGGATATTTAAATTAATTAGGAATGGAAAACAACTGTCTACTGTTTGAGCTTTTGCACGATAACACAGTAGTCTTAACGAGTCCTTGTTTTTGTAAACTAGCTCAGTCTTTGTCAAGCAATGCTGGCAGCCACGGGCTAAAATCCGTTACACACCTTTTCATAAAAAGAGCGTAGCTGATTTCACCTGTTGCCAGCGATGATGCTGCCAAGTGGCTTTTTCTTAATGTCATTGTTTGAGTCTGAGTTTATAACTACTCTCAGTGGACCAATTTACACGTATTTATAACTCTAAATGAAAACAAATATGGCTGAAATGACAGAATGTATAAATATATTCCAGTTCTACACCTCACATGTCCCTTTGCTAATACATGTTTTTGTAATGGTGATTGCTGATATAAGGAAAGATATTTCCGTAAATAATATCACATACATACAAATTCGGCGTTTATGGAAATGAAAGAAAATGAATACGCTTACCTGTATTTGCTTATTTTGGCAATAGGTTTTTTCTACTTGGCCAAAAGCAATGCAAATGGATATTGTGTAATGTGCCCGGATTGATCAGGAAGAGGCCCAATAAAGCTAGGGATGAGGATGTATTGCAACGAGAAAAAATCCAAGATCTTTATTAGTCTATTAGGGCAGTTTCATTTCAGCTTGGTCAATATTGAGATGTTATTTTTATTTTTCTTCCTAGAAGTTAGGAAAGTAGTATAGCTGTCCATCGACAATAATGTCATCTAGTATCTAAATTCTGCCATTCCGTTTCTTCAAATTCCTGTTTTGTTCCTTTAGATGCCCTTTTGTAACTCAAGTGATTTATTCTTTTTTTTCAGGCTAAGCATATTTTTTTTTAATCATACAGACATTGATACTATACAGATATACTAAACAAAGCATGTTGTGTATTCCACTGGGCTTCTGTACTCAAGCAATGGGATTTTGCATTCAAGAAACAACAGCCTTTCGAATAATGCTTTTGTATTAGAGATAACAATAGCCTGTCACACTTTGGGCGACGGTTTTTGTTGTCATATTAGAGTTACGATTACTGAAATTGACGTGTATCGAGCAAAATTATAATCTCTTGAAAATTGGTTGCATGTCAATGCACCCAGATGCCTGAAGTTGTCTTATCATTCACAAAGATTAATATATGCATTTCTACATTATCCATGACCCGATTCAAGTCTGAGAATGGACGGGCCTCCTAGGGGATGTGGACCTATTGATGAATGTAATCTGCTAGGCACTGTTGGTCCCCGTTCAATATCCCCCTACTTTACATTGCTTATTCATGCATGTGGAAAGTCAGATAACGCGCTCTCCTTGGAGTGCAGAATGGAGAGAGAGAGAGAGGGGGGGGGGGAGTAGGAGGAGCAGGAGGAAGATGGCGGCGTAATCATGTCTATTTTCGATTTATAATCAACAACAACGACAGCAACAACATATAACGGTTTTGCATTACCCATTCATAGATCTTCCCTTTATTATTGTACTCGCTGATGAATAAAATAAATATTATGAATACCTTTATCTTTCATGTTTGCTATGTTTACTTACCTCTGAGCAAGATGTGTATAAATGATTAGAGATAGTCCTCTTTACCAATACAACTGTGTATATTAATCTAAATCAACGATAAGACAACTGAAGGCATCGGGTGCATTAACATGCAACCAATTTTCAAGTGATCATAATTTTGCTCGATAGGCGTCATTTGAAGTAATTCTAACTTGGACATGATAGTAAAAATTATCACACAAAGTATGCAACCTTGTCGTTTTAGTATCAAATGTCTATATGACAAAAATAACCTTATGCCTAGCCTGTACAAAAGCGAGAAAATCAATTGAGTTATACGAGGCATCCAAAGGGACAAAATAGGAATTTGAAGTAATGGAATGGCAGAATTTAGATACTAGATGACACCATTGTCGATGGACAGGTATACTACTTTCCTTACTTCTAGAAAGAAAAAGAAAAAAATCTAAATATCGACCAAGCTGATATGAAAATTCTTAAAAAAGACCAGAAAATTGCTTGGATTTTTTTTCTTGTTGCAATACACCCTCATCCCTAGCTTTATTGGGCCTCTTCCTGGTCACTCCGGGTAAATTGCTCAATACCCATTTACATAGCTTTAGCGCAAGTAGAAGAAATATCTACTGGCTAAATAAGGAGACACAGGTATGTGTATTCTCTATCATTTCCTTAACCGCCGAATTTTGTGTATGTATGTGATATTGTTTACGGAAATTATGTTCCTTATATCAACAATCACCAACTATAAATATATTTATTATATACTTTAGTGTGAAATATAGAAACTTATTGGCGAAATAATTTTCGTATTTTTTCATTCCTATATTTCCACATGTGAAAAATATATCCTTATATTTTCACATGTGAAAATATAAGATTTACCAGTATGCCATGCGACGCTGGATTGTGTGTGCCTACAGAAGTTATACCTGCAGCAACAAAAACGAGCACTTGGTGAGCTAGAACAAATAAATAGAAACTGCATTACATTTCAGACATGGAAATTAATTTTTGCTGATGAAATTTGAGTCGACGCCGTTCGCGTCTCTATGAAGTTATTTCCCCTTACTTCTTTGACAACAATGATAAACCCGCTGTTATGCATTGATGAATCGGACTTGCTTTGTGGTCAAATATGATAAAATAGTTTACAAAATATCAAAAATATAATTTACTGCGACAGATTAGGTCAACCCAATCATACCGATATCTTAAGTCACTGATATTTATATGACCAGCGTTTGAAAGTGAGGTGAATTTACAAAAAAGGGGTGGGTGGGCGGTAGAGTGTGGTGCTGAATAGTGAGTTTAATCTTCTAAGCTTCGATTCTGGAGAAACTTTGGTATATAATAAAAAGAAAATTTTCTTTTCCTGTGTTAATGCTTCGCCACTCGTTAAAATATCACGTTTTTTGTACCACACGATGAAATATATCCGGTATTTACACAGGAAAAGAAAATATCCTCTATGTATTAGCAAAAAGACATGTAAGGGGTAGAATTTTAATATCTTTACACATTTCTGTCATTTCAGCCATATTTGTTTGTATTTAGAGTTAGGCTTGTAAACTGGTCCACTGAGAGTAATTCTAAACGCAGAATGACGTTCAAGATAAAGCCACTTGATACGGACATGACTAGTTTATAAAAGGCAATGTGTCGTGATGTCAACCGTGTCACCGATTACAATTTCAGACAGTAAATTCCTAACTAAATTCAAATAGTCTTGCTTTATCTCATCATCTTATGTTTTGCATAAAATATCTGGCCTAAAGTGATAAACAAAATATGACGCAGAATCCAAGATTTTTAAATTCAGCGTTCAACTACATTACTTTCTGCAAACTTTGGCATAGAAAGGTGACTGTATTTAGATAAAATCCTTTAAATTACACTGCTATAAATGAGCATCCATGCAAAAATGATCTGAACTGAGACATTTTATTCCGAGTAGAAACTCGTATAAACAAAATGTTTTATATCATTAAACATGGGTCTGAAGACGCTTTTTGAAAATACGTGCAATTTCATGGGTCATTTATCTGATATGTCTACTTAGAGACTCAATGGCTGTCCTCCGTATATTTTGCAAACTGACACACCAGTGGAATCCATTAGCAATTAGACTGGATCGCATTCAGCCATGTCGTAAATTTTTAAAATAGCATTAATTAATATTTCAGAATAATAAGTATATTTATGTATTTTTACAGATCCGCGTTTCTAATTTGTTCATTGGAACATCCGTATTAAAATATTCACCAATATGAGTGTCCAGAATGGCCGCCTTCGTAAGCATGCTAAATTTTGCAGAAAATGAAGGATGTTGCAACGCATAGAGTAGGAAATTATCGTAATGTAATAATGACTAACTTGGGCGTGTAAGTTCCTATGCTTTCAGTTTTGAATGTAGCATTAGGTGATTTATTTCTGTCTATTCGTATTAGTCCATGCAAGGAATACAAAAACAAATTCAAAAAGAAGGAAGAAGAAAAGAAATAAAATGGAAGATAGAAAGAATGACCACCATTAATTTAAGGACAAACTGTAAAGATAGAAAATAAACCCATTGTTCCATGTAGGTTTGAAGTTTATAATTCGTAAGTCTCATACGTTTCGTGTTTTATCCAAACATATCTGAAAGGAATCAAAGTTGATAGCTATCTTTGGAGGAAAGAAAATTGCCTGCAGAACGTACATGGTTCAAATGTTGCTTCATATCTGCTTCAAAACAGATGCACAAATTTTAATGAGTTGAAGTAAGTGCTGGATCCAATTTTGCTCTTATAAAATTTTCTATATTTTTTTCCAGCAACAGTTCCCTTGATTACAATGCCAAAAACGCGTGTTCGAAAGAAACTTGTTACTTTTGACAAAACAAGAACCCTTGACAATTTAAGTCTTTCTTTTTTTTTTTTTTTCTAATTCTGTGCAAAATTTGCTCTGAAAGCAATTGTTAATTTGTTTCCTACCGTACTTTTCAACGGTAAGAGATATCTCTAGAAACATCATCAAAAATATGCGCCCATTTTGATTCAAATTTTGTTCGCGAGGTTTGAACTTTACTAACCTTACATGAAAATGTTTTGTAATCATTTTATGGTTACACAGGTGCAGACTAGATCATATCGCCGTCACTCAACCCAATTCTTCGTGATATAGACGACATGTACTCTTAAAAAATCCGACTCCACGGTAAACAAAACCAATTAATGACGTTCGTAGCTAACTTCTGTAACATATGTTCCACACAAATAACTTTTTATATACGTGAGCTCTTAATTTGGGCATTTGTCCCTCGGATAGAATCTAGTACCCGCCTAAGATGTAATGTTTGAGAAAACCGGTGTATATGCCTGTACACATCTTTCTGTTGTGACTGATTTATCCGTTGATGATGTATTGCGTAACATAATCCATAATATCTTACAAAGTCTGCATTGATAAGAAAATGTTTTAAAAAATTCATGAAAGACATACATTCTTTTTCTTTCAAAATATCACACACACACCCACCCACCCACCAACCCCCGCAAAAACAATACCAGACTTACAGTACTTATGATACTAAATAGTATCATTATGTGGGAATTGTTACGTAATTTTTCAGTGTGAACATTGTTACAACATTCGGGTAATTGCACTCAGAACATATGTTGATAATGTTCTTAGTAAGTGCAGGTTTTTGTTTCAGAGAGCAAGTTTGAAAAATTCTGTGTTACCAAAAATTATTTTCAGTAAAGTGAATTATTCAAATTTGTTCGAAATAAGTCAACGTAGAATTCAAAAGTATGCTCAACGGTTATGAGCAAATTGAACTATTTAACTCAGTATACAAAAATATCTGTACCAGGGATATCAGGATGACTCCGCACAACTAATAAAAGCATTTCTACGGATAATACAAATAAAAATGGAGATAATGGACAGCATTTACGTAATACTTGTAGGATTGGGTATTTTTTATTTTATTTTATCTCTTAAGTTTAATCATCTCTCTATCTCTGTTTCATGCATGACATAAGAGCTAGCATCAGTATATAAAACTTCGTTTCATTTCCAGATCTAAAAAAAAAAATATGAAAGTACTTTCTTCAGATACATATGATGAACACTGTCAAAAGCGTTCTCTAAATCAACAGAATAAAATATTCCTTCGTAAATTTTCATTGTCTAAAATAATCAATAGCATGTAATATAGTTATTGTGACTTCTCCTGTATATCAACATTCGATGAACAAAGTTTGATTTTCATTTTTTTATTTTTAGTCATAAATTAATAGTAAAAAAATCTCCATTGTTTTTAAAGCATGACTTTTTTTTTTTTTCTTTTTTTTTTTTTTTTCTTCGGGACACGAATAATTACACCCAAGCGTTGGGTCAACGACATTTTCCTGACCTCAAAATTTTCTATTAAACAATCTAAATATTAGTAAAACAGTTGAAACATCAAGCCAGAATACTTTATAAATTGTTATAGGCAATCCACGTAATCCAGGCTCTGTATATTTCATACTTTTTAATGGATTAAAATTCTTTGACTTTAATATATTCCTTAGATTTTGTTTTTCGTGATATTTATTTTCAACAGCAGCTTTAGTATAAACAGGAAAAAAGTAGTGCCTTTCCTGTCTTGACAAAATTATCAAAAGAGTTTCGTTTTTCATAATGATATTTTCATAATCTAATGTGCTATTCAAGCCTGTATTGTTTTATGTTTTGCTTTTATACCATTTTCAGTAATACATCTGTTAACTAATTCAGCTTTTATTATTTCTGGTCCATATTCATAGGTATTTTGATTTAAAGGAAATTCTATAGCTACTATAGCTTTGTTCATACTTGACTTAGGTTTCAATAAATAATTCTTTTTTTTGGCTGAACATACTATTGTTGATACTCAGACATTAAGTTTATTCACCTCTCTAAATCGGATATACGACAAAATATTTTGTTTGTGAATCTTCAGTCGTTGTAAATTTTACTTATTTATTTTTTATTAAATTTTCATTATTTAATCTTAGTCTGATGAATGAGAGGAACTTCATACATCACAATCAACAACATAAGCAGTTAAGTATATATTCCTAATACTTTCCTAAAATAGTCTAATCGACACACATTTCAGGATTAAATTGTGCCATGTAATAACTTCTCGTTTTTGTGTAACAGATAAAAATTATTTCCATATGCATAATTAAGAGCTCAGTGTATAAAATGTCCAAGGTCTATCCAAATTATTTTCATAGAATTATGCAGTAAAACCATCTAAGCCAGGTAATGTTTCATTTTTCAAATTCACTAATGCATAGATACATTCATGTAATAATAATTGAACTTCCAGTGAATTGGCATCTTCTGTAGATAACTTATTTATAAATGGGTTGGACGAGTAAAAACAAATGTACTTCTATTATTAGTTTCAATTGTCAGATTTCTAGATGAGTAATGATTCTCATAGAAAAACTTCTGTTCTTGGATTATTGTTCCTAACTCAGTAATTTCTGATCCATTTTCTAAAATTATTTTTGGTATTAATTTCTTCGCAAAATGTCTCTTTTCCAAATTACAAAACAGATCTAGTACTTTTTTCACCTTCAACTTTCCACCTTGATTTTGCCGTAATTATAATTCCTTTGACTTTTTCCTCTCTGATGCTCTTAAGTCTTGTTTCTATAATATTTATTTCATCATGTTTATCAACAAAATACACACTGTTGTAGAGGCTTTGAAGCTGTATCTATTTCATCCTGTTTATCAACAAAATACTCACTATTTTATTGGCTTTAAAGCTGTATCTATTTCATCATGTTTATCAACAAAATACTCACTGTTGTAGAGGCATTAAAGCAGTATCTATTTCATCATGTTTATCAACAAACTACTCACTGTTGTAGAGACTTTGAAGCTGTATATATTTCATCATGTTTATCAACAAAATACACACTGTTGTAGGGGCTTTGAAACTGTATATATTTCATCATGGTTATTAACAAAATACTCACTGTTCTAGAGGCTTTGAAGCTGTATCTATTTCATCATGTTTATCAACAAAATACTCACTGTTGTAGAGGCTTTGAAGCTGTATCTATTTCATCCTGTTTATCAACAAAATACTCACTATTTTATTGGCTTTAAAGCTGTATCTATTTCATCATGTTTATCAACAAAATACACACTGTTGTAGAGGCTTTGAAGCTGTATCTATTTCATCCTGTTTATCAACAAAATACTCACTATTTTATTGGCTTTAAAGCTGTATCTATTTCATCATATTTATGAACAAAATACTCACTGTTGTAGAGGCTTTGAAGCTGTATCTATTTCATCAAATTTATCAACAAAATACTCACTGTTGTAGAGGCTTTGAAGCTGTATCTATTTCGTCATGTTTATCAACAAAATACTCACTGTTGTAGAGGCTTTGAAGCTGTATCTGTTTCATCATATTTATCAACAAAATACTCACTGTTGTAGAGGCTTTGAAGCTGTATCTATTTCGTCATGTTTATCAACAAAATACACACTGTTGTAGGGGCTTTGAAGCTGTATCTGTTTCATCAAATTTATCAACAAAATACTCACTGTTGTAGAGGCTTTGAAGCTGTATCTATTTCATCATATTTATGAACAAAATACTCACTGTTGTAGTGGCTCTGTGTTCCTCTATCTCTCTTTCTTGCTTACTCCTCTTTGTCTTCAATGATGAATACGGTATTGTTTTTTCCCTTATCATTATTTTAAACGTTTCCCAAATTAGCTGATCATTGATGGTAAAATGAATTTTACTCCAGTATTGTCAGATAATCGATGAACCTTTTCCGTTATTCACGGAGAACAAACAAATTTTCTTCCTTTTTTATGCTCAGACGAGTTGGCTAGCTAAAGCGTATTAAGAGTTTGAAAGGAGCAGATTTCAGGTAACGTTAGCTGTTTACCGTTTATGTTCTGCAGTGTTTTGTGTACATTGATACATTGGAATATGGTATTTATTTGCCTATCTTATGGCTGTCTTTTGAAAACAAAATTCTGGACTGTTAAAGTGAAACTGAATTATTACATTTTTTCTCTTGTGAAAACCACTAATTCACGGACTAGCCTCTAACTGTGTGCACCCCATGTCATAATTATTATAATCCACACTGTCAGGCAGACATCGGTCACAGTGCGAATATTGTAAGCGGCAGTGGGTACAATGCAGCTATGCAGCTGTGCGAATAGTCTTTGTAAAATTTAGTACACGGCCACCATACGAAATAGTGGTGTTTTGTAGACCGATAAATCGGCCGCTAAACCTGTAATGGGCATTGATGGGTATATGTTATGTTTAGCTGAATTTATATCATTTGGAATATTTTGGACTCGTCCCTAATGCATTGACCGGTCGCCGTGCGGATAGTCTTTTCTACTATGGGCACACGGCGGCCGTGCGAATAGTCTTTCCAAAATTTGGTACACGGCGGCCGTGTGAATATACACTTCCCTAAAGAGTCCAATCTAGCTTGTTTCAGAGAAGGACTTCTCCAAGCATATCTTCTTTGTGTTAATTTTTTTTTCTCTCCATACATCAATAAGCTCAAATTGTTCCATTAAAGAATGAATTTGATCATGTGAGTGTCTATTCTTTTCTTGCCTATCATTAATTATGTCAATGTCATAATTAAGTGGAACATTCCAAACACCACCTATAATTACTGAGGAATTTTCCAACTTAGATATATGTGAAAAGAATGTCTTAGAAAATATTGGAATATCTTCATTTGGGCCTTAGACTGCAGTCAAAATTATATATTGGTATCTTTTTTTTTAGTATCCTAAATAATAAAATGTACATTGTTATCTGCAATTTATCTGACTACTTCATATTTAAATGTATTTCCGAAAAGGATTGATACTCCCTTGCTGCTACTGGAACAGGAACATAACCTTGCGTCATAACCCCATTCACTTCTCGAATATGGTTCCACGTTTCTTGTACAATGACTATCGACAAGAAAAGTAATATCATCTCTACACTCAACAAAAATATATCTTCGTTAAATCTGGTCTGAATAAAGACCTCTGCAATCTAGGCAGCCAATTTTAAAATTACTCATACAACAGAATAATAAAGCGTAGACTGTCAACCTGATCAAACAGGACACTTAATTTTTGATAAAACCTCTTTTTACTGATTCTAGATCAATTTCTTTCTTCTCCAAAATCCAAACACACCTCACCCCTTAAACCACCAATAAAAGGCTTCCTGTGCATGGTTTATATAACACAAAAATATAGAGCAAACTTCTGGTGATGTTTGCTCTTTTGTTGGAAAACAAAAATACAGCTGAGGGAAGGAGACGTCTAAGTTTATGTATCTAAAAAAAAAAAATTTCCGATGTCGCACTGAATTGCACACTTGTGTATCGAAAACATGTTACGGTCGCGATAAAGACAAAAAAGGACAATAATCGTTTAGAGAATTTTGGCATACTGTAGAAATTTTGACCAATATGCATTTCACATGTGAAGTTTTACCTTTATTGTTTTACAACTTTGCATCTGTAAGATCCCTTTATTTACGAACTCAAGAGCAAAAAGTAAACCAACTAATAAAGTACATTTATTTCAGCATCATCGTTTGCCTCCTTGCTATATCGACGTTTTTGAAAAATTATTATGTAATGTCCTGAACTTCAAGGATAAAGTAAGAGAGTAAGCATCAAGGGAACTAATTCTTACAAAAATCAACAAAACTTGTTGCGGTCGATCGGACAAGTTATTCCCCGAGAAAGAGAAAGAGAGAGAGAGAGAGAGAATGTGCGGCTAGAAGCATCAAGAAAATGAAGTGCTTATTAACTAAATAAGAAATACATCAATATATCAATATTATGAAATACAATTTGCTATAATCTACGCTGTACAAGTCAAAATACTAAATTAGGACACATTTTTACACTTATTTATGTTGTCGCACTAAGCTCTCATTGGACAGTTTTTTTCGGTTAATTTTCATCGGACTAAGAGAGATTGCAGAAAAATGAGAATATGTTCTACATTAAAGATACAAATAAAAACTAACCAGTGATTTTTGTGGAACAAATGCTTGTCAAATTTTAATTAAGGTATTCGGGTTAATTCCTTGTACAACTGATAGCTTTATGCTGAACCAACACTACCCCCAACCCCTCTTTTTAGCGTTAATTTTTTACAGTTAACTGCTATTTGAATATTGTCCTGTGATAAGGCGTCTCAAACAGTCAGTATGGGCCTCATGCATGTTTAAAGTTCACTGGTAATATAACAAATTAGCATGCTTATAATCACCCCTTAGCCATCTCGATTTTGATATATTTACTGCTGTAGCGCAGACATACAGCAATACGTAAACCAAGTCGGCTGTTCATTTGCAGCCCAAGTTATTCATTTGATCTCCAATGCTAGCCTTACTGCGACAGGCAGTCACCAAACAAGCCAACCCATTTTCAACCCTAACTCAAAGAAAATATAAACCAAAATTGTAGATTTAGTTTCTGTGTGAATTTATAAACACAAGGCTCGTGCTTTACAAATTAGGGGGGGGGGGGGTCAAAATACGAAACTATACAGTGAGACCTAAGACCACAAAATGTGACACTTTCTTGTAGACGATTTCATATTTTTCCCGTTCGTCCTCAGACATGAATAATCTCTCCTGGAGAAGTTTTCTTCTGCGTCCTGCGACAACCGGGGGAGATCTGGGACAGCGCTATACCCGCTATAACCGGATCCCTTTGGAAGTTTTGTCGCATTCCTTAGAACCAGATCGCGGTCTGACAGCCTCTAGAATCTGACGATGATAGTGGCTCTATCTCTGTCATTCGACTTCAACCTGTGTATGGCTTGATAGAGGAAAGTGGCTATATTTCCTTGGGGATTTTTATTTTTTGCTCGAAGAACGCATTCACTTTAGTTTCTGTTATCTCTACATCTTCTTGATCTGGGCTTGGTATTCCCCGTACCAATAAATTCCGCTTCCTTCCCCATTGATCTAACTTCAGTTTTTCTTTTGCCTCATCCTGAATTTTGGTCTCAAGATCTGGAATAGAGCTTTCATGGAGGGTTTCAAAACTGTCATAAAATAACTCTTTGCTTGATTCAATCTGATATACACGGGTTGCCAGGGAGTTGACTTGAGATCTGATGCCACTGATATTAGCTAATAAACAATTGTATAGCTGAAAGAAGCACTTTCCAATATCTGCGAAATTTTCACACTTGAAGGCAGCTTCGACTATTCCGAAGGCTTGTGGTACACTCGAGGTATCCATACTTTCGCTCATTGTCACAAATCAGATGGCAAGTTGTTAAACGCACAATTACTGGTTGTAAACAACTGAATGGCGCTATTGATAAAGTCAGTTCGTGCACTGCATGTACAGCCCGGGAAAATAAATTGATGACAAAAGAACTATCTCAGAGCTAAATTTGTCAGTATTTTCTGATTATTTTAGTTTCCATTGTATGTGTACTCCTTCTTCTCCCCAAAAATAAAAAAAGATTGAAGGAAAACACCGTCAGGACTTGGAAAAAAGTCGAAAGCGCTCAGCACATACGTATCGTTGATCACGTCGCCATACCGGAACTTTAAATTATTTCGTCACAAAATTAGTGCGATTTTATTTGGCCCATAAATATTTAGCAAAATTAAAGTTTACTGTCAAAACTCTTCCTTCATCCCTCATCTTATTTGTAAATCTTGTCAACTTTAAAATCAAAATTATTTTAAAAGATAATACAAACACTAGTAAAAAAATATTTTTTTGTGTCGATTATATTTTCTTAATTTCAACCGATTTTTTTGGTCTCTTGTAGAAAATCAATGTTACACTTTTGTTTCCTTAACAAAAGGACTATTTTTCTACATTTATCGAATCTCTCATACCTCGAACATTTAATGATGCAATATTCAATGCAATTTTGACGATGTGAACAGTTTTGACATTACCACTCCCATACATATACACAAGAAAAAAGGGAATATAAACGGTAGAGTCTATATTTACAGAGCATAAATCACCGGCGAATACTACGCAGTTTGTAGAAAGCATATAATTTGCAGAAATAAGTATAGATTCAGGAAGAAAGGAAGTAAATTAATGTTGACATACCCCATATAAAATGTTCAAAGTGAGGTAAAAATGAATTGTAGGGCAAAATTGTCCAGTGCGAAAGAAGCAAAATTAAGAGTAGGAACTAAGCCCGCTATTTATCTCGGCTGTAAATAGTTTCCGCCTGCATGGAGTAAGTTAAAGTGATTCCACAAATGTTGTGTGAGTGTCATCGAGAACGTTTTTTGTAATGGGGAGGTGGGGTGTTATACTCATTTGGTGCGGGGGGGGGTGAGAGAGAGAGGTGGAGAGAGATGGGAGTAGGGGAGTGGATATTAGTACCTAAGGTTCAAAAGGATTCGAAATATTCTAGTCGTGAAAACTTCCTTTAAGTGTTTGGTGATTGGCATTATGAGAACAGAACTTCCATATTTTGGCATGGCATTTGCTACTAAGTCCTATGAACATGACTTATTGTTCACCTCGTTGATAACTTCTTGTACTTCAGTAAGTTGAATTGATTCAAGTCAGTTGTACCATTGTTCAAGTGTTACTCTTGTTATAAAGTTCACTAATTGGTTCGTCGGACATACTGTGTTGGTAATAAGACATACTGTGTTGGTAATAAGATATGTGTCCCTTATGGATTGTCTCTCTCATCCTTTATACAGAGTTAAAGCAAAACAGCAGCGAAACTACAAATAGGAAAACCAACCTTACATGCAGACAGAAATACACGCCCATATAGCTCAAACAAATTATATTACGGTGCAATTGTGTTATGTACCTTGTTCATTTGATTTAAAGGGAAAATAGGTGCTTTTATAATGGTTGAAAAAGCAGCTCCAGATAATATGGTACAAGAGCCAAACGAACCATCAGGTGAATCGAGCACAGACAAACGAAAAATATTACCCCGACTTTTTCAGACCTATTCCCCCCCAAATTATATAACTATCTCTCTAATTAATGAAAACTAATTAAAAGTATGTAATTAACACAATTAACCATGCATCAATATACTCTCCTCTTACAGTCGCCAACAGCATGCTTTGAAAGATGTTGAATTTTAAGATAGGTGTACGAATAAGTATGGATATGGAGGAAGTGTTTAAGCTAACTATTCCAGGTTTTCTTACTCACTTCACAATTGACTACCCAGTAACACAATGAATCTTACCTCCAAATATTCCGGTCCTTTTAATTAATAGTACCGTCTATACTCGCGTATAAACCCATATCAACTGCAAACTACACAGACCCAGATTTGTCATCGCATAATGAGCCGGCAGATCTGGGTATATGCAGTTTGTAGGAACTAATCAGTAGAACAAACAACATAGACTCTGCTCTGTCAGCGCATTATGCGACAGCAGATCAGGATCTATATTGTATGCATTTGGACTGAGTTTATACGCAAGTATAGACGGTATGTTCATAACAGGTCTAAAAGATAATAACACAGCATATGCACACAGTTACATTTCCATTCTGTAAGAAAAGGACAAATTTAAAACAAAATACGGTGTAGCCTAAATATATGGGAGATTGTTTTGAGGCTACCTTTACTGGTTTAGAAAAGAAAAGACAAACATTCAACTTTCTAGCTTTTTTGACAGCTGTTCCTAAAGATTCATCTTACCGCGATTCAAAACACTGTGATGGTAGTTCTTTTCCGATTAATTTTCACAAGAACCACTTTATGAAGTATAACTGACATTAATTTTGATTGTATAAATAAATGCTATGTTCAAGTCCTGTTGATACCAAAAATGAAAGTGTGAATTCATACTTTAGGCACTCCTGAGCTAGTTTCACCTAGCCATTGTGCCATAAGTTTACTTGATCAGAACATCTTAGATCAGTTTTGGTCTGTGCTAAGGGTCTACATTCATTATTTCACTACTACAACAACTTTTACTAACACACTGGTCCGTTATACGGTTCATATACAGTACACCAAGAGAAATTAACACAGTACAGCAACAATAAGGAAGTATAGAAACCCTGGGGCCTCTAAATCCAAACTATCGAAGACATTCTTTTTTTACCGTGTGTTAAGTACATGGCAACCTTAAGTAGGCGATTCATAAACTTATTAAAGGAACGGTAGAATAAAATTATGAAAGGACGATTTGCCGCATAGTAACATATTATATATTCATTATAAATATTTGATAGAAGAACAATTGTGATCCAAAGACATGTGCCTACAGGACTTTCCAACCAAGAATCCATTACTAACTGAACGGCGTGACATATAGATGACTGAATCATAAAGATCGAATAGAGTTACTACAACTTTTTTGATGATGATATTACGTTGAAATAAATATTTATAACAAAGTGCCGTATGTATCGCAAGATATCAATACCAAAATCACTAACATCATGCTAATTAAATTTACAACATAAGTTTGACGTCAATCCACCGCCCTCCCCATCCCCCCTCCCCATCAAATTTGTATAATGTAACAGTGACTTACAGTGGGAAATTAGATGTTTTTTATTTTTTATTTGGAAAGCTAATAAGTTGTATAATGTAACAGTGACTTACAGTGGAACATTATATTTTTTTTTTGTTTATTTGGAAAGCTATTAAGTTGTATATTGTAACAGTGACTTACAGTGGAACATTAGATGTTTTTTGTTTATTTGGAAAGCTACTAAGTTGTATAAAGTAACAGTTACTTACAGTGGGACATTAGATGTTTTTTTTTTTTTTGTTTATTTGGAAAGCTACTAAGTTGTATAATGTAAAAGTGACTTACAGTGGGACATTAGATGTTTTTTGTTTATTTGGAAAGCTACTAAGTTGTATAATGTAACAGTGGCTTACAGTGGGACATTAGATGTTTTTTGTTTATTTGGAAAGCTACTAAGTTGTATAATGTAACAGTGACTTACAGTGGGACATTAGATGTCTTTTTTATTTGGTACTAAGCTACTAAGTTGTAAGAGCCACCATAAACTGTTTTATTTTCATTTGCTGATATATACAAAATGGAACAAGAGTGACTTTGTCCCAGCTTCCTAATGTAATGTATTATCTCAATTTGTGTTATGTAATTGATTAAATTGTTATATTTCATGTACGGGGGTTCGTGGTATTCTGTTCTATATATCTGCTCAGATCTCTATTTATTCCATCTATACATTTCAGAATTTATTTTATTATTTACTCTATCCGGGCAATAACACCGAGGTCGATCATCCTCTAGATAACGATAACTAACCAAATCAGACCGCTTGTCAGAAGGGGGTCCGCCACACTAGGTCAGCTTCTAAAATGCATCGAATCTCGGGTTGTCAGGCCACGTACGCATATTTTTGTTATCTCTATGACCGACTCGATTCCTTCTTCAGTTACTCCTTTAATATTTGGCTTTAATCAGCGTCAT
Organism: Margaritifera margaritifera; assembly: GCA_029931535.1. Lineage (NCBI taxonomy): Eukaryota > Metazoa > Mollusca > Bivalvia > Unionida > Margaritiferidae > Margaritifera > Margaritifera margaritifera. The sequence continues at coordinate 5,263,404 of JAQPZY010001658.1, read as the reverse complement.
GTATTTAGACATCTCCTTTAATATTTAGCTTTTATTAGCGTCATGTATTTAGACATTTCCTTTAATATCTGGCTTTTATTAGCGTCATGTATTTAGACATCTCCTTTAATATTGGGCTTTTATTAGCGTCATGTATTTATACATCTCCATTTGCTATCTTTCTTTAAGAGATCGAGATCGCGCAACATGCCTTCAGTTATTTCTCTCTCATATATGACATGTCTGTTGAGTCAAAAAGTCTTTCATTGTTTTCTGTGATCACTATAGATTTGGCTTTTTTTTAAACCTGAATTCTTCGTACACAATGTTTGCGTTTTTACATAACTCTATAACAACAACAACAACAACAAAAACGAAAGAAAAAAATTGGATGCAGTCTGTTCCCTCGGGAAACTATTGGCTCATGTTCTTTGTGTACTGCGTTGATGTAAATATGAAACCTTGATGGAGTGAGTTTGGCTGTTGTATCGAGAATATATAAGGTTGCTGCTGAGAAATATTTTTATGACACTTTCGAAATCACGCTATATAATATAAGGAACATTTAACTGGTGTTGTTAGTTTTTTAATTTTACAACTGAAACTTTCTCAGGCATTATATCAGTCGAATTATCTGCTTGATTACACAATCGATGTGTTCATTTTGTTTATCTGGAATGTTAAAAAATAGATCTTTTGAAAAATTATTTTCTCTTTTCATTCTGCTTATGTGATAATAAACTAATTTTGATAAATATATTTAACCCTGATTTATGGTATATTTCATCTTTGTATGTCCTTGGGCTTGTAAGACTGAAACACACTAGCATGTCAACATGTTTTTCGTTTTCTTTGTCTGTTCCACTGACCGACCTTATATAGTTTCTTTCAGCTGCGCTGCGCTTTGCGAGTCTTCCTTGGTATATTTCGTGCTCATTTACATAGATGTAGAATTCATTTTCGAATTTTCCAGTAGCTTCTAATTTTATCAGACTTCGATCAAAGCAATCTCTGTATCTCTGTATGATGTATTTGGATGCCCTGTTTTCATTTATAGCCGGTTAATTTAACACAGATTTACAGGACAAAAGAAACACGTATTATCTCTTTTTTCTACATTTCTACAAGCGTTTCATGTCTTACCCATTCAGTTAAATCTGTACATAAGCTTCATCTGTGTGTTTTAAATATATAAAGTTTTAACAATACAAACTCTGTTTTGTCAAATATCCCATCCCCATCTCCCCTTCCCCATTTTATTTTGTTATAATATCATAAACAATGTTTCTATTACTGTTTACATTTCACCTCTGCACATATGTTCATTATTATAAGAGGACTGGTTCTGAGAGAACCATCCATACTCAACTCGCACTCCTTGCTCTGCCATATTATGCTTTATAAGTATACTGTTAAGTCAAGCCGTGCTTTCACAGAAGCAGATGTTCTTCAAGTACGGTTCAACACCGCTAAAAGCAAATTCATAAACAAAAATCTTGACTTTTACCAAGACAAAATGTAAACTTATTCACATTCCGATTAAATAAATATCTACGCTTTCTATTCATGACTGTGTCTAAAGTTGTACCTAGTCATATATCTCAATTTCCAACCAATTGTACATCAGTTAGTGAATCAATTCTCTAAGTATTAATTCGGATATACATAAATAAAAAAGAAGCAATATATATATATATATATATATATATATATATATATATATATATATATATATATATATATATATTATATTATATTATATTTAGCTACTACTACTTGACATGTGTGCTTTAAGAAAAGAGAGAAAAAGATATCAATAGTATTGGTTATATATATATATATATATATATATATATATATATATATATATATATATATATATATATATATGATGCATTATCTAGGTATGGTTGCTGCCAATTACAAATGACATATAAATATCGAGAATGTATAAAATACGTTAAATATACGGTTAATTTGACAAATATCATTTGAACCTCCGCTATTATCCTTGGTCGTATATCGTCTATGAATGTATCGAAGAAGGCTCCAAAATCGGATGCTTATTCAACACGACAAATAACCTTTAAGCATATCACGCATACAGTTTATGTAACCGCTTTTAATGCTACTTGTTTTCTGCTCTGTCTTTATTGGAATTTTGTCTCATTCGAAATGAAAAATATATATTTATTGTTATGACCTTCACAGTTACTGTGGCCGATTTTATGCTACTTGTTTTCTGCTCTGCCTTTATTGGAATTTTGTCTCATTCGAAATGAAAAATATACATTTATTGTTATGACGTTCACAGTTACTGTGGACGATTTAATGCTACTTGTCTTCTGCTCTACCTGTTTTGGAATTTGTCTTGTTTGACAAGAAAACGGATATAAACATTACGATGTTTACAGCTAAAATGTTAATTTATTATTGCTCGTTATATTTGTCTTTAAGAAGCATTGCCTGTTTTTGATAATTCAAACACTTTAGTTTTTTCCAACTATGGTCAGAAAACGCAAATGTTATCATAGCTATATAAACGGCTGCCTTTTTGACAAATAAAAAATAGGCAAGTGCTACAAGGCTAGAGTATAGAGCTTCACGATAGTTTCGATTGAATTTACATTCTATAGAAAATAACTCAAGCGGGATTTCACTTATAAATTTTGCTTTTGTTCTTCTAAATTTGTATGTGAAATCCCGCTGGAGTACTTAAAAGTCTGTCTATATTGGAATGTCAACAACGCTCTCTTCTTTGTTATGGTTGCTATGACAGCTAAGTTATGCATTGCGTAATATAGGCCAACAGGCAGATCGGTAATGATATTTTAAAGTTTCTTTGATTTGATTTTGAAAAGTTTTCTTTACTTATTGAATTAGTTCAAAGAGTAGAAGAGATTTACCGAGTGAAGGCATCGGTGGCGAAAGTTAGATAATATGCATAGATGAGTGACAAAGCAGACTTGAGTGATCAGTGAATACAATTTACTGAAGTTACTTATCCTTTTCCTTTTTCTATAAAGATATCAAATTGTATATCCCACGGCACCATACAGAGACAAAGCCACACCTTCTGCAGCTTTTAACAGACGCCCAGGATTAGTATCATTTTGATTCATACACATATCCTGGCACTGCCGGTTTTTATGTCATTTGATTTGACACCTTTTATCATCATTTGTATCGTCTCGGGCTTTGTAAAAAAAAAATGTACCGTCTTACAGAAGGATGGCGTATACTATTTTTTTAAAGGGTTTTACATGTACAAAAATGCGAGCGTGAGATAATAGAAGACACGAATGTAAAATATCAGCATCATTGAACCAATAAAAGATACCATTTGACAGAATTCTTTCGGAAAACGCTTCTCCTTTAAAAAGCACTACCCACATATATCGGCCTAACGAAGTGAATAGTTGTATTATTTGTTTGCCCTAAAAAAGTGACAAACTTTGGTCCTTTTTAGAATCAATAAAACTGAGCGGTGAACAAGTCAAAAGTATTTTACTTTTTTAAACATATTTTGTTCGATCGGATGAAAACTTTCCCGTTGGACTTGTCCCGACTACATACGATCTTGAGTGATAAAGCTCCGTTTTGCACCCCAAATCTCCATCGACAACATCTTGAAATCTAAACATTCTGAGAAAAAACAGCAGATAGAGAAAAAAGATATGAGACAAAAAAACAGAAGAATACCTAGGTTGATAGTTTGGGAGGTGGAATGCGCTAAAACAGAAGTTTTCGTCGAATTTTCATGTGAACAACGAAATGTCGGCAGGACTCTGAGTTTTTATATTTGCTTGCATGAATACGTGCTTTTGTTTGTATATTCCTTTGAACCTTTTAAACTATATCGCAAAAGCACAGCATTACTTAATACTAAAAAACGACATGGTATCACCATCTTTGATACACGTTACAATCATGATGCACGCTTTTTCTAAATTTTATATAATCGCGCTCGGTAACATTGGGGTTTGTTTATGGTTTAGGATAAAATGGGTACAATTCGGGCTCAATAACTATTTCCAGTACGAAATGGATAATAAAAATATAATTTTAAAAACTATTTCTTAACATCCAGACAGAGGAAAGTACATACATGTTATTACTTAGTTTCCATCCTCATCATCAACAGGAAGGCCATACAAGGTCGAAGAAAATCCAGTTCCACGATATCAGCTGAGTTGAAATAGATGTATGCGATTTTCATTCTGTTTGAGCTCTGCAATCTTTATCTCACCAACATTCATGTAAATAGTTCTTTAACTTCTTTAAAATTGTGTAAATTGGCAAAGAAATAGAAAGCGTCGTGTACCTAAAATTTTAAAAAAAGATATTTATAGTAACTCTTTCTCTGCACTTTGTGGTAAATTTGGGCATGAGTGGACAACATGCTATTCTTCTCTTCATACTCTTCCTGCACATTATTATTATTATTATTATTATTATTATTATTTTATTCTTATTCTTATTATTACTGCTGTTGTTGTTGATCTCGTTTCTGTTTCTTATTGCTGTTGACTGATATGGTAATTTTATAACAATAATCCTTAGCTTACCATTCCATTTAGTGATAAATTCGAGGCTGAATGAGTACATCATCATTGTCGATCACTTTCACCGGGGAAAAATAAAGTCTGTCTAGATTATCTTTTCTTTGTTCATTTTTTGCTATACCTACTGACATAAGCATGGAAAAAAGTCCTGATGAAAGGTAATTTACCGGTCTGAAAATAATTACAGTCCGTACAACACTAAGATGTAAAGATGTTTCTTTACATCGATCCATGTAGAAGACGAAATTATAAAAAAGCTATTAAGACTTTCTTCCTTTCTATATTGAAATGTTTTACTATTGTATACCATTGAACTCTTTTGAACTAATTTTACACAATTTAGCTCTGCCCCTTACTGAACTCCACTGCCTACAAGCTGGTACTCTGACCTACATGTAAGCAGTTTTTGATCGCCTTCGGTGTTTCACCATTTCAAGGCCATTATTAAGAGATATATCAACTGCAAGGTCAATCATTGATTAGTGGTTATTATTATACGCCCAAAATAAGGGCCAGCCTATTATTCTATGATGTCTTCCGTCTATCCGTCTGACTGTTAACAATTTCGTTTCCGCACCAAAACTAAAGGTGCCCTCCATATACAGTAACAACACAATGGTCTCTTGCACTTCGGGTAAGGAAGAACCCTGTTGAATAAGTTCAAAAAGTCAAGGTCACTGTGACTGAAAGAACAAAAGTTGTTCAGTTATGGACAATATACCTTCATCAAAGTAGTGGACGACTAATATGTTGGATAAGAAAGAAGCCTATTGATTCCGGAATCAATAGATCAACGGCTACGCTCACAGAGATTGAAGAAGACAAATGTGTTTGCATAATAACTTTAGCCCTAGACAGCGTGCTTGATCAAAGTTTGTTCAGAGCTTGCACTTAAAATTGGAAGAGGCCTGTTGATTTGAGTGTCATAGGGGCAAATGTCAAAGTCGTTAATAAAGAAAGAAAATTGGGTTAGGCAGAATAACTTTTGTTATACCGTAAGCTTCTTCACCAAACTTTGTAGATGGCTTGCACCTATAGATTTGGGGGTCAAAAGGTCAGAGGTCACGGTCATGCTAAGTCTAACAAGCAAATATTTTGTGCATTAAGTTTATTGTGCTGAGTGCCTATACAGAGAACTATTAAACACGGGGCGGGTAATATGCCACTCACGGTGCTCTTGTCACCATACTGTAGTCTATACCCTTTCTTTGTTATAAAAAGGACCACATAGACCTTGTGACTTTTCGGCTGTTTCTGCCTATCATTTTCATCTAAAATTACTTTCTGATATTTTCTTGAAAATCCTTTTACAAATAGTCAATGATTTGGAATTTATCATATAAGTCGCTTTCTGGTTGTCAAATAATGCGGGAAGTGATAAATTTAATATAGTTTACAAAATGATTCCCATCTTGACGACGACGACGACAAGGAAGATCATGAGGAATGTTAACATATGACGCTACAGGTCCTAAAACTATTTATAATATTTTCTCTTTTTGTCTTTAAATATTTTTATTTGTTAATAGGAGCAGAAATGGCGGTGAATTGCTCATTACAGAAGTTGATAGCGGTATATCACATAATTCTCGTGGTTGTCATCATCGCTGGTGAAGTAGTGACGATATTATTCTCATATGATGGGTCAATGATACCTTTCTTCCTTCTTACGGTAAGAAAAACTAACGGCAATATATTTCAGCGTCAGTCACATCAATAGCAGCGCTTAGTTATTATTATTATTATTATTATTATTATTATTATTATTATTACCTCTGTACATAAAACTACAATGGCATAATTTGAATGACGAGGAATACAAGCACTAAAACAACTACCACTACTGATGCTACTACTACTATTACAGCTGCTACTACTATTACTACTACTACTTTTGCTGCTGCTACTATTACCACAACAACAACAACAACAACTACTACTACTACGACGACGACGACCATTATCATCATTACTATTCCAGCTAGTGCACACCTTCTACTCCCCTCGTCTGATACCCTATCACCACCTCAACAACAATTAGTACACCATGACAACAATAATTAGTACACCATGACAAAAATAATTACCATCAACAACAATTAGTACGCCATGACAAGAATAATTACCATCTTAAGAATCCTCCTTCTATATAATTTTCTCCTCTGTTACTCCATTACTCTTCCTACTATTACTATTAAAACCACCAACAACACTGCCACTGCTACTATTACTATTAAAACCACCAACAACACTGCCACTGCTACTATTACTATTAAAACCACCAACAACACTGCCACTGCTACTATTACTATTAAAACCACCAACAACACTGCCACTTCTACTTCTACTATTTAAACCACCAGCAACACTGCCACTGCTACTTCTACTAGTAAAACCACCAACAACACTGCCACTGCTACTTCTACTATTAAAACCACCAACAACACTGACACTGCTACTTCTACTATTAAAACCACCAACAACACTGACACTGCTACTATTAATATTTGAAATTTGACATTTCTCTTGAGTTCATACCGTTCATTTGTATTTCTCCACACGCAGTTTGCAGCTTATTTCAATTACATGCACGTACAAATTTAAATGAATGAATGAAATTATGAATCCAATGGGTGTATGTATGTATGTACTACGTACGTACGTACGCAGGCGTGTATGTATGTATGCATGTATGTATTGTTACGGAATCATACCTTTTTACCTTTTTATAATGATTTAATTTACTAATTTATGATCTCTATTTTTAGTCTGAATAGCGGTTAGCATATCAGTACAGATACGGCTACTGCTCGATCAATAAGTGGTCACATGATCAATTGCGCGGGAAAATGAAGTCGAACTAGCTTTGTACTTTTAGAAATCAACATTGAAAGGTCACATTCTATACTACAATAACATTGTGTTTACTCTTTAAGATTTCAGTACGCGAGACCTTTGGGTAAATGACGCATAACCTAGTTTCTGATTGGTTCTTAGAGGGTTGTGTTATTTTGAAATACCATATTATTAAAGACGGAGAAAGGATATTCCCTTTTAAAATCCGCGTATATATAGCAACTCATCCAGTGATAAATTATTCTTTACAATTGCTTGAATGAAGAGAGGTTATTGAAATTATTCAGTTCAGTGTGGAATTTATTTAATTAGTAATTCATCTGAATTACTATACAACTCCGTGGAATTATCGGACATTATTCTAAAACTTGTGAGATTCCAGACTTGCAAGGATTATTTTGGATTAAATCAGAACTTGTCAACTTCAGCACAGTACAGGTTATTTTCATTTGGAATAATTCATCCGGATTACTCGGATTAACATCAGGAAGTGAACTTTAAAACAATTTAGGACTTTTTAGGATATTCTTTACTGTAAGTTATTTTAATTCTTTTAATATTTTAGGAAATTAAAGATTTGCATTTTAATCTTGAAAGCTTGTTTGTGTCTTTTATTCTGTTACATTACCCCTAGAATCGTAACAGTATGTATGTATGTATGTATGTATGTATGTATGTATGTATGTATGTATCTATCTATGTATCTATGTATGCATGCATGGGTCAGTGATTGTATCAGAATTAAATCAGAACATGAGCTGCAATTCAAAATGCCAATGTATCAGTTTTCAACTATACCATCTTTAATTTCAGGCCATCTTCCCTCTAATTTTGTTCATCATTGTTTGTGTTATTTCGAAATGCAATTGGCAGAAGCTGTGCCTTCTTCTTGTAAGTATTCAGATGTCGAATAAAACTATATATTATGTGATTATCTACACAAAGTGCTATACATGTACATTCTCTCTCTCTGTCTCTCTCTGTTTCTATCTCTCTCTAACTCTCTCTCTCTCTCTCTCTCTCTCTCTCTCTCTCTCTGTCTGTCTATATCTCTCTATCCCTCTCTCTCTCTCTCTCTCTCTCTCTCTCTCTCTCTCTCTCTCTCTCTCTCTCTCTCTCTCTCTCTCTCTCTCTCCAACCAACAGACATACACTATTCCAATGATGTAAAAAGTATTATCTAATTCTAAACATCAGGAACCATAGACGTAAAAGCGGTTACATTCAAGGCTGGACAACCTTCCTCAATATATATATATATATATATATATATATATATATATATATATATATATATATATATATATATAAACATCTCAATTTCAGGAAATAATATACAATAAGCAAATGAATACATACATTTGGCTTCTCCCTGAGGGCTACTCACATGAAGAGAAGGTAACTTAGCCAGAGCCCAAGGATGATCCTTGGCCTAAGGTGGGTTAATCACAACCTAACTAAACCCCTTATTCTAATATTCTGCTGACAGACCTGGGGTGATCCCGAGGTATATACTGGGGTGGTTTGGTTTTTGGTTTTGTGGGTTTTACGCCATTTTTCAGCACATGATAGGCTTATACATGGCGGCCAGTATATTTGGTGGAATCCCACCACGGGAAACTACTGGCAAGCTTTCTCACATACTCACTTTGTCCGAACCCAGACTCTAACCCACGCTGACAGAGGTGAGTTGTCAGTGATCTGCAAAGGCAAGCAACTTCGACCACTCGGTCACCCGGTGCCCTCTGTACTGGGGTGACCCAACATAATCCCTGCTTTAGAGCTGAGCTTATCCAAGAAGCTGAATAGGCGAGGATGATCCCCGAACATGAAGTGCATGGAAACCAAGGTGAGTATCCGAATTGGGAGTAAAACAGAGGCCAACCAAATTTGATATTTGAAACAATAGGAAGTGAAATCTCCCAAGATGGAAACAAATATTAAACAGGGTTTTACCTGGTATGGCAAGAAACGTATCGTAAGGATGAATGTAAAATGCACCTATAATAAAATAGTCAAGCAAGTCCTATAAGCGTCAGGAAGTGTGCATGGACTTCAAACATTCATTTGTCCCGTAACCTGGCTGGTAGTAGGTGCGCCACTGATGACTTTGCGACAATCTCTCTCCATTTTGCCCTGTTCTCCACTGCTCTTTGGGACTTTGCTAAGTCCATGCCTGTCCACTCTTTAATATTATCTTCCCATCTCTTCTTCTGTCTGCCACGTTTTCTCTTTCCTCTCACTGTGCCCTGTAAGATTGTCTTTGAAGGGTCAGATGAGTGTGACATGTCACCACGCCATCTTACTTTGCGTTTTTTTATGGTGGTGAGCAGATCTTCATATGGTCCAATTGCACCTTGGATTCTGATGCGCATCTCCACATTAGAGACGTGGTCTAAGTATGAGATTTTCAGGATCCTTCGATAATATCTCGTCTCTAAGGCATGGATTCTTCTCTCTAGTTCTGCAGTCAGAGTCCATGTTTCACATGCATACAGGAATATGGACATGACGAGAGAGCGCATAAGCTTGATCTTGGACCCAGTCGTGATGTTGCTGTCCTTCCAAAAAGGCTTCAGCCTAACCAGTGCATTTGCTGTCTGCGCAATCCTGGAAAGAACCTCAGGTTTTGAACCTTCGTCAGAGGCAATAGCACCTAGGTACTTGAAGCTTGTCACTGTGCCCAGCTTTTGTCCATTCACTCGTATTTCCTTTTTGATATCACTCGGGTTGTTTGTCATTAGCTTGATCTTTTCAGCGCTGATCTCCATCCCATACTTTAGTGATGCATGGTTAAGACGCTTCGCTAAGGTTTCCAGTTCTTGTTCATCTCTTGCTAAGCCATCGATATCATCAGCGAAGCGCAGGTTGGTGATTGTTCTGCCTCCTACACTGACACTGCCCTCATGGTCTTCCAAGGCATCGGACATGATCTTTTCCAGGTAGATGTTGAAGTGAGTTGGTGAGAGAAGGCATCCCTGTCTGACTCCGACTGTTGTTCTGAACCAATCTCCTATGTTGCCATTGACAAGAACTGCGCTAGTGGCCTTGTCATACAGGTTTTCCACGCTGCCGATTAGTTTTGCGTGTATGTTTTATATTCGCATGGTGGCCCACAACACTGCATGCCATACCTTGTCGAAAGCCTTCTTGAAGTCAATGAAGACATGATTGAGGTCCTGTTGATGCTGCAGATACTTTTCACAGAGGATTCTAAGATTGAAAATCTGTTCTATAGTGCTACGTCGTGCTCTGAAACTTGCCCGTTCTTCAGCAATGATTTGCTCTGCTTGGGGTTTCGGTCTGTTCAGGATGATTTTAAGCATAACCTTGCTTGGGTGACTGATGAGACTGATTGTTCGGTAGTTCTGGCACAGCTGCAGATTCCTTTTCTTAGGAAGGGTGATGATCAGAGACTGGGTCCATGGGGTGGGCCACTCTCCTGGTTGCCAGATTTTATTGCAGATTGTTGCGAAGACATCTATCATGGAGGTTCCTCCTGCTCGAACAAGTTCTGCTGGTATATTGTCTACCCCAGCTGACTTTAGTGCCTTTACTGCAGCCTCCACTTCTTCCCCGAGGATCGGGTGGTCAACATCTTTTGTGGTCGGTGGGAAGTTTAGTACAGCTTGGTCTCCAGAAGTCTCCTGATTGTAAAGCTCTGAACAGTATTCCGTCCATCTGTTAAGAATCTCTTGATCTTCTGTGAGATTCTTACCAGCCTTGTCCTGGATCGTGGTAGATCTCCCCTGTTTCTCTGTTGTCAGGTCTTTGAACAACTGGTATGCCTTTTTACTGTTATCCTGGTTCAGGCTTTTATCGACTTCCTTACATTGGTCCTCTAACCAGCTTTCCTTCGCTCTCTTTAAGCTCTTCTTAATCCTATAGTTAATCTCCCTGTATTTTTCTGCTCCATCAAGGTCTCCTGGCTTCCTCTTCAGTTTTCTCCTCACATCACAGAGGTCGAGGATATCTGCTGTGACCCAGGGATTCTTTATCATACGATGCTTGCCAAGGATCTCGTTGGCTGTGCCTATTATTGCCATGTTGAAGGTGGTGATCAAGAAGTCTTGGTTTATTTCCTCAGCACCCAGAAGTTTGAGTGGTGCACATTTGCCGCCTGTTTATGCTTCAAATGTTTGTGCCACGGCTGGATCTTTAAGTTTTTCAAGTTCAAACCTGGTCTTAACCTGTCTTGGCTTCTTGGTCTTCCTCAGACGAAGTTTGACAGTCATCATCAGCAAGTCATCGTCGCTTCCTATGTCCGCTCCTGGGAAGCAACGTGTTCTGGCAAAGTTAACGCTAGACCGGAAGCGCTTCCTCACCAAGATTTAGCCAATTTGGTTGTGATGTTTTTTCGTCTGGACTGTGCCAATTCCATCTTCTAGAAAGTTTGTGGGGGCCAAGAGTGCTCGTTAGCAGTAGGTTATTATAGGTGGCGAAGTCCAGGAGCTTGAGTCCTCTCTTTTTGGTATGTTCATTACAGTATGGAGCACAGACATCTCGCCAGTCTGTCAGTGCGTCTACTCCTACCTTGGCATTCGAGTCTCCTTGAATAACTAGAATATCCTTCTTGGGTGTATGGTCAATAAGAATTTGAGGCTGGTCGTAGAACGAATCCATTTCCTCGTCATCATGGTCAGATGTTGGGACATAAACCTATATGATGGTGATGTTGAAGAGAGATGTTAATCATCCTGTTAGACACTGGTCGACAACCCATGACTGCACTCACAATGTCCTTATGTACCATAAAACCGACTCCATGCTCATGCTTGTCCTCATGTCCACTGAAGTAGATCCTGTGCCCTTCATCTGTTGATCTCTCTCCGAAATTCTTCCAGCGCATCTCGCAGAGTCCAAGGATGTGCCATTGGTATCTTCCCAACTCATGGGTTAGCTCCTCGAGTTTCCCTGCTGGTCTTAATGTCCTGACATTCCACGTTCCAATGGTCATGTTATCTCTTCCCCGTACTTTGATGGTAGTTGCACCAGTAGCATAGTCATCACCTTCGTCCTAGTGTCCAGCGCATGGCGCGGTCATTGGTTACCCAGGCTGCGACCTCCGGTATGAGAACTCTATCTATTGTCGTTTTGTCATCCCTGGCGTATCATGGGCAGTTGCAACCTGGTGGAGCCCATCCCTCTCCAGGTTGTAGACCACAGATGATAATCATGTTACTGTATGGCTAGCCCTGGTTTTGAACATTTCGCCGTTGAGTTCATCTTGGAACCCTTCCGCCCTGGCCGTTGACTTCAGCTTAGAAGACTTCCGCCATGTGATGTCATGTTACCACCACCCTACTTCTACCATAGGTAGGAAGACTCGTGGAGGCGGGAGTGTCTTATCCTCCCTCGCAAGTTTTATCTTACCCACTGCCTAGAACAACATAGATATTCGAACATACCCACTATCAAAGCAACAAAGAATATACATCCATGTATAAACGTGCCAAAGATATAAAGCTCCAATGTCCAATATTGCAAGAATGGAAAGTAATATACTCCATTTAGGAACATACCCACTGATGGGATCTCTGTTAAAGTTAAAGTGCAGTCCTTTGAACATATTCGCGATTGTGCGTCTTGAATCAGACACGGTTCCATATAACGCGTGTAACAGGAGGAAGACCATCGCCCTAGAGTCTGAATCAAACGATGTTCTACGCAGGAGCCAATGCAGTAGTTACTGCACCTGTACTGAATGAATGTCCAGAATATCTATGTTGTTCAGATCCGAGACGATTTAATATTTGTAAAGATATGACAGATATAGATCCCCTAGAACGGCATCCTAATAATACCGCAAAGAGTAGAGCACTGGAAAGAAAGGCATTGTAATCTGTCGTCGCTACACTTAGGTGTATGTACTCTTCCATACAAGAAACTGGGAACACGCGATTATTTCTGTGAAATAGAATGTCCACTCCAACTCAGAATGGATCAGTTTTGGAAGACAACGGGAAAAGAGTGATCCTTGATTTGTCAGCCTAAATTGTCACACCTCTTAGCTGCAACCAGTTGCACGTGGAGGGCGCATGGCAATTTACATTGAACTCACCACAGCGCAGCCGATAAAGGCAGTCAAACACATGCATTTCAGTGTGAAGTCCACAAAAGGTGAAAAAGCTCCAGAGTCCAAAATATTGCAAATGTCGCTCAAAACGTTAAATATAATGTGCAGTTTGGGCTTAGGGTTTATCAACTGAGTTCTTTTAATTCCCCGAAGAACACATTGAAATCTGCATGTAGGTTGCACGAGGTTACTGAATCCAACCTGCAAAAGGCAACTACGAATCCCAGCCAAATACAGTTTTGTTGTGGCACACTGCGGTGAAGCACGGCAATATGTAAGGAAAAGATGAGTGCCTCTTCAGTAACGGAGGGCAATATATTATGCTGGTTCATGATGACACGTTACATAGTTAGAACATTTAAAAGGCATTATAATTCGGTTCTGTCGGCAACTATGGTGGCAGGAGATACAGATAATGCCCACAAATAAATGACCTGTGTCCGAAAAACAGTAAACTAGGAAACCGTTGGGAGGGGGTGGCTGAGGGGAGGGGGTGCAGTCTGTTGGCCGCACATACGCTTGTGGTGAATTGGTCCATCTGAAAATGTGAGAGTCAGCAATCATGTTTGTAGCACCTGGAATATTCCTGGTCTGTAGAAGAAATTGACATGTAACAGCACACCAAATCAGTCTGCGAACAAATGTCATGATAAATGGAATCTTGGAACGCACATATCAACAGTAGCTATATTGTCACAGTTAACTGTATTCCATTGCGACTTCCACAAAACAGCAACAATAACAATAATGTACAGTTCACAAAGAGCCATCGAACTTGAAGAACCAGGTCGAACACATCTGGTTGAAAAGTTCCTTGAAATTATTTTCCATTATAAGAGTCCCCAAATCCATTTGAGGTTGCATCAGCGTAGAATTGCGGGAGTAACTTCATCATTCATGAAGAAGGAAATCCCATTCCAATCGTGAAGAAAAAGAGACCAAATTGTCAAGTCTAAACGACACTGTGCTGTCAGTTTGACATGGTGGCGAAGAGCATTCACAGTAGTAGATAAATCTATTAAGTAAAAGACAAAAGTTCTTCCAGGATAGATCACTCTACAAATAAAGTTTAGATGTCCTAAAAACCTTAACAATTCACGCGCTGTGCTGTGCAAGATTTTTCAATGGGCAAAAGACTGTTTAATATCTGCAATGCGTTGCTCTTGTCCTAAGGGTAGCCTAGCCTCAATCTTTATAGTGTCCAATGATATACCCAGGCATTCCAAAACTGTAGTAGGACCCGCAGTATTAGAAGGAGATAACGGAACTCCAAGTTTATTTAACATCAAAGTAAAAATTGCCATAGATCAAAAATATCTCGTTCATAAAGATCAAGCTCTTGCCTTCTGTGTGGGTAAGCATAACACATTATGTTCAGGTATATCTCAAATGCATGAATAAACTGGGCAAGGTCAGGGCAAGGTCAGAGAGTTATTGAACCTAGGGTAAGGTCGATCTTTAGAAGTACTGGCTGGATCTGAATGGAGACTAGTAGTATATGGTATCAAAAGAGCTGCTAAATTTACCTAGATTACCGAGATGTCTGATAGACTTATGTAAGTCAGATATGTCCTCCCTATGTGTGTCACTTATCTAATTACCACCCAGTTCGCCCTACTACTTAACAATATTGATAAAGTAGGATAATAATGCACAATATAAAAACAATTATCAGTATAAACACGTAAAACTGTGTAGTAAGGAAAGAGAATTATGTAAGAATTAAAACCTTGCGCATCTTGTGCATAAACCACAGGCAATAACACACACACAACCACACACACAACCACACACACACACACACACACACACATACTCAATCTACACTTCTTGAGGGGGACATAGAAACTGACCTGTATTTTAAACCTTCTGACTCTCACCAGTATCTATTCCCGACCAGCTGACACCCCCAGCACGTAATAAAAAAGTCTCCCTTACGGTGTGTGCGTCCGTACCAAACGCATATGCTCTTTCAAAAACAAAACCCGTACAAAATATGAAGCTGAAGAGCGTAATCTTATTAGCTTGAATTAGTTGACATGTACAAAAATACACCAATGAAATATTCATGTATATTATCAGTAAGGAAATCATTCTCGCAACATACCGTAAAAGGCAGTGGCGTACTAAGGGTAAATGGCGCCCGGGGCGACGATGATGGCCCAAAGGGCCAGAATACAAGGCCCGAATTGTATCAGCTGTTTTGGCGCTTCAAGACCTCTGGCGCCCAGGGCAACCGCCGTGCTGACAAAAAATCTGACGCTAAGCAATCAGATTGAGGCAATTTGTATTCTGTTTCACGAAATTGATTCATTTTTAAAATAGAATGTGTCAACGGATCGCGTGTAACTATTCAGATCTGCGTAATGGTATCTCTATCATGTTTAATATACTATTATTCACGGTTCTTTGAACGAACGAACAAACAAACAAAGAAACCAAGAAAAAATAGTTGATATAGCTTAATTTCAAGATCGGTGACCTATGAATTTTTGTTTCGTTATTTTCAAAAGCTGATATTATTCCAAATATTTCTGCACAGTAGTTCAATATGTTGGAAATGACGATTGGATACAATTTTGTAAAACCAAACGCCTCGTTCAGGCCAATTTCTAATATAAATCTAGTAGAAATCGTATGTAAAATCCGATTGAGTGAGTCATATCATTACAAAAGTAGCTTCATGACTGTATACTTTGTCACTTTGGCTTAGTTACTACCATTCAACGTTCAACTTAGTTTCAATATGAAAAATTACTATTTCTGATGGTAAACGATTTCATTTGTCTTCTACCTTAAATTGTATATCATGTATCGATTTGCTTTAAGCTATATTTCTAAATCCTTGCATACTTTATCTAATTACAGTTCCACTTCAACCCTATCTTCAATATGCTGTGGTTCATCGCCTTTTTCCCAGTTTTCGTCCATTTCTGCTACAGGAGCTATTCTGGTATTTTCTACCCTCCCTATATCACAGGCTTGCTGAGTCTCAGCTCGGCGATTTTTGTGGTTCGCGAAATCCGGAAGTATATCCAAACTGTGGTTCTCAGTGCAAGATCTGTCGAACGCGAACTCGTAGATGCAGTTGGTCGCATCCAGCCCCCTTGCTAGACACCAGTCACTTTTACTGACCTTAATGGCATACGATCCACTTATGCCTCTTGGTGTCAACCAGTGTAGATTAAGTGACAATGGTAACGTTTCAATGGCCAGGGACGAAGTCCGTGTGATATCGTTCCATATTTATGAAAATGATTTATAGAGCCGTAAATAGTTAAACCCTTCTTATGTAACTTTCAGTTTTTCCTTCAGAAATCAAAGACAAACTAGTTGATGCACTATGAGATATTTTTCAAAGAAGAAAACGCTAATTAAAAACTTTATATTTTACAGGATTTATAAAGTCTCCAAGCTTGAAATCGACTACACACTGCATAAACGGCCTTAGCAAAGCGGAGGCCGTTCGTGCATAATATGTAATCAATTTTCAAGTTTTATGACTTCATGAATCCTGTAAAATATGAAATTCAATCCTTATACTACAAATAGTTATAAAAATAATAACGAATCTTAAGAAAAAAAAAGAACAGCGATATAATTTAAGCATTGTTTACGACTATTGTTAAAGCGCAGAAGGGAGCATGAATATATAAGTAGTCCTCTCCTGATGTTAAAAACCAATAACGTCTAGTTTTCTGTGGGACACGAAACGATTTTAACAATTGAAATGTTCGACAGTTTAAAAAATATGAAGTATTGATTTAAATTTTCTCGAAATTTAGAGATGACACGCCTATAGTTCGAGACAGCAAATAAGTCCAAAGCAATCAATCATAATATGAATTCCATGAGGCAACGAATAAAAAGAATTAAAATTATGTCAGAATGTTTAAAGATAAATAGTTCTTAGAATCGCCTAGGACGAAGCAGCGGACCAAAACTTTTAAAAACCGCAGCTTGCGTTTGCATTTCCTGCATATATCACCTGGTATATGATGTATTTTTCATGGTGAAATAGCATCTCAAAGTCTAAAAGAATGTCTTGTTACGTTATTTTTAATTTGTTTCAAAACACTTAATTAGGCATAGTAATTAATCGTAACGCCCATTTTATTATTATTTTTGCATGGCATTCTTTAATTTAATACCTTTCGACTCACTTTAGGACGTATATTGAGATCATTTATTATTGGAAAATTAAAGACCTTGTTGTTCAGTTTTTAATCTTTACACTTAACTTCCTGTTGCGTCTGTTGGTAAATATATACGGATTGCAATATGAAATTAGATTTTTTATTGACTTACCTCTGCAGTATTAACTAACTGATGCTTAAAATGCATGTTACCATTTTTTTTTTCACATTCATAACATTCATATGGAGTTCATAAGCGATACTTTCAAGCCAATTAATTAGCTTGCACAATGGAAAACTGGTGTGAACCACCACCAAAAACAGCGAATTGTATTGAATTTATGGTACTCTGACATTATGTCTTTTTATAATTCCTATTTAAAAATTTGGTATTCGATTTTTTTAATGACGAAGGAGTGGGTGAGTGATGAGTGCCACCAGCACAGATATCTGTATTATAGATGTCTCCGCTACAAACAAGAATGTCACAATTATTGACGTTTTCTTTTCATATTGCTTTGGGAGCAAAAACATAGAAGAAAAAAAAATTACGCTAATGATGATATTTGTTTGTATCCATTTTTGCACCGTATTAATACATCCCTACCACAATTCATTCACCAATGAACGTTTAACACCTTATCTAGTTAAATTTAAACAAGAAAGATGGTTTTGACATAAACTTCTCTTCTAAACTGGACTTTTGTCAAATAAGTGTTATACATCTAACGATTGTTTAAAATTGATGCAGTTTTCGTATTACACATTTCCTGAAATGTTCTCACCTTGTTCGTTAATGAAGACAAAATATACAAAGGGGACAGGCACAACAGTCTTGCGTATTTTCATCTGTTATGGCTACTAAAGAATTACTACTGAAGTATTTATATAATTCAAATCCCATTTTAAATTAAATATATTTGGATAAAAAGGAAGGTTATAGACAAAGATACCAATGTTGTTATGTACAGTCCTATATGTAGTCTTAAGTATTAATGTTGAAAAATATAATTTTCTTAATTTTTAATTTGAATGTGATTTAATTTAAAATATAGTCTGTACCAAATAACGTTGAATCTTTATTAAGATAATGATCTTAGAACTCAATCAGCAATTTAGGTACACTTTAAGCACCTAATTTACAGAGCTGTTACATTTTATTTTTTAATTGATATTATTGTATGTATTTTTCAAATCTGTTTTTATTTATTTTGTGTTCATTTTGCTCATTCAATTGTATGTTTTCTATAGCACTAATTGTAATGCTCTAGTGTTTTCTTCATATGAAACAAAGTCTGTCTACTGAGGATAAATAAAGGTGAATTGATGCCTTCAGTGATGCTGACCTCTTAAATAGCTCACTACACCGCAGAAAGGGAGCTGTACTCTTTATTCAGGAATGTATGCATTGTTTTCAAGTGGAATGTAACTATATGTAAAGTTTATTCAGAGTAATATCTTGAGTTACCTTAGGATAAAGTTATAACTTGCTCAAGGTTATTTCTTTCATTTTATGACTAAATTCAGAAGGTCTACAATGAGAGTAACTGCAGTTTGATAGTTGTTTTGTTTCCGTTTTATCCCCAAATAACGATTGTTCTTGACCAATCAAATACATTCTTTCTCACCAGTCTTTGTGTATATCTCTCTGGGATGCACCCTATTTGTAAAGATGCTCGTAATGGTAACAACGTGGAATTTGACAGTTAGTGCTATAAGTTACCTAATACACAACTTTTCAGTGTACAGTTGAATTACACAGTTTTTTTTATTGATTTGAATGGTTGTGCTTTTGCAATTATATGTAAAATTGCAGTGACCTTTAGCTACGATGTCATGCACGAGAGCCCTAAGTTTTGAACAGAATAATGGAACTTTATTTTGTAATTAGCCAACCACCATTATTTCATTGAAGTTGGCACAGCATAAAGACACAGACGGACTCAGTCATAAAGGAACT
This sequence comes from Margaritifera margaritifera, assembly GCA_029931535.1. Taxonomy (NCBI): domain Eukaryota; kingdom Metazoa; phylum Mollusca; class Bivalvia; order Unionida; family Margaritiferidae; genus Margaritifera; species Margaritifera margaritifera. The sequence goes on along the minus strand of JAQPZY010001658.1, from coordinate 5,243,833 downwards.
TCTCCTTTTAGTTCTTGGTGTAAACTCATCACTGATAAAGAAAATGTAATGCAGAATTAAGGATATTAATTTGATGATGTACATCTGACATAACTAATGCATCTTTGTCACATACAGCATCAGTCATAGAAGTACAGTCTGTGAAACTCGTCCAATAACGTGATAAGTGCGGCAGCCACATCCCCACCCCCGCTCTTTTCCTTCTTCAAAATGAAATTTTCATCTTTATTTTTTCACCGAAAAGACAGTTATATGAAAATATGTATTCGGGGAAGAAAAGCAACAAAATACCATAAATCTTAAATGTCACATACAGAGAAATATATATGTTACAGAAGATACATTTTAAATCGAGCAACAAAAATATGTCAAAAGACTGTCAATAATACCACATGTATAAAACAGATCAGTCAATTTTTTATATTTAATTTCAAGGTTTTTGAATACTACGTAGATGATTAACATATTAAATATCTTCTTACATAAATGGACCGGTTACTAATAGTTGTGCGCATGCGATTTTGTGACGTAAGCCATACTATGCTGTGACGCTAAAGTATTAGATTCGTTCTTACAAAAATCATTTTCTTTTGTTGTTGTTGCTGCTGTTGCTGTTGTTGTTGGTAGTTTGTCAATAATTTATTCATTCCAATCGATCAATTGTAATTGATCATATGACAGAAATCTCCGAACATGCAAATGTTTTCTGGAGCCCTAGAGAAGACTTTGAACTTCGCACTTTTCTCGAGCCTCAACAAAAGTTCGCTAATAGCGAATACATCCGTTTACGATCCCTATCTTCTAACCGCTATCAAAGCAACAATGTGCAGACATATTACATCAACATGAGATATCTGATCTTTCTATTTTAAATACCAAGAAACATTTTAAGGTAATTTGAATATTTCATTTGTATATAGGCTGCCTTGCTTTAGAATTGTAGTATGATAGTATTAGAGCATATAATGTTACCTTATTAAACGTAAATCCACAAAAGAATTGATTACAATGTAACAAAACTAATGGCAAGCAAGTGTGACTACTTTGTTTTGATATAATAAAGGACTTCAAACGACTATCGTGTGTGCCTGTGGTGTACAATACATGTATGTAGGACAGTTTTTTCTGCGTGTCGCTTAGAGGCACACACTACTGGTGAAATTATCACAACTCGTTAAAAAAAACAAAAAAAAAAAAAACAAACAAGATATTTAATATTATCCTGTCTGAACAACAATTTTTAGAGACTCTTCACTTTACGCATCTTTTTAGGAAACTCCTAAAATTGTAGGTTGTATGTAAGCGAATGGACAGAAACTCGAGACACAGAAACTGCTGTCTATGTCTATCTTGTTGTATATGAGGTGACTGAAATTCAATTTACTATGTAAAGCTGCAAGTATGAGGAAGGTACACGAAATGAGTGTTAACAAATACACAAAAGAACCTTTAAAACGTTTGTACTTCATTCCGAGTTCGTGGAAAGATCTGGTTTGAAATGGCGTAAGAATGTCATGGTCCCCGACGTATCCATGTATCATATCAAGGCCTTAGGTCCCCGACATATTCCTGTATCCAATCAAGGTCTCACTGACCCGTCTTACTTCCCCGAAGTATAGCTCCGTCCTATTATGCCCGTAAGATCCCGACGTATTCCTTTGTAATATCATCGTCTAACTGACCTTACATATCCCTGTGTCATAGCATGGTTTTATTGCCCCGACGTATTCCTGTATCATATCATGCCCGTACGACCCTATGTATTCCTGTATAATATAATAGCCTTACGCGCCTCGACGTAACCCTGTAGTATATAATGGTATTCCGTCCCCGACGTATCTATTAATCATATCTTGACATTACGTCCCTGACATATCTCTGTATCATATCAGGTTCTTAAGTAGTCAACGTATCCTTCTATCAGATCATGTTCTTAGGTCTGACTTATCCGGTAGTATATCATAGTCTTACGTCTCTAACATAACCCTGTATCTTATAAATACGTATCCCTGTATCAATGCATGGATTTAGGTCGCACAGGTATCCCTGTATCATATTATGGTCTAACGTATCTGACGTATCCCTGTATCATATAGTATTATTACATCCCTGAATGTATCCCTGTATCACATCGTGATTTTACTTCCTCGACGTATTCCTGTATCATATCATGTTCTTCTGTCCCCGAAATAGCAGTGTATCATATTAAGCCTGGATCATATTAAACTCGTTCTTTCTGCCGACATTAAACAAAAGAAATATATAGTTTCATCACAAGCACGCAATTACAAATGGGAAATTCCAAAAATTGCTGAGACAATACAACTTTTCAATAAGTATGTGTTTTAGATTACGTCACCTAGATGACATCATTCAAGGATCACCAGTAAAACTTACACGTACACTAAATTAATGCCCGGCAGCATAGCTTTTCCTTTCATAACAAATTGGATAAATTAAACAATGCATGAACATGCACGGCTTCCACTAGGATATTTGTTCGGAAGGTCAGTGTGCCCCCCCCCTCCCCCCCCCCCCTTATAGTTACAAAGGGACTGTGAGGGATCAAAGAAGAACAATACCAGATCAGTTGCAATGGATAGAAAGTCAATCAAAGAAACCAGTTGGATATCAAGTATTTTCGCATATAATAATATAAGCAAAAAAACAAATTCATAATTGATTTTGTCGGCTATGTTTACTTATTTGTGTACCAGAAAATAATTGCTCCGGATTTTGATCTCATTTAATAACACTTTTTACCCTGCATTTACAGTTTTCTTTATTAATTCACTCCATCCCGAATTAAGCTGGGTTTTTTTTATGTTGCTCTACCTGCGTGTAGTTATCGTTTCATTTAATGCTAAATTGTGCATTTGTGGAAGTCGCTTCCTTCAAACAAAAATTAACTCACTTATGTCAGTATTACAACCTGGACAATACGTTAACCTGGTGGTTTTCAGTATTACAATCTGAACAATATATTATACTGGCCGCCGACAGCGACTTTTGACAGCAGAATCTTGTAATCTTTTAACAACAGGAGACGACTCAAGTTTTTAATCACTAAATTAGTTATTTTGATAAAAATGCTATCAGAAAAATTTGATTACATTGGGTAGTTCTGGCGATCTCTTGCGTCACCAAATCATAGGTCTATCTCTATATTTATAAAAATGATCAGCAACACAACTCAATACACAAATGCTTTTCTCTCTTTATCTGTCCTTTCGTAGATAACTTTTAAATTATTTTGTTTATGAAATACATCACGAATCCACATAACCTCTTGCTTCACGTGTGATTTTTACGTGTAGTTGTTTATGTTAGCACAATATTGTGTGGAAATGGAAGTAGTGTCTACTACGGCAGAACCAATCAGTCCCGATATTAATTGTACTTCAACCAATGAAAAAGTGTCTTTCAAAATCCTTTTGGGGTTCAGCATGCTCCTATACTCCTCATACATAGTCTACCAGGGAGCCGATTGTCTGCTAATTACACTTAATTAGGATATCATTTGTTACCAGAATTGGAATCTTCGGGAAGAGAAACCTCAGTCAACCCCAGATAGGGATAAAAATGATAAATAAAATAGCATTGCCTCAAATTGCCTCAAACTGACTCACCGAATTTCTCGTATAGGGTCAGACTCATGTAATTGAATATGTTCACAATGAAATTCTAAAGAACATAACCAAACTCAGGAAAAGTACACCTTGTTATATGCTGCATTCCGAACTTCAGAAAGCCAATGATTATTTGCATTAAATCTCGTATGAGTGGATTTCGATACTCAATTATAAATTTAACAAAATCTACTATTTAAAAGAAATATACCACATAATGTATAACATGCCAAAAATAGATCCCAAGTACTAATGGATTCAGTGTCAAAACTATTTTGATTTCTGTTGGAAGAATTGAAATGCAAAAGAAATCGCTACTTCATCCAAAGGTAAAAATTATTCCCATTTTAAACAGGACCTGAGTTTTGAAGATTACTTATTATCTCAACATCGTAACACATATTTACCTTTGCTCAAATTTTGAACGAGTATACGCAGACTCTTAGCTGAGGTATGGCGTTGGAAAAACATACTACATCATAGCAAAAAATGTATATGAATATTTGTTTATCTGTTCATTCTTTTCAAGTGAAAGATCTAAACTTTTGAAACCTTATTTTTATATTAGACCAAATGCTTTTAAATTTATAGAACTGTTTTCAAAGAGGAAATTTCTACACACATTTAAAATTATCAAACTTTGTGAAAATTATGATGAAGAAATGTGCACAATTGATACTACAGCAATAGCGACATCTCGAAATATCATCAACATGATGCAGTTGTCCCTGATCACTTTGGGCACGTGAGCGTATCGTTGTGTCACAAAAAGCACGTCCACGTTTTGGTGTCGGCCCAGGGAAAATATTCTCGCGAGGTTGTCTTGCTAGTCAAGCATCACATCGTCGTACATAATAATATTATTCGCGTCTGGGTCAAGGTGGTCAATGTTGGAGGCTTCATCTATCGTGGAAAAGAACTGGATAACCAGCGACGAAGTCATCTACGACGACTCAAGCGCGCACGTGAAATCCATGAGTACATCATAACACGGCCACGGATGGGACGATCACCTACAGCCGATCCCACGTTAACCGTCGCATGATCAAACTCAGCAATCAGGCCGGACCAATGATCAACGTGCGAACCGAGTTTGGAAACACGGATCCGGTTCCATCAGTGTGTTTGGGCGCCTGAGGCTTCACCGACGCAGGGAGGTCAATGACGATAAAATCTTTGGCGGTTTTTCTCTTTCGCGTCGATGACATGTTAAATGTAAATTGTTGTATACTTACCATCATGCCCTAATATTGTATGCGATGCCGCACAGAAACCAGTACCGCAAATCCAACTCGGGTTCAAACGCGTAATGGCAGTGCTGCAATCGCTGGAACTTGTTCCCGGTGTAAAGCAAAAGAAGGTTACATTTGTGACAACCTCCGGTTCCAAACCTTTCAGGTCTACAACCTTGGCGGTAATATGGCTGCCGCGCTAACGAAATTACCCGGGGTAACCGTGGAGTAACTATCCTGGTGAAATCCCTGGATACAATTACTGGTGGGCTGGAACACGGCTAGATATACGATTGGATTCCAATAAACGAGCAAGGCCCGGAAAATGAACCTTTAAACCGCGTCGATGATGCATGTTACCGACATGATCTCGCGTACAAAACATCAAATGATATACGTGCGCATCACCGCGCCGACGTGGATCTCATCCATGACTTGAACGCGATCGCGGGGCAGGCCATCGGAGAAAGAATCGCCAGATTGATTGTCAAAGGAGACATGAAGGCTAAGATTGCACTCAGTAGACAAAGTACACTCATTGGAGGCAAAGACTCGATATAACAAACATCCCCGTGAAACTGCCTGCGAAAGTTTCCTAGCGGACCTTGTCCGCGACATACTACAGTCCGCGCTCTTACTGGAAGGGCGAAGCGGACATTCGAAAGTTAGCGAGCGTGGCAAAATTTACCCACGGGGTCCCCAGAGCGTGGCTGTCCAAATAAGCATTGTGGTAGATTGTTTTACCCACCTCGAAAAAGATTTCCCGTGGATGGTTTGATTTTCCACGCCCAACGAAGTTCACCAGGTAGATATCTTTTTTCTTCCACATGATCAGGTACGCGGACGCGGTAGTGCACGTACATACAAATACGCACTAACCGCCGTGAATGTTGCCAGCACGTATTTATGCAGATGGATCGCTAACATGGCCACTGCTTCTGCAGGTGGATCCAGGTAAAGAATTTTTTGAAGCTGTTGCTGCGTTGTTGGCGAAACACCATGTGCGGGTTCGTCGTGGGCATGCCGGTGTGCATCGCGACCAAGCCATTGCGGAACTAATCACCAGTATACTTGCAGAACGATTATTAGGGCGCCAGTAAGCGCAAGAATTGTTGACTCACGATCGGTCTCGCGAGTGGGTGACGCGGATTTGGTCTGCCATAGCAACGTTGCCACCGTAACCACCGCGCTGGTCTTGGCCGAAGACAATCTGGTTCGGTATCTGCACGCCCCGGGGGAGCTGGATGGAGGAGAACATCGTGCTACTGACCCGGTATTGAGTGTCGATGTATTTACGATCTCAGACCGGATTGATATTCCGGGAAAACCAACGCACTGCCATCTGGCGCCACTGGAAGAACTTGCGAGAGACCGCTCTGCGTTTCAACCACCGAGTAGAACATTCGTGAGTGAGAAATTACAAGTCATTCCCGCGAATACACAATTACCGCCAAGGTACGACTCCAGCGCGCGACAATCGCGTTTTGCCCGTACTCGTAAGTGGTGATTCCGTCAGGGAAAAATCATCGCTTGGTGTCCAGCGGAGACAAACTTACCTTGGTGCAACGGTATACACTCATCCGATGTTTCTTTGACCGGATAAGATTTGCCGCGTATGTGAATTCACGTCGTTGTGGAAGACACTCCACGTATATGTTATGCTTTGAGATCTTTCGCGACCACAACTCGGGGAACTCCTTTTGCTTTTCTTGGCGTTTTGGCCAGAGACTCCAGCTCTACTGGGAAGACCAGAGCCAACTACAATCGAGTACATTCTGAGGCGCAGTCCCTCGATCGGATTTCCCCGCGCACTCGTCCTTGAATTTCCCCACAACTTTCGCTGGTGTCAAACTAGTCCGCGAACTGTCCAGTGTCCGCGTAGACGTCATCGGTGGTAATGTGCATGAGCAACGTACCCCTGTCCTTGTACAGCATATTGGCGTGGTCGCTGTCTGGGAAATGATTTAAAGTTATACGTGATATTTTACAAAAATATTAAATCCTGTATTAATATTAATGATAACTATATACGCTGTTTTGTTGTGATATATGAGTAGGGCAAGGAGACAATCGGTCGACCGCATTATTTTCCATTTATCTCAACAATTTAGAGTCTATAATAAAACTCTAGCGATTAAAATGCATAATGTTGATACCGTTGATACCTATTGTAATGTATTAATTCAACTTAATGCGGATGATGCTATACGCATTGTTAATAATTTCAAGGATATGCAACATATGATCCATTGTTGACGTTGTTGTGTGTGGTGGTGGTGGTGGTGGTGTGTGTGTTGGGGTGGGGGGCTGCAGATTAACAGTTAACGTGGAGAAGACAATGATTGTAGCTCTTGGAAAGAGTAGGAAAAAGCTTTAAAACAGCATATTTCAGGAGAAAAATCAAGGCAGTAAAAAGCTTATAAATATTTGGGTTTTATTTTATTTTTATTTATTTATTTATTTTTTTTTTTTTTTTTTTTTTTTTTTTTGTTCTTCTTCTTTACATTATGGAAAGTTGGTTTCGGCGAAAAAGAACAAAGTTCAAGAAACAAAGCACTATTATTATTGAGTAATCATATCCATGATTTGAACTTACCAGTTATGGCTTGAGGGTTTCAAAATTCGGATAAAATTGGAAAAGTAAATGCTGAATTTGTAAGATGTATCTTATGTGTTAAAAAGTGTGCCCTGATCACTCTCTCAACTCACCTATGTCCGCGTGAGTTCGAGTCTCGGCTAGACCAGCGTGGGTATGTGAGAAAGCTTGCCAGTAGCTTCTTTTCTATATATGTCGCTGATAAAGCGACTTGACAGTAACTAAACTATGTAATACGGACATTTTAATCCATTTATTTCCATGCAGTGTAGTTTCCATTGCTTCATTTCATCTTTCTTGCTTTTATGACGATAGGCCACCACCACCATTTTTAAAAACTTTTGACAGAAGGTTAGTAAGGATATCTTTGTCAGAAAATAAGCTCACTTGCTACTTTTCAATAAATGTATCATATATATATGTATATATATATATATATATATATATATATATATATATATATATATATACATATATATATATATATATATATATATATATATATATATATATATATATATATATATATATATAGATATATATATAATGCTACAAATATGACGATAACATAATGGTCGAATTTTATTAAAGTTCCATGCTTTTACGAATATAGTTCAATGGTGTTGAAACATTTTGTCTAAAGTTAGAAATACTGGTAAACCAAAACTCTAGGTCTACATATATCTGCTGACAAATAGGGATTCTGGCAAAATGTAAATAGTTGACAGTAAAACATGGGATCTTCTGGGAAAAGGGTTGACAGTTTTCCTGCAAGTGTAACAAACGCTAATTTTCAACTTCTTATGAACTTTCAGAAATGTACCTCAGCTAAAGTAATGCAAATGTTGTTGTTACAAAACAGCCTATTATTCACGTGTATGTTATTGTAGTTATTTATTACGTAGTATTATGAAAATTAATTTTGCAATGTAACAGGAATAAATTCTTGTTTACATACTCTTTCCAGCCTAAGTCCCTGTTGATCATAACATGAACTCGCCCGCGTTTGAAAACAGTGGATTGTCAGTGTATCAGATCTGCAGTTTTATACAATCTACTTGAGCGTTATCAACATTTACTTATATCGCATGGTACCTGAAGTAATATAAATTAAAGATTTGATTTCAACAGTATTTACTTGCAGGAGTCATCATGCAAAATACATTTTTTTAAAATTGAACAAGAGATATAGAGGATTGACTAACAAGATTAAGCTTATTTCGAACTTTTTATTCGTGACCAATACTCTTTATTTTGATAATGTAATTATATTTTGATAATGTGATTAATGAAAGCAGGTGATTGGAAACACTGAAAAGAGCTAATGTAATAATATAAAACTAATAAGCATTTATAGCAGAAACATCTTCATATCATCTGTCCAACTTTTCTGCGGAAAAGAAAACGTTCGATATAAACAGACACAGACACACATACACGCAAAAAGGTGCATTAATACATGTACATATACTTGTATATATAGCCTACCTACATGTAGGGCAATCTTAATAGCTTTGGCAAGCGTAGCTATTTTTAAGATTACATTCTTCAGAACACTTGGATTGACAGCAACATAAATTTTATTGTTTATCCAGCAGTTATAGAAAGAAAAAATGCAATCTTCAAAAAGGGATTGGAATATCAGTTAAAAGCACTCATGAAAATCTTTGAAAATAAAATACACGAACAACGACAATATTCAAACCATAAAGTCATAGAAAACTGGTCAAATACAAGTGCTCAGAAACGGATGTGACTTATTTATAATAAATTATTTATCTCCAGAGTAAGAAAAATCGAAGTACATTAGTGTATCGCAATTGTGACTCGTGAACGGTGAAGGAAAAAGACAGCGGCAAGGTTAAGTAAGTTATATATGGAAAATGTTATAAATGCGAATATTTAGTCAATTAGTGCTGAATTTCATTATGCTGAGCTGAATTCATGGATTCACAAAAAATTATAGTAAACTTACCATCCGGAGTCTGAATTTGTTGAGGTATAATCACCTCATATAGCGTACGTCTTACCGTAACGGAAATATTTTAACGTCATTTTTAAAGGTGGATAAAATGAACGAATAGAACCCTGACGCCAATTACAATTTGACGAATGAAGTTTTATGATAAATAGATCGTAACCTTATTTTATTGATTTTCACTTGAAGGTCTGAACGTAAAAGCTTGATAAGTTTCCAATTGGCCCGTATCTTAATTTTAGTTTATTTCCTGTCTTTCTTTTTTTAATGTTGAATGCAATAAACTTTAGAAAATTAAAATCTTATTTAATCAAACTTTTCAATTATAAATGCAGAACATACGATAGAAAGTGGAAATTCGAAGATGAAAATGTGATCATGATAGATCCTGAGGATAAATTATATAAGTGTTTAGAGTTACTGGTTGATATTATATATGTACCAAAGAAGTAATACTTTGTTTCTAATTGATAATTGCCTGAATGTTGATGACATAAAAAAAGGAAGCAACTAACCTAACAAAAGTAACTTTTAGTGGTAGACATTGTTATGTATGATGTTTATATAATAGATATTTTAAGAAATTATAAATGTTTCTTGACCTTAATATTTGTTTAAGTTTTGCTCTTGTTTACCAGAAAAACATGTTTAAACATGTTTACTTCAGATTTGAGCTAAAGGAGTTTTGATCAACATAATGTTTTCTCAATCTGAGGTCAAGGTTGATTTTGTTTACAGATAAAACTGGAAAATTCTTAGAGTTGTGTGCAAAAAGTCATGTCCATACAAGTAAAATTCCATTAAGATGACACATATTCTAGAATAATCTGTCATGTGACTAATCTTTATATATACCATGTTTAGTGGACAGTTTTTCAGTTTCGACATTACTATCAGTCTTGTAAAGAGCTATTACAGTTGTGGAAAGTCATTCCAAATTCTAAGAGAGGAATTATTTTAAATATTCATTGGATTATAACAGTGCTCATAAACTTTTGGATTTTGGATTTTTAATTGATGATTTTGGAATTTATGTGAACTTATTCAGAGATATTTTGGAGTACTTTATTTTTTACATCAGCACATTAAAGACTACTAGTACATCAGGACTTTGGAGACCATTGGCACATCATAACATTCAAGGACACAGCTGTGAATTCGGAACATTCTATATTTAGGACTTGTGATTAGAGCAATCATTCTTATTGGATTATTTGTATATTAATACACATTACTATAAGTGACTTTTTGATTTTTCATTTAAATTATCTAGAAATAAATTGCTTGTTGATTTTTACCTGATTTGTTGGTTTCGCTTTCTTTCTGTTACATTTTTCTTAGACCATAGAGTCGTAACCACATCTTGAAATATACGTGTAGGTGATCGTTCAAAAGTACACCTCTGTAATCAAAGATTTCAGAGAATAAACACATTACATTTTTGGTGCTCTTCGACAGCTAGGACAAAAGGCAATGGAAACTATCTTCACTAAAAATTGTCTCATTACAGATGGTGTATAAAGGGAGATTGTAGATAATTTAAAATAGAATGAAAAAAACAAACTTTTAATGAACCTGGCGTTTCCTTTAAATACAAGGTCCTTGTATCATAGGTACACATTGCCTTCAGAAGGCTGACGTGTCCATAAGGTAATATTTACGTTGTCAATAACATAAATGTTGTCGACATATATACACAATGCAACTTTGATCATTTTAATGATATGCATCTCGTGATTGTATGACATGTGTAATTTAATTTCCTGGTAAATTTTCTATGTTTGAAAAGAGAATTTCGATACACGTCGTATTTTAAATTCGTTTTTATCATACAATTTTGTAATTCCTGTGTAGACTTTCCTTTCACTGTTCTCAGTCCTGAATGAACAAAGTTCTATCCTTAATCCACAGAACTCTCTCATTGGTATGCCATTTAACTCTTCCTTGAAAAGTCCAGGAAATATTGTATTCATTATGTTAAACACATTGTATTTTGGATTGTCACTAGTTTCTTACAACTTTTGATTTCATACTTTGTGTCTCTGTAACAGTTTTCTGTCTCGACATAAATATGCAGAGAATCTGTATCAAATCATGAGTACCCTTATTATATCACCGTGTTTGCTTATCAACTTGCTGTAGTAAAACTAGTACATCAACCATTTGGAGAGATTTATCACTTTAAAACTACCATATACTGTAACGTACTAACGGGGGCGACGGTGGAGGGATCGGGCGGTTGTCCCGGGCTCGAGAGGTCTTGGGGCGTCAAAACAGCTGATACAAATTCTGGCCTCGTATTCTGGCCCTTTGGGCCTTCATCGTCGCTCCGGGTTCCATTTACCCTTAGTACGCCACTGACCATAGATAGGTTTGGTTAGGTTGTTCTTTTTGTTTTTCATGCTGACTAGCACCACGTCATTATTTATTAATGTCCTGGCAAAAGATATATCTTTTTGACACTCTAAAAATGTATTTGTTTGGACATATTTTTGCGGTCTTCCTTTTTCAGAGGTTTTCCATTTGCTTTCCAGACACTGAATTGTTAATCAAGTCCTTTTCGAAATCATTGCTGGCTTTTTTATATCAAAATCGTATTGAGCTTAATGTATAACTTTAGCCAAGGTTGCTTTTTAAATAAGATAACTTTTGTACCTTTTTCAGTTTTAGAACTACTTGCAGGAAAATCTTTAAGTTTCTGTAATGTATCACATATATATCTTTCTTTTTCAATCTACACAATAACTTAATCACACTTGGGTTTTTACCCTTGTAATCGTTTATCAACTGGCTTTGCAAGGGATCTAAATCATATTCATCTGGTACAAGCTTCTCCGGTGCTAGAGGATAATCCTTGGAATGGCTGTGCAGATGTGTTGGTATCTCCAAATCCACTTCTAATATTCACCCTGTGTCATTAATATTAGGAATTTTTAACCAGTTTTTCTTTAACCATTTAATTTTGTTCCTCACGCGCCCATCTGAAATGTTTAACCAGCATATTTTGACTCATTGCCCAGACACAGAGGTTATTGGCGAGGAGGTACATAATGAATGACTTTGATCTTGATCTATCGTGTCACTATCACATTTTATCTTTCCATCTTCGTCTGCATATATTTCGAGATTTTCTTTTGCGTAGCTATTTAGTATCATGCTAATACCGACTCTAGTTATATTTTCAACCGTCAAAAAATATATCATAGTCTGTAAGAAGTTCTACCTCAACACTAGCTATCTTTAAATATGCATGATGAGCTAAACAGGATGCACTGTAATAATGTGCTGGGTCAAGTTTGTAATGTTTCATACAGACATTAATAATTATTTTTCGAAGATATTACATAGCATGATGCTGCATCAAAGTATCATTCTTCACATCATAATCATGAAGGTCACCTAATGTTTGAAGGTTGAAGTGTGACATAACTTTATATACATCCTGGTAATTGTCATTTGATGTATTTGAAACTCTCACACTTACATACAACTTTCTTTTGGTGGTATAGGTGTTTCATGAAGTCGTTCAAATCTATCCGTGTATTCATATGGGTAAATGTAGGCCGCATATTCTCAAAATGTTTCAGTTTCTCAACGAATTTGTCATCGTTTAAAATTTAGCCAGCTGTTCAAGATTTACACTTGAACCTTAAACTATATACGAAACTAATTACCCTTTTAACTGTTATTTCCTAAACATAATTTATGAACCAGTCGACTCTGATGTCATTACTAAATGAAATATATTGTTCGTCATTACTCAGCATTATTTTTACCTCAATACCCTGATCATTGTTTACAAGTGGTTTTTATAAACAGATGACTGCCATAACTGGACAAATTATGAACAAATTATTGGATATCTGTCAGTACATTCCTGTCAGGTCATCGTGGCCTCTAACCTTAGAAGAAGGCTCTTTACTGTTACAAATCTTGTTTTTAAATACTTCTGTCTCACAGATATGACATATACTTGTCGAGTTAAAATAATTGTTAAGACTCTAGATTTTGCCTTTGTTTATTACCTTAATTCAATCAAGACTACTTTTGCTATCCTACCCAACCAACTATAAAACACCTGAATGCAATCAGTACCTCTGTAAACTATTGGTCTATAAGATTTATGAATTGACTTGAGGTGCAAACAATACCCTAATAGAATATGCGCAGCTGTTTGCACAATCCAGGATATATGTATTTGATGAGAAGCACTACATGGCAACCGATTGTTAACTTTTGAGGCACTATGTCCATCCATTTGTCTACACTATAACAGTCTTTTTTAATCTGAAACCTCTGAGGTATTGAAAAAAATGTATGCCTTTCTTGCAAATGTATTTGTTCCCATCATGTTTTGTTTATTTATGATGACACATTTTTGATCAATCTTTCAAGGTCAACCTTCCATCTAAAAGATTCAACATGCTGATATATGTATGTATATATATATATATATATATATATATATATATATATATATATATATATATATATATATATATATATATATATATATAGATATATAATGTGTTTTTAGTCCTTCTAACTGTTGTCTTCAGCTATTTCATACACATTTACTGAGTTGTAAAATTGTCCTTCATTGGCGGCTCTGTTGATATCACCGCTCCATGGCAAGTCTCGTCCCTTAGGGACGTCAACAATCTGTACCAAAAGTGAATCATTGATGCTATTGGCTTTGTTATTTTCAATTTCTGGGATACTATCGAACTTACAGGACATTTATTGAATCAATTACTGTATCTATCCAAACTGTATTTTGATGGTCTATCTACATGATCACTTGGTGTATTTAAAATTGACGCAAAAGAAACATGTCACAGTGTCACACATATTGTTTACAATGGTACAAACATTTTTGTTTTTAAGCTATTCAGGCAAATCTATATATGAATTTCTCCTGTGCAGTTGGTAACTATCTACAGGCAATGTTAAATATTCAATCCTGTCAAACAGTCATCTTGTATTCCCTTTAATTTCTGGCCCAAACTTTTGTATGTAAAATGTCACATAAACGTTCAGTTACATTATCCATTTCACCTCTGTTCATTGTGTTCTGTGGTAAAATTATCTGTACTGAACTTTTTCTCTCTTATTAGTGGGTCTCTTCCTAAGTAAGATAATTAAGTCTAGCTACACTTTGATAGAACCAAATTGTCTCATTTTCCGAATGATATTTGTTTTCAAGTACACTTCATTGTCATTGAAAACTTCATACAAATCAAGACAGTTTTCTGAGTGAGTGTTACCACCACAAATTCTGTACTCATTTACATTTCTCTGAAACAAATCTGTAAGACTTTTAGTTATAATTCTGTTTAAAGTATATTATTGATACGTCTTCATTCTTTTCCAGCTGCGATATGTATTAAAGAAGCTTTAACTTTTTTCTCACTTGCTTTGAAAATAAGTTACTAAATTTCACTATTGTCACACATTGTAGTGTTACGTATCGATGGTTTAGAAAAATGTAACAGAAAGAAAGTGAAACCAACAAATCAAGTAAAAATCAACAAGCAATTTATTTCTAGATAATTTAAACGAAAAATCAAAAAGACACTTACAGTAATGCGTATTAAAATCAAAATAATCCAATAAGAATTATTGTTCTAATCACAAGTCCTAAATATAGAATATTCCGAATTCGCGGCTGTATCCTTGAATGTTATGATGTGCCAATGGTCTTCAAAGTCCTGATGTACTAGTAGTCTTTAATGTGCTGATGTCAAAATGAAGTACTCCAAAATATCTCTGAATAAGTTAACATAAATTCCAAAATCATCAATTAAAAATTAAAAATCCAAAAGTTTATGAGCACTGTTATAATCCAATCAATATTTAAGATAAATCCTCTCTTAGAATTTGGAATGACTTTCCACAACTGTAATAGCTCTTTACAAGACTGATAGTAATGTCGAAACTCAAAAACTGTCCACTAAAAATGGTATATATAAAGATTGGTCACATGACAGAATGTTCTAGAATATACATTTTGAATTGTCATTTTCGATTTTTTTATTTTTTATTGTAAGTTTTAAATTTAGGGTTTTCCAGTTTATTTCTCTATTTTCATGTTCATTTTTGTTTAACTTTATTTTTTTTCTTCAATTTTCCTTTTTTAATTTTAATTTCGATTTTTTTTCTTCTTCAATTTTCATTGATTTTTGTGTATAATCTTCATTTTCAATTTTTGGAGTGGTGATTACTTTGGATATATTTTTCTTTGTCAAACCAAAGATTGAAAGAGAGAGAGAGACAGAGACAGAGAGAGAGTAAAATTGTCTGTGCATCTGTAAACATGCGAAGGGTAATAGTGCTTACATACACTTTACCTACAGACATACTTATGGTTTAAGTTTTAGTTTTTGTGGAAGACATAGACATACACAACTGTTACGGAATTATATATAATTTTCCTTTTAATAATGGTATAGTTTATTAGTTATGATCTCTGTTCTTAGTCTAAAAAGCTGTCGTCTTGTGAGTATACATACGGTAGGCTCGATCAATATTTCGAAACATTGGTCATATCACGTGGTTTTAGAGCGTGTGAAGAGGGTGAACTTCTGACCTAGATTCTATGAATCAATACAATATTTACTGTTTAAGACAATGGTACGCTAGCCCTTTAGAAATGTCACGCATAACCTAATTTCTGACTGGTTCGGAGAGGGTTGCAATGTCTCGAAATGTCCTGTTGTTTATCAAAGAGGCAATGGATTTTATTTTGTTTCTGCGCAGTCAGAGACTATATTATAGGAAATAATCATGTATTTAGGCATTCTTCATAGTTATATTGAATTGAGAGGTCATAATTGAATTTGATTCAGTTTGAGTGTGGGATATTATTCTTTGGAGATTTATTCATTAATACAGTGCATTTTGGATTAGTACTGTGTCTTCAACTTGATTATTATACAGCTCCGTGGAATTATCGGAAACATTTCTAGAACTTGTGAAATTCCATATTCGCAAGGATTACTTGAATATAATTAATTCTTATTAACATATTAGTACGGTGCAGGTTATTTCATTCGGAATACTACATTCGGAATATTTGGATTAACTTCAGGATCAGTGAACTTTAAAACAATTTAGGACTTTTAAGGATATTCTATACTGTAAGTTATTTTTAATTCTTTCACTTTCATTGTTTGTTGAAATATTTTAATATTTTAGGAAATGAGAGATTTGTATTTTAAATCTTGAAAGCTTGTTTGAGTCTTTTCTCTTGTTACATTAACCCTAGTCGTAACACAACCCTTTCCAGAACCGCTTAGATTTCTTGGAAAAGAGATACTACTCAAATGATTGGCAAATAGAACAAAAACCAAATCCCTCCATTATAAGTACCCTCTCGTGTGATAGTATATACATATATTTGCGGGTATAGTGTGTGTAAGCGGTTCGATTGCTTTGAACGTCTGAGGCATTATCCCAGAAGAAAAACAATTCAACACAGGAGATTTGGTTTGCATTGGACAAACAAACCTATTAATTGGAAGATATGAACGGAGAAGTGTTAAAAGGAACTTTTTGCTTGCCAGAGTTACATGTGACTAAGAAAGAAGACGACGTGTGCGATATCGAAAGCATTCTCAATCGAAGAACACGTAAAGTGGGAAATATCGACTCTGAGAAGTGAAAGTTCGTTGGAAAAGATATCCCTCCACTTTCGATTCATGGATTGCTGTGTCGCAAGTCATCGACTCGAAAAAGCCGGAAAAGTAACGAAGACACCTACATCTTCTCAGAGTTCATCTTTTCCAGAACTACAAAAACAGCAACAATGTGGGTGTGGTGTGGAGAACTTGTCCCTAAAAATCATTTTGTCTTTTTCTGTCAGATCTTTGTGGTGTATTGTGTTATAGGAGCAGCTATTGGAAATGTGAGTTGGAACAAGGTGATAAACAACTGTTGACTATTTTACTCAGCAGTTGTATTAGTTATCTTCTTCCCAGTCCTTCTTTGAAATATACCAACAGCAACAACAACAACAGTAGTTTTACCAACGTCAGTCATCACTCTTGTAAATCACATCAGCAGCATTCTTCTGAAGTCATCTTTGGAAAATCATATTCCATTGACAACGAGGGACTCTTAGGAGATCAGAACTATCGAACTATAAATAACCAATTTTATTTAACATCACGATTTCACCTATTTTCGACGATCAGTTTGGCAAAGCACCTGAGAAAACTCGACGTAGTGTACTGATCGAATACCGTGCCATTTTTCGTCGTCTTACAATGAATTTTCCGACGGTAAAACGCTGTCTATAAAATTTTCTCCCAATTTGTTTGATATTCTGTGTAGAAACACGAACATGACACCGCAGTCAAAAGATTTTCACAACAATGATGGATTCAACAAATATTTTCGCAACTCTATCGAATTAAATGAAGGACTGAATTTGATGTTTGTGTACGTTGAAGTCGTTGAGTACAATGCCGTAGGAAACACAGCTGTTCCGCTGCCGAAAGTCGTTCTTTTCAAAGTAGATTCTGCCATAGCTGCTTACGATAAAGGAGGAAACGTGTATCACGTTCGCCGAGAATTTATACATCCTCATTATCTTCCTGTCAGTAAATCGTATTTTGACAGTATCAATATTAATATAAAAGGAGATCTTGGACAAAATATTCTTTTCTCGAAAGGAAATGTTACCGTGCAACTGCATTTTCGAAAACGATTCTCAGGCGAATTGTAACAGATGTATCATGTGTACCAAGGAGTCGCTCTACAACGAGTACATGGTTTAGGAGATATGTTAAACTCAGATTTTCCTATGGTAGCACCCTTCTTAAAATCTATGGTCACTCGAGGATTGCATACTTTAAAAGATGCAGCTTTGACGCAAGAAAAGAATTTCTCCAAGGCGTACTAATCGACCAACAACGTCCTAAAGAAGCCTTGATGAAAGCAGGAAACAATGTGTTGATTCAAACTGGACAAGATCTCCTAGGGTGCCGAGACACGCCTGTAAATTCACTACGCACTCCTAGCAAAGGCATTACTTCCTCTTCTACGCCACAGCAAGGACAAGGCAGAAGAGACTTCGAAAATCCTTCAGATCTCATAGACATGATCAAAAAAAAGAATAAGAACAGCAGCTGTCACAGAGAATTTAATGCTTTTGATTACTAACTAAAAAAAGTTAAACGAAGCGAAGAGATTCTTGCAAATGTTCCAAGTCAGAACTCGATCTTTTTGCCATGCCACTTACGATGATGATGACGCAAGAATCCCAATGGGTAGAATGTCATCCAGTAAGGTGTTTGACCACCTCATCACCGATCGAATTTGAAATCAAAGGACAAACCGAAGACTACATCGATCTGAATAACAGTTACTTGTACCTAAAAGTCAAAATTCTCAAAACGGACAACAGCAATCCAGACGCAGATGCCAGAGTGGCTACCGTTAACTATTTCATGCATTTGTTGTTCAGCGAAGTGGATTTATACTTGAATAACAAACTAGTCAGCACCAGCATGGACACTTACCCTTACCGAGCGTTCCTGGAAAATCTCTTGACGTACGAAAAATAAGCCAAGAACACATATCTGGATGCGTACGTGGTATGGAAACCTGACACTTTGGACAAGTTTAGCGACACAGAGTTTACTGCTGATGACGATCTTCACAATATTGGATATAAAGATCGTCGAAAGAAAATCAAACAAGGACACTGTTTAGAAATGATGGATCGTTTACATTCGGACACGTGGTTGCAAGACAAGTATTTATTGAATGGAATGGATGTACGCCTGAGACTGAATGGAAGCAGTACCGTATTCTATTTGATGGCTAATGCTAACTAGTACAAAACGAATATCGAAGAATCCAGACTTTACGTGTGACGTGTGAAAGTCTCACCTAAAGTGGAAAACGACATCAGTCAAACTCTGAGCAGAACTACAGCAGAGTATTCTCCACGGCGATTGAAGTGAAAACCTTCACCATTGCCTCTGGACTCCGATCCAAGATGGAAGATCCTGTTTCCAAGGACAGCTACTAAAACATTTGCTCATTAGCATCGTCAGCAGAGCGGTCCTTAACGGAGCCATCGATCAAAATCGTTTTGAGTTCCAACACTTCAACGTGTCCAAAATAGAAGCCACCCGAGATGGCAAGACGTTGTCTACCAGACCTTTTGAACCTAACTTTGCCCAGAACAATTACTTGAGATCTTACTTGACACTGTTTGGAGGCACAAGACAGTTAGGTACCAGCAACAGCCACAGTATATCGTGCGACGATTATGTAGAAGGATATGCTTTGTGGGGACTTGATTTCACTCCAGACCAAGGCAGCGACGAGAGACATTTCCGCCCTATAAAACCGGGCCAACTTTGTGTGGAACTTCATTTTGCAGTAGCTCTGGCGAACACAGTGAATGTCATCTTCTGTGCAGAATTAGCCAATACGCTGGAAATAACAGATTGAGAGAAGTGGTCCAACACTATTAGAAAAAATAAAAGATCGAAAACGAACCTATAAAATAGGCGACGAGGATGTTTTCTATCCAGAACAACAACAGTCACAGACCACAAGTGAAGAAGACAAAAATACAGTCATGATGTCAAGATGGCTAGAAAAAAAAAGAACATTTAGCCGCCTGTTTTGCTCATGACTTGGCTGAAAAAATCACAGGCCTAGCCATGGAACATTGTTAAGCATGTTAAAGTAATGATCTTAGCCAGAAACAGCACTACAAATGTTTATGATGAGTTCCAACGACAAGTTGGAAGAGTATCTGAAAGATGCATGGACTCTCATCTCAGAAGAGAAGATTTTGAAAAAGTGATATAAAGACTTGCATGACCATTCCTTACCACCATTGACTTCTCTGGAGACGAAACGCATCGAAGTTCTCTTGCAACAGAGTACGGAGACTTCCCGTTCATCAATTTATTTGATAGGTATTTTCAAGGAAAAAGTCAAATGTGAGCTGATGTCTTATCATTACCTATGGAAAGAATTAATACCTGGGAAATTCATTACCTTCCGACTCACTGTGCTAACAGCTTCTTAGAATTTAGTCGTGTGTGCTAAAGATGAACTTCTTCGTCGAAAAACTAAAGACGTTCAAGCCTATATCATCAACGCGGACGACAGTCATCGACCAGGAATCCATTGGGTAGCCGTCTACTTTCCCGGACAATCACAGTGTGGAATATTTTTATTCTTATTATTACGACTTTATGAGTAGAAATGCTGTCTCTACTCAGTTCAATAATGTGAGATTACAAGAATCAGATTCAATTATGTGTGGACAATATTGTGTGTATTTTCTTCATCAGTGCAGTACTGGATTTCCGTTAGAATATTTAGTTACTTGTTTTGATAGTGAGTACTCTAGAAACGATGATAAATTAGAAAAGTGGTTTTGCGAACATTATTGTTATCTATTTTCTTTAGCTCAGAAACGTCTGACTCCACAACGTTGTCAACCTTGTAAATACGCTCATGTTTAATGTTTTTGGTATTTGTAAATAAAGAGGAGGGATCGTGCTCCAGTCCTCCCTCATAGTTGCTGTGTCAGTTAGCCGGCTTTATTAAACAGTCTTGATGTAGGGGAAAACATGGTGTTGTCTTGTGGTTTTATACAAAAAATCAGTTTTGAACATGCTCTTTCACATTCTTTCTGTCGATCTGCTTTACATTTGTAATGTTTTCTTTCACGTTCGTGTACCGAATCGGATGGATGTTTTCCTTAACGTCCGTGCTTCTCACGTATAAAGCGTGCGTTCACCGGCATTCGTTGTCTTTTTTTTCCCATTCATTCAGGTTCCAGCCGTCGACAGAGACACATCATTCCAACATACAGGGAGCAGCATGGCGGAGTTGTGATCAGGCCAGCGAGGCGATTATCATGGAAAGCCTGGGGAGGCGCCACCACCTATTCCATTGCTACCATGAGAGGCAAGCCATCCTGATCAACAACATCAGATCAGCCGCACAAGGCGGCAAAAAGAAGAAAAAATGGGAGAGGCCAGCCATCAGGAAATGCGAGGAGTAGGGAGCCACCCAGCTACCAATAATCGATACCAGCAGGTGTATTCCGGTCACTCCATTCACATGCTGTTACACCCAAATAATACAAAGGGGCGGGCCAAGAGAGGGAAGCGGGATGTTGACTGAGACCTAATCTACGCCCTCCAAATTAACTACATGCAGCTGACGGAGAAGCGGGACTTCCCGGGGAATGCTGCAAAGTGACGGCTGGAGTAGTCAACATTCCAGACTACCTACGAGGGAAAACATAACAGCCCTTCTAAGGGCTATCATTCCTCGTTTGCCTGAATCAATGGGGTTTTCAATTTGGCTTTTTTTCGAAAACCCCTTTTGATTATACTCTTTTCAAACACAAATTTGATCAATTTTGAACCACCATCTAAAAAGTTACAACTTACAATTGTAGTGTGCGTGATACGAAAAAGATATGAGTAATTCCTACTCAAAGATTGGTTTTGTTTTTTTGAAAATAATATGTACACTTTGTACACAACATTTTTACAACTGGAAACAACGTGTTCAATGGAAAATTCTTTGTAACTTGTAGTATTGTCATAATTGAATAAGTGCCTTACACTTTATTGGTATTAGGGACAGCCCGACTTGGTATAACTGGGCAGAATTTGATCATGTATGTACGTTCTTGGCGTTTCGGCTTCCGCCACGCTTCGCGCTTTCGCTTGCTTGGTCCGTGCCGCCTTTTCCACTCCGGACTGCGTACTTCAAACAATTCAATCAACAACGTGCGCTACAACGCGCACACATATACCTGTAAACATTGTGGTTCTAGTCCTATGTACAGGTATATCAACACACCTTACGATTTCGTGCGTTCAATGAACCCCCTTTGTGGGGAAACCATGCATTGACTGTAGGGTGTGTTAAATGTACTCACTCTCCAATAGCGCGCATCCATTTTAACCTCCTCGTGGGGAATCATGCTGCGCTGGAGGGGTGTCCATCTGTGTCAGGTGTGTTACGAACTGTTAACACACCTGACAAACTAGAAATGTGTTCAATCACATATTTAATCCCCCTAACGGGGGTACATAGTCGTGCATGCCCGAAGGGCGCATACGACTTTAATTCAAGAACAACAACAAAAAAAAGGCATTCGTTGTTGACTTGTCAACGCAGAAGAATGAGCAGTCAGAATATGAGCGACAGGTTACGCGAAACTTTAGTGCACTTGGAGTATGTGCAGAATCTTCTAGGTGAAGTGCAAGATATAGAACTACATCCCAACAGGAGAGCTTTTAACAGGGAATGGGCCATCTCATAATAGCTAAATAGTTAGTAGTTTTCTTGCTGGAAAACAAAACGGAGAAAGAAAAAAAACAATTGTCAGAGGAAAAGGAACAGAAGGGACAAGACAATCTGTTCCTTCAATGCCAACAGCAACAACACCCGGACCCTGAATCCCTCTTTTCACAAATGGAGGACTGTGAAAGGGGTGCTAACCATCCTCATTTTTCCCTTCCTGTATCAAGTAATCCTTGGGTAGGGAACGAGGGAGTGAGAGATGTGCTAAATGTGAAACCCGACCTCGTAGGTGCGGTCACTAATGGAGAGTGGTGACTGCAAATAGCAAACTGCCCTTTTTAGGGCCACCAAAATGTCTTCGAAAAGAGAGATACTATTCAAATCATTTCTAATTTATCTGTTGTACCTCCGTATGTTTGTGTATGTCTACGTCTATGTCTATGTTTACAATCCGACTAAAACATAAAAACCCTCTCTTATATCTGTTAATATAGTGTGTCTATAAACACTACCTACCCTTGTCTTGCTTGTATGTGATAGTGTGTGTATATTTATTCCCCTCTTCTTACATCATACGCCCCTCTTATGCGATAGTATGCTTGTGTTTGTAAGTACAAACATCTAAGTATTGGTCACTACATATGGCGTGTTGGATAGTTTAGTAGGGGTATTTAATAGTACTCAAAAAGTGTGTTGTATCGTACTCAAAAAGGGGGTGTTGGATAGTATATCAAATAGTGTGTTGAATCGTAATCAAAAAGTAGGTGCTGGATAGTATATAAAATGGTGTATTGGATAGTACTCAAAAGTGGTGCGTTGGATAGTAATTAAAAAGTGTTTTGGATAGTATATTAAAGTGGGTGTTGGATAGTATATCATAAAGTGAGTGTTGGATAGTTGCCAAAAAGTCGGTGCAGAGTAGTAATCAAAGAGTAGGTGTTGGTAATTCAAAAGGGTAGCTAGATAGTACTCCAAACGTGGTGTGTTGGATAGTATATCAAAACGTGGGTGCTGGATAGTACTCAAAAAGTCTGTGTTGGATAGTAAGTAAAAAGTGTGTGCTGGATAGTACTAAAATTGTAGGTGCTGGATAGTATCTAACAATGTTAGCATTACATTTCCCGTGCGTACCTATAGTATTGCCCACATGTGAAACCCTTGCTTATGTCTAATAGTATGTTTTCAAGTATATCGTGTGTATTAACTCTCCTACCCTTGCCTGCTTGTGTGTGATAGTGTGCTTGTGGGTATAGCGTGTATATGAATACTCCTACACTTTTCGGTGGATGGTAGGGTGTTTGCTGGATAGTATATCAAAAACTAGGTGCTGGATAGTAGGGTGTGTGTTGGATAGTAATGCAAAAGGCGGGTAATGGATATTAGGGTGAGTGTTGGATAGTATATGAAAAAGCGGGTGCTGAACAGTATATCAAAAAATGGTGTGTTCGATAGTATATCCAAAACTAGGTATTGGTTAGTATATCAAAAAGTGATGTCTTGGATAGTAAATCAAAATTTTAACATTACCATTCCCGTTGTGCCCCATAATTTTTCAACATATTAACAACCTATAACAAAAACATTTATGGGGCACAACGGGAATGGTAATGTTAAAATGTAACAGAATTTCCCATTGTGCCCCTAAGTGGCCCCCACATGTTAAACCGATGAGCATTTTTAATATGGGATTTCCCGTTGTGCCCCCAAGTGGCCCCGCATGTTAAACCAACTGGCGTAATGTTAATCCTAATTGTGCCCCTGTGCCCCCAAGGTGGCCCATATTGCTACTCATATTTATCGTAATGAAAGTTTTACAGCCAACACTCTTCCCTCACCTTCTTTGTAAATCTTGTCAACTTTAGAATCAAAATTATTTTAAAAGAGATTACAAACACCAGTAGAACTGTTTTTGTTTTTGTTTGCGTTTCATATCTTGTCAATATCAACATTACTTTTGTATCTCTTGTAGAAAATCAATGTTATGGTTTTGTTTTGTTAACAAAAGGAATATTTTTTTACATTTGCTGAATATCATATATTTCTAACATTCAATGATGCAATATTCAATGCAATTTTGAAAAGGTAAAATCTGTTGACATTACTCCTGTCATACATATCCACGAGAATGAGCGTAAAACTAAAGGTGTCTTCATTTACAGTGCATAAATGAGCACCGAATACTATGGCGTTTATGTGGAAAGGAAATCATTTGCAAAAATAATTACACATTCAGAAAGTGAGAAATTCAAATTGATATTGAGTTAGATATTTTGCATATCCCAGTTACAAAAACACAAGGTGAAGAGCAAATGAATTGCAGGACAAAATTGTCCAATAAAGAAAGTATAACTTATTTCTTTATCTTCCAATACTATATAACCCATTTATGGGCTTCTTGTAGCTGCTCTTCTAGACAGGTATATTAGTAGGACAATATGTTCAGGTAAGTGTGTAAAGGAAAGATTGTTAAATCAAAGTGGTGTTAGCATAGATAATAATTGTAACTGAATGCTCGTATATGTGGTGAGAATAGAAATAAATTAAGTATGAATGGAATTATGGTGAGGTATGATGGATATTGCTAACAACCACGTTGAAGTTGACAAATATAGTAGTTTAACGTTTTAAAAATCTATAAAGGCTAAATATAACCATTTTTTCATAATATATATATATATATATATATATATATATATATATATATATATATATATATAAATTCAGGTTTTTAGAATTAACTGATTGTCAGTTGTTCACCGTCCTTCTGAAAGCCCATCTGACTGTCCACAATAAAGGGGGTAATAGTACCAAAAACCTAAAGATTTGTAATACATTCAAATTGCGAAAATTTCTTTAAACTAAACTTGCATATTTTAGCACCTCATTAGTTATTAAGTTTTATGTGGATGAACTATTTTTCAACTAGTTCATTGTTTAGTAATCTGATTGTGCTGATACAAGTCAAAGTGTTATCCTCTGTCATAAAGTTTACTAATAATCTCGTCAGACATACTACCTTAGTAATAAGATTAAATTTTGCAACCCAATTCTTCCAAAAATCGCTTTCATTTCTTTAAACATATGAGTGGCTTTTGCATTATCAGCTATCTGTTCGTTACGCCAGGACTCAGATCACAATTATTATTTACGGGTCAGTACCAACGAATATAGTCTCTATCTATTTATTGAGTATTTTTCCTCGTTTTTGTAGTGATCTATAGCTTAGATTTTGTCATTCTTGTCACCAATTTAACGGAAATTGTTTATTCTTTAGAATATGAGGATTATAGTGTAATTCTTTGTGTATTTTGGCTACACTGCACAGTGAGTAATCAGGCACCAAGGATGTCCCGGAAGTGAAACATGTGACCCATTACACGTTGCTGTTCTGCCTCTCTAAAACATGCAAGATAACCTATGACAAAAACATTCACTGTATTTTTGTTTAGGAAGATGCTTTTTATTAACATTTGATTTATTTGGACTTGGAAGAGTAACTCACCAATACCAAAACTAGGTCACTGTAACCTAATTTTCACGTTTGAGTGGCTGTTGTATTTTCAGCTACTCTAACGTACGTCTTCCATATATTGGACCCATTTCATTTATTCATATGAAAATTGTCATGTAAATAAGTGACTCAGTTCGTAACAAAAGTAAATCAATGTGACCCAATTTCTACGCTTGAATGACATTTGTATTTTCAGCTATCCGTTCATTACACCCTCAATATCTCTGACCTTATTTCACGTTCCTTTATAAAAACTGGTACATGGATGGATCTAGAAATTAGTATCTCATATAGATCAAAACTCTCTCACTGTGACACACTTGTTACTTTTGAGTGACTACTTGTAATTTCAGTTCTTCATTCGTTACCTATTATATATCTTGGACCCTCTTCAACCTGCACTCACGAACATTGGTATGTAGATACATCTCAACCATACTAAACCTAGGTTACTTTGACTTAAATTTTACGCTTGAGGGCCATATTTGCGGACATTAGTTTGTCACATCCTTGGTATATTTAACAGTATTACATCTTGACTAATCAAACTTTGTTTCGACCAAGTTATGAACTTTGTATACTATATTATATTACTGTATATTAATAAGTACTATATATATCAGTAATATTTTCCCCTCGTCATGGCTTAGTTCTTTTTAGCTTTGACTCACAACACGTTGATAAGGAGTTCTTGTTTTGTACAGATCCCCCTGAGTAGGTGTTCGTGGGATATCTCGGTGTAGGGCACTTAACTCTCATTGCCTAAGAATCAGACCTCCATACCAGTCTGAATATTTCCGACTACTCCAAATGTGCTCCTGTTGGCGAGGGGATTTGTGTTTAAGAGTAAACACCCTACTAAAATTGTTGGAGGTCGTATGCACTTATTTGCGATTTGTGCTTATAAATAATACCATTACTCATGCTATAGCTATATGTAAATTTCAATATGTACGTTTATAAACCATATTCAACAGCATTGCTATATGTACATTTATTAACCAGATTAAGCAGAATTTCTATATGTATGCGTATTAACCACATTTAGCAGTATTTCTATATGTGCACCTATTCACCACATTTAATAGAATTTCTATCTGTACGCTTATTATCTAGATTTAGGAGTATTCACATGGAAGCTTATTAAGAGTTAACAAAAACTGTCTATTCAAACTAGATAAATAGTTGCGCAAATCGGTTAATTGGGAACAGAGCAATCGTTAGAAGT
This sequence comes from Margaritifera margaritifera, assembly GCA_029931535.1. Taxonomy (NCBI): domain Eukaryota; kingdom Metazoa; phylum Mollusca; class Bivalvia; order Unionida; family Margaritiferidae; genus Margaritifera; species Margaritifera margaritifera. Next base: position 5,216,357 of record JAQPZY010001658.1, on the reverse strand, counting down.
GCAAATGATGCGTCATTAACTTTTTTTGTACTTAAAACAGACTTGCCTACATATATGCATTGCGCGTAGTTTCTACGCATTTCGACCCCCAATTACTCAGCAACGTATTCGCATACAAAATTATGCATTTAGAATAATATTAGAATAATCCTGGTTGCCGGGTCCGCACACCATACAATGCAAAGCCTAATTTCGACCGTTTCTGGTTAACCATAACTTCTGGTCCTCGTGGCTTCTCAGTTCATTTGAGTCGGAGCTTCAGTCTTTGTTTCATTCAAGAATATTGCTATTTTGAAGATCGTTGCTGTTATGGATAACAGTCCGCCGAAAAAAACGAGTGAAGTTGGCTATTCAAACATTCAAAAAGGAATACAGTGACGAGTGGCCATATTTAAAGGAATCGACACTCGGATCTGACGTTCATTGCATGATATGTAATACCAAATTTTCATGCAACCAGAGTTGTCGCTACGATTGTCGACGCCACATTTGGTCGAAACTACACCAGAAGAACAAGGCTTCATCATCAAAAACTGTGCCTTTGACTAGTCTTTTTTCAAAATCAGCTGGAACTAATTCTGCTGAAAGCCATAAGCAAAGTGTAATTCGTGCTGAGGCAAGAATGTGTCAGATGATTGATTGCCGGCTTAAATCTTCTCCTAACCGCTGCGGATGCTCTTACCCAAAATGTGAAAATCATGTTTCCAGATTCAATATTGCGCAAGGTTAGTAAATATTTTTTTTTCTCAGATAATCTTACGAATATAAATATTAAAACACTTTCATAACTTTTTTTAAGTATTCATAGAGCAAATGAAATATTTTTAATTTATTTTATTTCACTATAATTATTCTTTTATAATTTTGAAAAGAGTTTGAAAAGAAAAACAGGATTTGCTGCTTTACAGGACATGTGTGACATAGAGCAAAAAAGGAATGCTGAAACATGTTTGCAATCGCTGGCTAAACATTTGGAAGATGCTTGGCCCGCTTGCTGCATAATTGGGATGCTTTAAAGGTCTTTTTTGCACATAAACATAAGAAGTTACAGAAAACATCAAACAAAAATGGCGAATATACTCTTTTGATGGTGGAAAGCATCTTGAATTTTATGAAATCATCAACCAACAGGCTGAGAACATTGTGTTTTAAACTACGCTGTCAAGGTCTTTAATGAAGCCCTACTTCCACTCCAGGCAGAGAATCCAAAAATCCATGTTCTTCGCCGCATTCTTTGTGGGCTAATCGCGTAAATTTTTGCTAAATTTCTGTTACCTTCTGGCATGCTGTACAAATCTTTGGAAGATGTATAATACAAAGTGCGCTATAATCATAAGGAGGATTATGACCTTGTGATTTGGGAGACTGCAAGGGATTTCCTTAAAAAGAAGGAAGAAAACAACCTCAGTGATTCCATGATCAAAGACTTTTTGCCTAAATGTTAGCAACTATTTCACTGCTGTTGCTTACTATTACATGGAAAAACTGCCTTTTATGATCTCAATGCAGCACAAGTTACAGATCCTGACCTGCAGTCCAGTGTTTCTTTAGAAAGTCAGAGCTTTTTATGAATAGATTTCCAGCCTTTATTCCACTATCAGCTTTTGTCGGTTCCATCCTTGAGCAGTTTTCACTTTACCAGACCACAGATCTCAGAGACTGTGAAAATGTTGCACGAGTGGATCACAGGTGGGCCGAAATATGAAGAAAGCACTTGCAATTCAAATGCCTGTCATAATTCATGTGTGGTATTCTTTGTCTTCCTCACAGTAGTGCACACTGTGAGAGAATTTTTCAACAAGAATGAATAGAACTGATCAGAGGGCCGCTTGAGTGAGGATACTTTCGATGCTCTGCTTGTGGTTAAGCACCAACCAGAAGGATGCAATGAAAAGGACTGAAAAAATCTGCTTTGTAAATAGGTGTATATATTTTATCCATCCTGAAATATTGTTTTCAGTAAACATACATTAAAACCTTTCTAATCTGGACTTTATTGAATTAATGCATTATGATTATTTTGTGTTGGTTTTATATGATTTATTTTCAATCTACTTTGAAAATAACCCTTTTTTTCCGAAATTTCTACTTTTATGTTTCACATGCCTGCCTCACCCTCTACCCGAAGTAAAATTTAACCACAGGAGTTTGACTACACATGAGTGTCCTAAACTACACATCTGGGTTTGTAAAACAACACTTATTGGACTGGGGGGGGGGGTATAAACAGGTCTGATAAACATACATGTGCTGATATTTGCTGAAAACTTTTTGGAAGGCTTCTGGGCGTTCATTTTCCTTACTCGCCTATTTACTCTTATTTATTCCGATTATTTCCACTAGTTGTAAAAGTATAATTGTTCTCCATATAAAAATTATTAAACAAATGAAAGTAGATCTTTCATAGGTAAAAATTGTTAAATAATTCGACTTTATTTCTCTAGAAAACAATGAATGGGAGAAGCAAAACTAATATGATAGCTATACCAATACAAATATTACTTTCCATAACACACGCACACAGACAAGATAGCAGGTAAATTAAATAATCGTGAATGTTAGCTTCTCATCCTTGACGGTACATAGGGTCCTTAGTTCCCCCAGTTGGGTCGTCCAATGTTCCATTTTTCAGTTCATTTGAGATATAGTTTTGCAAACCATTCCTTCGACATTTTGAACCACACTAGTGACAGTCGCCTGGATCAGTGGCTGAAAAGTAGGAGTGAAGGCATTCAGGTAGCTTTAGGACTGTTTTCTCCCTTGTCCCAAGTCCGTTTTGGGTCGGGTGGTGTCCACTTGGATCTCCCGATGGCGCAACATTTTCTAGGTCTGGATAGGTCAAGCAGCATTAACAAAAATAGCATATAAAGGTGGAATTAAAAACCTTCAAGAGATCAAATTCTTCTTACCATCAATTAATCAAGGAGTAAAATAATACCTATCACAGGTCCATATACTTTACTCTTGTTCCTTTCAGTAAAGAAAGGAAACGGATGAAATCCATGGATCAACCTATTCGGTTAGACGACTACAGATACCGGGCATTTTTACTTATTTAAATAGCATAGACTTTGCAGTTGGATGGATGGTGAAAAGTCTGTTGGAAAAAAAAAAGGTTTTATCAAAGACAAAAATCATGCTGAAAATCAAAATAACAGCATCGCCATTTCTCTGGAGCACGAGAAATACCAACACAAATGGGTTATATCTAGTGTAAATATAATATACAAAGAGATAAGAGGCAAAAGCTTAAAAGAAAAAATGGAATAAAATTGGTAAAAAATAAATAAAAAGTAATATTAAATCGTTGTCAATTCAGGCGTTGCTAAAATCTCCAGTCATCGTCAGATATGGTAATTTACGTGGAAACATATTTACTTAGCAGATTTATTCCAATTGATAACTTCGACAGTTTAGGGACAGTATTAAAATATAATTACATAACATTACACAGAAGATATTTCACAGGGTTTTATCATTCAAGCTTACTTTGCCTAGGTCTGCATTGGGGATGATTTGGTCACTTTTATACATATATGATTTTAGGACAGACAAAAGAGAACAGCAGGCCTATACAAAGTAATACAAAGAGGAAAACATATAAATTCTTGCCTAATAAATGTTAATGTGTACTTGTTTCTTTGCTAATGATGCTTGTGTACCTCTGGCAAGTGCTATCATATCAACTTTAAACTGAGGCGCAACTGTTTTTTTCATTTTACAGAAGAGATGAAATAAACCTAACGAGAACTTGTGTCGGAGTTTCGCGACTTACAAATACTGTCATAAACTTAGCACTTTTAAATATTTCATCTTTTATAATTCGGTCTTTTATCTCTTCCACTGATAGTATTCTGTTATTTTAAATCTGTTTTCGTTGGCTGTCACATACATAGTATTTGACCATTTAAACATTTTCTTTGTGTCTCCTGGTCAGAATACCCTAAAGAAGCACATGGAATAATGCAGTCAATATAACGATCTTCATAATAATCTCATAGATTATAATCTTCCAACACCTTCTGGTTTTGTGAAGCTCAATCATCTAAGATAAAAATCCATTGATGGAACACCAATCAGTTTTATTGTTGCATCTGATTTAAGTTTAGTTTTAAAGCAAGCAAATGTGAATTAGTATGTGTGTTTCATCAACAGGTATTTTTGTCTCATGTACATTTTGCGATATTCTTTCTTGACCTATCTAGTTTAATCTTTTTTTATGTATGCTTTCTGTTAAGATATGCAACATGAACAAGATTATAGAAGTAAGTTAATTTGCTTTAACTTCCTGGCATTTGGGACATATATTTGCATTAATTCTGTTATTAAAAAGTTTAATTGCAACTAAGCAATGTAGCCTTTTCATCAGCTTGAAATCATGTTGATCTAACTTTAAAACTTTCCTCGTAAAATAAAGGGAAGGGAACGAAGATAAAAAGGAAGATGAATCTAAGGCCTTTAAAAACCCTTCAAAATAAGTTATTTCTAAAGAAAGAAAGGCCCGAATGGAGGTTAGCTTGGTAGACGACTTAGAAGTTTTTTTTGGAAGAATCCAAAAAGTCAAGGCTGATCATTTAAAAACAATAAAAAAGATACAAATAGCAAAACCAACATCACTTGAAGACAGAAGTACAGATCCATACAGTTCAAACAAAATGTGTTACTGGTTTGTTTCGATGCTGATAAAATTGTTTTATGTATCTTGTTCCTTTGGTTTGAAGGGAATGTTAGTCTTTTAAAGATTGTTGATAAAGCAACTCCAGCTAAGTTGATACAAGAGCCAGATGAACAATCAGGTTAATCAGAAGCAGACAAACGGCATAATATTAACCAGAACTTTATCCAACCTATTCACCAAAATCTATAACGGTGTTGCCAAAAATGAACATTGAATAACAGCAAATAATTAACACAATTAACCATGCATCAATATACTCACCTTTTACAGTCGCATAAAGCATGCTTTTAAGAAGATGTTGAGGTTTACGATAGGTTTACAAAGGAGTATGGATATCGAGTCAGTTTAAGCTAATTATTCTAGTTTTTTTTACTCATTTCACGATTGTCTATACAGTAACGCAAGGAGCCTCCAAATATTCCCAATACTTTTAAGTAAATAGTATGTCCGGAACATGTCCAAAAGATAATAGCACAGAAGGTGCAGCATATAATTACATTTCCATTGTGGAAAACAAACCTAAGAAAGCTTCAAATTAGAAACAAGCTACTATACCACCTAATAAACCTCTTAAATATGTTACCGCTAGCATTGCTACGACACAAACGTCCTGCTTGGTCTATTCTACACTATTAATATCATACATTTAAAAGTGTCATGAGCTTGGCGAACAACGTAGATTTAATTGTAAGATAAATGGGAGAAAAGACGATAATTGCACCTTCCTTATATTCATAACTTCATTCAAAAAATGGTATTATATTCTGGTTACACAAGATAACGAAATAAAAATGAGTTAGTAAACGAAATCGAATATTATTGAAGTGTCAGAAAGAAATGTTAAAGCTGTATGGTAAAGAATTCATCTGGATAGAGCAACTGTGCAATCAGTCTGATAGGACAATTTATGTCTTCTCTATGAGACTATTAAGCCGCGTGCTGAAAGCGATTTAATTCAAAATAGTTCCAAGTTGCCATTAACAGACTTTGCAATTGCTTTCTATGCAAACCCTTATTCATTTATTTTGATTAAGTCCTTTACGAAAGCATTGGCTTCAATTTGCCTTGAATTGGTATTTAAAATCTAGATGTCTTTTCAGATTTAAATCTAACTTTATATAAAGCTTTTAATTTCTGTAGTCAATAACACTTTTCTCTTTGTTCTGTGCATAACCGTTTTGTTCTGATTGTTTGTATTTTTGTTGTTGTTTTTTGGCGGGTTTTTTGTGGTTTTTTTTGGTCTTTGTAATCGTCAACGAATTTCTTCTGCAAGGGAGATTAATCATATATGTCTGAAACTAATTGTTCTGCAGTTGATGGGTAGTCTTTCAAATACCCATGCAAGTGAAATGATACCTCTAGGCCAGCTTTTAATTTGCAACAAATCTAGGCCACTTGAAGATGTTTCTTGCATCCATTTCCGATTTTATGTTCTTCTTCAGTTGCCCATTTAATGTGTTTGTTTTCCTATTCTTTTTTACCGTTAAGTGTTTAGACATCCTGAACCATACATATTCTTATTATATAAATGCACGATGAATAATATTGACCTTTACTAATCATACTTACCATACTTTCCTAGTTTAACATATTTGTTCAAGTAATACCGATTATTTGCTTATGAATATTTATTCTGTAGCATGCTGATTCCTCCACGTATTCCAGATTTAGGTAACAGGACCATACCATAGACTGCTCACCACTCTAATTCCACTATACTTGTCTTTAATGATGCATCATGAGCTAATAAAGACGCACTGCAATAATGAGCAGAATCTAGTGCATAGTTTTGCATACAGATATTCCTGGATTCTTCAAAGACGTTGCATAATATTAAAGTATCTTTTCTTACAAAGTAATCATCAAGATCCCCAAGAGCCGTTGCATGTCAGTTGCATGAATCTAAAACTCTCAATAAACGTCATTGTCCTTTTGTCCAATACTTCCTTTTATTCTTTGTGGAACTTATCAGATATGAAATCCTTTCTAAATTAAATGCATTTCTCATCGTTGTTTGGCATTTTTTGTACTCAATATGACTTGTTAAAAATTATAGCCATATTGAATACATGAAAAATACAATTTGCCTGAATTCTATGCTAAAAATGTTTATTCTTTTTAAAGTCACTACCTGTATTTTTCAGCCTAATGACATGAAAATTTGATTTGCTTTATTTGTTGCTGTCTGAAAGTTCCAAATTTTGTTTCTTTTTGGAATCGCTAAAACAGAGCACTTAAGAAGTTAAAAGTATTCAATTTGTACAAAATATGTTCGTCGAGAAAGATACCATATTTCCTGCTCATCTTGTCCCGAGTACATACGCTGTTGTGTGTTAAAGAACCAGCTTTGCACCACACATATCTGACTATAGATTCTTGAAACCTAGACATTTTGGAGAAATAGGAGAAGCGATAACAACAAAAGAACAGAGAAAAATATCAGAAAGATACATGGGTCGACAGTTAAGTTGGTAGAATGAGCTAAATCAGAAGTTTTAGGTCGAATTTTTATGTGAACGACGAAATATCGGCTGGACTTTCTGCGAGTTTATATTTTCTTGCATGTACATGTGCTTTTGTTTGTATATTCCTCGCAACAGTTTAAGCTCTATTACAATGGCACATAATTACTTGAGACACAAAATCGGAATTGTATTATCATTACACGTTAAAATTATGATCCACGCCTTTTCTGGATATTATAACTCGGTAACAATCGGTTTTGTTTACGGCTTAGAATAAAAGGGTTATATTTAGGATTCAGTAAATATTTTCAGTAAAAGCTGATTAATAAAGATATTAATGTTAAAAATCATTCCTTAACATCCAGACAGAAGAAAGTACATAAATGCTATTACTTAGTTTTCATCATCATCATTATCTGAAATGCCATATAAGGTTGAGAAAAAAATCCAGAAATATGAAATCAGACGGAGTGAAAGATATGCTTACAATTTTCATTTTGCTTGAGCTCTGTAATCTTTATTTAAGCAATTGTAATGAAAATAGTTTCTTTAATTTCTTTAAAATCATGTAAATTGTCAAAAACTACAGAATGAGTCGTGTATGTAAAATTGGAAAAGAGATTTATGGTAACTCTTTCTCGGCACTTCGCGGTAAATATTAGCATGCTCATCTTCTCTTCTTACTGCCACTACACATTATTATTATTATTATTATTATTATTATTATTATTATTATTATTATTATTATTATTCCTGTTCTTTTTGCTGTTGTTGCTGTTTGTTGTCGCCTCGTCATTTAATATCGTTGTTGACTGATGTGGTAATTTTATAAGAATAATGCTATGCGTAGTATTTTATTTAGTGATGATTTCAGGGCTGAACGAGTACTTTATCCTTGTCGATCACATTCACCATGGAAAAAATAAATGCAGATTATCTTTCTTTTGTTCGTTTCTTTCTATACTTACTCACACACGCATGAAAAAAGTGCTGATGAAAGGTAATTTACAATATTGAAAATATTTACAATCCGTGCAACACGACGGTTTAAATATCTTTCTGTTCACCGATCCATATAGAGCAAGAAATTATGAATTAGTTTTTCATATTCCACATATTTCACTGCTAATAATAATCCTTTGTTCCTTTCTATATTGAAATTGTTCACTATTGTATTCCCTGTACCTCTTTCAAACTAATTTCACACAATTTAGCTCTATCCCTTACTGAACCCCACTATGTACACACTAGTGCTCTGATCGTCGAGAGTTAGATAAATGTATGCGATGAAACTCATTCACTGTTTGGAGTGCATCAATTCAAGGTCATGCTTGAGAGATGTAATATCTTAAAGGGTAATCATTCCGTATGTATTGATTGATTAGTGAATATTTATCATACGCCCTCCATAAGACAGAGTCTGTTATGTTATGATGTTGTCAGTCCGTCCGTCTGTTACCCATTTCGTTTGTGCACAATAACTCCAATTGTCCACCATATACATTTACCAAACGTTTAGGATGGCTTGCCTATCGGGTAAGGAAGAACCCTGTCGATTTCGGGGTGAAAAAGTCAAGGTCGCTGTGATTGAAAAAATAATAAAAATTACTTTCGCATAATAATTGCAGTTTTCTACCCACAACCGTTACGGATCTTTATGGATGGCTTGCACTTGGGGTATGAAAAAAGCCTATCCTTTTGGGGGGAAAAGGTTCAAAGTTAAAGGTCACTGGAACTGAAAGAACAAATATGGTTTCAGTGATGGACAATATACCTTCATCAAAGTTAGTGGATTCTTACACGTTGGGTTAGAAAGAAGCCTTTTGATTTTGGGGTCAAAAGATCAAAGGTTAAGGTCACTGTGACTGTAAGAAGAAAAATGTTTTTTTTTTAATTTTTCTTATTTGTTATTCACAATAACTTTATTTCTAGACCACGTACAGTGACCGAAACGTTCGTGGAGGGCCCTTAATTAAAATATGGGAGAGGCCGATTGATTTGGGGATAAATAGGCCAAAAGAAAAGGTCATTGTGAATCAAAGAAAAATGCATTTTGCAATATAAATTTTGTTCTACAGTACGTTTATTGACCAAACTTTGTAGATGGCTTGCATCTATAGATTTTGGGGTATAAGGGTCAGAGGTCACGGTCATATTAAGTCTAATAAGATAATAATGGGGTTTTTTCACATGAAGTTTACTGTATTAAGTGCTTACATAGAGGACAATTAAACACATTGCGGGTGTACAATGTGCCGTTCAAGGTACTCTTGTCACCATACTCTAGTCGATACCCTTTCCACGTGTTTAGAGGAGAGTGGTCACCATCCTCATCATAATCATTGTAGTCGTCAGGATGTGAATCACTATGGAGACTACCTTAAGCTGGTACTACCCGACCTTTTTTTTTTTATCAAAATAAAGTCTTGAAAACAAAATCCACGCGGAGGGCTGTGAGTGTTGATTTCTGTGAACTTAATTTTATCTGAAAATGATATCACGCCTCATGATTATTTAAAAGGTGGAAACAGCCCAAAAGATCGGGTAGTACCAACTTAAGGTAGTTTCCATAGTGATTCACATACTGACGACTACAATGATTATAATGAGGATGGTGACCAATATTATGATATCACATCTCATGTCCTAAAACTATTTATAACTTCTTCCGTTTTTTGTCTTTAAATATTTTCATTTTTTTAATAGGAGCAGAAGTGATACCTTACAGAATTCAAGTGACTGTCATCATTATTGTAGTAGTCCTTGTGCTGCTGCTGGCAATGTATGCCATGTCGGTAAGAAACTAATGGCAATGTTGGAATGTTAGTCACATTAATAGCAGTATATACTATTATTATTATTATTATTATTATTATTATTATTATTATTATTACCTCATTTTTTACATACCTACAATGACATAATTTTAATGACGATGACGACAACGAAAAATACAACTACATTTATGAAATTTGATATACCTTTACTGCTCACGTGGTCGAATTCTGTACTTTTGACTTTTGAAAAAAATACACAACGAAAGAACCGCGTTTTTAATCCTTTGAATATTCTCTTCGCTAAAAAAGAAAGAAAAGAAAACGACCAATTTCTTTACAACGGGATTAAGAATGGCCTCAATTCTATGATAATGAATGTCAGTTTTGTCACACAAACTGACTTTGATGCAAGTAACTTTCTTGTATTTTTTTTTTTTTTTTTTTGTTTTTTTTTGTTTTTTGAACACCATCCAGTGTGTGAAATCTATGCAAGTCTGAGCTATTATTCATATCAACGTCGAACTTACACTACCTGGCAAAAGTTTAAAATTGATTGACGTTCCTTTTTTTTTTTTTTTTTTTGTTTGTTGGTCGTTTGATGAATGTATTCTCTTTATGTGCAATGTCAGATTGAATTGCAGTTGAGGGCTTGTTAAAAGTATAATTGAAAAAAACTGATCCCAATAAATCCTCTTTTGTACGAGATTTATAGATTGTCTACGGACTCAAAGCCCATTTCTTTTCTTGTCGTTTTTCGTCTGTTTCGTTTAAGGAAGTAGTGTGCATGTCCATGTCTAAATGGATATAAATTAGTCTGAGATCTAATTCCATTCTACTCGGTGTATTTTATCTTCCACCAAATTCACAAACTTACATTTTGAATCTCGTAGAGTACCCTATAGAAAAAGAAATGTACACTGGTTTAAATGATATTATTATAAATGGTGACTTCAACGAAAAATATATCGATTTATCGAATCAAAATGTAAGGACAATTGAGAACTTGTTAACTCTTTCTCAAGCCATTGATGGGCCAACGCACTTTACTGAAACTTCCATCACATGTCTAGATCTCATACTGTTAAGAAAAGCTAACTCAGTTATATCCTGTGGAGAAGCAGACAATTTTCTCAATAACAATACCCGAGTCCACTGTGCCGTGTTTGCATTATTTAACTTTCCCAAGTGCAATGTTTGTACATATAAAAGATATATATGGAAGTATACTAATGCATAGTACTATAATCTTCTCCGTCAGAAATTATCCGAAACTAACTGGAGTGCAATTGTTTTGGAGAATATAGATAACTTAAACGTATAAAATTAACCAATGTACTTCTTGATGACCCGTAAATCGCTAAATCTTCGAAAGTGGTAAAAATTAGACCCAAGGACCTTCACTGGCTAACTACGAAATTCCCTAGACTTATTAGATCAGGTGGGCGATGACACATAAAGGCTAATCAAACTGACAACCCCGAACACTGGGCAAAACACTGGAAACTTCGCGATAGCATTACAAATCTCGTGCGCTCAGGGTCAATTCTGGGACCTTTGTTATTTTTAATCTTCTCTAATGACATTGTAGACCAAATCACATCTACTATACAAATATTTGCAGATTATACTAGTTTGTATATATTAGTAGAAAAGCCTACGGTGGCTGCTGAGGTTTGGAATTAAGATCTTGACAGAATACATGCTTGATTTACAAACTAGCGAGTCAAATTTAATCCCAATAAAATATAATCGATGCTTATCTCAAGAAAGCAAAATAAGCCACTTCATGCCACGTTATATCTCAGTTTAATAAATGAAGTCGACTTTCACTGCCATTTAGGTCTCACTTTTTCTTCCTATGGTATCTGAAACAATCATATATTTTAATATCATACGCAAAGTTTCACCTTATTTGAATATTTGCGAAAATTTAAATTCACATTAACTCGTTATTCATTGTAGACTCTGTACTTGACTTATGTTTGTCCTACTCTAGAATACGCGGACATAATATGGGATTACTGTGCACAACACAAATCTGAGGTAATTGAAAACAAATAAATATAGTAGCCACGAGCAACTAGGGTTGCAAATACTAATTTTATACTCTATAAAGTAGGGTGGGATAAACTGGAAGACGGACAAAACCACACAGACTCTTACACTTCTTTAAAATTTATCACTGATGTTTTCAGTATCTACAAAATATTTTAGCTAATCAACGAGGAAATGTAGTTAAGCGAACTCTGCCCAATAATATACAAGTATACTCTGTATAACACAACTGTACAATTCGTCTATGCTTCCTGCAACTATTAGGGACTGGAATTCAATACCCGTTGGTTTCAGAAATAATACTTCCATTACCAATTTTTAGAGATTCTTAAATATGAATATGGCACTATTTCCAAAATATTTTAATACATGTAATAGAAAGGGGCAGATGTTACATTCACACCAAAGGCTCAGCTGCAGCGAATTAAAACAACATATGTTTGATAGAAACATGAAATATATATTCTCCATTATGATTTTATAGCGTTTTATTATATTATTAATATTTATATCGTTTTATTATAATATTAAAATTTTAATCATATAATTGATAAACATGTAACCCAAACATGTTCTGTTAAACATTCATCGCCAGTACAATTATGCTAATCTTAGTATCGTGTATACCATTCATACGTATGTACATTTAAACTACACAAAATGTAGTTATTTCTATTTCAGACAATATTGTATATCTTCGTTATAATTAACTTGCTAAATACGTTCTTTATTTGCTTCACGTACTCAAATTGAGTTTACACACATATGGATATGTTGCATGCTATGTTTACAAGTAATATATTTCCTTTACTTAGGAAATGGAGTTATATAAGTGCAAATTTCTCTTGCTTCCAGATCCTAATATCACATATGTACTTTGTATCAATGATAGTTTTGAATAAATATGTTTAAACTAATGTCTAAATGTCTAAATTTACATTCCATTCGAAACAATTAGACTTAAGATAGAATTATGCTCATAAATGGACGACTGGTTCGTGAAACGTTTTACGATATCGATATAAAGTATTAAAATGCTGAGATTCCACTCCACAGTTATTCGGTACTTCTGAGAAATGGACACGCATAAGGTGAATTTGTGTGCATTTGTAACAAGAACAATGGAGAAAATGTTGGTATGCCGCTATGCTACTTTCATGTGCTGTGACTGAATTTCTTTATATCTGTTATTAGGGAAACAACGCGCTTTCTAAAGCTTATCGAAATGAATGCTCCCATGTTCTCCAGAAATGAACTTGAACTGGTCTAAAATGCATTAACTTTCGCAGGTATTAAAATATGAAAATTTAATTTAGCCAGAGTAGACAATACTTCCTTCTGAAAGCGCAATAAATGAATTATAATACACACACACAGATATATATATATATATATATATATATATATATATATATATATATATATATATATATATATATATATATATGTATATATATATATAAGTTATTTGGAAATTGTTTTTCAAATTTGCTTCTGAAGTTCAGGAAGAGTAAAATGGCAATGCGGACCTAGCAGTAATTCGAGATATGCACATCTTATAAATAAATATAAATTACACCCATCAATCTTACACCACAACAAAGGAAGTTAAATGCTATATTTACAATACCTAAGATATGCATAGTCTTTTTAAATAACCTGGATTACTAGTTAGTTTTCTTAAAAATCAAACCCTGTGCCAAGTACAAAACTATACAGCGGAACCTTATTACTTTCAATTGGTCGACATATACAAAACGCCACCCACCCTCCACCCCCCAAACAAGAAGCAGTTGATGTAGTTTAATTTCAAGCACAGTGACCGAAGAATTTTTCTCGTTGTTTTAAAGACCTGATATCAATTAAAATATAGCCTGGTAGTAGATCGATATTTGGGAATGACGAATGGATACAATGTTATAACAAAAATGTCTTACCCAGGCTAAAATCTCATTAAAATCGTATGTAAGATCCGATTGAGACGGTCATATTATTACAACGAGACTCTTGGTGACAAAACTAACTTATTGACATATACCCTTTTCAGTTTTGTTTGAATATGAACAATTACTATTTGTGGTGTTAAACGATTTCAGTTGACCTCCACCCTAACTTTTATTTGATGTATTGATTGGCAGTTAACCATATTTCGTAATTCTTACATATTGTATCTGATTACCGGTCAACTTCAACCCTATCAGTATGCTGTTGTCCTTCGCCGTATTCACTATTTCTTCGGATCCTACAGAGGATTTGGCATGTATATATATCCTTATCCAGACCCGTTTAGCTCCATGGTCATAGTCGTGGCCATCAGCTTTGCGATTTTGGGATCTTGACTTGTTTTCATAGCGGCAGAGTGCACTTGAGAAATGGGGGTGTTTCAATTCCACTCCGTAGCACGCGGAACGATCACGTGATAGCACTCGTTATCAGCAAAGCAACCGTAGGCGTATCACATACAATGAACGCTCAGGACAAAATCATACCAGACAAGAGCACACCATGACTGGATATTGTGCACATGGCGATTCCTACAGCTGTGATTCGTCTGTTTGTTGGTATCGGAGCTTTGACACGCGCAATAGACGATCATGACAGAGTTATTTTAGTCAAGAGCAAAACATGACTGGATATTGTTCAAATTGCGATTCCTACAGTCATGACTCATCTGTCTGTTGGTATCTGAACTTTGTCTGCGCTCAACCTGCATCACGAAACCGTCAGGTACCTTGCTTAGACTCTTATTACCGAAGATCTAATAATTATACATACATGTCCCGCTAGTAATTATCTGGGGATAACCTGTTATTTATTCTCCGGAATAAGTTTCGTATTTTAACCAATATTTGTGATAAATCCAAACATTTAAACTGCAAAGGGAACACTTTCTTTAATGATGCACACTTAACTACTACTGACCACCAAATGACTTGCTTATCTTATTCAAGAGACATTGCCTCTATTACCCAGCGGGTTGATGGACACTGTCTATCCCAAACCAGTCTTGACCAGGAAACCTCTCTATGTGATTCTTGTTCTGAAATACGTTTTAGAGAAAAGGGTTTGCATATAGTAAATTTCAATATTCCGCACGTAAACCAAAAACTAGATGAAGTCAGGCATACTGTATTCGAAAACCCTCAGACAGACATTCTAGAACAATGTGAAATATTTCTTAATGATAATACTAACGATCACTCAGTGTCCGTCAGCGGTTTCCATTTGGAATGGAAAGATAGAACACAAGAAGGAGGCGGTCTACTTATATATATATATATATATATATATATATATATATATATATATATATATATATATATATATATATATATATATATAATATTGAGTCATCTGAGTTGGAAACGATTTGGATTGAAATGAAACAACCATCGTCTAAGCCCATCTCTCTGTGCCCTCTGTGCTCTCTCTATCGTCCTCCAAATTCGCTATCGGCTTGGTTTGAGAGATTTGAAAATGAATTATCTACTGCTTCTAACTCTAGCTCAAAACGTCGGGTAATGGGTGATCTCAATAATGATTTGATGAATGAAAAGGCAAAGAAAATCAAATGATATTTTACAAATATATAATCTCACTCAAATGATACAATCCCATACTCGAGTCACTGGCAAGTCAGGGACGTAAATCGAACACATTTATTTTTCGCGCCCTGCATTTATAGTCAAGACATTCGTTCCAACATAGTATGTTAGTGACCTCTATCCAATCTGTGTCATAAGAAACAAGTTCTATAAACCATTCAAAAAGGTCCATAACACTACATAGTACCGATCCTATAACCGTTTCCATGAAGACACCTTTTTTACCGACTTAAAATATGCTTTAAGTAGTTGTCAACCTACGTTTATAAATTCAGACCTTGATGAACACCGTTAGATTGCACTTTTTCTTGCAGTCCTAAATCGACATGTTCCAATTAAATTCAAAAGGGTCAAGAGATTTATGCCACCTGACTGGTTTAACTCCGAAATAAGGGAGGGCATGAAACTGCGAGATTTCTATCACAAACAGCGTGACAAAGTTACAAAAAACGCATAACTTTAGTAGCAAGTTTAATCGCTAAAGCTAAAAATGATCATTTGTCAAGATCAATTTAGATTAAAAGTGACTGCAGAAAAATATGGAAACATTTTCGTAACTTTAATTCAAGATAAACGGTTCCTGATTTTACCTTCTGAATTAAAAAATAGTAGTAATACCAGAACAGAGCCATTAGATATTGCAAACTGCTTAAATACTGTGGCGTGGGGGTGGTGGTGGTTGTGGTGATCGTTATCTAGAGGATGATCGACCTCGGTGTTATTGCCCGGATCGAGTAAAGAATAATATAAATTGTGAAACTTATAGATGGAATGAATAGAGATCTGAGCAGATATATAGAACAGACTAAAACGAGCCCCCGTATATGAAATATAACAATTTAATCAATTACATAAACAACTGTGATAATGCATTACAGTAGGAAGATACACTTCTTTTTGAAATTTTAAACACAAATATACTTATATAAATAGCCGATCTGTTTAAACGATAGAATTAATTCATCATAGAATCGAGTGAATAATCGAAGTCATTGCTTTGTACAGCTTCATAACCTGGTTTCCTCCTGTTCTCTCCTGTTCAATTGGTTCCTTCGCTTTCTTCTCACTCTGACTATCTTGCCTCTGTCGGCCCTCAAACTTTGTGTGGGTAGGTGGATACGTAGGTATGTAGATACGTAGGTACGTGGATACGTCAGTGGATTACGTCAGTGGAGCTATTTCCCCTTTCAAAATAAACAGAGAAGCAACCTAAATCTTCTGTCAGATATCCTACTGGGAATAGATCATTACTCCACTCTCGTTATGTCAGATAGCATCCTATCGGAAGTCAAACAGATACCAAAGGCTATCTGGTCAAGCCAAACACGGCAGGCCATAAACAAACAAACCTAGTTTCATAAGATTAATGTATTTCCTAACGGCTATTTCATCGCTGACTCACATTAACATCACACGAGACATAATAGTTCCGTTCTCGATTATACAAATGAATGAATGAAATTCATTACATGGCTTAACTACGTTAATTTCAGCGAATACACACATTCAAGTCTTTAGCGTCCATGAAATCTCACTTCATGGCTTAACAACGTTAATTTCAGTCGATACGCACTTAAGTTTTATCATACATGAAATCATCTAAGATCGGTGAATTCACACGGATTCTCATACTCATATCAACTAAAATAATGCATGAAATTCTTAAAATACATGACTCCTATAACAATCAAGACAACAAATTCAAACAATCTGTCAAACCTATATATAAGATCATTAAACGAATTCAGATAATGAACTCAAACACTGTTATACTCATATCAAGAAAATTGATCTACGAATTTATACAAGTAAATTCATGCACATATAAGTAAATAAATTCAAGCAAATAATTATATTGGTATCAACGAATTACATGAGATTGACGCAAATACCTTGTGCTTTCAAGCCTTGCTCGCTTCTACCGCCAGAATTGTGTCCGTCAACTTTCTACACACCCAGTCCCTTGGATAATTGCTTTACGAGATAATTTCTTGCAAATTCAATCTCGGAGTCCCTTATACTCTCACGGAAAAAACGTAGACTGGCCAAATTTTCCGATGTGGCATATTAAAACTATGAAATTTCGTGTGGGAAACACGCCCCTTATTTAGCGTAGCCAATCAGGATTAAATATATCTACCGCCTTTTATAAATAGGCGCCAAAATTTGCGGTCATGCTGACCCTTTAGATTTCCAAATAACTGATTCTGGACAATCTCAACTCTGACATTTTCGATACAAAGATTGAGTTAACCTTTTCCCTTCCAGTTTCTTTGATTGTTAAATAAACGAATGCTTAATTAAAAATCGGTTCCTCTCACAACACAGACCGCAGCATAGCGATTCAATACGCACCCTGTCCTCATAAATCTAATTAATTGTTCTCTGTCCAAGTTAATGTTCTCTTTATAGATCGACAGAAATTTGCACCCTTACATAGGCCCCCCCCCCCCCCTTGAAGAGTAAAATCAGGGACTTTTACTCTCCAAATTTTTGGAGATGTAATCTGAGTCATTTACACGTCCTCAGGAGAACCCTTCACCTCAGACGTCCCTAGTCTACTTAAACAGTCAGCCCCTACATTCTCGCTGCCCTTAATATACCGTACCTGGACTTGGTACTGCTGTAGAAATAATGACCATCTCATTAACCGTCCATTTGTCAACTTAGCTTGAGCTAAATAGGCGAGTGGTTGGTGGTCAGTTTCCAAAATAAATTTTCGTCCATACAAGTAACGTTGGAATTTAGATATCCCAAAGATAATTGCCAAGCATTCTTTCTCAGAGACTGAATAATTGCGTTCTGCAGTTGACAATTTCCTACTACTGTATGCAGCTGGGAATAAGTTTCCATCGTGCTCTTGCAATAGCACTGCCCCTAAACCTCTATCACAAGCGTCAGTACGTAAGACAAAATCTTTTGTCACATCAGGCAATTTCACTACTGCGTCTGACGTCAGCCTGTCCTTCAACGTCTGAAATGCTCGTTCACATGCGTCTGTCCATATAACTTTCGTCGGAGCCTTTTTAAGTGTCAAGTCAGTCAATGGGCTAGCAATAGCGCTGAAGTTAGCAACATATCGACGATAATATCCTGCCAGTCCCAAGAAAGATCGAACTTCCGTCTTAGTGGTCGGTCGTTCTGCGTCCCTAAGTTGGTCGACTTTTGAACTATCAGGAGTTAACGTGTCTTCGCTGAGGGTGTGACCTAGGTAGGTTAGTTTTCTAAACCCTACATGGCACTTAGATGGTCGTGCGGTCAGTCCGGTTTGTCGAAGTCGCTCTAAAACGTTTTTCAGCAAAATGATATGATTGTCCCATGTAGCGGTCGCTAAGAGTAAATCGTCCATGAAGTTTGAAACTCCAGTCCCCCTTAGCGGTTCAAGTAATTTTCGCATCATACGCGTGAAGACACTTGGCGCATTCTGGACCCCGAATGGCATGACTACCCACTGGTACGTCCCATCTGGAGTGGCAAAGGCAAGTTTTGCTCTGTCTTCATTTCGAACTGGAATTTGCCAGTATCCCTTAGACAGATCGATTTTCGAGAAATATATCGCGTTGGTCACCCCGGCAAATATGGACTCAGGATCAGGTAACAGTTCTACCTGGAATTCCGTGATCCTGTTTAACTTCCGGTAATCAACACAAAATCGGTGTGTACCGTCTTTCTTCTGTACTAACACAACAGGAGAGCTATACGCCGACTCAGTTGGTTCTATAACTCCCAAGTCTATCATAGCTTGAATTTCATTTCGGACAGTTTCTAATTTCGCATAGGGTAGCGGATATGGTTTCAACTTCACTGGCTTCTCATCCAGTAGCTTCAAAGTGAACTCCTCCAACTCCGTCTTGCCAGGTCGTTCTGTCAAGACGCTGGAGTAGTCTTGGAGTAACGACTCCACTTCCTTACGTTGCTCTGACGTTAACGTCTCGTCACAGACAACGTCGACGTAGGTTTCTTCCCTAGTCAAAGGACAACTAGGGAGTACTTCCGCCTCACCTCCGTTGTCGTCGGGTTCTTCAGTCACAACTGTAGCAACCACGAACTCTGTGGATGTCTCCCTTTCACGGTAACGCTTCAGGAGATTTACGTAGTACAGCTTCTCCTTGTCTCCTACCCGGATACGGTAGTTCTGCCCACCCTTTTTCTCCGTTACCACGAATGGTCCCCTCCATGAGACTTGAAGTTTGTTGTGCTCTAACGGCAGCAACAACAACACCTTGTCACCCACCTCGAAGTGACGTTCCTTCGTCCTTTTATTGTAATATTTGGCTTGACGCCCCCTTGCGTCGCGGAGATTCTCCTGAGCCAATTTAGAAACCTCCTCCAGCTTGTTGCGGAGATCAACAACATATTGGTATGTTGTCCGCACTTCCTCGGATGCTTGTTCATCCGTCCACAACTGCTTTAATACAGCCATGGGTCCCCTAACTGTCCTACCATAGACTAATTCGAAAGGTGAAAAACCCAAACTAGCCTGTGGTACTTCTCGATACGCAAAAAGTATCGCGGGAAGGTATCGATCCCAATCCCTGGGTCGACCTTCACAGAGCTTCTTCAGAGCCTGTTTCAATGTTCCATTGAAACGCTCCACCAAACCGTTGCACTGCGGGTGATACGGGGTAGTTGTCAGGTGTCTAATGGACAGTAATCTGTTTACCTCTTCCATCACCTGGCTCACAAACTGCGTCCCCTGGTCAGTTAGTATCTCCTCAGGGACACCAACTCTCGACCACACTCCTAACAACGCCTCAGCCACTGGGACTGAGTCAATGTTTTTCAAAGCAACAGCCTCCGGGTATCGGGTGGCGTAATCGACTATCGTTAGTATATAACGATTACCGCTTTCTGCCGCCGGCTTTATCGGACCTACTAGGTCCATCGCCACCCTCGAGAAAGGTTCGTCAATCAGTGGGGTGGTTCCTAGTGGCACTGGGCGATGGGAGGTTTTAGGTGCCACTCGCTGACACTTGTCACACGACAAACAAAATCTCCGAACATCCCCATACACACCTGGCCAGTAGAACTCCCTCACTAGCCTATCTCTGGTCTTCGCCACGCCCATGTGGCTTCCAAGTAGACCCTCATGTGCCAGCCTAAGCACTTCTGCTCGCTTCGCTATGGGCACAACAACTTGTTTAAACGTATCGGTCCCTTTCCTGGCGTACCGGTACAAAATACCGCGTTTCGTCGCGAACTTCACCTCGCCGTCTGGCAATTTCCGTATGGACCCATCCTTTGCGTACCCGCGTGCCTTGTTGAGAGACAAATCTTCCTCTTGAAGTTTCCTCAACTCGCCAGGTAGCAAATTGTCTATGGGCGAAGTCGTGGGTCTTAGCGGCTTCGACCCTGGCCTTCGCTTCATAGCCCTCGTCTCAACGGACCCCACGTGTACAGGTGTACACGTCATAGGGTTAGGCTGTGGCAACACATACCTACACCCTAATATTACGTCATGAGACAGTCCCGACAAACACGCTGCTTGAATTCGTCCCTTTACATACGGCGAATCAAGATCAATGTTAACGACCGGGAGCGAATCTTTCGTCCGGTTAGCAAACTGGACTTCAACCGTCTCGCCTGTGTAATCTCCAGGCTTGACATATCTACTATCTACCAAGGCCGGATAACTACAGCCGGTATCATACAGCACGGTTGCCATCTCACCGTTAACCGTAGCTACCGCTGTGTTAATCAACTCCACTGTTTTCTGTTTCTTAACAGTGTTCGGAGTTACCGAATTAATCGTTGTCGGACGATACTTCCTACAATCCTTAACGACATGGCCTGGTCTGTTGCAGCCGTAACATACCGGCTCACCTTTCCTCCCAGTGGTATCCTTCTCTGCCCCCTGAGTCTTCCCCGACCCACGGAAATGTTCTCGGCTGGGATTTCCGGCCCCTGGCCTCCCACCATTCTGACCATTCCGTCTTTGGGGTACCACCTCAGTGGTCTTTCTCTGCTCACCGATGCCAGGTCGGTCCCTGCCACCCCAGGTGGTTGGACGCGAGTGCGCGCTCTCATAGCGCTCTGCCATCACGCTTATATCATCCAAGGTTGAGAATTCACGCTCCGCTAAGGACACTATTAAGTCTTTTCTGTATGTACTTAAGACGTGCTCTTTCAAAATTTCCTCGCGAATGCCTTCATACGTTAGCGCGGTACCAGTCATTTTCATCCATTTATCAAAAATTACGCGTACGCGGCTATGAAATTGCGCGTGCGTTTCGGTAGCTCTCTTCGACGATTCTCTGAAGAGTTTCCGAAACGTTCCCGCCGACAGCTCATAGTGCCGTAGTAGCGCTTTCTTCAGAGCGTCGTAGTCGTCTACCTCATTCGGTGTCATATTATGGTAGACGTCTTTCGCGGCTCCCTGTAAGAATGCTGAAACATTGATAGCCCACTGGTCTTTGGGTAGCTGATGAACCAGTGCCAACTTTTCGAACTGCGTCAAAAAGTTGTCAATGATTTCGTCCTTGTCCTTGAACATGGACAGGTTGATCTGAATTGGTCGTCTGTCTTCATATCGCCTACTTGTGGGTCCTGAACGTTCGTTCATGTCTTCACCCCTTCTGGACTCTGCTTCGATCCTCAGCCTCTCCATTGCTAACATATGTTCGCGTTCTCTAGATTTTTCTTCGGCCTGCAATCTGGCTAGTTCGAGCTCCCTTTCTTTCTCTCGTTCTCGTTCCGCTACCTGTCTGTCTTTCTCTCGTTCCGCTACCTGTCCGTCTTTTTCTCGTTCGCGCTCAGCCGCTTGTCTGTCTTTCTCTCGTTCTGCGGCTAATTGCTCCTTGTGTTCCCTAACACTCCGCTCAACAAATTCAGCTAACTGGGCCCCTTCGTAACCTAATTCGTCCTTACCAATCGACTTGAATTCTCTAACTAATTGTCTGTCTGTCGCCATCCTGGTCTACTTGTACGGTGACACAATAATTAAGTTACCTACACTCAAGTTTTACTGCCCTACTCGAAAATAGCCCCACACGTATTTACCCTACTTTTAGTATGGCCCTACTCAATTAAACCAGACTATCCCTTGCACCAACAATCAATAAACGGGCAGTACACAGCTGGAATTTCTCCCCAAATTCAGGGTAACGCTTACACACTAAACAAGGCGTAATTACTACTGTGGGGTTGGCCTAAAAATCTCTTCTCCAAAGAGAATACAAAGGTAATTCCTGACTTTAACTTCACAATTTTTTTAGAATACGACCCGAAACAGCAAAGGAATGTGCCTCAATCTCTTACAATATTTTCATCACAATATGAAAAGAAATGGCAAGAAAATTGCGTGCACAGAATATACAAAAATAAGCAATGATTCGATTCACTCTGATCGCTATTTCTTGACAAGTACTCTCAAAATTATCAATGTGTAGATACTTATTCTATTCTATATTTGCTCAGACTCTTTACTCGAATAAAATGTTCTGATCCCGGACGAGCCCCCACTTTGTGGCGTGGGGGTGGTGGTGGTTGTGGTTATCGTTATCTAGAGGATGATCGACCTCGGTGTTATTGCCCGGATCGAGTAAAGAATAATATAAATTGTGAAACTTATAGATGGAATGAATAGAGATCTGAGCAGATATATAGAACAGACTAAAACGAGCCCCGTATATGAAATATAACAATTTAATCAATTACATAAACAACTGTGATAATGCATTACAGTAGGAAGATACACTTCTTTTTGAAATTTTAAACACAAATATACTTATATAAATAGCCGATCTGTTTAAACGATAGAATTAATTCATCATAGAATCGAGTGAATAATCGAAGTCATTGCTTTGTACAGCTTCATAACCTGGTTTCCTCCTGTTCTCTCCTGTTCAATTGGTTCCTTCGCTTTCTTCTCACTCTGACTATCTTGCCTCTGTCGGCCCTCAAACTTTGTGTGGGTAGGTGGATACGTAGGTATGTAGATACGTAGGTACGTGGATACGTCAGTGGAGCTATTTCCCCTTTCAAAATAAACAGAGAAGCAACCTAAATCTTCTGTCAGATATCCTACTGGGAATAGATCATTACTCCACTCTCGTTATGTCAGATAGCATCCTATCGGAAGTCAAACAGATACCAAAGGCTATCTGGTCAAGCCAAACACGGCAGGCCATAAACAAACAAACCTAGTTTCATAAGATTAATGTATTTCCTAACGGCTATTTCATCGCTGACTCACATTAACATCACACGAGACATAATAGTTCCGTTCTCGATTATACAAATGAATGAATGAAATTCATTACATGGCTTAACTACGTTAATTTCAGCGAATACACACATTCAAGTCTTTAGCGTCCATGAAATCTCACTTCATGGCTTAACAACGTTAATTTCAGTCGATACGCACTTAAGTTTTATCATACATGAAATCATCTAAGATCGGTGAATTCACACGGATTCTCATACTCATATCAACTAAAATAATGCATGAAATTCTTAAAATACATGACTCCTATAACAATCAAGACAACAAATTCAAACAATCTGTCAAACCTATATATAAGATCATTAAACGAATTCAGATAATGAACTCAAACACTGTTATACTCATATCAAGAAAATTGATCTACGAATTTATACAAGTAAATTCATGCACATATAAGTAAATAAATTCAAGCAAATAATTATATTGGTATCAACGAATTACATGAGATTGACGCAAATACCTTGTGCTTTCAAGCCTTGCTCGCTTCTACCGCCAGAATTGTGTCCGTCAACTTTCCAGACACCCAGTCCCTTGGATAATTGCTTTACGAGATAATTTCTTGCAAATTCAATCTCGGAGTCCCTTATACTCTCACGGAAAAAACGTAGACTGGCCAAATTTTCCGATGTGGCATATTAAAACTATGAAATTTCGTGTGGGAAACACGCCCCTTATTTAGCGTAGCCAATCAGGATTAAATATATCTACCGCCTTTTATAAATTTCTTTGCTCATTCTCTTTTTCAATAATGATTTACCACTTCATATGAATGCCACTGAAACTGATCTTTTTGCGGATAACACAACCTTACATACCATGAGTGATAAAATCCCTTCCCTTGAACACAATTTACAACAGGATTTTTATGCTGTTATACTGTGGTGTGAAACCTTACAAAATGCAACTAAACACAGAAACAAACTAAATGTAATACAATTGGATCAAGGCAAAGAATACAGAAATTAGAGGATATCAATATATTTGTTCAGGGAACTGAATTAAATAACAGGCATTTCTCGTGGGGAAAACAAATAAGGTGCGTGTTCTGCAGTATCCTGCAGAAAAGTCTTATTGAACAGTGTGTCTTCGTATGTGCCAGAATCTATCCTAAAAAGGTTTATATATATATGTATATATATATATATATATATATATATATATATATATATATATATATATATATATATATATATATATGTGTGTGTGTGTGTGTGTGTGTGTGTGTGTGTGAGTGTGTGTGTGTGTGTGTGTGAAATAATAAAAGTAATAATAATTAAAGAAATTTCTTAAATAATTCTTTCCAGATATTATTTTAAATTTCAGTCTTCGTTTTCAACGAATCATTAAATTGAGGCGCAATATGAAATTCAAATAACATCAATACTGTATAATTTTCTTTGTCTACTTATTACAATTATTAGGCGGAGAAGGAAAACAAAACTCTTCATTGAATGGCAAAGTAAAAAGGGGAAAACAGCTCAGATAAAAGAATTCAACCATTCGCGGGTAGTATATGTTTTTATTTTCACAGTGCGAATTCGCTGTGACAGAAATCCCGCTGATTTACAAACATTCTTTCTTTCTGCTAATAAAGACACATCTACTAATTTGAGGTTAAAAATCTTTAGAGTACCCTTTTATCTTTGTACATTTATATATTTACATGCATCCTTTCGTTCTTATTTCCAATATAAGTGCAAAGTACTCTCTTTTGTAATGCTTGTGATTTATTAAAACATTTCATTTCTGAGTCTGATCTCTTTTTACTTTCTGTCTGGAAGCTATAAAAGGACCAATTCGTCCTTTTTTGTTTGCTTACTAATGAAAAGTGGTTGTTGCGCTCAAATAAATTCCCGTCACTTCCAGAACTACTCAAGTAGATGCATGGAGAGTAACTATGGAGGTAATTTTTGGCAGTAGGGTTTAAGAGGTGGGGTGGGGTAAAAGTATGTTGGAGTTTGAATATGATCATTATTATCCTTCGTGCAAAATAATTATTTACCAATCCTTCATTTCATCAATCAATGCATCTTATGCATCATCTGTCTGCATATATACCTACTTATTTGTGCCCATACAAAACTATGTATCTACGTACCTACTTGCTAGCCAACCTACATATGTATATATTTATATGTCTGTCCGTATGTCTATCGATCTACCTATGAAGCTACGCATATGAAAAGATACTCGTAATGGTAATAATGTAGTACAATTACCTAATATATAAATCTTCAGTGTACACTTGATTTACCATGTTTTGCTTGAATTGAAAGGTTATGCTTTCAGTAATTATTTGTAAAATTGCGGGGATTTTTAGCGATGAAATCATGTACTAGAAGCCAAGATTTTGAAGAGGATAATGGCATTTTATTTTGTAATCAGCCAACCGCCACAATTTCCTTGAGGTTGGTACAGCGTAAGGTGACGTTAGGACTAAATCATATAGGAATTTTTCCTTTTTTTTTGTTGATGTAAACTGATCACTGATAAAGAAAATATAATGCAGAATTACGGATATTGATTTGACTGTATACATCAGAGATAAATAAAGCATCTTTGTCATATACAGCATTAGTCAGGGAAGTACCAGTGTGTGTAAACTCGTCCAACAACGTGATAACTGTGTGTGTCATGTCCAATAACGTAATAAGTGCGACAGCCCCACCCAAACTCCCGTTCCCGCCCTCGCCCATTTGCCCCGTAAAAATTCAATTTTCATATCTAATTTCTCACTCCAGAGACAATTATATGATAATCTGTATTTAGGGAAGAAAATTAACAAAACACCATGACATTAAAGTGTCACGTAAAGAGAAATATTTATATCACAGACGATACATTTAAAACCAAGCAACAAAAATATATCAAAAAGATTGTAAATACTACCGCATGTATAAACTAGATAAGTCAATTTGATATTTAATTTCAAGGTTTTTAAATATTATGTAGATGATTAGCATATTGCATATCTTCTTGCATAAATGGACCGGCTACGAATAGTTATGCGCGTCCGATTTTGTGACGTAGGTCGTACAATGTTGGTGACGCTGAAGTTTTTGTTTCGTTCTACCAAAGATCTTTCTTTTGTTGTTGTTGGGAGCCACGTGAGCTCAGTTAGTAGAGCGTCGGACTCGTAATCCAAGGGTCGCAGATTCGACACCCGACCAGGCCAGCCCGGGTCGGCTGCCTTAGTGTGATCTTGGGAAATGCACATAGCTTCCATTTCCTTGGCATGATATAGCTAATAATGTGTTAAAAATGCCGTTAAAACCCAACAAAAGTAATAACGAAACAAACTTTTGTTGTTGCTGTTATTGGTGCTATGTGAATACTTGATTCATTTCATTCGATCAATTGCAATTAATCATATAAAAAACATTTCGCCAGGGCGCTAAGGAAAGACATTGAACCCCCAAGCTCAACCTATTTTCTCGAGCCTCGGCAAAAGTTTGATCATAGCGAATACATGCGTTTGCAATCCCTATCCTCCAACTTCCATCCAAGCAACAATGTGCAGACATAGTACATCAACATGAAATATGTGATGTTTTAATTTTGAATGCCAAGAAACATGTTCAGGTAACTTGAATATTTCGTTTGCATATAGGCTGCCTTGCTTGAAGGTTATCGTATGATCATTTTAGAGCATAATATGTTAACCTATTAAACGTAAATCCACAATAGAATTGGGTACAACGAGGAAAAAGACAACGAAAAGCAAGTTTTACTACTTTGTTTTGATACGAAATGGACTAACAATGGCTATCTGGTGAAATTATCACAACTCTTGTCGAAATATTAACAAATTTAATTGTATTCTGTCTGAGCAACAATTTCTAAAGATTCTTCGCTTTACTCATCTGTTAGTAAACGCTTATAATTGTAGGTTGTGTATATGTGAAAGGGCTAAAAATGAGGACCGAGAAACTGCTGTCTAACTGTGTCTAACATGCTGTATATGAGTTATCTGGAATTCAATTTAACATGTGCGATTGTGTGAAAGTTAGGTTAACCGAGTGGATTAATGGAATATCAAGGATCTCAGCACCATGTTTTACAAAAATAAAACATAAATAAAAACAAAGCAGTGATCATTATTTGAATCTATTTGATTCATATAGGTGCTGCCTCCTGCTGATTCTATTTCCATATGGCATGGTCAGGCCCCGAGTTTCTTTAATTCATACGATTCACTTGACTGTGGCCTTACGAAACTTAAAGCTAATGCTCTCAAAAAACGAAATCGGTCTTTACAGAAATAAAGTACAAACCATAGCTATCCAACTTCATTTTTTAGAAGAAACAAAACAGAACAAAAAAAAAAAAAAAAAAAAAAAACATAAAACTTTAATTGAACATCATGTGATGATTTTTTTTAAAGCGTTCATTTAAATGGTGGGACAAGGAAACTAGCTCCCTGAATGCAGGGTTCAAGAACGAGCATAGGAAGTGGAATTGGAGTCCGGGCAAGTTTGTTTTAAACCTACTTGCCCTGGGCCTGTATCTCAAAAAATTGTCATTGAGCATTGAACTTATGTCCTCGACGGATCCCTGTGTCGTATCATGGTCTTACGTCCCCGACGTGTCTCTATATCATATCAAACTCGTTCTTTCCGCCTACATTGAAAACAAGACATATATCGTTTTGTGGATAACACTCATAGACAGACAGGAAGTATTCAAAAATTGCTGGCACAATACAACCTTTCAATAAATAGGGTTTTGTAATCAGGTCTTCTGGATGGCGTCATTCGGGATAACTTGGAAATCCTACACGTACACTAAATTACTCCGCAGTCGCATAGCTTTCATTTTGAAGTTTCAGTAGTTGTATTTTTTAAAATTACAATGATGTTGGATAATTGTACTGTTCTATTTTTAAACGCCAGGTGCTCTGAACTGAGAGAGAGAGAGAGAGAGAGAGAGAGAGAGAGAGAGAGAGAGAGAGAGAGAGAGAGAAATAATCGACAAAAATACATTTATGTTCTTACATTGTACTGAACCTGATAAATAATTGTTTTAAAATACAGGAGTGGTCAAAATGAAGGTAATACAATAATTTAGTTTATACAAGTAACGTCTATCTAGTACAACTGATAATTGTCATTTTATTTTAAAATATCTTTAGAACACAAAGTTTATATTGCAAACAGAAGTTCACATATTCCAAAGTTACTTACTTGAACGTTTAATGGAAAACTTTATAGCGACGTATTTTTTCTCTATCAGATAATTGGCAATCAATCCAATGTAGAATCACCCGATAGGTCCTGCAAGTGAATTTCCATACATTCTGCAAGACTGATGAATCTCGATCAATTATATCCATTACCATTTTCTTTTGTTTCACGGCATGCAGGACGCAAAGCTGCTGGCGTCGTTTACGTTATTGGTATCAGCAGAGCCCCTGCTTTTATTTCTCTATCGGTCCATTTTTCTCTCCATCCATGAATCAACAGTGGAATTACCAGGTTCAAAAGAGATTTTCAGACATTCCACAAGATTGACGATCTCGATCAATTATCTTCAGAACTGTTTAGATCCACTGAACAGGGCGGTCAAATGACTTATGCACCTTTACTTTAACTTTAGAGCCCCTTGTCGTGTGATTGCATCAATGAAAACACGCGCAGTAATGATGTCAAAGTATTGAAGTTGGACAACAAAGCTGAATTGGGCCATTGTCTTTGAGGGGAAGTAGAGAATGATATATGACTAAATATTAATGTTCTTTTAGCATGAACAAAATGCATTTGTCACATTTTTTAAAATAATTTACTATATATTAAATCCAATATATCCACATCGATTAAAAACCGATGTAAGCAATCCATGTTGAGATAAAATTATCATAACATTTAGAAATGCATGATTAAAGATACTCTGTGTATTTCATTCGTGTAATGAATGTAATATGCAGAAGTTTCCCCTTATTAGATCAAGATAAAATATCGATGTAGAAAATCAAGATTGATTAATATTCGTCTGAAATGAGAAAACAAATAAATCAAAGCAACTATCCTCAAATTAAGAACTCTATTTACTGGAGAAAGTATAGGAAACGCAGAATTTAGATACTAGATGACAGTATTTGTGGCTGAACAGGTATCCCGCTTTCCGTCCTTCTATAAAAGATGGGTTTCTTTTATAGAAGGACGGAAACCAAACTGTAATGAAACGTTTTACAAAAGGGCCGAAAGGATCTTGGATTTTTGTTCTTGTTCCCCCAAATTTTCTCGGGCTTCTTCCTGGTCAATTAGGTTAATAACGCACTATTCTTTTGAATAGCTTTAACCAGATATAAGAAGCATATTGCCGAAATAAGGAGATACAGGTACGTGTATTAATTTGATTTCATTTCCATGAATGCCTAATTTGTATGTGATATTATTTACGGAGATTATTTTGCTTATATTCAACATTCACCAATACTGACAAAATGTATTGGCATAATGACATTTCGATATCGGCTTAAAGCCATATTTGCTTGTATTTGGAGAGATAAAGAAGTGCCAATTGGTCCATTTAGAGTAATTCTAAATACAGAATCGAGAAACGACTTTAAAAAAAGCCACTCAATAGCATCTTCTCAAGCCACGGGCAAACATCCGCTACGCTGCTAAAACGCGTAGCGGATTTTCGCCCGTGGCTTCCGACCATGCTTGATGGGGACTGGGTTAATATTTACAAAGGCATTGTATCGTGATTACAATTGTATCATCAACTAAAATCTCAAACAATAGACGATTGTTACAAATTTTGAATTGATTTAAATTGATTTAAATGGTCTGCATTCGTATCATCATTTTTTTTGTTTTGCTGAAAATGACATATATATTCAACATAGACATGTTACGAACTGAATAATGTCAGAATAAGAGGTAATGTATGTACAACAAATGAAACAATCGCAAGTTTGAGCGAAGTACGGTTTGCACATTATAATAGTTGTCAGCTGTTCACTAAGCCTATCGAGCAGAAAGGAGGAAAGGCTGAGTTTCTAATTGTATCGATTAAACGGCAAAGATTTGGTTATTGTAAACCGTGTACACGTTTCAACATTTTGGTAAATATTGCGGCCTTAGCAGAAATATGCCTACTACTCTGAAAGATTAATTAATGCTGTTTTTCAGTAAAACATCCATAAGATTGTAGTGATATTGTTTACTATTGTTACATACATGTACATGTTGAAAAAACTTGATAATGGAACCGGACGCGCTGCCTAGACATGGTCATTTTATTGGAGCTACAATGACTAAGAAACTATGCAGTGGCTTACAAAGTTGAAACGATGTTTCTTTAAAATAAAATGTTACCAATCAAAGGTTCAGTTAACAAACATGTTGTTTAAAATTAAATCTCACTCTCTCATTTCTCGTCGTGCTTACAGGTGGCACACGAGGCATCCACGAGTCTTCTCCAACCCTGGCGGTCTGCTGCTTGGCGGCCTGCTGTTGTCCATGTCAGATTGATCTGTCTGAGTTATTTTTCCAGTCAGCGTCTCTAGGTCGTTTCAGGCGTCCTCTTCCCCGGTAGATAAATACTTTAAGAAAGGAATTAACATGAACATACTACTAAACAATCCTCTTAAGTAAAGATGCGGAATGTATCATTTAATTGGAACGGGTAGTTCCTGCGTCAATCACAGACACATGCATGTTCGTTTACACGTTTACTGATTTGGTCATCGTTTACAGGCATTAAAATAAGCAAAGCCGTTTACAGGCGTAAAACGTTGCAACCTTAATTTTTCTTTTTAATTTTTACGGATCCACGCTCCCAGTTTGTGCATTGGAGAAGTTGTGTTAAAATATATACCGACATGAGTGTCCAGAATAACCGCCTTCGTAAGTGTGATCAATATATAAAATAATGAGGGATGTTGAAACTTTTAGTATAACGAATTTTCACAATGTAAAAATAACTGCCTTATGCGTTTCAGTTGTTATACTTTCAAGTTTGATTTTAGCATTTAAGTAGGTTTAACTCAGTATATTTTTGTTAGTACATGCAAAGAATTCAAAAACAAATGCACAACAGATGGTAGAAGAAAATAAACAGAGGAAGAAATCAAGAGTAACCCATTCTCTTCTAAGGGACTAATTGTAAAAATAGAAAATCATCCCATTTTCCCATGTAGGCTTGATTTTTATAATTCGTAAGTAACATATAATTTTCAAACGTTCATAATTTGTCCCAAGATATCTGAAAGGAATCAAGGTTAATAGCTATTTTTTTAAAAATCAGTTGGCTGCAATACATATGTGGTTCAAAGGTTTGTTCATATCTGCTACACAACAGATGCACACATTCTTGTGAGTTTAAGTAAGTGCTGGATCCAAATTAGCTCTTATAAAATTGTCTAATCTTTTTTCAAGTTTACTTGATTACAATGCCAAAACATATGCAAAAAAAATCTTGTACTTTGGTCGCAATAAGAACAGATTTGAACCCACCTTAGACATTTAATGAAAATTGTGTTTCTTGCTAAAATTCTGTGCAGAAATGTCATATGAAGGTTTGTTAATTTGTTTCTGTCGTATATTTTAATGGTACGTTAAGTATGTAACAATATCATCAATACATGTCTACTAGGTTTGACCTTTATTAACCTTACACAAAAAATGTTTTGAAATCTCTTTATAGTTACATAGGTATAGACTAGATCCTATCTCAGTCACTCAACACAGTTGGGCATGATATAAGCGACACTTAGTCTTGAAAAATGAAAACTTAAAAATATCGACTTCAAGGTAAAAAGAACCGGTTCATGACGTTTGTAAATGACTTCTGTAACATATCTTACACAAAAAACATTTATATTATATACGTAGGGCCCTCTTTGTTGGCACTGGTCCTTTTGATAGGATCTAGCACCCACCTAAAATGTAATGTTTGTGGAAACAGGCAGATATACAATCTAGTTGTGATTGATTTCTCCGTTGATGTGGTATTGCGTTAGATAATGCATAATGTGTAACAAAGCATCTGTATGTAAATTTTCAAAAATTCATTCAAGACATAATTTTGTTTTCTTCCAAAACATCCCTAACAAAAACAATACCAGACAAAGTAGTTATTATACAGAATATTATCATAATGTCGGAATTGTTCCATAATATTGCAGACTTAAGATTGTCTGTTGCAACATTCACGTAATTACATGCACACCATGTTTTGATAACATTCTTAGTAAATAGATGTTTTTCATCGGATTTCTTCAGACAGCCAAGTTTAAAACATTCTGCTTTATCAAAATTTATTTTCAGTCTAGTCAATGATTCAAGTTTTTATTTCTCCAAAATAGTCAATGTAGCATTCAAAACAATATTCGATGGTTGCAGGAAACGTTGAGCGTCATCACCCAATTGAACTCAACAAAACTCAGTATAGCCGAAGACCTATAACATAGATTTAAGAATGTTATTTAACAACTAATGACAAAATGTAATACAGATAATCCGAATAAAAAGGAGATCATGGACAACATTGACGTAATCCTTGTTAAATTGTAATTTTGTTTATCGCTACCCATTCCGTATGACCCAAGAGCTAGCGTCAGTATACAAGACTGCATGGAATTTAAATAAATCATTTTAAGACCCATTTTTTATTTTACGTAATGAAATAAATTATGCAGATAATTTATAGTCACACGTTAATAGTCCAATAAATCTGCATTTTGTTTTAAAGAATGTATCTTGATCTTTATTTGGGATAAGAATAATTACACCCTAGCGTTGGGTCAACAATATTTTGCCGACATCCAATTTTGTATCAAAAACTCTAAATCTTAATTAAACAATTGCAATATCCAGGCATAGTACTTTATGGAAATCTATAGGGAATCAACCTAATCCAGGCGCTTAATTATTTGTCACACAATTTTCTTATGATCCCAGTATCTAATAGCAGCTTTATTATCAGTTGGAAAAAATAGTGTTTTCTTCTCTTAAAAAAATATTATCAACAGATTTTCGGCTTTCATAATGATTTTTTGAAAACTTAACCAGTTCTTCACGTCTGCATTTGTTATGCTCTTCTTTATACCATTGTCAGTGATATATCTGCTATCTAAAAGTTTTTATTACTTCTCGTTTACAGTCATAGGTAGTTCCATAAAAGAATCTTAAACCACTTTTAGCGCTTTGTAAATGCTTTCCTTTGGTTTCAATGAATTGTTCTTTTTTTAGGCTGAATATTTTATTGTTGCTACTCTGACATTTAGTTCCATCATCTCCCAAGATAGGGGGTATGCGACAAGTTTTGTTTTTTTGTGGATCTTCGGTAGCAGTAATTTTTATTTTTAAAATTTCCATTACATAATCTCAGAGTGATAAATGAGAACAATTTAATTTCCCATATCCGGACCTTTTGGACTTCAGTGTAATTCTAAATTTAGTGAAATCAATAAATGAGCTTTGGATATTCCTTTACATATATCACTATCAACAACATAAGTAATTAAACCTAAAACTATTATCAAAAAATCTAATCGAGAAAAACTTCAGGATTAAATTGCCCGCATGTAAATCGCCTATCAGTGGGACGTTTGATTCGTCAAATGTCTATTAGGATCATTGCTTTTGAAGAGAATTAAGTATTACATATTGAGATAAGCGATGAGTTGTGTTTATTTTCTCCTTCTTATCAAATTGTGTGAAAACATCGTTCCCAGTACCTCCTATAATTAAATAAGCATATGGAAAGTCCTATTGTATATTTTCAAATATTTGTTTTTCTTCAAAAATGCAAGGGATTTTGTTCACTCACAGTCAAAACTCTTACTCATCCTTTTTGTAAATCTTGTCAACTTTAAAATCACAATTATTTTTTAAAGAGAATACATACACTTGTCTGTTATATCTTGCCAATGACAACAGAACTTTGTGTTTCTTGTAGAACATCAATGTTACACTTTTGTTTTCTTAACAAAAGAAATATTGTTCTACTTTGATTGAATCTCACATCCCTCTAAAATTTAATGATGCAATATTCAATGCAATTTTGACGAGGTGAAACGTTTGGACATTACCAGTGGCATACATCTACACAAGAAAAAGACGATATAAATTATCGGGTCTACATTACAGCGCATAAATCAGCAGCGAATACTACATCAATTTGTCGAAGTCAAATAATTTGTACAAATAATTATACATTGAGAAAGCGAGGACTTTAAATTGATATTGAATGAGATATTGCTCTATATATCCCATATAAAAAATACAAGGTGAGGTACAAATGGATTGAAGGGATAAATTGTCAAGTTGAAACGAAGCATAACGTATTTATCTATCTTCGAGTATTACATAATCTATTTCCGAGCATCATGTAGCTGCGCATCAAGGCAGCTATATTAGTGGGACAAAACGTTCAGATATGTGTGTAAGAGTTTTAAAAAAAATGAAAGTAGATAACGATTATAATAGAATACTTAGATCTGTGGTGAAAAATAAAGTATAAAAGGAAATATACTGAGGTATACTGGATATAGCTGACTGTCAGATTGAATTTACCATATTATGTCATATTAGCGTGACTTATTGCTCAAGTAGTTGATGGGTTGTTCTTCAGTAATTTGAATTGATCCAAGTCAGTGATAGCAGTGCTCAAGTGTTATTCTCTGTCATAAAGTTCTCTAATTAGTTAATCTGACATACCATCTTGCTAATACGATGTATTTCTGCAGCCCAGTTCCCCCGAAAATGTGTTTTCATTTCTTTAAACATATAATTAGGTGTATTGTCTTCATTACAATCCTTTCAAGTTATTTTGTCTATGAGTTTCGAAAATGCGCTTGGGTAGTTTCAAATATATTTGATGTGCGTTTTATGGGTTTTATCTCGTCTACACCATTTTGGGAAGAATTGTGATCATTGCGAATCGACTTAATATCTTTACATTGGATGCTGCATGGAATCATCATAGCTCAAGAACTATTCAGCATATTCTGATGCAATTTGTTGTGAACATTGTTTTATAGACCTAGATGTGTCTTTTGTGGTTGTGTCTCTCTTCCTTTGGACAGAGCTCCTAATCCCCCAAATCCTATAGCTGTCTTGTTAATGACTAAAAACTAATCAAAAGCATATAATTAACACAATTAACTATGCACCAATATACTTCTCTACAACATATTTTTAAAGAAAATGTTGAGGCTTACGATAGGCGTACCAACCAGTATGGATATCGAGAAAACATTTACGCTTTCTATTCCAGTTTTTCTTAATCATTTCCCAATTGACTTCCAAGTAACACAAGGAGTCTTACCTCTAAATATTCCCAATTTGTTTAAATAAATAGTGTGACCAAAACAGGCCCAAAAGATTGTAGCACAGCATATGCAACAAATAGTTACAGTTCCATTCTGAAAAGTGAGCCTAAGAAAAGTACTAATTAAAAAGAAACTACTTTACCACCTTAAGAACCTATTAAATTTTTTACCACTAGCTACAATACAGAGAGTCATGCTCTGCACAGTCTACCCTATTAGTTTCGTAGATACAAATGACCTAGGGTCATGAGCTATGCGAACAGCGCAGATTGTATAGTTAAATAAATGGACAAAAGACTCTAAGTACACCTTCGTTTTATCGAACACTTCAAACTGATAATGGTATTAGTTTCAGGTTGCAAAATATAACAAAATAAAAATGATTTAGTAAAAGAAACCGAACACAATAAAAGGTTCAGAAAGAAATGTTAAAGCTGTATGGTACAGAAGTCATCCGAGTAGGGCAACTATGCAGTCAGTCTGAAACAACAATGTATGTCCTCTACATAGGCATATAAAGCCGCATGCTGAAATCAATTTAATTCAAAGCAGTTCCACGTTGCGATTTAGAAACTTAACCAGAAACAGTTGAGAATCGTATTTTAGAATTCTGCTGAGCCACAAATAGTATCACAGACTTGATCCGTAAACAGAATCAAAATTAGTTTCACTCTTGGAGATTGCATTTATTGCTCTTGTTCCCCTGTTTAAAGGCTCAAAAGCAGCTTCAGAAACATTGTTTCGAAGTAAGAGGCATATTTAGGGTCTGATGATATTGCAAGTAATTCTTCCATGACTTCCTGGTCTTTGATCTCCGTTCTCAGAAGGAGAACAAGTTCCTTTGGATTACAACAGCGAAAAAATTATTCTTGAAAACAGCTCTCATTTAGCATTACGTTTTTCATTAAATTATACCCATACAAGGTCATAGACGAACAACTTGTAAAGAAAACTATCAGCTTTTCTTGATGATTGGTCCTGAAACATAGACGTTCTCCATAGTTGTCCTACTGATTGCTATCACCAAGACATTTTGTTGACTCCTTAACCTCACTTGATCAAGTAAAATCAAAGTCACTAGTTTGTGTCTAAATTTTGTCAGCTTAACCACGTGAGTCTTCTAAAAGAATACTTCTTTCATATTACTGAAACTTTTCTCGAATGATTCTGCATGTGACAATTCAGTTTCAAAGCCAATATGTGCATGAGCACCAATCGATATTGCTGTCTAGTTTGTACTGGTTGCGATGTAACTACGCGAATAAAATATGGGCTATTGTACTTCGGCTACCTTCACTCTTTTTAGGAAAAGAAAAGACAAACATTGTTTATTGGTTTTCTTTGGCAGCCGTTCCTAAAGATTCATCTTATTGCGATTTAATACACTGTGTTAGTTCTTTTCTGATTAATTTCCTCAAGAACCTTTTTTATGGTGCATAACTGGTAGTAATGTTTATGGTTTGAAATATAGTATGTTCAAGTCTTGTCGATACCAAGAATTAATGTTCAAATTTATATTGAAGGCACTCCTGAAGTAGTTGCACCATGTCATTATGCCATAAGCTTTTATTTGATCAGAACATCTTAAAACAGTTTTGGTCAGTTTTAAGTGTCTGCATTTCACTACTACAATCACTTTTACTAACACCATCACACTGATCCGTTATACGGTTCATATGCAGAACACTAAAAGAAATGAAAACATCAATAATAAGGACGTTTACAAACCTTGGGGCCTCTAAATCGTTATAATGGAAGACAGAAATAAAGTAAAAGTGATGATTATGGTATATTCGGGACAAAATCTTTCTTTCTGCCTTACCGTGTGCTAATTATATGGCAACTATAAGAAGGCGATTCATAATATTATTATAGAAGAAGGTAGAATGAAATTCTGAAAGTACAATTTACTGCATGGTAACAAATTATATATTCATTATAAATATTTGATAAAAGTACTATTGTAATACAAAGACAAGTACCTACAGAACTTCAACCAAGATTCCATTACTAATCGAACGGCGTGTCATTTAGATATATGAATTATAAAGCTCTAATGTAGTTTCTAATATCTTTGTATGATAATATTACGTTTCAAATAAATATTGATGACAGAGTGCGGTATGAATCTAAACTATCTATACCAAAATCACTGACATGATGCTGATTGAATTTACAAAATAAATTTGAACGTCACTCTCCCACCGCCCCCCGTTTCAATATTTTAATAATGTAACAGTGGCGTACATTGTGAAATTAGGTGTTATTTCATTTGTGTGAAATTAATTACTATTGTGTTATTTAACTGAAAAGGATACTAGTTAGAAGATCTATTATAAACTGTTTTGCTTTCATTTGATGATACATATACAAAATGGCATAAAAGTCGTTTTGCCCCTCTAAGTGGTACCAACTGACCTATTAGGCTCATTGACTACATTTGCATACCTTCTTTCATTTTTGTCATTCCTTCAAAGTAGAGCGCACTTTTTACACCAGAGAACTATATAATGAGACACCATTAAGCTTATCAGATAAAAGTCTACGAGCATTCGTATTCGTTTGTTTGATACCAAATATGGTGTTCATTTGATAGACACTGGTGTCATATACGTTGATGTTATCCTTTATGTCACTTTAGGAATTTCTGTCCCAGCATGAACGTATAATGAACCAGTATTAGTCACGGGAAGTCACATTCATACATCAGACATTTACTCAACTCAGGTTCAGTAAAGCCTCTATAAATTTGGGTTTTTTTTAAATTTTATTAGTTTGTCCTTCATTATGACTGAAAAAAAAGTCTTCGCCAAATGCCGTTCTTCTTGCAAATGACAAATCTATTTGATGTTTATGAAACATTTCTTCATCAGTTCATATTTTAATATTGTTCTTTTCCTGAGAGTTTGCACTTGCCTTCTATATACACCATTATTCATTATTCTGAAACGTTCTTTTTGAAAGACTTGCTTGCTTTATGTCGTAAATGAGGATTTTATTTTATGTAGGATTTACGCCATGGTTGTTAAACATAAACCTTTAGATTTCTGTAGTCTATTACATATTTAACTTTGCTCTTTAGCGTAATAACAGTTTGGCACTGATGGTTTTGTGTCTTTGTAATCGTCAATGAAGTTCACCTGCAAGGGAGATAAATCATTTTTGTCTGAAACTATTGTTTTCTGGAGCAAATGGGTAGTCTTTAATATGGTCATGCAAGTGTAATGATACATTTAGCTCAGCTTCTGATATGTTTCAAATCTCGGGTTGTAAGGCCACGTACGAATATTGTTTTCTCGATGACCGTTTTGATTTTTTCCTCAGTTCCCCAATTATTATTTGTTTTTAGCGTCATATATTTAGACATCATATTAGAATAAAGATAGCAAGTATGTAGGTTCCTAATAAATGACCGTGATCTTGACTCATCATACTCCCCCTAAGTTTCTGGCTTGTTTTTACTGATGCATCATGAGCTAATCACAAAGCAGTGTAATAATGAGCAGAGTCTATTGTATAGATTTGCATTAAAATATTCATGATTTCCTCAAAAATATTACATACCGTTAAATTATCTTTCATTACAAAGCAATTGCCAATAGCGACAAGAGTTTGAAGGTTAAAGTGTTCCGTGCCATCCTGAACCTGCTGGTATTCTTCTTTTTGATATGGTAGAATTGTTTACACTAGAATAAAACTTTCCTTCTGCAGCAAGTTGTTTCATTAATCGTTCAAGGCTATTCTTAATCGTTCAAGGCTATTCATATACTCGTATTGGCAGATATCTTTCCGTCGTTATTTATGTTTGATGCTTCTAACAGGTTTCATTGTCTCGATGAATTTATTATCCAGAAGGTTTCTAGCTAGTGGTTCTATAGCCTGTTCCGTGTATCAAATGTTATCAATAGACATCATATTTCTTTTGCCCAATACTTCCTTTCCTTCTTTTCAGAAATTATCAACTACGAACTCCTTGCTAAATTAAACTTATTTCTCGTGGTTGTTTGGTATTATTTGTATTTTTTATCTGTTTAATTTTTACGAGTGTTTTGGCGAATAAATTGCTTCAAAACTAAACAAATTGTGAATGAACAATGCTATATAATTTTGATATTTGTTGTTCACAATGCATATATCATTACTTCATTATGATTGCGCACTATATTTTCAGCTATTTATCTCTCACATATATGACATGCTTGTCGAGTTAAAATCTCTTTTGTCTTCTTCTGCGAACACCATAGATGTTGCTTTTTCGACCTCAGTTATTCGTACACAATTTTTACTTTTTCCATGTCTTTACGTAGATTCTGTCTGTCCCCTCTGTAAATTATAGGCTCATATCTTTGTGTACTGCGCTAATGTAAATACGAAACCTTGATGTAATGTGTTTGGCTGTTTTTTATAGAGAATATATAAGGCTGTTGCTGAGAAGTATGTTTATGTTTTATGGCACTTTCGAAATCACACTATATAATACACGGAACATTTAACTGATGTTGCTAGGTTTTGAATTTTACAACTGAAACCTTAAGAGGCATTTTATCAGGCGATCTGTCTGCTTTATTGCATAATAACTGTGTTCTTTTATTTGTTCTGAAAACAATTCTCTGTACATATCTGTTTATCTGTTAGTACACAAATCTGATAAATAATTTTAATTCGAACTTAATGATATATTTCGTCGATGGGTTTACAAGATTCAACACAACAGCATTACAACATGTTTTTCTTGCTCTTTTCTCTTTTCCACTAATCAGTCTGATATCGTTTTTCTTAGCTGCGTTGCTCTTTGAGACTCTTTCTTCGTATATTTCATGCACATTTAGGAAGATGTAGAATTTATTTTCGAATTTTCCAATATTCTCTAATTGCACCGGACTTTCATTAAACCCGTCCCTATATCTCTATATGTTGGATTTTAATGGTCTATCTTCATTTATAGCCAATTAATTTAACACAGATTCCACAGGATAAAAGAAACATGTATTATCTCAGTTTTTTACCCATTCAGGACAATTTATACATAAGCTTCATCTCTGTGGTCGAAATATATCTACTTTTAATAACAATTGCTCTCTTGTGTCAAACATTGATCTAGTATGCTTGCTTATTTCCTGCCCAGATTTTGGTATAATATCTTAAACAATGTTTCTATTACTGTTTGCATGTCACCTCTGTAGATCTGTACATTATCCTAAGAGGCCTGGTTCTATAGGTAAACCAAGTATATTCAGCTTGTTCACCTTTTTCTGCCATTTGTAGCTTCAATAGGTCTAACTGTTAAGTCAAGCCGTACTTTCGCAGAACCAAATACTCTAATTTTTCTACAGATGAGATTCTTCAAGTCCGGTTCAACACCGTTAAAAAAAAACTGATATAAATCTTGACTTTTACCACCATACAACTGAAACTTATTCACATTCTGATTTAATGAATATCCAATCTTTCTATTCATAGTCGTGTCAACATTTTTGTCTATTAATATGTTTCAGTTTCCTACTAATTGAAGGACGTCTTAGAAGTGTAGATAATTTGTGACTTCTATACCTTCTTATTGATGCATTAATTAGTGAAGCAATTTTCTCAGTATTCATTTTGATTTACATACCTAAAAAAGAATCAGCATATATTTAACTGCTAGTTGGCATGTGTTTTGTAAGAATAGAGCGACACATATATCGATAGTGTTAGTTGTTTGTTCGAAAATAAAATTAAAGAAAGAAAGATAATTGTTTATGTATTATATATGGTATGCGCGTATATGATTATAATGTATGTATGGTTGCTGCCAATTACAAAATAACACATGAATATCGAGAATCTATACAATACTTAAAATAACCAAATTATAAGGTAACTATTTGACAGATAGATAATGTGCATACATGAGTGACATACCAGACTTGACTGTTTAGTGAATGTAATTATTGAAGTTACTTATCCTCTTATTTTACTGTTAAGATATCAAATTTCAATTCCCAAGGCACCATACACCTTCTGCAGCTTTGAACAGACACCCAGCACTGTTGGCTTTCATGTCCCTTCATTGGACACCATTTATGATCATTTCGGGCTTTGTTGAAAACGTACCGTACTCGGCTGGGTCTTACAGAAGGATGGAATATAGACATGAATGAAATAGTATACAGTATGAAAAAGAAAGTTTTTTTTGTATGTACAAAAATGCTAGCGTGAAATAATTGAAGACACAAAAGGACATGCAACATTTAAGCAAACTTGAACAAATGACAGATACAATTTGCCTGAATTCTTTGGGAAAAACGCTTCTCTTTAAAGGGCACTACTCTCACTTATCGATTTCATGAAAAGAAAAGTTTTATTTGCATTATATGGTAACTCTCAAAAAGTGACAAACGTTTGTCTCTTTTTACAATCATTAAACTTGAGCGATTAAGAAGTTAAAAGTATTCAAGTTTTGAAACATAGTTTGCTCCATAAGAAGAACGATTTCTAGTTCAACTTATCCCGACTACATTCGATGTTGAGTGATAACGCTTCCACTTTGCACCCCAAAACTCAGTCAATAACATCTTGAGATCTGAACATTTTTAGACAAATAGCAGCAGATAGAGAGAGAGAGAAACGAAAAAAATCAGAAAAATATCTGGGTCGACAGTTCGGAAGGTGGAATGCTCTACAACCGAAGTTTGAGTCGAACTGTTATCTGAACGATGAATTATCAACAAGGCTTCTGAGTGATTATATTTGCTTGCATGAATACGTGTCTTTGTTTGTATACCGGGTCTATGCACTTTGTTGGGAGTGATCAGTAGAACAAACAACATATACCTCAATCTGCGGGGTCATTTCGCGATGGCAGATCAGGGTCTATGTTGTTTGCAGTTAGACAGTTCTTAAAAGTTTGTACATACGATATTCCTTTTGAACCGTTTAAGCTATATCACAAAAGTGCAGTACTACCTAATAATAAAAAACGCCATTGTCTTACCATCTTTAGTATACGCGCTACAAGCACGTTGCATGCTTTTTCTGGGGTGTAGATATCCGCGCTTGGTAAAAATAGGGTCTGTTTACGTCTTAGTACAAAAGGGTATAATTAGGGTTCAATAACTATTTTCTTTACGAAATGGATAATAAAAATATTATTTTAAAAATTATTCCTTAACATCTAGACAGGAGAACGTACGTAAATGTTATTAGTATTACTTACTTTTCGTCATCATCATCATCTTCAGGAAAGCCGTACAAGGGTGAAGAAAATCCACACGAAATCAGATGAGTTGAACGAGATTTTTGCAATTTTCAATTTGTTTGAGCTTTACAATCTTTATGTCAGCAATTTTCATGTAAATAGTTTCTTTAACATCTTTAAAATCATGTAAAAAGTCAAACACTATAGAAAAGGTCGTGTATGTAAAATTAGAAAAGATATTTATGGTAACTCTTTCTCGGTATTTCGCGGTAAATATTAGCATGAGTGGTCGACATGCTCCTCTTCTCTTCCTACTCTCCGTCACATCACTTTTATTATTATTATTATTATTATTATTATTATTATTATTATTATTATTATTATTATTATCGTTGCTGATGTTGTTTTCATTGCTGTATTTTTATACTCTCCGTCATTTAATATTGCTGTTGCTGCTGTTGTTACTGTTTTTTTTTACTCTCCGTCATTTAATATTGCTGTTAGCTGATATGGTACTTTTATAGCAACAATGCTTTGCTTTACATTCCATGATGAATTCGGGGCTGAATGAGTACATCATCATTGTAGATCACATTCACCTTGGAAAATAAAGTCAGCCTAGATTATCTTTTCTTTGTTCGTTTCTTTCTATACCTACGGACATAGGCATGTAAAACAATCCTGATTAAAAATATTATACTGCTAATATATGAGTGAAAAATTATACTGCTTTGAAAATAATTACGGTCTGTATAACACCGAAATGCAAAGATTTTTTTTTCATCGATACATATAGAACGCGAAATTACTATAACACATTTAGATATTGAAAATTATAGCCTTCTGTTTTCAGCAGATATTAACATTCTGCTGTCGAATGTAAATGACGGCCGCCATTATATCATGCTGACAGGCTGCAATGCCTTTATAAATCAGTTAATTTCTGAAGAAAGCAACTTCCACAAATGCACAATTTAGATCTAATGAAACAATAACTACATGTCTGCTAAGAAAAATAATGACAAAAACCCAAACAATCTTATTTTTATATAATGAATTGGGGATGTGGCGAATTAATAAAAAAACCAATAAATAAAGGGTATAAACTGATGTTCAATGAGATCCAAATTAGAAATAAATCTATTCTTGTACACAGATAATTAGGCATATCATACAAACTCAGTAATTAATTGTCTTTCTGCTTATATTATTATATGTGAAAATATCCATTGTAACTGATCTGGCACTGTCCCTCTTTGACTCTCAACTTTCCCTCTCAGCCCCTTTAAAAACTATACAGGGGTCACACTAAGCCTCTGAACAAATATTAGGGTGGAAACCCTGCATGTACATGTACTATTTAATTAATCCAATTTTCCAATGTTAGAATACTGTTATCAATCTGGATTTTATTACATTGATTCTCGAGCTTTATCGAAGAAGCGAAAAATAGTTCAGT
Source organism: Margaritifera margaritifera (assembly GCA_029931535.1). Classification (NCBI taxonomy): domain Eukaryota; kingdom Metazoa; phylum Mollusca; class Bivalvia; order Unionida; family Margaritiferidae; genus Margaritifera; species Margaritifera margaritifera. The sequence goes on along the minus strand of JAQPZY010001658.1, from coordinate 5,171,634 downwards.
TAAATTCTTTATTTTATTACTTTCTTTCAGTTAATCCAGTCGTTCATTTGAGGATCGTTGCTTTTATTTATTCGTTTTCAAATTTCAGACCAAATTTCAACCTTGATTTTCGACATTAATATTTGATGTATTAGGATCAAAAGTCTACATACTACAGTCCTTGCATTAGTGAAGTACATGCAGTATTTGTAATAATACATTTATAAATGTTAGGATTATTTTATATCAATCTGGATTTCTTACGTCAATTTTCAATATTGATCTTTCAAATGAAATATGGAAATTAATAGGCCTTTTAATATATGGGAATTCGAAAATGGAAAGTTTGCTTAATTTTAAACATCAAAACGAAAGTATTAAGACATTTATAATAATAATTATACATGCAGCGTGCCGAGACCATGCTATTGAGTAGGGTAATTTCTTAAACAAGTTTTGGGAAATTTCTTAGAAATTGTCCAGGAATGGCTATTTTTGTAATTTCTGTGCAATGGAAATGCACAAATGAACAAATAAGCAAGGAATATTCAAATTTGGTGACGTCATCGAAATTCACCCATTAAGCAAGCTTGTCAAGCCTGAATAACGAAAGGCTAAATAACTTAGACCGTTGTAATTAAGCTATTGTAAAAGGGGTGTACTGACATTGCAGCAATTAGTGTGTATTCTCTTTTCTATTATCTAGTGTGCAATTGAAAATGAGAAAAACATTCTGACAGTTTTACTTATATAATCAAAAATAAACATGAATGTATGAGAATGAAACCGGCTTGGATTGGATCTAGCGAAGACACTCAACGCAAGTAAGTAAACGAGATATTTATTTATAATGTAAATCAACGATAACTGAACCTCTGGCACCTTAGGTCACACCCTTACTTTCATCTCTCATAAACTAAACTAAAACAACTGAAAACTCTACCCAACTCATGCGCACAAAGTTCAACAAAGGATGCCATTAACGTATAAAATCAAAGCATGGATTTTCAACAGATGATCACAAATGATATCGTTTGTCAACGGATATGCTCATAACATGGATTTTATCAACAAATATGATTAGTATATGGATTTATCAACAGATATGGTCAATGTGAGGATTTATCAACAAATACGATCAATGCATGGAATTATCAACAGATATAACGAATGTAAGGATTTTTCATGAAATAGGATCAATGTATTGTTCATCAGCAAGTATGATGGTGCATTAGATTGCCACACATAAATGGCATTGACTTTTAGATTCAAAACCACGAATATTTCCAATCCACAGCTTCCGACAAATGGTTAAGGAATGACCTCATGAGGTCCACTCCTCCCAACCTGCTGATTGATCCCTCAAGATCCTCCCTATCCTGCAAGCCCGTTGGTCCAGAACCTTTGGCGATTCATAATGAGTTAACCAGTATCGTCCCTTGAACCAACGTCACCATTGACAGCCAGTATCCGGGTTACACAACCTCACAGAGTACGTTGACTCCCCGTAACAGCTAAAATACAATATCTGAGCGTCGAACTACACAAGACACGTTTGAGAGCCATGGCAGTAATATAAGTTACGCATGCATGCACACGAATTGACTTCGATCCACATTAAATTCTATCACAATAACGACTGTATGAGATCATTATTGTAATTACCACGTTCATGCATGAATCTATCTCCAACAAGAATAATCGCAATAATCTCATTGGACTATAAAAACTCGAACGTTTTTCGTCATTGAATGCGTGCAAAAAATATCTAACTTGAAACAGACTATATTCTATCCTATATCCTACAGCATTGCGTTATGTGACATAGATCCGACTTAGTAGACATTAGAATAAATTCCGAAACATTCAATATGTTTAACAGTTTAACATGAAAGAATGAAATGTATCACATTTCATATACTTCTACAGCTGAAGATTGCTTCCGTAAAATGAAAACCTTTCTGACAAGACTCATATGCATTGTGACGATATAGAGAGAATTAACTTTATAAGTACTATGCTCGTGGTCGGTGTTTTGTGTGTGCTGTTACGGAATTATGTATCATTTCGTTTTTAAATAATGGTATAGTTTTATGATCTCTGCATAATAGTCTAACAGATGTCGTCTTGCAGAAACTACATATGCGGTATTTTAATGTGACTCAGTAAATTGGTCTTGGGAAATATTGTCGGTTAAACATTAATCATGTCACGTGACCTAAAGCGTGAGAATTTGTTGAACTCTTGACCTGGATTCTATGTTCTATAAGAAATCAATACATTGTTGACTGGTAATAACGTCAGTGCACAGGTACTTTAGCGGTGTCACGCATAACCTAGTTTCTGGTTGGTTCGGAGAAGGTTGTTTTCTAGAAGGATTAAATTGTTTTTAAGCCGCAATACAGTTTAAATTGGTTTTCCTTATTCTGTTCTGCGCAGTCAGAAGCGATATAATAAGATGTATTGCTGTGTTTAGCATTATAGCATAGTTCGTCAGCCTGAGAGGTCATAAGCGAGATTGGTTTATTTTGTGTGTGGATATTCTGCTTCAGTGATATTATTATTATTATTATTATTATTATTATTATTATTATTATTATTATTATACAGTACATTCTGGATTCAGTACTGCTCTGCTACTTAAACTTTAAGAATTATACAGCTCCGTGGAATTATCGGAAACATTTCTAGAACTTGTGTGATATTCCATATTCAGAAGGACTATTTGGAATTAATAACACTTGGATATAACTGATTCTTGTTAGTACATCAGTACAGTGAAGGTTTCATTCGGAACCTACTTCATTCGGAATATTTGGATCAACTTCCGGATCAGTGAACTTTAAAACAATTAAGGATATTATATACTGTAAGTTATTTTTAATTCTTTCACTTTGATTGTTTGTTGAAATATTTTATTATTTTAGGAAATTAAATATTTGTATTTTAAATCTTGAAAGCTTGTTTGAGTCTTTTCTTTTGTTACATTACCCCTAGTCGTAACAGTGCTAGTGACCGAAAGTCAGTATTTAGAAATCACCAAGGCTAAAAGCCATGCACCCTGGGTAATGCTGTACGGGGCAACGAAACACATCTACATTTCTGTTCATATATAAAACTAGCCTATGTTCGTGCCCATAATTTCGTGACAATGATATAACACAGGGATAGGTCGGGGACGTAAGATCATGTCATTCTTACGACATATCAAACCAGATCTTCTCCAAACTCGGAATAATACACAAAAGTTGTTCGGTCTTTGTGGAGCTTTTGAGACTTATTTCTTACACCTTCCGCCACACAGGTTAAATCGAATTCCAGTCGCCTAAGATGCAAAATGTTCGACACTCAGTTTCTGAGTTTCGATTTCTGCCCATTCACATATGTACAACCTATAATTGTAAGAATTTCCTAACAGAAGCGTAAAGTGAAGAATCTCTAGGAATTGTTGCTCAAACAAACTAAAATTAACTTGTTTTTTCTCGATATGAGTTGTGATAATTTCATCCGGTATGTGTGTCTCTAAGTCCTACATACATATGCTGTAAATAATACACACACATAATAGCCGTTGTAAGTCCATTTTCATATTTAAACAAAGTATTTAAACTTGCTTGTCATTTCCTTTGTCCTCAGTGTAACTGATTCTTTTATAGATTTACGTTTAATATGTTAACATGTTATGCTCCAATAATATCATATAAAAAACGTGAAAGTGCGGCTCCGGCGAACGTTTGCACATATAAAACCGTGTATAATTTTTGTTTTTACATGATCAATTATAGTTCATCGATTGAAATAACTGAAGTATTCGCAAGCTAATAATAACAAGAACAAAACAAAAATATTTTTGTTAGAACTAAACAAAGCTTTAGCGCCACCAGCATTGTACGGCTTAAGTCACAAAATTTGTAACCGGCCAATTCATGCAAGAAGATATTTAAAATGTTAATCATCTACACAGTATTAAAAAATCTTGAAATGAAACATCATATTCTCTGATCTATTGCATACATGTGAAAGTATTCAGAATCTTTTGATATATATATATATATATATATATATATATATATATATATATATATATATATATATATATATATATATATATATATTGTTGCTAGATTCGAAGTGTATCAACTGTAATATAAATATTTCCATTATGTCAAGCTTCAGTTTTATGGTGGTTTGTTGATTTTCTTCAACGAATACCGATTTTCGTATAATTTTCTTTTCGGTGGGAACAGAAGATCTGAAAATTAAATTTTTGAAGAGTAAAGAGGGCTGCTGGGGTTGGGGGCTGCCGTACTTCTTACGTTATTGGACGCGTTACACAGACTGTACGTCTATGACTGACGCTATGTCAAATGAACAGAATTAAATCAATGTCCGTAATTCTGCATTACATTTTCTTTATCAGCTAAAAATCCCTGAAATCTCACACCTATTTGTAAAAAACACAACCTTTAAAATCAATCAAACCTTGGTAATTTAAGTGTACGTTTAAGATTTGTATATTAGGAACTTGTACTACTAACTATCGAATTCCTCATTGTAACCATTGCCAGCATATTTACAGATGTGGTGCATCCTATATAAATAAATAGCTACATGGATAGTGTTACGTCTAGGGGTTAGAAATAGTAACAAAAGAAAGAACGACTCAAACAAGCTTTCACAATTTCTAAAATATAAAATTAATTTCCTAAAATATTAAATATTTCAAACAAACAAAGTGAAAGAATTAAAAATAACTTACAGTTTAGAAATTCCTAAATAATCCTAAATGTCCCATTGAATTTTAATAATCCGGAAATGTCCAAAAGTTATCCGAATGAAATCACTAAAGTGCTTATATGCCACAAGAAACACAGTTTTAAATCCAAATGTTATTAATCTCAGGTAAACTCCTGTGAATGTAGAATATTGTTAGTTCCTTGAAGAATAGGACTTAAATCCAAAATGTACTATGTATATAATAGATTTTTCACCAGCTGATTTTCACAAACAATAATAATCATCCTCAATAACCTTATGATTCTGATGAACTGCAAAGAATGCCCATTCAGTGGTTATATTGGTATTATATAGTCTCTTACGGAGTAAAAGAGAATTTAAAATTCTAATACTACGACTTAGAATGAGTTCTGTCAACAACCTTCTGTAGTTAATCAGAACCTAGGTCGCGCATGTTACTGCTTGTAGTGCCTTCGCACTACAGTTAAAATACCTTATTTCAAATCAACAAGATTTTGACATAGGATTCAAGGTCATAAATCCTGACGCGCTACCACGTGATTCATCATTGTGGGTTAAGCTGACCGACATAATTATTGATTTTCCCTGGACTTAACATGACTCGTGTAAACATGTTGATTTGTACTTTACAAGCGTAGGAAACTGAAATAAGGAATTATAATACAATGACTATAAACCCAAATGAAAACTATTATAATTTAAAGATAATACATATTGCATTAACAATAGATATCTGAATAGATAGATCGCTGGATGTATGGACGTAAAGGCAGACAGATAGATAGACGGTGGGACAGACAGAAGACATATAAATACATAGATAGATAGATAGGCATGCTAGCAGGTAGTTAGTAGATAGATAGATCCATATTTTTCTATAGCCACAAATAAATATGTATATATGCAGACAAACAAACATATAGACATACATACATACATACATACATACATACATACATACATACATACATACATACATACATACATACATACATACATACATACATACATACATACATACATACATACATGCATTCAGGAGAAGACGGATTAATTGATGAATGGAAGGAACGGTAAATAATTATTTTTCACGAAGGATACTAATGACCATATTCAAAGTCCAAATTTACTTTACCCCACCCCACCCTTCAAACCCTCCCCATAAATTGGCTGCAGAGTTATTCCCCATGCATCTACTTTTGAATAGTTGTGGAAGTGACGAAAATTTATTTGAGCATAGCAACCACTTTTGATTTATAAGCAAACAAACATGGACAAATTGATTTGTATCTAGGTACCAGACAGAAAGAAAAATAAATCCGACTCAGAAATCAAATGTGTTGATCTATCTATCAAAGGAATCACACAAGTGAGTACTTTGCACTTATCTTGGAAATGTGGGTGAGAATAAGAGCTAAAATATGCACCTGAAGTAAATATATCTATATACAAGCTAAGAAAATGAAAATAGTATAGGTGTATTAATTAGCAGAGGTAAAGAACTTTTGAAGATCAGATGGATTTCTGTCACGGTGAATTCGCATTGTGAAAATTTAAAAAAAAAACACTTACTGTATGTGTACTGTTAAATTTTGTATTGCAGATTTTACCCCTTTTTACTTTTTTCATTCGATGAAAAAATCTTTTCCCTTGCCTGCGTAATACATGTAATACGTAGACAAAGGACATTATTAAACACGGAGGTTTTTTGAATCTCGTACAGTGCTTTAATTTAATGATTTGTTGAAAACGAATACTAAAATTTAAACAATATCTCGAAATATTGATTTAAGAAATGTCTTGGAATAAGAATAATAACAATAATAATAATATTCTTCTTCTTCTCATTATTATTATTATTATTTTTATTATTATTATTGTTGTTGTTGTTGTTGTTGTTGTTGTTGTTGTTCACAAGTATTACACCTAGTACTATGTTTAACATTGTAACCAAACAAAGCGTCCTCATCTTTGGGTTGCTTTGCAAGATGCCTTAGATTTAGTGTTAAAGCGCAAAATTTCTAATGCTTGTATCAAACAAAGACTTTCCTTGTGACATGAGGCATCTTCTTGTCGTGTGTGTGGTGCTTTTCATATGCAATTTTCGTTTCACTTCATAAGTGTTCTTGTTTTTTGGTTGGTTGGTTAGTTGGTTGCGGGGTTTTTTTTTGTTTGTTTGTTTGTTTGTTTATTTAATTATTTTATTTTATTTTTTAGAACTGTCTAAGGACCGACGCCTTACAATGGATACATCACCAGGCTGGGGAGAAGGGGCATATTTGAATAGTCAGGTACATTCGTTGCCTTGGGATTGAACTGGAATAAAACAACTATACGACTGCAGTTGCTCTCATTGTAGACCTTTTCTATATAGTCTTTCGTATAAGAAGTAACCTCGAGCAACTTATGACTTTATCCCAATGTAACTCAACATATAACTCTGAATAAACTATACATATGGTAACATTCCACTTGAGAACAATGCCGACATTCGTGGATGAAAATTACAGCTCTCTCTCTGTGGTGTAGTGAGCTATCTAAGAGTTCAGCATCACTGAAGGGCTCATTTCACCTTTATTTGTACTCAGAAGACAGGGTTTTGTATCAAATGAAGAGAACATTAGACCATTTCAATTCATGCGAAAGAAAACATGCAATTTAATGAACAACATTAATGCAAAATATAAAAAGCAAGTGCGAAAGTTACATACATACATTACATTATACTTAAAATGAGTTCTACGATTATTATCTCCAAAAAGATTCAAATGTAAATGAGTACAATCTCTTTTTTTAAATAAATTCACATGAAAAATAAAAAAGGAAGTAAATTCTTTTTTTCAACATTAGCACTTACATAGAGAATTTTACATACCAGTATAGGTATCTTTGTCGATAACCTTCCTTTATATCCGAAGATATGTATAGTTTCAAATGGCGTTTGAACCATAGAAATACTTAAGTACTAATTCTACTGCAACCATAAAAGATGAAAATACGCAAGATTGTTGCTCCTGTCTGCTTTTATATTTTGTCTTAATTAACAGACAGGATAAGAAGATTTCAGAAAATGCATTATACAAAAACTGCATCAATTTCTTTCAAATAATCACTAGATGCATAACACTCAGTTGACAAAAGTCCAGTTTAGAAGGGAAGTTTATGTCGAAATTCTCTATTTTATCTAAATAGTAAGAAAAGATTGTTTGCGTAACGTTTCATTGGAGAACTTAATGTGGGAGGAATATATTAATTCGATGCAAAATTAGAGAAAAAATAATTGTTCACTAGGAACAATTTTCAAGATGAAAAGAAAACTTGCTTATAACAGAGACATCTAAAAAACTGATATCTTTGCTTGTAACAACACTCAATAGTCAGGAAAGTTCTGATCCCAAATTTAAATAGGCATTATAAGTAATAAAAAAACATATTGTCAAATCACCATGAATTTCTGGTGGTGGTACTCACCAGTCTTTCCATCGTGCAAGCTCTTATTAATTTGCTTGAAAGTATCGCCAATGAATTCCTTATGAATATTATGAATGTCAATAATGTTTAACCGTAATTTTAAGCATCAGTTAGTTCTTTCCTCTGAAGTTAAGTCAATAATAGAATCAAAATTCATTTTGCAATCCACATGTATAATTTACCGGCAAACATAAAAGGAAGTTTGGTTTGAGGATTGAAAAATTGAACAACAAGGTCTTTTGTTTTCCAGTAATAGAAAGTTTCAGTATATGTTGTAATATAAGTCGAAAGATGCTAAATTAAAGAATGCAATGAAAAAGAATTAACAATGTAGACATTACATTTAATTACGTGTTCCTATTTAGGTGTTTTGAAACAAACCGAAAATAACCCAGTTAGACGTTTTATTTACTTTGTGATGCTTCTGAACTACTTCACTATAAAAATACATCCTATCCCGTAGTGTATGATGTGGCTTACAAAATGGTTTGTCCAAACCTTCGTCGCAAGCGATATTCTTAATTTTTACGAAAAAATAAATCTTCTGACATAATTTGTTTTTTAAATTTTGCCTCATGGAATTTCTTGGCTGGCTGAGTGCTTTGGACTTATTTGCTCTCTCGAAATATAAGTGTTTCATCTCTAAATGTCGAGAATTTGTTTTAAAAAACTTGATATTTTTCAAACTGTCAAAGAGTGTTCTTTTCTTGTAGTGATACCACTTTCTTTGTTACATTTGTCAGCTTGTATTTAATTCTAAAAGCCTATGTAACAAGCATTTTGATTGGTTAAAATCACATTATGCGACGCAGAAAGCTAAAAGTTATTAGTTTATAAAACAGAGAAGAACTACTTATATATTCATGCGTCCTTCTTGTGTACTTTGAAAATAGTTGTAATCAATGATTACAATATAGATATGCTTTATTTGTTGATATTCGTTATTGTATTTATAACTATTTGTAATTATAAGAACTGAATGTCATATTTTACAGGATACATGAAGTCATGAATGTTCAGAATTAATTACATACTATGCATGAACGACCTCTACTTCTCTACGGCCATTCATGCAGTGTGTAATCGATTTTCAAGCTTTGTTACAGCTATTCATTCAGTGTATAATCGATTTTCAAGCTTTGTTACGGCCGTTCATGCAGTGAATAATCGATTTTCAAGCTTTGTTACAGCCGTTCATGCAGTGTATAATCAAATTTCAAGCTTTGTTACAGCCGTTCATGCAGTGTGTAATCAAATTTCAAGCTTTGTTACAGCCGTTCATGCAGTGTGTAATCAATTTTCAAGCTTTGTTACAGCCATTCATGCAGTGTGAAATCGATTTTCAAGCTTCTTGACTTTATTAATCCTGTAAAATATGAAATTCAATTCTTAGCGTTTCCTTCTTTGAAAGATCTGATACTATCTGAACTAGTTTTTAATGGTTCTTTCTTTAAAGAAAAATGAAAGTTACATAAAATAAATTAAATATTTAAGGCTTCTCAAATGTAAAATTAAATCATTTTCATTAATTGGGGCCGATATCACATGGACTTGGTCCCTGGCCACTGAAACGTTACCATTATCACGGCGTCGATATTGGTTGATCCTTGGTGGCTTGGGGCAATGTTATGACATTAAGGTCAGAACACGCGACTGTTGTCTTGAATGCTGAGGGCATTTGAGGAAGTCCACTGAAGTGTTCGCGTTTGGCAGATCTTGCGCTGAGGACATTTCGGGCAGACTTCCAGATTCCGTAAACCGCAAAAATCGCCGAGCTGAAACTCATGAAGCCAGTGATAATGGCTCCGATTCTGAAGAATTCTATGAAGGTGCAGCATACGATGAAAACTGGGAAAACCGCGAGGAACCACAACGTACTGAGGATAGGGTTAAAGTGGATCTGTAACAAGACAAAATACTTTAGAATTTATAAAATATGATTAACAGCAAATCAATACATCAAACGAAATTTAAGGTACAGGACAACTGTAATAGGTTACCTCCAGAAATTGTATTCAGTTCAATTAAATTCAATTGTTTTGTACTCATAAGCATGTACATGCTTACAGAGAACACACTACAGATATTTACTGCGCGGTTGTCAAATGTTATACGTACAAATTTAAACAGAAACTCATATAAGGTAATCAGTAAACGCTGTAAAGGAGAGAATTAACAAATATAAACAATCTTATAACAGATTATTGTAAATATAATAATCTCTCTCATATTTGAAACGCTTCATTCACAAAGGGCAAGGTTCGATAAGGGCTGATTTTGCCCCCAGTCAGATTCCTATGAAACTCATATAGATAAAAGAGGTCCCTCTCTCTTCCCAAAAATATGCATTTAGTTCTTATCCAGGCTCGATTTTAATAAAGAAAATCGACCATTAAAAGTCAATGGCCTTCGTCTCTGTTATGGAACCTGTTTTCGTGGATTATAGACAGTATGATTAACAAGCCCCTATGAAGCTGACTGCCGAAAAGAGATCCATCTAAAGTTCTGCATTTGCACACAGTATGCGTAATAGTAAATGATAGTATATATAAATCTGTAATTGTGTTTTGCAACATTATTTAAATGATGTGTATATTTACATTAAGTACTGCTGAATTCCTCTGACACCTGTTTTCGTTTTCATTTAAAAAGCTTCGCTTATGTTTATGTTTAACACCGATTTGCGTGTTAAAATTCTGCCTTGATTGTCACAGAATAAAAATGTATATATTTCTTTTTTATAAATAATCATACAAAAGCCGTGCAGGCATTTTGTACATTAGTAATAGCCGAAGGTTGCTACAGTGCATAATTAAGAATCAAAACCAAATGTTCAGAACATCGGCGACCAAAGCAGTTTTGTGGATGTATCGGCGGGAGCGAGCTTACATTATGCTTTATTTTATTACCAATTCGATAAAATTATTTCTTATATTGATCAATGATAATAAAATTGTATACTTTCCTACTATATTTATGAGAGAGAGAGAGAGAGAGAGAGAGAGAGAGAGAGAGAGAGAGAGAGAGAGAGAGAGAGAGAGAGAATATATTAGTTGTAAAACATACGGCACGCGACGTGCTTGTGTTTTCTGTATAGTAAGGTTTTGTTACTGAACAGATCAACGATATCAATTTTGATGTATTCATTATGAAGACGATGAGTGGAATGGCACCAGGTTCTTATTTTATATGATATGGGCCTCCGAAATGAACGGAAGGAAAACAAAAATAAAACAGTAGACAGATTATTACAAATGTATTTGGTACAGTGTGCACTCCCTGTCATCTTATCAACGTCATTACTGTCTCTTAACCGATTCGAAGTCATCAAAAAAATTCCGGCTCTCAAATACTTTGAAACAATATTCTAGCTCTGATATATAGAAGTAAAAAGAACCTATTATATCCATTTTATTAGTTGAATAAAAATTCTTTAGGTAAAATTTTTTAAAAATATACAGGCTCCAAAATTGAATGGTCGATCCCTTAAGCATGTTAACATAGAACCAAGCCTTGAATAAAAGTTCACCAATAGTGTGATGTTCGATTTAATTATGAAACAAGGATTAAGCAAACTTTCAGGTCTGGCAATGTCAAAAATGATTTTCTTGTATATTGATTTAAAATCCATTCATAAGAAGAATTTATAAACACTCACGCACGCATGGGCACACACCCTCAGACATGACATCAAGCTGTTGAACATCTGGTCTTTTTTTACAGGAGCAGCATACTCAGGGATAAATATAATTTATACCAGATTTCAGGCTGGCAATCAGTCTATTAATTTATCGTTTAATTTGAAATAATGCATCAACTATGGTTGACAATGTTGCCTGGTACTGTCAAGCTTTCAGTTTGCATGTGTACAAACTCACACATGTACATAAGCAACACACATGTACAAATCAAGTTGAAAAATAAAAACAAATATATAAGACATTCAAAATGCACCAACTGAAAACTGGCAAAGTACTAAAGATAATCCCCAAAAGGACTGTCACCGCCACATTTGTCTAGCTAGGGTCATTCACAGAAAATGTACATGTACTTGATACCCCAAGTTCATGTATACCTCTCCGATGGTCTATAGAGCGGCATACAGGACAACACAATCCACTCGAAACAGCTAGAGCAGATAAGGCATTAAGACCTAAATTTGATGCGCATAAGTCTCAGGCGACAATTGCCTGTGCCCAATAAAAGTTTGTATAGCCATATACTTTTTTTTTTAGCTGAGTGGAGACCTTATGAAAATTGACAAAAATAAATATAAACTTTTTCAATCCAATTTACATGAGACACGTGCCACCCCTTTATGACTTAGTAACCACCATTTCATTTTCGGGGGATGGGGTGTGGTGGTTTTGGTGGGGGATGGGGGGGCTGAGTTTTTTTGAGAGAAAGAAAATACATGTCCGATTCTCAAATAGCTTTTAATGAAATCTTCTTGCTCTCTGATTATATAACACAAAAAGACCCTATTATATCTATTATATTTTGATTATTTTTTGTGGGGGGGGAGAGACGCGGTTGCCCAGTTGGTAATCCAAGAGTCACGGGTTCGATAACTTCCCAAGCCACAGCCCGGGCCGACTGTCTCGGCGTGTCCTTGGGAAAGGCACTTAGATTCCACTTTCTGGGCATGATTTAGCCATTAATGTATTTAAAGTGCCGTTAAGACACGCCATCCCCTCCACCCCGGCATTTTTTGACCACAATAATGTGTAGGCAACCAGTTGAAATTGCCGTATTTTTAAAAAAAATACTTCCAGAGTTATTTTCAAACTCATAATTAAAACCTTTGGATAGATAACAGTTTGAGTTATTCATCAGAAACATGTAACAAGAAGAAAGGAAGACAGAAATAAAGAAATGGTCTGAACAGAATAAGGATGAATCACAGAAGGCAAAAATAAACAGAAAGTTATTTATATTTAAAAGATAAGCAAAAGAAAAGATAATAAATGAGCAATATTTTTAAAAAGGCTAAGGTAGCGCTCGAACAGCTGCTGTCCGTTTCAATATTACCAAATACGAAACAGTGTTACCTTTACACCATCGACTTGAAATAGTTGATACTATATATAAACAACGTGGCCTGGTGAGGTTCCTTAGGGTAATAAATATATCCAAAGCTTCGATGATCTGCTTTTTGTTTGTTTATACACATCGTTGCATTAAAAGTAAACTCAAATCGTACAATAATCCCTTTCTTCAATAAATTTTTCTATGAAAACTGCTGTAATCAGTTTTATTAGTATGTGTTATAATGTGCCGGTAGCCTATTGAGTACTGAGTAGGTCTAGACGATAATTTAAAACTGTGCGCTAAAATAATTTATGAAATTGAAATAAATGAACAATGATACCAACGAATATTGAATTTCTACTGGATTCAGTGCTGATTTCATAACTGTAATGTATGGGTGTGACTCATATTATTATTCATAGTATGATCCTGTTTGTCCGATTGCCACTACATCCAGGACTCCAGGATATTTGAAGTCATAGGAGAGTAGAATATAGATAATAAATGTAACTTAATATGATCAAGGTCATGCAAAAATACACGAGGATTTTATATATTACCACCATTCCCTTTTTATAGACCATTTTAGTCGAAAATAGCATTATCAGCTGATTTTTTATTTATTTTTATTTTTTTTTTTTTTTTTTTTTTTTTTTTTTTAAAAAACTGTGAACCGGATTCCTCAATGCGCCTCATCGATATTTAGCAACTCTCATCCAAATATTCCGATTATGATTTGGGCTAAAGAATACATCAAAACTCTACCAATAACAAGTAGAGGAATAAAATACAATCTCCCATACAAATATCAATCGATATTTGAACGTCAATTTTGTTTAAAGAAATAGAAAATGGCATTTTGTGTTACTGTGAAGTCGGCCTATATGGCGACGGACATGATAGGTGATGTAAGAAACTCATTTTGCCTACATTTTTCTGCTCGTAACCGAACATGTATAAAATTTGTTCGTGTGTTAGATGGTTACAAAAACTGTCTTCTGTCAAAAAATCAAACGTGTTCTCGAATGCGCTGTTAGTTTTTGAGTACTTGAAAGAGGCGGAAATCAGGCAAAATGTGAGTTTTTGATTGAACACATCCCTATCTAGGAACAAAATTAACTGTTAATTTCACACTATTTCATTACGTCATGCCTACATATGTTGCAGTTCATAAATAGTGGAATGACATAACCATAACAAATACTCTTACAAACACTTTAATTTATCGCTAATTTGGGTGCCAAAATCGACTCTTATCGAACCTTGTCCTTTATCTAGTAAACATACTCTTTTCTTATTACCAGAAGCTAAAAATCTAAATATATTTATACATTGATATTTTGTTCCAGAAACACTTTATAATTAAGTTCCCATGTAAGTTATAATATATACGGAATACACCAAAAGAAAGGGATATTTTTCAATATGGTGGCTGTCACATATCATACAATTCTTTTTGTATCTATCGATTATATTGTTCCATATTTCCCAGTTTCCATTCTTAAATTATGAGAAGACCCTCGGAGTTTTCTCAAAACTGATCTATCTTTATGGTTACATGAGATTTTTAAATAATATTCGAGGCTTAAGTCCGTTTTGATATATTTATAATGAGACCGTTTATCAGAAGTTTGTACGTTATTATTCCAGTTTGATAGAAAAGCATCTGAAACTCTTTGCTAAAAAAATTCAATAAACTTGGAGCAATTTACAGATCGGGAAACATTCAAAGTTCAACAAACCCAATCTGTTTAAGTAGCTTTAAGGAATGTAACCCAGTAAATACTATTATTTGATTCACTTTAAAACAAATAACTACCTATATGCAGTACTCAGTATAATCTTTACATGATTTGTAATTTTGAACTAATACTTAACTAACTTAACTAACCTTAAGTATTTATGTGGGATTCTTAGTAATTGTTCATACTGAAACCAAGTTGAACATTAAACTGTAGTAACTACTCACAAGTGAAAAAGATGTCATGAAGCTACTTTTGCCACGAAGGATCTCATTGCAGTAACAGATTTTATATACCATTTCAATGAGATTTTGGCATGGATGACAGTTTTTCTTTACAATATTATCCATTCGTCATTTCAAAGTGTTGAACTATTCTGCAGAAATATTTTAAATGAGATCAGCTTTTGAGAAGAAAAAAAAAAGTAAAATTCATAGGTCACTGTGCTTGAAATCAAGTTACATTAACTGTTGCTTTTTTCTTAGTTTTTTGTTTTCTAAATAACCGTGAATGATAGTACATTGAGCGAAACAGAGATACACTTTCGCAGATTGGAATATTTTGTTAATATTGTTAAGTACACGCGACCCGTTGAGTGATTTTAATACAACAAAATAGATAAATTTAGTAAAGGCAAAAACAAATTGCCTCAGTGATATATTTCTTAGCGTCAGATTTTTGTGTCAAAATCGGACGTTAGTTGGAAAAAAAGACTAATTAAGAATATTGTAGGGCATATCGCGCAAATGATTTCCTTACCTTTAATAGACGTCAATATTTTATTGGTGTGTTTTGTATCTGAAAGCATTAAGGTTCCGTTCTGCAGTTTCGTACTTTGCGCAGAGTTTGCTTTTGAAAGAGAAAGACTTTCCCAGATTTCCTTCACTGGTAGCACTGGTTAGTTAAAAAGGACCTTGTACATCTGAACTATTGTTACAAGAACTTGTAATTTCTTTCTTTTGGTATGTGATTGATGGGTGTAATTTAGGCTGTAAAGTATAAAGATTGGCCTTACTTAAGATTACATCTGTCAAAAGACTGCTTTTCAGCTTTTTATTCTTTATAATTCATTTATTGCAGTTTCAGAAGCAAGTATTGTCTACTCTGGCAAAATTCGTTTTCCCTATTTTAATAACTGGACTAGTTCGAGTTAATTTCTCGAGCAAATGGGAGCCGCCATTTGAATAAGCTGTTTGCTTTAGATAGCGCTTTATTTCCCTAATAACACATATCAAGAAATTTCAGTCACAGTACATGAAAGTAACATAGAAGCGTACCAATATTCTGTCCATTGTGCTTGGGGCAAATGCATACAACTTCACCGTATGTCTGTTCCTCTTTCAGAAGTACCTAATAACTGTGGAGCGGAACCTAAATCGTATTTGTCATTTTCATTGATGCCGTCGTCTATTTATGAGTATAATTCAATCTTAATTCTAATTATTTCAAACTGAATCTAAATTTAGACAGTGGCACGGATACTACTTCCTTAAACGAATGACATATGAAAAATGACAAGAAAAGAAAAGTGGTTTGAATCCGAAGAAAATCTTTCAATCTCGTACAAAAGAGGATTTATCGGCACCATTTTTTTCACTATAATGCTGAAATATATTATTCATGGCATGTTTAGCAAACCGCCAACTGGAATTCGATCTAACATTGTACAAGAAGGTAATGCATTCACAAAAAAACAGCACGCCAATCAATTTAAACTGGAATCAGAGTCGGTTTGTATCAAAAAGCCGATGTTAATTATCATGGATTTGATGATAATCTTAAACCCAGTATAAAGTAATTCGTCTCTTTTCTTTCTTTCGTTCTTACTGCAGAAGAGAATATTCAAGGGATTAATATCTCGGTTGTTTTGGTTTGCTCCAGACAAACTTGCGTGATAAAAGCCCAGATTTTGAACACATGAGCCGTGAAGGTATATCAAATGTTTAAAAATATGTTCTTCCATAACGGAAAGGGGCGAGCAGCAGAAAATATGATTTAATCTGTATCCCGAGTAACTAGATTATTCTCTAACGAGTTTTTATCTTTACCGAATGATGAAACATATCTCCAAAAAGTAAACACGGATAATAAGGTCGCTACTCTCAAGAAACGTGTTATCAGGGACATATATATATGTATAACAATTATCCTAATTAGAACAACGTGTGTAGAAATTCGTGGGAACCTCATCGATAGCTTTCTCCTGACTTCGTGCATTGTTACAGTCTAATCTCCTTCACACGACACAAATCTTTACCACAACAAATACTGTATAAAATGATTGTCTGATAAACCGATTTAGATAATGAATGACTCTTAAGAAATCGTTTCCACTTTTGGGATCTTATAAAACAATTCTCAGATAAACTTGAGTTGGAGAGATTAGAGTAGACTGCATAATGCATTAACAAATTGGGATGCAACTGTTGTATAACGCACAAGCATGGTCCCCTCAACAGGATTTGAGAAAGACTAGTAGTCGATTCTACGAAATGAAGAGATAAAACGTTTTAAAACAATTAGGACAAAATCTTCGTAAAGGGCAACTTCATCACTTTGCGAGATGTGTTAAGAAAGAAAACGATGTTCTTGAGTCAAATAAAAAGAATCAACAGGCAAACTCAATTCACAGTATATGTGATTAAGAAGGAAAAAAACATTTTATTCGGTTACACTCTGTAAAAAAAATGACTGATTGTTACGGAATCATGCCTCCTTCACTTTTTTTTTATAATGATTTAATTTACTAATTTATGATCTCTGTTTTTAGTCTGAATAGTGGTTAGCATATCAGTATATATACGACATCCTTTCGATCAATAAGTGGTCACATGATCAATTGCGTGGGAAAATGAAGTCGACCTAGCTCTGTACTTTTGAAATCAACATTGAAAGGTCACATTCCATACTGTAATAACATTGTGTTTACTCTTTAAGATTCTAGTACGCTAGACCTTTGGGTAAATGACGTGTAACCTAGTTCCTGATTGGTTCTAAGAGGGTTGTGTTATTTTGTAATACCATATTATTAAAGACGGAGAAAGGGTTTTACAATTCAATATCTGCGCACTTGTTATGTATATATAGCAACTCATCCAGTGATAAATCATTCTTTACAATTGCTTGAATGAAGAGAGGATATTGAAATTATTCAGTTCAGTGTAGAATTTATTTAATTAGTAATTCATCTGAATTACTATACAGCTCCGTGGAATTATCGGACATTATTCTAAAACTTGTGAGATTCCAGACTTGCAAGGATTATTTTGGATTTTATCAGAACTTGTCAGCTTCAGCACATTGCAGGTTATTTCCATTCGGAATACTTCATCCGGATTACTCGGATTAACATCAGGAAGTGAACTTTAAAACATTTTAGGACTTTTTAGGATATTCTATACTGTAAGTTATTTTAATTCTTTCACTTTGATTGTTTGTTGAATTATTTTAATTCTTTTAATATTTTAGAAAATTAAAGATTTGCATTTTAATCTTGAAAGCTTGTTTGTGTCTTTTATTCTGTTACATTACCCCTAGAGTCGTAACACTGATGCTGTGGATAACAGGGCAACGTTACAGAATCGTTGATTTCTGGCTACCAAAAAATACATAATGTAACATAACTCCTCATATGACATTGAATAAAACTAAAAGAATCTATTATGATAGGACTGTCGTACGAAATACTCAAATTTAGCTTTACAAAGGGAACTGGAAGATAAAACAATGAGCGGGAATACTACTACTACTAATACTACTACGGTAGAAGTAGGTCATACAATTTTCTGATGTAGGGTTAGTGATCAAAATATTACAAAGACAGTTAATAGTATGCCTCTATGTGGAAATAGAGGGGCTGCAATGAGCAGGCTAGATTTTATCGTTAAGGCCAAATTCCCGGTCTGTTTATAGCTAAAGTATTCAGTATTTCTTTTCTTCAGGTATGCGCTCTGAGTTGATCCATGCCAGGATGGACTCGATTGGTAGCATCTCAAGGGATAATATTAAGTTTTCTACAACATGTGTGCACTTACAAGAATAAGCTGTAGGTCCTGGCATTTGCATTTCGATGCAGTCCATAATATGATAAACAAAATTGTAGGGAACAAGGCCTGAAACGAAAGATTAGTAAAGTTGAATATTAATTGCGTTTCTCATTTGTATTTTGAATTAATCTCACCTCTTGCTTTGATTCTGATACAATCTCTGAAACATACATACATACATACATACATACATACATACATACATACATACATACATACATACATACATACATACATACATGTATGAATTTGATTCAATCGTTAATTAACTCATTGACATTTTTACATGTGTTGTATTGCAATAAGTTGCAAATCGCTTGTCGATAAATACATATGAATGCAGGGGAAATGTCAAATTGAAAATAGTAGAAGTAGCAATGGTAGTGCTGGTGAAGGTTGGTAGTAATAGAAGTAGCAAGAGTAATGGAGTGATAAAGAACATAAATGGTGGAGGATATTTACGATGTTACCCATGATGGTAATTAATCCTGTAATGGTGTAGTAATTGTTGTTGAGGTAGAGACAGGGTATCAGGCGAGGGGAGCAGAAGGTGTGGCAGTGTGATGTGTGGTTGTTGTGGTGGAGCTGATAGTAGTAGTTGTTAATGTTATGTTTGTTGTTATTATATATGAATGATGATGATTGTGGTTTTGGTGTTAGTATTGGAAGTGTATGTAGTAGTAGCATTAGTAGTAGTAGAATCATCAGCATTTGTAGTAATAGTAGCAATAGTAGGAGCAGTAGTAGCAAAAGCAGCAGTAGTAGTCGTAGTTGTATCAGGAGTAGCTGCAGGAATGTCACAGGATGAAGCCGGGTTGGGACTGGATTAGTGAAGACACCGAAAGCAACTGCGTTAATAAGATGTTTATTTATAAACGCAATTTAAAGATGAACAAATCTGACACCATTATAACAAAAAGATAAGGAAAATTATAAAGTTCCTAATATGGAACTATCAACAACAAGTAACTCAACGAGAAAAATCAAAGATGGATTTAACAAATGGAATTTTAAACAAACGTGAATAGCATCCTATCACCAATCGACAAATAAGAGTATATGATTTACACCCCAATATAAACAAGGTCTTATTAAGTACCAAGGGTGACCAAAGCATGTGATTTATGCACTTATCAATAGAATACTCATTTATCCATCAATCTGTTAACTCGTCAATTTATCAATTTAACAAGCGATGTTGGAATATGAATTTATGAATCTGTCGTTCATATAACGATATTGAAATGGGGATGTATGAAATTATGAACATGTCGTTCATATAACGATATTGAAATGGGGATGTATGAAATTATGAATCTATCACACATATAGCGATATTGAAATGGGAATGAATGTAATTTTGCACAGATAGCAATATTGAGATAACAATCAAATGGAACACGCAATAAATATAACTATCGTGGCGTCCGTTTGACTACCAAGATGTATCTACGGTTCCACCCGCTCTAGTCCATGGTCAAGGAGCCACCACGCATGGTCCACCCCTCCCAGTCTGTTGAAGGATCCCTCGAGAGCCTTCACAGTAACACAGACCCGTTGGTCGAGAAGCCTTGGTCCCTCGCATCGAGAAAACCAGTACACTCTTCCGAAACAACGTCACCAGACACAGCGTACACGTCACACGAAACCACACAGAGTTCTGTGACTTCTCATCACCAAACCATACATAAGGAACAGCTAAAAGTATAACAACTAAACCGTGTAGTACATATGACACGGTTAGTACTTTTGTATTGATATATGTTGCGCATGCGCGCACATGAATTACGCCTCGTTACACATTACATTAATCATTCAATGCATGCCGCGTATAATTAAATAATACCCGTCTGTTCAGTTACAACAAATAGCTAACTTGAACCAGCCTATAGGATTTCTAATATCATGGCGTTGTATGACCTAGGTATTGACTCTCTGTAGAATTTAGAATAAATTCTAAAACATCTAATATATGAAACAATTATGTCATATAAAACGAATAGTGATAAAGAATACAATCTTAAATTTCACATACTTCTACAGCTGAAGTTTTGCTCCCGTAAAGAGGTAAGCTTTCTGACAAGACTCATCGTAGTGTAATTTGTTTATAGAGAATTCGCTCTATATGTACTCTAGCTGTGACAAATATGCGCAGCAGCTAGGTACGTGAGTTTTCACTGCAGGCAATTTGCACGTGCAGCATGGGGTGAATCGCGCTCAGTATTTCAAAATAACTAGAGCCGAAAAAAATAAACAACCCCCGAGTAACGCTCTAGTCGGAAACGAAACCCGAATACATTTTTGATCACATATACACATTGATATAAACCATACAATTCCGTGACAAGGAACAGCAGTAGTAGTAATTGTTGCTATTGTAGTCCTTGTAGTGTAATAATAATAATAATAATAATAGTTAAATACTGCTATTGATGTCACTGGCCCTGCAACATTGACGCTAGTTTCTTACCGAAAGGAGAATCAACATCAGAAAGATTTCCGACGATGCTCCACAAATGATGATGAGAACCACAAAAAGAAACACTCGAATTATGTGGTGCACGACTATCGTCTTCCGTAATAAGGGATTCATTTCCATTTCTGCTCCTATTAAAAAAATGGAAATATTTCACGACAAAATGGAGAAGAAGTTATAAATAGTTTTAGGATCTGTGGTGTCATATCATAATATTGGTCATCATTCTCATCATCGTCGTTATCATGATCAGGATGGAAATCACTTTGGAAACTATCCTCGATCGGCATTCCCCGCATTTTTACGTCAAGAAAGCGATTCGAATGATACAATTCCAGATCACAGACTATTTGTATATAAAGACCTTGAAAAAAGGAAGAAGGCTGTAGGTGTTAATTTTTGTGAGTGTAATTGCATTGGAGAATGACATCACGCCTCATTATTAGCGAAAAAGCAGAAGCAGTCGAGAAGTCCGGTTGTCTGTGTGACCTACTTTAATACGTTGAAAGGGTACCAACTAAAGTATAGTGATTATACGCACGTCCCTTCTTTAATAGTCTTCTGTATGGATACTTAACACAATAAACTCAATGTGCATACAATATTCTTTTCTTATTAGATAATATGACTGTCACCTATGACCTTTGACCTTGAGACCCAAAATAAAAATAAACTTACTGTGGAATAAAAGTTCTTCCGCAAATCGCATTTTTCTTTGAGGCACAATGTCCTTGACCTTTGACCCCCAAATCAATCGACCTCTTCCATATTATAAGTGCAAGCCCTTCACAAACTTTAGTCAAGGTATGTAGTCTACAGCTTAATAACACTGTAACTCCCGTGGAAAACTGACCACTCTTACAATGATGACTAGATATGCTATATAATGGCTCAATGTTGCTATTCTTTAGATGATGTCATCAATTGTGACCAACTTAAAATAATTTATATTGATATAAATTGTAGATGTCTTCGCTGTATTTACAACCCAAGACATTTTGTTAGCATATTTCAAGTGCCACTTTATATGAATGTTGTAAGGGTTATGAAAGTTACTAAGACTTGCACATCCGATGTATTCTGAAAAGTATTGCACAATAAGGATATAACCGAGTTATCATGACTGGACCCTAATGGTGACCAATGGAAAATCCTAATTGAATTCATAAGCACCATTTGACTGAAAAACCTATCGTTTAAAATGTTTGAGACGTCATTTATTAAAGCAAATAGCCTTAAAGGCTTTGACCCTCGTTGATCTTTTTCTTGCCCCGCGGGAAATTTCCTATCACAGTCGTATATCAGACACTCAAGTTGCAGTATCTAATGGTGAAGTTCACTCAAAATTCAAGAATCATTTCCTAGTGGTCAAAGCGCTGAACTTCCAGTCTGGCGATCCAGGTTCTAGCATAGAACTTTTCAGAGGTGATAAGCCATCTCCCGCCAGTACAGGGCACGTAAGTTTTTTTCGGGAGGGTTTAGTTGTCTAGAAAGTACTGAACTCACAAGCCAATGGCGTAACATCTTTTTACGCTCAGGAAAGGATCAGGTTAGCTTTTGACTATAATCGGTCCTATGTCAGAATTTAATGATATTTTTCCAAATGTATCTACTAAATGGAACAGTTTTGTTTTTGACATAGGTGTTAGTCTTTACTGTGTTTTAATGCAAAATGATGATAACGTCACATACAGCGGAAAACATAAAATGACGTGCATCAACGTTCCAAATATATGAGTGACATGTTCTGTTTGTGTACAACAGTGTATACGTAGACGCGCAAGAAGAAGACGTTAATGATCTCTTTTCCGTTTATATTTATCAAACTGCTATGTTTCTCATTAGTTATATTATTCCAATATATATTTCAATATTGCGAACATTTACGTATTCATTATAAAGCATTCTGCATCACGGTCGACGGTTCTCAGTTGTATCGTTATGATTGTGTTTTCTTGGTGAATTTAATCAGTTTATACCAACGATTTATTTTAGTGATGTGATGTATTTAGCTTTGCTACCATCTGTTTTTTTAAGGAGATTGAAGTTACTTTAATGGAAAACTAACAGTAATGTTTCTTCACCCTCATAGAAAAACTGGTCATATAAAATAGTTTAATTCATCTTCATTATAATTGTCATTGTAAGTTGTCTGTATTATTGGAAATTATGGGTGAATACTAATATATATTTGCAGTTACATATTAGTGTATGTGTGTATATGTGATTGCGTGTGTGTGTGTGTTAGAGAGAGGGTGGAGATAAACAATTTTTTTAGCATGTATTTTTAGTCAACTCCCTTGTCGTTTTTTGGAGTTACTGCCACTTACTGCGACCTTACGGGTAGGGCATTCACAACTTCTCGGTCAATCCTACGGATTATACCTTGAATGTATGCCGATAACTGCCATTTGGTGCAATTCGGACCACCTCTGTTATTTACCAAACAAGGATTGACCAAGAAGTTGCGAATGCATCAAATTATTTTTTCATTAGCAGCCTCTTTGTCAATCATATGGTCAATCCAATCATAAAAATACTGAGGTGGTCCGAATAGATTGCGGTTTTTTTTTTCAGGGGAAGAAAATGTTCTATCTTTCTGCAAATTACTACGCTGACAAACATCCGAGGCATAGTTTTTGCCTCGCTAATATAGCCGGGATGGTCTGAATGTGTATATATTTCATGGAAGTAAATTATAGGAAGGAAGACTGATCGCATTACATAATTCCACACTAGAGAAAACCTTACATTACATTACATTACAGATTCCACACTAGAGAAAACCTCAATTGAAAGAAGAATTTGCACTGCAGGGCAATATACAAAGTTTGGTGAATATGCATTTATGTGTAAGCCCGCTAAATTTAGGAAAGCCCGAATCTAAAATCCTGGCATTTATTTTGGAGCGGCTGCAACAACAGCGCGCCTTCGGTTCTGCGAGACACCACTGGCGGTAAACACCTGCTGGTACGCCGGTCTGGTGGGGTGGGGGAGAAAGGGTTCAGTGTTTACATAGACCAATGGAAAAACTTTACCACTGCTCTTTTCTACATGGAATAAATGAAATACAAAAAGCTTGTACTGCCAATATATCATGATTTGATTTACACCGGCCAATTCATTATTACTCCTTTTCTGCGGGTAGCCTCTTTTATGCCTTGCGCACGTATACCAAAACATTAACCTTTGTTTACAGCATTGTATCTTCTTGAAACCAGGAGAAAATATGTTAACCTTATTAGCCTTTATGTAAATTCATTTCATTGTCACAAGTGTTTATGTCACCAGCAGTGTATATAGCAATAAATAATACTGCAATTCCACATGTCTATCGAAAATGAAAGTTTTATTTTCAGATTACAGACTGTCTTAAATTACGTAAAGCACAGAGAATACAATAGTTATCTGGGCACTGATGAAGAAAGACTCTCACTTAACGCATCAAATCAGAAATGGAATATGTTATATGTATATACTGGTCGTTATATGATACACATGTAACAGTAAAACTAAGCCATAATTAATCATCATAGAATCATTTTGTTGGCAGTTGACGATTCACAATGTTTTACTGAAAATAAAAATTTCTGTTTGCTATATCCGGGTTTTCTGGAGAAAGTTTTAAAAATACACAGAGGTCGTTAAGTACCGACTAGTAGTGTTTTAAGTGGCTCAATGAACGCATCATAAACGACTGCAATAAAAGTATTAGAAATTTTCACTGACGTGCTAGTCAAATAAAACAAGCAACTAAATTAATAAATATTTTAGCAGTGTACTGTTCACGAAGTAATCTTCTCGTTCAGATGTTCCCAATCGCATACATTGAAAATATTTGCATCCGTCTCCCTAACAACATTATTGAGATGTGGGATGATGTAAGGAGTGTCTGTAAATTTGTGCACATACACTGTGTCAAGTTCCTCTCGTTCTCTCAGTAAATCAGCATCTGTTTCGCTGTTTGCTAGCGCAGATTCAAATATCTGGTCTGATATGTACTGCTAAAATTTGGCTAGAATAAAGTTCCTGACAAACAAGTACGTCGTGTCCATTCATATGTCTTCCCAACACCCACAACGGGTTCAAAATGTCCATTCATATGTTGAATGCAGATAGAACATAAACTGGGTTCGTCTTTATTCGACTCATCTCCAGTGAGGTTTATCACCGAGTGCACCGCTAACACAGTAAACAATCACAATAGAGTTACAAAATTGTCACAAGTACAACGATCCCTATCGTTGACACTGGTAACACTCGTATACATACTTTTTAACGTCATCTTAGGATTTAATTCAATACTATCTGTCTCTTATCTTCTTCCATCTAAAAACATGTATCAATTTGTTTATTTTAATAAAAAGAAGTTATGAATGGTGATCCTCATAACAGACACAGTCATGTGAATTGGGGTTTGGGTGGGAATCCTCTTTTGTACGATGGCGTATCTTGTATCCTTGAAGAATGTCTCCAAATCTATTAACTATGCTTTAGTGTCTTGGTTAAATCCCCTTTCACCCTACCCAACTCCTTGTAGAATTGAACATTGTTTCCATTTACTTTAATATTTTGCAGTTTTACGACAAAATTTTCCTTAAACTACTTATGGAACACCCTACTTTTTAATTTCTTGGAACTCCCTCTTTAACTAAAGAAATCTGTTTTCCAAAGTTACTTGATCCGCCCCTTCAATCTCTCACTTACAAGTATCTCACTTCCAGATTGTGTTAAGTGCTTTCAAAGCAGAGTAGGTTGCACTTTAATAGTTTCGTACTGGGAGGATTTTTTCTTTCTATCTCTCTCTCTATATATCTATCTGTCTATCAATATATATATATATATATATATATATATATATATATATATATATATATATATATATATATATATATATATATATATTCCTTTTTTCTTATTTATTCTTTTTCATCGTGATTTAGTTGTTTAAGCTGTGTGGACTCATCGGAGCAGATGACATATGAAAAATGGGAATACAAAGTTGCGCTTTAAAAAAGTTTATAATTAACGAGAAAAGGTCACATCGGGTACATTCATTCTGTGGAAAAAGGGGGCGGGGAGTAAATAGAGATGGGGGTGTTCATTTTCGGTTAAGCAGAAACACAGTATGAGAATTAAAAACAAAAAACGACTTGCCATATATGTAGCCACAGTTAAAAGTTTTCCGTTACTTGCAATGAAATGTTAAGAACGTACCGCAGAAAGAAATATATAAATGTCAGGACAAAACAAATGTAATTATGTATATTTAAAAATAACATGGGCAAGACACATTGACGATTGTCGTTAGTTAAAAACTTCTATAAAGATGATTATACACTAATAGTACTTTTGAGGCTCTAAAACTGCCCTTTATTTATACAATATGAATGGCATACAACGCAGTCATATCCATTGTAAAAGCAAGGGTAGATACAGAAAATTTTGAATGGTGGATGACCAGAACTTCAAAGAGGGAATTCATGGTTTCAAAGTGGGAATTCCCGTAAAGTGGTAAAGGTTGATAGATCCTCGATCTGATAGGAATGATTCAGTTTAATTGCTAAAATGGGACCTTAGGTGCAAAAGACCTCAGCAGTTTAAGAATTTCTAACAGTTGTATAGCTGTTGTACTCCGTTAAAAAAGTATGCTCCCAGACAAAAGGGGTGTGTGGTTCGCGCTGATTAACCAGTAACCATCTTCCACTGGTATGATGTACATCGGTCATGTGCAGGTCCGTAAGAAGTAATTTTGAAGGGAAGGGGTGCTGCTACTTAGCTATAAGAAGGGGGGGGCAATAAATGATGATTATGATGGAATCTCGCCCTGTCCCCGCCCCCCCCCCCCCCGAAAAACAATGCACACAATGTTAGTTATTTTCCAATAAGTGGGAAGCGTATTTCACCCAGTACCTCACCCTTTCTACGGACATGATGGTTGCAAGGTTGAAAAAAAGAAGCAAAGTTCAACTTAAAGATAAAATAAAATTGTTTTGGCATATAATTTAATAAAAGTTGAAATAAAGTAGACATTAGCAATTTCACTTCCAATTTCATCTAAATTGATGCAATCTAAGTTTGGATTCGTCCTTCACTTGAGCTCGAATGCACATATTTCACATTTTGTCATAATCAATTCACCAGCAGTATGATATATCAAGGAAGTATGACTTATTAGGTTATGACTAAAATGGGTGGACACCTAATTTGCCATGGTCAAAAGCTTGTAGATTCTGAATCCCTCATCCGCCTCTCCCTATTCTAATGCAACTACTGTCTTTAAATCTGTGCCAATTTTAGCACTATTGAAAGACCTATAGGATGCAACTTCAAAGGACAGACGATCTGAAAAGTATTGTGTGTGTGTATATGTGTGTATGTGGAAATCAGCCCAGATTCTACCCTAAGTTTCCCTTAAAATAGGCTCGATTTTACATATTGTCCGAAAAGTAGAATTACGCCCCTCCCCCCCCCCCCCATTTCAAAGAAACAAAAAGATTTGTATAAATTTAAATTTCGGTGGAAGTTCTCCTAAAATATGATAATATCTCAATAAATGATAAGAAGCTTTCCCTCTGCTTTCTATGCATTTTATAGGCATACGGAAAGTAATCCGAAACAATGTTTGATCAAATTTATGAGGGGAGGGGGTACCAGCTGCCCCATTTCAATCTGCTATTAGATACATAATCTTCTCACCGTCGACTTAGCAACTCGAAGAGATCAAGAGTTATTCCGAAAAAAGAGAACATCATTCTGAACATAGAATCTGCTGCATTTCAGTCTGAAGCTTCTCCTCTTATCATTTTGATTTGTGCATTGTTTTAGGATTTTTCTTATCAAGGACAAAGTTCCGTATATTATTGAACTCTGTGGAGTCCATCTTTAACTTTCAAAGCAGTGCGGCAGTTCCATGAGTTCCCAGTTATTATACTTAAGCCCAATCGGAACATCATTCCCGTCATTCCGTCATCCAATCGTTTCTTACGGAAAGTACGAGTGACGACTGACGAGCAAGAGCTCCGGAAAATTACGAGTGACGTTCCGCTTTCTGTCGTTTAACTTCAGCCACCCATTTGATGTTGCCGACAGAGGGATACAGAGATAGATCAAATTTGTAGGTGCTGTTATATTTCCAAAGTTATGTTATCAAAAGAGATGGTATGATTGTATATAACGCAATGTAAACGATCAAACATTATTTTTGTTCCAAATGTTAAAACGTTTACCGTGTGTGAGACTTACAGTTCGTTGTAGCTCTTAATCTTTCGTTTAAGCAAACAAACAAAAAAAGACAGAAAAAAGAAAATGAATATGAAACAAATTCGGAACATCTAAACTCCAAAAAGAAGATAATGTACACCGATACAAGCATTGCCAATTTCTCATCATCATCATAGCCATAGAAAACGGGGAGGTGAGTGTTAGCGTCAGCCACTCTTTGTGGGATTATTGTTTTAAAATAATTCTATTTTGGAGGGGGGGGGGAGAATTCTGTTAAATTCTAGGTTTAAACCCATTTCTTTTGAAATTGCTTCTTATGGATATGGTTATCGCGACTGTTTTGAGCAATTAAAAATGTCAAACTTTTGCAATTTCATTTGCCCAAGTTGAAATGTCTTCATAGAATACTACTGTGGTGACAAAATTTGGCTAACTTATCGGACACAATTGTGGAAGAACCAATTTAACATATTTTTCATTTTTTTTGGCGGCTGGGGGGGGAGGCAAAGGAAATTTTAACGGTAGCCTGCTATTGCAGCCAAGGCAAACACTGCAAATAAATTGTTTCTTTGATACCACCAACAGATGGATACCGTTTAAATAGTTCAAAGTTATAGGTGTTGCTTTAACTAAGCTTGAAGCCACAATGAAACGGTTGGGACACTGAAGCTCTCTATCGGACTGTATTCATGAGTTTTCTATATCATACTACAAATTCATTTATTGACATTAATGAATATCCATTAGTGTTTATAAATTTTAATGTGTGATATTAAGATATTGCTAATATTGACCATTCAGAGCATAACTGTCCATATCAAAATATATTTTTTACTTTAATAGTCAAGCTTATCGATTAAAAAGGTTGATATTTAGAAATGACTTCTTATAATGAAAGACTATTCACGAGTATTAAGATATCATTTAATATTATCAAATAATCAGGAATGATCAAAAAGTTGCCGGCCGACTGCAACTTCTTAAAGTGGAGGATTACGCAAGAAATGTGTATCAGCAAAGACTATTTATTAACATAGCCGTAGCAGTATCCAGAACACTAGCGATTAAATTTCTAAAACTTGATGATAGATTAAAATCATCATCGTCGTGATCTACAAATGTATCCGCAGATTCATAATATATAACTTATTTTCAATTAAAACACCGATAACGAGTGGAATGTTGATGAGAAAACAAGTTTCATATGAAATTCGACCTAAGTTACATGTGATAGTTAGCATTCGTTTCCCTTTTGCCCAAAATTATACCAACTAACGCATATATATATATATATATATATATATATATATATATATATATATATATATATATATATATATATATTGACAACTTAAAACTACTCGCAACTTCATTTGATAGAATAATAACGTTTGGTTATATGTTAGCAATCAATAAAATTCACGAGGTAAACAAAAAACTAATTATAGAAAAATGAACCCCAATGGTGTCCAAATTCTACGAGTTGGGCCATTTTGCTATGTAGAAACGTGACCCCCGGTAAGTTTTCAACGGGGGTCAATATTTTACGTTACAGACGTAACGAACGAATAGCTGAAAATACAAAATTCACTTAAGCGTGGAATCTGGGTAACAGTTATAAAGTTTTGATTGCGTGAATTGAGTTACTTTTGTTAAGATGGATCCACATACCAAATTTCATGAGTGTAGATGAAATAGGGTCTAAGATATTGAGGGCGTAACGAGCGAACGAAGGAACATACATATGAACGAACGAACGAACGAACTGGGTAAACGTTGTATCTACTCCCAATTTCGTTGCTGCGGGGGTTACAACAAGTATATAAGCTTATTATCCGGACTTAAGGATATATTGATGTCAACATGTTTAGGCCCGTCACTAGTATGCACCATTTCCTGCAGATCATATGCCTGGTATATAACCGACATGTTTAAATATACATCGGATATGCATATGACAGCGGTAATGCGCTTGCGCCACATCTCTGCCATCCCAGGTCCAACTGGCCGTTCTGACATGCAATATAGCTCAGACGACATTCAAAGGCAGACTTTTTCTCTGGCTGTTCACATCAACCTTAAACATGACATCATCATCTACTAAAATCTGATCTTTTCATATTTAATATGAATTACTTCTTTTTAATATATTGTCCAACTTAAATTTAAAAGACGAAGGTTTTCCTTTAAACTAAAAATAATAAATGTTACCCACAAAAATGAATTTAAAAAAAAAACACAAAAGAAACTTGAAAATCTAAATAATATAAGGCTTAATTTGTATACTAATATCCATAGATATGCATGCTAATTTATACTAATATATACTAGTTTATACTAATATCTTCATCGTTTGATAACTAAGACTAAGGTTATGTAGTACTGGAAATTTGTTATGTAGTATTGGAAGATAGATGGGTTATGTAGTATTGGAAGATAGATGGGTTATGTAGTACTGGAAGATAAATGGGTTATGTAGTATTGGAAGATAGATGGGTTATGTAGTATTGGAAGATAGATGGGTTATGTAGTACTGGAAGATAAATGGGTTATGAAGTACCGGAAGATAGATGGGTTATGTAGTACTGGAAGATAGATGGGTTATGTAGTATTGGAAGATAGATGGGTTGTGTAGTACTGAAAGATAGATGGACAAGCAATGCTGCTTATTATTTGGACAATTTATTTGTACTTCACCTTGTATTTTTTTTCATTATGGGATATGTAAAGTAATATCTTGTTCAATATAAATTGAAATTCCTCCCTTCCTGAATGTTTAATTATTTTTAAAAATTATTTGCTTTCCACAAAACATATGTATATTTTGCTATTAATTTATGCACTGTGAATGAAAAACTCTTATGGGAGGAGATAATGAGAATAATGTTTTGAAAACTGAATTTGACAAGGAGGGATTAAACAGAACTCAACGCTTATCTCTAATGTGATAATGAGTTGTCTTCAAAGCAATGCTCTTAACAGACATTTGGCGAATCAAATATTGCACAGCCAGGCGTTTTACATGGGGACAATTTAATCCTGAAATTTGTGTCGATTAGAGTATATTATATTAGTATTAGGTTCAATTACTTATCTTGCTGATTGTGATATATGTAATGGACTATTCAATGCTCATTCATTGATTTCACTGAATTTAGAATTACGTTCGGAGCCCAAAAGACCAGGATATTAGAAAAGAAATTATTCTCATTTAAAAATATTAAATAATGCAAATTTTTTTAAAAAAGCTACTGTTGAAGGTGCACAAGACAAAATATGTCGTATATCCGATTTTGGGAGATGATTAAACTAAATGTCTGAATATCAACAATAAAATCTTCAGCCTGAAATGAAAGAAATATTTATTGAAACTTAAGAAAAGTATGAACAAAGCTATAATTGATTTTAGAATGTCTTTGAGATGGACATGCCTATGAAAATAGACCAGAGATAATAAAAACTGAATTAGTGTAACAGATATATTATTGAAAAAGTATAAAATCAAAACATATTTAAAAAATCATTATGAAAGCCGAAATTCTTTGGACAAATTATGTAAAGAGGAAAAGGCACTACTTTTATCCTGTTGATAATAATGGTGATCGTAGGAAAAAAGCAAAAATGTGAGGGGTATATTAAAGTAAATTTTAATCCATTGAAAAGTATGAAATATAACAAACAGCCTGGATCACGTCGATTCCCTATAAAATTTTATAAAGTTTTCTGGATGGATTTTTTAACTGTTTTACCAAGATTTAGATATTTTTTTGTAGAAAAGTTGGATGGCAGGAAAATGTCATTGACCCAACGCTTGGGCGTAATTATTCTTATCCCAAGGAAACATAAATTATAATTTTAAAAAATGGAGATCTCTTTCTCCATTCAATTGTTACTACAAAGTGTGCTGCAAAATGCATTTCATTACAAAAAATAGCATTAAAAATAAAAAAGATGAAGATCAAACCTAGGTTCATCGATGTGGATATATAGATGAAGTCATCATAACTATATTACATGTTATTAACTATATGAGATACTGAAAATTTATCAAGGGTTATTTTATTCTGTTGATTTTGAGAAAGCTTTCGATGGTGTTAATCGTATGTATCTGAAGAAAGTATTTTGGATCTAGAAATGATTTATTTAAATGAAATGAAGTTTTCTATACTGATGCTAGCTCTTATTTCATGCATAATGGCAGAGATAAAATAAAATATAACAAATGCCCAATTCTACGAGGACTATGTCAATGCTGTCCTTTATCTCCATTTTTATTCGTATATTTGTAGAAACATTGCCAATAATTGTGAGGAGTCATATCTCTGTATAGATTTTTTTTTATTATACTGAGTTTTGTTTAGTTCAATTTGCTGATAACACTCATCTTTACCTACATCCGTCGAGCACGGTTTTGAATGCTACCTTGACTATTGTGGTGAAATTTGAATCAATGACTGGACTGAAAATAATTTTTGATATCTCAGAACTTTTCAAACTTGTTCTCTGAAAACTTCCAAAAAAAAACCTGCACTTGCTAAGAACGTTATCAACATATAGTCTGAGTGTAATTACGTGAATATTGTAACAATGTACACTCATCTGAACTACTGCGTAACAATTCCCATATTATGATACTATATAGTATGATAAATACTTTAATTCTGTGTTTTCGGCGGTGATATTTTGAAAGAAAAAGACCGTATATTTTTAATGAAGTTTTGAACATATTTATATCAGTGCTGACTTTGTTATATATTATGAATAATGTAACGCAATATCACGTCAAGGAAGAAATCAGTCTCAACAGGATGTGTAAAGACATATCCTACGGTTTTCTCAAACATTACATTTTAGGTGGGTGCTAGATCCTATCCAAAGGACAAGTGCCCCAAAAGAGAACCGACGTATATAACAGAAAGGTTATTTGTGGTAGATATGTAACATAAGTTAGTTACGAACGTCATGAATCGGTTGTGTTTACCTTGGAGTCAATATTGTTTAAGTTATTATTATGAAGAATACATGTCACTTATATCACGCAGAACTGGCTTGAGTGACTGGGGAAGGATCTACCTATGTAACCACAAAGAGGTTGCAAAACAATTTTATGAAAGGTTAGCAAAGGTAAAATCTAGCGAACATGAAAAATTTGAATCAAAATGGGCACATATTTTTGATGATATTACTACAGAGATCTCTTACCGTTTAAAAGTACGATTCAAAACAATAAACTTTCAGACCATATTTTTGCACAGAATTTTGCCAAGAAAAATTATTTGCAACAAAAGTCAAAAGTGGCTCTAAGTCTGTTCTGGTTTTGTCAAAAGTAACAATATTCTTTTGATCACATGCATTGACATTGTAACCAAGTGAACTGTTGATGGAAAAAAAATGGAAAATATTATAATAGCTAAAGTGGATCTAGCACTTACTTCAACTCATAAAAATATGTGCCTCTGTTTTGAAGCAGACATGAACAAACGTTTAAAAGACATACTTACTGCAACAAGTTTATTTCTTCAAAAGATAGATATTAACTTTGATTTCTTTTAGATTGGTGTGGATAAAATACGAAAATGTGAAAATTATAGGACAGTTACGAATTATAAACTTCAAGCCTGCGTGGAATAATAAGTTTATTTCTATCTTTACAGTTTGGCCTTTAGAGGAACGGGTTAAAACTTTTTATCTGTTCCTCTTTTTCTTTTTCTGTTGTTCCTTCTTTTTGATTATTTTATATTCTTTGCATGAACTAATACAAATATACTGAAATAATAGTCATTATTACATTACGATAATTTGTTGCATTAAACGTTGCAACATCTTTCCTTTTCTGTGTGCAAAATTCATCATACTTACGAGGGAAGTTATTCCGGACACTCATGTTGGTATATATTGTACTACAGCTGCTCCAATAAACAAATTAGAATCGTGGATCTGTAAAAATACAGAAATATCCCTATTACTCCGAATGCTATTTTAAAAATTTCCAACATGGCTGAAAGCGAGCAAATCTAATCGCTAATGGATTCTACCGGGTTTCAATTTGTTCCAAATGCGAGGGAAGGCCATTGAGTCTCTAGGTAGATATATCAGATGCATGATCTATGAAATTACATGTATTTTTAAAGAGCGTCTTCAGATTTATGTTTAATGATTAAAAAATATTTTGTTATATATAAGTTCTACTCGGGCTAAAATGTCTCAGTTTAGATAAATCCCTTTTGCATGGATAATAATAAATAGCAATGTAATTTGAAGGCTTTTCTATATATAGAATCCTCTTTCTATGTCAAATTTTGAAAAAAAAAGTAGCGCAGTTAAACACTAAATTTAAAAATATTGGATTTTGCGTCATAGTTCGTCGATTTCAGAAAGTTTATCCCCTTACGCCAGATATTTTATGCAAAACAGAAGATCATGGAACGAATCAAGACTATTTAAAATAATTAGGAATTTAAAACAATCCTCTTCTGTTTGAACTTTAATAGGTGACACAGTTGATATCATGATACATTACCATTGAAAACTAGCCAGTCACTGTCAAGTGGCTTTATCTTGAACGTCACATTCCATTCTGCGTTTAGAATTACTCTCAGTGAATTCCTTTTAATTCAATATGCCAACAAATATGCTGGAAGCCGATATGGAAATTACAATATTCTCATTCTATTCCAGCAAACAATCAGATACGACTTTCGCTCATTCGCCGATTCGAAAGTTTCGGTTGCTTTGGTCATGTGACTCGACTCCAGCGTCCTTGGATGTGTCATGTTACTGTCACGTGCGCTTAAGAAGCAAGCATCTATACATGACAGGTAAACACATTTCAAACTACCCGTTATAGTAGATTTCTCGTTGTGTTCATTTAACGTACGATTAAATAAAAATAGAAGAAAAAAAATGGCGGATAATATTTGTTGAGTCGAGTCACGTGACCAAAGCAACCGAAACTTTCAAATGACCGAATGTGCGAAAGTCACATATGATTGGTTGCTGGATCTAATGGAACAGCCGGATGTAGACACGAAATTCGAAAATGTGACAGGTGTGATTGTGTTAATCTACGTGGGTTCACAAGTTGTCAAACATACGATTTGATCCGGAAATATTCTGTACATATCGTCGAAAGGCTCCTTCAACCGATTGTAACTCAGGAGCCTCAAGAAATGCAAGCAAGTGTCTAAATTATACACTATTGTGTTGCGGATAGATTTGTCTGCGTCAATTGCATGACTTTGGGAAGAGATGCGATCAGACCCAAAGCATCCATCATTACAGGTTTCGGGGGATGATTTATCGGAAAAGGTGCCAGCATACGGTGAATTGCTTTCTTGTTTGATATCGGAAATATGTGTGCAGTGTTATTTTCATCCACTAAATATATTTTCAGATATTATTCAATCAACTTTTGCAAAAATTTGTATTACTTTAGCTTCGGTTATGCATTACAGATCAAACCTGCTCTGCTTCGTTTAAATAAGATACTTATAAAACCTATAATGAACAAAACAAGAACACGAAACATCATCGTCAAAAAAGAATTCACTTAGATATCATAGGGTACCAGCAAGTGCTACTGGGTAAAGTGTATTGCCCCGTTGTTCAGGGTTATTTTGTGTGCTTGTGGTCGAAAGCGCCACATAAACATCATGTAGCTATTCTGTGAATGGCCAACGTAAAATATAAAGAGATATATGCAACCCTTGCTACGCAGCTGTTGAGCATGGCACGTTTCAGAGCGTGATGCATTCTCATAGCCCACGACTGTTTACAATAACTGAAATATGCTTAATTTTTTGATGACTTAAGAATCTTTGTGTATTTATATAAGCTGTTACTATTAAACGACCACTATATTGGAAAATACTATCTGCTTTGTAATGCTATTTTGACTGACTGAGCATGGGCACAACACAGGCTATTCTTGCAATAGGAAGGATCTCTTAACACAGCCTACCTGTTTTAGCTAGTTTCTAAAATAAATATGACCATATGAGCGCGCAGTCGCTATTGTACGGACGGAATGTTTTGTCTCGACAAATTAGACACGTGGAACCGAGAAAATACGGAAATATGCCTATTACGCTGAAAGATTAATTAATCCTAATTTAACGATTTCAAACATAGCTGAAAGCGATCCAGTATAATCGCGATTGCATTCCCACTGCTCTGTTAGTTTGCAATATGTATGAAGGACAACCATTGAGCCTCTAGGTAGACATTACATGTATTTTCAAAAGTCGTTTTTAGACCCATGTTTAAAAATTATAAAAAAAATTGTTTACAAATTTGTTCTCGAATTAAAATGTCTTAGTTGCGATAACTCGCTTTTTCATAAATAATTATTTATAGAAATCTACTTTGCAGTTTTTATCTAAATATTTTTTATCTAAGTAAAATCCCCTTTCTTTGTTGACTTTGGAGAAAATAAGACACCGAGTTTAAACATCTTGTAGTTTGCGACATGTTTCGTGTCTTTAAGCAAGTTTATCGCCTTTATGTTAGGTATTTTATGCAGAGCAAAATTTAAGATGAAAAGACGTATCAAGGCTATTTAAATTAATTAGGAATGGAAAACAACCGTCTACTGTTTGAGCTTTTGTACGATAACACAGTAGTCATAACGATTCCGTGCCTTTGTAAACTAGCGCAGTCTCTATCAAGCATTGCTGCCAGCCGCGGGCTAAAATCCGTTACGCACCTTTTCATAAAAAGAGCGTAGTTAATTTCACCTGTTGCCAGCGATGATGCTGCCAAGTGGCTTTTTCTTAACGTCATTGTTTGAGTCTGAGTTTATAACTGCTCTCATTAGACCAATTTACACGTATTTGTAACTCTAAATGAAAACAAATATGGCTAAAATGACAGAATGTATAAATATATTCCAGTTCTACCCCTCACATGACATTTTGCTAATACATGTTTTTGTCATGATCAGGAAAAATATTTCTGTAAACAATATCATATACTCACAAATTTGGCGTTTATGGAAATGAAAGAAAATGAATATGCTTACCTGTATTTACTTATTTAGTCAATAGGTTTCTTCTACTTGGTCAAAAGCAATGCAAATGGATATTGCGTAATTTATCCGGAGTGACCAGGAAGAGGCCAAATAAAGCTAGGGATGAGGATGTATTGCAACGAGAAAAAATCCAAGATCTTTTTAGGTCTATTAGGGAAGTTTCATTTCAGCTTGGTCAATATTGAGATGTTTTTCTTCTTCTTTCTAGAAGTAAGGATAGTAGTATACCTGTCCATCGAAAACAATATCATCTAGTATCTAAATTCTGCCATTCCATTCCTTCAAATTCCTGTTTTGTCCCTTTAGATGCCCCTTATAATTCAAGTCATTTATTCCTTTTTGTGCAATCTAAGCATAATGTTATTTTTGTCATACAGATATTTGATACTATTGTTACGATTGACAGGCCCCTATTCAACAACAGCCATTCTACTGTTAGAACTCTTTCAATATTGCAGACAATTCGTGTATTGTTTACCATTCACTTTCTATACAATTCGTTTCATAGAGAAAATCTGTTTTGGACTGTAGTACATTCTCACACACAGGTGTGTCTTCGCTATATCATTCTTTATTGAAATGTATATCACAAGCTTCCAAATTCCTGACATTAATCCTTCGCGTAACTTTGTTTGTACGTCAATTTCAACATATTCCCAAATAACTGATCCCATTCCTGCTGTAATTGCCTTTTATCTAGTAAAATTAGTTCTTTCTGTAAACATACCTACTGCAGTAACGTTCCTCACTGTTGTTAAGGTTCCTACCAACAATAACTAAAACATGTATACCAAAACACAATCAGAGAGGGTGATTGAACCTAATGACCTTAATTTCTGTTCCATAGACTGAGCTTCGCATTAAACAGTTTTTGTTGAAATATCAAACCGCAGTAGATATGTTTTTAACACTAACAGATATAACAAAGTTTTGCCGTATTTACCTGTTGTAGGGAGAAGTGTAATTTCCGCCTAACCCGTCTCAATCATATTGATGCTGATGCTGTGTTTCAGCGCAATGGGGTTCGATAACGTCAGTGATGTTGTTCTCTCACGTGCTCATATTAGTAATGGCGACTGCCTCAGTCGGCCAAAAAGGGCTCTTATTCCTTCAAAAGAGTCAGAAGAGGTGCTTCCACCTTTAGTTTAGTAGTATCAATTGATATTGCCGTGTTATTCGTCATGTACATGCTTCCGAATCAAATTTGTTTGAAACGGTCAAGGTCATACGCTCGCACGTCAAGGGTAGCCTCAGCAATAAACGTCCAGTACACGGTTGCACTCAACCGCACCGAAATGGTTCTACGATTACCTCTGCTAAATCACTGGACCATTTCATTTTCACGGTATCTTCACTTTATTGCTCTCAGGCTAGTTTAATACAATTTCTATCTCATTCGAGCGCAAGTCGAAGTTTGATTGCAAGTAATGTGGACTAACTTCAAGGTCACTAGGGAACTACTAGGACAGAACTAAAATTCTTACTTCCTTTACTTTTGATTAATGTCTAAATACTGACGCCACTCTCCTTGTAATTTTTTTTTATCTCACTGTGCTCGTATTTCATTTGATTGCTTTCCTGATGCAATAGGAACACACACCCCATACAGGAATACTTGTAATGTCAATAGGAATGAGAATTCTTTTTCCCACAATGCTTAGCATTACAACAATAACGATATTAACCCTTAAATATGTTCGCTGATGTTATAATAAAATGAAAAACAAATAAAAAAGAGTAATATATCATAACAAGAAACAAAATCAACAAATGCATAATAATAATAATAGTTGTAATAAGCTATTACAATCTGCTGACAGGTCCATCCGTTAAAACTATATTAAGTAATGTACTTATTGTATATCATCCAGTGTATACTATTTTTGTATTTTTATACTTTCCAGTTGTCTTGTGTCTTCTATATAAATTTGTTTTTCTTTTATCGAGCCTCGAGGACTTTGAAATTTCAATGAATTTTTATAAAGACCTATGTTTGTTCTTATAATTCAAATTTGTATAATTTTTAATTACATAGAATTTGGAGTACTTGAGTCCTATAATACTATACATTGCAAAAGTATACTACACTAATGTCTCAAATATTTTACGCTATGGAGTAACATCAGAATTAACTAATAGTACACAGGTAAAAGATCATACAGGCAAGATTTTGATTATGCTAGCAAATTCCTTCACATATACTTAGGTTAAAAGATTTATGTGTATCTTAGCTGGGTCAGCAACTCTGATGTAAAATGGCGTGAGCTTTAACCAACCTGCGACCATTCTTAGAAACGGGAATACGTTATGCAGAGATCTCATAAATTCTCGAGGCTCCATAGCACGAGGATGAGTCTGTCTTACCCTAAACCCTGGCATTTTGTGGAGCAAGTTACGCATTTCTTGACCAAGAACTTTATATAAATGACCGTCCAAAGCCCGAGAACAGTTGTTACGCCTCTACATCTTAGAGTTTTGACTTCCTTTGCAGTTCGAACCCGGTACCCCTCTCGCAACCCAGCGATGTGACCCTTAAACATCGCGAGGAGTGACACCTCCACAAAGGGAGGTCGGAAAGAAGTCTTTATATCTTTCTACCTATATAAGAGCGATACACAACACAATGGGGACACAAGGAAAAGGGAACCACCATAATAAGTGTTGCTGGACAATATTCCTTCACAATAAGTGCTGATGAATATTCTTTCATAATACAATACAGATATACTAAACAAAGCATTTGTGTATTCTGCTGGGCTTCTGATCCGAACAAACGGGGGTACACTACTGCAAAAGAGTACACTTGAACTCAGAAAGAGGACTATTTCTGATTATTTAAGTACATCTTGCTCAGCGGTAAATATTCATAGCAAAGAATACAATAATAAAGAAAAGATATTTGAATTAGCTGGAAAACTGGTTTTAGTTGCTGTTATTTTTTATTATAAATCGAAAATCGACCCGCTTTGTTCTCTCTCTCTCTCTCTCTCTCTCTCTCTCTCTCTCTCGTGATTCTGCACTCCAAAGAGAGCGCGTGATCTGGCTCTCCACATACGTGAATAAGCAATGGTCTTCTACTGTGTAAAGTAGGGATATGACGAACTGGGGACCATCAATGTCTAGCAGCTTACATCTACTTACAGGCTGCGCATCTATTAGGAAATCCGTCCATCATCATTCTCGAATCGGGTTATGGCTAATGTCGAAACATATAACGTTTCTCAATAGGTAAATGACTGATACAAGCAGTGTCTCAGTATTCGAGTAAAAATGCAGCATTTGAATTAAGATGAATATATAAAATGTACTTATCTGAACTGAAAACGTCAATTTAAGAAAATAAAATAAAATAGAAATAGGGCCTACTATTAGTCCAAAACAGGGGCACGTGCTGTGTTGCCCATGTCCTGAACCCATGCCTGAATACTAGCCAGGTTAAGTAGCTATCAAATATATATATATATATATATATATATATATATATATATATATATATATATATATATATATATATATATATCGTTTCACTGATCCACTCCGACCGCCAAGAGTTATCTCCACAATATCTGCCGATATAAAAGTTTACCGAGAAGATTGAGATTGACTGCTGGAGAAATGAGAATTTTCCCCTGAAAGTGTCGTGTAGCAGGTGGTAGGTCAAGGACCCCTGCAGGTGGCGGGTATGGTGTAGACCCACATCATTCGTCCACCCCGACCATATAAATGTAATAAGATTCCCCCACTCTATCGTTATCGTCAAGGGAAATGTCGGGTTCACACTTTGACATAGACTGCCGTGAATATAAGAGTTTTTCACCAGAAGTGACTTACAACGCCTAGTTTCCTAAGTACCCTCCCCCTCCCGAGCGTGCGTATAGTGTAGACCTGATTAAATCCTCCAACCAGACCCCCCCCCCCAGTGGCTGCCCCCTCCTCTTTGCTTATAGAAGATGTTTACCTTGAAGTTTGACCCCTGAAGTGGCCTAAGAACTTTAGTTCCAGACGAGTCACCTTAACCAAAGTTTTACCAATTCATCAATAGTCTCCAGAGTCACCCCTGCCCATCTAATGCGTACACTGAGGACTATTAAAATAGGGGAGAGCGTATAATGGATGTTAATGGTACATTTGTTCTGAAATAATATCACGGTAATATTTTATTTTAACTCTAAATGAAAACAAATATGGCTGAAATGACAGAATGTATAAATATATTACAGTTCTACCTGTATTTGCTTATTTAGTCAATAGGTTTCTTCTACTTGGCCAAAAAATCCAAGAGCTTTTTGGGTCTATTAGGGAAGTTTCATTTCAGCTTGGTCAATATTGAGATGTTTTTCTTCTTCCTTCTAGAAGTAAGAAAAGTAGTATAGCTGTCCATCGACAATAATGTCATCTAGTATCTAAATTCTGCCATTCCATTCCTTCAAATTGCTTTTCTGTCCCTTTAGAGGGATCGGACGACTAATTCATTTCCCATACAACTTAATGTTAATATATTATAAAATAAAAATAAATTCTTCACTAGCTTGGCCTACAAAGCACACATAGATCCATTCATTAAAGTTAGGGAAAATTTTTTCAGCCTTAAAAATCAGGTGCTTCGCAGCATGTTTTCGAGTCTCATGATGCTATACAGGGGGTAACCCCTGGTCTGCACCTAATAACATAGCCTCGCACCAAGAGTACATATGCTATTTTGTCAGTAGGAAATTAAATACAGAATATCAAAATAAAAGTAAATATTTTTTGTCAGCTATAGTACATAGATTGACGTTTGTGAAATTAATAATGGAACAATATTGAACCCATTTATTACCCAATAGGCACATCACAAAAGATTTAGTACTCTATTTTGTATTCCCCCACCAGTAGACTGGTTCCCTGGCTGTAAAATAATTTACCTAGATGCTCCTTATAAGTCAAGTGATTTGTTCATTTTTGTTCAGGCTAAGCATAAGTGTTTTTTTGTTTGTTTCTTTTGTTTGTTTTGTTTGTTTTTTTTTTTTTTTGTTTTTTTGGTTTTTTTGTTTTTTTATCATACAGACATTGATACTATACAGATATACTAAACAAAGCATGTTGTGTTGTGTCTTATCATTCACAAAGATTAATATATGCATTTCTACATTAGCCATGACCCGATTCAAGTCTGGTAATGGACGGGCCTCCTAGGGGATGTGGACCTATCGATGAATGTAATCTGCTAAGCACTGTCGGTCCCCGTTCAATATCCCCCTGCTTTACATTGCTTATTCATGCATGTGGAAAGTCAGATAACGTTCTCTCCTTGGAGTGCAGAATAATGAGAGAGAGAGAGAGAGGGAGGAGCAGGAAGGAGATGGGGGGCGTAATCAGGTCTATTTTCGATTTATAATCAACAACAACGACGACGACGACAACAACAACAATTAACGGTTTTGCATTACTAATTCATAGATCTTCCCTTTATTATTGTACTCGCTGATGAATAAAATCGATATTATGAATACCTTTATCTTTCATATTTGCTATGAAAAATTACCTCTGAGCAAGATGGGTATAAATGATTAGAGATAGTCCTCTTTCCCAGTGCAACTGTATATATTAATCTAAATCAACGATAAGACAACTGAAGGCATCGGGTGCAATAGCATGAAACCAATTTTCAAGTGATGATAATTTTGCTCAATACGCGTCATTTGAAGTAATTGTAACTTGGATGTGTAGTAAAAACTATCACACAAAGCATGCAACCTTGTTGTTTTAGCATCAAATGTCTGTATGACAAAAATAACCTCATGCCTAGCCTGTACAAAAGCGAGAAAATCAATTGAGTCATACGAGGCATCGAAAGGGACAAAATAGGAATTTGAAGTAATGGAATGGCAGAATTTAGATACTAGATGACACCATTGTCGATGGACAGGTATACTACTTTCCTTATTTCTAGAAAGAAAAAGTAAAAGATCTAAATATCGACCAAGCTGATATGAAAATTCTTAAAAAGACCTGAAAATAGCTTGGATTTCTTTCTTGTTGCAGTATACCCTCATCCCTAGTTTTATTGGGCCTCTTCCTAGTCATTCCGGGTAAATTGCTCAATACCCATTTACATAGCATTAGCGCAAGTAGAAGAAATATCTACTGGATAAATAAGGAGACACAAGTATATGTATTCTCTTTCTTTCATTTTCTTAAGCGCTAAATTTTGTGTATGATTGTGATAATGTTTACGGAAATTATGTTCCTTATATCAACAATCACCAATAATAAAAATATTTATTAGCAAAAAGACATGTGAGGGGTAGAATTTTAATACCTTTACACATTTCTGCCATTTCACCCATATTTGTTTGTATTTAGAGTTATAAAGGCGTGTAAACTGGTCCACTGCCAGTAATTCTAAACGCAGAATGACGTTCAAGATAAAGCCACTTGATAGGGACATGACTAGTTTATAAAAGGCAATGTGTCGTGATGTCAACCGTGTCACCGATTACAATTTCAAACAGTAGACGATTGTTTTAATTCTTAACTAAATTAAAATAGTCTTGCTTTATTTCATCATCTTATGTTTTGCATAACATATCTGGCCTAAAGTGATAAACTTTCTTA
This sequence comes from Margaritifera margaritifera, assembly GCA_029931535.1. Taxonomy (NCBI): domain Eukaryota; kingdom Metazoa; phylum Mollusca; class Bivalvia; order Unionida; family Margaritiferidae; genus Margaritifera; species Margaritifera margaritifera. Next base: position 5,127,282 of record JAQPZY010001658.1, on the reverse strand, counting down.
AATCGACAAAATATGACTCAGAATCCAAGATTTTTAAATTCAGCGTTCAACTGCATTACTTTCTGCAAACTTTGGCATAGAAAGGTGACTGTATTTAGATAAAATCCTTTAAATTACATTGCTATAAATGAGTATCCATGTAAAAATGATCTGAACTGAGACATTTTATTCCGATTAGAAACTCGTATAAACAAAATGTTTTATAATCATTAAACATGGGTCTGAAGACGCTTTTTGAAAATACGTGTATTTCATGGGTCATTTACCTGATATGTCTACTTAGAGTCTCAATGGCTGTCTTCCATATATTTTACAAACTAACACAGTAGTGGGGATCCATTAGCAATTAGACTGGATCGCTTTCAGCCATGTCGTAAATTTTTAAAATAGCATTAATTAATATTTCAGAGTGATAAGTATATTTATGTATTTTTACATATCCGAGCTTCTAATTTGTTCATGGGAAAATCTGTATTAAAATATACACCAATATGAGTGTCCAGAATGGCCGTCTTCGTAAGCATGATAAACTTTGCAGATAATGAAGGATGTTGCAACGTATAGAGTAGGAAATTATCGTAAAGTAATAATGACTAACTTGGGCGTTTAAGTTCCTATGATTTCAGGTTTGAATTTAGCATTAGGTGATTTATTTCAGTCTATTCGTATTAGTCCATGCAAGGAATACAAAAACAAATTCAAAAAGAAGGAAAAAGAAAAGAAATAAAAAGGAAGAGAGAAAGAATGGCCACCATTATTTTAAGAACAAACTGTTAAGATAGAAATTAAACCCATTGTTCCATGTAGGTTTGAAGTTTATAACTCTTAAGTCTCATACGTTTCACACTTTCGTGTTTTATCCAAAAATATCTGAAAGGAATCAAAGTTAATAGCTATCTTTGGAGGGAAATAAATTGCCTGCAGTACGTAAATGGTTCAAACGTTGGTTCATATCTGCTACAAAACAAGATGCACAAATTTTAATGAGTGCTGGATCCAATTTAGCGCTTCTACAATTTTCGATATTTTGTTCCAGCAACAGTTCCCTTGATTACAATGCCAAAAACGCGTGTTCGAAAGAAACTTGTTACTTTTGACAAAACTAAAACCCTTGACAATTTAAGCCAGGTTTTTTTTTTTTTTTATATATATTTTTAACTCTGTACAAAAATTTCTCTGAAAGCAATTCTTAATTTGTTTTCCACCGTATTTTTCCACGGTAAGAGATATCTGTAAAAACATCATCCAAAAAATGCGCCCATTTTTATTCAAATTTTATTCACTAGGTTTGATCTTTACTAACCTTACATAAAAATGTTTTGTAATCATTTTATGCTTACACAGGTGCAGACTAGATCACATCGTCGTCACTCAACCCAATTCTTCGTGATATAGACGACATGTACTCTTAAAAATACTGACTCCACGGTAAACAAAACCAATTAATGACGTTCGTAACTAACTTTTGTAACTTTTTATATACGTCAGCTCTTAATTTGGCCCTTGTCCCTCGCATAGAATCTAGTACCTACCTAAGATGTAATGTTTGAGAAAACCGGTGTATATGCCTGTACACATCTTTCTGTTGTGAGTTCTCCGTTGATGTGGTATTGCGTAACATAATCCATAATATCTTACAAAGTCTGCATTGATAAGAAAATGTTTTTAAAAATTCATAAAAGACATACATTCTTTATCTTTCAAAATATTACCCCACCCCACCCATCAACCCACCACCCCCGCGAAAACAATACCAGACTTACAGTACTTATCATACCAAATAGTATCATTATGTGTGAATTGTTACGTAATTTTTCAGTGTGAACATTGTTACAACATTCAGGTAATTGCACTCAGACCATATTTTGATAATGTTCTTAATAAGTGCAGGTTTTTGTTTCAGAGAGCAAATTTGAAAAATTCTGTGTTACCAAAAATTATTTTCAGTAAAGTGAATCATTCAAATTTGTTCGAAATAAGTCAACGTAGAATTCAAAAGTATGATCGACGGTTGTAGGTAAAAAGGTGTGTTATGAGCATATTGAACTATTTAACTAAGTATAAAAATAATATCTATACCAGAGGTATCACGAATAATTACGCCCAAGCGTTGGGTCAGCGACATTTTCCTGACCTCAAAATTTTCTTTTAAACAATCTAAATATTAGTAAAACAGTTGAAACATCAAGCCAGAAAACTGTATAAAATGTTATAGGGAATCCACGTAATCCAGGCTCTTTATTATAATTCATAATTTTTAATGGATTAAAATTCTTTGACTTTAATATACTCCTTACATTTTGCTTTTCCGTGATATTTATTTTCAGCAGCAACTTTAGTATCAACAGGAAAAAAGTAGTGCCTTTCCTGTCTTGACAAAATTATCAAAAGAGTTTCGTTTTTCATAATGATATTTTCATAATCTAATGTGCTATTCAAGCCTGTATTGTTTTATGTTTTGCTTTTATACCATTTTCAGTAATACATCTGTTAACTAATTCAGCTTTTATTATTTCTGGTCCATATTCATAGGTATTTTGATTTAAAGGAAATTCTATAGCTACTATAGCTTTGTTCATACTTGACTTAGGTTTCAATAAATAATTCTTTTTTTTTGGCTGAACATACTATTGTTGATACTCAGACATTAAGTTTATTCACCTCTCTAAATCGGATATACGACAAAATATTTTGTTTGTGAATCTTCAGTCGTTGTAAATTTTACTTATTTATTTTTTATTAAATTTTCATTATTTAATCTTAGTCTGATGAATGATAGGAACTTCTTTTCCAATATCATGGCCTTCTGGGTACCGGATGTAATTCTAAATTCAATAAAATCAATGAATGGGCATTGTATATTCCACTTCATACATCACAATCAACATAAGCATTTAAGTATATATTCCTAATACTTTCCTAAAATAGTCTAATCGACACACATTTCAGGATTAAATTGTGCCATGTAATAACTCCTCGTTTTTGTGTAACAGATAAAAAAGTGTTTTCATGTGCATAATTAAGAGCTCAGAGTATAAAATGTTCAACGTCTATCGTTTATTATTTTCATAGAATTATGCAGTAAAACCATCTAAGCCAGGTAATTTTTCATTTTTCAAATTTACTAATGCATAGATACATTCATGTAATAATAATTGACCTTCCAGTGATTTGGCATCTTCTGTAGATAACTTATTTATAAATGGGTTGGACGAGTAAAAAAAATGTACATCTATTATTAGTTTCAATTGTCAGATTTCTAGATGGGTAATGATTCTGATAGAAAAACTTCTGTTCTTAGATGATTGTTCCTAACTGAATCATTTCTGATCCATTTTCTAAAATTATTTTTGGTATGAATTTCTTCGTAAAATGTTTCTATTCCAAATTACAAAAAAAAAAAATTAGTAATTTTTTCACCTTCAACTTTCCTCCTTGATTTTGCCCAAAGTATAATTCCTTTGACTTTTTCCTCTCTGATTCCCTTAAGTCTTGTTTCTATAATATCTGTTTCATCATGTTTATCAACAAAATACTCACTGTTGTAGAGGCTTTGAAGCTGTATCTATTTCATCATGTTTATCAACAAAATACTCACTGTTGTAGGGGCTTTAAAGCTGTATCTATTTCATCATCTTTATCAACAAAATACTCACTGTTGCAGAGGTTTTGAAGCTGTATCTATTTCATCATGTTTATCAACAAAATACTCACTGTTGTAGGGGCTTTGAAACTGTACCTCTATCTCTCTTTCTTGCCTATTCCTCTACTTTGTCTTGAATAATGAATACGGTATTGTTTTTTCCCTGATCATTATTTTAAACGTTTCCCAAAATAGCTGATCATTGATGGTAAAATGAATTTCACTCCAGTATTGTCAGCTAATCGATGAACCTTTTCCGTTATTCACGCAGAACAAGCAAATTTGCTTCTTTTTTATGCTCAGACGAGTTGGCTAGCTAAAGTATATAAGGAGTTTGAAAGGAGCAGATTTCAGGTAATGTTAGCTGTTTACCGTTTATGTTCTGCAGAGTTTTGTGTACATTGATACATTGGAATATGATATTTCTTTGCCTATGTTATGGTTGTCTTTTGAAAACAAAATTCTGGACTGTTAAAGTGAAACTGAATTATTATATTTTTTCTCTTGTGAAAACCACTAATTCACGGACTAGCCTCTAGTTGCGTGCACACCATATCATAATTAGTATAATCCAAACTGTGAGGCAGACATCGATCACACTGCAAATATTGTTAGCGGAGTGGGTACAATGCAGCTATGCAGCTGTGCGAATAGTCTTTGTAAAATTTAGTTCACGGAAACCATACGAAATAGTGGTGTTTTGTAGACCGATAAATCGGCCGCCAAACCTGTAATGGGTATTGATGGGTATATGTTATGTTTAGCTGAATTTACATCATTTGGAATATTTTGGACTCGTCTCTAATGCATTGACCGGTCGCCGTGCGGATAGTCTTTTCTACTGTGGGCAGACGGCGGCCGTGCGCATAGTCTTTTCTGCTGTGGGCACACGGCGGCCGTGCGAATAGTCTTTCCAAAATTTGGTACACGGCGGCCGTGCGAATATACACTTCCTTAAAAAAGTCAAAACTAGCTTGTTTAAGAGAAGGACTTCTCCAAGCATATCTTCTTTGTGTTCAATTTTTTTCTCTCCATACATCAATAAGCTCAAATTCATCCATTAAAGAATGTATTTGATCATGTGAGTGTCTATTCTTTTCTTGTCTATCATTAATTGTGTCAATGTGGTAATTAAGTCGAACATTCCAAACATCACCTATAATTCCTGAGGAATTTTCCAACTTAGATATATGTGAAAAGAATGTCTTATAAAATATTGGATTATCTTCATTTGGGCCTTAGACTACAGTCAAAATTATACATTGGTATCTTTTTTTTTAGTATCCTAAATAATAAAATGTACATTGTTATCTGCAATTTCTCAGACTACTTCATATTTAAATGTATTTCCAAAAAGGATTGTTACTCCCTTGCTGCTACTGGAACAGGAACATAACCTTGCGTCATAACCCCATTCACCTCTCCAATATGGTTCCACGTTTCTTGTACAATGACTATCAACAAGAAAAGTAATATCATAGTTATCTCTACACTGAACAAAAACATATCTTCGTTAAATCTGGTCTGAATAAAGACCTCTGCAATTTAGGCAGCCAATTTTAAAATTACTCATACAACAGAATAATAAAGCATAGACTGTCAACCTGATCAAACAGGACATTTAATTTTTGATAAAACCTCTTTTTACTAATCCTAGATCAATTTTTTTCTTCTCCAAAATTCAAACACACCTCACCCCTTAAACCACCCATGAAAGGCTTCCTGTGCATGGTTTCTATAACACCAAAATATAGAGCAAAGTTCTGGTGATGTTTGCTCTTTTGTTTTAAAACAAAAAGACAACTGGGGGAGAGAGATATCTACGTTTATATATCTAAAAGAAAAAAACTTTCCCGATGTCGCACTGAATTGCACACTTGTGTATCGAAAACATGTTACGGTCGCAATAAAGAAAGAAAAAAGGACAGTAATCATTTAGAGAATTTTGGTATACTGTAGAAATTTTGACAAATATACATTTCACATGTGAATCTTAACTTTATTGTTTTACAACATTGCATCTGTAAGATCCCTTCATTTAAGAACTCAAGAGAAAAAAGTAAACCAACTAATAAGGTACATTTATTTCAGCATCATCGTTTGCCTCCTCGCTATATATACCTTTTTGAAAAATTAAGTTATTATGTAATGTCCTGAACTTCAAGGATAAAGTAAGAGAGAAAGCGTCAAGAGAACTAATTCTTACAAAACTCAACACAACTTGTTGAGGTCGAGCGGACAAGTTATTCCCCGAGAGAGAGAGAGAGAGAGAGAGAGAGAGAGAGAGAGAGAGAGAGGATGTGCAGCTAGAAGCATCAAGGAAATGAATTGCTTGTTAACTAAATAGGTAATACATCAATATATCAATATTATGAAATACAAAGAGTAGAAGAGATTTACCGAGTGAAGGCATCGCTGGCGAAAGTTAGATAATATGCATAGATGAGTGACAAAGCAGACTTGAGTGATAAGTGAATGCAATTTACTGAACTTACTTATCCTTTTCCTTTTTCTATAAAGATATCAAATGTTATATCCCACGGCACCATAGAGAGACACAGCCACACCTTATGCAGCTTTTAATAGAAGCGCAGGATTAGTATATTTTTGATTGACACATATCCTGGCACTGCCGGTTTTTATGCCATTTGATTGGACACCTTTTATCATCATTTGTATCGTCTCGGGCTTTGTAAAAAAAAATGTACTGTATTCGGCGGAGTCTTACAGAAGGATGGAATATAGACACGAAAGAAAGCGTATATTATTTTTTTTAAAGGGTTTTACATGTACAAAAATGCGAGCGTGAGATAATAGAAGACGCGAATGTAAAATATCAGCATCATTGAACCAATAAAAGATACCATTTGCCAGAATTCTTTCCGAAAACGCTTCTCCTTTAAAAGGCACTACCTGCATATATCGGCCTAACAAAGTGAATAGTTGTATATGCATTATTTGTTTGACCTTAAAAGTGACAAATTTTGGTTCTTTTTAGAATCAATATAATTGAGCGGTGAACAAGTCAAAAGTATTCTACTTTTTAAAACATATTTTGCTCGATCGGATGAAAACTTTCCCGTTCGACTTGTCCCGACTACATACATCTTGAGTGATAAATGTCCGCTTTGCACCCCAAATCTCCATCGACAACATCTTGATATCTAAACATTCTGAGAGAAAGCAGCAGATACAGAGAAAAGATAAGAGACAAAAATTCAGAAGAATACCTGGGTTGATAGTTTGGGAGGTGGAATGCGTTAAAACAGAAGTTTTTGTCGAATTTTCATGTGAACAACGAAATGTCGGCAGGACTATGAGTGTTTATATTTGCTTGCATGAATACGTGCTTTTGTTTTTATATTCCGTTGAACCGTTTAAACTATATAGCAAAAGCACAGCATTACTTAATACTAAAAAACGACATGGTATCACCATCTTTGATACACATTACAATCATGATGCACGCTTTTTCTAAATTTTATATCTTCGCGCTCGGTAACATTGGGGTTTGTTTATGGTTTAGGATAAAATGGGTACAATTCGGGCTCAATAACCATTTCCAGCACGAAATGGATAATAAAAATATAATTGTAAAAACTATTTCTTAACATCCAGACAAAGGAAAGTACATACATGTTATTACTTAGTTTCCATCCTCATCATCAACAGGAAGGCCATACAAGGTCGAAGAAAATCCAGTTCCACGGTATCAGCTGAGTTGAAATAGATGTATGCGATTTTCATTCTGTTTGAGCTCTGCAATCTTTATTTCACCAACATTCATGTAAATAGTTCTTTAACTTCTTTAAAATCGTGTAAATTGGCAAAGCAATAGAAAGCGTCGTGTACCTAAAATTTTAAAAAGATATTTATAGTAACTCTTTCTCTGCACTTTGCGGTAAACTTGGGCATGAGTATAACAATAATGCTTAGCTTAGCATTCCATTTAGTGATGAATTCGGGGCTGAATGAGTACATCATCATTGTCGATCACTTTCACCTGGGAAAAATAAAGTCTGTCTAGATTATCTTTTCTTTGTTTTTTTCTTGCTATACCTACTGACATAAGCATGGAAAAAAGTCCTGATGAAAGGTAATTTACCAGTCTGAAAATAATTACAGTCTGTACAACACTAAGATGTAAAGATGTTTCTTTACATCGATCCATGTAGAAGACGAAATTATAAACAAAGCTATTAAGACTCTCTTCCTTTCTATATTGAAATGTTTTACTATTGTATACCATTTAACTCTTTTGAACTAATTTTACACAATTTAGCTCTACCCCTTACTGAACTCTACTGATTACAAGCTGGTACTCTGACCTACATGTAAGCAGTTTTTAATGGCCTTCGGTGTTTCACAATTTCAAGGTCATTATTAAGAGATATATCAACTGCAAGGTCAATCATTGATTGGTGGTTATTAGTATACGCCCGAAATAAGGGCCAGCGTATTATGCTATGATGTTTTCCGTCTATCCGTCTGACTGTTAACAATTTCGTAAGTCGAGTTGCCCTCCATCTACAGTAACCAAACTATGGTCTCTTGCACTTCGGGTAAGGAAGAACCCTGTTGAATCAGTTCAAAAAGTTAAGGTCACTGTGACTGAAAGAACAAAAGTTGTTCAGTTATGGACAATATACCTTCATCAAAGTTAGTAGATGACTTACATGTTGGATAAGAAAGAAGTCTATTGATTCTGGAATCAATAGATCAAAGGCTACGCTCACAGAGATTGAAAGAAGACAAATGTGTTTGCATGATAACTTTAGTCCTAGACAACGTCCTTGATCAATGTTTGTTCAGAGCTTGCACTTAAAATTGGAAGAGGCCTGTTGATTTGGGTGTCAAAGGGTCAACAGTCAAAGTCGTTACAAATCAAAGAAAAATGGGTTTTGCAGAATAACTTTTGTTATACTGTAAGCTTCTTTACCAAACTTTGTAGATGGCTTGCACCTATAGATTTGGGGGTCAAAAGGTCAGAGGTCACAGTCATGCTAAGTCTAACAAGCAAATATTTTGTACATTAGGTGTATTGTGTTGAGTTCCTATAGTAGAGTACTATTAAACACGAAGCGGGTAACATACCACTCGCGGTGCTCTTGTCACTATACTGTAGTCGATACCCTTTCTATTTATTAAAAAGGGTCACATAGACCTTGTGACTTTTCGGCTGTTTCTGCCTATCATCTAAAATTACTCACGGATATTTTCTTGAAAATCCTTTTATAAATAGTCAATGATTTGGAATTTATCATATAAGTCGCTTTCTTATAATCATATAATGCGGAAAGTGCCTATTTAATATAGTTTACAAAATGATTCCCATCTTGACGACGACGACGACGACAAGGAAGATCATGAGGAATGTTAACATATGACACTACAGGTCCTAAAACTATTTATAATATTTTCTCTTTTTGTCTTTAAATATTTTTATTTGTTAATAGGAGCAGAAATGGCGGTGAATTTCTCAATACAGAAGTTGATAGCGGTATATCACATAATTCTCGTGGTTGTCATCATCGCTGGTGAAGTAGAGACGATATTTTGCTCATATAAGGGGTCCATGATAAATTTTTTCCTTCTTACGGTAAGAAAAACTAACGGCAATATTGCAGCGTCAGTCACATCAATAGCAGCGCTTAGTAATTATTATTATTATTATTATTATTATTATTATTATTATTATTACCTCTGTACATAAAACTACAACGATATCATTTGAATGACGAGGAATACAAACACTAAAACAACTACCACTACTGATGCTACTACTACTGTTACAGCTGCTACTACTATTATTACTACTACTTTTGCTGCTGCTACTACTACCACAACAACAACAACAACTACTACTACTACTACGACGACGACGACGAACATTATCATCATTACTATTCCAGCCAGTGCACACCTTCTGCTCTCCTCGTCTGATACCCTATCACCACATCAACAACAATTAGTACACCATGACAACAATAATTATCATCAACAACAATTAGTACACCATGACAAAAATAATTACCATCAACAACAATTAGTACACCATGACAAAAATAATTACCATCAACAACAATTAGTACACCATGACAAAAATAATTACCATCAACAACAATTAGTACACCATGACAAAAATAATTACCATCAACAATAATTAGTACACCATGACAACAATAATTAGTACACCATGACAACAATAATTACCATCATAAGTATCCTACTTCGATATAATTTTCTATTATATTACTCCATTACTCTTGCTACTTCTACTATTGAAACCACCAACAACACTGCAACTGCTACTTCTACTATTAAAACAACCAACAACACTGCCACTGCTACTGTTACTATTAAAACAACCAACAACACTGCCACTGCTACTATTACAATTAAAACCACCAACAACACTGACAGTGCTACTATTACAACTAAAACCACCAACAACACTGCCACTGTTACTATTACAACTAAAACCACCAACAACACTGCCACTGCTACTATTACAATTAAAACCACCAACAACACTGCCACTGCTACTATTACTAATAAAACCAACAACAACAGCGCCACTGCTAATATTACTATTAAAACCAACAACAACACTGCCACTGCTACTTCTACTATTAAAACCAACAACAACACTGCCACTGCTACTATTAAAATTTTCAATTTGACATTTCAATTGAGTTCATACAGTTCATATATATTTCTCCAAAAGCAATTTGCAGCTTATGCCAATTACATACACGTACAAATTTAATTGAATGAATGAAATTATGAATCCAATGGGTGTATGTATTTATGTACTACATACGTAAGTACGCAGGCATGTATGTATGTATGTATGTATGTATGTATGTATGTATGTATGTATGTATGTATGTATGTGTGTATATGCATGTATGTATGTATGTACGTACGTACGTACGTATGTATGTATGTATGTATGTATGTATGTATGTATGTATGTATGTATGTATGTATGTATGTATGCATCTATGTATGTATCTATGTCTGCATGCATGTGTCAGTGATTGTATCAGAATTAAATCAGAACGTGAGCTGCAATTCAAAAATGCCAATGTATCAGTTTTAAACTATACCATCTTTAATTTCAGGCCATCTTCCAACTAATTCTGTTCATCATTATTTGTGTTATTTCGAAATGCAATTGGCAGAACCTGTGCCTTCTTTCTTGTAAGTATTCAGATGTCGAATAAACTATATATTATGTGATTATTTACACAAAGTGCTATGCATGAACATTCTCTCTCTCTCTCTCTCTCTCTCTCTCTCTCTCTCTCTCTCTCTCTCTCTCTCTCTCTCTAACTCTCCAACCAACAGACATACACTATCCCAATGATGTAAAAAGTATTATCTAATTCTAAACATCAGGAACCATAGACGTAAAAGCGGTTACATTCAAGGTTGGACAACCTTCCTCAATATATATATATATATATATATATATATATATATATATATATATATATATATATATATATATAAACATCTTTATTTCAAGAAATAAAATACAATAAACAAATGAATAAATACATTTGGCTTCTCCCTGGGGGCTACTCACATGAAGAGAAGGTAATTTAGCCAGAGCCCAAAGATGATCCTTGGCCTAAGGTGGGTTAATCACAACCTAACTAAACCCCTTATTCTAATATTCTGCTGATCTGGGGTGATCCCGAGGTCTATACGGGATGATTCACTAACATGAAGTGCATGGAAACCAAGGTGAGTATCCGAATTGGGAGTAAAACAGAGGCCAACCAAATTTGATATTTGAAACAATAGGAAGTGAAACCTCCCAAGATGGAAACAAATATTAAACATTGTTTTACCTGGTATGGCAAGAAAAGTATCGTAAGGATGAATGTAAAATGCACCTATAATAAAATAGTCAAGCAAGTCCTATAAGCATCAGGACGTGTGCATGGACTTCAAACATTCATTTCTCTCGTAACCTGGCTGGTAGTAGGTGAACCACTGATGACTTTGCGACAATCTCTCTCCATTTTGCCCTGTTCTCCACTGCTCTTTGGGACTTTGCAAAGTCCATGCCTGTCCACTCTTTGATATTATCTTCCCATCTCTTCTTCTGTCTGCCTCGTTTTCTCTTTCCTCTCACTGTGCCCTGCAAGATTGTCTTTGACGAGTCAGATGAGCGTGACACGTGACCACACCATCTTAGTTTGCGTTTCTTTATGGTGGTGAGCAGATCTTCATATGGTCCAATTGCACCTTGGATTCGGATGCGCATCTCCTCATTTGAGATGTGGTCTAAGTATGAGATTTTCAGGATCCTTTGATACTATCTCGTCTCTAAGGCATGGATTCTACTCTCTAGTTCTGCAGTCAGAGTTCATGTTTCACATGCATACAGGAATATGGACATGACGAAAAAGCGCATAAGCTTGATCTTGGACCCAGTCGTGATGTTGCTGTCCTTCCAAATAGGCTTCAGCCTAACCAGTGCATTTGCTGTCTGCGCAATCCTGGAAAGAACCTTAGGTTTTGAACCTTCGTCAGAGCGATAGCACCTAGGTACTTGAAGCTTGCCACTGTGCCCAGCTTCTGTCCATTCACTCGTATTTCCTTTTGGATATCACTCGGGTTGTTTGTCATTAGCTTGATCTTTTCAGCGCTGATCTCCTTCCCATACCTTAATGATGCATGGTTAAGACGGTTCACTAAGGTTTCCAGTTCTTGTTCATCTCTTGCTAAGCCATCGATATCATCAGCGAAGCGCAGGTTGGTGCTTGTTCTGCCTCCTCACTGACACTGCCCTCATGGTCTTCCGAGGCATCGGACATGATTCTTTCCAGGTAGATGTTGAAGAGAGTTGGTGAGAGAAGGCATCCCTGTCTGACTCCGACTGTTGTTCTGAACCAATCTCCTATGTTGCCATTGACAAGAACTGCGCTAGTGGCCTTGTCATACAGGTTTTCCACGGTGCTGATTAGTTTTGTGTTTATGTTGTATATCCGCATAGTGGCCCACAAGGCTGCATGCCATACCTTGTCGAAAGCCTTCTTGTCTCCAGAAGTCTCCTGATTGTAAAGCTCTGAACAGTATTCCGTCCATCTGTTAAGAATCTCTTGATCTTCTGTGAGATTCTTACCAGCCTTGTCCTGGATCGTGGTAGATCTCCCCTGTTTCTCTGTTGTCAGGTCTATGAACAACTGGTATGCCTTTTTACTGTTATCCTGGTTCAGGCTTTTCTCGACTTCCTTACATTGGTCCTCTAGCCAGCTTTCCTTCTCTCTCTTTAAGCTCTTCCTAATCCTGTTGTTAATCTCCCTGTATTTTTCTGCTCCTTCAAGGTCTCCTGGCTTCCTCTTCAGTTTTCACCTCACATCACAGAGGTCGTGGATATCTGCTGTGACCCAGGGCTTCTTTATCATACGATGCTTACCAATGATCTTGTTGGATGTGCCTATTATTGACATGTTGAAAGAGGTGATCAAGGAGGTTTATTTCTTCAGCACCCAGAATTTTGAGTGGTGCAACTTTGCCGCCTATTGATGCTTCAAATGATTGTGCCACGCTTAGATTTTTAAGCTTTTTAAGTTCAAACGTGGTCCTAACCTGTCTTGGCTTCTTGGTCTTCCTCAGACGAAGTTTGACAGTCATCATCAGCAAGTCATCGTCGCTTCCTATGTCCGCTCCTGGGAAGCTACGTGTCTGGCAATGTTAACGCTAGACCGGAAGCGCTTCCTCACCAAGATGTAGCCAATTTGGTTGTGATGTTTTTCGTCTGGACTGTGCCAAGTCCATCATCTAGAAAGTTTGTGAGGGCCAAGGGTGTTCGTTAGAACTAGGTTATTGTAGGTAGCGAAGTCCAGGAGCTTGAGTCCTCTCTCTTTGGTGTGTTCATTGCTGTATGAAGCGCAGACTTCTCGCCAGTCTGCCTGTGTGTCTACTACTACCTTGGCATTCGAGTCTCCGTGAATAACTAGAATATCCTTCTTGGGTGTCTGATCAATAAGAATTTGAAGCTGGTCGTAGAACGCATCCATTTCTTCGTCATCATGGCCAGATGTTGGGGCATAAACCTCTATGATGGTGATGTTGAAGGGAGATGGTAATTATCCTGTTAAACATCAGTCGACAACCCATGACTGCACTAACAATGTCCTTATGTACCATAAATCTGACTCTATGCTCATGCTTGTCCTCATGTCCACTGAAGTAGATTATGTGCCCTTCATCTGTTGATCTCTCTCCGAAATTCTTCCAGCGCATCTCGCAGAGTCCAAGGATGTGTCATTGGTATCTTTCCAACTCATGGGTTAGCTCCTCGAGTTTCCCTCCTGGTCTTAATATCCCGACATTCCACGTTCTAATGGTGATGTTATCTCTTCCCCGTACTTTGATGGTAGTTGCACCAGTAGCATAGTTATCACCTTCGTCCTAGTGTCCAGCGGATGGCGCGGTCATTGGTAACCCAGGCTGCGACCTATCCAGTATAAGAACTCTATATATGGTCACTGTGTCATCCCTGACGCATCATGGGCAGTTGCAACCTGGTGGAGCCCATTCCTCTCCAGGTTGTAGACCACAGCAGATATGCAAGTTACTGTATGGCTTGCCCGGTCTCGAACATGTCGCCGTTGAGTTCATCTTGGAATCCTTCCGCCCTGGCCGTTGACTTCAACTTGGAAGACTTGCACCATGTGATGTCATGTTACCACCATCCTATTTCTCCCATAGGTAGGACGACTCGTGGAGGCGGGAGTGTCTTATCTTCCCTCGCAAGTTTTATCTTGCCCGCTGCCTAGACCAACATAAATACTCAAACATAGCCACTATCAAAGCAACAAAGAATATACATCCATGTATAAACGTGCCAAAGATATAAAGCTCCAATGTCCAATATTGCAAGAATGGAAAGTAATATACTCCAGTTAGGAACATAACCACTAATGGGATCTCTGTTAAAGTCAAAGTGCAGTACTTTGAACACATTCGCGATTGTGCGTCTTGAATCAGACACGGTTCCGTGTAATGCGTGTAACAGGAGGAAGACCATCGCCCTAGAGTCTGAATAAAAAGATGCTCTACGCAGAAACCGCTGCAGTAGTGGCTGCCCCTGTACGGAATGAATGTCCAGAATATCTGTGTTGCTCATATCCGAGTCGAGCTAATATTTGTCAAAGATATGACAGATATACATCACCCCTAGAACGGCGTCCTAATAATAGCGCAAAGAGTAGAGCACTGGAAAGAAAGGCATTGTAATCTGTCGTCGCTACACTAACGTGTAGGTACTCTTCCATACAAGAAACTGGGCACACACGATTATTTCTGTGAAATGGAATGTGCACTCCAGCTCAGAATGGATGAGTTTTGGAAGACAACAGGAAAAGAGTGATCTTTGATTTGTCAGCCTAAATTGTCACACCTCTTAGCTGCAACCAGTTGCACGTGGAGGGCGCATGGGAATTTACATTGAACTCACCACAGCGCAGCCTATAAAGGCAGTCAAACACATGCATTTCAGTGTGAAGTCCACAAAAGGTGAAAAAGCTCCAGAATCCAAAATATTGCATATGTCGCTCAAAACGTTAAATATAATGTGCAGTTTGGGCTTAGGGTTTATCAACTAAGTTCTTTTACTTCCCCGAAGAACACATTGAAATCAGCATGTAGGTTGCACGAGGTTACTGAATCCAACCTGCAAAAAGCAACTACGAATCCCAGCCAAATACAGTTTTATTGTGGCACACTGCAGTGAAGCACGGCAATATGTAAGGAAAAGATGAGTGCCTCTTCAGTAATGGAGGGCAATGTATTATGCTGATTCATGATGACACGCTACATAGTTAGAAAATTAAAAAGGCATTATAACCCGGTTCTGTAGGAAACTATGGTGGCAGGAGATACAGATAATGCCCACAAATAAATGACCTGTGTCCAAAAAACAGTAAACTAGGAAACCGTTGGGGGGTGGCTGAGGGGAGGGGAATGCAGTCTGTTGGCCACACATACGCTTGTGGTAAATTGGTCCATCTGAAAATGTGAGAGTCAGCAATCATGCTTGTAGCACCTGGAATATTCCTGGCCTGTAGAAGAAATTGACATGTAACAGCACACCAAATCAGTCTGCGAATAAATGTCATGATAAATGGAATCTTGGAACGCCCATATCAACAGTAGCTATATTGTCACAGTTAACTGTATTCTTTTCCTAAGTCCATTGCGACTTCCACAAAACAGCAACAATAAAAATAATGTACAGTTCACAAAGAGCCATCGAACTTGAAGAACCAGGTCGAACACATCTGGTTGAAAAGTTCCTTGAAATCATTTTCCATTATAAGAGTCCCCAAATCCATTTGAGCTTGCGTCAGCATAGAATTGCGGGAGTAACTTCATCATTCATGAAGAAGGAAATCCCATTCCAATCGTGAAGAAAAAGAGACCACATTTTCAAGTCTAAACGACACTGTGCTGTCAGTTTGACATGGTGTCGAAGAGCATTCACAGTAGTGGATAAATCTATTAAGTTAAAGACAAAAGTTCTTTCAGGATAGATCACTCTACAAATAAGGTTTAGATGTCCTAAAAAGCTTAACAATTAACGCGCTGTGCTTGCAAGATTTTTAAATGGGCAAAAGACTGTTTAATATCTGCTATGCGTTGCTCTTGTCCTAAGGGTAGACTAGCTTCAATCTTTATAGTGTCCAATGATATACCCAGGTATTCCAAAACTGTAGTAGGACCCGCAGTATTAGCAGGAGATAACGGAAGTCCAAGTTTATTTAACATCAAAGTAAAAATTGCCATAGATCAAAAATATCTCGTTCATAAAGATCAAGCTCTTGCCGTCTGTGTGGGTAAGCATAACACATTATGTTCAGGTATATCTCGAATGTCTGAATAAACTGGGGCAAAGTCAGAGAGTTATTGAACCTAGGGTCAGGTCGATCTTTAGATGTACTGGCTGGATCAGAATGGGGACTAGTATAATATGGTATCAAAAGAGCTGCTAAATTTACCTAGATTACCGAGATGTCTGATAGACTTATGTAAGTCAGATATGTCCTCCCTATGTGTGTCACTTATCTAATTACCACCCAGTTCGCCCTACTACTTAACAATATTGATAAAGTAGGATAATAATGCACAATATAAAAACAATTATCAGTATAAACACGTAAAACTGTGTAGTAAGGAAAGAGAATTATGTAAGAATTAAAACCTTGCGCATCTTGTGCATAAACCACAGGCAATAACACACACACAACCACACACACAACCACACACACACACACATATATATATATATATATAATCTATCCTTCTTGAGGGGGACATAGAAACTGACCTGTATTTTAAACCTTCTGACTCATAAACGGCCTTAGCAACGCGGAAAATCGATTTTACACTGCATAAACGGCCTTAGCACAGCGGAAAATCGACTATACACTGCATAAACGGCCTTAGCAAAGCGGAGGCCGTTCGCGCATAATGTGTAATATATTTTCAACCTTTATGACTTCATGAATACTGTAAAATATGAAATTCAATTCTTATATTACAAATAGTAATAAAAATAATAACGAATCTTAAGAAAAAAAAAAGAACAGCGATATATTTTAAACATTGTTTATAACTATTGGTAAAGCGCAGAAAGGCGCATGAATATATAAGTAGTCCTCTTCTGATGTTATAAACCAATAACGTCTAGTTTTCTGTGGGACACGAAACGATTTAACAATTGAAATGGTCGAGAGTTTAAAAACTATGAAGTATTGATTTTTATTTGCTCGAAATTTAGAGATGACACGCTTATAGATCGAGACAGCAAATGAGTCCAAAGCAATCAACCATAAAATGAATTCCATGAGCCAACAAATAAAAAGAATTCAAAAAATGTCACAATGTTTTAAGAAAAATAGTATTTAGAATCACCTAGGACGGAGCAGCGGACCAAAACTTTTAAAGGCCGCAGCTTGCGTTTGCATTTCCTGCATATATCACCTGGTATATGATGTATTTTTCATGGCGAATAGCATCTCAAAGTCAAATAAAACGTCTAGTTACGTTATTTTTAATTTGTTTCGAAACACTTAATTAAGCATATTAATTAAACGTAACACCCATTTTGTTATTATTTTTGCATGGCATTCTTTAATTTAATACCTTTCGACTCACTTTAGGACGTATATTGAGATCTTTTATTATTGGAAAATAAAAGACCTTGTTGTTCATTTTGTAATCATTAAACTTAACTTCCTGTTGCGTCTGATGGTAAATATATACGGATTGCAATATGAAATTAGATTTTTTATTGACTTACCTCTGCAATATCAACTAACTGATGCTTAAAATGCCTGTTACCATTCTTTTCACATTCATAACTTAATGTTCTCACCTTGATCGTTAATGATGACAAAATATACAAAGCGGACAGGCACAACAGTCTTGTGTATTGTCATTTGTTATGACCACTATAGTATTACTACTGCAGTATTTACATAATTCAAATCCCATTTTAAATTATAAATATATTTGGATAAAAAGGAAGATTATAGACAAAGATACCAATGTTGGTATGTAAAGTCCTATATGTAGTCTTAAGTATTAATGTTGAAAAATATCTTAATTTTTTAATCTGTATGTGATTTTATTTTAAAATATAGTCTGTACCAAATAACGTTGAATCTTTATGGAGATAATGATCTTAGAACTCAATCAGCAATTTAGGTATACTGTAAGCACCTAATTTTCAGAGCTGTTACATTTTATTTTTTAATTGATATTATTGCATGTATTTTTCAAATCTGTTTTGAATTATTTTGTGTTCATTTTGCTCATTCAATTGTATGTTTTCCATCGCACGAATTGTAGTGATCTAGTGTTTTCTTCATATGAAACAAAGTTTGTCTACTGAGAATAAATAAAGGTGAATTGATGCCTTCAGTGATGCTGACCTCTTAAATAGCTCACTACACCGCAGAAAGGGAGCTGTACTCTTTATTCAGGAATGTATGCATTGCTTTCAAGTGGAATGTAACTATATGTAAAGTTTATTCAGAGTAATATCTTGAGTTACCTTAGGATAAAGATATAACTTGCTCAAGGTTATTTCTTTCATTTTATGACTAAATTCAGAAGGTCTACAATGAGAGTAACTGCAGTTTGATAGTTGTTTTGTTTCCGTTTTATCCCCAAATAACGATTGTACTTGACCAATCAAATACATTCTTTCTCACCAGTCTTGTGTATATCTCTCTGGGATGCACCATATTTGTAAAGATGCTCGTAATGGCAATAACGAGGAATTCGATAGTTAGTCGTATAAGTACCTAATACACAAATCTTCAGCGTACAGTTGAATTACACAGTTTTTATTTATTTGAATGGTTGTGCTTTTTGCAGTTATATGTAAAATTGCAGTGACCTTTAGCTACGACGTCATGCACGAGAACCCTAGATTTTGAACTGATTAATGGAATTTTATTTTGTCATTAGCCAACCACCACTATCTCGTTGAGGATGGTACAGCATAAAGACACAGACGGACTCAATCATAAAGGAACTTTTTTTAGTTCTTGGTGTAAACTCATCACTGATAATGACAATGTAATGCAGAATTAAGGATATTAATTTCATTCTGTACATCTGACATAACTAAAGCATCTTTGTCACATACAGCATCAGTCATAGAAGTACAGTCTGTGAAACTTGTCCAATAACGTCATAAAATTGGCACCCACATCCCCACCCCCGCCCTTTTCCTTCTTCAAAATTAAATTTTCATCTTTATTTTTTTCACCGAAAATACAGTTATATGAAAATATGTATTCGGGGAAGAAAAGCAACAAGACGATACATTTTAAATCAAGCAACAAAAATATATCAAAAGACTGTCAATAATACCACATGTATAAGACAGATCAGTCAATTTGATATTTCATTTCAAGGTTTTTGAATAATATGTAGATGATTAACATATTACATATCTTCTTACATAAATGGACCAGTTACAAATAGTTGTGCGCATGCGATTTTGTCATGTAAGCCATACTATGCTGTGACGCTAAAGTGTTTGCTTTGTTCTTACAAAAATTATTTTCTTTTGTTGTTGCTGCTGTTATTGTTGTTGTTGGTAGTTTGTCAATAATGTATTCATTCCAATCGATCAATTGTAATTGATCTTATAACAAAAATCTCCGAACATGCAAATGTTTTCTGGAGCCCTAGAAATGACTTTGAACTTCGCAACTCAGCTTCAACAAAAGTTCGCCCATAGCGAATACATGTGTTTACGATCCCTATCTTCTAACTGCTATTAAAGCAACAATGTGCAGACATATTACATCAAAATGAGATATTTGATTTTCTATTTTGCATACCAAAAAACATTTTAAGGTAATTTGAATATTTCATTTGCATATAGGCTGCCTTGCTTTAGAATTCTAGTATGATAGTATTAGAGCATATAATGTTAACTTATTAAACGTAAATCCACAAAAGAATTGATTACAATGAAGACAAAACTAATGGCAAGCAAGTTTGACTACTTTGTTTTGATATAATAATGGTCTTAAAACGACTATTGTGTGTGCCTGTGGTATACAATACATGTATGTAGGACATTTTTTCTGCGTGTCGCTTAGAGGCACACGCTACTGGTGAAATTATCACAACTCGTAAAAAATAAAAAATAAATTTAATTGTATCCTGTCTGAACAACAATTTTTAGAGACTCTTCACTTTACGCATCTATTTAGGAAACTCCTAAAATTGTAGGTTGTATGTAAGCGAATGGACAAACTCGAGACTCAGAAACTGCTGTCTATGTCTATCTTGTATATGAGGTGACTGAGATTCAATTTACTATGTCCAGCTACAAGTATGGGGAAGGTGCACGAAATGAGTGTTAACAAATACACAAAAGAACCTTATAAACGTTTGTACTTCATTCCGAGTTCGTGGAAAGATCTGGTTTGAAATGGCGTAAGAATGTCATGGTCCCCGACGTATCCCTGTATCATATCAAGGTCTTAGGTTCCCGACATATTCCTGTATCCAATCAAGGTCTCGCTGACCCGTCTTACTTCCCCCGACGTATTGCTCCGTCCTATTATGCCCGTAAGATCCCGACGTATTCCTTTGTAATATCATCGTCTAACTTACCTTACATATCCCTGTGTCATAGCATGATTTTATGGCCCCGACGTATTCCTGTGTTATATCATGCCCGTACGACCCTATGTATTCCTGTATAATATCATAGCTTTACGCGCCTCGACGTAACCCTGTATTATATAATGGTCTTCCGTCCCCGACGTATCTATTTATCATATATTGATATTACGTCCCTGACATATCTCTGTATCATATCAGGTTCTTAAGTCCCCAGCGTATCCTTATATCATATCATGTTCTTACGTCCGACGTATCCCGGTAATATATCATAGTCTTACTTCTCTGACGTATCCCTGTATCTTATCAATACGTATACCTGTATCAATTCATGGATTTAGGTCGCAGACGTATCCCTGTATCATATCATGGTCTAACGTATCTGACGTATCCCTGTATTACATAATGTTATTACATTCCTGAACGTATCCCTGTATCATATCGTGATCTTACTTCCTCGACGTATCCCTGTATCATATCATGTTCTTCTGTCCCTGAAATAACCCTGTATCATATCATGCCTGGATCATATTAAACTCGTTTTTTCTGCCGACATTAAACAAAAGAAATATATAGTTTTTTAAAAAGTATGCAAAGACAAATGGGAAATTCCAAAAATTGCTGAGACAATACAGTATTTCAATAAGTATGTGTTTTTGATTACGTCACCTAGATGACATCATTCTAGGATCACCGGTAAAACTTACACGTACACTAAATTAATGCCCGGCAACATAGCTTTTCTTATTATAAAAAATTGGATAAAGTAAATAATGCATGAACATGCACGGCTTCCACTAGGATATTTGTTCGGAAGGTCAGTGTCCCCCCACCCCACCCCCCCACCCCCGTATAGTTACAAAGGGATCAAAGAAGGACAATACCAGATCAGATACAATGGATAGAAAGTCAATCAAAGAAACCAATTGGATATCAAGTATTTTCGCATATAATAATATAAGCAGAAAGAAAAATTCTTAATTGATTTTGTCGGCTATGTTAACTTTTTTGTGTACCAGAAAATAATTGCTCCGGATTTTGATCTCATTTAACAACAGTTTTTACCCTGCATTTACTGTTTTCTTTGTTAATTCACCCCATCCCGAATTTAGCTATGGTTTGTTATGCTTCTCTACCTGCGTGTAGTTATTGTTTCATCTAATTCTAAATTGTACATTTGTGGAAGTTGCTTCCTTCAAAAATTAACTCACTTATGTCAGTATTACAACCTGGACAATACATCATACTGGTGGCCGTCAGTATTACAACCTGGACAAAATACTATACTGGCCGCCGACAGCGACTTTTGACAGCAGAATCTTTTAATCTTTTGACAGGAGGAGACGACTCACAGTTTTTTATCACTAAATTAGTTATTTTGATAAAAATGCTATCAGAAAAATTGTATTACATTGGGTAGTTCTAGCGATCTCTTGCGTCACCAAATCATAGGTCTATCTATATATTTATAAAAATGATCAGCAACACAACTCAATACACAAATGCTTTTCTCTCTTTATCTGTCCTTTGGTAGATAACTTTTAAATTATTTTGTTTATGAAATACATCACGAATCCACATAACCTCTTGCTTCACGTATGCTTTTTACGTGTAGTTGTTTATGTTAGCACAATATTGAGTGGAAATGGAAGTAGTGTCTATTACGGCAGAACCAATCAGTCCCGATATTAATTCTACTTCAACCAATGAAAAAGTGTCTTTCAAAATCCTTTTGGGGTTCAGCATCCTCCTATACTCCTCATGCATAGTCTACCAGAGAGCCGATTGTCTGCTAATTACACTTAATTAGGATATCACTTGTTAACAGAATTGGAATCTTCGGGAAGAGAAACCTCAGTCAACCCCAGATAGGGATAAAATTGATAAATAAAATAGCATTGCCTCCAATTGCCTCAAACTGACTCATCGAACTTCTCGTATAGGGTCAGACTCATGTAATTGAATATGTTCACAATGAAATTCAGGAAAAAGTACACCTGGTTATATGCTGCATTCTGAACTTTAGAAAGCCAATGAATGTTTGCATTAAACCTCGTGTGATTGGATTTCGGTACTCAATTATAAATTTAACAAAATCTACTATTTAAAAGAAATGTACAACATAATGTATAACAAGCCAAAAATAGATCCCACTTACTAATGGATTCAGTGTCAAAACTATTTTGATTTCTGTTGGAAGAAATGGTCTCTTTTATCAGGACTATATAAGTCACCCCAAGCAACAAAGGCTAGAATTATCTAATGGAATGCAAAACAAATCGCTACTTCATCCAAAGGTGAAAATTATTCCCATTTTAAATAGGACCTGAGTTATGAAGATTATTTATTATATCTACATCGTAACACATATTTACCTTTGCTCAAATTTAAAACGAGTATACGCAGACTCCTAGCTGAGGTATGGCGTTGGAAAAACATACTACATCATGGCAAAAAATGTATATGAATATTTGTTTATCTGTTTATTCTTTTCAAGTGAAAGATCTAAACTTTTGAAGCCTTATTTTTATATTAGACCAAATGCTTTTAAATTTATAGAACTGATTTCAAAGAACAAATTTCTACACACATTTAAAATTATCAAACTTTGTGAAAATTATAATGAAGAAATGTGCACAATTGATACTACAGCAATAGCAAATATAATCAACACGTTGCAGATGTCCCAGATCACTTTGGGCACGTGAGCGTATCGTTGTGTCACATACAGCACGTCTACGTTTTGGTGTCGGCCCCGGGAAAATATTCTCGCGAGGTTGTCTTGCCGGTCAAGCATCGCATCGTCGTACGTAACAAGATTATTCGCGTCTGGGTCAAGGTCGTCAATGTTGGGGGCTTCATCGATCGTGGAAAAGAACTGGATGACGAAGTCATCTACGACGACTCAAGCGCGCACGTGAAATCCCTGAGTACATCATAACACGGCCGCGGATGGGACAATCACCTACAGCCGATCCCACGTTAACCATCGTATGATCAAACTCGTCAATCAGGCCGGACCAATGATCAACGTGCGAACAGAGTTCGGAAACACGGAACCGGTTCCATCAGTGTGCTTGGGCGCCTGAGGCTTCACCGACGCAGGGAAGTCAATGACGGTCAAATCTTTGGCGGTTTTTATCTTTCGCATCGATGACATGTTAAATGGCAATTGTTGTATACTTACCATCATGCCCTCATAAAGGTTAAATTTGTGACAACCTCCGGTTGCAAACCTTTCAGGTCCAAAAACTTAGCGGTAATATGGCTGCCGCGCTAACGAAATTACCCGGGGTAACCGTGGAGTAAATATCCTGGTGATATTCCTGGATACAATTACTGCGGGCTGGAACACGGCTAGATATACGATTGGATTCCAATAACCAACCAAGGCCTGGAAAATGAACCTTTAAACCGCGTCAATTCTGCATGTTACCGACATGATCTCAAATGATATCCGTGCGCATCAACGCGCCGACGTGGATCTCATCCATGACTTAAACGCGATCGCGGGGATAGCCATCGGAGAAAGAATCGCCAGATTGATTGTCAAAGGAGACATATCGGCTACGATTGCACTCAGTGGATAAAGTACACTCATTGGAGGCAAAGACTCGATATAACAAACATACCAGTGAAACTGCCTGCGAAAGTTTCCTAACGGACCATGTCCGCGACATACTACAGTCCGCGCGGTTACTGGAAGGGCGAAGCGGCCATTGGAAAGTTAGTGAGCGTGTCAAAATTTACCCACGGGGTCCCTATAGCGTGGCTGTCCAAATAAGCATCGTGGTAGATTTATTTACCCACCTCGAGAAAGAGTTCCCGTGGATGGTTTGATGTTTCCACGCCCAACGAAGTTCACCAAGTAGATATCTTTTTTCTCCCACATGATCAGGTTCGCGGACGCGGTAGTGCACGTACATACGCACTAACCGTCGTGAATGTTGCAAGCACGCACATGGACCGCTAACATGGCCACTGTTTCTGCAGGTGGATCCAGGTAAAGATTTTTTTTTAGCTGTTGCCACGTTGTTGGCGAAACAACATGTGCGGGTTCGTCGTGGGCATGCCGGTGTGCATCGCGACCAAGCCATTGAGGAACTATTCACCAGTACACTTGCAGAACGATTATTAGGGCACCAGTAAGCGCAAGAATTGTTTACTCACGATCGGTCTCGCGAGTGGGTGACGCGGATTTGGTCTGTCATGCAGCGTTGCCACCGTAACCACCGCGCTGGTCTTGGCCGAAGACAATCTGGTTCGGTATCTGCACCACCCGGGGCAGCTGGATGGTAGAGAACATCGTACTACTGACCCGGTATAGTATGTCGATGTATTTACGATCTCAGATCGGATTGATATTCCGGGACAACAAACGCACTACCATCTGGCGCCACTGGAGGAACTTGCGAGAGACCGCTCTGCAGTTCAACCACCGAGTAGAACATTCGTGAGTGAGAAATTACAAGTCATTCCCGCGAATACACAATTACCGCCGAGGTACGACTTCAGCGCGCGACAATCGCGTGTCGCCCGTACTCGTAAGTGGTGATTCCATCGGGAAAAATCATCGCTTGATGTCCAGCGGAGACAAACTTACCTTGGTGAACGGTATACACTCATCCGATGTTTCTTTGACCGGATAAGATTTGCCGCGTGTGCGAATTCTCGTCGTTGTGGAAGACACTCCACGTACATGTTATGCTTTGAGATCTTTCGAAACCACAACACGGGGAACTCCTTTTGCTTTTCTTGGTGTTTTTGCCAGAGACTCCAGGTCTACTGGGGAGACCAGAGCCAACAACAATCGAGTACATTCTAAGGCGCAGTTCCACGAATTCCTCGATTGGTTTTCCCCGCGCACTCATCCTTGAATTTCCCCTAAACTTTCGCTGGTGTCAAACTAGTCCGCGAATTGTCCAGTGTCTGCGTAGATGTCATCGGCGGTAATGTGCATCAGCAACGTACCCCTCTCCGTGTACAGCATATTGGCGTGGTCGCTGTCTGGGAAATGATTTAAAGTGATACGTGATATTTTGCACAAATATTAAATCTGGTATTAATATTAATGATAATTATATACGCTGTTTTGTTGTGATATATGAGTAGGGCAAGGAGACAATCGGTCGACCGTATTATTTTCCATTTATCTCAATAATTTGGAGTCTTTAATAAAACTCTAGCGATTGAAATGGATAATGCTGATACAGTTGATACCTATTGTAATGTATTGATTCAACTTAATGATGATGATACTATACGCATTGTTAATAATTACAAGGATATGCAACATATGATTAATTGTTGACGTTGTTGTTGTTGTGGTGGTGGTGGTGGTGGTGTGTGTGTGTGTGTGTGTGTGTGTGTGTGTGTGTGTGTTGGGGTGAGGGACTGCAGATTAACTGTTAACGTGGAGAAGACAATGATTGTAGCTCTTGGAAAGAGTAGGAAAAAGCTTTAAAACAGCATATTTCAGGAGGAGAATCAAGGCAGTAAAAAGCTTATATATATCTGGGTTTTATTTTTTTATATTTTTATTTTTTTGAAGTTCTTCACATTATGGAAAGTTGGTTTCGGCGAAAAAGAACAAAGTCCAAGAAACAAAGCACTATTATTATTGAGTAATCATGTCCATGATTTGAACTTACCAGTTATGGCTTGAGGGTTCCAAATTCGGATAAAATTGGAAACGTACATGCGGAAATTGGTGGGTCTCTTCATAAGTCTGATAATTAAGTCTAGCTACACACTTTAATAGAACCAAATTGTCTCATTTTCTAAATGATATTTGTTATCAAGTCATTGTCATGGTAAAATTCAAACAAATCTAGACTGTTACCACCACAAAATATGTACTCATTTACATTTCTCTTAAATGAATCTCTAAGACTTTTGTTATAATTATGTTTGTTTAAAGTATATTATTGATACGTCTTAATTCTTCTATATCTGTGAAATGTATTAAAGGAGCTTTGACTTTTTTTCTCACTTGTTTTGAAAATAAGTTACTAAATTTCACTATTGTCATACATTGTAGCAAACCCCATTCTAGGACTGAGTGCTTGATCCTGCTAAATGTTAGTTCCACAGTAGACAAGGAACATAACAGAATCAATACCACCAGTTTTCTACCCAGTCGCAAGTATGAACGGCTTCAAATGTGGGTTTACCCGAGAACTTTTCAACTCCCAGTGACAGTTGGGGCCATATCTACAAAGGAAATTAGGCCGAACCTCCCTAACTGCTTGCATATTCTTGCGTATACGAGCCCAGCAATCCGAGAAGTGGCCAATATATCTGAAAATCTGACATTCCCACATCAATGTATACATACATTATCAATGTATGTATAATTGATTCCTATACATCAGAATCGTGTTTGTGGTGTGTGATAATTAGATATTTTTTACTGATGCTATAAATAGATGCAATCATGAGAAGTAACTCAAAAGTATCAACAAACTACAGAGCTGTCTCACTCTGAACATTTGTATAGTTTATACACCCATCTAGTATGGACATATGTCTATAGTGGACACTTGCATATTAAGAACACTTGTCTATTTAAACACACCCCTAAACACTAGTTTATCATGGTATAGTTTTGCACCATTTTTATGCTGTTTAAAACATTTCAAATTATTTTGTTCTAAGTACCGCATGACCCTGTTTCCGAGCAAGTAGGAAAAATATGGACACACGTCCATAGTGAACACTTGCATATTAAGGAGGCTTGTCTATTCAAACACATCTTTAAACGCTTTTTGGTTTATTATGGTACACCTTCTGCCATTTCTATGCTGCTTAAAACATTTCAAATTGTTTTGTGTTGAAGTACCACACACTGCTCTTTCCGAGCAGAGAGGAGAAAAACTTAGAAATTGAACAAACTGAAATGTATTGCTGCTTGCCGGGACAACAGTTCTTTTACAATTTATTTCTAAATTACATTCTCATGGAGAGAGAGAGAGAGAGAGAGAGAGAGAGAGAGAGAGAGAGAGAGAGAGAGAGAGAGAGAGAGAGAGAGAGAGAGATCATATAAGAGTTACTGTATCGAAAATACATGTCTTTTCAGTACACTGTAACTTTTTGGTATTAGAATTATAACAATGACTAATCTTATTTACACACTGTAACATTTGAGTCCGACAATTCCTTTCAACCTGTTTTGTCTATTCAAACCCTTGGAATTACATTTGTAAATGGATGGATGCTGCATTCGATGGACCTCAGATAATAAACTATGCTTGCAAGATATGGTATTCAGCACTTACAACATTTTTGTCTCCTTATTAATTGCCTTCTTTGCTGCACAATACCAGAATGTAACAGAGAGGGGGTTACATTTGAAAAAAAAGGTAGTAGGGGTGGGGTGGAAGTATAGATGCATTAAGATAGACAGACAAAAGCAGACAGACAGACAGGCATACCGGTATTAAATGAGAGAAGAAAGAAACTGTGAAGGGGGCGAAAACAATAGTAAAAGAAAACATCCATTTTAATCTGAGAACGAGAACCCTCTGTCGGCTCGAAGATATAGAATAAGCCTGATATGCTCTCCCGCACCTCGTAAAAGGCGACTAATGGAGGCAGGAGCAGCAGTGGCCCGGAGCAAAAGGGTAGACTTTAATATAGTCACGCACGTGTAATTATATGCTTCAAATGTCGGGTTGTAAGGTCTTGTAAGCATATTTTGTTTCTCTGTGACCGTTTTGATTTTTCCTCAGTTCCCTAATTGTTATTTTTTTTTAGCATCATATATTTAGGCATCACCCTAGAATAAAGATAGCAAGTATGTAGGTTCCTAATAAATGATCATGATTTTGACTCATCACACTCCCTCTTAGTTTCTGGCTTGCTTTTACTGATGCATCATGAGCTAATCAGAAAGCAGTGTAATAATGAGCAGAGTCTATTGTATAGATTTGCATTAAAATATTCATGATTTCCTCAAAGATATTACATACCGTTAAATTATGTTTCGTTACAAAGCAATTGCAAATAGCGACAAGAGCTTGAAGGTTAAAGTGTTCCATGACATCTTGAACCTACTGGTGTTCTTCTATTTGATATGTTAGAATTGTTTCCACTAGAATAAAACTTTCCTTTTACTTTAAGTTGTTTCATTAATTGTTCGAAGCTATTCATATACTCGTATTGGCAGATATCTTTCCGTCGTTATTTATGTTTGATGCTTCTAACAGGTTTCATTGTCTCGATGAATGTATTATCCAGAAGTTTCTAGCTAGTGGTTCCATAGCCTGTCCGGTGTATCAAATGTTATCAATAGACATCATATTTCTTTTGCCCAATACTTCTTTTCCTTCTTTTCAGAAACTATCAACTACGAACTCCTTGCTAAAGTAAACTTATTTCTCGTGGTTGTTTGGTATTATTTGTATTTTTTATCTATTTAATTATTACGAGTGTTTTGACGAAGAAATTGCTTCAAAACTAAACAAATTGTGAATGAACAATGCTATATAATTTTGATATTTGTTGTTCACAATGCATATCTCATTACTTCATTATGATTTCGCACTATATTTTCAGCTATTTATCTCTCACATATATGACATGTTTGTCGAGTTAAAATCCCTTTTGTCTTCTTCTGCGAACACCATAGATGTTGCTTTTTTCAACCTCAGTTATTCGTACACAATTTTTACTTTTTTCCATGTCTTTACGTAGATTCTGTCTGTCCCCTCTGTAAACTATAGGCTCATATCTTTGTGTACTGCGCTGATGTAAATAGGAAACCTTGATGTAATGTGTTTGGCTGGGTTTTTTGTAGAGAATATATAATCACTGTGTTCAATTATTTGTTCTGTAAAAGAAATTTCTCTGTTCATATTTGTTTATCTGTTAATACACTAATTTTGATAAATATTTTAATGCGAACTTAATGATATATTTCGTCGTTGGGTTTACAAGATTCAAATACAACATCATGTCAGCATGTTTTTCTTGCTCTTTTCTCTTTTCCACTAATCAGCCTGATATCGTTTCTGTTAGCTGCGTTGCGCTTTGCGACTCTTTCTTCGCATATTTCATGCACATTTATATGTAGAATTTATTTTCAAATTTTCTAATATTCTCTAATTGTACCGGACTTCTATCAACCCATTCTCTGTATCTCCATATGGTGGATTTTAATGGTCTCTCTTCACTTATAGCCGATTAATTTAACACAGATTCCACAGAATAAAAGAAACATTTATTACCTCAGTTTTTTTAAACATTCAGACCAATCTATACATAAGCTTCATCTCTCTGGTCGAAATGTATCTACTTTTAATAATAATTGCTCTATTTTGTCAAACATTCATCTAGTATGTTTGCTAATTTCCTGCCCAGATTTTGGTATAATATCTTAAACAATGTTTCTATTACTGTTTGCATATTACCTCTGTACATCTGTACATTATCCTAAGAGGCTTGGTTCTGTAGGTAAACCAAGTATTTTCAGCTTGTTCTCCTTGTTCTGCCATTTGTAGTTTCAAAAGTCTAACTATTAAGTCAAGCCTTACTTTCGCATCACCAAATACTCTAACTTTCCTACAGATGAGATTCTTCAAGTCCGGTTCAACACCGTTAAAAATAAACTCATATAAATCTTGACTGTTACCACCATACAACTGAAACTTATTCACATTCCGATTTAATTAATATTTAAGCTTTCTATTCATGGTCGTATCAAAATTTGTTTGTCTATTAATATGTTTCAGTTTCCTACGAATTGAACGACGTCTTAGACGAGTAGGTAATTTGTGTCTTCTATACCTTCTTATTGATGCATTAATTAGTGACGAAATTTTCTCAGTATTCATTTTGATTTACATACCTAAAAAAGAATCAGTCTATATTTAACTGTTATTGGCATGTGTGTTGTAAGAATAGAGCGACACATATATCGATAGTGTTAGTTGTTGGTACGAAAATAAAATTAAAGAAAGAAAGATAATTGTTTATGTATTATATATGGTATGCGTGTATATGATGTATAATGTGTGTATGGTTGCTGCCAATTACAAAATAACACATGAATATCAGGATTCTATGCAATACTTAAAATAACAATGTTATAAGGTAACTATTTGACATATAGATAATATGAATACATAAGTGACAAACCAGACTTGACTTAGTTTAGTGAATGTAATTATTGATGTTACTTATCCTCTTAATTTACTTTGAAAATATCAAATTTCAATTTCCACGGCACCATACACCTTCTGCAGCTTTGAACAGACACTCAGAATTATTATTTTTGTGATGTATTCGTACACCTAGCACTGCTGGCTTTTATGTCCCGTCATTGGACACCATTTATGATCATTTGTATCGCCGCGGGCTTTGTTGAAAACGTAGCGTACTCGGCTGGGTCTTACAGAAGGATGGAATATAGACATGAATGAAATAGTATACAGTATGAAAAAGAAAGTTTTTGTTTGCATGTTCACAAATGCTAGCGTGAAACAATCCAATACACAAATGGTCATGTAACATTTAAGCAAACTTGAACAAATGACAGATACAATTTGCCTGAATTCTTTGGAATAAAACTCTTCTCTTTAAAGGGCACTACTCTCACTTATCGGACTCATGAAAAGAACAAATTTATTTGCATTATTTGGTAAATCTCAGAAAGTTACAAACGTAGGTTCTTTGAGAATCTTTAAACTTGAGCGAATAAGAAGTTAAAAGTATTCACGTTTTTAACATAGTTTGCTCCATAAGAAGAAAGATTTCTCGTTCAACTTGTCTCGACTACATGCGATGTTGAGTGATAACGCTTCCACTTTGCACCCCAAAACTCAATCGATAACATCTTGAGATCTGAACATTTTTAGACAAATAGCAACAGATAGAGTGAAAGAAAAGAGAGAAAAAATCAGAAAAATATCTGGGTCGACAGTTCGGGAGGTGGAATGCGCTACAACCGAAGTTTTAGGTCTATTTATCATCTAAAAGACGAAGTATCGACAAGGCTTCTGAGTGATTATATTTTCTTGCATGAATACGTGTCTTTGTTTGTATACCGGGTCTATGCACTTTGTTGGGAGTAATCAGTAGAACAAACAACATATCCCTCAATCTGCGGGCGAATTTCGTGATGGCAGATCAGGGTCTATGTTGTTTGCAGTTGGACCCTTCTTAAAAGTTTGTACATACGATATTCCTTTTGAACCGTTTAAGCTATATCACAAAAGTGCAGTATTACTTAATAATAAAAAACGGCATTGTCTTACCATCTTTAGTAGGGGCCCCGGGTGGCCGAGTGGTCTTAGGCGCTCGCCGTTACAGATCACTGACATCTCACCACTGTCCGCGTCGGTTCGAGTCTCGGGCTCGGCCAACGTGGGTATGTGAGGAAGCTTGCCAGTAGCTTCCCGTGGGTCTGTGGTTCTTCCCGGTATATTTCTCGAGTTCTTCCTCCATCAAATATACTGGCCGCCAATCATGTGCTGAAAAATGGCGTTAAACCCATAACAACCAACCAACCACCTTTGGTACACGCTTCAAGCACGATGCAGGCTCTTTCTGAGGTTTGGATCTCCCCGCTTGGTAATAATAGGGTATGTTTACGTCTTAGGACAACAGGGGTATAATTAGGGTTCAATAACTATTTTCTGTACGAAAAGGATAAATAAGATATGATTTAAACAATTATTCCTTAACATCTAGACAGAAGATCGTATGTAAATGTTATTACTTACTTTTCGTCATCATCATCATCATCATCATCAGTAAAACCATACAAGAGTGAAGAAAATCCACACGATATCAGATTAGTTGAACTAGATTTTTGCGATCTTCAATTTGTTTGAGCTCTACAATCTTTTTGTCAGCAATTTTAATGTAAATAGTTTCTTTAACTTCTTTAAAATCATGTTGAATGTCAAACACTACAGAAAGAGTCGTGCATGTAAAATTAGAAAAGATATTTATGGTAACTCTTTCTCGGTATTTCGCGGTAAATATTAGCATGAGTGGTCAACATGCTCCTCTTCTCTTCCTTCCCTCCATCACATCACTATTATTATTATTATTATTATTATCATTGTTTTCATTGCTGTATTTTTATACTCTCAGTCATTTAATATTGCTGTTGCTGTTGTTGTTACTTTTTTTGTACTCTCCGTCATTTAATATTGCTGTTAGCTGATATGGTAATTTTATAACAAAAAGACTTAGCTTAGCATTCCATTGAGTGTTGAATTCGGTGCTGAATGAGTACATCATCATTGTAGATCACTTTCACCTTGGAAAATAAAGTCAGCCTAGATTATCTTTTCTTTGTTCGTTTCTTTCTATACCTGCAGACATGGACATGTAAAAAAATCCTGATGAAAAATGATATACTGCTAATATATGAATTAAAATAATATACTGCTTTGAAAATAAAATTCGAAACAAATCTTTTCTTGTATACAAATAATTAGGCATATCAGACAAACTCAATAATGAATTGTCTTTCTGCTTATATTATTATATGTGAAAATATCCATAGTAGCTGATCTTGGATTGTCCCTCTTTGACCATCTACTTTCCCTCTCAGCCCCTTCAAAAACTATACAAGGTTAACACTGACCCTCTGAACAAATATCAGGGTGGAAACCCTGCATGTACATGTACTATTTAATTTATCCAATTTCTGATGTTAGAATACTGTTATCAACCTGGATTTTATTACATCAATTCTCGAGCTTTATCTAAGAAGGGAAAAAAGTTCAGTTAAATTCCTTATTTTATTACTTTTTTCAGTTATTCCAGTTGTTCATTTGAGGGTAGTTGCTTTGATTTATTCGTTTTCTAATTTCAGACCAGATTTTAGTCAACCTTGATTTCCGACATTGATATTTGATCTATTAGGATGAAAAGTCTGTATATTACAGTCCTTACATTAATGAAGTACATGCAGTGTTTTTAATAATACATTTTTAAATGTTAGGATAGTTTTATATCAACCTGGATTTCTTACATCTATTTTCAATATTGATCTTTCAAACGAAATATGAAAATGAATAGGCCTTTTAATATATGGGAATTCGAAAATGGAAAGTTTGCTTAATTTTAAACATCAAAGAGAAAGTATTAAAACATTTATATTAAATTATAATTATACATGCAGCGTGCCGAGACCATCATCATCATCAATCTTTATTTCCTCTTTTCAGAGATAAGGATGCAGACAAAGGAAAAAGAAAACAATATTGAAATGAATTGAATTAGCTATATACAATTAACAGAGGTATACTTGAGAGGAATCTATGAGTTTTCTCTATGAGGATTCTAATATGAGAACACTATACTTATTAAAAGTATCTTGCACTCTTGCGCAATCCTCCAATACTTAATTATTGTACACATCATCATTATTTTACAGAAAATAATATTTTATATGTAATATAAAAAAAAAAATTAAAAAATAGCATGCATGAAGACATGATTATCAAGATTTCTAGGATCACATAATTCCAAAACTTGATAATTTGAAAATCGATCTTATTACCATGAAAAGACTCCATGAATTACAGTTGCTGAGAACACTGAGGCAGACATTATAAAATTTCTCAGTATTTCAGGCTCATCTAAGCCGATACCGTTGGGAAATTCCCTACCCAGGAGATGTTGAATAAATTCTTCATCTGATATATTATGTAGGTACACGCCAAGACGAATGTCAAATTTATTTATAATATGTGTCAAAAATATGTCTCGTTGTCGCACAGTGCTCTGACAGAAAATAAATGCATGGATTATTATATCTGTGTAAGAGTAACTGCAGTGTTTACAAACTTGCATAGTATTATTTGGAACAGTTATCAGAACATTTGCAAGGGATGTAATTAACTGTAACTCTCTTGTTGTTTTTGGAGTTTGCCATAAAATTGAGGGTTTTATAGAAGTATGGACATTTTTTATTTTTTTGTAGGAAATGTCAGTATGGCACAAGTTTGTAAAGCGCACGTTTTCATATTTATGAGTAGCATCTTTTATAATTTGTTTCCACTGTATTTTTCCTGGAAATATTTTGTCTCTAACAAAAATCTCAATAAATTCATAAATATTTATATTTCTGCAAAATGCTACATATGTCTGGAATAAAGCCTTTTTGTTCTGTAACATCTTTTCTAGAAAGATATAGATATAGTCTGAATACAAATATTCTTTTAGTTGTTACATTTTCTGGAAGATGGCATAATTTACCAAGAAAGTTAAGTTTCCTTTTATCAATTTCTGATATAATTCTCTTTATCCCCAGTAAATTTTTGTTCATTCCTGACCGCGTGTTTTGAGGAAAGCCTTGCAGAATTTTGGTACAATGATGTTGAAATACATCGAGTTTTCTCAAGTCTTTTAGTCTGATATTCGACCAAACTTCACAACCATAAAGGGCTGATGGTATCACAATTTTTTGGTACAAGCTGACGTAGGTAAGAGGATTGGATCTAGCTTCATTTGTGCCAAACCCTATAAGAGAATAAAATGATTTTCTGCCTTTAGTACAAGATCTGTCTACTTTAGTCAAGCGTTTCATATTGGAACACACAGGAATTCCAACATGTTCGGTTTCACTTAAAATAGGTATAGTATGATTGCCTATTTTCCATTTAAACTTCTCACATGTTGTTTGTTTATTCTGATTAAAAACTAATACACAGCTTTTACTAACGTTGAAGGTGAAGTTCCATGTTAGTGAGTATATGTTACACATATCAAGCATTTTTTGCAAATGTATTGGTGTGTTTGCGAGCAGAGTTATATCATCAGCTAATGCTGGATTTCCAGACGGAGTGGACCCAACAAGTAACCCTAATTTTGACTGATGTATTTCCTGTGCAAGGTTATTAATATAAACAAGATATAAAAATGTTGATAAAACACCTCCCTGTTGAATACCCCGTTCTATTGGAAAAGGTTCGGATTTTGACTCGTTCATCAGGACAATGCTTTGAATATTTGTGTACGATTCCTTTAATACATGTAAAGTCTTTCCTTGAATGCCCAGATTTCTGAGTTTTAGAAAAAGTCCGTCGTCATTCACAGTGTCAAACGCCTTTTTAATATCTAAGAAAGCAGCAAACAATCTTGATCCTTGTTCTAAAGCGGAAAAACAGCTTCGTGTAGGTTGAAAGATGTTGTTATACTACTAAGTCCCTTTTGAAACCCCTGTTGTTCAGTATTGGGGTTGTTATATATAGTGTTATTACACCATGCAGTTAATCTTTTGAAAAAGCACGTTTCAAATAGTTTATATAATACAAGCAACTGGGAAATAGTTCTGTAATTGTCAGGGTCAGTTTTAGATTTACCTCCTCCTTTAAATATGGGCACAATTAACCCTACTTTCCAATCACACGGTAGGTAACACTGGTCTATTACCTGGTTGAAAAGCATTGTAATGAATTCTGTCAGTCTTCTTCCCCCGTAGCGTCAATGCTCATTTTGAATACCATCAATACCCGGGGCTTTCCTAAGTTTGAGCTGTTTTATGACAGAGGCTATTTCTTGACAGCTAAACTTTTCTTTAAAGATAGGTTCATCAATACAGAACCCGTCCGTTAGTTCATGATTTACAAATATGTCTCTAGACTGAGTGTACACTTTAGTAAAATATTTAGCAAACAGTCGAGATATTTCATCCGGAGTAGCTGCTAATTCACCGTCATATTTTAATTAAAAACAACATTTTGAATATTTGCTCTTGTTACGTTGTCTGTTGTACAACTTCCAAAAAAGCCTCACGTCTAATTCAACTGCATCATCTAAGTCTTTAAAAATATTTTCTTCATGACCCTCTATCGCATATTCTTGATTATTTCTAAATTCCCTTTTAGCAGTTTTATATTGCTTGTAAGATCCATGGACAAGCCCTCGTGGCCTTCCATTTTCTATCCACTTTTTCCGAAAGTATCGAGCTCTGTTGTGAGTTTTCTTAACTTCAGGCGACCAATAAGGCTTTGTGTGAGGATTAAACTTTTTCGACGGTAAGACCTGAAAAGCTACATACCTCATCACAGAAATTAATTTACTATGAATGTTTTCTATTTCTTGGGGTGATTGGGGGGGTCGATTCACAATCTGCCTTTAATAGTCTATCTACTTCAAGTTGGTAAACTATTAGTTTCTCATCTCCGCATTTAGACCAAGATGAAGATGGAGATATATGAAAATGAGAGTTACAAAACTTTGCAGCTGCAAACGTAAGGGTGCTGCACACAACATGATGGTCTGAGGCTATGCACGTATCGTGATTTGTAAAAACCTCACAATCAACGACCCTATCTAGCATTCTTCTGTTAACAATTATATAGTCAAGAGTTGATCTGCATGGCTCGAACGTATAACTCAGTCCTTTATTTAAATTTGACTTGTTCAATGGTATCAAGTCATTGTTGTCAACAAAAGCCGTGAAACCTTACATTTATACCACGCACACCATGATGATGGTGATTCTCTGTATCTGACATTAAAATCCCCCATAATTATTACTTCACCGTAACACTAGTAAAACTCATAGAGGGATTCAATTGAATCAATACATTCTTCATACAAATAAAGATTTTCGTCAGAGGGTAGATACACACCAAATATAAAGACTGTGAATTTTTTTATCGATCTTAATTCAATGTCAACAATTCGATCATTACTGCATTGTAGTTCTTTTACTGAGTAGGCCAAGTTGTTTATAATCATAATTGATACTCCACCTCTTCGAATTTTCGAGATAAAGCGGTTTTCAGTATTATCAATTTTTTATAACACATGTAATCCCCATGAAGAATATCTATAAATTTGCTGGTTTGTTTTGTCAGTTTGTGTTTACATATCACGGCGATATCACATTCTAATAGATCAAGTAAATTACTGAAACATAATGCAGAAGACATAATTCCTCTGACGTTCCAAGTAAGAATCTTAAGACTGTTGTTATGCATCAGTAACCAAGCAGACGTATACACCAATAATATTGCAGTAGTCATTAGTGACATTTGAACTAACATATTTTCTATACGGTAAACAATACATGTACAATAATCAAAGCGGATTACCACTCTCTGTGATTTTTTCAGGAGTCATATGCGTCAAAGCTGTCATGCCTATGATCGTAATCATAATCATCATGGTCGCAGTCTTGGTCACGATCATCATAGTCATCATCGTGATCATGTTCCATATATTTGTTCCTTCTACCACGTTTTAAGTTAAGTCCTAAATTATTTCCCCTGAATTCATTGTCGTCGCGTTTGTGATTTCCTCTATGTATTTTCTGTTGGTCGTATTTTGCACGCAACTGGTTTCTATTGATCCAGCGCTTACATGCTACACCATTCAGCCAAACAAAGTTTTTCGCTTTCTATTAATTTTGCTTCTTCTGCAGGAATATTTACCCTCACTGTTAAGTTTCGTCCATTCCTACTTTGGAAAATACGAATCACCGTCGGATGTAGTCCTCTTTCTTCCAAATATGAAATTATCCCTGATCTTGTAGTTCGATTATCTATATTTCCTAGGTAGTACCTGTACGTTTTTCTGCGCGATTCTCCTATAAAGACTTCGCCAGTATCATCAGTCCTTACTTCGTTTGTATCGAAGAGTGGGCTATGTTTATCTTGTCGATAATCATTTCTTCTTGAATCAACTGGTCCACCATTGCTCGTAATAGAGAAATTGTACTGTGGTTAGGACTGTATGTTACATGACTGGTTTTGGAATTTCTATCTGTGTACGATTGTTGTTGTTGGTAATGTTTTCGCTGTATTTCATCAGCATGAGTGAATTTTGGTTGGTCTCCAGCTGCCTGTTTTCTTTCTTGTGCGTATTGTTTTGTTGATGTAATATGTAATAGTACTCACAGTTTTGTGTTGTATGTTCGAGTCTCTAGACCCGCCTGCTACAGGTTGTGAACTCAAGGGTCTAGCAGTGGCTTCTGTATATGTTACGGCGACATGTGCCTTTCCGATAGATTGGTTGTTTTGAAAGCGTAATGGTAAACTTTTTTTGGTATGGGCGAGCTGTTAACTACAATAACTGGACTCTTGGAAAAATCAGTGTGAGCACTTGCTTTCTCACTATGTGGCAAATGCGTTTTCATTTTAGTTGCTATTTGCAACACTTTGTTTGACAATTTCGAAGCATTGGCCCTAATGGCATCAAGTCGTGCTGTGTAGCTGGCTTCGTCAAAATCACCAATATTATGAATTCTGCTAGACGAGTACTTTTTAAAAGCTTCAAGCGCCGTGAATTTAGCCTCAACTTCAGACACAAGTTTTTCTAAAGTATATTGCAAGGTAGTGTTTTGCTTTTCTAGTTTATCAATTTTCTCGTCTCTCAATTGAATAAGTTTGGTAGCTTCATTTATTTCGATCTTTAAGTCGTTAACCCTTACGGTCATGTTATGCAGGTCCGCTTTACATTCTGCTAATGTAAGTTAGCTTGAAGTGGAATCACTACTATCTTTACACATGTGAGTCACTGGTGTTCTTACGGTTGTTGATCTACAAAAAAATGTCTTCTATTTCAGAATCATCTCCATTCAAAAATAAATATTAGGCATAACAATCTTTGGCGTATTTTTTGGCATTTGTACCCTGTTTTGTAGATTTTCCTACGACAAGCCTTTTGTTTGGATAGGATGAGAGATTGCTAGCCCTGTCGGCTAAAACAGATCTGTACCAGGACACTAAGTCCTCCTTTCCATTTGAAAGATTAGTAAGCTTCTCAATGTATAACTGTTTTGCAAGACCGTTAAGTTCATGGTCAAACCAAGATATTGTCTTCTGTCTGGGGATATGAGAGTACTGGCTACTGAAATTAAACTCATCGGATTGATTGTAGCTGTCTTCCTCCAGGTTTTGTGCATGAGCTTGATACGGTTTATATCTACTGCAGTCGATGATAGGGTTAATCCATTCTTGCTGAGGCAAGGAACGCTGTTTGGTGAGATTGACCTGAGTTGTTGATACGTTCTTGTCTGACTATTCATACTGCACTCTTTGTGAGCTCGTAGACAAGCAGCTAATCATGTAAGGTTAGCACAAACGTACATTGACATGTTTCGTTCAGTTGTGTCTGTCTATATATTGAACAAACATTGAATAAAACATGGAGTCGTTAGATGGCTTTTGTTATTTCATTTGCATATGAATAGATCGTTGTTTTTAGGAAAATGTGAGTCCACATTTTCGCCACAAAAAAGAAAGAACTTCAAAATTATTTCCTATACGTTATGTTACCGCACGGTCTAGGTGAGTTCAGTTATTAGACTTGCATCACACGGTGCTTATTAGTTACCTGCAACTTATGAATTTGTCCAAAAGAAAAGTCCCAACGTTGCACAGCTTGTAAACACATCCGCCATCTTTACATATTTTTCATTTTTAAATGTTGTGATAGTTTTATATCAACCTGGATTTCTTACATCTATTTTCAATATTGATCTTTTAAACGAAATACGAAAATGAATAGGCCTTTTAATATATGGGAATTCGAAAATGGAAAGTTTGCTTAATTTTAAACATCAAAGAGAAAGTATTAAGGCATTTATATTAAATTATAATTATACATGCAGCGTGCCGAGACCATGCTATTGAGTAGGGTAATTTCTTGAGCGAGCTTGTCAAGCCTGAATAACGAAAGGCTAAATAACTTAGACCGTTGTAATGAAGCTATTATAAAAATGATGTACTGACGTTGCAGCAATTAGTGTGTATTCTCTTTTCTATTATCTAGTGTGCAATTGAAAATGAGACAAACATTCTGACAGTTTTACTTGTATAAACAAAAATAAACATGATGTAACAGGATGAAACCGGTTTGGATTGGATCTAGCGAAGACACTCAACACAAGTAAGTGAACGAGATGTTTATTTGTAATGTAAATCAATGATAACTGAACCTCTGGCATCCTAGGTCACACCCTTACTTTCATCGCTCATAAACGCAACAAGAATAATCGCAATAATCGCACTGGACTATAAAAACTCGAACATTTCTCATCATTTAATGCGTGCAAGATATCATTGAATTCATCTTATCTATTCAGGTATAAAATATCTAACTTGAAACAGACTATACTCTATCCTCGGAATAATACACACAAGTTTTTCGGTCTTTGTGGAGCTTTTAAGGCTTATTTCTTACACCTTCAGCCACACAGATTAAATAGAATTCCAGTCGCCTCAGATAAAACGTGTTCGACTCTCACAGTTGCTGAGTCTCAATTTCTGCCCGTTCACATATGTACAACTTACAATTACAAGAATAACCTAACAGAAGCGTAAAGTGAAGAATCTCTAGGAATTGTTGTTCAAACAAAATAAAATTAACTTGTTTTTTCTCAATATGAGTTGTGATCATTTCATCAGGTGTGTGTGTCTCTAAGCCCTACATACATATGTTATAAATCATACAAGGCATAATAGCCGATGTAAGTCCATTTTCATACATAAACAAAATATTTAAACTTGCTTGTCATTTCCTTTGTCCTCATTGTAACTGATTCTTTTGTAGATTTATGTTTAATATGTTAGCATGTTATGCTCTAATAATATCATACAAAAAAACGTAAAGTGCGGCTCCGGCGAACGTTTGCACATATAAAACCGTGTTTAATTTATGTTTTTACGTGATCAATTAGAGTTCATCGATTGAATTGACCGAAGTATTCACAAGCTAAATAATAACAAGAACAAAACAAAAGATTTTTTAAGAACTAAACAAACACTGTAGAACCACCAGCATTGTACAATTTACGTCACAAAATTGCGCTCGCACAACTATTTGTAACTGGCCAATTTATGTAAGATGATATTTAATATGTTAATCATGTGCATAATATTAAAAAATCTTGAAATGAAACATCATATTGTCTGATCTATTTCATACATATGAAAGTATTGACAATCTTTTGATATATTTTCTTATTGCTAGATTTAAAATGTATCAACTGAAATATAAATATTTCCATTATGTCATGCTTCAGTTTTATGGTGTTTTGTTGATTTTCTTGCACGAATACCGATTTTCGTATAATTGTCTTTTCGGTGGGAACATAAGATCTGAAAATTGAATTTTTGAAGAGCTGGTGTTGGGGCTGCCGCACTTCTTACGTTATTGGACGCGTTACACAGACTGTACGTCTATGACTGATGCTATGTCAGATGAACAGAATTAAATCAATGTCCATAATTCTGCATTACATTTTCTTTATCAGCTAAAAATCCCTGAAATCTCACACCTATTTGCAAAAGACACAACCTTTAAAATCAATCAAACCTTGGTAATTTAAGTGTACGTTTAAGATTTGTATATTAGAAACTTGTACTACTAACTATCGAATTCCTCATTGTAACCATTGCGAGCATATTTACAGATGCGGTGCATCCTATATAGATATATAGCTACATGGATAGATAAATGAATAGATAGATCGCTGGATGTAAGGACGTAAAGGCAGACAGATAGATAGACGGACGGACAGAAAGACAGATAAATACATAGATAGATAGGAAGGCAGGTAGGTAGTAGATAGATAAATACATATTTTTGCATAGGCACAAATAAATATGTATGCATGCATACAAAGAAACATATATATATATATATATATATATATATATATATATATATATATATATATATATATATATACAGACAAACAGACAGACATTTAGGAGAAGACGGATTAATTGATGAA
This sequence comes from Margaritifera margaritifera, assembly GCA_029931535.1. Lineage (NCBI taxonomy): Eukaryota > Metazoa > Mollusca > Bivalvia > Unionida > Margaritiferidae > Margaritifera > Margaritifera margaritifera. The sequence goes on along the minus strand of JAQPZY010001658.1, from coordinate 5,084,752 downwards.
TGAAAGGAACGGTAAATAATTATATTTCACGAAGGATACTAATGACATTATTCAAAGTCCAAATTTACTTTACCCCACCCCACCCCTCAAACCCCCCACCCCACCCCAACAATTGGGTGCAGAATTACTCCCTATACATCTACTTGTGAACAGTTGTGAAAGTGATGGAAATTTATTTGAGCGCAACAACCACTTTTGATTTGTAAGGAAACAAAAATGGACAAAATGATCTGTATCCAGGTAATAGACAGAAAGTAAACATAAATCAAGACTCATAAATCAAGTGTTTTAATCTATCGATCAAAGGAATTACAAAAATGAGTACTTTGCACTTATCTTGGAAATGTCGGTGAGAATAAGAGCTAAAAGATACACCTGAAGCAAATATATCTATATACAAGCTAAGAAAATGAAAATAGCATATGTGTATTAATTAGTAGAGGAAAAGAACTTCTTGAAGATCAGCGGGATTTCTGTCACGGTGAAATCGCATTGTGAAAATAAAAAACATTTACTGTATGTGTACTGTTGAATTTTTGATCGCAGATTTTAACCCATTTTACTTTGCCGTTCGATGAAAATATCTCTTGCTATGTCTGCGTAAAACAGGTAATAAGTAGACAAAGGATATTACTTAAGTTATTTCAATCTCGTACAGAGCCTTCATTTAATGATTTGTTGAAAACGGATACTAAAATTTTAAACAATATCTCGAAAGATTGATTGAAGAACTTTCTTGAAATAAGAATAATAACAATATTAATAATAATATTCTTCTTCTTCTTCTTTTCATTATTATTATTATTATTATTATTATTATTATTATTATTATTATTATTGTTCTCAAGTATTAACACCTAGTACTATGTTCAACATTGTTTTTTGCTGTAACAAAACAAAACGTCCTTATTTTTGGGTTCCTCTGCAAGATGCCTTAGATGTAGTGTTAAAGCGCAAAAATCCTAATGCATGTATCAAACAAAGACTTTCCTTGTGACATTAGGCATTTTCTTGTCGTGTGAGTGCTGCTTTTCATATGCAGTTTTCTTTTAACTTCTAAAGTGTCTTTGCTTGCTTGTTTTTTTTTTTTTGGTTTTTTTTGGTGGGGGGTTAGTGTTTTTTTTTTTTTGTTTTGTTTTGTTTTGGTTTTTTTTTGTGTATTTTGCTTTATTTTTTAGACCTACCTAAGGACTGACGAATTACAATGGATGCATCACAAGGCTGGGGAGAAGGGGAATATTTGAATGATCAGGTACAGTTGCTCTCATTGTAGACCTTTTCAATATAGTCTTTCATATCAGAAGTAACCTTGAGCAACTTATAACTTTATCCAAATGTAACTCAAGATATAACTCTGAATAAACTATACATATAGTTACATTCCACTTGAGAATAATGCCGACATTCGTGGATGAAAATTACAGCTCCCTCTCTGTGGTGTAGTGAGCTATCTAAGAGTTCAGCATCACTGAAGGGCTCATTTCACCTTTATTTGTCCTCAGAAGACAGGGTTTTGTATCAAATGAAGAGAACATTAGACCATTTCAATTCATGCGAAAGAAAACATGCAATTGAATGAACAACATTAACGCAAAATATAAAAAACAAGTGTGAAAAATACATACAGTGATATCAGTTTTAGAATAAAATGTTACACCTCAAACTAGTAGGTGTTTACAGTATACCTAAAGTGAGTTCTAGGATTATTGTCTCCAAAAAGATTCAAATGTTAATGAGTACAATCTCTATTTTAAAAAAAATTTACATAAAGATTAAAAAATGAAGTAAAATGTTTTTCAACATTAGCACTTAAACAACATAGAGAATATTACATACCAATATTGGTATCTTTGTCGATAACCTTCCTTTTTATTCGAAGATATGTGTAGTTTCAAATAGCGTTTGAACTATAGAAATACTTAAGTAGTAATTCTACTGCAACCATAAAAGATGAAACTACGTAAGATTGATGTTCCGGTATGCTTTTATATTTTGTCTTAATTAACAGACAGGATAAGAAGATTTCAGAAAATGCGCTACACGAAAACTGCATCAATTTCAAATTATCACTAGATGCATAACACTCCGTTGATAAAAGTCCAGTTAGAAGGGAAGTTTATGTCGAAATATTCTAGTTTATCTAAATTTTAAGAAAATATTGTTTGCGTAACGGTTCATTTGAGAACTTAATGAGGTAGGGGTTTATTAATTCGATGCATAATGAGAGAAAAAACAATTGTCATCACTAGGAACAATTTTCAAGATGAAAAGAAAACTTGCTCGTAACAGAGACATATATAAAATTGATGTCTTTGCTTGTAACAACACTCACTCACTAGTCATAAAAGTTCGGATGCCAAATTTAAATAAGCATTATAAATAATAAAAAAACAATTGTTAAATCACTATGAATTTCTGGTGATGGTACTCACCAGACTTTCCATCGTGCAAGCTGTAATTAATTTGCTTGAAGGTATCGCCAATGAATTCCTTATGAATATTATGAATGTCAACAATGTTTAGCCGTCATTTTAAGCATAAGTTAGTTAATACCGCTGAGGTTAAGTCAATAAAAGAATCGAAATTCATATTGCAATCCACATATATAATTTACCGGCAAGCATAACAGGAAGTTTGGTAAGAGGATTAAAATATTGAACAACAAGGTCTTTTGTTTTCCAGTAATATCAAGCTTAATATAATGTAAGTCGAAAGATGTTAAATTAAAGAATGCAGTGAAAAAGAATAAACAAAGTAGGCATTACATTTAATTACGTATTGCTATTTAGGCCTATTGAAACAAATCGAAAATAACCCAATTAGATGTTTTATTTTACTTTGTGATGCTTCTGGAATACTTCACCATAAAAATACATCCTATCCCGTAGTGTATGATGTGGCTTACAAAATGGTTGGTCCACACCTTCGTCGCAGGAGATATTTTAAGATTTTATTGTAAAAAAAATCTTCTGACATAATTTTTTTTAAACAAAATTCCATGGCTGGCTGAGTGCTTTGGACTTATTTGCTATCTCGAAATATAAGTGTTTCATCTCTAAATTTCGAGAAAATTAAAATCAAAACTTGATATGTTTCAAACTATCAAAGATTGTTAGTTTCTTTTAGTGATACCACCTTCTTTGTTACATTTGTCAGCTTATACTTAATTCTAAAAGCCTATGTAACAAGCATTTTGATTGGTTAAAATCACATCATGCGACGCAGAAAGCTAAAAGTTATTAGTTTATAAAAACTGAGAAGAACTACTTATATATTCACGCGTCCTTCGTGTGTGCTTTGAAAATAGTTGTAATCAATGATTACAATATAGATATGCTCTTTATTTGTTGATATTCGTTATTGTGTTTATAACTATTTGTAATTATAAGAACTGAATTTCATATTTTACAGGATGCATGAAGTCATGAAAGTTGAGAATTTATTACATACTAAGCATGAACGACCTCGACTTCATTACGACCATTCATGCAGTGTGTAATCGATTTTCAAGCTTTGTTACAGCCGTTCATGCAGTGTGTAATCGATTTTCAAGCTTTGTTACAGCTATTCATGCAGTGTGTAATCGATTTTCAAGCTTTGATACAGCCATTCATGCAGTGTGTAATCGATTTTCAAGTTTTGTTACAGCCATCCATGCAGTGTGTAATCGATTTTCAAGCTTCTTGACTTTATAAATCCTGTAAAATATGAAATTCAATTCTTAATTAGCATCTCCTTCTTTGAAAGATCTTATAATGTCTCAACTAGTTTTTCATGTATCTTTCTTTTAAAAAAATGAGAGTTAAAAAACATTCGATTAAATATTAAATAACTTTGACAATAGTTGTAAGTTGTAAACAATGTTTAAATATAGCTCTATTATTTATTTATTGGTATTTCTTATTACTTTTATAACTATTTGTAATTATAAGAACTGAATTTCATATTTTACAGGATACACGAAGCCATGAAACTTGAGAATTAATTACATACTATGCATGAACGACCTCGACTTCTCTACGACCATTCATGTAGTGTGTAATCAATTTTCAAGCTTCATGACCTAATCAATCGTGTAAAACATAAAGTTTAATTCTTAGCGTTTCCTTCTTTGAAAGATCTGATACTATCTGAACTAGTTTTTAATGGTTCTTTCTTTAAAGAAAAATGAAAGTTACATAAAATGAATTAAATATTTAAGGTCTCTCAAATGTAAAATTAAATCATTTTCATTAATTGGGGCCGATATCACATGGACTTGTTCCCTGGCTACTGAAACGTTACCATTATCACGGAGTCGACATTGGTTGACCATAGGTGGCTTGGGACAATGTTATGCCATTAAGGTTAGTAAACGTGACTCCTGTCTCGTGTGTTGAGGGGATGTGAGGAAGTCGACTGAAGTGTTCGTGTTCGGCAGATCTTGCACTGAGGACGACATTTCGGGCAGACCTCCAGATTCCGTAAACCGCAAAAATCGCCGAGCTAAAACTCATGAAGCCGGTGAAAATGGCTAATATTATGAAAAATCCTTTGAAGATGCAGCATAAAACGAAAACTGGGAAAACCGCGAGGAACCACAGCGTACTGAGAATAGGGTTAAAGTGGATCTGTAATAAAATAAAATGTACAAGAATTGATAAAATATAGTTAACAGCAAATCAATGCATCAAACGAAATTCAAGGTACAGGACAACTGTAATCGGTTACCTCCAGAAATTTTAATCAGTTCAATTAAATTCAGTTGTTTTGTTCTCATAAGCATGTATATGCTAACAGAGTACACACTACAGATATTTACTGCGTGGTTGTCAAATGTTATACGTACAAATTTAAACAGAAACTCATATAAGGCAATCAGCAAACACTGTAAAGGAGATGATTGACAAATATAAACAATCTTATAACAGATTACTGTAAATATAATAATCTCTCTCATATTTGAAACGCTTCGTGCACAAAGGACAAGGTTCGATAAGGGCTGATGTTGGCCCCCAATCAGATTCCTATGAAACTCATATAGATAAAAGAGGTCCCTCTCTCTTCCCAAAAATATTTATTTAATTCTTATCCAGGCTCGTTTTTAATAAAGAAAATCGACCATTAAAAGTCAATGGCTTTCTCCTCTGTTATGAAACCTATTTCATGGATTAGAGACAGTATGACTAACAAGCCCCTATGAAGCACACTGCCGAAAAGAGATCCATCTAAAATTCTGCATTTGCACACTTTATGCGTAACAGTAAATTATAGTATGTATAAATCTGTATTTTTGTTTTGAAACATTGTATAAATGATGTGTATATTTATATTTAGTACGGCTGAATTCCTCTGACACCTGGTTTCGTTTTCATTTAAAAAGTTTCGTTTATGTTTATGTTTAACACCGATTTGCGTGTTAAAATCCTACCTTGATATTCACAGAATAAACATTTATGTATTTCTTTACCATAAATAATCACACAAACGCCGTGCAGGCCTGTTGTACATTAGTAATAGCCGGATGTTGCTGCAGTGTATAATTAAGAATCAAAACCATATGTTCAGAACATCAGCGACTAAAGCAGTTTTGTGTATGTATCCGCGGGGGCAAGCTTACATTATACTTTATTTTATTACCAATTCAATAAAATTATTCCTTATATTGATCAATGATAACAAAATTGGATACTTTCCTACTATTTGTATGAGAGAGAGAGAGAATACATTAGTTGTAAAGCAAGCACGCGACGCACTTGTGTTTGCTGTATAGTACGGTTTTGTTACTGAACAGATCAACGATATCAATTTTGATGTATTCATTGTGAAGATGATGAGTGGACAGGCACCAGATTCTTTTTTTATATGATATGGGCCTATAGAATGAAGGGAGGGAAAATAAAAATAAAACAGTAGACAGATTATTACAAATGTATTAAGTGCAGCGTGCACTTCCATTTCATCTTATCAAAGTCATTACTGTCACTTAACCGATTAGAAGTCTTTAAAAAAATTCCGGCTTTCAAATACTTTGAAAAAATATTCTTGCTCTGATGTAAAGAAGTAAAAAGAACCTATTATATCCATTGTATTAGTTGAACAAAATTTCTTGAGGTAAAATAAATAAAAAATATACAGGATCGAAATTTAAATGGTCGATTCCTTAAGCATGTTAACATAGAACCAAGCCTTGAATACAAGTACACCAATTGTGTGATGTTCGATTTAATTATGAAACAAGGAAATAAGCAAACTTTCAGGTCTGACAAATGTCAAAAATGATTTCTTGTATATTGATTGGAAATCCATTCATAAGAAGAATTTATAAACTCTCACTCACACATGGGCACACACCCTCAGACATGACATCAAGCTGTTGAACATCTGGTCTTTTTTAAGGAGCAGCATACTCAGGGATAAATATAATTTATACCAGATTTCAGGCTGGCAATCAGTCTATTAATTTATCGTTTAATTTGAAATAATGCAGCAACTATGGTTGACAATGTTGCCCGCTACTGACAAGCTTTCAGTTTGCGTGTGTACACACTCACACATGTACATAAGCAACACACATGTACAAATCAAGTTGAAAAATAAAAACAAACAAATATATAAGACATTCAAATGCAGCAACTGAAAACTGGCAAAGTACTAAAGATGTTCTCCAAAAGGATTGTCACCGCCACATTTTTCTAGCTAGGGTCATTCACAAAACTTCTCTCTCTCTCTCTCTCTCTCTCTCTCTCTCTCTCTCTCGTCACGGATGTTCTTAGTCAAATATCGATGGAAATATATATGTACTTGATACCCCAAGTTCATGTATACCTCTCCGATGGTCTATAGAGTGGCATACAGGACAACACAATCCACTTGAAACAGCTAGAGCAGATAAGGCATTAACACTTAAAATTTCTGCGCATAAGTCTCATACGACAATTGCCCGTGCCCATTAAAGTTTGTATAGCCATATACTTGTTTTGTAGTTGACCTTATGAAAAATGACAAAAATAAATATAAACTTTTTCAATCCAATTTACATGAGACACATTCCACCCCTTTATGACTTAGGAACAACCATTTCATTTCCGGGGAATGGGGTATGGTGGTTTTGGTGGGGAATGGGGTGTGGGGGCTGAGATTTTTAGAGAAAAAGAAAATACATGTCCGATTCTCAAATAGCTTTTAATGAAATCTTCTTGCTCTCTGATTATATAGCACAAAAAGACCCTATTATATCTATTATATTTTGATAATTATTATTTATTTGTTAGGGGGTGGGGGAGACGCGGTTGCCCATTTGATAGAGTGTCGGATTCGTAATCCAAGGGTCACGGGTTCGATACCTTCCCAAGCCACAGCCTGGGCCGACTGTCTCGGCGTGTCCTTGGGAAAGGCACTTAGCTTCCACTTCCTGGGCATGATTTAGCCATTAATGTCTTTAAAGTGCCGTTAAAACACGCCACCCCCTCCACCCCGGCATTTTTTGACAACAATAATGTGTCGGCAACCAGTTGAAATTGCAATATTTTAAATAAAATATTTCAAGAGTTATTTTTAAACTCCTAATTCAAACATTTGGATAGATAACAGTTTGAGTTATTCATCAGAAACATGTAACAAGTGGAAAGGAAAACAGAAATAAAGAAATGGTCTGAACAGAATAAGGATGAATCACTGAAGGCAAAAATAAATATAAACTTATTTATATTTAAAAGAAAAGCAAACAAAAGATAATAAATGAAAAATATTTTTAAAAAGGCTAAGGTAGCGTTCGAACAGCTGCTGTCCGTTTCAATATCAACAAATACGAAACAGTGTTACCGTTACACCATCCACTTGAAATAGTTGATACTATATATAAACAACGTGGCCTGGTGAGGTTCCTTAGGGTAAAAATATATCCAAAGCTTCGATGATCTGCTTTTTGTTTGTTTATACACATCGTTGCATTAAAAGTAAACTCAAATAGTACAATAATCCCTTTCTTAAAATAAATATTTCTATGAAAACTGCTGTAATTAGTTTTATTAGTATGTGTTATAATGTGCCGGTAGCCTACGGAGTACTGAGTAGGTCTATACTATAATTTAAAACTGTGCGCTAAAATAATTCATGAAATTGAAACAAATAAACAATGATACCAACGAATAGTGCATTTTTACCGGAAACAGTGCTGATTTCATAACTGTAATATATGGGTGTGACTCATGTTATTATTCATAGTATGATCCTGTTTGCCCGAGTGACAATATATTCAGGACTCCAGGATATTTGAAGTCATAGGAGAGTAGAATATAGATAATAAATGTGCTGATTTCATAACTGTAATGTATGGGTGTGACTCATGTTATTATTCATAGTATGATCATGTTTGCCCGAGTACCAATATATTCAGGACTCCAGGATATTTGAAGTCATAGGAGAGTAGAATATAGATAATAAATGTAACTTAATATGATCAAGGTCATGCAAAAATACACGAGGATTTTATTTAAGTCAAAAATAGCATTATCGGCTGTTTGTTTGTGTTTTTGTTTTTTTTTTCTTTTATTACTGTGAACCGGATTTCTCAATGCACCTCTTCAATATTTAGCTGCTCTCATCCAAATATTCTGATTATGATTTGGGCTAAAGAATACCTCAAAACGCTACCAGAAACAGGAAGAGAAATAAAATACAATCTCCCATACAAATATCAATCGACATTTGAACGTCAATTTTGTTTAAAGAAACATACAATGGCATTTTGTGTTACTGTGAAGTAGGCCTATATGGCGATGTACATGTTAGGTGATCTAAGAAACGCATTTTGTCAACATTTTTCTGCTCGTTAGCGATGAGCGCAAAAGAGAAGGTGTATAAAATTTGCGAGTGTGTTAGATGGTTACAAAAACTGTCTTCTGTCAAAAAATCAAACGTGTTCTCGAATGCGCTGTTAGTTTTTGAGTACTTGAAAGAGGCGGAAATCAGGCAAAATATGACTTTTTTTTATTTAACACAGGCCTATCTAGGAACAAAATTAACTTTTAAATTCACACTATTTCATTACGTCATGTGTACATATGTTGAATTTCATAAATAGTGGACATGACATAACCATAACAAATACTCTTACAAACACTTTAATTTATCGCTAATTTGGGGGCCAAAATCGGCCTTTTTCGAACTTTGTATTTTATCTAGTAAACAAACTGTTTTCTTATTACCAGAAGCTAAAAAACTCAGTATACTTATACATTGATATTTTGTTCCAGACGCACTTTATAATTAAGTTCCCATGTAAGTTAGCATATACTGGATACACTAAATGAAAGGGATATTCTTCAATATGGTGGCTGTCACATATCATACAATCTCTCTTGTATCTATCGATTATATTGTTCCATATTTCCCAGTTTCCATTCTTAAACTATGAGAAGACCCTCGGAGTTTTCTCAAGACTGATCTATCTTTATGGTAACACGAGAATTTGAAATAATATTCGAGGCTAAAGTCCGTTTTGATATATTTATAATGAGACCATTTATCAGAAGTTTGTAAGTTATTATTCCAGTTTGATAGAAAAGCATCTGAAACTCTTTGCTTAAAAAATTGGAATAAACTTGGAGCAATTTACAGAATCGGGAAACATACAAAGTTCAACAAACCAATCTGTTTAAGTAGCTTTAAGGAATGTAACCCAGTAAATAAAATTATTTGATTCACATTAAAACAAATAACTACCTATATGCAGTACTCAGTATAATATTTACATGATTTGTAATTCTGAACTAATACTTAACTAACTTAACTAACCTTAAGTATTTATGTGGGATTCTTAGTAATTGTTCATACTGAAACCAAGTTGAACATTAAACTGTAGTAACTACTCACAAGTGAAAAAGATGTCATGAAGCTACTTTTGCCACGAAGGATCTCATTGCAGTAACATGACCGTCTAGGTCAGATTTTATATACCATTTCAATGAGATTTGCCATGGATGACAGTTTTTCTTTACAATATTTATCCATTCGTCATTTCAAAGTGTGGAACTATTCTGCAGAAATATTTGAAATGAGATCAGCTTTTGAGAAAAAAACGAAGTAAAATTCATGGGTCACTGTGTTTGAAATCAAGTTACATTAACTGTTGCTTTTTTCTTAGTTTTTTTTTTGTGTGTTTTCCAAATAACCGTAAATGATAGTACATTGGGCAAAACAGAGATACACTCTCACAGATTGAAATAATTTGCTAATATCGCCAAGTACACGCGACCCGTTGAGTGATTTTATGTAAAACAACATTATAAATTTAATAAAAGCAAAAAACAACTTGCCTCAGTCTTATTGCTTAGTGTCAGATTGTTGTGTCAAAACGGGACGTTAGTCGGAAAAAGACTAATTAAGAATATTTTAGGGCATATCGCGCAAATGATTTCCTTACCTTTAATAGACGTCAATATTTTATTGGTGTGTTTTGTATCTGAAAGTATTAAGGTTCCGTTCTGCAGTTTCGTACTTTGCGCAGAGTTTGCTTTTGAAAGAGAAAGACTTTCCCAGAATTTCTTCACTGGTAGCACTGGTTAATTAAAAAGGACCTTGTACATCTGAACTATTGTTCCAAGAACTTTTAATTTCTTTCTTTGGTGTATGATTGATGGGTGTAATTTAGGTTGGAGAGTATACAGATTGGCCTTACTTCAGATTACATTCAAAAGACTGCTTTTCAGCATTTTATTTTTATAATTCATTTATTGCAGTTTCAGAAGCAAGTATTGTCTACTCTGGCAAAATTCGTTTTCCCTATTTTAATAACTGGACTAGTTCGAGTTAATTTCTAGAGCAAATGGGAGCAACCATTTGAATAAGCTGTTTGCTTTAGATAGCGCTTTGTTTCCCTAATAATACATATCAAGACATTTCAGTCACAGTACATGAAGTAACATAGAAGTGTGCCAATATTCTGTCCATTGTGCTTTGGGCAAATGCATACAACTTCACCGTATGTCTGTTCCTCTTTCAGAAGTACCGAATAACTGTGGAGAAGAACCTAAATCGTATTAGTCATTTTCATTGATGCCGTAAAACTTCCGGCGAACCGGTCGTCTATTTATGAGTATAATTTGATCCTAATTCTAATTATTTCAAACGGAATGTAAATTTAGACAGTGGCACGGATACTACTTCCTTAAACGAATGACATATGAAAAATGACAAGAAAAGAAAAGTGGTTTGAATCCGAAGACAATCTTTCAATCTCGTGCAAAAGAGGATTTATCGACACCATTTGTTTTTCGGTAATACTGAAATATATTAATCATGGCATGTTTAGCAAACCGCCAACTGGCATTTGATCTAACATTGTACAAAAAGGCAATGCATTCACAAAAACAGCACGCCAATCAATCTAAACTTTTACCTGTTGCTGATATTGATCTCAATAATAGCACAGACTTGCGTAGATGAGACACACTCGATAGTGTTCAAGCGGAAATACGCCAGAGAGAAAGTTAGTGGAATCAGAGTCGGTTTGTATCAAAAAGCCGATGTTAATTATCAGAGATTTAATGCTAATCTTAAACCCAGTATAAAGTAATTCGTCTCTTTTCTTTCTTTCTTTCTTATTGCCGAAGGGAATATTCAAGGGATAAATATCTCGGTTGTTTTGGTTTGCTCCAGACAAACTTGCGTGATAAAAGCCCAGAATTTGAACACATGAGCCGTGAAGGTATATCAAATGTTTAAAAATATGTACTTCTATAATGGAAAAGGGATGAGCAGCAGAAAATATGATTTAATCTGTATCCCGAGTAACTAGATTATTCTATAACGAGTTTTTATCTTTATCGAATGATGAAGCATATCTTCAAAAAGTAAACACGGATAATAAGGTCGCTACTCTCAAGAAACGTGTTATCAGGGACATATATATGTATAACACTTATCCTAATTAGAACAACATGTGTAGACATTCGTGGGAACCTCATAGATAGCTTTCTCCTGACTTCGTGCACTGTTACAGTCTAATCTCCTTCACACGACACAAATCTTTACCACAACAAATACTGTATAAAATGATTGTTAGATAAACCGATTTAGATAATGAATGACTCTTAAGAAATCGTTTCCGCTTTTGGGATCTTATAAAACAATTCTCAGATAAACTTGAGTTGGAACTATTAGAATAGACTGCATAATGCATTAACAAATTGGAATGAAATTGTTGTATAACGCACAAGCATGGTTCCCTCTACATAGTTTGAAAAAGACTAGTAGTCAATTCAACGAAATGAAGAGGTAAAACGTTTTAAAACAATTTGGACAAAATCTACGTAAAGGGCAACTACATCACTTTGCGAGATGTGTTAAGAAAGAAAACGAGGTCCTTGCATAAAATAAAAAGAATCAGCAGGTAAACCAATTCACAGTATATGTGATTAATAAGGAAAAAACGCTTTATTCGGTTTCACTCTGGAAAAAAAAAGGACTGATGCTGTGGATAACAGGGCAACGTTATAGAATCTTTGATTTCTGGCTACCACAACATACATCCTGTAATAAAATTCCTCATATGACATTGAATAAAACTAAAAGAATCTATTATGATAGGACTGTCGTACGAAATACTAAAATTTAGCTTTTACAAAGGAAACTGGAAGATAAAAGAATAAGATGGACTACTACTAATACTACTCCTAATACTACTACTGTAGAAGTAGGTCATACAATATTCTGATGTAGGGTTAGGGATCAAAATATTACAAAGACAGTTGATATTATGCCTCTTTGTGGAAATAGAGGGGCTGCAATGAGCAGACTAGATTTTATCGTTAAGGACAAATTCCCCGTGTGACCATCATATATATATATATATATATATATATATATATATATATATATATATATATATATATATATATATATATATATATATATATATATATATATATATATATATATATATATATATAAAGTTTTCTACAACCTTGTACTTACAAAAATAAGGTGCAGGTTCTGGAAATTGCATTTCGATGCAGTCCAGAGGATGATGCACAAAATTATAGGGAACAAGCCCTGAAATGAAAGATTGGCGAAGCTGAAGATTAATTGCATTTCTCATTGGTATTTTGAATTAATCTCACCGTTTGATTTGATTCTGATACAACAACGTGACATGCTTACATACATACATACATACATACATACATACATACATACATACATACATACATACATACATACATACATACATGAATTTGATTCAATCGTGAATGAATTCATTGAAATTTTGTACATGTATGCTATTGCAATAAGTTGCAAATTGTGTGTCGATATATACGTATGAATGCAGGAGAAATGTCAAATTGAAAATAGTAGAAGTAGCAGTGGTAGTGCTGGTGAAAGTTGTAGTAATAGAAGTAGCAAGAGTAATGGAGCGATAAAGGACAAAAATGGTGGAGGAGGAGGTTACCTACGATGTTATTATGATGGTAATTAATCCTGTAATGGTGTAGTAATTGTTGTTGAGGTAGAGACAGGATATCAGACGAGGGGAGCAGAAGGTGTGGCAGTATGATGTGTGGTTGTTGTGGTGGTGCTGATAATAGTAGTTGTTAATTTTACGTTTGTTGTTATTATATAACAATGATGATTATTGTGGTTGTGGTGTTAGTATTGGCAGTAATAGTAACGATGATGATGGAAGTGTATGTAGTAGTAGTAGCATTAGTAGTAGCAGTATCATCAGCAGTTGTAGTAATAGTAGCAATAGTAGTAACAAAAGCAGCAGTAGTAGACGTAGTTGTATCAGGAGTAGCTGCAGGAGCAGCAGTAGTAGTAGTTGTTGCTATTGCAGTCCTTGTAGTCGTCGTCCTTCTGTTGTAGTTATATATGATAAGGTAATAATAATAATAATAATAATAATAATAATAATAACAATAATAATAATAATTGTTAAACACGGCTATTGATGTCACTGACCCTGCAACGTTGGCGGTAGTTTCTTACCGAAAGGAGAATCAACATCAGAAAGATTTGCAACAATGCTCCACAAATTATGATGAGAACCACTGAAAAAACCACTTGAAGTATGTGATGTACCACTATCGTGTTCCGTAATAAGGGATTCATTTCCATTTCTGCTCCTATTAAAAAAATGGAAATATTTCAAGACAAAAAGGAGAAGAAGTTATAAGTAGTTATACGATCTACGATGTCATATCATAATATTGGTCATCATCCTCATCATTGTCGTTGTCATGATCAGGGTGGAAATCACTTTGGAAACTATCTTCAATCGGCATTCCCCGTATTTTTACGCCAGGAAAGCGATTTGAATGATACCATTCCAAATAACAGACTATTTTTATATAAAGACCTTGTAAAAAAGGAACAAGGCTGTAGGTGTTGATTTTTGTTAGCGTAATTGTATTTGAAAATGACATTACGCCTCATTATTAGTGAAAATGTAGAAACAGTAGAGAAACTCACATTGTCTGTGTGACCTACTTTAACACTTTGAAAGGATACCCACTAAAGTATAGTGATTTTACGCACGTCCCTTGTTTAATAGTCTTCTGTATAGACACTTTACACAATAAACTCAATGTGCATACAATATCTTTTTCTTATTAGATAATATGACCGTCACCTCTGACCTTTGACCTTTAGACCCAAAATAAATAGGTATCTTTATTACATAAGTGCTAGTCATCTACAAAGTTTGCTTATGAAATTTACTGTGGAATAAAAGTTCTTCCGCAAATCGCATTTTTCTTTGAGGCACAATGACCTTAACCTTTGACTCCTCAAATCAATCGACCTCTTCCATATTATAAGTGCAAGTCCTTCACAAACTTTGGTCAAGGTAGGTAGTCTACAGCTTAAGCTATTATGCATAAACCATTTTCTTCTTTAGTCATACTGTAACTCGCGTGGAAAACTAACCACTCTTAAAATGATGACTAGATATGCTATATAATGACTCAATGTTGCTATTCTTTGGATGATGTCATCGATTGTGACCAACTTAAAATAATTTATATTGATATAAATTGTAGATGTCTTCGCTGTATTTACAACCCAAGCCATGTGTTAGCATATTTCAAGTGCCATTTTATATGAATGTTGTTGGGGTTATGAAAGTAACTAAGACTTGCACATCTGATGTATTCTGAAAAGTATTGCACAATAAGGATATAACTGAGTTATCATGACTGGACCCTAAATGTGACCAATGGAAACTCCTAATGGAATTCATCAGCACCATTTGACTGAAAAACCTATCGTTTAAGATTGTTGAGACGTCCTTTATTAAAGCAAATAGCCTTAACTCAAAATTCAAGAATCATTTTCTAGTGGTTAAAGCGCTGAACGTCTTGTCTGACGATCCAGGTTCCAGCATAGAACTTTTCAGAGGTGATAAGTCATCTCCCGCCCGTACAGGGCACGTAAGTGGTTTTCGGGAGGGTGTAGTTTTCTAGAAAGTAGAGAACTCACAAGCCAATGGCGTAACATCTTTATTCGCTCAGCAAAGGATCAGGTTAGCTTTTGACTATAATCGGTCCTATGTCAGATTTTAATGATATTTTCCAAATGTATCTGCTACATGGAACAGTTTTGTTTTTGACATGGGTGTTAGTCTTTACTGTCTTTTAATGCAAAATGATGATAACGTCACATACAGCGGAAAACATAAAATGACGTGCATCAAATTTCCAAATATATGAGTGACGTATTCTGTTGTGTACTACAGTGCATACATAGACGCGCAAGAAGAAGACGTTAATGATCTCTTTTCCGTTTATATTTATAAAACTGCTATGTTTCTTATAAGTTATTTTATTCCAAAAATGTATTCAATATGGCGATCATTTACGTATTCATTATAAAGCCTTCTGCATCACGGTCGACGGTTCTCAGTTGTATCGTTATGATTTTGTTTTCTTGGTGAATTTAAGCAGTTTATACCAACGATTTATTTTAGTGATGTGATGTATTTAGCTTTGCTACTATCTGGTTTTTTGTAAGGAGATTGAAGTTACTTTAATGGAAAAATAACAATAATGTTTCTTCACCCTCATAGAAAAACTGGTCATATAAAATAGTCTAATTCATCTTCATTATAATTGTCATTGTAAGTTGTCTGTATTATTGGAAATTATGGGTGAATACTAATATATATTTGCAGTTACATATTAGTGTGTGTGTGTGTGTGTGTGTGTGTGTGTGTGTGTGTGTGTGTTAGAGAGAGGGTGGAGATAAACAGTCGTTTTTAGCATGTATTTTAGTCAACTTCCTTTGTCGCTTTTGGAGTTACTGCCACTTACTGCGACTTTACTGGTAGGGCATTCGCAACGTCTCGGTCAATCCTACGGATCATACCTTGAATGTATGCCGATAACTGCCATTTGGTGCAATTCGGACCACCTCTGTTATTTACCAAACAAGGATTGACCGAGAAGTTGCTAATGCATCAAACTATTTTTTCATTCTCAGCCTCTCTGTCAATCATATGGTCAATCCAATTGTAAAAATACTGAGGTGGTCGGAATAGATTGCGGTTTCTATTTTTGGGAAGAAATTTCAGAGGAAGAAAATGTTCTATTTTCCTGCAAAGTACTTCGCTGACAAACATCCGAGGCATATTTTTTGTCTCGCTGATATAGCCGGGATGGTCTGAATGTGTGGAAGTAAATTATAGGAAGGAAGCCTGATCGCATTACATATCAATGCAATAGCATTTGTTTTCGTCAAAGCGACAAAAACATCCCCTTAACACAAACACACTCACACAAATGCACACACACACACACGCTCACTGTGGAACACCTACACAAATACACACACACACACGCACACACACACTTGCAAATTTGCTGTTTCATGAAGATAATGTTAATGCACCAATATAATTTTGCTTCTTCTCACATTCGCTGCATTTCTTAAATCCTGTACGTGACTAGCTGCTATTTCCTATTTGTGCTGTGCTTGGATGTTCGACCAAATGGGAAACAATCAAGACAACATCAAGCAAGTGTGTTTGCAGTATTATTTTTCGAATGACGTGCATTCACAGTTATTTACAAATATGCAGTTGTTGTATAAATGCACAGTGTATGTATGTAGGTAAGCAGGTATGCACATGATGAAGAATAACACTCTCCTCTTCACTATAGCTCCCCTTTTTAATTTCCTTCATCTAAATAAAAGTTTAACAATCCTCTTTTAACGCGGAAAACGGGGGGTTACAACTGTGAAAAAAGCAAACTTTCGTGGTGTATTACATTTGTAATATATCTTTCGTGGTTATATTACATTTGTAATATATCTTTCGTGGTTGTATTACATTTGTAATTTATCTTTTGTAACAACAACAAGTATTTGAAGATGACATAAACAATCAACTTTTTGACGAAACAAACAGACGGTTGTTTAGATTGGCAGACAAACACAACAATAAGTGGATATAAATAGGACAAACGGGCAGACATACGAAGAGATGAATAAACAAACGGACGGATCAGCAAAGAACGAATAGACAGGTGGGCAATTGGCGAACGGATGGCTGAAGGAACTGATGGACAAACAAACTTATGGACGAATAAATGGTCGGAAGTACGTGCCGACTGATGTGTGAACATAACAACGGACGGACCGATATACGGACAATCAGACTGTCAGATTGAGATTGAAAACGGACACAGAAAAGCATAGACGAGTGAACGGAGTTTTGGACAGATAATGATGTTGACCAATAAAAAACTGGACGGAAGCACGGAAGGAATTTGGTGAAAGACCAATTAAAACGTCTATCAGACAACAAACACTCCAATAAATTAAATAGGGCGTGACTAATTCTGCGTCCATTCGTTTGTTTCAAAATAGGGGAAACCTGATATGCCCAACAAATGAATTTTTTAAGAAGTCGGTTTATGAACACGTTATATCAGAAAAACATTTCCAATACTCTATCGATGTAATATTTCCAACTTTACCATATTTTGGTGTTGTAGTTAAATGCTAAATCTTTCTCTCCCTCGCTCTCCCCTTCTCTATCCCCCTCCCTCCGCCCTCTGCCCCCTCACGATGGCACTTTTTACTTTAAAACTGGACTGGTTTGCAGTATCGATTTATTCGTTACTGTTGTCTTTCTTTTTTCTTTTTTTTTCTCTTTTTTTTTTGTTGTTGTTGTTGTCAAAAGCTATCAATCAAGCAGAAATACGTTATCGTAATACCCATGATCATTAATAATTATTAAGTCTAATTAAATATAACATCAAAATACAAAAGAGATATGCAAATATATTTGGAGAAAAATACATCCTGAAGAATGAGCACACAAGTAGCCTACATGTACACTGTATTAGGATTTCTCCCTCTTTCTCACATATATTAAACGATGAATTCTTGTTAACATAGTACCCTTTACAAAACCTTAAATCAGTTACACAGTTAAATTATAGACACAACAGAGCACTTGTAACGATACAGAGCTCGTCTGAACTTGATTGCCAACTCGAGCCTAACAGTAAACATAACAGATTCAGTACAAATACAAATTATATAATGGTGGTGGCATAGCGGATAGAAAAGACCGCAAACCCTAATTTGTGAACGAAGTGTATGAAAGGACTCCTGAGAGACCCGCCGTAGCTATTTTGGCAAATATTTTAAACTCGTGGATCTAAATCAACAGACTGTTTGTTCAACATCTCGCTCTTTTCAACTATTTTGCTTGTAAACTGCAGTCCATAGTACGCGTCCACATTATTAATGCAACTTAATTGCTCCCTTGATAAAATAAGTTGAAAGGTAACTCGGTGTTTTTTGAAAAGATATTTGTACTGAGAAGGTATTATCCTATTTGGTGAGCTCTCATGTAAGTTTTAATTATTTTCATATGCAATGGTAAATAAATTTCTGAATAAACCCTGGCCTCCTCGGAGGTCGGAACAAATGATTGAGTATGTCCTCATTGAATGCTTATTTATTGCAAACATTTTGTAAGTGCAATATTGCAAACTATGTCTTCGTTTCCATTCACCCAGACTTACAATATATATAGTCATTTATGCAATACGAATGTTTCAGCAGTTTTTAGTTTAGACGAATCATTCTTTCTTTCTTTCAATTGCAGTTAAATAAGTATGCTGAGTTAATTTTGAACATCGAAAACTGGACAGGTACCTTTTTCAAAGTTATACAGATCAGTCATCTACTTCCATATATATATATATATATATATATATCGGTCAGCTGTAAGTCAAATACCAATGCAGATCGGAGGAAAGGTTGTGTTTCGATTCGATTCGATTCGAGTAAACGGCATAATTTAGGTTATTGTATGGTAGACACGTTTAGAGATATTTGTAAACGTTGCAGCCATAGTACTTTAAATATCACCAAGTTTTCTCTGAAATAAGAAAATGAAGTCGTGTTTACAGTTTTCATATTCACTCAAAGATTTACTTTCATATATCTCTTAAGTTTAACATAAACTTCGTAAATCTCCGCCGGGATACCGTATGAATGAAAATAGCGTAAACCCCATATTTTATTAATATTTCTTAACCTATTATCATTAAATAGTCAAATTTTCCCCCTATTTTATTTTAGAAATATTTGTTGTTTATGTGATCCTACAATTGTCTTCTGAAGAGGAATAGAGAACAATTATCTTTAATTTTAATATGGAGCGCATTTACGACCCAACATAATTCTTTCACATATGTCATGATTAGCCGTCACTACCACATGCCATAAAATCGGGGTGGGCGATGCATGCTCTCAGTGTTAAATATTGTCCAAAAAGATATATTTCTGGCTAAAAATGCGCTTGTCAGCGTTCCACTATGACTTCGTCATGTGACGTTACGACATCAACGCGTGTCTATACGTCATAGGGTACCAAGTTGAAGACTAATCGGTATTGTAGTATTTTATGATAGAGATAAGACTATGCATGAAAATGTATTTTTTAACCAGATTTTAGGGCCATTTAGAAGGTAAAAAGAGCCTGGTAATTTGGGAGTCCAAGAAAGTTAGAAATTTGAAGAAATACCCGACTAAATACCATAGGTTGTATATTTACTTCGTTTATCGTTAACATTCTGAGAAGGAAATATTATCATGCATAATGCTTCATATTTATTGTTGATTGATTTCTATTTTACATTTGTTTTCTTAAGGAAATTATCCTCTCCATACTCAGTGATACGCTCTGGTCAATCTAAACCCCTCCCCTCCCGGGACTGAGTAATAGCATGACCTAGTTTCCACACTAGAGAAAACTTCAATTGAAAGAAGACCTTGCACTATAATAAGTATAATAAGTACTTTAATTCTGTGTTTTTCAGGGGTGATATTTTGAAAGAAAAAGACCGTATATTTTTAATGAAGTTTTGAACATATTTATATCAGTGCTGACTTTGTTATATATTATGAATAATGTAACGCAATATCACATCAAGGAAGAAATCAGTCTCAACAGGATGTGTAAAGACATATCCTACGGCTTCCTCAAACATTACATTTTAGGTGGGTGCTAGATCCTATCCTATCCAAAGGACAATTGCCCCAAAAGAGAGCCGACGTATATAACAGAAAGGTTGTTTGTGGAAGATATGTAACATAAGTTAGTTACGAACGTCATGAATCGGTTGTGTTTACCTTGGAGTCGATATTGTTTAACTTATTATTATGAAGAATACAGGTCACTTGTATCACTCGGAACTGGCTTGAGTGAGTGGGGTAGGATCTACCTATGTAACCACAAATAGGTTGCAAAACAATTTTATGAAAGGTTAGTAAAGGTAAAATCTAGCGAACATGAAAAATTTGAATCAAAATGGGCACATATTTTTGATGATATTACTACAGAGATCTCTTACCGTATAAAAGTACGATTGAAAACAATAAACTTTCAGACCAAATTTTTGCACAGAATTTTGCCAAGAAAAATTATTTGCAACAGATGTCAAAGGTGGCTCTAAGTCTGTTCTGGTTTTGTCAAAAGTAACAATATTCTTTTGATCACATGCATTGACATTGTAACCAAGTGAACTGTTGATGGAAAAAAAAATGGAAAATATTATAATAGCTAAAGTGGATCTAGCACTTACTTAAACGCATAAAAATATGTGCCTCTGTTTTGAAGCAGATATGAACAAACGTTTAAAGACGTACTTACTGCAACAAGTTTATTTCTTCAAAAGATAGATATTAAGTTTGATTTCTTTTAGAATGATGTGGATAAAATACGAAAATGTGAAAATTATAGGACAGTTACGAATTAGAAACTTCAAGCCTGCGTGAAATAATAGGTTTATTTTCTGTCTTTACAGATTGGCCTTTAGCGGAACGGCTTCAAACTTTATCTGTTCCTCTTTTTCTTTTTCTGTTGTTCCTTCGTTTTGATTATTTTATATTCTTTGCATGAACTAATACAAATATATTGAAATAGTAGTCATTATTACATTACGATAATTTGTTACATTAAACGTTGCAACATCTTTCCTTTTCTGTGTGCAAAATTCATCATACTTACGAGGGAGGTTATTCTGGACACTCATGTTGGTATATATTGTACTACAGCTGCTCCAATAAACAAATTAGAATCGTGGATCTGTAAAAATACAGAAATATGCCTATTACTCCGAAAGATCAATGAATGCTGTTTTAAAAATGTCCAACATGGCTGAAAGCGAGCAAATCTAATCGCTAATGGATCCCTACTGGGTTTCAATTTGTTCCAAATGCGAGGGAAAGCCATTGAGTCTCTAGGTGGATATATCAGATGCATGATCTATGCAATTACATGTATTTTTAAAGAGCGTCTTCAGACTTATGTTTAATGATTATAAAATATTTTGTTTAATCAAGTTTCTACTCGGGCTAAAATGTCTCAGTTTAGATAAATCCCTTTTGCATGGATAATAATTGATAGCAATGTAATTTAAAGGCTTTTCTATAAATACAATCCTCTTTCTATGTCAAATTTTGAAAAAAGTAGCGCAGTTAAACACTGAATTTAAAAATATTGGAGTTTGCGTCATAGTTCGTCGATTTCAGAAAGTTTATCCCCTTACGCCAGATATTTTATGCAAAACAAAAGATCGTGGAACGAATCAAGACTATTTAAAATAATTAGGAATTTTAAACAATCCTCTACTGTTTGAACTTTAATAGGTGACACAGTTGATATCATGATACATTACCATTGAAAACTAGCCAGTCACTGTCAAGTGGCTTTATCTTGAACGTCACTTTCCATTCTGCGTTTAGAATTACTCTCAGTGAACTTCTTTATAATTCAATATGCCAACAAATATGGCTGGAAGCCGATATGGAAATTACAATATTCTCATTCTATTCCAGCAACCAATCAGATGCGACTTTCGCTCTTTCGCTCATTTGAAAGTTTCGGTTGCTTTGGTCATGTGTACTCGAATCCAGCGTCCTTGGATGTGTCATGTCACGTGCGCATAAGAAGCAAGCATCTATACATAACAGGTAAACACATTTCAAACTACTCGTTATAGTAGATTTCTCGTTGTGTTCATTTAACGCGCGATTAAATAAAAATAGAAGAAAATATGGCGGATAATATTTGTCGAGTCGAGTCACATGACCAAAGCAACCGAAACTTTCAAATGACCGAATGTGCGAAAGTCACATATGATTGGTTGCTGGATCTAATGGAACAGCCGGATGTAGAAGGTGTGGTCGTGTTATACTACGTGGGTTCACAAGTTGTCAAACATAGGATTTGATCTGAAATATTCTGTATATATCGTCGAAAGGCTCCTTCAACCGATTGTAACTCAGGAGCCTCAAGAAATGCAAGCAAGTGTCTAAATTATACACTAATGTGTTGCGGATAGATTTGTCTGCGTCAGTTGCATGATGTTGGGAAGAGATGCGATCAGACCCAAAGCATCCATCAGTACAGGTTTGGGGGATGTTTTATCGGAACAGGTGACAGCATATGGTTTCTTGCTTGATATCGGTAATATGTGTGCAGTGTTATTTTTCATCCACTAAATATATTTTCAGATATTATTCAATCAACTTTTGCAAAACATTGTATTACCTTAGCCTCGGTTATGTATTACAGATCAAACCTGCTCTGCTTCGTTTAAATAAGATACTTATAAAACCTATAATGAACAAAACAAGAACACGAAACATCATCGTCAAAAAAGAATTCACTGAGAGGTCATTGGGCACCAGCAAGTGCTACTGGGTAAAGTATACTGCCCCGTTGTTCAGGGTTATTTTGTGTGCTTGTGGTCGAAAAGCGCCATATAAACATCATGTAGCTATTCTGTGAATGGCCATGTAAGTGCGATCGTTTCGGATTTAGCGTGGTATCAACTGCATGTGTCAAACGTAAAATATAAAGAGATATATGCAACCCTTGCCACACAGCTGTTGAGCATGGTACGTTTCAGAGCGTGATGCATTCTCATAGCCCACGACTGTTTACAATAACTGACATATGCTTAATTTTTTGATGACTTAAGAATCTTGTGTATGTTTATATAAGCTGTTACTATTAAACAACCACTATATTGGAAAATACTATCTGCTTTTTAATGCTATTTTGACTGACTGAGCATGGGGACAACACAGGCTATTCTTGCAATAGCGAGGATCTCTTAACACAGCCTACCTGTTTTAGCTAGTTTCTAAAATAAACATGATCATATGAGCGCGCAGTCGCTGTTGTACGGACGGAATGTTTTGTCTCGACAAATTAGACACGTGGAACCGCGAAAATACGGAAATATGCCTATTACTCTGAAAGATTAATTAATCCTAATTTAACGATTTCAAACATAGCTGAAACGATCCAGTATAATCGCGAATGCATTCCCACTGCTTTGTTAGTTTACAAAAGGTATGAAGGACAGTCATTAAGCCTCTAGGTAGACATTAAATGTATTTTCAAAAATAATTTTTAGATCCATGTTTAATAATTATAAAAAGTTTTGCTTACTGACACATGGATGAAGCCGGGTTGGGACTGGATTAGTGAAGACACCGAAAGCAACTGCGTTAATAAGATGTTTATTTATAAACGCAATTTTATAATGAACAAATCTGACACCATTATAACAAAAAGATAAGGAAAATTATAAAGTTCCTAACATGGAACTATCAACAACAAGTAACTCAACGAGAAAAATCAAAGATGGATCTAACAAATGGAATTTTAAACAAACGTGAATAGCATCCTATCACCAATCGACAAATAAGAGTATATGATTTACACCCCAATATAAACAAGGTCTTATTAAGTACCAAGGGTGACCAAAGCATGTGATTTATGCACTTATCAATAGAATACTCATTTATCCATCAATCTGTTAACTCGT
Organism: Margaritifera margaritifera; assembly: GCA_029931535.1. Classification (NCBI taxonomy): domain Eukaryota; kingdom Metazoa; phylum Mollusca; class Bivalvia; order Unionida; family Margaritiferidae; genus Margaritifera; species Margaritifera margaritifera. The sequence continues at coordinate 5,060,411 of JAQPZY010001658.1, read as the reverse complement.
CAATTTATCAATTTAACAAGCGATGTTGGAATATGAATTTATGAATCCGTCGTTCATATAACGATATTGAAATGGGGATGTATGAAATTATGAATATGTCGTTCATATAACGATATTGAAATGGGGATGTATGAAATTATGAATCTATCACACATATAGCGATATTGAAATGGGAATGAATGTAATTTTGCACAGATAGCAATATTGAGATAACAATCAAATGGAACACGCAATAAATATAACTATCGTGGCGTCCGTTTGACTACCAAGATGTATCTACGGTTCCACCCGCTCTAGTCCATGGTCAAGGAGCCACCACGCATGGTCCACCCCTCCCAGTCTGTTGAAGGGTCCCTCGAGAGCCTTCACATTAACACAGACCCGTTGATCGAGAAGCCTTGGTCCCTCGCATCGAGAAAACCAGTACACTCTTCCGAAACAACGTCACCAGACACAGCGTACACGTCACACGAAACCACACAGAGTTCTGTGACTTCACACACCACCAAACCATACATATGGAACAGCTCTACAGCTGAAGTTTTGCTCCCGTAAAGAGGTAAGCTTTCTGACAAGACTCATCGTAGTGTAATTTGTTTATAGAGAATTCGCTCTATATGTACTCTAGCTGTGACAGATATGCGCAGCAGCTAGGTACGTGAGTTTTCACTGCAGGCAATTTGCACGTGCAGCATGGGGTGAATCGCGCTCAGTATTTCAAAATAACTAGAGCCGAAAAAATAAACAACCCCCCGAGTAACGCTCTAGTCGGAAACGAAACCCGAATACATTTTTGATCACATATACATATTGATATAAACCATACAATTCCGTGACACTTACAAGTTTCTTCTCGAATTAAAATGTCTTAGTTGAGATAACTCGCATTTTCATAAATAATTATTTACTGAAATGTACTTTGCAGTTTTTATCTAAATATGTTTTATTTAAGTAAAATCCCCTTTCTTTGTTAGACTTTGGAGAAAGTAAGACACAAAGTTTAAACATCTTGGAGTTTGCGAAGTGTTTCGTGTTTTTAAGCAAGTTTATCACCTTTACCGAGAAGCTTGAGATTGACTGCTGGAGAAATGAGAATTTTCCCCTGAAAGTGTCGTGTAGCAGGTGATAGGAGAAGGACCCCTGTAGGTCGATGGCATGGTGCAGACCCACATCATTCGTCCATCCCGACCATATAAATGTAATAAGATTCCACCACAAAATCGTTGTCGTCAAGGGGAATGTCGGGTTCACACTTTGACATAGACTGCCGTGAAAATAAGAGTTTTGCACGAGAAGTGACTTACAACGACTTGTTTCCTAAAGACCCTCCCCCTCCCGAGCGTGCGTATAGTGTAGACCCGATTCAATCCTCCAACCAGATCCCCCAGTGGCTGTCCCTTCCTCTTTGCCTATAGAAGATGTTTACCTGGACGTTTTACTCCTGAAGTGGCCTAAGAATTTTAGTTCCAGACGAGGCACCTTAACCAAAGTTTTACCAATTAATCAATAGTCTCCAGAGTCACCCCTGCCCATCTAGTGCGTACAATGAGGACTATTAAAAAGGGGAGAACGTATAAATGGATGTTAATGGTACATTTGTTCTGAAATAATATCACGGTAATATTTTATTACTCTTTTGTGTGTCAAAATTGTAAACTGCAGGTACAATAACAGTATGTTATGTTCGGTTTTTATTCTCCACCTCTACATTGGTAGGGGCATATTTGCGTAATTTATTCGGAGTGACTAGGAAGAGGCCCAATAAAGCTAGGGATGAGGATGTATTTCAACGAAAAAATCCAAGATTTTTGGGGTCTATTAGGAAAGTTTCATTTCAGCTTGGTCAATACTTAGATGTTTTTCATATTCTTTCCAGAAGTAAGGAAAGTAGTATAGCTGCCAATCGACAATAATATCATCTAGTATCTAAATTCTGCCATTCCATTTCTTCAAATTCCTGTTTTGTCCCTTTAGGTGCCCCTTATAACTCAAGTGATTTATTCTGTTAGAACTCTTTCAATATTGCAGACAATTCGTGTATTGTTTCCCGTTCACATTATATACAATTCGTTTCATAGAGAAAATCTGTTTTGGACTGTAGTACATTCTCACACACAGGTGTGTCTTCGCTATATCATTCTGTCTTGAAATATATATCACAAGCTTCCAAATTCCTGACATTATTCCTTCGCGTAACTTTGTTTGTACATCAATTTCAACATATTCCCAAATAACTGATCCCATTCCTGCTGTAATTGCCTTTTATCTAGTAAAATTAGTTCTTTCTGTAAACATACCTACTGCAGTAACGTTCCTCACTGTTGTTAAGGTTCCTACCAACAATAACTAAAACATGTATATTAAAACACAATCAGAGAGGGTGAATGAACCTAATGACCTTAATTTGTATTCCATAGACTGAGCTTCACATTTAACAGTTCTTGTTGAAATATCAAACCGCAGTAGATATGTTTTTCACACTAACAGATGTAACAAAGTTTTGCCGTATTTACCTGTTGTAGGGAGAAGTGTAATTTCAGCCTAACCCGTCTCAATCATATTGATGCTGATGCTGTGTTTCAGCGCAATGGGGTTCGATAACGTCAGTGAGGTTGTTCTCTCACATGCTCATATTAGTAATGGCGACGGCCTCAGTCGGCCAAAAAGGGCTGTTATGCCTTCAAACCAGTCAGAAGAGGTGCTTCCTTCTCTGGTTTAGTAGTAACAATTGATATTGCCGTGTTATTCGTCATGTACATGCTTCCGAATAAAATTCGTTTGAAACGGTCAAGGCCATACGCTCACACGTCAAGGGTAGCCTCAGCAATACACGTCCAGTACACGGTTGCACTCAACCGCACCGAAATGGTTCTACGATTACCTCTGCTAAATCACTGGACCATTTCATTTTCACGGTATCTTCACTTTATTGCTCTCAGGTTAGTTTAATGCAATTTCTATCTCATACGCGCGCATGTCGAAGTTTGATTGCAAGCGATGGGGACTAACTTCAAGGGAACTACTAGGACAGAACTAAAATTCTTACTTCCTTTACTTTTGATTAATATCTAAATTCTGACGCCACTCTCCTTATAAATATTTTTTTTTATCTCACTGTGTGCTCGTATTTCATTTGATTGCTTTCCTGGATGCAATAGGAACACACACCCCATACCGGCTTACTTGTAATATCAATAGGAATGAGAATTCTTTTTCCCACAATGCTTAGCATTACAACAATAACGATATTAACCCTTAAATATGTTCGCTGATGTTATAATAAAATAAAAAACAAACAAAAAAGGGTAAAATTACATAACAAGAAACAAAATCAACAAATGCATAATAATAATAATAATTGTAATAAGCTGTTTCAATCTTCTGACAGGTCCATCCGTTAAAACTATATTAAGTAATGTACTTATTGTATATCATGCAGTGTGTACTATTTTTGTATTTTTATACTTTCCAGTTGTCTTGTGTCTTCTATATAAATTTGTTTTTCTTTTATCGAGCCTCGAGGACTCAGCTCAAATGACCCGGAGGGTATTGTTATGGTTGAAATTTCAATGAATTTTTATAAAGACCAATGTTTGTTTTTATAATTCAAATTTGTACAATTTTTATAAAATAGAATTTGGAGTACTTGAGTCCTATAATACTTTACATTACAAAAGTATACCACACTAACGTCTCCAATATTTTACGGTAAGGAGTAACATCAGAATTAACTAATAGTACACAGGTAAAAGATCATACAGGCAAGATTTTGATTATGCTAGCAAATTCCTTCACATATACTTAGGTTAAAAGATTTATGTGTATCTTAGCTGGGTCAGCAACTCTGATGTAAAATGGCGTGAGCTTTAACCAACCTGCGACCATTTTTAGAAAAGGGAATACGTTATGCAGAGATCTCGTAAATTCTCGAGGCTCCATAGCACGAAGATGAATCTGTCTCATCCTAACCCCTGGCATTTTGTGGAGCAAGTTACGCATTTCTTAACCAAGAACTTTATATAAATGACCGTCCAAAGCCCGATAACAGTTGCTACGCCTCTACATCTTAGAGTTCTGACTTCCTTTGCAGTTCGAACCCGGTACCCCTCTCGCAACCCAGCGATGTAACCATTAAACATCGCGAGGAGTGATACCTCCGCAAAGGGAGGTCGGAAAGAAGTCTTTATATATTTCTATCTATCTAAGAGCGATACACATCACAATGGGGACACAAGGAAAAGGGAACCACCATAATAAGTGTTGCTGGACAATATTCGTTCATAATAAGTGCTGATGAATATTCTTTCATAATACTATACAGATATACTAAACAAAGCATGTTGTGTATTCCGCTGGGCTTCTGTCCCGAACCAGTGGGATTTTGCATTCATGAAACAACAGCCTTTCGCATAATGCTTTTGTATTAGAGATAACAATAGCCTGTCACACTTTGGGCGACGGTTTTTGTGATCATATCAGAGTTACAATTACTGAAATTGACGTGTATCGAGCAAAATTATAATCTCTTGAAAATTGGTTGCATGTCAATGCACCCAGATGCCTGAAGTTGTATTATCATTCACAAAGATTAATATATGCATTTCTACATTAGCCATGACCCGATTCAAGTCTGATAATGGACTAGCCTCCTTGAGGATGTGTACCTGTCGATGAATGTATTCTGCTAGGCACTGTTGGTCCCCGTTCAATATCCCCCTACTTTACATTGTTTATTTATGCATGTGGAAAGTCAGATAACGCGCTCTCCTTGGAGTGCAGAATGGAGAGAGAGAGAGAGAGAAGAGAAACAGGAGGAAGATGGGGGGCGTAATCAGGTCTATTTTCGATTTATAATCAACAACAACGACAACAACAACAATTAACGGTTTTGCATTACTAATTCATAGATCTTCCCTTTATTATTGTACTCGCTGATGAATGAAATCAATATTATGAATAACTTTATCTTTCATGTTTGCTATGAATACTTACCTCTGAGCAAGATGTGTATAAATGATTAGTGATAGTCCTCTTTCCCAGTGCAACTGTATATATTAATCTAAATCAACGATAAGACAACTGAAGGCATCGGGTGCATTAGCATGCAACCAATTTTCAAGTGATCATAAGTGTGCTCGATACGCGTCATTTTAAGTAATTCTAACTTGGACATGATAGTAAAAACTATCATACAAAGTATGCAACCTTGTTGTTTTAGTATCAAATGTCTGTATGACAAAAATAACCTCATGTCTAGCCTGTACAAAAGCGAGAAAATCAATTGAGTTATACGAGGCATCGAGAGGGACAAAACAGGAATCTGAAGTAATGGAATGGCAGAATTTAGATACTAGATGACACCATTGTCGATGGACAGGTATACAACTTTCCTTATTTCTAGAAAAAAAAAGTAAAAGATCTAAATATCGACCAAGCTGACATGAAAATTCTTAAAAAGACCCGAAAATAGCTTGGATTTTTGTCTTGTTGCAATACACCCTAATCCCTAGCTATATTGGGCCTCTTCCTGGTCACTCCGGGTAAATTGCTCACTACCGATTTACATAGCTTTAGCGCAAGTAGAAGAAATATCTACTGGCTAAATAAGGTGACACAGGTATGTGTTTTCTCTTTCTTTCATTTCCTTAAGCGCCGAATTTTGTGTATGTATGTGATATTATTTACGGAAATTAGAGTTATAAAGGCGTGTAAACTGGTCCACTGAGAGTAATTCTAAACGCAGAATGACGTTCAAGATAAAGCCACTTGATAGGGGCATGACTAGTTTATAAAAGGCAATGTGTCGTGATGTCAACCGTGTCACCGATTACAATTTCAAACAGTAGACGATTGTTTTAATTCCTAACTAAATTCAAATAGTCTTGCTTTATCTCATCATCTTATGTTTTGCATAACATATCTGGCCTAAAGTGATAAACTTCCTGAAATCGACAAAATATGACGCAGAATCCAAGATTTTTAAATTCAGCGTTCAACTACATTACTTCCTGCAAACTTTGGCATAGAAAGGTGACTGTATTTAGATAAAATCATTTAAATTACATTGCTACAAATGAGTATCCATGCAAAAATGATCTGAACTGAGACATTTTATTCCGAGTAGAAACTCGTATAAACAAAATGTTTTATAATCATTAAACATGGGTCTGAAGACGCTTTTTTGAAAATACGTGTAATTTCGTGGATCATTTATCTAATATGTCTACTTAGAGACTCAATGGCTGTCCTTCGTATATTGTACAAACTGACACACCAGTGGGGATCCATTAGCAATTAGACTGGATCGCTTTCAGCCATGTCGTAAATTTTTAAAATAGCATTAATTAATATTTCAGACTAATAAGTATATTTATGTATTTTTACAGATCCGCATTTCTAATTTGTTCATTGGAACATCCGTATTAAAATATACACCAATATGAGTGTCCAGAATGGCCGCCTTCGTAAGCATGATAAATTTTGCAGAAAATGAAGGATGTTGCAACGTATAGAGTAGGAAATTATCGTAATGTAATAATGACGAACTTGGGCGTTTAAGATCCTATGTTTACAATTTTGAATCTAGCATTAGGTGATTTATTTCAGTCTATTTGTATTAGTCCATGCAAGGAATACAAAAACAAATTCAAAAAGAAGGAAGAAGAAAAGAAATAAAAAGGAAGAGAGAAAGAATGACCACCATTATTTTAAGGATAAACTGTGAAGATAGAAAATAAACCCATTGTTCCATGTAGGTTTGAAGTTTATAATTCGTAAGTCTCATACGTTTTACACTTTCGTGTTTTATCCAAAAATATCGGAAAGGATCAAAGTTAATAGCTATCTTTGGAGGAAAAAAAATTGCCTGCAGTACGTACATGGTTCAAATTTTGGTTCATATCTGCTTCAAAACTGATGCACAAATTTTAATGAGTTGAAGTAAGTGCTGGATCCAATTTAGCTCTTTTAAAATTTTCTATATTTTGTTCCAGCAGCTGTTCCCTTGATTACAATGCCAAAAACGCGCGTTCGCAAGAAACTTGTTACTTTTGACAAAACTAGAACCCTTGACAATTTAAGTCAGTTTTTTTTTTTTTTTTTTTTTAACTCTGAGCAAAAATTGTTCTGATAGCAATTGTTAATTTGTTTTCTACCGTACTTTCCAACCGTAAGAGATATCTGTAGAAACATCATAAAAAATATGCGCCCATTTTTATTCAAATTTTGTTCGCTAGGTTTGACCTATTCTAACCTTACATAAAAATGCTTTGTAATCATTTTATGGTTACATAGGTGCAGACTAGATCATATCGCCGTCACTCAACCCAATTCTTCATGATATAGACGACATGTACTCTTAAAAATACCAACTCCACGGTAAACACAACCAATTAATGACGTTCGTAACTAACTTCTGTAGCTTTTTATATACGTCAGCTCTTAATTTGGGCACATGTCCCTCGGATATAATCTAGTACCCGCCTAAGATGTAATGTTTGAGAAAACCGGTGTATATGCCTGTACACATCTTTCTGTTGTGACTGAGTTCTCCGTTGATGTGGTATTGCGTAACATAATCCATAATATCTTACAAAGTCTGCATTGATAAGAAAATGTTTTTAAAAATTCATGAAAGACATACATTCTTTTTCTTTCAAAATATCACCCCACCCCGACCCCCACCGACCCCCCACCCCCGCGAAAACAATACCAGACTTATAGTACTTATGATACTAAATAGTATCATTACGTGGGAATTGTTACGTAATATTTTAGTGTGAACATTGTTACAAAATTCAGGTAATTGCATTCAGACCGTATTTTGATAATATTCTTATTAAGTGCAGGTTTTTGTTTCAGAGAGCAAGTTTGAAAAATTATGTGTTACCAAAACTTATTTTCAATAAAGTGAATCATTCAAATTTGTTCGAAATAAGTCAACGTAGAATTCAAAAGTATGCTCGACGGTTGTAGATAAAAACGGGTGGTATGAGCAAATTGAACTAATTAACTCAGTATAAAAAATATCTATACCAGAGATGTCAGGATGACTCAGCACAACTAATAAAAGCATTTCTACAGATAATACAAATAAAAATGGAGATAATGGACAGCATTTAAGTAATGCTTGTAGGATTGGGTATTTTTTATTTTATTTTATCTCTGCCATTATGCAGGTAATAAGAGCTATCGTCAGTATATACATTTCTATAAATCATTTTCAGATAAAAAATATGACAGTACTTTTTTCAGATAAAAAATATGACAGTACTTTTTTCAGATAAAAAATATGACAGTACTTTTTTCAGATAAAAAATATGACAGTACTTTTTTCAGATAAAAAATATGACAGTACTTTTTTCAGATAAAAAATATGACAGTACTTTTTTCAGATAAAAAATATGACAGTACTTTTTTCAGATAAAAAATATGACAGTACTTTTTTCAGATAAAAAATATGACAGTACTTTTTTCAGATAAAAAATATGACAGTACTTTTTTCAGATAAAAAATATGACAGTACTTTTTTCAGATACATATGATGAAGACAGTCAAAAGCTTTCTCAAAATCAACAGAATAAAATATCCCTTGATAAATTTTCATTGTCGAAATAATCAATAGCATGTAATATAGATAGTATGCCTTCACCTATATATCAACATTCGAAGAACAAAGTTTGATTTTCATTTTTTTAATTTTTAGTCACAATTTAATGGTGAATAAAATCTCCATTGTGCTTAAAGTAAGTCTTTTGTTTTTTTCCTTTTTGGGAACACGAGATACTTACGCCCAAACATTGGGTCAACGACATTTTCCTGACTTCCAAATTTTCTTGTAAATAATCTAAATATTAGTAAAACAGTTGAAACATCAAGCCAGAAAACTGTATAAAATGTTATAGGGAATCCACGTAATCCAGGCTCTTTATTATAATTCATAATTTTTAATGGATTAAAATTCTTTGACTTTAATATACTCCTTACATTTTGCTTTTCCGTGATATTTATTTTCAGCAGCAACTTTAGTATCAACAGGAAAAAAGTAGTGCCTATCTCGTCTTGACAAAATTATCAAAAGAGTTTCGTTTTTCATAATGATATTTTCATAATCTAATGTGCTATTCAAGCCTGTATTGTTTTATGTTTTGCTTTTATACCATTTTCAGTAATACATCTGTTAACTAATTCAGCTTTTATTATTTCTGGTCCATATTCATAGGTATTTTGATTTAAAGGAAATTCTATAGCTACTATAGCTTTGTTCATACTTGACTTAGGTTTCAATAAATAATTCTTTTTTTTGGCTGAACATTTTATTGTTGATACTCAGACATTAAGTTTAATCATCTCTCTAAATCTGATATACGACAAGATATTTTGTTTGTGAATCTTCAGTCGTTGTAAATTTTACTTATTTATTTTTTATTAAATTTTCATTATTTAATCTTAGTCTGATGAATGATAGGAACTTCTTTTCCAATATCATGGCCTTCTGGGTACCGGATGTAATTCTAAATTCAATAAAATCAATGAATGGGCATTGGATATTCCACTTCATACATCACAATCAACAACATAAGCATTTAAGTATATATTCCTGATACTTTCCTAAAATAATATAATCGACACACATTTCAGGATTAAATTGTGCCATGTAAAAACTCCTCGTTTTTGTGTAACAGATAAAAAATTATTTTCATATGTATAATTAAGAGCTCATAGTAAAAAATGTCCAAGGTCTATCCAAATTATTTTAATAAAATTCTGCAGTAAAACCATCTGAGCCAGGTGATTTTTCGTTTTTCAAATTTATTAATGCAGAGAGACATTCATGTAATAATAATGAACCTTCCAGTACATTGGCATCTTCGGTAGATAATGGGTTGGACGAGTCAAAAAATGTACTTCTATTATTAGTTTCAATTGTCGGATTTCTAGATGAGTAATGATCCTCATAGAAAAACTTCTGTTCTTGGAGGATTGTTCTTAACTCAGTAATTTCTGATCCATTTTGTAAAATTATTTTTGGTATCAATTTCTTCGTAAAATGTCTCATTTCCAAAATTTTTACAAAAATCTTGTACTTTTTTCACCTTCAACATTCCACTTTGATTGTGCCCTAAGTATAATTCCTTTGACTTTTTCCTCTCTGATTCTGTTACGTCTTGTTTCTATAATATCTATTTCATCATGTTTATCAACAAAATACTCACTGTTGTAGAGGCTTTGAAACTGTTCCTCTATCTCTCTTTCTTGCTTATTCCTCTACTTTTACTTGAATGATGAATACGGTATTGTTTTTTCCCTTATCATTATTTTAAACGTTTCCCAAAATGGCTGATCATTGATGGCAAAATGAATTTTACCCCAATTCTCCTGTTTATCTGATGTGTATAGTTCTATAGCTTCAGATATACAAACTTTTACAGAATTTACATAATCAGTATCATTAAAAGACTATTGTTGAATTTCCATGACACCCTTCATCTAGTCTGTTCATTAAATTTAAAGGACAATGACACTGGACAGTTGTCTGACTTGTATCGATATTATATATTAGAGTTTTGTAGGCATGTTTGAAGATCAGAAGGCACAAAAAAGGCCTGGTTTATTCGCACGGCCGCTGTGTACCTTTACTGGAAAAGACTATTCACACGACCTCCGTGTGAATCATCTGAAAAGACTATTCGCACGGTCGCCGTGTATATAATTCACGTATAATTTACGTAAAGCTATTCGAGAGGGTGCCGCATACCTGATCTGCGAAATGTACTCATTTTTGCAACTGATTACCTTTAATTCCAGATTTGCAAGTCATTGTTGTTAAAACTTGTACAATGCTATACTCCTTCACCTCCTGTAGAAATAGACATTTGGGAATAAATATTGAGTGAATCTCGTGGGTGAAAAACTCTAGTATTGTCACCCAATCGATAAACCTTTTCCGTTATTCACGCAGAACAAACAAATTTTCTTTTTTTTATGCTCAGACGAGTTGGCTAGCTAAGGTGTATTAAGAGTTTGAAAGGAGCAGATTTCAGGTAATGTTTGCTTTTTACCGTGTATGTTCTGGAGTGTTTTGTGTACATTGATATTGTCAGAATAAAGACCTCAGCAATTTAGGCTCCCAATTTTAAAATTACTCCTACAACAGAATAATAAAGCATAGACTGTCAACCTGATCAAGCAGGACATTTAGTTTTGTATAAAACCTCTTTACTGATTCTAGATCATATTTGTTTTCTTCTCCAAAATCCAAGCACACCTCACCCTTTGAACCATCCATGAAAGGCTTCCTGTGCATGGTTTCTATAACACAAAAATGCAGAGCAAAGTTCTGGTGATGTTTGTTTTTTTGTTGGAAAACAAAAAGACAACTAGGGGAGGGAGACGTCTAAGTTTATATATCTAAAAGGAAAAACTTTCCCGATATCGCAATGAATTGTACACTTGTGTATCTCAAGCATGTTACGGTCGCGATAAAGAAAAAAAAGGACAGTAATCATTTAGAGAATTTTGGCATACTGTTGAAATTTTGACAAATATACATTTCACATGTGAAGCTTACCTTTATTGTTTTACAACTTTGCATCTTTAAGATCCCTTCATTTACGAACTCAAGAGAAAAAAGTAAACCAACTAATAAGGTACATTTATTTCAGCATCATCGTTTGCCTCCTCGATATATAGACGTTTTTGAAAAATTCAGTAATTATGTAATGTCTGAATTTCAAGGATAAAGTAAGAGAGAAAGCGTCAAGAGAACTAATTCTTACAAAAATCAACAAAACTTGTTGCGGTCGAGCGGACAAGTTATTCCGCGAGAGAGAGAGAGAATGTGCGGCTAGAAGCATCAAGGAAATGAGGTGCTTATTAATTAAATAGGAAATACATCAATATATCAATATTATGAAATACAATTTGCTATAATATACACTGTACAAGTCAAAATACTAAATTAGGAAACATTTTTACATTTATTCATGTTTTCACACTAAGCTCTCATTGGACAGTTTTTTTCGGTGAATTTTTCATCGGACTAAGACAGATTGCAGAAAAATGAGAATATGTTCTACATTAAAGATACAAATAAAAACTAACCAGTGATTTTTGTGGAACAAGTGCTTGTCAAAGTTTAATTAAGGTATTCGGTTAATTCCTTGTACAACTGAGAGCTTTTATGCTGAACCAACACTACCCCAACCCCTCTTTTTAGCGTTCATTTTTGACAGTAAAGACCTATTTTTAATATTATCCTGTGACAAGGCGGCTCAAACAATCAGTATGGGCCTCAAGCATGTTTAAAGTTCACTGGTAATATAACAAATTGACATGCTTCTAATCACCCCTTAACCATCTCGATTTTGATATATTTACCGCTGTAGATGACATATATCAATACGTAAACCAAGTCGGCTGTTCATTTGCAGCCCAAGTTATGCATTTTATCTCCAATGCTAGCCTTACTGCGACAGGCAGTCACCAAACAAGCCAACCCATTTTCAACCCTAACTCAAAGAAAATATAAACCAAAATTGCAGATTTAGTTTCTGTGTGAATTTATAAACACAAGGCTCATGATTTTAAGGCTCATGCCTCTACCTTAAAAATTAGGGGGGGGGGCAAAATACGAAACTATACAGTTAGACCTAAGACCAAAAAATGTGCCACTTTCTTGTAGACCATTTCATATTTTTTCCTTTCGTCCTCAGACATGAATAATCTCTCCTGGAGAAGTTTTCTCCTGCGTCCTGCGACAACCGGGGGCAAATCTGGGACAGCGCTATACCCGCTATAACCGGATCCCTTTCGAAGTTTTGTCGCATTCCTTAGAACCAGATCGCGGTCTGACAGCCTCTAGAATCTGACGATGATAGTGGCTCTATCTCTGTCATACGACTTCAACCTGTGTATGGCTTGATAGAGGAAAGTGGCTATATTTCCTTGGGAATTTTTAATTTTTGCTCGAAGAACTCATTCACTTTAGTTTCTGTTATCTCTACATCTTCTTGATCTGGACCTGGTATTCCCCGCACCAATAAATTCCACTTCCTTCCCCATTGATCTAACTTCAGCCTTTCTTTTGTCTCATCCTGAATTTTGGTCTCAAGATCTGGAATAAAGCTTTCATGGAGGGTTTCAAAACTGTCATAACAGAACTCTTTGCTTGATTCAATCTGATATACACGGGTTGCCAGGGAGTTGACTTGAGATCTGATGCCACTGATATTAGCTAATAAACAATTTTATAGCTGCAAGAAGCGCTTTCCAAAATCTGCGAAATTTTCACACTTGAAGGCAGCTTCGCCTACTCCGATGGCTTGTGGTACACTCGAGGTATCAATTGTTTTGTTCATTGTCACAAATCAGATGGCAGGTTGTTAAACGCTCAGTTACTGGTTGTAAACAACTGAATGGCGCTATTGATAAAGTCAGTTCGTGCACTGCATGTACAGCCCGGGAAAATAAATTGATGATAGAAGAACTATCTCAGAGTTAAATTTTTCAGTATTTTCTGATTATTCTAGTTTCCGTTGTATGTGTGCTCCTTATTCTCCCCAAAAATAAAAAAGATTGTAGGAAAACACAGTCAGGCCTGGGAAAACAGTAGAGAGCGCTCACCACATACGTCTCGTTGATCACGTCACCATACCGGAACTTTAAATTATTTCGTCACAAAATTAAAGCGGTTTTATTTGGCCTGTAAATATTTAGCAAAATTAAAGTTTACTGTCAAAACTCTTCCTTCATCCCTTATCTTCTTTGTAAATCTTGTTAACATTAAAATCAAAATTATTTTAAAAGATAATACAAACACTAGTAAAGTTGTTTTTTGTGTGTCTATTATATTTTCTTAATTTCAACCGAATTTTTTTTTCTCTTGTAGAAAATCAATGTTACACTTTTGTTTCCCTAACAAAAGGACTATTTTTCTACATTTATCGAATCTCTCATACCTCGAACATTTAATGATCCAATATTCAATGTAATTTGGACAATGTGAACAGTTTTGATATTACTGCTCCCATACATATACACAAGAAAAAAGGGAATATAAACGGTAGAGTCTACATTTACGGAGCATAAATCACCGGCGAATACTACGCAGTTTGTAGAAAGCAAATAATTTGTACAAATAAGTATAGCTTCAGGAAGAGAGAAAGTAAATTAATGTTGAGTGAAATATTGCTTGACATACCCCATATAAAATATTCAAGGTGAGGTAAAAATGAATTGTAGGTCAAAATTGTCCAGTGCGAAAGAAACAGAACTAGGAGTAGGAACTAAGTCTGCTATTAATCACGGCTATAAATAGTTTCCCCCTGCATGGAGTATGTTAAAGTGATTCCACAGTCGAGAACGTTTTTTCGTAATGGTGAGGTGGGGTGTTATAGTCATTTGTGAGGGTGGGGGGTGGGGGTGAGAGAGAGAGGTGGAGAAAGGTTCGAGTAGGGGAGTGGATATTAGTACCTAAGGTTCAAAAGGATTCGAAACATTCTAGTCGTGAAAACTTCCTTTAAGTGTTTGGTGATTGGTATTATGAGAACAGAACTTCCATATTTTGGCATGTCATTTGCTACTAAGTCCTATGAACATGATTTATTGTTCACCTCGTTGATAACTTCTTGTACTTCAGTAAGTTGAATTGATTCAAGTCAGTGATAGCATGGTTTAAGTGTTACTCTTGTTATAAAGTTCACTAATTGGTTCGTCGGACATACTGTGTTGGTAATAAGAGATGTGTCTCTTATGGATTGTCTTTCTCATCCTTCGTAGAGAGTTTAAGCAAAACAGCAGCGAAAATAAAAATAGGAAAACCAACTTTACATGCAGACAGAAATACAAGCTCATATAGCTCAAACAAATTATATTACGGTGGAATTGTGTTATGTACCTTGTTCATTTGATTTAAAGGGAAAATAGGTGCTTTTAAAATGGTTGAAAAAGCAGCTCCAGATAATATGGTACAAGAGCCAAACGAACCATCAGGCGAATCGAGCACAGACAAACGGTAAAATATTAGCCAGACTTTATCCGACCTATTCCCCCAAATTATAGAACTATCTCTCTAATGAATGAAAACTAATTAAAAGTATGCAATTAACACAATTATCACTCCATCTATATACTCTCCTCTTCCAGTCGCCACTACGTTCGTTCGTTCGTTGGATTAACGACGTGTGCGGCCATTCGGCCATTTACGTCGAAATCGCCAACAGCATGCTTTTAAAGATGTTTAATTTTAAGATAGGTGTACGAACAAGTATGGATATGGAGGGAGTGTTTAAGCTAACTATTCCAGGTTTTTTTACTCACTTCACAATTGACTACCGAGTAACACAATGAATCTTACCTCCAAATATTCACAGTCCTTTTAATTAATAGTACAGTATATACTCGCGTATAGGCCCATACCAACTGCAAACGACATAGACCCAGATCTGTCATCGCATAATGTGCTGGTAGATCTGGTTATATGCAGTTTGTAGGGACTAATCAGTAGAACAAACAACATAGACCCTGATCTGCCAGCGCATTATGCGTATGCGACAGCAGATCAGGATCTATGTTGTTTGCATTTGGACTGAGATTATACGCAGGTATAGACGGTATGTTCAGAACAGGTCTAAAAGATAATAACACAGCATATGCACACAGTTACATTTCCATTCTGTAAGAAAAGGACAAATTTAAAACAAAATACGGTGTAGAATAAATATATGGGAGATTTGTTTTGGGGCTACTGATATAGAAAAGAAATAGACAAACATTCAACTTTCTCGCTTTTTTGGCAGCTGTTCCCTAAAGATTCATCTTACCGCGATTCAAAACACTATGATGGTTGTTCTTTTCCGATGAATTTTCTCAAGAACCACTTTATGGTGTATAACTGACAGTAATTTTGATTGTATAAATATATGCTATGTTCAAGTCCTGTTGATACCAAAAATGAATGTGTGAATTCATACTTTAGGCACTCCTGAGCTAATTTCACCATGTCATTGTGCCACAAGTTTATTTGATCAGAACATCTTAGAACAGTTTTGGTCCGTGCTAAAGGTCTACATTTATTATTTCACTACTACAACCACTTTTACTAACACACTGGTCCGTTATGCGGTTCGTATACAGTACACCAAGAGAAATTAACACAGTACAGCAAAAATAAGGAAGAATAGAAACCCTGGGGCCTCTAAATCCAAATTATCGAAGACATTCTCTTTAACCGTGTGTTAAGTACATGGCAACCTTAAGTAGGCGATTCTTAAACTTATCAAAGGAACGGTAGAATAAAATTATGAAAGGACGATTTACCGCATAGTAACATATTATATATTCATTATAAATATTTGATAGAAGAATAGTTGTAATCCAAAGACATGTGCCTACCAACCAAGAATCCATTACCAATTGAACGGCGTGAAATTTAGATGACTGAATCATAAAGCTCGAATGGAGTTACTATGACTTGTTGATGATGATATTACGTTGAAATAAATATTTATAACAAAGTGCCATATGTATCGCAAGATATCAATACCAAAATCACTAACATCATGCTAATTAAATTTCCAAATAAGTTTGAACGTCACTCCACTGCCCTCCCCCATCCACCCCCTCCCCCCATCAAATTTGTATAATGTAACAGTGACTTACAGCGGGACATTAGATGTTTTTTGTTTATTTGGAAAACCACCATAAACTGTTTTATTTTCATTTGCTGATATATACAAAATGGGACAAGAGTGACTTTGTCCCAGGAAGAGGTACTAACTGACCTATCAGGTTCATTGACTAATTTTGCATATTTTATTTTCATTCTTTCTCATTCCTCAAAGAGTAGAGCTTGCTTCATAAACCCATTGATACCTCTAATTCGAGCGCCATTCAGTTTATCAATGTAACGTCAATTAGTTTGCTTGATACCAAAAATGCTGTCATTTAAGTAGTCATTGGTGAAAACTTTCTTCATCAGCTTATATTTTAATATTGTTCTTTTCCTGCGATTGTGCACTTGTCTTCTATACACATCATAATTCATTATTTTGAATAAGTTCATTTTGAAACATTGTTTCCTGTATGCCATTAATTGGAATTTTATTTTATGCAGGATTTAACTCATGTTTGTTAAAACAAAACGCTATGTATCTTGTTTAGTTTTGAATCTAACTTTACATGACACTGTAGATTTATGTAGTCCATAACATATTTCTCTTTGTTCCTTAACGTACATTGCAGCTTGGTGCTGTAATCGTCAATAAACTTCACCTGCAATGGAGATACATCATTTTCGTCTCAAACTAATTTTTCTGGAGCTAATGGGTAGTCTTTAAAAGAGTCATGCAAGTGTAATGATATCTCTAGGTCAACTTCTAATATGCATCGAATCTCGGGTTTCAGGCCACGTACGCATATTTTTGTTTTCTCTATGACCGACTCGATTTCTTCTTCAGTTGCTCCTTTAATATTTGGCTTTTATTATCGTCATGTATTTAGACATCTCCTTTAATATTTCGCTTTAATTAGCGTCATGTATTTAGACATCTTTAATATTTGGTTTTATTAGCGTCAAGTATTTAGACATCTCCTTTAATATTTAGCTTTTATTAGCGTCATATATTTAGACATCTCCTTCAATATTCGGATTTAATTAGCGTCATGTATTTAGACATCTCCTTTAATATTTAACTTTTATTTGCGTCATGTATTTAGACACCTTATCTTTTAATATTTAGCTTTTATTAGCGTCATGTATTTAGACATCTCCTTTAATATTTGGCTTTTATTAGCGTTATGTATTTAGACATCTCCTTTAATATTTGTATTTTATTAGCGTCATGTATTTAGACATCTCCTTTAATATTTGGCTTTTATTAGCGTCATGTATTTAGACATCATCGTGGAATAAAGATTGTTAGCATGTAGATACACAATGAATGACCTTGATCTTTACTCATCATAATTTCCATGATTTCCTATTTTACCATGTTTGTCCAAGTAATACCTATGATATACATATGTATAGTCAGCATGCTAATTTGTTTACGTTATCCAGATTCAGTCGCTAGGATCATATCATAGTCCGCTAGCCGTTCTAATTCCACTCTCCTTGTCTTTAATGATGCATTATGAACTAATCTAAAAGCAGTGTAATAATGATCTGAGTCTAGTGTAGACTTTTGCATAAAAATATTCCTGAATTCCTCAAAGATGTTACATAACATTAACGTATCTTTAAATGCAAAGCAATCGTCAATATGTACCAGAATTTGAAGGTTAAAGTGCTTTATGACATCTTGAACATACTGGTACTCTTTGTTTCATATGTTAGAATAGTTTACACAAGAATAAGGCTTTCCTTCTTCAGGAAGTTGTTTCATTAATTGTTCAAAGTTTTTCGTATACTCGTATGGATAGATATCTTTTTTCTGACACTTGTGTTTGATGTCTCTTAAATGTTTCATTATCTCGGTGAATTTATTATCGTCAAGGTATTTAACTAGTTGTTCTATAGCTTGTCCCATGCATCAAAGCTATCAATAAACTTCATTGTCCTTTATATCCAATACTTCCTTTCCTTCTTTTCGAGGTTTATCAAGTATGGAATCCTTGCTAATTTAAACGTATTTCTCTTCGCTGTTTATTATTAGTTTTATTTCTGGATCTGTTTAATTTTTGCGAGTGTTTTCATGAATAACTTGCTTTCGAAAATAGACAAGTTGTGAATGAACAATGCAATTTAATTTGGATATCTGTAATTCATAATGCATTTGCTATGTATCTTTAAGAGATCGAGATCGCGCAATATGCCTTCAGTTATTTCTCTCTCACATATGACATGTCTGTTGAGTCACAAAGTCTTTCATTGTTTTCTGTGATCACCATAGATTTGGCTTTTTTTACCTGAATTCTCCGTACACAATGTTTACGTTTTTACATAACTCTATAACAACAACAACAACAACAACAACAAAAAAACAAAGAAAACATTTGGGTGCAGTCTGTCCCCTCTTAAAATTATTGGCTCATAATCTTTGTGTAATGCGTTGATGTAAATATGAAACATTCATGGAGTGAGTTTGGCTGTTGTGTCGAGAATATATAAGGTTGTTGCTGAGAAATATTTTTATGACACTTTCGAAATCACACTATATAATATACGGAACATTTAACTGGTGTTGTTAGTTTTTTAATTTTACAACTTAAACTTTCTCCGGCATTATATCATTCGAATTGTCTGCTTGATTACACAATCGATGTGTTCATTTTAAAAAATAGATCTTTCGAAAAATTATTTTCTCTTTTCATTCTGCTTGTGTGATAATAAACTAATTTTGATAATATCTTTAACCCTGCTTTATGGTATATTTCGTCTTTGTAAGTCCTTGGGCTTGTAAGACTGAAACACACTAGCATGTCAACATGCTTTTCGTTTTCTTTGTCTGTTCCACTGACCGACCTTATGTAGTTTCTTTCAGCCGCGCTGCCCTTTGCGAGTCTTCCTTGGTATATTTCGTGCACATTTACATAGATGTAGAATTCATTTTCGAATTTTCCTGTAGCTTCTAATTTTATCAGACTTCGATCAAAGCAATCTCTGTATCTCTGTATGATGTATTTGGATGCTCTGTTTTCATTTATAGCCGGTTAATTTAACACAGATTTACAGGACAAAAGAAACACGTATTATCTCTTTTTTCTACGTTGATACAAGCGTTTCATGTTTTACCCATTCAGTTAAATCTGTACATAAGCTTCATCTGTGTGTTTGAAATATATAAAGTTTTAACAATACAAACTCTATTTTGTCAAATATCCATCTAGTGCATTCGCTTATCTCCCCTCCCCTCCCCCACCCCCATTTTATTTTGTTATAATATCATAAACAATGTTTCTATTACTGTTTGCATTTCACCTCTGCACATATGTTCATTATTCTAAGAGGACTGGTTCTGAGAGAACCATATATACTCAACTCGCTCTCCTTGCTCTGCCATATTTCGCTTCATAAGTATACTTTTAAGTCAAGCCGTACTTTCACAGAAGCAGATATTCTTCAAGTACGGTTCAACACCGCTAAAAGCAAATTCATAAATAATCTTGACTTTTCCCACCACAAAATTTCAACTTAATCACATTCCTATTAAATAAATATCTACGCTTTCAATTCATGACTGTGTCTAAAGTTGTACCTAGTCATATGTCTCAATTTCCAACCAATTGTACATCAGTTAGTGAATCAAATCTCTAAGTATTAATTCGGATATACATAAATAAAAAAGAAGCAATATATATATATATATATTTAGCTACTACTTGACATGTGTGCTATAATGACACATGTTCTCTGCTCTGCCTTTATTGGAATTTGTCTTATTCGAAATGAAAAATATATATTTATTGTTATGACGTTCACAGTTACTGTGGCCGATTTAATGCTACTTTTATTCTTCTCTACCTGTTTTGAAATTTGTCTTGTTTGACAAGAAAACGGATATAAACATTTAGATGTTTACAGCTAAAATGTTAATTTATTATTGCTCGTTATATTCGTCTTTAAGAACCATTGCCTGTCTTTGATAATTCAAACACTTTTATCTTTTCCATCTATGGTCAGAAAACGCAAATGTTATCATAGCTATAAAAACGGCTGCCTTTTTGACAAAAATATAAAATAGGCAAGTGCTACAAGGCTAGAGTATAGAGCTTAACGCAAGTTTCGATTGAATTTACATTCTATAGAAAATAACTCAAGCGGGATTTCACTTATAAATTTATATGTGCTGTTGTTCTTCTAAATTTGTATGTGAAATCCCGCTGGAGTACTTAAAAGTCTATCTATATTGGAGTGTCAACAACGCTCTCTTCTTTGTTATGGTTGCTATGACAGCTAAGTTATGCATTGCGTAACATAGGCCAACATGCAGATCGGTAATGATATTTTAAAGTTTGTTTTATTTGATTTTGAAAAGTTTTCTTTGCTTACTGAATTAGTTCAAAGAGTAGAAGAGATTTACCGAGTGAAGGCATCGGTGGCGAAAGTTAGATAATATACATAGATGAGTGACAAAGCAGACTTGAGTGATCAGTGAATACAATTTACTGAAGTTACTTATCCATTTCCTTTTTCTATAAAGATATCAAATTGTATATTCCACGGCACCATACGGAGACACAGCCACACCTTCTGCAGCTTTTAACAGACGCGCAGGATTAGTATCATTTTGATTCACACATATTCTGGCACTGCCGGTTTTTATGTCATTTGATTGGACACCTTTTATCATCATTTGTATCGTCTCGGGTTTTGTAAAAAAAAATGTACCTTATTCGGCGGAGTCTTACAGAACGATGGAAAATAGACACGAAAGAAAGCGTATATTATTTTTTTAAAGGGTTTTACATGTACAAAAATGCGAGCGTGAGATAATAGAAGACGCGAATGTAAAATATCAGCATCATTGAACCAATAAAAGATACCATTTGCCAGAATTCTTTCCGAAAATGCTTCTCCTTTAAAAGGCACTACCCGCATATATCGGCCTAACAAAGTGAATAGTTGTATATGCATTATTTGTTTGCCCTTAAAAGTGACACATTTTGGTTCTTTTTAGAATCAATAAAATTGAGCGGTAAACAAGTCAAAAGTATTCTACTTTTTAAAACATAGTTTGCTCGATCGGATGAAAACTTTCCCGTTCGACTTGTCCCGACTACATAGATCTTGAGTGATAAAGCTCCGCTTTGCACCCCAAATATCCATCGACAACATCTTGAAATCTAAACATTCTGAGAGAAAGCAGCAGATATAGAGAAAAGATCAGAGACAAAAAATCAGAAGAATACCTGGGTTGATAGTTTGGGAGCTGGAATGCGTTAAAACAGAAGTTTTTGTCGAATTTTCATGTGAACAACGAAATGTCGGCAGGACTGTGAGTGTTTATATTTGCTTGCATGAATACGTGCTTTTGTTTCTATACTCCTTTGAACCGTTTAAACTATATCGCAAAAGCACAGCATTACTTAATACTAAAAAACGACATAGTATCACCATCTTTGATACACATTACAATCATGACGCACGCTTTTTCTAAATTTTATATCTTCGCGCTCGGTAACATTGGGGTTTGTTTATGGTTTAGGATAAAATGGGTACAATTCGGGCTCAATAACTATTTCCAGTACGAAATGGATAATAAAAATATAATTTTAAAAACTATTTCTTAACATCCAGACAGAGGAAAGTACATACATGTTATTACTTAGTTTCCATCCTCATCATCAACAGGAAGGCCATACAAGGTCGAAAAAATCTAATTTCACGATATCAGCTGAGTTGAAATAGATGTATGCGATTTTCATTGTTTGAGCTCTGCAATCTTTATTTCACCAACATTCATGTAAATAGTTCTTTAACTTCTTTAAAATCGTGTAAATTGGCAAAGCAATAGAAAGCGTCGTGTACCTAAAATTTAAAAAATAATATTTATAGTAACTCTTTCTCTGCACTTTGCGGTAAATTTGGGCATGAGTGGACAACATGCTCTTCTACTCTTTATACTCTCCCTGCACATTAGTATTATTATTCATATTATTATTATTATTATTATTATTATTATTATTATTTTATTCTTATTCTTATTCTTATTATTACTGCTATTGTTGTTGATCTCGTTTCTGTTTCTTATTGCTGTTGGCTGATATGGTAATTTTATAACAATATTGCTTAGCTTAGCATTCCATTTAGTGATGAATTCGGGGCTGAATGAGCACATCATCATTGTCGATCACTTACACCTGGGAAAAATAAAGTCTGTCTAGATTATCTTTTCTTTGTTCTTTTCTTGCTATACCTACTGACATAAGCATGGAAAAAAGTCCTGATGAAAGGTAATTTACCGGTCTGAAAATAATTACAGTCCGTACAACACTAAGATGTAAAGATGTTTCTTGACATCGATCCATGTAGAAGACGAAATTATAAAAAAACTATTAAGACTCTCTTCCTTTCTATATTGAAATGTGTTATTATTGTATACCATTGAACTCTTTTGAACTAATTTTACACAATTTAGCTCTGCCCCTTACTGAACTCCACTGCCTACAAGCTGGTACTCTGACCTACATGTAAGCAGTTTTTGATCGCCTTCGGTGTTTCACAATTTCAAGGCCATTATTAAGAGATATATCAACTGCAATGTCAATCATTGATTAGTGGTAATTATTATACGCCCGAAATAAGGGCCAGCGTTTTATGCTACGATGTTTTCCGTCTATCCGTCTGACTGTTAACAATTTCGTAACTCGAGTTGCCCTCCATCTACAGTAACCAAACAATGGTCTCTTGCACTTCGGGTAAGGAAGAACCCTGTTGAATAAGTTCAAAAAGTCAAGGTCACTGTGACTGAAAGAACAAAAGTTGTTCAGTTATGGACAATATACCTTCATCAAAGTAGTTGGATAAGAAAGAATCACATTGATTCTGGAATCAATAGATCATAGGCTACGGTCACAGAGATTGAAAGAATACAAATGTGTTTGCATAATAACTTTAGTCCTAGACAACGTGCTTGATCAAAGTGTGTTAAGAGCTTGCACTAAAAATTGGAAGAGACCTGTTTATTTGGGTGTCAAAGGGTCAACAGTCAAAGTCGTTACAAATCAAAGAAAAATGGGTTTTGCAGAATAACTTTTGTTATACCGTAAGCTTCTTCACCAAACTTTGTAGATGGCTTGCACCTATAGATTTGGGAGTCAAAAGGTCAGAGTTCACGGTCATCCTAAGTCTAACAAGCAAATATTTTGTGCATTAAGTTTATTGTGTTGAGTTCCTATACAGAGTGCTATTAAACACGGAGTGGGTAATATGCCACTCACGGTGCTCTTGTCACCATACTGTAGTCGATACCCTTTCTATTTATTAAAAAGGGTCACATAGACCTTGTGACTTTTCGGCTGTTTCTGCCTATCATTTTCATCTAAAATTACTCACGGATATTTTCTTGAAAATCCTTTTATAAATAGTCAATGATTTGGAATTTATCATATAAGTCGCTTTCTGGTTGTCAAATAATGCGGGAAGTGATAAATTTAATATAGTTTACAAAATGATTCCCGTCATGAGGAATGTTAACATATGACGCTACAGGTTCTAAAACTATTTATAATATTTTCTCTTTTTGTCTTTAAATATTTTTATTTGTTAATAGGAGCAGAAATGGCGGTGAATTGCTCATTACAGAAGTTGATAGCGGTATATCACATAATTCTCGTGGTTGTCATCATCGCTGGTGAAGTAGTGACGATATTATACACATATGTGGGGTCAATGATACCTTTCTTCCTTCTTACGGTAAGAAAAACTAACGGCAATATTGCAGCGTCAGTCACATCAATAGCAGCGCTTAGTTATTATTATTATTATTATTATTATTTTTGCCTCTGTACATAAAACTACAATGGCATAATTTGAATGACGAAGAATACAAACACTAAAACAACTACCACTACTGCTGCTACTACTACTATTACAGCTGCTACTACTATTACTACTACTACTTTTGCTGCTGCTACTACTACCACAACAACAACAACAACTACTACTACTACGACGACGACAACGACCATTATCATCATTACTATTCCAGCCAGTGCACACCTTCTGCTCCCCTCGTCTGATACCCTATCACCACCTCAACAACAATTAGTACACCATGACAGCAATAATTACCATCAACAACAATTAGTACACCATGACAAGAATAATTACCATCATAAGTATCCTCCTTCTATATAATTTTCTCCTCTATTACTCCATTACTCTTGCTACTATTACTATTAAAACCACCAACAACACTGCCACTGCACTTCTACTATTAAAACCACCAACAACACTGCCACTGCTACTTCTACTATTAAAACCACCAACAACACTGCCACTGCTACTTCTACTATTAAAACCACCAACAACACTGCCACTGCTACTATTAATATTTTTAATTTGACATTTCTCTTGAGTTCATACCGTTCATATGTATTTCTCCACACGCAATTTGCAGCTTATTTCAATTACATACACGTACAAATTTAAATGAATGAATGAAATTATGAATCCAATGGGTGTATGCATGTATGTACTACGTACGTACGTACGCAGGCATGTATGTATGTATGTATGTATGTATGTATGTATGTATGTATGTATCTATGTATCTATGTATGTATCTATGTATGCATGCATGGGTCAGTGATTGTATCAGAATTAAATCAGAACGTGAGCTGCAATTCAAAATGCTAATGTATCAGTTTTCAACTATACCATCTTTAATTTCAGGCCATCTTCCCTCTAATTTTGTTCATCATTGTTTGTGTTATTTCGAAATGCAATTGGCAGAAGCTGTGCCTTCTTCTTGTAAGTATTCAGATGTCGAATAAAACTATATATTATGTGATTATCTACACAAAGTGCTATACATGTACATTCTCTCTCTCTCTTTCTCTCTCTCTCTCTCTCTCTCTCTCTCTCTCTCTCTCTCTCTCTCTCTCTCTCTCTCTCTCTCTCTCTCTCTCTCTCCAACCAACAGACATACACTATCCCAATGATGTAAAAAGTATTATCTAATTCTAAACATCAGGAACCATAGACGTAAAAGCGGTTACATTCAAGGTTGGACAACCTTCCTCAATATATATATATATATATATATATATATATATATATATATATATATATATATATATATATATATATATATAAACATCTCAATTTCAGGAAATAATATACAATAAACAAATGAATAAATACATTTGGCTTCTCCCTGAGGGCTACTCACATGAAGAGAAGGTAATTTAGCCAGAGCCCAAGGATGATCCTTGGCCTAAGGTGGGTTAATCACAACCTAACTAAACACCTTATTCTAATATTCTTCTGACCTGGGGTGATCCCGAGGTCTATCCTTGGGTGGTTTGGTTTTTGGTTTTGTGGGTTTAACGCCATTTTTCAGCACATGATAGGCTTATACATGGCGGCCAGTATATTTGGTGGGATCCCTCCCACGGGAAACTACTGGCAAGCTTTCTCACATACTCACTTTGTCCGAACCGAAACTCTAACCCACGCTGACAGAGGTGAGTTGTCAGTGATCTCCAAAGGCAAGCGACTTCGACCACTCGGTCACCCGGTGCCCTCTGTACTGGGGTGACCCAACATAATCCCTACTTTAGAGCTGAGCTTATCACAGAAGCTGAATAGGCGAGGATGATCCCCGAACATGAAGTGCATGGAAACCAAGGTGAGTATCCGAATTGGGAGTAAAACAGAGGCAAACCAAATTGATATTTGAAACAATAGGAAGTGAAACCTACCAAGATGGAAACAAATATTAAACAGGGTTTTACCTGGTATGGCAAGAAACGTATCGTAAGGATGAATGTAAAATGCACCTATAATAAAATAGTCAAGCAAGTCCTATAAGCATCAGGAAGTGTGCATGGACTTCAAACATTCATTTCTCCCGTAACCTGGCTGGTAGTAGGTGCGCCACTGATGACTTTGCGACAATCTCTCTATATTTTGCCCTGTTCTCCACTGTTCTTTGGGACTTTGCAAAGTCCATGCCTGTCCACTCTTTGATATTATCTTCCCATCTCTTCTTCTGTATGCCTCGTTTTCTCTTTCCTCTCACAGTGCCCTGTAAGATTGTCTTTGACGGGTCAGATGAGCGTGACACGTGACCACGCCATCTTACTTTGCGTTTCTTTATGGTGGTGTGCAGATCTTCATATGGTCCAATTGCACCTTGGATTCGGATTCGCATCTCCTCATTAGAGACGTGGTTTAAGTATGAGATTTTCAGGATCCTTCGATAATATCTCGTCTCTAAGGTATGGATTCTTCTCTCTAGTTCTGCAGTCAGAGTCCATGTTTCACATGCATACAGGAATATGGACATGACGAGGGAGCGCATAAGCTTGATCTTGGACCCAGTCGTGATGTTGCTGTCCTTCCAAATAGGCTTCAACCTAACTAGTGCATTTGCTGTCTGCGCAATCCTGGAAAGAACCTCAGGTTTTGAACCTTCGTCAGAGGCGATAGCACCTAGGTACTTGAAGCTTGTCACTGTGCCTAGCTTCTGTCCATTCACTCGTATTTCCCTTTGGATATCACTCGGGTTGTTTGTATTAGCTTGATCTTTTCAGCGCTGATCTCCATCCCATACTTTAGTGATGCATGGTTAAGACGGTTCACTAAGGTTTCCAGTTCTTGTTCATCTCTTGCTAAGCCATCGATATCATCAGCGAAGCGCAGGTTGGTGATTGTTCTGCCTCCTACACTGACACTGCCCTCGTGGTCTTCCAAGGCATCGGACATGATCCTTTCCAGGTAGATGTTGAAGTGAGTTGGTGAGAGAAGGCATCCCTGTCTGACTCCGACTGTTGTTCTGAACCAATCTCCTATGTTGCCATTGACAAGAACTGCGCTAGTGGCCTTGTCATACAGGTTTTCCACGGTGCCGATTAGTTTTGCGTTTATGTTGTATATCCGCATGGTGGCCCACAAGGCTGCATGCCATACCTTGTCGAAAGCCTTCTTGAAGTCAATGAAGACATGATTGAGGTCCTGTTGATGCTGCAGATACTTTTCACAGAGGATTCTAAGATTGAAAATCTGTTCTATAGTGCTACGTCGTGCTCTGAAACTTGCCCGTTCTTCAGCAATGATTTGCTCTGCTTGGGGTTTTGGTCTGTTCAGGATGATTTTAAGCATAATCTTGCTTGGGTGACCGATGAGACTGATTGTTCGGTAGTTCTGGCACAGCTGCAGATTCCTTTTCTTAGGAAGGGTGATGATCAGAGACTGGGTCCATGGGGTGGGCCACTCTCCTGGTTGCCAGATTTTGTTGCAGATTGTTGCGAAGACATCTATCATGGAGGTTCCTCCTGCTCGAACAAGTTCTGCTGGTATATTGTCTACCCCAGCTGACTTTAGTGCCTTTACTGCAGCCTCCACTTCTTCCCCGAGGATCGGGTGGTCAACATCTGTTGTGGTCAGTGGGAAGTTTAGTACAGCTTGGTCTCCAGAAGTCTCCTGATTGTAAAGCTCTGAACAGTATTCCGTCCATCTGTTAAGAATCTCTTGATCTTCTGTGAGATTCTTACCAGCCTTGTCCTGGATCGTGGTAGATCTCCCCTGTTTCTCTGTTGTCAGGTCTTTGAACAACTAGTATGCCTTTTTACTGTTATCCTGGTTCAGACTTTTTTCGACTTCCTTACATTGGTCCTCTAACCAGCTTTCCTTCGCTCTCTTTAAGCTCTTCTTAATCCTGTTGTTACTCTCCCTGTATTTTTCTGCTCCTTCAAGGTCTCCTGGGTTCCTCTTCAGTTTTCTCCTCACATCACAGAGGTCGAGGATATCTGCTGTGACCCAGGGCTTCTTTATCATACGATGTTTGCCAAGGATCTCGTCGGCTGTGCCTATTATTGCCGTGTTGAAGGTGGTGATCAAGGAGTCTTGGTTTATTTCTTCAGCACCCTGAATTTTGAGTGGTGCAAATTTGCCGCCTATTGATGCTTCAAATGCTTGTGCCACGCTTGGATCTTTAAGTTTTTCAAGTTCAAACCTAGTCCTAACCTGTATTGGCTTCTTGGTCTTCCTCAGACGAAGTTTGACAGTCATCATCAGCAAGTCATCGTCGCTTCCTATGTCCGCTCCTGGGAAGCTACGTGTTCTGGCAAAGTTAACGCTAAACCGGAAGCGCTTCATCGCCAAGATTTAGCCAATTTGGTTGTGATGTTTTTCGTCTGGACTGTGCCAAGTCCATCTTCTAGAAAGTTTGTTGGGGCCAAGGGTGTTCGTTAGCACTAGGTTATTGTAGGTGGCGAAGTCCAGGAGCTTGAGTCCTCTCTTTTTGGTATGTTCATTACAGTATGGAGCACAGACTTCTCGCCAGTCTGTCTGTGCGTCTACTCCTACCTTGGCATTCGAGTCTCCGTGAATAACTAGAATATCCTTCTTGGGTGTCTGGTCAATAAGAATTTTAAGCTGGTCGTAGAACTCATCCATTTCCTCGTCATCATGGTCAGATGTTGGGGCATAAACCTCTATGATGGTGATGTTGAAGAGAGATGTTAATCATCCTGTTAGACACTGGTCGACAACCCATGACTGCACTAACAATGTCCTTATGTACCATAAATCCGACTCCATGCTCATGCTTGTCCTCATGTCCACTGAAGTAGATCCTGTGCCCTTCATCTGTCGATCTCTCTCCGAAATTCTTCCAGCGCATCTCGCAGAGTCCAAGGATGTGCCATTGGTATCTTCCCAACTCATGGGTTAGCTCCTCGAGTTTCCCTGCTGGTCTTAATGTCCTGACATTCCACGTTCCAATGGTGATGTTATCTCTTCCCCGTACTTTGATGGTAGTTGCACCAGTAGCATAGTTATCACCTCCGTCCTAGTGTCCAGCGGATGGCGCGGTTATTGCTAACCCGGGCTGCGACCTCCGGTATGAGAACTCTATCTATTGTCATTTTGTCATCCCTGGCGTATCATGGGCAGTTGCAACCTGGTGGAGCCCATCCCTCTCCGGGTTGTAGACCACAGCAGATATCCATGTTACTGTATGGCTCGTCCTGGTCTCGACCATTTCGCCGTTGAGTTCATCTTGGAACCCTTCCGCCCTGGCCGTTGACTTCAGCTTGGAAGACTTCCGCCATGTGATGTCATGTTAACACCATCCTATTTCTCCCATAGGTAGGAAGACTCGTGGAGGCGGGAGTGTCTTATCTTCCCTCGCAAGTTTTATCTTACCTAGAACAACATAGATATTCAAACATACCCAATATCAAAGCAACAAAGAATATACATCCATGTATAAACGTGCCAAAGATATAAAGCTCCAATGTCCAATATTGCAAGAATGGAAAGTAATATACTCCAGTTAGGAACATACCCACTGATGGGATCTCTGTTAAAGTTAAAGTGCAGTCTTTTGAACACATTCGCGATTGTGCGTCTTGAATCAGACACGGTTCCATGTAACGCGTGTAACAGGAGAAACACCATCGCCCTAGAGTCTGAATCAAACGATGTTCTACGCAGGAGCTGCTGCAGTAGTTACTGCCCCTGTACGGAATGAATGTCCAGAATATCTATGCTGTTCATATCCGAGACGAGTTAATATTTGTAAAGATATGACAGATATAGATCCAACTACAACTGCATCCTAATAATACCGCAAAGAGTAGAGCACTGGAAAGAAAGGCATTTTAATCTGTCGTCGCTACACTAACGTGTAGGTACTCTTCCATACAGGAACCTGGGCACACGCGATTATTTCTGTGAAATGGAATGTGCACTCCAACTCAGTATGGATCAGTTTTGGAAGACAACAGGAAAAGAGTGATCCTTGATTTGTCAGCCTAAATTGTCACACCTCTTAGCTGCAACCAGTTGCACGTGGAGGGCGCATGGGAATTTACATTGAACTCACCACAGCGCAGCCGATAAAGGCAGTCAAACACATGCATTTCAGTGTGAAGTCCACAAAAGGTGAAAAAGCTCCAGAATCTAAAATATTGCATATGTCGCTCAAAATGTTAAATATAATGTGCAGTTTGGGCTTAGGGTTTATCAGCTGAGTTCTTTTAATTCCCCGAAGAACACACTGAAATCTGCATGTAGGTTGCACGAGTTACTGAATCCAACCTGCAAAAAGCAACTACGAATCCCAGCCAAATACAGTTTTATTGTGGCACACTGCAGTGAAGCACGGCAATATGTAAGGAAAAGATGAGTGCCTCTTCAGTAATGGAGGGCAATGTATTATGCTGATTCATGATGACACGCTACATAGTTAGAAAATTTAAAAGGCATCATAACCGGGTTTTGTAGGCAACTATGGTGGCAGGAGACACAGATAATGCCCACAAATAAATGACCTCTGTCCTAAAATCAGTAAACTAGGAAACCGTCGGGAGGGGGTGGCTGAGGGGAGGGGGTGCAGTCTGTTGGCCGCACATACGCTTGTGGTGAATTGGTCCATCTGAAAATGTGAGAGTCAGCAATCATGTTTGTAGCACCTGGAATATTCCTGGTCTGTAGAAGAAATTGACATGTAACAGCACACCAAATCAGTCTGCGAATAAATGTCATGATAAATGGAATCTTGGAACGCCCATATCAACAGTAGCTATATTGTCACAGTTAACTGTATTCTTTTCCTAAGTCCATTGCGACTTCCACAAAACAGCAACAATAACAATAATGTACAGTTCACAAAGAGCCATCGAACTTGAAGAACCAGGTCGAACACATCTGGTTGAAAAGTTCCTTGAAATCATTTTCCATTATTAGAGTCCCCAAATCCATTTGAGGTTGCATCAGCGTAGAACTGCAGGAGTAACTTCATCATTCATGAAGAAGGAAATCCCATTCCAATCGTGAAGAAAAAGAGACCACATTTTCAAGTCTAAACGACACTGTGCTGTCAGTTTGACATGGTGACGAAGAGCATTCACAGTAGTAGATAAATCTATTAAGTAAAAGACAAAAGTTCTTCCAGGATAGATCACTCTACAAATAAAGTTTAGATGTCCTAAAATCTTTAACAATTCACGCGCTGTGCTGTGCAAGATTTTTAAATGGGCAAAAGACTGTTTAATATCTGCTATGCGTTGCTCTTGTCCTAAGGGTAGCCTAGCCTCAATCTTTATAGTATCCAATGATATACCCAAGTATTCCAAAACTGTAGTAGGACCCGCAGTATTAGAAGGAGATAACGGAACTCCAAGTTTATTTAACATCAAAGTAAAAATTGCCATAGATCAAAAATATCTCGTTCATAAAGATCAAGCTCTTGCCTTCTGTGTGGGTAAGCATAACACATTATGTTCAGGTATATCTCAAATGCATGAATTCACTGGGGCAAGGTCAGAGAGTTATTGAACCTAGGCGGTTAGGTCGACTTTTATATTTACTGGCTGGATCTGCATGGAGACTAATATAATATGGTATCAAAAGAGCTGCTAAATTTACCTAGATTACCGAGATGTCTGATAGACTTATGTAAGTCAGATATGTCCTCCCTATGTGTGTCACTTATCTAATTACTACCCAGTTCGCCCTACTACTTAACAATATTGATAAAGTAGGATAATAATGCACAATATAAAAACAATTATCAGTATAAACACGTAAAACTGTGTAGTAAGGAAAGAGAATTATGTAAGAATTAAAACCTTGCGCATCTTGTGCATAAACCAAAGGCAATAACACACACACACAACCAAACACACACACACACACACACACACACACACTCAATCTACACTTCTTGAGGGGGACATAGAAACTGACCTGTATTTTAAACCTTCTGACTCTCACCAGTATCTACTCCCGACCAGCTGCCACCCCCAGCACGTAATAAAAAAGTCTCCCTTACGGTGTGTGCGTCCGTACCAAACGCATATGCTCTTTCAAAAACAAAACCCGTACAAAGTACGAAGCTGAAGAGCGTAATCTTATTAGCTTGAATTAATTGACATGTACAAAAATACACCAATGAAATATTCATGTATATTATCGGTAAGGAAATCATTCTCGCAACATACCGTAAAAGGCAGTGGCGTACTAAGGGTAAATGGCGCCTGGGGCGACGATGATGGCCCAAAGGGCCAGAATACGAGGCCCGAATTGTATCAGCTGTTTTGGCGCCCCAAGACCTCTGGCCCCCAGGGCAACCGCCGCACTGACAAAAAATCTGACGCTAAGCAATCAGATTGAGGCAATTTGTATTCTGTTTCACGAGATTGATTCATTTTTAAAATAGAATGTGTCAACGGATCGCGTGTAACTATTCAGATCTGCGTAATGGTATCTCTATCATGTTTAATATACTATTATTCACGGTTCTTTGAACGAACGAACAAACAAACAAACAAACAAAGAAAAAATAGTTGATATAGCTTAATTTTAAGTATGGTGACCTATGAATTTTTGTTTCGTTATTTTCAAAAGCTGATATTATTCCAAATATTTCTGCACAGTAGTTCAATATGTTGGAAATGACGATTGGATACAATTTTGTAAAACCAAACGCCTCGTTCAGGCCAATTTCTAATATAAATCTAGTAGAAATCGTATGTAAAATCCGATTGAGTGAGTCATATCATTACAAAAGTAGCTTGATGACTCTATACTTTGTCACTTTGGCGTAGTTACTACCATTCAACGCTCAACTTTGTTTCAATATGAAAAATTACTATTTCTGATGGTAAACGATTTCATTTGTCTTCTACCTTAAATTGTATATCATGTATTGATTTGCTTTAAGCTATATTTCTAAATCCTTGCATACTTTATCTAATTACAGTTCCACTTCAACCCTATCTTCAATATGCTGTGGTTCATCGCCTTTTTCCCAGTTTTCGTAAATTTCTGCTACAGGAGCTATTATGTTATTTTCTACCTTCCCTATATCACCGGCTTGCTGAGTCTCAGTTCGGCGATTTTTGTAGTTCGCGAAATCTGGAAGTATATCCAAACTGTGGTTCTCAGTGCAAGATCTGTCGAACGCGAACCCGTAGATGCAGTTGGTCGCATCCAGCCCACTTACTAGACACCAGTCACTTTTACTTAATGGCATACGATCCACTTACGCCTCTTGGTGTCAACCAGTGTAGATTAAGTGACAATGGTAACGTTTCAATGGCCAGGGACGAAGTCCGTGTGATATCGTTCCATATTTATGAAAATGATTTATAGAGCCGTAAATAGTTAAACCCTTCTTATGTAACTTTCAGTTTTTCCTTCAGAAAACAAAGAAAAACTAGTTGATGCATTATGAGATTTTTTTCAAAGAAGAAAACGCTAATTAAGAACTTTATATTTTACAGGATTTATAAAGTCTCTAAGCTTGAAATCGACTACACACTTCATAAACGGCCTTAGCAACGCGGAAAATCGACTACACACTGCAAAAAACGGCCTTAGCAAAGCGGAGGCCGTTCGTGCATAATGTGTAATCAATTTTCAAGTTTTATGACTTCATGAATCCTGTAAAATATGAAATTCAATCCTTATATTACAAATAGTTATAAAAATAATAACGAATCTTAAGGGGAAAAAAAGAACAGCGATATAGTGTAAGCATTGTTTACAACTATTGTTAAAGCGCAGAAGGGCGCATGAATATATAAGTAGTCCTCTTCTGATGTTAAAAACCAATAACGTCTAGTTTTCTGTGGGACACGAAACGATTTTAACAATTGAAATGGTCGACAGTTTAAAAAATATGAAGTATTGATTTAAATTTTCTCGAAATTAAGAGATGACACGCTTATAGTTCGAGACAGCTAATAAGTCCAAAGCAATCAACCATAAAATGAATTCCATGAGGCAACGAATAAAAAGAATTAAAATTATGTCAGAATGTTTAAAGATAAATAGTTCTTAGAATCGCCTAGGACGAAGCAGCGGACCAAAACTTTTAAAAACCGCAGCTTGCGTTTGCATTTCCTGCATATATCACCTGGTATATGATGTATTTTTCATGATGAAATAGCATCTCAAAGTCAAATAAAACGTCTTGTTACGTTATTTATAATTTGTTTCAAAACACTTAATAAGGCATAGTAATTAATCGTAATGCCCATTTTGTTATTATTTTTGCATGGCATTCTTTAATTTAATACCTTTCGACTCACTTTAGGACGTATATTGAGATCTTTTATTTTTGGAAAATAAAAGACCTGTTGTTCAGTTTTTAATCTTTATACTTAACTTCCTGTTGCGTCTGTTGGTAAATATATACGGATTGTGTTACGACTCTATGGTCTAAGAAAAATGTAACAGAAAGAAAGTGAAACCAACAAATCAAGTAAAAAATCAACAAGCAATTTATTACTAGATAATTAAAATGAAAAATCAAAAAGTCACTTACAGTAATGTGTTTTGAAATCCTAATAATCCAATAAGAATGATTGTTCTAATCACAAGTCCTAAATATAGAATGTTCCAAATTCACGGCTGTGTCCTTGAATGTTATTATGTGCCAATGGTCTCCAAAGTCCTGATGTACTAGTAATCTTGATGTGCTGATGTCAAAATGAAGTATTCCAAAATCTCTGAATAAGTTCACTTAAATTCCAAAATCATCAATTAAAAATTCAAAATCCAAAAGTTTATGAGCACTGTTATAATCCAATGAATATTTAAAATAATTCCTCTCTTAGAATTTGGAATGAATTTTCACAACTGTAATAGCTCTTTACAAGACTGATGGTAATGTCAAAACTGAATAAATGTCCACCAAACATGGCATATATAAAGATTGGTCACATGACAGAATGTTCTAGAACATGAGTCATCTTAATGGAATTTTTACTTGTAAACAAAAATCAACCTTGACCTTCAAATTGAGAAAACATATTGATCAAAACAACCTAATTCAAGGACACTAGTTTAACATGTTTTTCCTGATAAACATTAAGATTTAAGCAAATATTAAAGTGAAGAAACATTTATAATTTCCTAAAATATTTATAATATTAAATAAACATCATACATAACACCTCCCCTCATAAAGAAAAAGAAAGATTTATATAATAAAGCTTTCTTTTGAATATACATCTAATACTATAATAACCAAAATTACATAAGAACATGTTTTATGATACTGGACTTAATTACATCAAGCAATATTACATTTCTAGGCACGTGAAAGTACATCTGCAATCACATTGTCTTTTCCCCTGATGTGTTTAATGTCAATGTTATATTCCTGCAATATCAAACTCCATCTCAACAATCTCCGATTTTTATCTTTCATTTTGTTGATGAAAGTAAGGGGATTGTGATCACTGTACACAATAATTGGAGAAAGAGCTGAGGTAACATACACTTCAAAATGCTGTAAAGCCAATATCAAAGCCAAACATTCCTTCTCAATTGTGGAATAATTTTTCTGGTGCTTGTTTAGTTTTTTAGAAAAATAACACACAGGGTGATCCACACCACTTTTATCTTCCTGAATCAATACTCCACCAACCCCTACATCACTTGCATCAACAGATAATTTAAATGATTGGCTAAAATTTGGTGCAGAAAGAACTGGTGCATTCTCAAGCATGGCCTTTAACTTGTCAAAAGATTCCTGACACTTGTCAGACCAATACAATTTGGTTTTCTTACTCAATAAACTTGTTAAAGGTTCAGCAATTTTGGAAAAATTGGAACAAAATTTCCGATAATATCCAGCCATACCTAGAAATCGCATCAGTTGCTTTTTACAAATTGGAACTTGAAATTCAGAGATAGCTTTGACCTTAGCTTCTATAGGTTTAACTTGACCTTGTCCCACAATATGTCCTAAAAATGTGACACAAGCATGGCAAAACTCACTTTTGCTCAAATTAATTGTCAGATTCGCATCGCTGAGTCGATCAAAGAATTTTCGAATCGTTTCCAAATGATCTTCCCAGGTGTTGTTGTAGATAATGACGTCATCGATATAAGCGTCACAATTATCAAGACCAAATGTTATCATGTTCATCAGACGTTGAAACGTTGCAGGCGAATTTTTCATTCCAAACGGCATGACTTTATATTGATAAAGTCCATCTGGAGTTACAAATGTTGAAATTTCTTTTGCCCTTTCCGTCAGTGGAATTTGCTAGAATCCTTTTAAAAGGTCAAACTTGGTGACATATTCCGCATTTCCAATTTTATCAATGCAATCGTCCATTCTTGGGATTGGAAATGAATCAGTTTTGGTGACACTGTTGACTTTTCTATAGTCAGTACACATACGGAATGTATTATCTGGCTTGGGAACAAGAATACATGGTGAACTCCAGTTACTTTTACTTGGTTCTATGAAATCATTCTCCAGTAAATACTGAATTTCTTTCTTCAGATAGTTCTGTTTGAGAGGATTCATCC
This sequence comes from Margaritifera margaritifera, assembly GCA_029931535.1. Lineage (NCBI taxonomy): Eukaryota > Metazoa > Mollusca > Bivalvia > Unionida > Margaritiferidae > Margaritifera > Margaritifera margaritifera. The sequence goes on along the minus strand of JAQPZY010001658.1, from coordinate 5,023,465 downwards.
TATAAGGATGCTGTTTCACAGGCGCAGAATCTACAATGTCAACGTCATGATAAATTTTACTTGTTCGTGTTGGAACATCAGGAAACAAGTGCTCATATTCATGTAATAGCTGTTTTAGTTCATTTCTTTCCTGTTGTTGTAGATGTGAAAGTTTCTGGTCTAGGTTGTTCAATATTTCTGAATTCCGAAGATTGGTTATACCAGAGTCACTATAGTCTGATCGTACTCCATCGTTGATATCTTCATTGTGTGGGACAGGTACAACTAAATTAACTGAATAATTAGCTGAGCTATCTCTGTCAAAATATTCCTTTAACATATTTATATGACAAAGTTGTTTTTGTTTCTGTCTCCCAGGAGTGTTAATGATATAATTTAAGTCATTTACTTTCTTTTCAACGGTATAAGGACCAAAACATTTAGCCTGAAGAGGATTCTGAGGTATGGGAAAGAGAGCCAGAACTTGTCACCAGGTTTAAAACTCCTTTCCTGTGAATTTTTGTCATACCTTAATTTCATTTTTGACTGAGTAGTGTGAAGATTAGTTCTTGCTACTTCACAGGCCTTTGACAACTTGTATTTGAAATCAGAAACATAATCAAGAAGATTAATCTTTGAATCTTCATTTGAAAGAAGTTTCTCTTTCAATAATTTCAATGGTCCACGGACAGTATGAGCAAAAACTAGTTCAAAGGGACTAAAACCCAACGACTCTTGAACTGATTCCCTAACAGCAAACAACAACAAATGAACACCCTCATCCCAATCCTTTTCTGTATCAAAGCAATATGATCGAATCATATTCTTCAAAGTTTGATGAAATCTTTCCAAAGCACCTTGACTTTCAGGGTGATAGGCAGAAGATTTAAACTGTTGGATGCCTAATTCAAGCATAACTTGTTGGAAAATTCCAGACATAAAATTTGACCCTTGATCCGACTGGACAGATTTGGGAAGGCCAACGTGTAAAAAACTTCACCAAAGCTTTCACAATAGTTTTAGTTTTTTTATTTCTCAGAGGAATTGCCTCTGGAAATCTTGTAGATGCACACATGATGGTCAACAAGTATTGGTTGCCCGACTTGGTTTTAGGTAACGGACCAACACAGTCTACCATTATTCTACTAAATGGTTCATCAAATGCAGGAATAGGTTGTAGATGAGCCTTAGTTATCTTCTGATTGGGTTTTCCTACCATTTGACAAGTGTGACAAGATCTGCAGTATTTAGAAACATCACTTTTGAGTTTCGGCCAATAAAAATGATTCAAGATCTTGTGATAAGTCTTACGGACTCCTAAATGACCAGCCAAAGGAGTTTCATGGGCTAAATTAAGAATTTCCTGTCTATATGACTTAGGAACAACAATTTGATAGCTCACTGACCACTCGTCACCAGCGGGTACATCAGGTGGTCTCCATTTCCTCATAAGGACCCCATTTTTCACAAAGTAACACACTGGAACTTGTGTGGCTTCAGTTTCACTAATAGCCCTCTGAAACAAACAAGATATCTCGGGATCTTGCTCCTGTTCAACGACAAGGGATTGTCGTTTGTCATCCTGATTAGAACAAAGAGAATGAGTTGCCAAAAGAGGATCACTGTGATCAATACCATTTGATTGATCAATACCTGAGGAAAAAGTGACCTCATCAAAAAACTGACCAATACATGTGTCAGCTAAAGGAATAATATCCTGATCAACATCACTCTCAAGAGCTCTTTTTGCCATAGCTCTAGTAACTGCACAAGCAGGGTACAAATCAGGGATTTCAGTTTCGACAGGATCAACTTTCTGATCCAAACAAGGCTTGTCAGTTACAAGTGGATTAACCACAACCTTATCTCCAGCTAGGTCATTGCCTAGTAATAAATGAACACCCTCTATGGGTAAAGAAGTCACTGCCCCAACAGTCACAGGTCCAGAAACTAAGTCTGATGCCAAATTTACACAATGGAGAGGAACATTTACAAAGCCGCACTCTACTCCCTGAACAAGAACACTTTCACTTGAAGAAGACTCCTCAGACAAAGGCAAAGTACCTGATAATAAAAGACTCTGAGAAGCTCCAGTGTCCCTTAATATTTTAATTGGGATAGGTTTGGCAGAATCACCAATAAGTGATATAGAACCTTCTGACATGAATGGTTCATAAGCCTCTAAAATAGAATCAGACTGGGGTTTGTTTGACCCAACAAATGTATTGCTTTCAATACAAGACCGTGACCTTGACCTCGTAGAAATAAGAGCATTTGGAAAAGCTCTGTCTTTTCTCTGTTGCTTATTTTTCAACTTGAAGCAATCAGAAATAACGTGCCCTTTTATTTTACAGTAAGTGCACGTAGGAAGAGATAAGGATTTCTGATCAGTCTTATCAGATGTTTGATTCCTAACAGTTGTGCTGTTGTGAACTTTGGAAGTACTCGAATGAGATTGAAATGGTTTTTTTACCAGAAAACTGCTGAGAGGACGATTTATTACCAAATGAAATTTTGTGAGTCAAGGAATAATCATCAGCCATACGAGCAGCATTTTCCAAAGTTTCCACATTCTGCTCGTCAAGATAGGTTTTAACATCACTATGGACGCACCTCTTGAACTCTTCAATTAATACGAGCTGCCTGAGGTTATCATAAGCTTGATCAACTTTCTTGGCTGAGCACCACGTATCAAATAGTTGTTCTTTATCCCTTGCAAATTCGACATGAGTTTGTCCAGTTTCTTTTCTACAATTCCTAAACCTTTGTCGATATGCCTCTGGTACCAACTCATAAGCTTTCAAGATGTACTCCTTAACCACATCATAATCAGTGCTTTGTTGTACTGACAGTGAAGTGTAGACTTCACGAGCTTTGCCAATAAGTACACTTTGTAATAACAAAGTCCAATGCTCTCTGGGCCATTTCAAGTTTTCAGCTATTTTCTCGAAATGAAGAAAGTATTTATCTACTTCTTTTTCCTGAAAAGGGGGTACTAACCTAATATATCTAGTAACATCAAAACCTGGACTTGTGTTTAAAGGAGTGGAGTGTGCTCTGTTTGCCAGTTCTAATTCTCTTAACTTAAATTGCATTTCCCTTTCTTCTCTTTGCATCTGCCTCTCTTCTTTCTCTCTCTCCATCTGTATTTGCCTCTCTTCTTTCTGCACTTGTATCTGCCTCTCTTCTTTCTCTCTCTCCATCTGTATCCGCCTATCTTCTTTCTCTCTCTCCATCTGTATCTGCCTCTCTTCTTTCTGCATTTGTATCTGCCTCTCTTCCTTCTCTCTCTCTCTCTCTGAATCTGAAGCTTTGCCAATTCTAAATCAATCTGGTTCTTTAACTCTAATTCCCTTAATTTCCTGTCAGAACCAGATACAGGCTTTCTCTTCAAACTTAAAGCACTGCTATCAAAAATTCCCTTTCCTACTAAATACTGAATCAAAATAATCTTTATCTCCTGTTTTGTCAATGATACTTTTGCCTCAGATAGACTGTATTTTCTGGCAAGCTCGAGCAACTCATCCTTTCTCATGCACTCTAACCCCTCCTGGGTAGGTTTTGAAATGAAATTCTGAACATTAGATGCCATTGTAAATGCTTGTTGGTTTCACACAAAAAAATTTCTCTATATAAAAATCTTTGCCAAAGACAAAAAAAAATTCTCCGAGACAAAATCAATATGAATTTCAAAGATAAATTTAATTTCTCTAATATGCTTTAAAGAAATTCAGATCCCAGAAGACGAGCCCCCAATTTCTGTTACGACTCTATGGTCTAAGAAAAATGTAACAGAAAGAAAGTGAAACCAACAAATCAAGTAAAAAATCAACAAGCAATTTATTACTAGATAATTAAAATGAAAAATCAAAAAGTCACTTACAGTAATGTGTTTTGAAATCCTAATAATCCAATAAGAATGATTGTTCTAATCACAAGTCCTAAATATAGAATGTTCCAAATTCACGGCTGTGTCCTTGAATGTTATTATGTGCCAATGGTCTCCAAAGTCCTGATGTACTAGTAATCTTGATGTGCTGATGTCAAAATGAAGTATTCCAAAATCTCTGAATAAGTTCACTTAAATTCCAAAATCATCAATTAAAAATTCAAAATCCAAAAGTTTATGAGCACTGTTATAATCCAATGAATATTTAAAATAATTCCTCTCTTAGAATTTGGAATGAATTTTCACAACTGTAATAGCTCTTTACAAGACTGATGGTAATGTCAAAACTGAATAAATGTCCACCAAACATGGCATATATAAAGATTGGTCACATGACAGAATGTTCTAGAACATGAGTCATCTTAATGGAATTTTTACTTGTAAACAAAAATCAACCTTGACCTTCAAATTGAGAAAACATATTGATCAAAACAACCTAATTCAAGGACACTAGTTTAACATGTTTTTCCTGATAAACATTAAGATTTAAGCAAATATTAAAGTGAAGAAACATTTATAATTTCCTAAAATATTTATAATATTATATAAACATCATACATAACAATTGCAATATGAAATTAGATTTTGTATAGACTTACCTCTGCAGTATTAACTAACTGATGCAATATGAAATTAGATTTTTTATTGACTTACCTCTGCAGTATTAACTAACTGATGCTTAAATTGCCTGTTACCATTTTTTTCACATTCATAACATTTATAAGGAGTTCATTGGCGATACTTTCAAGCCAATTATTAGCTTGCACGACGGAAAATCTGGTGTGAACCACCACCAACAACAGCGAATTGCATTGAATTTATGGTACTCTGACATTTTGTCTTTTTATAATTCCTATTTAAAAATTTGGTATTCGATTTTTTTAATGACTAAGGAGTGGGGGAGTGATGCGTGCCACCAGGAGATATAATTGTAGATGTCTCCGCTACAAGCAAGAATGTCTCAATTATTGACGTTTTCTTTTCATATTGCTTTAAGACCAAAAACATAGAAGAAAAAAAAATTATGCTAATGATGACATTTTTTTGTCTCCATTTTGCACCGTATTAATACATCCCTACCACAATCCATTCACCAATGAACGTTTAACGCCTTATCTAGTTAAATTTAAACAAGAAAGATGGTTTTGACATAAACTTCTCTTCTAAACTGGACTTTTGTCAAATAAGTGTTATACATCTAGTGATTGTTTAAAATTGATGCAGTTTTCGTATTACACATTTCCTGAAATGTTCTCACCTTGTTCGTTAATGAAGACAAAATATACAAAGCGGACAGGCACAACAGTCTTGCGTATTTTCATCTGTTATGGCTACTATATAATTACTACTGAAGTATTTATATAATTCAAATCCCATTTTAAGTTATAAATATATTTGGATAAAAAGGAAGGTTATAGACAAAGATACCAATGTAAAGTCCTATATGTAGTCTTAAGTATTAATGTTGAAAAATATAATTTTCTTAATTTTTTAATCTGTATGTGATTTTTTTTTAAAATTATAGTCTGTACCCAATAACGTTGAATATTTATGGAGATAATGATCTTAGAACTCAATCAGCAATTTAGGTATACTTTAGGCACCTAATTTACAGAGCTGTTACATTTTATTTTTTAATTGATATTATTGCATGTATTTTTCAAATCTGTTTGAATTATTTTGTGTCGATTTTGCTCATTCAATTGTATGTTTTCTATAGCACGAATTGTAATGATCTAGTGTTTTCTTCATATGAAACAAAGTCTGTCTACTGAGGATAAATAAAAGTTAATTGATCCCTTCAGTGATGCTGACGTCTTAAATAGCTCACCACAACGCAGAAAGGGAGCTGTACTCTTCATTCAGGAATGTATGCATTGCTTTCAAGTGGAATGTAACTATATGTAAAGTTTATTCAGAGTAATATCTTGAGTTACCTTAGGATAAAGTTATAACTTGCTCAAGGTTATTTCTTTCATTTTATGACTAAATTCAGAAGGTCTACAATGAGAGTAACTGCAGTTTGATAGTTGTTTTGTTTCCGTTTTATCCCCAAATAACGATTGTTCTTGACCAATCAAATACATTCTTTCCCACCAGTCTTGTGTATATCTCTCTGGGATGCACCCTATTTGTAAAGATGCTCGTAATGGTAACAACGTGGAATTCGATAGTTAGTGGTATAAGTACCTAATACACAAATCTTCAGCTTACAGTTGAACTACACAGTTTTTATTTATTTGAATCGTTGTGCTTTTGCAATTATATGTAAAATTGCAGTGACCTTTAGCTACGACGTCATGCACGAGAACCCTAAGTTTTGAACGGAATAATGGAACTTTATTTTGTAATTAACCAACCACCATTATTTCATTGAAGTTGGTACAGCATAAAGACACAGACGGACTCAGTCATAAAGGAACTTCTCCTTTTAGTTCTTGCTGTAAACTCATCACTGATAAAGAAAATGTAATGCAGAATTAAGGATATTAATTTGATTCTGTACATCTGACATAACTAATGCATTTTTGTCACATACAGCATCAGTCATAGAAGTACAGTCTGTGAAACTCGTCCAATAATGTGATAAGTGCGGCAGCCACATCCCCACCCCCGCTCTTTTCCTTCTTCAAAATTAAATTTTCATCTTTATTTTTTCACCGAAAAGACAGTTATATGAAAATATGTATTCGGGGAAGAAAAGCAACAAAATACCATAAATCTGAAATGTCACATACAGAGAAATATTTATATTACAGAACATACCTTTTAAATCGAGCAACAAAAATATATCAAAAGACTGTCAATAATACCACATGTATAAAACAGATCAGTCAATTTTTTATATTTAATTTCAAGGTTTTTGAATACTATGTACATGATTAACATATTACATATCTTCTTACATAAATGGACCGGGTACAAATAGTTGTGCGCATGCGATTTTGTGATGTAAGCCATACTATGCTGTGACGCTGTGATTTTGTTGTTGTTGCTGTTATTGTTGTTGTTGGTAGTTTGTCAATAATTTATTCATTCCAATCGATCAATTGTAATTGATCATATGACAGAAATCTCGGAACATGCAAATGTTTGCTGGAGCCCTAGAGAAGACTTTGAACTTCTCAGCTCAGCTTCTTTTCTCGAGTCTCAACAAAAGTTCGCCTATAGCGAATACGTGCGTTTACGATCCCTATCTTCTAACCGCTATCAAAGCAACAATGTGCAGACATATTACATCAACAAGAGATATCCGATCTTTCTATTTTAAATACCAAGAAACATTTTAAGGTAATTTGAATATTTCATTTGCATATGGGCTGCCTTGCTTTAGAATTCTAGTATGATAGTATTAGAGCATATAATGTTACCTTTTTAAACGTAAATCCACAAAAGAATTGATTACAATGTAACAAAACTAATGGCAAGCAAGTTTGACTACTTTGTTTTGATATAATAAAGGACTTCAAACGACTATTGTGTGTGCCTGTGGTATACAATACATGTATGTAGGACATTTTTTTTCTGCGTGTCGCTTAGATGCACACGCTACTGGTGAAATTATCACAACTCGTAAAAAAAAAATAATTTAATTTTATCCTGTCTGAACAACAATTTTTAGAGACTCTTCACTTTACGCATCTTTTTAGGAAACTCCTAAAATTGTAGGTTGTATGTAAGCGAATGGACAGAAACTCGAGACTCAGAAACTGCTGTCTATGTCTATCTTGTTTTATATGAGGTGACTGAAATTCAATTTACTATGTAAAGCTGCAAGTATGAGGAAGGTACACGAAATGAGTGTTAACAAATACACAATAGAACCTTTAAAACGTTTGTACTTCATTCCGAGTTCGTGGAAAGATCTGGTTTGAAATGGCGTAAGAATGTCATGGTCCCCGACGTATCCCTGTATCATATCAAGGCCTTAGGTCCCCGACATATTCCTGTATCCAATCAAGGTCTCACTGACCCGTCTTACTTCCCCAACGTATAGCTCCGTCCTATTATGCCCGTAAGATCCCGACGTATTCCTTTGTAATATCATCGTCTAACTTACCTGACATATCCCTGTGTCATAGCATGGTTTTATGGCCCCGACGTATTCCTGTGTTATATCATGCCCGTACGACCCTATGTATTCCTGTATAATATAATAGCCTTACGCGCCTCGACGTAACCCTGTATTATATAATGGTCTTCCGTCCCCAACGTATCTATTTATCATATCTTGATATTACGTCCCTGACATATCTCTGTATCGTATCAGGTTCTTAAGTCCTCAACGTATCCTTATATCATATCATGTTCTTAGGTCTGACTTATCCCGGAAGTATATCATAGTCTTACGTCTCTAACATATCCCTGTATCTTATAAATACGTATCCCTGTATCAATTCATGGATTTAGGTCGCAGACGTATCCCTGTATCATATCATGGTCTAACGTATCTGACGTATCCCTGTATCATATAGTATTATTACATCCCTGAATGTATCCCTGTATCATATCGTGATCTTAGTTCCTCGACGTATTCCTGTATCATATCATGTTCTTCTGTCCCCGAAATAACCCTGTATCATGCCTGGATCATATTAAACTCGTTCTTTCTGCCGACATTAAACAAAAGAAATATATAGTTTCATGACAAGCACGCAAAGACAAATGGGAAATTCCAAAAATTGCTGAGACAATACAACATTTCAATAAGTATGTGTTTTAGATTACGTCACCTAGATGACATCATTCTAGAATCACCGGTAAAACTTACACGTACACTAAATTAATGCCCGGCAGCATAGCTTTTCCTTTCATAACAAATTGGATAAATTAAACAATGCATGAACATGCACGGCTTCCACTAGGATATTTGTTCGGAAGATCAGTGTGTTCCCCCTACCCCCCCCCCTTATAGTTACAAAGGGACTGTGAGGGATCAAAGAAGGACAATACCAAATCAGATGCAATGGATAGAAAGTCAATCAAAGAAACCAATTGGATATAAAGTATTTTCGCATATAATAATATAAGCAAAAAGAAAAATTCATAATTGATTTTGTCGTCTATGTTTACTTATTTGTTTACCAGAAAATAATTGCTCCGGATTTTGATCTCATTTAATAACACTTTTTACCCTGCATTTACAGTTTTCTTTATTAATTCACCCCATCCCGAATTTAGCTGTTTTTTTTATGTGGCTCTACCTGCGTGTAGTTATTGTTTCATTTAATGCTAAATTGTGCATTTGTGGAAGTCGCTTCCTTCAAACAAAAATTAACTCACTTATGTCAGTATTACAACCTGGACAATACGTTAACCTGGTGGTTGTCAGTATTACAACCTGGACAATATATTATACTGGCCGCCGACAGCGACTTTTGACAGCAGAATCTTTTAATCTTTTGACAGCAGGAGACGACTCAAGTTTTTAATCACTAAATTAGTTATTTTGATAAAAATGCTATCAGAAAAATTTGATTACATTGGGTAGTTCTAGCGATCTCTTGCGTCACCAAATCATAGGTCTATCTCTATATTTATAAAAATGATCAGCAACACAACGCAATACACAAATGGTTTACTCTCTTTATCTGTCCTTTGGTAGATAACTTTTGAATTATGTTGTTTATGAAATACATCACGAATCCACATAACCTCTTGCTTCACGTGTGATTTTTACGTGTAGTTGTTTATGTTAGCACAATATTGTGTGGAAATGGAAGTAGTGTCTATTACGGCAGAACCAATCAGTCCCGATATTAATTGTACTTCAACCAATGAAAAAGTGTCTTTCAAAATCCTTTTGGGGTTCAGCATGCTCCTATACTCCTCATACATAGTCTACCAGGGAGCCGATTGTCTGCTAATTACACTTAATTAGGATATCATTTGTTACCAGAATTGGAATCTTCGGGAAGAGAAACCTCAGTCAACCCCAGATAGGGATAAAAATGATAAATAAAATAGCATTGCCTCAAATTGCCTCAAACTGACTCACCGAATTTCTCGTATAGGGTCAGACTCATGTAATTGAATATGTTCACAATGAAATTCTGAAGAACATAACCAAACTCAGGAAAAGTACACCTAGTTATATGCTGCATTCCGAACTTCAGAAAGCCAATGATTATTTGCATTAAATCTCGTATGAGTGGATTTCGGTACTCAGTTATAAATTTAACAAAATCTACTATTTAAAAGAAATATACCACATAATGTATAACAAGCCAAAAATAGATCCCAATTACTAATGGATTCAGTGTCAAAACTATTTTGATTTCTGTTGGAAGAATTGAAATGCAAAAAACATCGCTACTTCGTCCAAAGGTAAAAATTATTCCCATTTTAAACAGGACCTGAGTTTTGAAGATTATTTATTATCTCAACATCGTAACACATATTTACCTTTGCTCAAATTTTGAACGAGTATACGCAGACTCCTAGCTGAGGTATGGCGTTGGAAAAACATACTACATCATAGCAAAAAAAATATATGAATATTTGTTTATCTGTTCATTCTTTTCAATCGAAAGATCTAAACTTTTGAAACCTTATTTTTATATTAGACCAAATGCTTTTAAATTTATAGAACTGTTTTCAAAGAGGAAATTTCTACACACATTTAAAATTATCAAACTTTGTGAAAATTATAATGAAGAAATGTGCACAATTGATACTACAGCAAAAGCGATATCTCGAAATATCATCAACATGATGCAGTTGTCCCGGATCACTTTGGGCACGTGAGTGTATCGTTGTGTCACATACAGCACGTCCACGTTTTGGTGTCGGCCCCGGGAAAATATTCTCGCGAGGTTGTCTTGCTGGTCAAGCATCACATCGTCGTACATAACAATATTATTCGCGTCTGGGTCAATGTCGTCAATGGTGGAGGCTTCATCGATCGTTTAAAAGAACTGGATAACCGGCGACGAAGTCATCCACGACGACTCAAGCGCGCACGTGAAATCCCTGAGTACATCATAACACGGCCGCGGATGGGACGATCACCTACAGCGGATCCCACGTTAACCGTCGCATGATCAAACTCAGCAATCAGGCCGGACCAATGATCAACGTGCGAACCGAGTTCGGAAACACGGAACCGGTTCCATCAGTGTGCTTGGGCGCCTGAGGCTTCACCGACGCAGGGAAGTCAATGACGATAAAATCTTTGGCGGTTTTTCTCTTTCGCGTCGATGACATGTTAAATGTCAATTGTTGTATACTTACCATCATGCCCTAATAGTGTATGCGATGCCGCACAGAAACCCTTACCGCAAATCCAACTCGGGTTCAAACGCGTAATGGCAGAGCTGCAATCGCTGGAACTTGTTCCCGGTGTGGAGCAAAAGAAGGTTACATTTGTGACAACCTCCGGTTGCAAACCTTTCAGGTTTACAACCTTGGCGGTAATATGGCTGCCGCGCTAACGAAATTACCCGGGGTAACCGTGGAGTAAATATCCTGGTGATATCCCTGGATACAATTACTGCGGGCTGGAACACGGCTAGATATACGATTGGATTCCAATAACCGAGCAAGGCCCGGAAAATGAACCTTTAAACCGCGTCGATGCTGCATGTTACCGACATGATCTCGCATACAAAACATCAAATGATATCCGTGCGCATCACCGCGCCGACGTGGATCTCATCCATGACTTGAACACGATTGCGGGGCCGGCCATCGGAGAAAGAATCGCCAGATTGATTGTCAAAGGAGACATGAAGGCTAAGATTGCACTCAGTAGACACAGTACACTCATTGGAGGCAAAGACTCGATATAACAAACATGCCCGTGAAACTGCCTGCGAAAGTTTCCTAGCGGACCATGTCCGCGACATACTACTGTCCGCGAGGTTACTGGAAGGGCGAAGCGGACATTCGAAATTTAGCGAGCGTGGCAAAATTTACCCACGGGGTCCCCAGAGCGTGGCTGTCCAAATAAGCATTGTGGTAGTTTTTTTTACCCACCTCGAGAAAGAGTTCCCGTGGATGGTTTGATGTTTCCACGCCCAACGAAGTTCACCAGGTAGATATCTTTTTTCTCCCACATGATCAGGTACGCGGACGCGGTGGTGCACGTATATACAAATACGCACTAACCGTCATGAATGTTGCCAGCACGTATTTATGCACATGGACCGCTAACATGGCCACTGCTTCTGCAGGTGGATCGAGGTAAAGAATTTTTTGGAGCTGTTGCTGCGTTGTTGGCGAAACACCATGTGCGGGTTCGTCGTGGGCATGCCGGTGTGCATCGCGACCAAGCCATTGCGGAACTATTCCCCAGTATATTTGCAGAACGATTATTAGGGCACCAGTAAGCGCAAGAATTGTTGACTCACGATCGGTCTCGCGAGTGGGTGACGCGGATTTGGTCTGCCATAGCAACGTTGCCACCGTAACCACCGCGCTGGTCTTGGCCGAAGACAATCTGGTTCGGTATCTGCACGCCCCGGGGGAGCTGGATGGTGGAGAACATCGTGCTACTGACCCGGTATAGTATGTCGATGTATTTACGATCTCAGATCGGATTGATATTCCGGGACAACCAACGCACTGCCATCTGGCGCCACTGAAAGAACTTGCGAGAGACCGCTCTGCGGTTCAACCACCGAGTAGAACATTCGTGAGTGAGAAATTACAAGTCATTCCCGCGAATACACAATTACCGCCGAGGTATGACTCCAGCGCGCGACAATCGCGTGTTGCCCGTACTCGTAAGTGGTGATTCCGTCAGGGAAAAATCATCGCTTGGTGTCCAGCGGAGACAAACTTGCCTTGGTGCAACGGTATACACTCATCCGATGCTTCTTTGACCGGATAAGATTTGCCGCGTATGTGAATTCACGTCGTTGTGGAAGACACTCCACGTACATGTTATGCTTTGAGATCTTTCGCGACCACAACTCGGGGAAATCCTTTTGCTTTTCTTGGTGTTTTGGCCAGAGACTCCAGCTCTACTGGGGAGACCAGAGCCAACTACAATCGAGTACATTCTGAGGCGCAGTCCCACGAATTCCTCGATTGGTTTTCCCAGCGCACTCGTCCTTGAATTTCCCCACAACTTTCACTGGTGTCAAACTATTCCGCGATTGTCCAGTGTCCGCGTAGACGTCATCGGTGGTAATGTGCATCAGCAACGTACCCCTGTCCTTGTACAGCATATTGGCGTGGTCGCTGTCTGGGAAATGATTTAAAATTATACGTTATATTTTACAAAAATATTAAATCTGGTATTAATATTAATGATAACTATATACGCTGTTTTGTTGTGATATATGAGTAGGGCAAGGAGACAATCGGTCGACCGTATTATTTTCCATTTATCTCAATAATTTGGAGTCTTTAATAAAACTCTAGCGATTGAATTGCATAATGTTGATACAGTTGATATCTATTGAAATGTATTGATTCAACTTAATGATGATGATACTATACGCATTGTTAATAACTACAAGTATATGCAACATATGATCCATTGTTGACGTTGTTGTGTGGTGGTGGTGGTGGTGGTGGTGTGTGTGTGTGTTGGGGTGAGGGACTGCAGATTAACAGTTAACGTGTAGAAGACAATGATTGTAGCTCTTGGAAAGAGTAGGAAAAAGCTTTAAAACAGCGTATTTCAGGAGGAGAATCAAGGCAGTAAAAAGCTTATATATATTTCGGTTTTATTTTTTTTATTTTTTTTTCTTTTTTTTTATTTTTTGTTCTTCTTCACATTATGGAAAGTTGGTTTCGACGAAAAAGAACAAAGTTCAAGAAACAAGCACTATTATTATTGAGTAATCATATCCATGATTTGAACTTACCAGTTTGAGGGTTTCAAAATTCGGATAAAATTGGAAAAGTACATGCGGAATTTGTAAGTTGTATCTTATGTGTTAAAAAGTGTGCCCTGAAGTATATGATTTATAGCAAGCTGTTATGACACCCATTATCAATTACATATGAACCATGATGATTATCTTTTAGTCAAAATTAATTACGGTAAAAAAAAAAATATCGGTATTTTATACAGATTCTTGCTTACAAAAATAAATATATTTTTTTTAAAAACACTTTGAAATTTTTGACCTAATTATTACCTGTTAAATCCCTTTAATTCGACTTGAAAATCATTAGTTAAATCACTATAAGGAACATGTTACTGATCAACTGAAACAACATTGGAAAACTGATATTAATTCTTCATGAGCTGTTATAACCAACGAATTATTTAAAACTATTTAAATTTAGAAAATGCCCTCACAATTTACTAAAACACTACCAAACTTTCCAACTGGTAACAATATATTTCCAATAATTAAGGGGCATCAGAATGATATACCTTGGAACGAAAGAAAACGTGTGTTATGTAGAAATGAATACATTAAAACGTCGATTATCCGGAACCCATCAGGACCTCTATGGAATTCGTCTGGACAATTGGTAGTCAGGATGATCTCATTTTGGTCAAAAAGTTCAAATGTGAATGGAAGTATCTGGATTAAATGGGTCCCTTCATTTTACGTTTGACTGTATAGGTATCAGTAATTAAATAAATATTCATGTCTTGTAGACATTTCAAATGTTTAACAGCAGAACAAGTATGAACAATAAAGATATAATAGATTATCCATAATGGAATAATAACGTAGTTGTGATGGTGGTCATTTTATGTGTTGTCTGGTGAACACAAGTTTCAAAAAGGGCTTTGATCAAGGTAAACTCGGCTGACATGGATCCTATTCAAACGAGTCTTTAATAATGTTTCGTTAGACTGGGATTTCCAAATGACAACGGGGCCCCGGCGCTCTCCTTTACAGATCACTCTCTCATCTCACCTATGTCCGCGTTAGTTCGAGTCTCGGCTACGCGGGAAAGCTTGACAGTAGCTTCTTTTCTATATATGTCGCTGATAAAGCGACTTGAAAGTAACTAAACTATGTAATACGGACATTTTAATCCATTTTTTCTATGCAGTGTAGTTTCCATTGCATCATTTTGATCTTTCTTGCTTTTATGATGATAACCCACCACCACCATTTTTAAAAACTTTTGACAGAAGGTTAGTAAGGATATCTTTATCAGAAAATAAGCTCACTCGCTACTTTTCAATAAATGTATCATATATATATATATATATATATATATATATATATATATATATATATATATATATATAGATAGATAGATATATATATAATGCTACAAATATGACGATAACATAATGGTCGAATTTTATTAAAGTTCCATGCTTTTACGAATATAGTTCAATGGTGTTGAAACATTTTGTCTAAAGTTAGAAATACTGGTAAACCAAAACTCTAGGTCTACATATATCTGCTGACAAATAGGGATTCTGGCAAAATGTAAATAGTTGACAGTAAAACATGGGATCTTCTGGGAAAAGGGTTGACAGTTTTCCTGCAAGTGTAACAAACGCTAATTTTCAACTTCTTATGAACTTTCCGAAATGTACCTCAGCTAAAGTAATGCAAATGTTGTTGTTACAAAACAGCCTATTATTCACGTGTATGTTATTGTAGTTATTTATTACGTAGTATTATGAAAATTAATTTAGTAATGTAACATGAATAAATTCTTGTTTACATACTCTTTCCAGCCCAAGTCCCTGTTGATAATAACATGAACTCGCCCGCGTTTGAAAACAGTGGATTGTCAGGGTATCAGATCTACAGTGTTATTCAATTTACTTGAGCGTTATCAACATTTACTTATATCGCAAGGTACCTGAAGTAATATAAATTAAAGATTTGATTTCAACAGTATTTATTTGCAGGAGTCATCATGCAAAATACATTAATAAAATTGAACAAGAGATATAGAGGATTGACTAACAAGATTAAGCTTATTTCGAGCTTTCTATTCGTGACCAATACTCTTTATTTTGATAATGTAATTATATTTTGATAATGTGATTAATGAAAGCAGGTGATTGCAAACACTGAAAAGAGCTAATGTAATAATATAAAACGGCAACTAATAAGCATTTATAGCAGGAACATGTTCATATAATCTGTCCAACTTTTCTGCGGAAAACAAATACGATAGAAACAGACACAGACACACACACACAAAAAGGTACATTAATACATGTACATATACTTGTATATATAGCCTACCTACATATCGGGCAATCTTAATAGCTTTGGGAAGCGTAGCTATTTTTAAGATTACATTCTTCAGAACATTTGGATTGATAACAACATATGTTTTATTGTTTATCCAGTAGTTGTGAAAGTAAGAAAAAAAATGCAATCTTCAAAAAGTGATTGGAATATCAGTTAAAAGCACTCATGAAAATATTTGAAAATAAAATAGACGAACAACGACAATATTCAAACCATAAAGTCATAGAAAACTGGTCAAATATAAGTGCTCAGAAACGGATGTGACTTAAGTATAATAAATTATTTATCTCCAGCGTAAGAAAAATTGAAGTACATTAGTGTATCGCAATTATGACTCGTGAAAGGTGAAGGAAAAAGACAGCGGCAACGTTAAGTAAGTTCTATATGGAAAATGTTATAAATGCGAATATAAAGTCAATTAATGCTGAATTTCATTATGCTGGGCTGAATTCATGCATTCACAAAAAATTATAATAAACTTACCATCTTGTTGAGGTATAATCACCTCATATACCGTAAGTTTTACCGTAACGGAAATATTTTAACGTCATTTTTAAAGGTGGATAAGATGAACGAATAGAACCCTGACGCCAATTTAAATTTGACGAATGAAGTTTTATGATAAAGAGATAGTAACCTTATGTTACTGATTTTCACTTGAAGGTCTGAACGTAAAAGCTTGATAAGTTTCCAATTGGCCCGTATCTTAATTTTAGTTTATTTCCTGTCTTTCTTTTTTTAATGTTGAATGCAATAAACTTTAGAAAATTTAAATCTTATTATATCAAACGAATCAATTATGAATGCAGAACATACGATAGAAAATGGAAATTCGAAGATGAAAATGTGATCATGATAGATCCTGAGGATAAATTATATAAGTGGTTAGAGTTACTGGTTGATATTATATATGTACCATGGAACTAATACTTTGTTTCTAATTGATAACTGCTTGTATGTTGATGGCGTAAAAAAAGAAGCAGCTCACCGGAAAAAAACTAACTTTTAGTGGTAGACATCTTGAAATATACGTGTAGGTCATCGTTCAAAAGTACAACTCTGTAATCAAAGATTTCAGAGAATAAACACATTACATTTTTGTGCTCATCGACAGCTAGGACAAAAAGGCAATGGATACTATCTTCACTGAAAATTGTCTCATTACAGATGGTGTACAAAGGGAGATTGTAGATACTTTAAAATAGAATGGAAAAAACACTTTTAATGAAACTGGAGTTTCCTTTTTAATACAAAGTTCTTGTACCTTAGGTACACATTGCCTTCAGTATGATGAAGTGTCCGTAAGGTAATATATTTACGTTGTCAATAACATATATACACATTGCTACTTTGTTCATTTTAATGGTATACATCTCGTGATTGTATGGCATGCGTAATTTAATTTCCTGGTAAATTTTTCTATGTTTGAAAAGAGAATTTCGATACACGTCGTATTTTAAATTCGTTTTTATCATGCAATTTTTAATTCCTGTGTAAACTTTCCTTTCACTGTTCTCAGTCCTGAATGAACAAAGTTCTATCCTCAATCCACAGAACTCTCTCATTGGTATGCCATTTAACTCTTCCTTGAAAAGTCCAGGAAATATTGTATTCATTATGTTAAGCACATTGTATTTTGGATTGTCACTAGTTTATTACAACTTTTGATTTCATACTTTGTGTCTCTGTAACAGTTTTCTGTCTCGACGTAAGTATGCAGAAAATCTGTATCAAGTCATGAGTACCCTTATTCTATCACCGTGTTTGCTTATCAACTTGCTGTAGTAAAACTAGTACATAAACCATTTGGAGAGATTTAACACTTTAAAACTACCATATACTGTAGCGTACTAACGGGGGCGGCGGGGGGGGGGGACGGGGCGGTTGCCCCAGGCTCCATAGGTCTTGGGGCGTACAAAACAGCTGATAAAAATTCGGGCCTCGTATTCTGGCCTTTTGGGCCTTCATCGTCGCTCCGGGTGCCATTTACCCTTAGTACGCCACTGACCATAGATAGGTTTTGTTAGGTTGTTCTTTTTGTTTTTCATGCTGACAACCACCACGTCATTATCTATTAATGTTCTGGCAAAATGATATATCTTTTTGACACTCTAAAAATGTATTTGTCTGGACATACTTTTGCGGTCTTCCTCTTTCGGAGGTTTTCCATTTTGTTTCCAGACACTGAATTGTTAATCAACTCCTTTTCGAAATCATTGCTGGCTTTTTCTATCAAAATCGTATTGAGCTTAATGTATAACTTTAGCCAAGGTTGCTTTTTGCAGGAAAATCTTTAAGTTTCTGTAATGTATCACAAATATATCTTTCTTTTTCAATCTACACAATGACTTAATCACACTTCGGTTTTTACCCTTGTTAGCTTTTATCAATTGGCTTTGCAAGGGATCTAAATCATATTCATCTGGTACAAGCTTCTCCGGTGCTAGAGGATAGTCCTTGAAATCACCGTGCAGATGTGTTGGTCTCTCCAAATCCACTTCTAATATTCACTCTGTGTCATTAATATTAGGAATCTTTAACCAGTTTTTCTTTAACCATTTAATTTTGTTCCTCACACGCCCATCTGAAATGTTTAACCAGCATATATTGGCTCATTGCCCAGACACAGAGGTTATTGGTGAGGAGGTACATAATGAATGACTTTGATCTTGATCTATCATGTCACTATCACATTTTATCTTTCCATCTTCGTCTACATATATTTCGTGATTTTCTTTTGCGTATCTATGCAACATCTTGCTAATACCGACTCTAGTTCTATTTTCAATCGTCAAAAACATATCATAGTCTGTAAGAAGTTCTAATTCAGTACTAGCTATCTTTAAATTTGCATCATGAGCTAAACAGGATGCACTGTAATAATGCGCTGGGTCAAGTTTTTAATGTTTCATACAGAAATTAATAATTATTTTTCGAAGATATTACATAGCATGATGCATCAAATTATCTTTCTTCACATCATAATCATGAAGGTCACCTAATGTTTGAAGGCTGAAGTGTGACATAACTTTATATACATCTTGGTAATTGTCATTTGATGTATTCGAATCTCTCACACTTAAATAAAACTTTCTTTTGGTGGTATAGGTGTTTTATGAAATCGTTCAAAGCTATCCGTGTATTCATATGGGTAAATGTAGGCCGCATATTTTCAAAATGTTTCAGTCTCTCAACGAATTTGTCATCATTTAAAATTTTAGCCAGCTGTTCAAGATTTGCACATGAACCTTAAACTATATACAAAACTAATTACCCTTTTAACTGTTATTTCCTTAACATAATTTATGAACCAATCGACTGTGATGTCATTGCTAAATGAAATATATTGTTCGTCATTACTCAGCATTATTTTTACCTCATTACCCTGATCATTGTTTACAAGTGGTTTTTATAAACAGATGACTGTCATAACTGGCCAAATTATGAACAAATTATCGGATATCTGTCAGTACATTCCTGTCAGGTCATCGTGGCCTCTAACCTTAGAAGAAGGCTCTTTATTGTAACAAATCTTGTTTTTAAATACTTCTGTCTCACAGATATGACATATACTTGTAGAGTTAAAATAATTGTTAAGACTCTAGATTTTGCTTTTGTTTATTACCTTAATTCAATCAAGACTACTTTTGCTATCCTACCCAACCAACTATAAAACACCTGAATGCAATCAGTACCTCTGTAAACTATTGGTCTATAAGATTTATGAATTGACTTGAGGTGCAATCAATACCTAATAGAATATGCGCAGCTGTTTGCACCATCCAGGTTATATGTATTTGATGAGTAGCACTACATGGCAACCGATTCTTCATTTTTGAGGCATTATGTCCATCCATTTGTCTACACTGTAACAGTCTTTTGTAATCTGAAACCTCTGAGGTATTGAAAAAATGTATGCCTTTCTTGCAAATGTATTTGTTCCCATCATGTTTTGTTTATTTACGATGACACATTTTTGATCAATCTTTCAAGGCCAACCTTCATTCAAAAAGATTCAACATGCTGATATGTTTTTATTCCTTCTAACTGTTGTCTTCAGCTATTTCATACACATTTACTGAGTTGTAAAATTGGCCTTCATTGGCGGCTCTGTTGACGTCACCGCTCCATGGCAAGTATCATCCCTTAGAAAGGTCAACAATGTGCACCAAAAGTGAATCATTGATGCTATTGGCTTTGTTATTTTCAATTTCTGGGATACTATCTAATTTACAGGACATTTATTGAATCAATTACTGTATCTATCCAAACTGTATTTTGATGATCTATCTACATGATCACTTGGTGTATTTAAAATTGACTCAAAAGAAACATGTGTCACCCATATTGTTTTCAATGGTGCAAGCTTTTTTCTGTTTTTAACCTATTCAGGCAAATCTATATATGAATTTCTCCTGTGCGGTTGGTAACTATCTACAGGCAACGTTAAATATTCAATCCTGTCAAACAGTCATCTTGTATTCCCTTTAATTTCTGGCCCAAAATTTGGTATGTAAAATGTCACATAAACGTTCAGCTACATTATCCATTTCACCTCTGTTCATTGTGTTCTATGGTAAAATTCTCTGTACTGAACTTTCTCTCTCTCATTAGTGGGTGTCTTCCTAAGTCTGATAATTAAGTCTAGCTACTCTGTAATAGAACCAAATTGTCTCATTTTCCGAATGATATTTGTTATCAAGTACACTTCATTGTCATTGAAAACTTCATACAAATCAAGACAGTTTTCTGAACGAGTGTTACCACCACAAAATCTGAACTCATTTACATTTCTCTTAAACAAATCTGTAAGACTTTTAGTTAAAATTCTGTTTAAAGTATATTATTGATACGTCTTCATTCTTTTCTAGCTGTGATATGTATTAAAGGAGCTTTCACTTTTTTCTCACTTGCTTTGAAAATAAGTTACTAAATTTCACTATTGTCATACATTATAGTAAACCTCATTCTAGGACTGGGTGCTTGTCCCTGCTAAATATTTTAGTTCCTCGGTAGACAAGGAACAAAACAGAATTACTACCACCAGTTTCCTACCCAGTCGCAAGCATGAACAGCTTTAAATGTGGTTCACCCAAGAACTTTTCAACTCCCAGTGACAGTCGAGGCCATATCTACAATGGAAGTTAGGCCGAACCCCCTAACTGCTTGCAGATTCTTGTATACATGAGCCCAGCAATCCGAGAAGTGGCCAACATATCAGACAGCCTGACAGTTCCACAGCAAGACTGTAAAAACATTATGAATGTATGTACAGTCCTACCCATTTATCTCAACACCCTCGGGCCCCAGGTAATATTGTCGACATAAGTGGATGTTGAGATAAGTCTTGAGGGGGGTGGGGGTGGGGAAAAAAAGCAAATTTCTCTTTGACCTTCATACAAGTGAAAGTTGTCTGTAAGGAGTGACCTGTCGTCTGTGAGTAGCATTTACACTTTGAGCTAATAAATAATGGAAATTTTGAGTAAATAAGGTCAAAAAACCAGTGTAAAATACACTTGTATATTGACAACTTACATTGTTTTACCTTTGTGTAATAAAATCCATAATGTGTTAAGTACCTGTACATGAAAAACCCATGAATTCGAGTATAGTCACATGTTAGAAAATTCATGTATTGGTCACATGCTATTAGAAAACACATGTATACAAAAATGGAAGTCCTCTTTTGATCTATATCCCATTGTAAACCAACACATGTGACTAAACAATTCACACAATATTCATTGTTGCCAGTAGTACGTGGCTGTATAGTTGTTATTTACATGCTACATGTACTTAAATATTGGCCTAGATTTTGGGCAGCCTAAGCAACAAATGTAATCATCTTACTAAGGCTACCAAGGGGATGAGGCTATACATAGGGAAATGAAAACTTGTCAACATGTGATGAATTCTCTCTGATCGAAAAACATTCAATGACTTTTTTTTTAAAAAAAGTCTTAATCAAGCACAGGTGGAATTTGCATTTTATGATGCCGTTGGTAGCCATCATAAGCATAAATAAAGTTACTTTTCTTCCTGCAGAAAAGGAAACTTTCATGGCACAATAAACATGTTTCAATCACCGATCACTTTGGAAAAATGCAACAATCGATCAGATTCCATTGCTTTCGTTCAAGTTTGATGATGACTTCCTTTGATGCAGGGTGCATTGTTTTTATTGAAGATTGTAGCTGGCTTGCTTTGATGAAGGGTGCATGTGTTATTGAAGTTGCCGAGAAAGGCAAACTTTGGGGGACCAAACAAATGCCTGTTTGTTAATCCAATGGCAACATTAAAGCCTGGCGGCAACATCAAATAATTGTTTAACAAAGTATGCATCAGAACTGGCAGCTTGTCTATGTAAGTGATCAGAAAACAAAGGATTTATTGAACCTGCGATCTAGCACTTCTGTTGACATATACATTTACTTTTTATCTCGACGTCGACATAAGCATGACAAATTTGGTAGTAACAATAGACCAGGGAACTGGGACTTTGCTTTTTTGTCGGCATAGGTGGTTTGTCGATATAAGTGGGTAGGACTGTATTTACCATTGTGGTATTTATTTTCTAAAGTATTACTTCTTGTGCTCTTTATTTTGTTTTTTTATTTTTAAAGTATTAATTCTTGGACCCTTTATTTTGTTTTTTTACTTCTAAAGTATTCATTCTTGTACTCTTTATTGTTTTTTATTTCTAAAGTATTAATTCTTTTACTCTTTATTTTGTTTATTATTTCTAAAGTATTAATTCTTGCACTCTTTATTTTCTTTTGATTTCTAAAGTATTAATTCTTGTACTCTTTATTTTGTTTTTTATTTCTAAAGTATTAATTCTTGTACTCTTTATTTTGTTTGTACCACTGTTTACTATACTCTTTGTTATATTCTTTCTTGTGTTCTGTTTTCTCTTTACCACTTTTTCATGTACTCCTATGATAAGGTATGCAATAATGACTAGTTCTGTAAAATTCAGTTAATTTGTGTCTAACCTCTCCACAAATAGGACATTTTTGAAAGCTATTGTTTTCTTTAAGTAATTACATTTCAAATTATTTTCATTACTTGTAAGTAAACCGTGAAGCATAAACTACTCTTAATTATACAACACTATAGTAAGGAAACATTATAATGGATTATAAATTAAATAGGAGGAACAAATCACATTTTGATTATGTCATTTAATTGACACGTCAGTCTGTTCCATTGGAAAAATCAAGAGTCCTTAGAAGGGACTGATGATCTACTGGCCAATAAGAATTTCAAGGAATTCAAGATAAGACCATTTCTATTTTTCAACTGTTGAGTGTTGAAACCATCTCCAATATTTTTATGCAATAACAAGATTTTAAAACATTAGATGCTGTGGCAGTCCCAATGGATGCAGGATGGGCACCGTTTTCAGTTAGGACCAACTGGACATCATTAGAAGTCTTCTGATGAAAACCCCCATGTTGATATGACCATCAATCCAGAATGAGTTGCAACAACAAAAAGTTCAAAAATGACCACCATGACAACCATATTGAAGCCAGATCAGCACCATTTTAATTTACAACCAACTAGGTATCATAAAAAGTCTTCTAGTGAAAACCCTATGTTGATATGACTTACCGTTAAGGAGTAGTGATAACAAAATTTCAAGACAACAGACATTGTGGCCATATTGGATGTCAGATTGGCACCATTTTTATTTATCACCAACTAGATATCACAAGAAGTCTTTTAGTGAAAACCCCATGTTGATATGACCATCCATCTATGAGTAGTGATGACAAAATTTTCAATATGGCCACTGTGGCAGCAATATTTGATGTCAGATCAGCATAATTTTCATTTGGGACAAACTAGACATCATAATAAGTTTTCTGCTGAAAACTCCATGCTGATATGTCTTTCCCCTCAGAAGGATTTTCAACATTTTCTGCCATGGCAGCCATATTGGATGTCTGATCAGCACCCTTTTCATTTTTGGGACCAACTAGACATCATAAGAAGTCTTTTAGTGAAAACCCCATGTTGATTTAACCATCCATTTAGGAGGAATCGAAATAACAAGAGTTTTAAGATGGTTGCTGTGGTGGCCATATTGGTAGTCCAAGCAGCAGCATTTTCATTTAGAACCAACTAGACCATGGGATGAATGCATGATGCAAAGTTTCATGGCAATCTTCCAAGTAGTTAGGAGGAGTAAAAATAACAAACTTGTGCTAATGGATGGATAGACAATGAACAACAGGCTATCCCATAAGCTAAAAATAATATTACAATAATGTCAAGTTAATCTGAGACACTGACTGGAATTAAAAACAAGAATACTACCTTTATATTGTGAGACAGTCATTTATATTGTCCAAAGCAGTGGCTATGATACCACAGTCCTTCTGAGTTCATAGTTTACTTTATCAATGACAACAATTTATTTATTTATTATCTATATTTCTGATATTTCTTAAGAACAAATACTACCAAAGTTTGCTCATTAAACAAAATAAAGTACTGTTCTAGTGCTTTTTCTTTTCAAGTTTCATGAAATGACGAAATTTGGCCACATTTATTTTAGTAGATATTACATTTTGATGGGGATTTATTTTTTCAAATCTTCATCTGAAACCGCCTAATCACTAAAATTTCTCCACTGCTATAATAATCCACCATACAGTAGGCTCTGATGACTTGTTATATTGATATAGCCAAACTACAAAATACACACACACACACATCAGCACCGAGCAAATCCCATAGCCCAACGTCCCAGACTATTCATTTTCGAAGTCGCGCAAGTAAAATTTTCCAAGTCGCTAGTCTGAGACAAGTGCTTTTTAAAAAAGTCAGGCAAGTCCCTATTTTCGTGCTTTAATCACTATATCTACATTTATTTGGCCAATCATGCCCTCCGGGGGTACTGAATACTTGATTCTACCCCTCTTCTTGTATACATTTACATCCTGTATAACACATAAATGTGGTCAGTGATAATTGTCGCATATGCGCACGTTCTGTTACCGCTTGACTGCATTTTGGGCTAAGCGACCAAATTATCAGCAAATCAAAACACGTCAAACAAAAGAAAGCCATTATGATCAATTAGCAGTCTTTTAAGCGGCTTTGTTGCATTGTGTTTACTCAAGCCAAATCCTCACGAGTGGCTCACTATGATTTTAATCCAGCGAGTCAGTGTAATTAAATTAATGAAAGGTACTTTACCGACATACGTGTTGGTTTCCTTTATGAACTGATTAAATGTCAGTAATGATTCTTTAATTTTTCATTGATTATACAGATGATTAACTTCCACGTGCGATATTGCGTTTGAAGCAAAACAATTACCCTAATTAATGAGCTGTCTCTGTTCATATTTAAAAGAGAAAATGTATGTTATGATCACTTTAGAAGTAGTTGTCAAGCAAGCTGATAGTTACTCGGTGGATAAAATGAGTTTGCTAAATTATTTTCACAAGGAACGTAATAAGGGCAATTCGGAGAAGGAAAATTTTTGTGAAAGTGGAGGGATAAAAATGTAAGACTGCTACTGAGTGTGCGGTAGCTATATCTCCAAAGTGACATAAGCAAGAATCCATGGTGGCAAAAAATGTCAAATATGACACTACTAAGAGACAGAAATTTTCAGCCACATTGGGTTGATTGTTATCCCTGGCTTGAATGTATTGACTCAGAAGGAAACAATAACCAAAACTGGCACAGATTGGAAATTCACCCAGTGTATTTGTCAGTGGAACTGACAAATTCAGGATTGAACCAATCAAGTCTCATGACATGTCTGGACCCCACAAGGCTTGTGCAGCACAATATATTGAGGACTTTAACACAGACACAGCTATCAACTGCTGGCTTAGTGCTGGTGCAGGTGGCAGACATATACATGGACATTTTTTCAAATCCATCAGCTAAAACATATATACATGAACATGAAGAAGCCAAATGTATAACAACCAATGTTTTTGAAAAAATTAAATTCTTTTAAGAAATAATTATGTTGTATATTATTTCGTTTGTTTTTTCTATGGATTAAGTACATACATCTCATCAAATCTCGGCAAGTGATTACCATTTTGGAACAAGTGAAAAGTAAAGTGGGACAAGTGAAGAGTAAGGTGGGACAAGTGAAAAGTAAGGTGGGACAAGTGAATTTTCTGAAACCACTTGTCCTAGACTAGTGGATAAAAAAAATTTGCTCAGCCCTGCACATATTCCTTTTTCAAAATATACATTCATGCTAAACTTGCACAAATGATCAATGCTACTGAATTATCATGGATGCACAAAATACAAAGGCATACATAGATATACAAACAACTTCCAGGTGATTTACACAAAATACAAATGCATGCATAGATATGCACACAACTTGAGGATGATTTACACAAAATACAAAAGTATGCATAGATATGCACACAACATCAAGATAATTTACACAAAATACAAAGGCATACATAGATATGCACACAACTTCAAGATGATTTACACAAAATACAAAGGCACACATAGATATGTACACAACTTCAAGATTATTTACACAAAATACAAAGGCATACATAGATATGCACACAACTTCAAGATGATTCATATTTTAAGGCCATCACAGCAACTAAATATGTACATGTGAAACCTCTATAAAGAAAGATGATAACATTCAAAAATCCATTATTTAAAATAAAAATAAAAATATGAAAATCTAACAAACCTGCCAACCCAAACAAGACCTTCTCAGTAAAACAGTCAATATTTTTCCATAAATTAGATCAATTTTAACTAAGATGAAACAAAATATCATGTACTGCTATTGTCGACCTGGAAAACATGTAGTTCAAAAATTTAGAAGTGTGATCTGATGCAGCGAAGGCAAAATTATGTTCAACTAAAAAGTTTGTAATATACACTTAGACCTTAATGGCCTCTGTTTCAAAAACTACAGTTCTAAACCCCTTGGAGCTCCTTGCTAGATCTTGAACCTTGACCTAATATTTGTTTCTGTTTTTTTAATTTCATGTGGTGGCAGCAATCATCACTCCCACCATGAGAAATACTCAAACTGACATAATGTCCAATGAATGTAATTGTTGCCTTTCATGCTTTTTTTTCCCAAGCATTGTCAAGAATCTGAATATTCTTTTATATACTTCTGTGTTGATTGTTTGAACTTTTTAAGGGGCTGATTGTCTCTTCTGCCTTCAATGTGTTTTTATTTATTGGACGACATTTCTAGATAATGATATAATGTAAAAGCAAAAGCCAGATCATGCCGATGGTTTGCATGAAAAACATGGGCAGATTAAAGCGTCTCAGGTACTCCTGTAGAGTTAGTCTGCTTCCCTGACAAGTGCTACTGAATCTAACACAAAAATCTGGATCTGGACCAAACCTGGATATTCAAGCCAAAATCCAGATCTGACCACAGCAATCACACCTTTTTTGTATTTTCTGCTATAATTCCTTAAGTCTATACTTTAAATGTTATTTCAGTAAGACTTATAAATCAAATCGTAGGGTTGACAGGTCGAATTTAATGACAGGTGAATCTTAAATTTTCTGTAATTTTCTGTAACAATAAAACTGTGGTTTAAAATTTTCTTTTCCCTTAAAAATAATATTGTACTGGCTTTGTAAAAAAAATGTAAGCTGCCTATCAATCAATACTTTAATGGAAGCATATACATACATTTTGGCACATTCTATACTGAAAATAATAAAATTGAAAAAAACACTATTCAGAAATAAATGCCCTTAGTTTGTCTGCATATTTAGGTAAAAATATTAATACTGAAATTTCTTATCATCCACGACTTCAACAAAAAACTTAATAGAGTTAAACACTATGGTAAGTATTTTCACCTATCAGTCAAATTTATCTTAAACTTGCCTTGATGACTATTAACGCTAGGTACCACAAAAAATGTTGTACTGCGGTATTTCAGAACATACCGCAATATGTACCATGGTATATCGCAATTATGTTATGGATCAACAATTTAATGTTCTGGGGCAGGGGCCAGACACTTTTATTTGTTGAAAATTTCTGTTTGTCAATGGCTAGAAAAAATATCTTGATCTGATTTATAACAACATAACACCATATTATATCCATCATATTATTTGAGAAAAAAAATTAATTTAATAAAACAAAAAGAAAATATCTCAGCTCAAAAGAAAGTCGCAACCCCCACCATCGAAAATTAAATGGTTGGTACCTTATAGTAGATGAATTTGCTATGTGTATGTTAATTGTTGTATAAGTTGTAATCTAAAAACTGTAACTAAATTATGTGAATATCTATGGATGATTAAGATCACACTATAGCTGACACCCTGTGAAAGACATTGTGCTGACATTGGAGACCGTGTTGGTAAAAACAGGAAGTGTTGACTCTGAATCTTACAATTTACTAGCCACTCTATTAATATAATTAGCAGGGAAACGGTAAGTGGGATATTCAATATTATCACATAGTTGGTACACTTTACATAGAGTGTGTCCAGTTTAATATTTTTGATATGTTGACATGTGAACATATCACTTTATATGAATCTGATTGTTCCAAATAAGCCCATGAAATTCTTGTATAGTATTCTCTTTACTGATTGGATGCAACCATGGGAATTTTCCTTACTCTGTCTTCTGGAACCATTTTTTTATACTATTACTATCAACATTTTGGCAGCCATTTTTCGAATCGATTGCCCAAGGAGCATCAAGAAAAAAAGGTTACGTCTGTCCGAATATGGCCAATTTACCCCAAATTGGCTCGTTACAAATAAAATTAATAGTATTGGACAATGGATAGAGGGCTGGAGAGTCCAAATGTAAAACTAGAACACGAGTACATATTACCAAACCCCTAGAAGTAATATTAGTACCTCTACTTCGTGGACCATGTCGAGGCTATGACATTGTAGCTACCCGCTCCCAGGACAAGCATGATTTAAATGTTAACCTATAGGAGTAAATAAGCTCACCTCTTTTTAGATAAGAATGTGGACAAATGCCACTCTCACAACTGACAGAAAGTTTTCCAACCACAGCATTCATCCAAATCAAATAATGCAAATATCTGGTCACAAAAAAACATTAAATCCTGAATCACTATTATACACAGTAACACCTGTATAGTCTAGATTTAGTAAAATTTCTGCATCCAGTCATAATCTCTTCACAAGAATATCCAACAACTGGAATACAACTTTAGTGAAATAGACACACTTTAGGTGGAAACATTGTAAACAGTGTCACTGAGATCCATGTATATGGCTTGAAAACTTCTCAAAACAAGCAAAGTATGTAACCTCACACAAGAATTTCCATTGGAGATCCAGTGTTGAAAAATGATGCTGTCCATGTCAAATGTTCTATTGATTTTGAAGGACAGTTTCTCGTTAAATTATAATTTGTTTAAAAAAATATATTTCCAAATGTTACTGGTTGTCAAACTGTGCATTATTGATTCAACTCGCATCTGGGGCTATTTTTTCATGCGCAAGAATTGAAGGGTGCATCATCTGAGATAGAATTTAATGAATGCCAAAATTTGTCTGTTCTTATTTCTATCCAACTCTTTCCACTAAAATAAAAACTGTGTGATGTAATGATTGAATAGTAAATTATTCAACTCATTTCATAAATTCAATAATAAATCATTACCCATTTGAGATCCTGTATATATGTAATATGCAAAATTAATTTACAACAAATACAACTGTTTTGTAAAAAAAAAAAATTGTTTTTGAATTATTTTGTCATGAAAAATGAAAACATGCTGAATATATCATTAAATTCCTAATAAGATTACTTTGGATTTTATGTACATTCCTTACTGACAGAAACTACCGAAGTACCAGTATAGTGAAAAAGTACAGTGGTATGTACCAACGGAAAAAAACTGGTATACCAGTAATACTGCATACCTCTAATGACTATATTTTCTACTAAGACCTGGTAAACTACACAGTAGTATCAGAAATTGGCGTGGGGGACAAATTTTTGGGGTTTTCATTGTTGCCCCGAACCACAAATTTAAATACCCAATAAAAAATTAGCCACCTATGCTGATGACCCCCCCCCCCCCCCAGCTCTCTGCCCATTTTCTTACCATGTTCCATTCCTAGAGATTAACAAAGCTACTAGTATTTGACAAATCAATGTCAATACTGTAATCTGGTAATAAAATATTAGCTTTTACACATGTTTGTTTTATTTTAACCCTTTAAAAAAGAATTATAAAGCATTTTATACTGTTTCAATGCACACATATCTATAAGGTATCCGATAGCTGTAATTTCCACTCACTGCCTTAATTCGATATGTGAGTTAAGTAAGGACAGAGAGAAACGAGAAAACGCATAAGGCATTCAAATACTAGTAATACTGAAAATGAAAGAAAGAATAATAAAAAATACTAGTATATATTCAAATTGATCCTTCATTCGAATTCAACTATTAGTGACAAATCTAAATCCACCTGAAAGTACATTTCACTTTATCCATGCATTTTTAATCCAAAAGAACAACAAGCCTGTAAAATACTAGAACTATTGCTTGAAGCACTATTATTAATGAAATACTATATATATAACATAATTACAGCCAAGTATTAAAGCTCACACTTCACTGATTTTTGGACAAAGAGACTGTATCAACATCGTGTCAATCAAGTCCCATGGTACACACAAATGCTTGTCAGGTAAATAATCCCCAAATTGCAGAATTAAACAAGTCCAGCTTTCTCAAAACCACTGATAATTAGGTTAAATCTTTCACTCAGCTGCAATTATACATTCAGCATGAATTGGCTTGATTAATGAGGTTACAAGGTTCATTAATACAGTGCACTGATCGTCACCAGTAACATTTTCCTTTTCCATGATTGCCTCCATGACCTGTTTAGCATACCAGTTGTGGAAGTGTGATTTTAATTCTTCTTTTTACACTTTATTTATCATCAAGTCTAATGGCTGAAGGTGGTATGCACATCAGGCAGGCACAGACAAAGGAGTGATTCCACTGTCTTTCAATTTAGTTAGCATCTTCACACTTTTTTGAGCTCTAAACACATCAAATATTGTCATTGCCTGCTGACTGCATTGAGCAAGGGGCAGCCGGTAATGTGTTTTGCTTACTTTATGGACAGTGGTTTAGGTAAGAGATCATACAGATGTACTTTAATAACCAATTGGCTTAGTGTTGTTGACTGTCGGCTTCCTTTGATGTTAAGCACTCAGATGAAAACATGGTGTAAGTGATTGAGCTTGACAGGTGTTTTATTGCATTCATAGAGGTGGCAGTATTGTTTTAGTGTTGTTGGCTGTGTTGGCTTCCACTGATGTTATTCACTTGGACGAAAACAAGGTGTAAGTATTGAACTTCTCAGGTCTTTGATTTGTGCTGATACATATGGTCGTATTGTTTTAAGCATTCAAGTGACCGCCATTTGAATCAGCATAGTTTTATTCTTTTTTATTCCTTATTTTGGGTATTTATAGAGGTTAAACCACAAAATTAAATACTTACTAATATGCAAACTTTGACAAGCAAAACCATGAATTTAAGTACCCATGAAAATGTCTTTTTTTACAAAACCACGAAAATTGAGCCCCATGAAAATAAATGATACTACATATGGTCACATACTGTTGTCAATACCAACACAATACTATGCATTTTCCTTTAAAAAGACAATAAATGGCCAATAAGTATTAATTATGGCCCATGCCACAGATACATGTACTGACATACTACCAGTTCTCAAAAAGCACAGATTTTGAAAGAAATTAGAATTACTTCAATGCTGTCTCAACCTTTCATTGTTTTCAAAGTAACATTGTTTCAGCCAGGCATGAGGAAAAAGGCCCTCTTCATTTGAAAAAGTGGGCCAATGTTGTGATCATAATGGGCCAACCTCATAATAAAACGGGAGATATCATTTACACAGTCTATTTTACATGTTATTTGCACTAAAAATGCAACAGATAACCTTTTTACTGTAAGATTCTACTCTTTGATGCCTCCAACCATATTCTAACAGCACAAAAGAAGTCCAAGTCTTCAATTTGATGTTCCTCCAACATTATTCCAGTAGGTATCAGTCTTTGTGAAGAGTTTCAGCTTTCAAGCGATTTCTTAAGGATGTCATGTTTTTTCTTCTTTGGTTCTGCCATTTTGGAAACCAAATCTTCATCAGAAGTTTCACTTTCTGTTTAACTTTCATCTCAGATTTTGCGGGTTTTAGCAGCATGTTCATTAGTCATCATATATACAGTCATTTTTATCACTTTCATGATCTGAGTGTGATGGTGTGGGTAAAGAAATCAGTTATTCATCATTCCACATCTACTTCTTAGTGAAACTTTGCCCCTTTACAAATAATAAATTATGCTACTGCATGATCATATCATATGACTGGAAGCATGTGCTTACAAAAATCAAAAATATTTTTAAAATGTCTTTCAGTCGAAAATGTTAATAAAACAGGAGTGGAATATGTTACTTGAATTTGTTTCAAATTTTCATGAAGACTATTACAAATCAGTAGCATGCCAAGTTTATTCTTAACCTCTCAACCAATGAATAGTATGGGATTTACCAAGTACATGAGTATATCTTGATGATCCCAAGTTTTGCCATTATGAAATTAGGAGAATGTGGGAAAGTTATTATATTAGCCATTATGAAATTAGGAGATAGTCTGAGCAAAGCAACCAGTACAATTGGAAAAGATCACTTGATGAATTTGTTCATTTTCAAAAAAACAATCACTGAGCAATTCATACATTTAATGATTGGTTGGTGCATCTGTATCAGATTAAAGGTAAAAAAATGTGCCTTGTTCATCAAGTCCTGCAAAATGAGAGATTTCATGCACCAAAAGTGCTGCATTAATTATCTCTTTTTTGCCGGACTTGGTGTCTTTTCTGCACATATCCCACAAAGACTGAAACACTGAAAATAAATATGAAGCAAATCATTAGTTTATTCGCAGTATAAAAGCAACTGCGCAGTTCAATCTACATGCATCTGTTGTAAGTAATAGTGTATCTGCCATTTGTAAACATGTGCTCTGAATCTCACAGTTGCAACGTGAAATCATCTGAAATTTTGAATATTACAGATGTTCGATAATATATTTGGGAATATGCCATTCTTTGAACTAGTCCAGTTTATTATTATCAAGGTTTCACCAAAAAAGAGGAATATTAGAACCAACTTCAAACTTTGGAACGAGGCTATACGCTAAAAATAGGTAACTGCTACGTGTTCACTTCTTAAGTTCATATCCGTAATTTCAGCAAAAAGATATGACCAACAATCACCAATTTCTCAAAAATACGGATTTTCGATATTTAAAAGATATTTACTCACTAATTGTAATATTAATCAGCATGAAAAATATACAAATGAAGTCCTTGAATATTCATCTATTTTTAGAAACAATGAAAAACCATTAGTCACATGGCACGGCAAATTCTGCTCAACTCCACTAATCAATAGTGCATGTTTATCACGGTAAAATTTAGGATTTGCCATTAGAGACGTGTTTCAATATTTTTAAATCGTTAATGAATGTCACATATCATTTTTAAATTATTATAGCTCATAATTTGTTGAATTTCACAATAAAGTTGATGCATGATAGCGAATACCTCAATGAGTGAATCGAGCACTTTACATTTAAAAAACCATTAAAATCGTTAAATATACTAAATACTGCACTTCAATACTGATTTCATTCTCAATTGCCACCCACTCCCTCTTCTGGGTTTTCAAAGATCTGCTAGAACCTTTGTTTTTAATCAGTAGCAATTTCATTACTGCTCCCAAGAGCACATTTCAAGTTGCTTCTGCATTGATAATGACAGAGTAGAATGGTGGGTTTTAAGATTTTGAAACTTCCACAACCTTTTTCGGCATAGAAAATTCACAGAAGTACAAAACTAAGTTAACATCATACTTTTTCATTAATAAGGGATACAGAGAAGGGATAAATTAATTTCATATTGGTCTCTGAATAACTTACTCAACAACAATAGTGATCATAGTACATGGGTATGAAACTATAGTGAGGTATATACGACACATTATCATTTATGTTTCAGTTTCATGATTTTGCTTAACAGAAAATGCGTCTGGTTTTAGAGTTACAGAATACAGTAC
Source organism: Margaritifera margaritifera (assembly GCA_029931535.1). Lineage (NCBI taxonomy): Eukaryota > Metazoa > Mollusca > Bivalvia > Unionida > Margaritiferidae > Margaritifera > Margaritifera margaritifera. The sequence goes on along the minus strand of JAQPZY010001658.1, from coordinate 4,989,228 downwards.
ATAAATATAATAAAATATATAATACAGAGTATAACCCATACAAGTAATTTTAAACAATCCAATTAGTAAAGCTTGAGAATTGAAAAAGACAATAGAATTATCTGTGCAATCAAGAGATATCATTTCGGCAGCAGGCAAAACATAATTTGGTCAGTGAATCTAAATTTTAGTGAAAGTGGACAAAATTAAAGTAATGATTTTCCATCTGTCACAGATGTTACAGGGCACATAATAACAAGGTAACCATTGAAATAGTCTGATGCAAATAAAATAATTTATCCACTCGTTATTTGGCTTCATTTTACAAAGTTATTGTTGGTGATTATTTCAAGATATATGTATCATTATTATGTCCTATTTATTCAAGCTTTACTTCACAGAATTTCCAATTATTTTTTACCTATGCAAGCCTGTTGACTGTGAAATATAATTCTTTTGTACAATATTTAGATTTAATTAAATATTTGTTTAAAGACATCCAATAAAGTGGGGGTTTTATTCGTTATTTTCAATAATGTGACAAGTTTAAAAAAATAGTGATACAGTTATAAACTGAATGCATTTCATATGGCGATTATATTAGTCACATTTTGGCTGTCATGCTTTCAAAGACATACATTCCCATTACCATTGACCGTCTCCAATTAAGATATTCTTCCTCTTAATGTTAATTTTGATTGAAAATTATTTAATGATGTTTATTCCATGTGTAAGTAATGATGTTATTCATCCTTTTTAACATTTCTCATAATGTTTAATGATTCCAAATAAGAAAAACATCTAATATGCTAGATTAATCATGATAACTACAGGTCTTAATTTTCTTCTTAATCCACAAAATGACATACATTGATCTTTGGGAATATTTCATGATTTATGAAGACACTTTTTAAAAAAAAAATTTGTATAGAGCAGTTCATATTTGTTACTAATCCTTCAAGATCTGACATCTTTGGCACTCGGTACTCAAACAAGATATAAAGAAAAGGATGCTCCTACCATATTTGCCTATAATGCCCTCCCCTCTGCCCTTTCTAGCATCCATCCCACATTGTCCAGATTACTAAAACACCTACTTAAAACTGTGCGGTCTTCAAATAATTTCATATATTATTATGTTTTATTTAATATAGAATACTTCTACAAGTGGAAGCTTCTTTGTTCTTTATTTTTAAAAGAACATCCTAAATATTGTGACCAAAAGTGTGTTCTTGGGTTGAGAAATACTTATACCAGTATGCCCTGTTTGTTATGTTCCAAACATTACACCTTTGTCCAAAAATGTGCCACATTTGTAAAAGGTGCCCCTCTTGCATACCCCTCAGAAATTTGATTTTAATATAATTTTATTTTGATATGACTCGAGTATTCAGTTTTAAATAAGCCAGCTTTAAGGAGATTCTTTCCATTGTCCATGCCATTTTATATATACAAGTTCTTTCTTTCTTTTTACAACTGTTTTGTTTTTTGTTTTGTTTTTTTAATCCCAAAGTCAAAAGAGTACATGATTAATTATTTTCTGATTATGTTCTCTGACACATAAATATTAAAACCATGTGCTTCCAAACAAACTACAGATAACTGTATCTTAGGATATAAGAGCTTGTTTCATCATCAATGGTCATCGTGGTATATTCCTTGTGTCTGGATCAAAATAATGCAGCACCTAAGTACATGCGTATGTATATATGTGAATAAATACACGAGATTGATTATACTACTTTTATCTTCATGGTTTTTATGAATTGTTTGTCATTCTTCAGCTTTCTTTCAACATCTTTTGAACTTGAATACAGGCATTCATATTTTGGAGATATGGTATAAAATCAGCTTTAATATCTTAATATTATCGCTGCATTTTTTTATTGTTACCATAGTAGCAAAGCTGTTTGGTATAAATTTCAACAAATTCAATGTTAGACCAAAATACTTTTTTATATTTGAAATGTTTAAGACCATGTGAGTACATTTAAAAAACATATAAGCACAGAATATATATCCAAAATTTTATTGACTTTAAGTGTTCAATCTTAACAGTTCACTGTTGTGCCTATATTTTACAGAACTTGGACAATCCAAGTCAAATAAACAAAAAATCTCGCTTTTCTCAATCAAAACTTGAAAACATGGATGACTTGGCAAGAAAATAATATGCTTAATATAAATAAATACTGAAAAATATATAATTTTCTCATGATTTGTACACATTCTAGGCTGGATTTGGTTGCCATGGCAACCAACCATTTCATCCCCTGTTTGCTGAAATAAAGTATACCCAATACCCATCCAGTGTCCACAACAAATTTCAGACTATAAAGAAAAATGTGCAAAACAAAGCACCTGTTGTGCCTATATTTGGTGAAACTTCGACAATCCAAGCTAAATAATTAGAAAATCTCACTTTTCTCAATCAAAAATTTAAACAAAATTCAAAGCATGACTGATTTGGCAAGAAAATAGTAAGCTTGATGTAAATGAATACTGATAAATATGCAATTTTGTCATGATTTGTACACATTCTTGGCTGGATTTGGTTGCCATGCCAACCAAACATTTCATCCCCTGTGTGCTGAAATAAAGTATACCCAATATCCATCCAGTTTCCACAACAAATTTCCCACTATAAATAAAATTATTACTGCACAAGAAGTAAACACAAAAGTGATGCCAAATTATTGAATTAATGGATAAATCCTGTGCAAATCAGGCAGTTCAACCTCCAGACTTATGTGCAGTAAAGGGGTAATATTATTTTGAAATAAACTGTAAGGGAATATATGGACAGCATTTAATGGAAGTAGCAATGTCATTTGCACATCAATAGTGCATCTTAAGTGATTATAACTACCAATACATTATGTATCAAAATGTAAATGTGTATTTATGAAAATAATACAAATCACTTGAATAAAGATATTACAGCACCATAAAGGTAGATGATGAAAACTGGGTCAGTAGGGAGAGGACATTGCCCCTTTTCAGGCTATTTTTTAAATTGGCCTAAATGGCTAGCTATCTGCAATAGAACAGTTTAGGCAGTGGTTTATTTTAGAGAGTGAAATAAACTAATTTTAATGTTTAAGTATTGAAACTGAAAGTTGATTTTGAAAGTGACAATGGTAGGATGCCAGTACTACTTTACTTTTATAACTTTTATCATCATTCATAAAAAGTGTACATACATAATAGTGTTAGTAAAATTGTATTTGATCTATGATTCAATGACTGTCTAGTTCATTTCCACCTTTAAAGTTGTGTCATATCATCCCACCTTATTCGATGTAATACCTGCACTGTGAAATTAACAAGTTACAATTTATGTAAATGTTAGGAGTTAATAGCTCCTCATAATATGCCCAAACATATCATGAAATAGACTGTGTCCCCATCACTTGCATTTACATAGAAGAGTTAGCTCCCTTTCTCTATGTTGTGAGATCTCCAATTTGGTGGTTCATCCTCTCTACCAATATGCACATGCCCAATAAAACAATGCAGATCCATTTTTGAGACTGATTTTTAACCAGCAAAACTGAGTTGTAAGGACTTCTGAGACAATTTTCATGCATGGTGGCATGTTCCAAGAAAATCACAACCTTCTTTGTGGATTTTAAAAGCTGCTTCCATCTCTTCAGGCATGCTGGGATTGAGATAAACATGCTTAAAATTGATAATTTTTTTAAGTTTTGACCAAAATACGTGTGTGCATGCTTATTAAGGCATGTGCGGATATTACGTTGAATATGGTATTTTACATTTGGGTCGCAGATGAAAAATTATCCCCCCATCCCAATCTACACTAAATAAAATCAGATCATTTCAATTTACTATTTTCTACCAGTGTTTCTTCATTTTGTAATACATGTAGTAATATTAACTTGCCTGCAAGGAACAGTAACTTTATACTGAATAATGACTGCAGTAAACCTCATAATGTACCAGATGCATCCAATTTACCTGCTGCTTCATTCACTTTTTTCTGAATTGACTTCAATCTTTTTGTAAAATGCTGAACCAATTTGTCATTATATTTGTGCTCATGAAGACGAATCAGTCTTTTTAACTCTTCCTCTAGTTCTTGGTATGTTTCTTGCAGCTGTTCTGTATTCTCATTATTTGACTGGAAGCATATTTCCACAAGACATTCTAAAGCTTCCGATATAAAACTGTTCTGTGGCATACTTTTGGTGATGTCATTCTTCATAGACACTACATGTTCTGCCAAATTTCTAGCTGCCTCATAGTTTTTCAGTCCCATTTCTGCTTGACTCAAATGCAGAAGGCTTTCTGCATACATCGGGCTACTGGACATATTTGCTTCCCGAGACTTTACTGCCTTCACAAGATATCCTCTCGCTTCTGAAAATTCATTACTTTTATTGTACACCTTGCCAATTGTGTCATAGATTGTACTAAGATTTGATTCATTTGGTGGAACCTCTTTCAGAACAATTGATTCTGCTTCCTTTAATAGTTCAATAGCTTCATCACGCCTTCCCAGTAATGAGTAATCAGCTGCAACATTGTTGATTGAGACTAGCAAGGCTGTGGTTGGGGCTTTGACTTGCCGTTTAATATCCAAACCCTTTTTGTGATAATAGAGAGCGTTTTCATTGTCACCTCTCTGCTGATACATAATTCCCATGTTGTTGTAAATAGCTCCAAATTTTGGCAGTTCATCCTCAGATAAAGGTTTCTTTTTTTGTTTGACACGTTCAAGGTTTTCTTCTTCTAGATTTATTCTGTTCCGACGGATACTTTCCTGGTAGTACTTCTCTGCATCATCAAAGTTTCCTGCCAAATCAAAATTCAGGAAATATGTCAGGTTAATAACTGGAAAAAATATTTACTTAAAATGTGAAACTATTTAGACTGATACCTTGTCACTGCTGACCATGAAATTTAATTAAGAGCAAGAACTTATCACCATGAAATATAGCATCATCATTGTCCTGGATCCCCACAGGCCCCTACAATACATTCAACAGAAATAATGAAGCTGGACTTCTTTGTCGTAGAACTTTACCTAATCTTTCAAATAATAAATGTTACTCCAGACTTTGAAATGTTACTTGAAATATGCAAAATGAAGCCTTTTGATTAGTCACAATATTTTTTTACTAAGAATTGTAGTAAAGTTTTACGATGGAGAGGCTTGATTGAGGTAGTCATCTATTACTCTCAGTATAAATTTCGAATGCGTTTCAAAAACTACACTTGCAAGTATACAGATTCAGAATGTAATTCAAGATCTTAATGGACATCAATCATATAGTTATGAGTTTGAGTTAATGATGATTTTACTGCTGAATATTCATTTTTACAGTAATGCTTCAGTCAAGGTGCTTCAAGAAGTGACAGAAAGACCATTATAAAATTCCTCAAGTCCTCCAATACAATCAGATTCTCCCCATTCTAACAAATCTGAGAAATGGTTATTGATATATTCTTGAAAATGTCACTCTCTGTTGCACTATACTACAAAAGCAACATGACATATTTACATTTCTGACAGTTAATTGTTCATTTTAATACCATAAATTTTTACATTTAATAAATCAGAAAGCAAGTTACTCTCAGATGTGTTAGAATAAAGTTTTTCTCAGAATATCAGCTCTACATACCATACATGCCATAACATGACGTGTCACGCGAAAAACACAATTTTGGACTCCCAAACCCCTTGACATGGTCGTGTTTCGAAAAACACGATTTTCAGCAATCTGGCAAATAAAATTTTTCCCACAACAAAAAAGAAAAAATGTATATTTCTTTTTCACAATGATATATGCCCGTAATCTGTGGAATGTATAAACAGTAAACAGTCTTGCTCAGAGCTCATGTAAACTATCCTCAGGGCAGTTTATACAGTTGTTTTAGAGACAATTAAAAGGTAAGCCGGTCAGAAATGGACACCTTTCAGAGATTTACTTAATTGGCTCACAATTGCTAGGGTGATGTGTCGTGTCAAATCCTTTGAGCACTGCTAAAGGAGAGCACATTAGGCTAATTTGCATAGGTAAAATACACTAAGTCGAGCATCCCAATTTGTCTGAAGTTAAGTACATCAAAGAGATGCATGTTGAAAAACAAATGTTATTACACATCACTGACTGCATTGAATGAGAATGTTGAAGCCATCTTTATTAAAGTTTGTGATCAGCGGCAACATTTATTTGAAGTCGGATTTTTACTCCATATATAAAATTCAAAACATGATTATTTCGGTAGGTTGAACAACAGCACCATTCAATATCTAATGCAGTGCTGCACCTAGGATCCAAAGGTCAGGGGACACTGTGTCCCTCACCCTCCAGATTTGGGGGATACACAACATTTTCAAGGGACAAAGGAAAATTGTAGTACATCATGCACTAGAAGTACTAAAAAAATGAGATAATCTTAATTGCTTCGACAATTTTGCCACCTAAACTTTCTCATATTTTCCTTGGACATTTACATGATTGCAATAAAAATTTTATAACGTGATCAAGTAACTCGTGAAAACATCAACATGTTTGAATAACTGATTAACCTGAAATGAACTGCATCATGGAATGTTAACAATTTAAAAGTATTAAATCATTAATCAAATGATAAATTGTGTATTTGCATATATTGTTACCCTTTTTCATTAATTCAGCTCGAGAATAAATTAAATCTTCACTGCCGTAGGTACGACTCTAACCTCAAAAATACATTACAATAGCGGCGGTGAAAGACTTTAGCAATTCGGATGACTACCACAAACCTTGAATGTTTTTATTGTCAGATTATTGTTTTGAAATGGATATTCATTGCCATCATACAGGTTTTATCACTTTTAGCGACTTTGGCCATTGCTTGCGCCAACATAGACGTGAATGCACATTCATGAAGGAAAAGTGTAGGCTTATTTGTGAACACAAATGACACCTGCATTACCGTCAAACCAACTAGTGAACTATTGAAAGCAGCAAAGACTGCATGTAATTAAAACTACATTCCACAGTCCAATGGATTTTAAAGACAGTAACTTGGTGTATTTTTGTATTTAATGTCTGTGAGGTTGTCACCATGTTTGTGGTGATGTTATTTGACAATGCTAAAGCTACCTTTTTTTTTTTTTTTGGTAAGTATATTAAATGCTTCAGAGAAAACAGATGGTATTTCTTTTATTCAGATTTGAATTTCCAGTCATTTGCTATAGGCTTATTTGAAAATATAGCTTATTCTCATTTGGATGATGTTGCTTTTGTGGGTCACGTGCACTGACCCCCCTTGGGACCTCAAAACACACTTTTTGAGTCTCATAAAAACCCCAACACTGTCTGGGAATACGGCAAGTATGAAATACTGTAAAGCATGTTACTGAATAAAGCTTTTGTCGGAAGACCAACTCTACGTTTTGTAAATCAATCAGAAAGCAGGTTACTCTCAGATGTGTTAGAATAAAGCATTTATCAGAAGGCCAGCTCTACATACTGTAAATAAAATATTTGGGAGTATAACATTTTGGCTAATTTTGTGAATGAATTAAATTTTACTATGATTTTATTCACATTAAAACTGTGTGATGAAAAGATTAGAGTATGTGTGCTATAAAGTCAAATGACTAACTGTACAAATGGTTCTGGAACCCAGGCTAGATATTATGAATACTATAAAGTCCAATGACTAACTGTACAAATGGTTCTGGAACCAAGGCTAGTTATTATGAATGCTATAAAGTCCAATGACTAACTGTACAAATGGTTCTGGAACTCATGCTACATATAATGTACCATATTTACTTGCTTATAAGTTGACGTTTTTACTGAAAATTCAATTCATGCAGAGTAGGGGTCGTCCTGTAAGCACGACATAAATTTTTTTTTATAAATCTAGGGGTAATGTTGGAAACTCTAGATGTTTGCAGTACATACAATTACTGTCAATTCAAATATTTTTATGTTTTCATGCCACTACTCCCATTCAGAAATGCATATATGGTAAGCAGTGTTTATCCATTTCATGACGGTATTCATTACACAATACTTGTATGTACAGTTATTTGGATTTTATTAATTTGAAAAAATTACCAGTAAATTAAATATTACCTACCACAAAGTGAAGTGTCCATCAATGTTGTTTACCATGGGTGTTTACTAGTACGTGTATTGCTTCCATTTTCGTGTTAGTCCAAACAACATATATTTGTATGATATTTTATGTTTTGCTGCATAAACACCGTTTGTGTTTGATGCAATACAAGTTTTGATGTGATTTATATTTTCTTTTTCCATCAGCCAGATCTAATTCCCAAGTGATATTTCCCTAGTTATCTGCCAGTGCATGTGGGCCAACAAGACCCTGGCTTGTAAAGGCAGCACTGACTTTGTTGTCAAGTTGACAATCCTATTGATTGCGCTGCGAATTTGATACTTTTTCAGTGCCAACTCACAGAGGGTGATTATTTGAACTCCCTGTGATCTTGCCACACAATTGACACCAGTTCAGTTGCATCCTATAATAGATTTCACAGAATGTATGATCAAAGTGTCACTTACAGAGTCCAAGCTCAGTCTCCACATAAGCACCTGCATATGACAGTAAAGATGAGGAATCAGAGTTGGACAATATTACAATGACTAGATGACGATGGAGGATTTCAGCACTATATTTGGTCACCCTGATGATGAGGATGAATTCTTGGACTTTGTACCAGATGACATTAGACAGTCACATTTATAGGATACTGTGAAACACAAACATGTGGACTTGACTTTCATTGTTTATTTGTAAGATGTGTGGAATTAACATAATACAGGATATTGTGAATCGGATAATTCTGGGCTAGTATTTTTATACCGGTATGTGACCTATAACAGAATTCATGGATTTATCATATAAACGGATTTAAAATGTCAATCATTATGGATCTCTATGGATTTTATGACATGAAGATGAACAAAATCTAAGTTGTCAATTTATTTCTAACATACTCCCCTCAATAATATAATTGTATTTACACTGGTTTTGTCTTTATTTTTCCTATCTATCTATCCTTCAAGTTTGGCTTGTTTATTTTTCCAAAGCACAACTCTGACTCACTGACAACAAGTTACCCCTTCAGACAGATCTGACTTGCAAAATACACTCTGACTTAGTGGATGGTCAAAGAGAAATGAACTTTTGCAGCCCTGAATGGGAGGGGGGGGGGTCAACTTATAGTCGAGTTGACTTACAATCTAGTATATAAGTTATACTATCAAGTCAGATGACTAACACTGTACAAATGGTTCTGGAACCAAGGTTAGACATTAGTAGCCGCTATTTTATAAGCAATGTGTTATGCAAACAAATAAGTAGGTTTGACTTCTATATACTATTATTTTAAGAAAAAACATGATTTATACTTTGCATGCAGTTTTATTTTAACATCCCTCCCTGTTAAAAACATTTTTTTTGTTTTATTTGCATTGTGATCATCCTGGTGTTGGAATAAGTCAATCACTTTTTAATTTCATTTGTGTTTACATAGTGCAGCTTGCAAGCAAACATTCCTGTTGTTTCAAACCATTACCATGAATATTTACATGTGTATGTCTGCACATCAGTAATTCCTAAAAAATAATTTGTTGCTAATATGCTATAATTAAAGATTTATAAAAATCTGAAGGTGCTCAAATAGTATGACTTACAACACTTACCTAAGAAAGTACTGACTACACCAAGAGAGTTGAGAGACTGCAAACAAAGGACTGTTCTCTCATTTCCCAGGGACTGTGACATATCAAAAGAACTTTTGAGGTGCCTACAGAGAAAATGACCAAACCTGTCATAATTTATTATGCTGAAAAGTAAAATACACTAAATACATTTTTAACAACACTCTTCATTTTATTCAATAAAACTTTTTAAGTTTTTTATTTGTATCCATTAGTTTAATTATCCTTAAAAGAATTGAGTTTTAATCTCAAATGAAGTCACTATGAGGAGCATTGTGAATATGGTTGAAACCATTCATTTTCAGACCAGGTCCTGTATTCTCTAAGCTTTTGTGCAAGAAACTCTAGCTCAAACTCAAAATGCCAAAAATATATATTATACTTGCAGTATATCAATGTCAGTGAAATTTAGAATTGTAGTAGAGGGACCCAAGTTAAGAAAATTCTGAAATTTATATTAAATTTGTTCTCATTAGAGGTACTGACTGTCAGACTTTCCAACTTTGAGCTTTAGTCCGAGTTTCATGCTAAAAAAGTTTTGACAATACAGAGCCGACGGTAATTATAATAATTTATGGGAATCATCTAAAATCAGTTAGATATTTGTAGATAATCACAATTTTAGTTAATTCCAACTTCCTTCCTTTTGAGGTAACATAGTTATTAAGACATTGGTACTACTCCTAAAATGTATTATACACAGAAATATCTTTGCAATTTAAAGAAGAAAAATATATGTCTGAAGAATGGCTAATGAAGACTCACTGTACCAATTATATGGAAGAATGGGAACCAGTCTGGAAAAGGGTGAAGATAAAATAGAGTATATATGGGTTTGGCTGGCCAAGATTGGTTGATAATGAAAGTAGGATTTTAGTAAAAAGAATCTTTTGATAGCATATCCTAGTTGTAACTGAAACAAATAGAGACAATGTTTTATTGATGGAATTTCAGTCTTTTTACAGACTTGAGTTTAGAAAACTCATTACTGAAATTAGCACCCGACTCTTTGGTGTGGAATTCAAAACACATTTCAAACACATGCAGATCCAGAAAATGCCATGGCTCATATGGTTTTCACTACACAGAAGCTGTCATCAAGGACATGTCTAGTATACTGATAAATATAGGTTTGATCATGAGCATTCAGAAATTTAAAGTTATTGAATTTTTAATACCATGGTGTTTGCATAGGTTTACTATGGGAGCTGAATTAGTATGATGAGTCCATCACTTGACCAACCAAAACTATTACAAATATCTCAAATGACCTTCACCTGTAATGATCTGACCTGATATTGTTATACATAAACCAAGTAAAAATCTGAACTCCAGTCACCTTGAGGCTGGAATATATTACCATCCATGAAATGGAAAACTCTCAACAATAGAGGTATTTGAAACTACTCAGCTCTGTGTATGTGTGTGTTATTGCAATTATTGTAATTTCAGTGCTAGCTACCTTGACCTTAGACATATCAGCCCCGGGGAATGATTAGGAGCTGCTACTTTCCAAGTGTAGTATAGCTTTGAATTGACATAAAATCTGAATCCACCCAAGTTCAATTATTATCCAGAAAAAGCATGTATTTCATGTCCATTGACCCTGACCTTTGATGTACAAAATGAAGACTCAATAGGGACCTGCTGCCCTTCCCCAAGTGTAATCCAACTATTAAGTTACAAAAACAACTAGGTGTGGGAAACTTGAGTAAAGTGGACCTATATGAAACACAAAATGACAATTTTAACTACACTGACCTTGATCTTTGACCTCTGGGTCGATCAGGACAAGCTCAAATTTGGCTCTGGCAAGCTCAAGTTAGCAAGGTACTTGCTCACAGGCAAGTCCAAAGAAATCAAGAGATCGAAAGAGAGAGAGGTAATATTCAGTTTGTATTTTATTTTCTGCACGATTTATATGCTGTGATCTCACCACAATACATATATCAACACCTTTATTTAGTGTTTATATTTACCGTATCCTTCTTTTACATAAATGTCCATAGTTTCATTCACCTATCAATCCTTAATTTCACACAATACACTTTCAAAGTCTGACACTTCCATCTTGTAGTCAATATCAAGGTCAGTCTCACATTTTCTAGTACAGATGTGATAACGTGAATACATATTATATGAAGCAAGTCTTGACTTATAGAGAATACATATTTATACTTTTACTCATTATCAGTTATATTTTAATAGTAATATTTATACATATTATATGAAGCAAGTTTTGACATATGAGGAACATATATTTTAACTCTTTATCAGTTATATTTTAATATAGTAATATTTATACATATAGAGGATTGACCTACTTTCAAGTCCTAATACAGCCATTGGTTGAGTAGGTTTCTACCTAATTATTATGCTGGCCAATGAAACTGCCTGGCAGACTTTCTGATCCAGATCAAGTTTAGCCAACTCTCTCAAAAGTTGGCTTGTCAAAGATTGGTTTGATGCAACAAAGACTGGTTTGATGTATGTTGCTGATTTCAAGGTGACATGGTGATTTATCTTAGTAAAATCAATATCTCCTACATAACTGATCTGATGGACACCAGTACATGGGCATGTTCTGTTAACCTTTAGATTCACCAATCAAATTACAGCTTTCATATTTATGAAAGTGAAACACTTAATTCATATCATTTCTAATGAAAACACTCCCTAACATGAAATACAATGCTTTATTTGATAGGTTACTAAAAATAAGTGGACCAGAAATTCCAAAGATTGGCAGAACATGAACTTTTATCAGTATCCATCAGATCTACTTAAAAGTAAATCTTGATTTTGGTCATACTGACTTATTGCTAATAACATACCGTATATACTTGTGTATAATCTGGGTCTATGCAATTTGCAGTTGATATTGGATTATATGCAAGTATATATGGTAATTCATGAGATTTATGCTACAGATGTGTTTGGAAATAAAATGAACTCATCTCTAATAATTAGCCACATGGTTTTGTCTAAAAGTGCTATCATGTAATGTTTACTTGGTAATTACATGAGACTGATACATACTTGCTGTTGGGCAAATAATTACATGGATAAAAGTGTTCTAAAATCATTCAGGTGAGAAAATATATAAACCATTACAAAACCACACTCATTTCCAAAACACGCTTTCATTATTGTTGATGTAGTTCAAGAGATGAGTCTGTTAGTATATCTATCTTTGCTCCTCTAACTAGCTATGCATTCTATTATCCAACTATCAATTCAAGCCCTTCCTTTTTTCTCATCCATAGGTCTATCTACATGTGCAATTAGATATATATTTTTTATAACTTTAATTATTGGCGTAAACTTCTAATGTGCAAAAGAAGATATAAAAAATAAGCTGTTTATTTGTAAAATAAAATAAAACACAATTTCAAGAATACGTCCCATATTTTATTTCACCTTATATTTTAACTTTCATTGTGATATTATGCTGTCATTTTGGGGCATACTCAAATCTCCTAAGGGTAAATTCAATTTTCCAGTCAGTTTGGGTTAGCAGAATTTATAAAATTTGTCAGCCCTGCTACCTATGAATTTGATAAAAACTAAATCCAGGAAACTGTACTTTTCTATCAAAAACCAAACAAATTACAATCATGTCAGCTCCAGTGTCCTTGACTTTTCACCTCTCAGCCTCAGAATCAATAGGATGATACCCCTGCCCAAGTGTAGTCGACCCAAGAAGTCTGATGAAAATTAGGCCAAGAAAACTTTCCGTATCTCACACAAAGGAAAACCATATTTTAAACTCCAGTGATCTTGACCTCGGACCTACAGTAGCAGCCCCAAATAAATAGGCTTCTGTGTCTTATGGGTAAGGTACATATGAGGTTTGAGAAAAAAAAAGACCATAGCAAATTTAAGTTATGCTGCGAATACCACAACATCAACTGCTGGATGGATGGCCAGATTGATAATGCAATTTCCAACCCAATCCCCCCCCCCCCACATGCACAGTCAGTTGTGGGGGGAGATGGTGTAGTGTGTTTGGGGAGGGGAAAGATGGGGGAGTTTGGGGGAAGGGGGTTAGTTTGTTGAGTTTTAACATCACATTCAACACTTCATTTGGCTATATCATGCTGAGAAAATTAAGGCCAAGTGCCTTTCGTAAGGACATACCAAGACAGCCAACCTAAGCTGGCCTAGACAGGTATCCAACATGTAACCCTTTGATTGCAAGTTTGAGGCTCTATATAGGGAGTGGGGGAGGGAAAGGTATGGTCTGAAGTTATTAAAAAGTAATTGATTACATTGTAAAAAGTAATATAATTCAAGCAACTACTGACAATATTCTAATGTAGCTGAAGTTGTAATAAATATTGTTTTTTAAAGTAATTGTAATTTAATCCACTACATCTGAAAGTAATTGGCTTCAGATCTGTTCACATTTTAAATAGCAGTCATTCTTATAGCTGGCATAAGAATGGCTGATTATTAAAAAGCAAGCAGTTTCAATGGAAATTGCATCACACCCCACAGACTAACCTAAGAGACTCTTCTGCTCGCCCTTGAACATGAAGATTCCAACCAAGGCGCTGGTGTACCTCTGCCAGTTTAACACAGGGTTCACCAGTCTTCAATACCTGAAGTGCCTGGCGATAATACTTCTCCCCACCAATGGTGTCACCCTGAAATAATGAAATTATACACATATTAAAAAGGATAAATTTATCTAATGAATGACTCTCACAACTTTTGTTACTTAATCTTGAACATGAAATTAATAATTTCCCTGAATATCTGATTACAAGTTTAAAGAAAAGTCACAAAAATGATACCATTTTTCCAGAGTTGAGTTTTACAAAAAAAATGTACACTGCAGAATATTTCCATTTTGCACTCTACAATAATACATGTAGTTTCAGGTTCCAAACTCATGAATCCATTCTTTGATACAACTGAGACTTTTATAAAATATTTGTTGCTCCAGATGAGTAAATTTACAAGTACATATTAAGTATATAATGAATATAATGTATAAGAATGATTCACTAATAGAGAGATAGATAGACAGACATAATATTTTCATCAATAATGAACTAGAATGAATTTGAATTTAAAGTACCAGCAAGCAATTGACCAAAATGTACACATGTACAAAGCACAATATCCTTTACATTCAGTGAAAATGAAATTTTGGGACACACTAGATTTGTGTTAATAAAATATGTATTCAAACCTGCAGAGGAAAACTCCCATGCCCAACAAATTCAAAAATGTATTTAAAAAATTAAAAATTGCTATTATGTCATAAATATCTAACAAGGTCATATATACACACATACAAACATCCCTATCAAATTTCATGTCTCTACATCAAGAACCTTGTTTTGTTCTCATGCTATTAACAAGGTTTTCACTGAAAATATCATAAAAGTTCAAAAATGTATAAAGTTTAAACAATCTGAAACACTGCTGCAGTGGCAAAAAACTCTAACTGGGGTCATCTAAATGTGCATAGCAATCAAATTTTCATTTGTCTACATAAAATCAAATGGTTATTGCATGATTGTGCTAACAAGTTTCTCAGGTCAGACAGACAAACATACATCCAGACAGCAAGGATCAAATCAAGATGCCCCAACTGCATGCAGTGGTGGCATAAAAAATGTCCTCTGTTAACAGGCATTCCTTCTGAATTAACCAAAATTAATAGACAGATTTTTCTTTGGCCATAAAATGTTTTCTATGAACAGAAATATCTTTTGAAAGTTGGCAAACTTTTTGAGATTTTTTTTATAATTGTACCGTATATACTCGAGTATAATCCCACACCAAGTGCAAACTGCATAGACCCAGATATGCCATCGCATGATGCACCAGCAGATTTGGGTCTATGAAGTTTGTAACGACAAATCAGTACATCAAACAATATAGACCCTAATCTGCAAGCACATTATGCGATGGCAGATCAGGGTCTATGTTGTTTGCATTTGGACCCAGCTTATACACGAGTATATACGGTACTTTTATCATTACCTTAGCATTTGTTAGCATGCTGCCATAAGAAATCTTCACTACTGCTTCATCCTCAGGCCTACCATATTCACCTGTTATTTTTAAGCAGCCTGCATAGAATTTCTCACTCTGAGCTGAAAAAAGATAAAAAGAATTTACATATATTGGCATTTCGAACAGATGGAAGCCGAGGCAAATAGCTCGAGTGCCAACACAACTACAGGGCATTTTGATCATGTTATTAACTTCGTGTACTAATTGATCTTTGATGTGATACTACCTGGATCTTAATTTTGATGCCAATTAATCAAGTAAGTTTACAAAGACTTAATTAAAACATATATCGTATATACTCGTGTATACGACAGATCCAAATGCAAATAACATAGACCCTGATCTGCTGTCGCATATTGCCAGCAGATCAGGGTCTATGTTGTTTGTTCTACTTATCAGTCCTTAAAACTGCATAGACCCAGATCTGCCAGCACATTATGTGATGGCAGATCTAAGTGCATGCAGTTTGCAGTTAGTATTGGCCTATATGTGAGTCTATATGGTAATTAATACACAGACCTTTCGATAAGTAGCATATTTTCATATTTTATGCAAATTGACTAAAACTGCATAAATATGTAGTTTTTTTTAGGAAGGGGGTAAAGCTAATTTTAATTACATAATATTTACCTGTTGCTATTGCATAGCTAACCAATTTCTGTGACAAAAAATACCCAACTGTATGATGAGAATTCATCCTCCCGTAGGGTGACAAGAAAGTTCTAGTAATTAGAACTCCCTGTGTAAACCGTACAGCTGCACATGTGTATCCCACAATTCCTCATTCTTTTTCAGTACATAGATTTACTAGTGGGACATCAGTGCAGAGAGGGAGGAAGGAATCTAGCAACAGGTAAGTATTAACTAATTAAAATTAGTTTCCCCCCCCCCCCCGAAAAAAAAAAAAAACAAACTACGTTTTAATATCAGTAATAGCTTACTCTGTTGCTATTGCATAGCTGAATTTGCCAGTTCGATGGGAGGCTGATGATCTCACAACTGGTTAAGGAAAATAACAAGGAATACTCACCCACACTGTAGAAACATTGACTACTGCCAGATGGTATCTGCATGGGCCACTTTCTGAGCTATGACTAATGGACCCAGAGAAAATATGCCTTCGTTTTGATGAGCCAACGTGCGAAGGTAAAAGGAGAAGGTCATGTGAGATTGCCAAAATGCAGCTTTCATCACATCCTCCAGAGATGAATGAGTTAAATAGGCCCATGAGGTAGCAATGGCTCAAACCTCATGGGCTTTAATTTTGATGAATGAAAGATTCCTCTCAGTAAGGGACTGGTAAGTTCTCTTGATAGTTTTGGTAATCCACCTCAAAACAGTGGAAGCTGAAATATCAGCTGAACCTTTAAGGGGGAGGAAAAGACACTTCCTACCCTTCCTTCTCCCTTTTGAAGCTCCTAAATAAAAATGTAACTGGACATAAAAGTCTATCTTGATCATCCCCAGCACAGATACGACTGAGACTTGGGATCTCAATCGGGAGTGGAGCAACCAATGGAAGCTGTTTTATTGTTAAAAAGCCTGGATGGCAAAGAAGAGAAACCGACTCATAATTCCCACTGAATCTCAAAAAACCTTGCTCAATGGATAGAGCATGAATCTTACTCCTTCATTTCGCAAACGCCAAAGGTTCATAAGGGGGTTTATTTAGAGACCACAAGACACATGAGAGATTCCATCTAAGCATTAGAAAGCGAGACGCTGGTCTTTGCAGCTCAAAATACCTGATCAGGTCTGCTAAAAGAAAGTCTACTCCAATGGCCAGGCCCTTCGAAAATTTGAGTGTTCGATAGGGCTGCCCTATTGCCCTTGATAGTAGAAACTAAGCATTGTCTCTCTTCAAACAGGAAAAAAAGAAAATCAGCCACTGTGCTCAAAGAGGGACAACTAGGATTAATATGTTTTCTACTGCAACAATTGCAAAAGATTCTCCACTTGGCATTGTAGATCTTAGACACAGATCATCTCCTGGATTGAACGATGCACTTGGCGACTTTGCTCGAAAACTTCTCCTAACTGAGAGATCATTTGAGATGAGCCAAGCATGGAGTTGGAGAATCTGTGGGCTGTTGTGTAGAAGTGAACCCCTGAGTTGCGACAGAAGGTCCCTCCTCTGGGGTAATGTCCTGGGCTGGTCTATCAGCAGGTCAAGAAGATCGTTGAACCATGATCATTGGGGCCACAGAGGAGCTATCAACATGAGCTGAGGCGTGGAGTTCCTAACTTTGTGAAGTACTTATGGAACCATCCTGAAGGGTGGGAAGGTGCAAGCAAACAGACAATTCCACTTCAGGCTGAAAGCGTCCACTGCCCAGGCTCTCTGGTCAGGGATTGGGGATACGTTAAATGGAAGCTTGTTGTTTAGCAAAGTCTGAACAGGGAATCTGCTACAGTTTGGTGCAGAGATCATTCTGTGATGACTATCTGTCCTGTCCAGGACAGACTGTCTGCCAAAATATTCTTTTTGCCAGAAATGTGGTGAACTCAAAGGGTAATCCCTTCTGAGATTCCCCAGCGATGGAGGTTCAAAACCTCCATGCAGAGAGAAGGGGCAAGTGTGCCTCCTTGTCTCCTGAGGTACACCACCAACAACGTGTTGTCGGAGGAGACCATCACACAACGACCCCTTATTTTGTTGATGCACCCCTGAAGGGCTAAGAACACTGCACTCATTTCCACATTGTTTATGTGGAGGGTAGATTCTTCCCAGGACCAAAAACTATGAAGAATCAGACCCTCCGGCTCCAGATGAGCGCCCCAACCTGAATCTGATGCATCTGCAAACAGATAGGAGTGGGGATCGAGGGCATGTATAGGGACTCAAACAAGAAACCAGTCCCAATTGATCCAAGACAATGATGGTGGAAATCCTGACCTAGATAAATCCGAGCATTCAGAGGGTCCATGTGTGGCTTTCAGTTTGCCAGAAGTAGAAACTGGAGAGGGCGCAAGTGCAGTCTGCCAAGGAGGACCAGGTCTGCTGCAGAGTTCAAGGTCTCCAGCAGAGAAAGAAAAAGAGGAGCCAACAACGTGGTCTTGGCTCGCAGCGTCTCCAGGACAGGATCTTGTCTACTCTGTCCCGAGGGAAAAGGACTAATCCTCTGTTCGTGAGGAAATTCATCCAATGTTGACAAAATCTTGAGATGGAGAAAGCTCCTACTTCTCTAAGTTGGGTAAGAGACCCAGTCTGGTCACTATGGACCAACAGCAAGACAGGTCTATTCTGAGGGACTTGAGCCTGCCAACATGGATCAACCAATCATCGAAATATTGGAGGATTGGGATACCCAGAGATCTTAAGTGGGCTGCAACTACTCCCATGACCCTGGTAAATGTTCTATGTGTGAAGGCTAGGCCAAATGGCAGAGTGCGAAATTGGAAGACCTCTCTGTCCAAGGAAAAATGAAGGTATTTCCTGTGCGGAGGAAAAAAAGGGATGTGAAGATACGCATCCTAAAGATCGATGGAGACCGCCCAGTTGCCAGGCATCATAGCATTCCTGACTGAGGCTGTTGTCTCCATCTTGGAGGGTTCCTCCTGTAGAAACTTGTTTAGGGAGGAAAGATCAATAATTAGACAAAACTTTCTCCCTTTCTTTGGTACCAGAAAAATCCAGGAGTAGAAGGCCGGAGAATGGTCATTGAACACCCTCTCCACTGCATCCTTCTGGAGAAGGGAAAGTATCTCTTCCTTTAATCGCACCAGATTTAACTGGTGGAAGAACATGGGGGGACCTTACTAGAGGAGGAAGATCTCAAAACCAAAGTTTGTATCCTCCTTTTATGATAAAGAGGACCCAGCCATTGACCATGATGCAGGACCAAGCCTCTGAAAAAAGGTTTAGCCTCGCACCTACAGGAACCCATGGAAGAGGAATACCCTCCAGAAGAGGGATCGAGTCACCAGGGCTGACTCCCTTTTCCCTAAGGAAAGGTGGAAGGGCCCATAAACCTCCTCCCTTGGCCTCTGTGGCATGCTCTTCTAGAACCCGACTGATGAGGCGAAGGTCTGAACTGGGGTTGTTGGTTAGACTGGGGCTGTGTGGCTTTAAAAAATTTCTGTGAAGGACCCTGTGGCTGTTTAGTATGATTTCGCTTCTTGGTTGGTTTTGACAGGCCAGTAGCAGATGCGAGGGAGCAATGTTGCTGGTCTCTCAAATGCTGAGAAGCCACAGAGTGAATGAGCCCTCCAAAAAGGATCTCTGCCTCCAGGGGAGCAGCTCTCAGAAGGTTCTTACTGTGGTCCAGTAATACCTTGGATGTGTCCAAACCAACATCACTGCGGAGGTGTAGAAGCTCTGCCAATAAAGCCATTAACAAGGATGATGCATGCCTTGATGTTTATACCACTCCCTCCAACAAACTTTGAAGAGCAACAGCCTGAAGGAGGATGACGAAAAGAGGTCAGCATGCAAAGCTACGGTGACTAGTGACCTGGTCTTTTGCTCTAAGGCCTCTAGTGTGTTAACTTGAAGGTGAGCCCAGGTTCCCATGGAAATACCCACTTGTGACGCTGCAGCATCCAAGGTGGGAGGTTTAAGGGGCCAGGAAGGGTGTGAACCCTATAACTAGCAGAAGAGACCCAGGGTCTCAACGTAGAAGGGGGAACCGACCACCCTCTACGTTGTCTAGGAAACTCCTGGCCCTTACTAAACCTTTGGGACAGAACCTTTATCATAGCCAAATGAGGAAGCAACAGGAGATCTGGTCGAGAGATAGACCCAGAGACTTTCTCCAAGCAAGAATTGTGTCCTCAGAACCTGAAGGCTTGGGACACAGATCACTGGGCAAGAGACAGTAAACCTCATTAACTGCTTTGTCAAAAGACCATCTCTCTTCCTCCTCTGCCACCTTAACCAAAGATTCTGACAATTCCGCATCAAACTTGTGAGAATCCATGCGGACAGAAAGGACATCTTCATCCCACTCTCGCTCCTGGCAAGCTGGACCATGCGACCCAATGTCTTTCTGCTGGGAAGTCTTGTGAGTAAGAGGGACCTTGACCCGAGACTCCTCACATGGAACCATAGGACTGTCCCTAGATATGGCAATTGGGTGAGAGCAAGTCACAACCCTCCTGAGGTGATTGGAAGAAGGTCTGTTCCCCTCCCTCCTTTATGACCCCGGTGCATAAGACAAAGATGTTGGTCTATTTCGGATTGCAGCATCGATTTCTGTGCCATGGGGCCAAGGCCCTGGCTGCATGCAGAGTACAGGCCAATCACTTCCATGCAGAGGAAGCCCCCACATCCCATAGGGATTTAATGGAATTATAGGGAAGGGAGAATGCTGATCTGATCCCCTTCCCTAGTCTGACGTCTATACACTGAATACTAATCCCAAGAGGGGTTGAACGATAGTCTGGAGAGGGAGGGCCTTGACCTGATCCCTATCCCCATACAGATGAGTCTCAAATGACCGGCTATGACCGGTACTCATAGCCCAATAGCCCAATGACCGGTGACCTGTGACTGGTGCCAGTGTCCAGTGACAAGTACCCGCTGACCATTCACTGGTCAATGACCAGACAGGCGACTCAGATCTGTTCTGTACGAAGAGTTTTCCCCAGATCTGATATACTTAGATCGATGCCCTGCCCGTAACAGGTGGCACTATCCTGTCACTGACAATGGACCATGGGGACTGAAAGGGTGCTGCTCCACCCTCATGGGGGGGCACGAATCACTTTCAGCCATTACTGAGCTGTAGGCTAATAGAGGGTGCTGCTCTTCCCTCGCGGAATGGCACGACTCACTCTCTGCCCTACACTCACTCTCTGTTCTAGTGGAATAGAGAGTGGGCTACTCCTCCCTCTCAGGAGGGCATGACTTGCTCTCTGCCCTACAGGATTGGGGAGGGTGCTGCTCCTCCCTCACTCCTCTTAACCTTGAGCGTCTCTGAAGAGACTCTATAAATCCCTCTCCGAGACCCAAGGGACTCAGAGAGGAAAACCCCAAACATTCTGAGGAAGAAAAAGAGACTTTCTTCCATCCTTTATAAGTCGTTCTGCATTCTGTGAGGTCCTAAACCTCCTCTAACCATAGACTGCAAACTGGACAACCATCTGTCCTCCTCCCAACACCCGGTTTTGACATTGCTGCAAAAAAGAAGCTGAAAACAACATTACAAGGAAAAATTTCATGGTAAGGATTGTTAATTGTAACTGCACTGACTCAAAAGCAGGAACTCATCTTGTAGGTGGTAACCAATGAAGCAATTAAAACAACTCTACGGAAGTTTTAATACAAAATGACAGCAATGCTAAACTGAGGACTGTAGATAATAAGAATAAAACACGATACGAATAATCAACAAAAAACCAGCTTGGTAATAATGCTAATTTATACTAAAATAAAAAAGGAATAAATTGCTATTCTGACTTATTAAAAATGAACCAAAGTTCAATTATTAAACACATACAAGAATGAAAAGACTGGTGTGCGACCTGCTTTCCCAAAGCTAAAAATAGTACAAGTGAGATTAAAGGAAATTAAATTTCCGATGCTTTGTATGTTTAAACAAACAAAAGAAAACAAATGAGGTCAAAGACTGATGCAGCAAGGATAGGAAAAATAAAAATACAGAGCAAGAAATGCAATACAGAATTCTCAATGACAATAAAATTAATAAAATTAATCCCCCAACAACCTACGTGAAGGGCAGAGTAACCCAAACCAAGGTTATGAAAAGGACTTAACCAAAATTGTCAAAAACTCTCAAGAGAGCTGATTCCAGACAAAGAATAATAACGATCCAAAATTGTCAAAAACTCTCAAGAAAGCTGATTTCAGACAAGGAATAATAACGATCTAGAGTATATACCATCTGCAAATTACGAAGTACGTAAAGAAAAAGCATAAATTGCAATGAAGACTCATAAGTGAAGGCAATTTCTATAGTGATTATTTAACTGTCTTTCATTAAAATGACAACTGGAAAAAGAATGAGAAATTGTAGAAATTGTAGGGTTTACACATGGAGTTCTAATTACTAGAACTTTCTAGTCACCCTATGGGAGGATGAAGTCTCATCACATGGTCGGGTATTTTCAATCACGGAAATAGGTTAGCTATGCAATAACAACAGAGTAAGGTATTACTCATATAAATAATTTTTAAATACATTCAAAGTACACAAAACAATTCAATTTTAAGCTCAAGTTCCAAAGCTGTCAACATATTGATCCTTCAATAAGCATATTCCATGTATTATGTTTGTGCATTCGATCAGTACAAACAATGTTCTTGGGTCAATAGATGGAAAAAGTGTGTATTACAAAATGTGGTTTCAGAAAGGCATTAGATTTGTGAATGATTTTATTAACGAGGATGCTTTCTGGAGGAGTTTTTAAAGTTTTAAAAATAGATTTTCTATTAGCATTAATTTCATAGATTTTAAAGGCATAGTTGCAGCTATAAAGTCATATAAAAATTAATTTAGTATCAATTACAATTCAAGTCTGCCACAGCCTTTTATAAATATTGTTGTGTATACCATTATAAGAAATGAAAAACGATGTAGACGTATATATGAAAAACTGATTGGAAACAATGAAGTACCAACTTCTAGAAGAAAATGGAATTTTTTATTTGGCAATTTAGAAGATGACTGGCAGAAATGTTCCTTGTTACCATATAAAACTTCAAAATGTCCAAATCTTAGATGGTTGCAGCTGAAAATATTACACAGAATTTTGCCTACAAATGGATTTCTCAAAAGAATGACAATTATCCCAAACGAGCTCTGCTCTTTTTGTATGTTACATGCAGAGACAATTTCTCATATCTTTTGGGATTGTCACATAACTAAGATTTTTATAAATTATATTTTACAACGGATAAAAGGTAAATGTAGTCATACAAGTAATTTGGAATTCACAAACATAACTATTATCTTTGGAATTAAAGACAAACTCAGACTGGTGATATAATTAATCTGATAATTCTATATGCAAAACAATATCTTTATAAATGTAGATTTAATAGAGACAGGCTAAGTTTGTCTCAGTTCAAAAAGATTGTTGCTTTTAACTTTAATGTAGAAAAATATAGCGCTTATAGAAACTGTAACTGGGAAAAGTTTGACAACAGATGGTTACTGTACAAATAGTTAATAGAGTCATAAACTATGTTATTGGAAATATGTGTGTGTATTGGTATACATATGTATATATCTGTGTGTATATAGGGGTGATGTGTATATATAAATATGCATATATGTATATATGTGTATCTGTATGTTTTTGTGAATGAGTATGCCGCTAAGTGCATACTCCCATATTTGTTTTGTCGAAATGCTAATATTTTCCATATATATTGATATGTTATCATTAAAATATAAATGTATTTCTTTTACTATTCTCCATTTTCTCTCTCTTTTCTTTGCTTCTTTCCATTTATCTTAAAGTGACAAAAAATACCTGTCTAGAACTATATACATTTTTGTCTTATGGCTGAAATATTGTAGAAAATATATATGTATTACATTTATGCATCATCTATCTTTATGTCAATAAAACCTTTCAAAAATTAATAAAAAATACAAAAAAAAAACTGTTCTCAGGACAAGTTCCAAATGTTTCATGCACATTTTTTCAAATGATAGTGCTTGATGACTCGGAGAACACTCACTCAAATAGAGCCCTATAATAAAAAACACCATGAATAAGTCATGGTCACTAAGCCATTTTATACATTCTAAAAGGCATGATTAACATCTTGATGATTAAGACTCAGCTTGGTATTGTAAATGTGTTTTGCACTCTTTACTAAAACAAGAGTCCCTCAAAGGGATTGCTGCTCTACTAGCCAAAAAGAACTTCCAGGAATTCAAGATAAGACCATTTCTTCCTTTTAATTGCTGAGTGTAGAAACCATCTCTGATATTCTTCAGCAATAGCAAGATTTTCAAATTAGCTGCTGTGGATGTCAGATTGGCACCATTTTCATTTAGGTGCAACAGGACATAAGAAGTCTTCTGGGTTCAACCCACGTACATATGACTTGCCGTTTTGAAGAAGTAACAATAACAAAATTCTCAAGATGGATGCCATACTGGATATCAGATTGGCACCATTTCCATTTAGGACCAGCTAGACCTTATAAGACAGCAAAATAACCAGCCATCTAGGAGATGTAACTGTAACAAGATTTTCAAGATCGCCACTATGGTGTTCATATTGGAAGTCAGATTGGCACCATTTTCATTTTCAACAAACTATACATCATAAGAAGTCTTTTGGTGAAAACCCCATGTTGATATGACAATTCATTCATGAGTAGCGATGACAAGATTTTCAAGATGGCCACTGTGGCAGCCATATAGGATGCCTGAGCAACACCATTTTCATTTAGGACCAACTAGACATCATAAGAGGTCATTTAGTAAAAACCCCATGCTGATATGACCATCCATTCAGGAGGAGTAGTGATAGCCATTTGCAAGAGGCCACTATGCTGGCTATATTGGATGTGCAAGCAGCACCCTTTTCATTTAGGACCAACTAGACATCATAAGATGTCTTCTGGTGAAAACACCACAGCAAAATTACTTTTTATTTCAGGAGGAGTAATGATAACAAGATTTTCAAGATGGCCACTTTGGTTGTCATATTGGACATCAAATCAGTGCCATTTTCATTTAGGACTAATTAGACTTCATACAAATTCTGGTGAAAACTCCATGTTGATATAATTTTCCATTCAGGAGGAGTAAGTGACAACAAGATTTTCAAGATGGCTGCTGTTATGGCCATATTAGATGTCAGATTGGCACCATTTTCATTTAGGACCCACTAGACATCAGAAGTCTTTCAGTGAAAATCCCATATTGATATAATGATCATCCATTCAGGAGGAGTAGCAATGACAAGATTTTCCAATGGCCTCTGTGGCAGCCATATTAGAAATCAGATTAACATGATTTTCATTTAGGACCAAAGTGATAAGATTTTCAAGATGGCTGCCTTGGTAACCATATTGGACGTCAGATCAGCACCATTTTCATTTAGGACCAACTAGACATTATATGAATTCTTTCAGTGAAAACCACATGTTGATATGACCATGCATTCAGGAGAAGTAGCACTAACAAGATTTTTAAGAATGGCTTCTGTCGAAGCAGCACCATCTTCATTTAGGACCAACTACACTATGAGATGAATGTGTGTGTAAAGTTTCATGGCAATACTCCAAGTAGTTTAAGTGGAGTAATGATAACCAACTTGTGCTAATGGACAGATGGACGACAGACCATCCTATAAGCTCTTCTGGTCTATGACCAGTAGAGCTAAAAATCATTGAATTTTAAAAACCACAGTTAGTTTGGAAACCAGGGAGTAAAATAGCCAATTCATTACATTCTTAAGTACAGCTCTGAATACATCAACATATACCATTTATGTGACTGCAAATTTACTGATTCTAGGAAATTTTTTACAATAAATTGCTGGTAGCGGCATTTTCACAACTCTGGGAAGTACTGGTAGTTTTCCAAAACGTACAAGCTCCAACTCAGATGTGGGAAAAAGTATGAATATGTATCAGTTTCTTCCAATGCATATGCCATACCCCTTTTGTATCTTGGAAAAAATATGAGTATCTTGCAACAATTATGGTAGTTGCATACAATTTCACTTGTTCAACAATGAGCTTTTAGTGGTCTGGGCTAGTTGGGCTTGGAAATTGTCATCCAATTTTTACTGCTATTTTTTCAAACAATTCAAAAACTCTAACCCTTTGCATAAAAAAAAGTTTTACCCACTGGTGAATCACTAAAATGTTCTGTTGCTAACATGCCAAAATTAAAATATTTCTAAAATTCTAATGACATTAAAATATTATACAATTATTGACCTTTGCTGAGGTGATTATGAAGTTTGAATACATCACATAATAAATTCTTGAGTTCTGATTGACTGATTACAGGAATTTATTTAAGGACAGTATGCATTTCCCTTTGACTATGGGAATTATACCTGCTCCTGACAGCACTACTACCATGAACCAAGTTATATGGCATCTCATGATGTCCTGTCAGGGTTCCTGCAGATTTAACAAAAACAAATTCCATGACTTTTCCAAAACTTTTCCAGGGCCATTTCACAAAACTCAAGGACCACACTATCTTAAATTAATATAAAGAATGACATCTATCAATGAAAAATAACAAATAAGTTAACGACAAATATTTTTAATATGTACATTTTAAATTTACCTGGGCTTGCACACCTTGACTTTATGTAGTAATTCATGTCATAATCCAATGTTCAATGTATTTTGTATTCAAAAGAAAAAAAAGAAACAATCCCATGTAGTCTTTGTATGTGTTCCTATTTACAATACTAAAAAAAGACATCGCTTTCCAGTTGCTTTCTTGTATTTAGTGAGAAGCAAACTTTTTCTGCTCTATCTCCTTTTCAAGGTCCTTCAGAGTCTCTTGTTTCATTTTTGCAGTCTTTCTGAGAGAATTGGACGCAGTTAGCAGGCTTAGGCTATTGTCCTTTTCGGCTTTTTCAGCATTTTCATCTGCCAATTTGAGCAACTGCTGGATGTCATCCATTAGTCGTATTCTTTTATTTAACATGTCACCCAGCTCAAGATCTGCTTTTCTTTTTCTGCTCCTCTCACACTCCTCCCTCTTTTTCTTCTCCTCATCCAAGTATAGTCTGTATGTGTGTCTAGCATTTGAAGCATAACTTAACATTTCTTTACTAATATTTACATTTTCAATGCCTCCTATGCTCCGAATACTATCAATAATGATTCTTCTTGAAATGAGAGACAGCTGCTTTTGGTTATCTCTTATGGCTTCTTTGTTAATTGAGAATCCTCGTTCAACATCTGCCTGGCCATGAGACAGAGTTAGAAGGTGTTTTGCAACTGGCCACAAGACAGCATATTCCTTTTTGTTTGCCATCAAGGAATGAAAAAACGAATCTAAGCGATCTTTCTGTCTGGAGAACTGAGCAAATTTCAGAGTCTTCCGATTTCAAACAATTTTCCAAAAAGACTTTGTAGTTTTTAACCAGGGCATCACATTGGTTTGGATCTATTCTTCCATTGTTGACTAGAATTTTGACCAGTGATTGGAATGACTGAATGCTGGTCTTTATATCCTTCATCATCTTCTCTGGGTTCAAGCATGTCATATTTCTTACAAGGGCAAAAGTCACTGGTGACTTTGTCAGCAATTTTGTGACAACAGCTTGGAGGAATTTCCTGCAATCAAGATGGAAAGCCAAAATGTCCCTATCTGTCAATTTCCCTGATTTTTTTAAGTCAGCAATCACAGTCTTTGTCACAAAGCCAATTTCAATACTTGCAGAGACTTTAAGGTGTTTGCAGTTTGTTAAATCAAATTTAATGAGCTTTGATGCCTCTGTGATACAGTCCAGATGATCTTGAGCTAAAAATCGCTCCATAAGACCCCTGATCATTTTGAAAATGTCTTCTGCAAGGAAAGGCAGCAATGGAGTGTCTCCTTGAAATTCCTGTAAAAATGGCTCAATCTCTCTAGCCACTGAAAGAAAAAACTGTGCTTGAGGAACAAAGAGACGAGACTTAACCACTTCCTTGAGACTCTCAAATGATTTTAATTTTGGATGCTTTTTAAGTGAATCAATATATGTTGCTAGATATGGAAGGAGGGACAGGACTTTCTCTACAACTGTGATGTTCTCAAGCCACCTGTGCTTACAGAATTTTGGTGGCAGCTCCTTGATACCAGATGCCTTTTGATAGTCCTCTATTCTAGCTGGAGAATCTTTAAAGAAGTAATAGAGGTTGCTAAGTGTCTCCTCCAGATTCCACTCTGTTGCAGCGCAACCATCCCTGAACGCATTATGAATTATATGTAGGCTGCAAGATCCTGTTGGCAACAACGACTTTCCAGGGTGTGAACGATTAATCTCTGCATTCAACATGTGAAAAGTTTTCCAGTTAACATTAGGTCCATCCATTGAAATTTGTAGGAAGTTCCTGGTGCCAAGATCTTGGATGATTGGACACAACTTGCCAAACAGATCTTCTGCCGTGGCGTGTCCCAAAAACTCTGATGTCAAAAATCTTGTTTGCACTCTTTCTGCACCCTGTTCCCAAAACCTGACATGAATGTCACATTGCTTTTGACGCAATTGTTTGTTCAAACTTTCATCGAACTGCAAAACATATCCATTACACTTGCGTATGCTCTCTTTTAAGGTTGATGCAATGTATGGAGCTAGGCCATAAATAGCAATATAACATGTTTTGTCCTCACCGCAAGTGAATTTGTGTGCAATTGCACTGTCCGGAAACATCAGTGAAAAGACTCGTGAAATTTCCTCATTGGAATTAAACGAGCTGTGGGTATTCACTGTCCTTAGTGTCCACAAAATTTCTGCCTTTAATACATCATTTGATGATGTATATGAAGTTAATGTTGGGGCAGGCTTTGGCATAAATTTAGGTGATGGTGAGGCTGAATTTGAAATAAAATCAGAGATTGTGTTGTTCTGAGCAGATTTCATTATTTTACAATTCTGCACATGCTTCTTGCTGGTGGAATGACTTTTGAGGGCAGCTTCTCCCATATTTGCAATATTTATAATTTTGCTACAAGCCCTGCATTTAGCAGTCCTTGGGTCTGAAGCATTCTTCTCCACCCATTTTTCATAGTTTGGGTTAGTCAGCCAACTGTTATTGAACGTGCACATACCAGGCATGTTGGACTAAACCTAAAGCAATATAAAATGAAAGATTTTAAGACTTAACTATCATCATGGGATATTGTGTATTTTATTATGTGTTCAGAATTTTCTAACAGCCCAGTGTTCATTAAGTGATATATTTTCATCACCAACTGCCTGATCAGACTTACAATCTAAGATTTATTTATTATCATATTACATAGAGTCTTGGAGATTTAAAATTAAAATGCAATTTCAGACAATGACAATTCTTTTCTTTAACTTTAAAAAAAAAAATTCATTAAATATACTATTAGCAACACTAAAAAAGTCGTAAAAGTTTACCAGATACAGAAAAATGTTTGATTAAAGTTAAACTATATTGGCAGTAAACACGTTTCATCCTAACCTGACAACCCTCTTGAAAAATGTAAGTCAAAATTCCCACATTGTAATATTACAGGAATTTACTGAAGCCTTCTTGCGGATTTTTGAATTCTGAATTCGAATAGTTTTCTTGCTCAAATACACGATCTATTATAGTATTTATTATTTATTTTTATTGGGGATTTTGCAAAATCGGGAGAATTCAATTGGGAGACCTAGACGGGTCTAATATTAAAATGATTCTCTTAAATTTTTTTCAGATGGGTTGTCAGGTTATCTAAAAATGGCTTCCGAAAGAAAACTACAATTTTCAATATTCTGAAACTAGAACTAAAGTAACAGCCCAAAACAAGAATATCAGATCGATAACAATGATTATAATCATGTTGAACCATCTGACATAATAAAGGAATGACTGACTAAGCCGCATGAGATGTTACGACAGACCCGAAAAACAAGAGAGAAATATAAACGAAACCAAATTAGTACTTACCTTGTACGTTAGATCGAAGAAATAACAGACTTTTCCTGAAGAAATTAACTTCGTTTGGATAGATCGTCAAGTGGTAATTACTCTAAACGGCGCGGCTGACCATTTGAATTTTCCAATCGAACTACACCGGAAATCACGTGATATCTACTGTTAGGGGAACTTACTCTTGTTATATGAAATGAAACCATTTATCGATCATAATTTTATCATGTTTTATTTAATCAGTGCTCAATGAAATTTGAAGTAATCAATTTCTTTAACTCCATTGTTAGAAATTCCATGACTTTTCCAAAACTTTGCAAGGTTTTGACAAATTCCAATACTTTTCAAGGCCCTTGAAATTTATTTTTTAAATTCCAAAACTTTTCCAGGATTCCATGACCCGCGGGAACCCTGTCCTGTGATGTACTAGATCTATTACTGTCTTATCCCTTGACAAAATGTCCTCCCCCAGTGTTGTCTAGTAGAGTATAGTGCCTTCATCTTTGGAACAGGCACCATACCTGACCAAACAACACATATGGAGAACAGTTAACCAAGAAGATGGCATGACAGAATATATTATGAACCAGTAAACCTCATACTGACCGACACAAAGGTGAGGTCAATATGAAAGGTTTACAGGTTTACAAAACATCATATTCACCAAACAAAGGTTTGTAATTGTTTTATTACATGATCAGGCGCAAAAGTGTCGCATTTGGTTTGTTTCAGCATAGTAAATATCCCATTTAATCTGCATGACACTATAAAACATGTTATGACATTACGATAGTGCAATATCATGAATTATTGTAAATCATGTGATGTTGTTCCATCTAATGAAAATGCATCTCTTGTGAGAATCATGTAATAACAGGACTTACAAGCCATGAAATTCTCCAGTAGAGTAGAACAGGTTGATGCAACCTCAATGAAGAAGTCGTAAGTGTCATGCGGAGTGTATAAAATTTCTGTCAGCAGCTTTTGCAGGTTTGGATTCTCTTGGCCAAATAAAGCCAGGGCTTCTGCATAGTCCGCAGTTGACATCAAATGGTTAATCTTTGTAATCTCTTCTGTGAATGTCTTGCAGTACCTTTTTCTGACAGCTGAAGAAAAAAATCCATGATGTGAGATCTACGATTGTTTATTTCAAGTCTAAAACCTGAATCTAACAAAATACTTTTGCTTCTACAGCATGAATCAGAACAATATTATAATATGTGATAATCCATAAAAGATATTTAATATGGTACAGTTATATCCAGCATTTTGATTATCCAGATCTCAAAACTATTCCATGACCATTTTAAGTGGTCAGGCTTGCAAGTTTTCTTAAAGCCTTCAGACAAAAAGAAACTTAATAAACTGTGATGACTTCACATTGCAAATCCCATGCCTTTTTATATATTGCTTAATATCACCCACACACAACACACCAGCCTGAGGTTAGTAGGTTAATACCTTGAAATTGGTCATATATATATATATATTGCTAAACATCCCACCACACACACACAGGGGTAGTACCCTGAACTCTGTCAGATAAATATAATGTGTCTTCATGCTATGATTATCGCTGCTATTAAACTTTTCATACATCTGACCTTTAATTTTCTCTCTGTATCCAATGAGGAAGAAACCAAAAGTAATACCCCCATCCCGCACATGGTCATTATATGGAAAAATAAAATTCCAAGTTGGAAAAACTCCAGCCAATGATTTAGACAGATATAGGGTAATGAACAGAATCATGGATAGACAGACAGATGAGTATAGATGAAGGATATCACAATATCCAAAATATAAAAACATCAGGATAATAACACATTCTGACACCTGTACATACCAGGGATATTCTTGATACACACATATACAGATAGACAGTCCCTCAGGATGCCATGTATATCAAATCTTTCTGTTCTGGAGTCATAGCTTATAAAGTTCCTCCTTTTCATTGGAATCAAGACCAAGTCTTTTGCAAGGGCCACTGATTTATGACCTATAAGAAATTAAAAAATACATGTTTTACCATCAATGTCAGTAAAAAAAAATATAACAATCAAACAGCTCATAGTCTGGACACTTTTTTAAAAGAAAAAATGTGAGACAACGATGCATGTGTCAATATGGTCAGTGTCATCAACGTCATCAGTAGCAGCATCAACACAATATTAAAGTTTTTGTTCAAGCCAATGTCTCTGTTCAAGGAAGACAAAGCATTCCCATGGAACCCTTGATTTTGTCTCAGAAATCATGGATACATTATTGGATACATGTTGCAATAACTGTTGCATAACACTATCAACAACCGTAAGCAGCAGATACTTCACCAACATATTGTTAGCTGTTTTAATATATTTCTGCAGTATGCTTTTAAGTATACATGAAAAGACATGTATAGGCAGTGATTTGTAACTCCTAAAATTTCAGGGTTCTTTTTCAGGCAAAGGGAAACATCTATACCGAGCTTTCTGGAAACTGGTTATACAAAAGTTGTTATTGTCCAGAAATGAAATGTATGGGTGAAAATGTAGGTTTTGGGGGGTAAAACTAATTTTCGTTATGTAATACTTACCTGCTACTATTGCATTCCTTTCCTTTTCCAGAACATATAGTCCCCCATCCAAGCTAAATTATTCCCTCCTCCAATTAGTATTGGTGGGCCAGAATTGAAAAGAATGAGATCCCAGTCTGATTCCTGCATCACATCCAACATACTGAATACTATCCTCTTTTGACTTGGTCCTAGAGTAAAGGACAACAAAGTGGGATGGGGTGGAGAAGGGAATCTTTGCAATAGGAGCAGGTAAGTATTACATAATTAAAATTAGTTTTACCACCCCACTCCCGACAAAAACTACATTTTAATAGCAGTAATACATCATCTGCTACTATTCCATTGAAAAATTTACCAGTTAGGAGGGAGGCTGATGCCCTCAAGAAACTTGGTAAAAAGGAATTGTACTTACCTTTATGGTAGGAATGTTCAATACTGTAAGCTGGTAGAAAGTTGGGCCACTTGTGCCATTACTATCAGGCCCAATGAAAAGATGTCTTTACTCTGATGCACCAAAGATCAAAGGTAAAAGGAGAAGGTAGTTTGAGCCTGCCAGAAGGCAGCTCTCATAACATCATCCAAAGAGGAGTGATTCAAACTGGCTCAGGATGTAGCAATAGCCCTAACTTCATGGCTTTAATTCTCATGAAACAAAGGTCCCTTTGAGTGAGGGACTGATAAGCTCTCTGGATAGTGAGGACAATCCACCTGGAAATAGTGGATACTGATATATCAGAGGAACCATTAATAGGTAGAAATGGATGCTTCCAACCCTTCCTTCTGCCTTTAGAAGAAGCCAAATAGAAGCTTAAAGCCCTAACTGGGCAAAGGAGCCTAGCTTGATCATCCCCAGCCCAGATATGACTGAGACTGGGGATCTCAATAGGGAATGGAACTAATGAAGATAGTTGATTCTTAGTCAGAAACCCAGTTTGGCAAAGAAGAGAAACCAAATCATAATTAGCACTGAACTGTAAACAACCCTTTTCTAGTGATAAGGCATGAAGCTCACTCCTCCTCACCGAGGCCAAGAACAATGCCCAAAGAACACACTAAAGATTCCATCTAGGCGTTAGTGAGTGAGATACCAGTCTCTAAAGCTCAAAACACCTGATAAGATCAGAAAGATATGAGTCTGACCCAATTCTGGGACCCCTAGAGCATGTTAGAAAGGGCTGCCCTACAGCCCTTAACAGTGGACACCAAACATTCTCTCTCCTCAAAAAGGAAGAGAAAAAAGTCTGCAACTGCACTCGAAGGGGGACAGCTAGGATCAACACATTTCCTACTGCACCAATCACAGAAGATTCCCCACTTTCTATTGTAGACCTTGGAAATGGACTTTCTCCTAGCCTGGATGATGCATTTGGCAATCTTGCTAAAAAAATGGTCCTGGTGGATTGATTGCTTGAGATGAGCCAAGCATGAAGGTGGAGAATCTGTGGGCTGTTGAGGAGGAGAGACCACCTGTGCTTTGACAGCAGGTCCCTCCTCTGTGGTAATCTCCTGGACTGGTCTACCAACAGGATGACTAGGCCGCTGAACCATGACCGTTGGGGCCACAGGGGGGTTACCAGGATGAGCCAAGCAGTGGAAATCCTGATTTGGTGGAGCACCTGTGGGATCATTCTGAAAAGTGGGAAAGCGTAAGTAAATAGACAATTTCAATTTACACTGAAGGTGTCCACTGCCCAGGCCATTTGATCTGGGACTAGAGAGACATCAAAGGGGAGTTTGTTGTTCAGTATTGTAGTGAAAAAGTCCACCAAGGGTCTTCCCCAACGTTAGAAAAGTGATTCAGCAACCAATTGTTGTAGACACCATTCTGTGAGGACTACATGACCCCCTCTGGACTGAATATCCACCAGGATATTTCTCATATGTGTAATATGGCTGAATCAGAGAGTGATCTCCTCCAAGGATGTCTATTGGAGGAGGTCCCAGACTTTGATACAAAGTGAAGGAGAATGTGTACCTCCTTGCCACCTGAGGTACACTTCTACTGATGCAACCATCACACATTGACACTTGATGAGGTTGACATGCCACTGCCCGCATTTCCAGGTTGTTTATATGAGTGGTCACTTCTTCCTGGGACCAAGATCCCTGAAGAACTATGCCCTCTGGTTCCATGTGAGCATCCCAACCCAAATCTGATGCATCAGTGTACAGAAAGGAGCGGGGTTTGGGGGTGTGAATTGGGACTCTGGTCTGAAACCAGTCGGAATTTAGCCACCAACTCTGGTGGTGGTGAAAATCAGATCCAGGGGGATCCGAGCTGATAGAGGATCCTTGCTAGAAGAAGGAACAGGAGAGAATGCAAGTAAAGTCTTCCTAGGGAAACCAAGTCTGCAGCTAAGTTCAGAGTCCCCAGGAGCAAGAAGTAAAGGCAAGCCAACAAGGTCTCTGAAGAGTCGTTATGAGGGACAGGATTTTGTTGATCCTGTCTGGAGGAACACAAACTCTCCCAAGGCTGGTGAGGAGGGAAGATGGAGATGTCAAGGTGTGCATCCTGAAGATTGATGGAGATCACCAAGTCGCAGGGCCTTAAGGTGTTCCTTACCAAAGCAGTAGTCTTCATCATGAAGTGTTCTTCTTGAAGAAATCTGTTTAAGGTGAAATGGTCAATTATGAGCCAAAACTTTCCACCTTTCTATTATGACACCAGAAAAATCCGGGAATAGAAAGCTTGAGTCTGGTCATTATCCACCCTCTCAACTGTGTCCTTCTGCAGAAGGGTGTGTACCTCTTCCCTTAATGAGCCAGTTTGGATTCTTGGATTGGTGAAAGAAAATGGGGGTCCATGATCGGGCAGGATGCTCCCGGAAATTAATCCAGTAGCCCTCCTTTAAGGTGGAAAGGATCCACATTGCACTGCTTGCTAAGCAAGGCAGAAGAAAAATTAAAATTTACAAAAATAACACAGATTATGCCTCAAATATTGCAAGGACTGAGGAGACTAAAAATGAACTGATACAAAAAGGTACATGGAAAGCCAAAAATATGTTTAAAATAAAGGCAATTTGTGATGAGCGATAAAGCACATGTGTTAACACATATGTCGTCCAAGGAAAATGAGAATAGTATTCTGTATGTTGACTGTGATCTTGTTCTTTTCAATTCTGGCCCTCCAATACTACCTGGAGGAGGGAATACTTTAACTTCGGCAGGTGACTGAGTCCTGAAAAAGGAAAAGCAATGCAATAGTAGCAGGTATTACATTACTGCAATTAAAATCTATTTTTAGTAACACTGACTTTAAACTTCAAGCTACCAACTCCCAAAATCTATAAAATTCTTTCTTAAGTAATAGAATTATGTTACATGTCCCAAACTTTGTTGAACTGGTTGAAGAGAACTTCTGGTTGAATGCAATGCCCAAATCCATTTTTAGTACCAGAAAACTTGAACTATGATCTACAGACCCAAAATTAATAGGGTTCTTTCTTGGGGAAAAGAAAACGCATGTACCAAGTTGCACTGAAATCAATTCAGTAGAAATGAAGATATCATCCAAAAAGTAAATGCACAGGCAAAATATATTTGTAGAAACAATCTTTATCTTGCAGCTACTGGCGCCCAAATCAATAGTGTTCTTTCTTATGTAAAGGAAAAAATACATGTACCAAGTTGAATGTATTGTATTGAAACCTGTTTACTAGAATTTCAGGTATTATCTGGAAATGAAAAGCACAGACAAAATCTATTTGTAAAAACAGTGACTTTGACCATGGAGCTACTGGCTGCAAAAACTATATAATTCTCTCTTATAGTAAGGGAAACAGATGTATCATGCTGCATTCAAATCTGTTCACTAGAACTTAAGTTATCATCTGGAAATGCAATGCATAGGCAAAATCTATTCTTAAAAATAGTGAACTTGACCTTGGAGCTAATAGTCCCAAGATTGATATGGTTCTTCCTTGCACTCAAGGGAAGACATGCACAAAGTTGCATTGAAATCTGTTTACCAGAACTTAAGATATGATCCAAAAATGAAATGAATTTGCAAATTTTATTTTTTAGAAACAATCTTGATATTAGAGCTAATGGTCCCAAAATCAATATGGTTCTTTCTTATATTAAGAGACAAACATGTGTATCAAGATGTATTGAATGCATATGTAAAATCTATTTTTAGAAACAGTGACCTTGCCCTTGGAGCTACTATCCCCAAAATTGACAGGTTTCTTCCTTGTACTGAGGGAAGGGCATGTAAGAAGTTGCATTGAATCTGTTTGCCAAAACTTCAGTTATCATCCAGAAATAAAATACATCGGCAACAACTAGTTTTAGAAATGGTGACCTTGACCTTGGATCTACTGGCCCCAAGATCAATAGGGTTCTTCCTTTATCTGAATGGAATATATACCAAGTTGCATTGAAACCTGGTAACTAGAATTTAAGTTATCATCTGGAAACCAAAATGTATGCCCACCCACCCCAACAGATGACAGTAAGCTATAATACCCTATTGTTCATGGGGTTTAAAAACTATGTATTTCTCCAATCCAAAGCCCATGATTGATGACACCAATTGTTGAAGTAAAAACAGTTTCTTCAATAATACTTACCCGATCATAATACCTCAGGAGTAAGACCCCTACCTCACAAATCCAGCCCTCCCAAGCTAGTTTTCACCAATAAAAGAAGTAAAAGTTGTCTGCTCACATAGGTGGGAGTCAAACAAGAGTGATCTTCCCTTGGACAGAGAGACTGACACCAAATCCCAACCTTTCTCAGATTTGAAGACTTTCTGAGATTTTAGACTTTTCCTACTACTTAAGGCCGAAGAAATTTTTATGTCCATCAATATTTATGTTCATGGCTGTAACGGCTCCACTGGTACAAAAGCCCTGTGTATACATAATAGTTCAGTCATTATTAGGGACATCTTATAGTTAAATATGCCATGGTTTTCATTATTTTCTTACACATTTCAATAAGTCAACAGTGCATATTCTTGTCTGAAGAAAAAGTTATTAACTGTTACCTTTTTACACATTTATTGTTCCACATCAATCACAGAGCACAAGATAATTAGATTAACATTCTGACATAAATGGGCATACTAACTTATTCAACACTAAATTTTCTTACTTTGAACACTACTCTTTGATATTTCCACCCTTACATAGTATGTTTAAGTAGCTGAAAGGCTAATGTCTACAATGGTAAATCAAACAGCTGTAGGATCAGGTCATGCTGATATCAACAAAATCGTCTACCCTGTAAACAATGGTAGGGTTAGTCCATGCCCTACCACATTGTGCATGCACTATATATTGTTTTCCAGTATCAATTTTAGGAAAAACCATTACATGAATATCTTCGACTCTTTATAGCAGTCTGTAAGTTTGAATATTTATTAGCAAACATGGAAGAACTCAAAATCAACCAATTAATAGTGAGAGAAATGTAAAATCAAGCAATAAGGCAAGGTTTTGATTTGTAATGTATCATAACTAATGTCAGGGAGTATTTCATGCATGTATTAGATATGGAAACAAATTATGCCAATTATGACATATATAACTGTAAGGTACCCATTACACTTCCAAATGCCACTCATATTGTAACACTGGTGAATTACCTAGCATCTCCTTGACATGGTTGGCAGTAAAAGCCCCAGGAATGTACCCCAGGGTGGCCAATCGCTGCTGAAACACCTCAGACAATCTTAGTATGAACTCCTTGTATACATCAGCTGAAAATTAAGAATGATAAAATAAGCCTGAAGATGGATACAGGAGAGATAGTTTGCTCAAGATGGACAGAGTTAATTACTCTGCAGTTAAAAATTCTAATACTCTGTAGTTGAAAACCCACAATATTCTATATCCACTATATCCATATTCAATGCATAACATTTCGAATAAGTCCTTATATTAAGTACATTCAGTTTTATTCATAGTAAACCGTAGTTATTTTTATCAGTGATAAAACAGCATTTCAATATTCTGAAAACTTGCTTGAACTGGAAAATATTTTCATTTTAAATTAAAATGTATGCTTATGTGCTCATATTCTATTCAGAAAGAAACATATTTTTACTACTAAAATTTTACTTTTTCAGATAAATAAAATAGACACCACCTTACTTAGCCAAGTTGACAACTTACATGTATCTCAAATTTGCATTCAGAGTATTTGAAAGCAAACAATTATAACCCCAAGCCTCGTGTTCTTTCTCTCAAACATAAAATACCATACCAGGCCGTAGCAAATCACTTCTCATATATTATGTAACTTGATATACAGTAAAACTGTCACTGTCCAAACTAAGCACTGCACATACAAATTGTTCAGATAATGGAAAGTCCTCAATACTGAACAGATACATTACAAAGTGTAATGATCATTTTCCAACTTGTACCCATGTAGTTTTCACTGATATACTTCCTACTACACTAGTCATGTTATCATGAGCCCAAAGTTTCCACTTTCTTACAATATTGTTACAATAATATTACGATATTTATACTATTTCAGATCAATAAAATTAGCAGTGAGTCATTTTCTACAAACAATGTGCACTGAAGCAAATCTCTATACAAGTCATTCCTGTGCATCCTGGACCTTCCAATGATAGTCTTGGACCTCAGATCTTCCAAGACTGTGCATCCTGGACCTTCCAATGATAGTCTTGGACCTCAGATCTTCCAATACTGTGCATCCTGGACCTTCCAATGATAGTCTTGGACCTCAGATCTTCCAAGACTGTGCATCCTATAGATCCTAAACAACTACAGACCCTCAGTTTTCTCAAACTCTGAATATTCACACAAGTGCAGTTTCCAATAGGTCATACAAATAAAGTCCTTGTTGTCAGAAATGTAATCAAATGAACAGAATAAAAACATCATCATATTTAGTGTTAGAACAAAAAGTAAAAGTTTGAATGAAACCAGCAGATAACAATATTCAAAGCAAACAAGACTTATTGATTTCCTTTGCAAGCAATGATATTCCACCCACTGATGGACTCCTTCTTTTCTCATTGGGACCCTCAGTTTTCCAACCTGAGCCTCCAATTTCTGAACACAGAGGGTTCAGGACTCCCAGTGCTAAAGGCCTACAGAAAGTTCTATGAAGATACCTAGCCTTGTGGCAAGGCCAAGATTACTGCACAGTGAAATTTCCAAATTTTTTTTTTTCTCAGGGGGAGGCAGAAGGTACTAATGACCATTGCCAGTAGACTGTTGTTGTTTATATCTGATAAACATGTCTGTATTGAAAATATACTAATGCTGAGGACACAGCTGATTATGGTAAAGATGATACTCTGAATTAGTGCTATGCATTACCATCAATTGGAAATGGATTTACACAGGATGTGAGGGTGGAGTGTGGTATCTTAAATCTATACGATACGGCTGATCTATATTTTTGGCCAATATCACCATCATGCAAATTGCAATGATATGATATCATCCCTATAGTACATGTACGCTGTGAAATCCATCAAACACAAGAGTAGTGTTCTATGTATATTCAAAATCTACCTAGTTCTAAATTCAATTCTAGCAAACAGCTTGATAGCACAGTATTAATGCAATCATTTTGTGCATCATCTGTCCTAGGTTTAATCCTTGTTCTTGCATGTGTAAGGATATGCGGTCAGTTATCCAAGATTGATGTTATTGTTGGGGTTTTCCAGTTTCTGCACAGTTAGGACTTCATGTACCTCACAATCACATTTGAGCCACCACGAGTTACTTGTGTATCAGGGATAAAAAAAAACCAGTTGGATATTTGTCTGGCATGGTAAGTGACTTGGAAGTTTTACTTGTCCTGCATCAAATTTACTCATCCTACACTGTACATAATATTGAATCTGCTTAAAATGACACTCATTCATCAATGATCATTTCGTCGACAATCAAATTGTCGAAAATTATTTAGTCGACTGTTCATTTCAGCAAACTCATTTAGCTGACATTTATTTGGTCGACAATCATTTAGTCGCGGTCATTTCATCGATATTATTTTGGTCAAGACTGACTTTGAATCTGAAGACCTGATTCCTGAGTACATCTCCATATGTTTTGACTTAGATGGAAAAAGAAACCATGGATTGTAGCATCTGCACATATATATTTTACAGGCTGAGATGGTTGCAATCTCATAGTCGACGGAGAAAGACTCCGGTTTCCACTCTCTATCAGGATTCAGATCACACAGAATTTGAAGCATCAATGCATATGATTACTTTGACTTGTTTTTCAGAAGCACATAACACATGGAATTGTTTCCGAATTTCTTAATAACACATGAATTGTGTAAAGCTGAGTATAATCGCTTGGTGCTACATAGAAGGTTCCATCAGCAAACCAGTTTGGTTTTTCATTCAGAAAATCCATTCCTCGATCTGACACAAAAAACACTATATTCTCAGATGAAAATCTAAAGAAATCGTGATTTTCGATGGTGCATTTAAGTTTTCTTGGAACTAGAGTCGAAGCAGATTCATCATCATCGTCTTCACCATCAGCCTCAATAGCTGCCCGGCATTTCCTTCTTATAATCTATGACATTGTGGACATCGAGACCAATGCTGGTGCAACAACAACAGGCACTTGAGAAATTGCATGTTGAATGCTATTTCTGGTCATACTTCACACTCACTTGCTTTACGACGTACCTCTCCTACAACTATCGCTGCCGATACTCAGATGATGGAGCATGTAGACGATGTTCAGATGGCTGGCGTACAATGACATCTCCAATGCAGTGGGGACGTGAATTACATGATCGCAATTCACAACGCCAATATCTTTTTCCTCCTTGATCTTTTTCTTTTGTATAGATATATCCTTCATAAATAGCCTTATTTTTACCTCTACTACTTTCAACAAAAGTAAGTTTCTCCATTGTCATCAAACTTGAACAACAGGGTGCTACTTTTTGGAAAAAATTATTATGGGTTTATATAATACCCTGGTTAGATTACTTAACAACCAACCATTCGATTCATATTTCATTATGTCTAAGCATTTAATCTAAACCAATTTTATGGTTATTCAGCCATGATAAAAATTCTAGCTATGCGAATATTTGAAGTAGAGTCAATAAAATTACTGTCAACGTAATGAATTTTAATGAAACAGTGACGCTGAAATGAGTTTAACTTAATGAGTTCGATGAAATGAAAATCAGCCTAATGACTGTTGATGAAATAATTGTCGAGAAAATGAATTTGACAATATGACTGTCGACGAAATGATTGTCAACAAAAAGAATGGGAATGCATTCAAATGAATGAGCTTCTGGAAAAAGTGGCTTGCCCTTCCTCTGCCACCACTCATAAGTACAAGCAGACAAGTGGAATTTTCTATCCAAGTGTACAAGCAGACAAGTGGAATTTTCTATCCAAGTGTATGTTGGTAAAACTTATACAATCAATCCAAAACTATATACTTATATTTATCCATTTTGAACATATTCCTAACTATTAACAGCACAGACTCAAATATGTCATCCAATAATGCATCTGCAGATCAGAATCTATGTGGTTCACTTGAAATCAGCTGTTGAATGAACAGTACAAACCCCAATCTGCTGGTGCATTATGTCATGGCAGATATCAGTCTACACTGTTTACAAATGGACTGATGTTATGTATGAAAACAAAGGATTAAAGAAGTCCACTTTTGCAAGATCAACACTTACTGCTCAACTCAAAATGATGTGATCATTGCATTATAACATCATCAATATCCCCAGAGACAACTGAGACAACTAGATACATGACATAAAATTCAAAGTTTAATTTTGGTGACATTATTTACTGGCGAAAAGAAAGTTCAATGCATAGGCATCATGGCCTGGATTATATAGTTACCTATCCTGTCTTCCTTTGGATAGAATTCCCTGCTGAGGGCACGTAGACGACACTCAGCCAGTAGCTCAACCATTTCTTCTGGCTTCAACATTCCATCATCTCCTTCAAGCTCTGAACCAACCATTAGAAGAGCCAAGGGAAGACCACCACAAAGTTCAACAATCTTATCCAAGTGTTCACCAAAATTTACACTTTTTGCAACAGCTCGGAGCAGTTTCTTGGATTCTAAATCATTCATAGGTTCCAAGGTTTTATAAAAGTATGCCGTTCTTATTTGTGTAAACAAAATCTGTGTTGTGGATGTAGTATACACACGGATGTTGTGGCTGATTTTGGCCAAGGTAACAACAAAGGACAAAAATATGTCTTTAAGCTCTGAATCCATCACATCTTCACAATTGTCAAAAAACACAATGAAAAATTGGTCTCCTAATTGTCTAATATGTGACTCAATCTGTTGAAACCATGCATTATTTTGCCCATCATAACGAGGATCAGGCATAATACCAAGTAATGCACACATCTGCTCATGAAGCTGTTTACTGGTTTTGAGAAACCTCATGTTAACATTAATTATCTTAACATCCCTAAACTTGTTGTTTCCTTGTCGTATAATCATTTGAACATCATCTATATGTTTTTTTACTGTTCTTGATTTGCCAACAGATCTCATTCCATACACACCAAACACTAATTTCTTGGCGTTCCATGCTATCATAAAATCCTTAAGGAATTCTTCTCTTCCCTGAAAGGGAGCATTAAAGTCTTCTACATCCATTTCTGAAAAACACAAAGTACATAAACGCTAAAAGAATCAGTTAGTCCACTGCCTAGGACCCTTCTAAATCTAGATCAGGCCTCTCCCATATTCTGACTCGGTTGACCATCAGGCCAGTAAAAAAAATTTTTTTATCTAATTTGCCTGAAAGAAACCCCTGCTGGGGCCCCATTTATAGGTCCCTCCACCTTGTAAAGATTATCTGCTTAATTGTATCAAAAGCTTCAAACTTTGTGTGCAGAACAAAACATGTACTATTTCTGTTCTCTGTATTTCATTGGTTCCCTATTCTTAGCACTCACTTGTCCTTCACAAATAATAATGAGATGTCCCTTGCTCA
The DNA here is from genome assembly GCA_029931535.1 of Margaritifera margaritifera. NCBI lineage: Eukaryota > Metazoa > Mollusca > Bivalvia > Unionida > Margaritiferidae > Margaritifera > Margaritifera margaritifera. Next base: position 4,945,439 of record JAQPZY010001658.1, on the reverse strand, counting down.
TGCTGACTTAGTTATGCACCACTGGTTAAATATATAGAGTGGTACATGTACCTATGTGATTGCTCAACAATTAAGTTAAGCTAGGGGATTTACAACTTACAAATGCCCTCAATACAATGTTTTTCATTCTAAAGGAACTGCGATAACTAGATTATATTTTAATCCATTTATTTCAAAGAGCTGGTAGCTGCTGTTTCTATTGATACAGAGTGAGCATTTTCCATAATTATAAAATATCCACAGTACTATCTCACAAACTAAATATGAAACTTGCAGCTACTGTTTAATTGATTTATATCAAAAGGATCAATGCTTCTCCAACTTCTTTTCTGTTTTCAAATTTGATTGAAAAACACAGAGATTTTTGCAGCATGCAAAAAACAAAACTACTCCAAGGCCCCCAAATACTCATCTCTACAGATCATGATGAAATACACTGACTGACATTGAACATGCAGAAATAATAAAATTGTTGGAAATCATGTTGGTTGTGATCCCAACTACAGCAGAATGTGAATGTCTCATGAACAATATCACAAGTATAAGGAACAAACAATTTAATTTTTCGGGAGGGGTGGGTGTATCAAAATTAATAGTAAAACAATATGGCCTTGTAGGATAAGTAGATTTAAAGTCAGGGCAAGTTATTTTTTAAAGCCACTTGCCCTTTCTTTGAGCCTTGTAAATAAATGAGAAGAATTAAATTTCATCAATTCAGCAAATTATGGCTCAGAGCTGGATGTCTGCACATTTTAGTTTGAACCGATATTTGCAAATCTTATTTACATGACCTATGTAATCTTTTTATATTTTTAAAACATTCCTGAATTAAACCTCACTATTGTATTTTTATTTTTTTTTAATTACGCTGAAATACACAGAGGATCACTTGATATAAGAATTTTTGGGGAGTCTATGTGCATTCATCAGTCATCAGAATGAGGTGTGAAAATTTATCATAAAGAATTAAAAGTATTTGCCATTTTAACAGTAAAACCTTGAATTCTCCTTCTGTTAGCCTCCAGATAAGACCACTCCTTAATAGCAACCATCTTGGGAGTTTCCCATTTACATAGTAAAATAGCAACTTATCCTCTTAAATCACACCATCTAAAAATGAATTGTAATCAGACCACTTTTTTCTGGTCTGCACAATGATCTTAACTGCCAATTTTTGAGATATTATTTTCTTTAAGAATGTTTAAGAGTCTGAAGTGTGTGCTTCTTTTTTTTTTTTTGAAACCAAAAGTGACCAATCTAACTAATATATTAATGAGTATTCTGCAATAGGATCTGTGTTTCAACCTCAAGTTCTCTATTTACTGTCATTGGGATATAATTAAACCTTGATTACCATTGTGGATATGATAGTTAAATGTCAGTCTGTTTTTTTTCTTCTTCAAATTTCTAAATTTCATGCAAGAGTTTTTGCGATATCTTAGAATCACAAATGATATCCTTGTTCATATGTAATCTGCAACTTCCATCCACAACTGAAGTTTCTTTTTATTTTAAAGTATGTTCCAATAAAGTCATGAAGGTATTGTATCATGAGATACAAGTTGTAGCAACACCAAACAAAACTCTCAGACTGGTCCACTTGCCTTTTCCTGCTTTTAGAAGCCTCCAGTTCATAGCTTAGATAAATGTAAACATTACTGATTACAGAAAAATTCAAAACTTAAATGTAAATCACTCATCACCATGAACTGTTCTTCGTGCCTCTGGATGACAGGCTGTATCTACAAAACTATCAAACTTTTCTTCTTGAGAAATATTTTTTTGAAATAACCTACATAAAAATTTCAGTTTTAAATTCTCCTTTCACACATGCCCTATTTTCTCACCCATTCCTGAAATTACTAGTACTCATCCTAAACAATGGACTTCCCAAGGCTGCATGCTAAATACAAATAATCAGGTACTTAAAAGTTTATATGACTTCATGGTTAGCTAGTAAACATAAAGCTGTGCAATGTACAAACTGGTCAATCAATTTCCAGCTTGGATGTACTATCACATTTATCTCGATAAATGCCTGACTCACTTTTCTAAATGAGAAATCTCAAGTGTGGTAACATACAAGAATATACTGTATAGTAAGGGCCTCATGGTTTACATAGATACTGACCTAATGTCAAGAAGTTCAGAATGCAAGATTATCTGATAAAACCAAGGTAATGTAGAGCTGTTCAATATGTTACAAGAATTCTGAAGGGTCATATATTTCACTGAGAGATAAGAATGCAAGCAAATCACTGTAAAGGTCAATAATTACCATATTTACCTATCTACTTAACTACCATGATGAAGGGAAATTACAAAATGAAAGTGCAATTTTTAAAAATTTAAACAGACTATTTTCATAACTGAAAAACATAACAATGTTCAGATTTACCCACCCCCTCCCCAGCCCAACCTGACCCACTCTTAATCGCATACTATTCCTTCCCATCATATCCAGAACCTTTTAAGCCCTCAAAAAACCAACTGCAAAGAAACTAAAAAAAAGCATGAATATAATGAAAGAAGGCAGGATGTGGTGGATGTACCTTTCTCTTATTTCACAAAGAGTTCTTTGTATTAAAATTCTCTGGTTACATGACCTTCAGTTCCTTTCTGGTACTGGACTTAGAGTTTTCCACGAAATGAGGCTTGGGACTTCCATTTTCAACATATACAGAGAGCTGTCACAGGTATTGCTGTTTATGTACTGGTAGATCATATCTGGTAACATCACTATTGACATTCTTTAGCGAATCACATTCAAACTGTTAACAAATATGAAACATCTCAGTTATTTAAGGTTCCGCGCTACAGTTATTAAGTACTTCTGAAAGTGAGACAGGTACAAGGTGAAGTTGTCTGCATTTGCAACAAGCACAGTGGAGAGAATGTTGGCATACCTCTATGCTACTTTCATGTACTGTGACTGAAATTTCTTTATATGTGGTATTAGGTAAACAACACACTGCCTAAAGCAGACAGCTGATTAAAATGGTGACCCCCATGTGCTAGAGAAATTAACTTGAATTAGTCCAAAGTACAATAACTTTATCTAAGCAGTTATTAAAATAGGGAAAATAAATTTTGTCAGAGTAGACAATACTAACTTCTGAAAGGGCAATAAATGAATTATAAAATATTAATAAAAATAAAACAAAGTTATCAGCGAGTTATTTTCCAAATTACCTCTGAAGTCCAGGAAATGAAAAGACCAAGCAGAGCCAGCAGTATTTTGAAAGGTGCACATCTTAAGTAAGGTCAAGTTGTATACTCTATAACCCAAATTACACCCATAAATCATACACCAAAATAAAGTGATAAATTATTTTAACAATACCTAAGATATTAATTTTAAATAACCACGATAACCAGTGAGAAAAACCTGGGAAATTTGTTTTCTTTAAAAATCAAACCCTGTGCAAAGTATGGACAAATAGAGTCGAACCTAACTCATTCTGAACTTATCTTTCTGACCAAATAGTAATTATCCCATATGTATGATAAATAACCCTTCTTCTATTTTCGCAAAATGTTTCAAAATTTGTATCCCTGTACTCTTCAAAAAAAAGATGGGAATTCTGTTATACTGCCCATCTGGACACTGAGTAATGTCCACACAACTCATCCTACATCATTCAAATATGTTTGACTTTAAACCCTGGAATATGGTTTGGGGTTGTGTGTAGGTATACATAATGGTTTCAAAAGTTTGAAACAGCCCCTGGAGGTGGGGTTGGGGGAGGGGTTAAATAAATTTAATATACCGGTAACTCACAAAATTATGAGACTAACAATTCTGAGAATTTGTGTGTGATAAGGCAAAATAAAAAAATGTGTTTCCTATTGCACTGGTTTTAAAATTAGGGTATGCAGGTTAGGCAGTTTCTTTTTTTTTTTTTAAAACATTATATATAAATCAAATAATATTTCAAGGGCCTCAAAGTACTGGGACAAACTGGATCAATTAGATGCACAAATCAATTTAGGCTATGTTAATTTTTTTTTTTTAGATCTTTTTTTATACCATGGGAGAAAAAAGTGCTAGGGTCGGCAATGAGAAACAGGGATAGTCGGTCGACCGGAAACACATTTTTGTTGTTGGCCTAATCAACCTAAGTTTCAATGGATGTTTCCCTGGGACCCCCAAGTCATAATCTTGGAGGCATACAGTTGTGGCCCCTGGGTCACAACAAAGAAACTATTGTGATCCCCAACCAAAATCTCTATGTATTGATTGGGCATGAAAAGACAAATTTGAATATGCAACTACCATTTGCCTCTGGGTCTATTCTTACTCCAATGGACCTAGACCTGGGTCAAAATAGAGAAACTATTGCAATCCCCACAATATAACCATATATACACTTACTGGGTATGAAAGACAAATTTATACATGCAACTGAGATTGACCCTGGGGTACATCCATAACCCCCAGGGACTTATACATAACTCCAGGATTATAACTTAGAAACTATCGATATCCCCTCCCAATAATCACATAATTATACACTTACTGAGCATGAAAAGACAAACTGATACATACAAATGATACTGGTGCCAGGGTCTATCCCTACCCCATGCAATTTATCCATGGAGTCATTCTACAATCTTATATGCACTTACTAGGCATGAAATGATAAATTCAGATTTTCAATTAAAATTGGCACAGTGTCAATTTTTACCCAATGGGACTGGATCCATGGGTCAGAGATTTGGAAGAGGGCAGATTGGGGTAGTACAAAGTAAGGGAGCATGGGGATACATGTTTTACAAACTCTTTACTTTTCTTTGCAAAAACTTTTATCAATGCAATGCCAAAGGTCATTTTCAAATAATTTACAAATTGGGCCCACTGAGCATATAATTCAGAAATACTGTATATAAAATGGGGAGGAGATATGCTGACATCTTGCATATAGACTGCTAATTTTCAACAGATTTACAAGTTGACACCACCAATACCACCCCTTCCGGCTTATAAGTGGAGAAATAAAGTATATGAAATAGGGAGAGGGGTTTACTAATCTATAATTTTTCTAAGAAGGCAGGGTTCTCAATAGATTTCAAAACTGAAGAGTTATTTTACCCTTGACCCCAAAATCTCAAGAGTCAAAATGAAAATCTCATGAACTAAACTCTCAAGAGTCATTTGTTTTGACAGTCGTGAGCTCATAGCTGTGATTGTTCGTTATTTGTGGATTTCTTGTCTCATGTTGAATAAAGAGAAACACTTGTACAGTATTTTGTAAGAAACACACAAGCTGACAGTGAGATTGACATGGTCATTACTGATTTTTGTACAAGTGTTGCTCCTTCGCCACGAAATAGAGTGTCCTAAACTGTGCGATCTTTAACTCTTTACCTTCTATAATTGATTTGTCCACCTGTTTTTCTATCACATGAGCTATAGTCTGGTGTTTTGCCTTTTCCCTGCGAGCTTCAACAACAATCCGATAATCGGGGGGGGGGGGGGATTATGACGACTCGGGACACTTTTTTTAAGATTGGAACTGCAGTCAGTGGTAAACGGGTTTGATTTTGCAGCTCTCTTACATCACTCCATTTTCCATCTTTAAAAACATTTGTCACCCACGGAAATTCACTTTTCCACTCTTCCTTAAATTTTCTAACTAACTTTATGAGATTCACTCTCCTTCTACTCAGAGTTGACACAAACTTTCGGTTTCTTTGGAGTCTAAGGGTCAGAAAATTCCTCACTGACAGGTCGTTCCTGAGACTGAGACAGAAAAGAAAATATACTTCTTTGCGTCATTGTGATTTAAAAATTCAGATGTATTCACTGAGCGTTACGTCCGGTAAATTTTTACTGAATGAGACATTAATTAAAACACCCGAGTTTTTTTAAACGTTTCGCCGACTGAAGCAAAATCAATCGCCAATAGGCCTAAAACACAATAAAGTGTGTCCACTTACCTTTGAAAACTGTCCTCGCAAGCCGCCTTATGTTCCAGTTTTGTCTACTATATTGATTATAATCTGATGGGCAGACAAACAATGCCGATACTGGATCTGAAGTTAATCCATTCAAGTTATAATTATTTCCCTCCTCCTCTAACTATCATAAACATGAAAAATAATCTGAAAACAATAACCTCGATTCGATTATGCACACCTACGGCTGACAGCTGTGGCATGTTAGCTCCGCCCAGTCCATATTGATTTTACTTAGGTGCGATACTATTGGCTGATAAGGTGTAAACAATAGTCGAGCAAATGTAAATTCAGTCAATTCGTTATGGACAACGCGCGCTCATTGGGAAATTAAGCCGGAGGCGAATCAAGGGTAATTAAGAGTGATGCTCCAGTACAAATCTATGTGCATCATAAAAATGCACAGACTGGAATTTCCACGCATCAGAAATGGGTCACATTTAAATTCCAAGCGTCAAAACCAGAGGATACGCGTCAATTGAGAACCCGTCAAGGTCCACAATCCAAAAATCATCGATATATCCACCCATCTAGGAAAGTATTAACTGCAGTTGTTAACACCAAGAATTTTTTTTTTTTTAAATGTACACATATTATTAAAATAGTTAACAACAAGCATTTTCCTGCAGTCTGGTTCATCAAATTTCCAGGTATGTGCATCTTGAACTAGATGCAAATTTTCTATAGCTAGGTAATATGATGAGCAAAGTTTAATCTGTACACTGTCTCAATCAACTTAATGACATGCATTCCAAATTTAAGTTTCAAAATATGAAAGTGGAACCTGAAGTGAAATGCAATGAGAATTAAATGAATCACAAGGATACATTTAGATTTCTTGTTAGTATTCATGCTGTTCTCGTGTTTCAGCCTTATAAATTTTATTCTCTGCTCATGTTTTCAAGCCCAACATCTAATGGTACAGGCAGACCAGGACTCCATTATCACATTCCTATGACCAGGCTTTTTTCTTTTTTGTTTCTTGGGCTTTGCACAGAGGGCTACATCCATAATGGAACATATTCTTTTTGCAATATATTTAAACATAGAGTTGACCCCATCTTATGAAGCCACCTATTCTGAAATTAAAAGGTGATGATATAAAACTGGTGGCCTCCCATGATGAGGCAAAATGGTAAAAATATAATAACTATTTAGGTACTGGCAGGCAAGGTGGCCTCTAATCAGGGGTGGACTCTCTTGAGAGGGGCTTCTAAAGAGGGGAATCACTAAATATATGCAATGCAACCAATTGATAAAAGTCATTCAAGGGCCAACAAAAATGTGTCCCTTTTGGACAAGTGTGCTTTATTTATAGGTTAACAATGACCAAAAATATGAGAAGGGACCCATACAAATGTCCTTTATGAGAAGGGACCCATATAAATGTCGTTTATGAGCAGGTCGAGTCCTTTATATGGATGTTTCATTGTACTGCTTAGGTAGATCTAATACCTACATTTGTAAGAGCCTGGGAGGTTTTATTGTACTGCTTAGGTAGATCTAATACCTACATTTGTAAGAGCCTGAGAGGTTTCATTGTACTGCTTAGGTAGATCTAATACATACATTTGTAAGAGCCTGAGAGGTTTCATTGTACTGCTTAGGTAGATCTAATACATACATTTGTAAGAGCCTGAGAGGTTTCATTGTACTGCTTAGGTAGATCTAATACATACATTTGTAAGAGCCTGGGAGGTTTTATTGTACTGCTTAGGTAGATCTAATACCTACATTTGTTAGAGCCTGAGAGGTTTCATTGTACTGCTTAGGTAGATCTAATACATACATTTGTAAGAGCCTGGGAGGTTTCATTGTACTGCTTAGGTAGATCTAATACCTACATTTGTAAGAGCCTGAGAGGTTTCATTGTACTGCTTAGGTAGATCTAATACATACATTTGTAAGAGCCTGGGAGGTTTTATTGTACTGCTTAGGTAGATCTAATACCTACATTTGTTAGAGCCTGAGAGGTTTCATTGTACTGCTTAGGTAGATCTAATACCTACATTTGTAAGAGCCTGGGAGGTTTCATTGTACTGCTTAGGTAGATCTAATACCTACATTTGTTAGAGCCTGAGAGGTTTCATTGTACTGCTTAGGTAGATCTAATACATACATTTGTAAGAGCCTGGGAGGTTTCATTGTACTGCTTAGGTAGATCTAATACCTACATTTGTAATAGCCCAGCAACTTAAACCTGATTCCCCACCACTTGATGGACTTCTAAATCCTTCCATCACTGTGCTGGTGACAAACAGATTGTACAGTCCCATAAGGAAATTAATTGTAAAATATTTTATACAAAATTGATGCAATGACCATCCAATATCTATCCAATAGCTATGAATTTACCCTGACCCAAGAACTAATCCTCACAACATAAAAATATACACATAAATAAAGTGAAGGGTCAGATTATAATAACTAAACCAAATTTGACCAAAAATGTTATTGAATTTGAAGGTATACATTATGCCCCATATTCTTCCCAATGATTGAAAAGGTGGCCTACAAAGATGGATAACATATTAGCATATAAGTTTCCATTTACATACAGTGAAACTCTGTTTGTCACCAATATGATTCCCTTTTCTATGAATTAATGAGGATTTGGATCCAAATTAACTTGGATATCAAGATATGCAGATCAAAAGAATCTGGATAAATGAAACTTCACTTTACTATGTAAATCTGAACAACTGGTGGAGCATGTATTTTCAAGTAGATTCTTATGAATACAGATTTAAGACTGAGAGATCTTAGCAGCCAAGCCCGTTTGAAACTATGATATAGTGCTTTTTCAAACTATTTCACAATAATACAAAATGTACCTACTTTCTGTGATGACAAACAGGACTTTTCCCTCTCTAAATCCACCAGTGCCTAAGTTACATTTGTAAACATTCTGATTCCTATACAGGTTTTGCTAACTGGTGTTATTTCACAAATCTGATCATCAGTCATAAAAAAATACAGTGCATGTATCAATAACAACCATGGAGAAAGCATCATCAAACTAAAATGGTGTTCATGGAACATGACTGCACCACAACAGTGAATGGCAAACTTAATTGGATGTATGTATGGATGGAGAGACAAAGGTGACACTATGCCCATTTCACAATTTTGCTTACTGTATTCATTCTTAATGCAGTTGATACTACAGTAACATAGACACTTGTAAACAATTTTAACATGTCATAAATATTATTAAAAATTATTACAAATGCCTATGCACAGTAAGCTGTACAGCTTCTAAATGTATTATTGGTGCTGCTTTCCGTGAATGGGTAAGTGTTCCAGTTACTCGTAGCACTTTCGCTAGAATTTCGAAGGCAAATCTTGCTAGTTTTAATATTTAATATGCATTGAAAGCGTTAACTGAGTGAGGGCCATCATAAGGGACGGGCGATACAGGCAACCATCCGGGGCGCTAAGTCCGCGGGGGCACCATTTTGCGGAGTTAACTGAGTGAGGGTGCAGTCGGTACAGATTCAGGTTGACTGTTCCAGAATTCAACGAATCTGCACTGTATTACTGTTCCAGAATTAAACAGATCTACACTGTATTACTGTTCCAGAATTCAATGAATCTACACTAATTTACTGTTCCAGAATTAAACAGATCTACACTGTATTACTGTTCCAGAATTAAACAGATCTACACTGTATTACTGTTCCAGAATTAAACAGATCTACACTGTATTACTGTTCCAGAATTCAATGAATCTACACTGTTTTACTGTTCCAGAATTAAACAGATCTACACTGTATTACTGTTCCAGAATTCAATGAATCTACACTGTTTTACTGTTCCAGAATTAAACAGATCTACACTGTATTACTGTTCCAGAATTAAACAGATCTACACTGTATTACTGTTCCAGAATTCAATGAATCTACACTGTTTTACTGTTCCAGACTTCAACAACTCAGTTACAAAACACATTTGTACACAGGCTACCATATCATTTGAATGCTCAAAAATAAAATCAATGATAGCAGGAAAATCATAGAGACTAATAAGTATACAGGGCTGCTCACTGAACATATGAGAGTGGTAACCCTAATTGGCATTCTCTAGACCAACAATTTGTTATCCACCTTTTCTTTCTTTTTTCTGACTAAAAAAAAGGCGGAGAACAACTTGTTGGTTTAGCATTACCCAATCTCACATCGAGTGTCACAAAGAAACTTTCATCTAATGTATTTATTCACAAAATTAATTTTTTTTGTTAAAAATCACAGTTAAATATACAAACCATGGTGTGAAATGACTAAACAAAGTGAAGTCATTTAAAATTGATACAAAAATGAATAATATGATATGAAACATAATTTGGTGTTGTGACCACATTCTGCTTTTACAAGTGCCAAAACACACTCATGACCATTGTGTGGTAAAGCGGGAACAGACACATGAGTTTGACATTAGACAGCATTTTTTATGGATAGTAAAATGTCAACACTATCTAACATCATACTTCTGTTGGGTCCTACTACATTTAAACACAGAAATACATGCAAAGATGTACAAAGACATGCAAAGACAGTACAGAGACTCTTTAAACTGACGATACTGACAAATACTGAATGTCGATACAAAATATGGGTGGCCAAGTGGTCTAAGGCGGTCACCTTTTACAGATCACTCACACATCTCACCTCTGTCCACATGAGTTCGAGTCTCGGCTTGGCCAACATGGGTATGTGAGAAAGCTTGCCAGTAACTTCCCATGAGTCCACCAAATATACTGGCTACCATGTATAGCCTATCATGTACTAAAAAATGGTGTTAAACCCCACAAAAACAAACAAAACAAAATTTATAAAAATATGTAAGACTTATAAATGTTTGTACTGTCTATGTGTTGAACAATCTTTTTTTAAAATGTCTATTTGCACTCAACATTGTGCTGAATTATGGTAAATATTCAAAAATGTCTTTTGTCAGGAAATGGAATCTTCTTATCATTATTTGAAATGTATTTTATCTCATTTAATAATGATGCAGAAACTTGCATCGAGGGTTTGAGGTGCCTGGGGGCAATATTTTTTAATGGCTCCCCAACTTTGCCACAGAGAACAGTTTTTATATTAGTTGCCACCCGGCACCCTCCTAAATATAACTTATAAGTTGTGCAAAGAATCGCCCCCTGTGAAACTAAGGTGAGGTGAAATACTATGAAAATTTCTGCTGAAAAAAGAAGCTCCTGAATGCACCACCCTTCACCTGGTACCCTCTCCCCCCCCCCCCCCATGTACATAATATATGTGTTCATAGTTGATGATTATTAGAATACAGTTTGTTAAGAATTAAAATTTGTGATTTTCATTCTGTCATATGAAAGTTAAACTTCTTTCACCATTAATTGTTACTTCTACTCTCTCGTATTTTTTTTTTTTTTTTTTTTTTTTTTTGACCATGAAAAGTCCTTGTGTAAATTTCTAGAATATTTAATCATGGCAAGGTTTGAGAGAAGGTATAAGACACACAAAGACAGAATTAAAACAGCACAAAGTCACTCAAAAGACAGTGCAACGAGAAGTGCTGATAGTGCAAAGAAGGTATACAAGTGATCACAAAATCTCAAGAAAAGCTCAGTTTCGTTATTTGTGTTATTTTTTAAATTTTTCATCGAAATCGATAGTAAGCATGAAAAATAAAAATATACAAAATAGCTGTCAATGCCTTTGCCCTGTCTTTGCGTGTCTTTGAACGTCTTTGCGCGTCTTTGCGGTGTTTAGTATTAGATCGCTTCTGTTGGTGTAAAGATATTAGACATAATACCAACTTTTACCGTGAGATTGTGAGTCAGGCGTTCCAACTTATGTCCCATTACTGCATTAGACCAAAAAATGTGTTCTCCGCCTATTTTAGTAATGTCAGATAAATAAAATAAAAAAAAAGAGGCGGAGGACAACTTGTTGGTCCAAAGTTTCCTGTGCAGCATACTGTTAAACGTGCCATATTTTCTGTTTCGAAGAGAATTGTTTTTGTTTTGAAACTTACCACGTTTAGGCCTACCTTATCTACGGCTCACTGAAAAACAATCACGTACGCACGACTCGTAAGACAGTGTACAATGAGATGGCGCAATAACATGGAAACAGAAAACGAAAGTAACTTCCGGAATATTCTACATATGGTCACTACTATAAATAGAAGGGAGCAGTCGCAACTTCGAGGTCAATGATACGAATCAAATCTCGAATGTATGTCGAGAGCTTCCATTCTTAATACTTCGGCTATTTACGAAACAAGGATTGACCGAGATGTTACGAATGATAGAACTATTTTTTTAAAATAATTAATTCGTAACTTCTCGTTCAATCCTACAGTGAATCCAATCGTAGAAATAGCCGTAGTGATCCGCATAGTTTGAGTTTGTTTTGTTTTTTAGAAATTTCCGGCGAACAAAATGCATGATTTGTTTCTGTAAATTCCTGCGCCAACTTACATCCGAGGCATAATTTTGTCTTACAGAAATAGCAGAGGTAGCTCCGAATGAAGAAGCAATCTGTATATCTCTGACGTTTGTATTTTTCATCATTGTGATATAAGTTTTCAAAAGAGGAGTTTTGCTATTTTCTATAATACGACATGTAGCAGCATGAATATTTAAGTCTTAAAAAATTAAGAATAAGTGATTTTGAAAAATATTGTTTATTTATTTATTTTATTTTATTTTATTTTATTATTTTTTTGCTGAAAAAACAAGGGAACACACTTTTTTTTTTAAAAACTTGAACAAAAATTAAAGGGTGAACCAATTATCTGATAAAAGCACTAAAACACGCCCCAACTTAGTTTCTAGCATGAGGGCAAATTCACCCCTGTCGTGCCTTTGATATGACCATTGTGTTATATATTCTGTCCCAGGTAGTATTCTATTGACCGGTTTTATAAAAATTTCTCATAAAATGAGATTTTAAAATGTCTTGCCTTCTATAGCTCGGAAAATATTGGTATTTTTGTCAAAGCTAGAAATTGTGAATAGGAAAAAATATCGTTAATTTTACAACTGCACACATGTGAAAGGTTTTAGGTATGATCTAAAAATTAAAGTTGAAGAATTCTTCATTTCAACAAATCCGCGAATTGCTAAAAGCAACACTCTTTTAAATAAGAGTCCCTCAAAGGGACTGACGATTTATTGGCCGAAAAGAATTTCCAGGAATTCAACATAAGACCATTTCTTCATTGTAACTGTCTAGTGTTGAAACCATCTCTAAAATGTTTCTGCGATAACAAGATTTTCAAATTAGCTGCTGTGGTGGACATATTGGATGTCAGCTTGGCACCATTTTCATTTAGGACAAAGAAGGCATCGTTAGAAGTCTTTTGGTGAAAACCCCATGTCATAATAATCATCCATTCATGGGAAGTAGTGACAAAAAGATTTTTAAGACAGTCTTCACCGTGACCATATTGGATGCACAACGGGCACAATTTTCATTTAGGACTTTGTGAAACATGTCATAATCATCATCTATTCAGCGGGAGTAGTGACAACAAGATTTTTAAGACAGTCGTCGTGGCAGCCATATTAGATGTACGACTGGCACCATTTTCGTTTAGTACCAACTAAGTATCATAACAAATCTATTGGTGAAAACCCCATGTTGATATAGCCATCCATTTGGAGGGGAGTAGAGATGACAAAATATTTTCAACATATGAGTTTCCATTCAGAAGGAGTAGCAATAACAAGATTTTCAAGATGGCTGCAATGGCGGCCATATTGGATGTCAGATCAGCACCATTTTCATTTAAGACAAACTGGACATCATAAGAAGTCTTCTGGTGAAAACCCCACATCAGTATGACTTTCTGTTTAAGTAGAGTTGTAATAAGATTTTTACGATTGCTTCCATGGTGACCATATTGGACGTCAGATCGGCACCATCTTTATTTAGGACCAACTAGACATTATGCGAAGTCTTTCAGTGAAAACCCCATGTTGATATGACCATCCATTCAGGAGGAGTAGCAATAACAAGCTTTTCAAGTTGGCTGCCGTGGCGGCCATATTGTAAATCACATCGGTTCCATTTTCATTCAGAACCAACTAGATATCATAGGAAGGCTTTCAGTGAAACCCCATGTTGATATGATCAGCCATTCAGGATGAGTAGCGATAAGAAGATTTTCAAGATGGCTGATGTGACGGTCATATTGGACCTCAGGTCGGCACCATTTTCATTTCTGACCAACTAGATATCATAAGAAGTCTTTTAGTGAAAACTGCATGTTGATATATCCATCCATTCAGGAGGAGTAGTGAAAACAAGATTATCAATATGGCGGCCATATTGGATATCCGAGCAGCACCATTTTCATTTAAGACCAACTAGACCATGGGATGAATGTGTATGTGTAACATTTCAAGGCAGTCCTCCAAGTAGTTTAGGAGAAGTAGCGATAACAAACGTATGCTAACAGACGGACGGACGACGTACAGACGAAGGACAAGAGACCATCCCATAAGCTCTTCTTGTCTTGACCAGTAGTGCTAATAAAGATCACTTCTCTAAATTATGAAGAAAAAAATGTAACTCAAAGAAATTATTGTTCTTGTATAAACACAACTTTCTGACACGTAAAGTACATGTCAAACATTTTGGCTACTATCAGCCATCGTAGTTCTATAAATAGCGCACAGGGAATCTATGCACATACTCGAATTATTGTTACCGTACAAGCTGATGACCCCGTTTAAACATAGGTGTGACAAAGACTACTTCTCAGAAGAATAAATGTGTCATGTGGAAAATCCGGCTGTAACACATGGAATTTGATCGATTAAGAAGACGAAGAAAGAAGAAATAGCAGACAGTACTGATATGCAACAGCTAACTCGGGAACTCTCCCTAATAAATTTCGAACAACCTCAAACTGTACAAAATTTAAATCCTGGTCTGGGAGCTTATTGTGTAAATGATCTATATGTAAACAATAGTAAAGAAGTTGCTGCTGCTACCATAATCGGCTGCATGTTTAGTGTTTTGGTTTCTGGTCTTGTGTATTTGCGTATAGCTTTAAGTTACCCTAAATGGTGGCTTATGTTGCTCACACATAGCTACATGTTTATGCTTCAAATGTATTAACACAAAATAAACGTATACGTGTGCTTTCTGTAAATATGTGCATATTCTGTTGAACTCCTTGTCCTTGTCCTTGTATATTTAAATTATGTTTGCATGTAAAATGGTATAATAATTGTGTATTGGGCAGCCGTTTCGCGTGTATCTTTTAACTATGCATATAAATGTTGAGTAGAATCTGTTAATGTAAATTGATTTCTCTGCATTGATTTTAAATACATATATAAAAGTGGGTGGGTATGTATATTTAGTATAGAAACATGATTTTTAATAACTACTTACAACAACAACAAGACATTACGTATGTGTTGTGTGATTGTGTAGAAACAAACACAAGATATTCTCTACACTACTTTTATTATGTACAGACGAACCAGTATTAACTAAATGAGGCCCCAACACCAACTGAACATAAAAGTGGGAGAGTATAAAATAAATGATGTACATCACAAGCATTCTGTAACTAATTGGACTCTCATCAGACTGACCTAAGGTCTTAATGACTTTAAGGCTGTCAACCTTTATCTGTGTCTCAACTCCAGTTCAACACTGCTCTCAATGAGCCAAGGTTTTTATTTCCATGCACTCTTGTAGACCTACTTGAAGGTAGCTGAATTAAATGTCGTCGATTTCTGCTCAGGTCACCCTCAGGGGTATGTACAAAGTATGATTGTTGAGACGATGCCTTTTACAGAACCACAACTGTCTTTTGCATATCCCTAACAAAAATGTTATCACCAGGATATAATTTGGTCATTTCGCGAGCACGGAAATACTATCAAAATGTCTCTTCTGATTTGCCTTTGCATGATTCTCAAAATTTCGAATCCTTTCTAAGTATGACCAGCCTGGAGTTAGGTTTGAGGTTGGACTCGGTGCGGTAGTCCTTAATTTACGACTCATTAAGAGTTCTGATGGGCTGTAACCAGTATGTACCAGTGTTGCACGATAGTGTAATAGAGCTAGGATCTTCTGATTTTTGTAACATCTTCTTTATTGTTTGTACACATCGTTCTGACTCGCCCTTGCTCGGGGGGGGGGGGGGGGGGGGGGGGGGGGGGGGGGGGGGGGGTTATCTTGGGCTACTAGTTGTATGCTCAAACCCATAGGTTTCCGCAAAGTTTGCAAATGCAGCAGAAGTAAATTGAGGTTCATTATCTGATATAAAAATCTCATGAATCCCACGTTTAGCAAAAATAGTCATGATGTGATTGATTACAGCTCCAGAGCTTGTAGCAGAAAGATTTTGTAGCTCAATAAACCTTGAAAAATAATCCACAACAAGCAAATACTGCAGACCTTTTGTTACGACTCTATGGTCTAGAAAAATGTAACAGAAAGAAAGTGAAACCAACAAATCAAGTAAAAATCAACAAGCAATTTATTTCTAGATAATTAAGATGAAAAATCAAAAAGACACTTACAGTAATATGTATTAAAATCCAAATAATCCAATAAGAATTAGTGTTCTAATCACAAGTCCTAAATATAGAATGTTTTTCCGAATTCGTGGCTGTATCCTTGAATGTTATGATGTGCCAATGGTCTTCAAAGTCCTGATGTACTAGTAGTCTTTAATGTGCTGATGTCAAAATGAAGTACTCCAAAATATCTCTAAGTTCACATAAATTCCCAAATCATTAATTAAAATCCAAAATCCCAAAAGTCTATGAGCACTGTTATAATCCAATGAATATTTAAATAATTCCTCTCTTAGAATTTTGAATTACTTTTCACAACTGTAATAGCTCTTTACAAGACTGATAGTAATGTCGAAACTGAAAAACTGTCCACTAAACATGGTATATATAAAGATTGGTCACATGACAGAATGTTTTAGGATATGTGTCATCTTAATGGAATTTTACTTGTATGGACATGACTTTTTACACACAACTCTAAGAATTTTCCAGTTTTATCTGTAAACAAAATCAACCTTGACCTCAAATTGGTAAACATTATGTTTATCAAAACTATGCTTGAACTTAAATTTGAAGTAAACAACCTAATTCAAGGACACTAGTTAAACATGTTTTTCCTGATAATCAACATTAAGATTTAAGCAAATATTAAAGTCAAGAAACATTTATAATTTCCTAAAATATCTATAATATTATATAAACATCAAACATAACACCTTTCAACTCGAACAAATCAGTACCAAGTTTTTGCCATGGCCTATCTGGATTTTTGGAAAGTATTTATGACTGCACGATCAAGACTATGCACTACGCAAGTTTCATAACTTTTGACCATAGCTTCAAGATTTTTTTACAGTATGCCCCATCCACGAAACTGATGACTTGGCCAACTCTCTGCACTCTAAAATTCTTTGGTGACCTACCTGTAGACAAACAAGTATTTCAGACTGCATCATTGATGGAATAACCCAATCGACAACTCTTCATCAACGATCCATCTTGAACTGTGAAATCACCACATAATGGCCAGTATGGTTGCAGATTCTTTTGCAGCTGAAACTTGTGAGGCCAACATTCTTTTGCATAAACCAAATATCTCTAATCTGAGTCTGTCTAATCTCATGCAACCTGTTACTTGAGGCGGGTTGACCGGACAGAACCTGATCAATAAATACCCCTGTTTCATTTTCCAGTTCAGAGTCAACGTGTAAACCATGAGAGGTTGGAACACATGAAAGTGCATCAGCAGTTACAAGAGTTTTCCCAGGAACATGGGATATTATAAAGAGATACCGCATTAACCTCATTCGAAATCTTTGGATTCTGGGAGACAAATCCTCCAGATTGTTTTAACTCAACAAAGGCACGGGGGTTTGCGATCAGTTTCTAAGTGAAACTTTATAGACCTAGCAAATGCATAGAAACTTTTGCACATGCCAAAGTGACAACCAAAGCTTCTTTCTCGATTTGTACATATCTTTGCTCTGTGACAGACACTTACCTTGAAGCATATGCCACTGGCCTCAAAGTTTCATTTGGCTGTTTTGTAACAATACAGCCCCTAGGCCAAATGAGAATGCATCAGGTGACAAGACTGTCTGGTAGTTGGGATTGTATAGAGCCAACACTAGTGTAGAAGGTCCCCAGACCCACTCGGTGTTTTTACTCAGTAAATCTCGCAGCGGTTCTGTTTTTCTGCTATATTTTAATGATTAGACCAGGGTTGTCCAACATAAAGTCCATGGGCCAGAATCTGGCCCACCAAAGGTTTCTATCCAACCCGACAGCCTTTCATAACTTGTGCCAGCTGGTAGTGAAAAACACAAGGCAATTTTATAAATGGCCCCGTGAGTGAGAAAAAAATGCAATGTGGCCCCACAGGCGAAAAGGTTGGACACCCGGAAAAAGACTGACCCCAGGTCTCACAGGCTTTAAGGCTGTCAACCTTTATCTGTGTCTTAAACTCCAATTACACATGGCTGTGCCTCATGAACTAATACTACAGTATATATGTCTGATTGATTACTATGAATTTCCTTTACTCAGAGCATAAATGTTTTCGAGTTCGAAATTTTCGGCAATATCACACTGTCTTCATCAGCGACTACTGTTGATCACGTGACTTGTAATGGTGAAACGAGGAGGCTGGAGTAGATAGGTGGTAGTTCAAACCCCTCGTCCCTGTTTAGTGTTGGCCTCCGCTTTCGTATTTCGATTGCCTCCTTTACCTTCCTTTTTCCATAGGTTGTCTTCAGTTGTGATGACCTTGGTCTGATTGGGAATGATGGAATGTTCCGTATTGCTTCAGTGTTCATATACTGCAGATGACTCTCTTCTGGTGTGTTCTTTCATCCTTGTTTCTAACACTCTGCCTGTTTCACCAATATAGTCATTCTCACAATCACTACATTTGATATGATAAACCACACCACATATCTTCAAATTTTCTGTTTTGTCCTTCACGTGTGTGAGTTGTTGTCTTAAAGAATTGTATGGTTTGTGGTATATATTAACCCCATGTTGTTTGAATATTTTGGCTAGGGCTTCTGATGTACCGCGGATGTAAGACATACAGATGTTGGTTTTATCTGGACCACTATTGTTTTTGTCAGCTGTTCTCTTCTTCTTATTTGGAAGTTTGAAAATCCACTCTGGGTAGCCATTTGCTCGTAGTGCAGTTTTTACGTGCTCTACTTCTTTAGTCCGATCTGTCTCATCAGTGACTAGGGAGTTAGCTCGGTGAAGTAAAGATCTTACCACTGACCTCTTATGTTCCAGATGATGATTGGAAGAAAAGTTAAGGTACTGGTCTACTCCAACCTCCTCGTTTCACGTGACCATTACAAGTCACGTGATCAACAGTAGTCTCTGATGAAGGCAGTGTGATATTGCCGAAAATTTCGAACTCGAAAACATTTATGCTCTGAGTAACGGAAATTCATAGTAATCTTGAATTATCCAGAGCAAGGAAGCAACCTTTTCAGTTATGTCTGATTGTTTTTGGTAATTGTAATATTATTGTTTATAGTCAGTAAAATAGCTCCAAGGAGCTAATGTTTTTTATTATGTAAATGCAAGTCATACTCTAAATAAAATTTGACTATATCTGTGTCTACAGGACATACAACAGAGCTAGGCGCTTCCAACCGATGGTAAAATGGCTATATATAAGTTTACACGAGAGACCAGAGGGCATCTCAAAATGGTTAACTTTTGTAATGAATGCTCTATTATGAATGATCTATGCCCTATTTTGTTGCTTTCCTAACATTATTTTTTATTGAAGTTTGCAGCAGCGTAAATTGCAATGACAGCTTTACATGCACTCGTGATGGAGGAATGGATATGCATTCAGTATGATAAAGTTATTGTTACAGCCTACAGGAATGAACGTGGAAAGTAAAGGCGGAATCCTAGAATCTCTTTTCATTAATTCTCACTATTATGAATGTTAATTAAGTGCACGACTGCTCTCTCTCTCTCTCTCTCTCTCTCTCTCTCTCTCTCTCTCTCTCTCTCTCTCTCTCTCTCTCTCTCTCCACTATAAAGAGAAGGAAAAAAATATAAAAGTAGATCTATTTTTAATGCCACAGACTTTATTCTTGACAGTTGTTTTTGCACCAATAATGTGGTGTGTGTGTGTGTGTGTTAGACACAAAGATATATTGAGATAGAGACAATTGTGCACCCATCAGTATTGATTATGGAGAGGAAGACAATTGTGCACCCATCAGTATTGATATGGAGATAGAGACAATTGTGCACCCATCAGTATTGATATGGAGATAGAGACAATTGTACACCCATCAGTATTGCACTCTGCTGTACAATTGTAGGCATTTGATTTAGAAAATTTAGAATGCTATTAAATTAAACCTACAAAAAAGGTAGCTTGCTCCAACATTTTAAATAGCTAAATTTAGAAGAAAAAAATAATCAAAAAGTTTAGGGCATGCATTGCATAAACATTTATTTTTCTATACATTAAAAGATCATTCTTAGCTGACAAGCAGCAGCAGAAAATTACATTACTATTACTATTGTTATTATTATTATTATTATTATATCAACATTTCTTCTTTACATGTACTGCAGATGCATTCATCAGGGCATTATACTTAGTGAATTGGTTTTACTTTATATTCCTTATTCATTACCATATTCGTTTTCTTTTTTTATGCATCACATCTCATAAAGGACCCTTAAAACCCCTGTTTAACATAACTATTCAGGAGAGCATAGTAGAGGCTTGACTGTGACTTGCAAATATTAGGTTCCAAAACCTTTATATCAATTTAGATTTATCATGAACTTAGTTTACATTGATATAAGTTTAACTATGATGGTGAAGGGTTCTATGTATATTTTTAGTACCTTTATTTGATTTGTACTTTATTTACATTTCATCTATTGAATTGATCTAGTTACTGTTTTAAAAATACATTTAAATTTGTGTTCTTAGAAATGGAAAAATGATGGTTTGTGTGAATCTTTGCGTGTAAACAGTGCTATAGATTACAATTTCAGTATCTTTTAAAATTATCATCTGATGGGACAAAATCAAATTTTCTTCTTCCCAACTTTAGTAGACTTTGAATACCAAATACTCTTAGGAACTCAGCTATGACAAATACCATGGAATATCATACTGCAAAACAAAAAAACAACATAAAAGCTTTATTTTTCTAATTATAAAACTTGAGGTAATAATAAAAGTAAGAAAAATAATATTCACCTGCAATTTGCATTGGTTGTTATTTGCCATTTTTCTTTTCCTGTTTACTAGTTATACACATCTCACAACCATTCCTTCTTAAATTTAAGGGAAAATAGCAATTTATATTTTATGAAAAATTGGAAGACGGTTGGAATATCATATTATTACAATAGATGGAAAATAATGTTTAAGTTAAAGTTTCTGTAGTTTATAGTTGTCATATTAGCATAATTAGTATAGAAAAATAAAATCAAAGTCTTGTGAATATAGTTAATGTGTGTTATTATAATTTATATCTTCAAGTTCAAATATATGTACATTTGTATTCTGTGCTTCTCATGTCGTGAACAAGGTGTTTCATGGAAAACTTTATCAACCAAAGATTTTTTGGTTCTAATTATTGATAATATTTAAAATCTTTTCACAATTATAACTGACAGTAATAATGTTTAAATAAGACAGAAAAAATTAAAAGTTTTATCCACACACAATTTTTAGGAAAGGTGGGGAATATATCTTTCCATGTTTGTCTCTACATATATCAACCCACCCATTAGTAATGTAGTGTAACTCCTACACCATTGAAGATACTGATATGAAAATTTGGGATATGTTTGGAGGTGGTCTGTAGATGTGCACGATGGTTTTAACATTTTCATATGGCCCTTGGGGGTGTGACCAGGGGTGAGGATAGACTTTTTAAAATTATCAATATTTTAAGTATTGTATTTTGATATTTGAAAGTTGGTTCATCATGCCAGGACTACAATGTGTGTAATGAGTTTTTGGATTACACCCTCTGGTCTTGCCCCAAGGGTGGGCCCTGTGGGGATGCTACCCTTGGTCTTAACTTTTATAAACTGTTGAGATTCCCACCCTATAACCATTTATATGTTTGAAGGACATAAGGAGATGAAATCAGACATATATCCAATACAGACCATAGATCAATCCCCTTGGGTATAGGAGATTTGCCTCTGGGTCACAACTCGGAAACAATTGAAATCCCCACTCTCTAATGGTAAATAGGTTTGACGGGCATGAGGAGGTGAAATTTTACATATATTCACTACAGACCCTGGGTTGTGCCCCCTGGGGTTGGGAACTTGAACCTGGCTCATAACTTGGAAACCAATATTTAAGGTCTCCACTCCACAACCAAGTATTCATAAAATGGGCATGATGAGATAAATGCACTTGTACATCTAAAACAGGCCCTGTTTTTCTTGCAAAATCTTCAACTAAAATCCATATTTAGAGAGATGAATCTTAATATGCACATATCCTGACAGTGATTCATATACGTACCAATTTCATCAATTCTATCTTGAAAGTAAAGGTACTCACTTACTGTGTCCAGGCTGTAGCTCTGAAGCTGTATAAGATATTTGTAAGGCAGTGTGTATACTGATGTATCATGACTAGAGGGTGTGTTGTATACTGTGTTCCAGGCAATTTCTCAAGGTCACAGTCAAGGTATGAATACTAAATTCTGGTGATATGTAAATCTGGTGTCATGTTAAAAAATGATTTCGATCTTGATGCATTTTTATATGCCCATCTTAGGTCAGACATTATCAATCCATCTGATAACATTAGCTTGTCCGTACCATAACATCATAACAGCTGGAGAGATTGTCATGGAACTCTGTCCATGTATATATATCATGGTTATATGGTGTCTCATGTACCATAGCCAGGCCACCAGCCTCAAGGTTAAGTTCACAGCAAGGCAAATGGAAATATAATCATGCCACTTGTAAATTGTCTGGAGTATAACATTTGAACTACTGAAGATATCGCAATGAAACTTTGACCAGTTATATATATCATTACTAGACAGTGTGTCACCTACCATAGCCATGACCTCTGTCTGGAGGTTAAGGTCACAGCAAGTGAAAATATAAATCAGTGTCCTCTTTCCACATACAGGTATAACATTTGAACCAGTGAAGTTATTTTCATGAAATGTTTAGCCTGTTATACATCCAGACTTGACAGTGTCTTGCATGTTTACAGTCACACACCCCTGCCCTCAAGATCAAGGTCAAAAACAAGGGATAATGTAAGTTAGTGACCTGTTTACTTCTCCAGGCTATCATTTTTTAACCATTAAAGATATTTTGATAGAACTGGGCCATTTCCACACCTTATCATACAGTTGGCAATTTATTAACTCAAAGGTCAAGGTCATTGGTAGGGAAAAGGATATGCAATGAGTATATAATGTGCAATTTGTGGTACTCTTATTACTTAAATCCTCATGGTTGTGACACATCTTTTGGTCCCACCTTCATAAGTAGAGTAGTAGACGTTGGGTGGGGGGATATTCTGCAGGCTTTTGCTTACTGATACATATATGGATAGTGGCTTCAACCCATGTGATATTGTTGGGTTGGGGTTTTTTTTGGTGTGTTGAGTATGTGTGTCTTAGATGCCTTTCTCATGGAATTTTCATCAACCATGTGTGCATGAAGGTATAACATTATGGGGTTGAGAATGCATAATAGGGAAGGGCATGCTGATTTCCATTTAATAATGACTTTCCATAAGTTCAATATGACACAAACTTGGGTACCCAAAGAACTCTTCATATACAAAATTTTTTGAAATTGACTAAAAATATGATGCGTGTTCCAACTGCTTGGGGCTTCATAGAAAGTAAGACAAGACACATACAATATCATACATTATTCATGTATCATCTGTCATCCAAGAACATAAGGAGTAACAGAATCACCCTATCAAATATTTATTTTTTTACATCTAAACAAACCCAGCCATATTTGGTCAAACTTTACAATAATATTTTTGGACATGTTCTGCCAAAAGGTTTGTTTTTTATGTCTTCCATAACAACCCTTCAGCCTCCAAAGCAAACCGGTAGAAATAATATTTTTCACATCTCAAAAGAAATACACTGGTCACATTTTAATCAAACAGTTGGAGGAAATATTTATCATGATCAATGAAATATGTGCTTGTATTGGTCTTGATGGCAGTCAGATGAAAAACAATTTTGACACCTTCACCAAAACCAATTTATTTATTGTTAATAAACATTAAAGAAATGTTCCATGTGACATGTTCTAATCATTGCTATTTCTTATAGTCTCCATAGCAACCATTTGTTTGTTTTTTTTGTCAGCCAGGGAAAAACATATTTTAACATTTTAAAAAATTACTATGGCAATTTAAATCAAACTTATTTTTTAACAAAATGTACATTTTGTACAACAGTTGTATTTTTCAAAGTTTAGAAACTGTTTGCCAGGTTTAATGCAAATCTGGAGCCAAATGCCTTTAAACCTATTTTAAACTGCAAATTGTTTGACTTTGAGTTGAATCTGAGCCTATACTTGCTTGTTTTTTTAGCTCTACTGGTCATAGTCCAGAAGCTCACAGGATGGCATGTTGTCCATAATTCATTGTCTGTCTGTCATCCATCATTTGTCCGTCTGTTAGCATGTTTGTTATCAATGCTCCTTCTAAACTACATTGAGGATATCCATGACACTTTACACGCACATTCATCCCATGGTCTAGTTGGTCCTAAATGAAAAGGTGCAGCACAGACATCCAGTATGGTTGCCACAATACCATTTTGAAAATCTTGTTATTGCTACTCCTGAATGGATTGTCATACCAATATGGGGTTTTCACCAAAAGACTTCTAAATGAAATTGGTGGCAATCTTACATCCAAACTGGCAGCCTCAGCACCTGATTTGAAAATTTTGCTATTACTCAAAAATATCAGAGATGGTTTCAATACCCCTTGTACAATTCAATTTATTTTTTTTAAAGGAGGCAACCCTTGAATGATGGCCTTTTTTCAAGAGTTGCACCCTTTTCCAAATATTACATTTTTATGCCATGATATCAATAAGCAGACAGTATATAGTATTTACTTTGTCCATCTATGTGTCCATCTGTGTATCTTCCTTGTCCATGCTATAACTTCTATACTGCTTCACTTATTAACATCAAACTTGCACTTTAGGTGAATTTGGGATGAGCATGTGTGGTGATCATAAAAATGTGTTACAGTCACATACTTTCCAGGATTTATTGGAAGAAAAGAAATGGTTAAAATGGTGTATGGGTTCTAATTCATTACCTTTTCACCTATTGTCACCAAACTTATATTAAAGATGTGTCTTAGGATGGATGTGTGTTGTTTACTATGGCTAGATTGCTGTGACCTAATTGCCAGCATTTATTGAAAATTGTGTGAAAATTGTGTCCACCCTTTCTGACTGAACTGTAACTCCTATATATTAAAATATATTTACATAAAACTTGCACTGTGTACACATATTGACATGAGCATATGTCACACACAAACAGTGGGTTGCTGCATCCTAATTTCCAGAATTTATTAACAATTGTTTAAAATTTGTATCCAGGTTATACTGCTAAACCAAATTATAACCAAACTTCTACTGAGAGTGCACTTAGAATGGACATATTTCAAACAAAAATTTGGTCACTGAATCCACTTTTCAGGATTTATTTCAAAATTGTTAAAAATAATAGGTCTATCCTCCCTGCCAGAGCTGCAATTGTTAAGCCATGACATTTATTGGCATTAATATTACCCTTTTTGTGTATCATGGAATGAGAATCATGAGATTGGAATGTGTTGCACACCAACACTAAGTCACTATGACCTACTTTTTATTACTTATTACTGTTTCTTGGCATTAATTCCAATACTGCTCCACCTATTGCTATAAAAATTACATAAGAATACATCTTTGAATAAAAACATTTCCAAAAATTTGAACACTACTTGAAGATGGTGTATGTGCCCAAATTATAACACCTTCTAACCTAAGAATTACATTTAGAATGCATCTTAGAATGAATTTTATTCATACAAATGTGGTCACTGTGACTCCTGTTTCCAGGATTTTGAACAATAAATAAAGATGATGTCTGTGCTCAAGTTATAAGAACTTTTAACCTATTACCACCAAACGTGCAGGTCAAGTGCATATTATAAATCAGTTGTGTCGCACACCAAAACTGGATTGTTGTGAACTTGTGACCTACATTCTATGGTTAATAGACCACTCTCAAAGATACTCACTGGTGTCACAGAAGTGGAGGCATCTTATGAGCTCCTGCTCACTGACAACTCTAGTTCACTAACAGCTCTAATTTTCACGAGTAACACTTGAAAATAATAAAGCTGGGGGAAAAAAATATGAACAATACAACTAATTTGCACAACCAACGAGTCTAAGTTGTCTTGGGTCCTTTGCTTACACACAGTTCCCTTTTGATTTCACAACTAATGAGTCGAAACTGTCGAGGGTCCTTTGATGACAAAATTCCCTTCAGATTTTAATGTGTTTAGTATTTTGATTGCAGAGATGAAGACAAGTTTATTACTTTTGACATAAATACACCTAGAAAATAACTCTTGTATTTCCAAACCAATCTAAACAGGATTGTACTTCATTGCCATGATTTTTGTGCAGTTTTTCATGTGAGGTTCCACCCTGTTTGCACATTGCTGGTATGCTTTATAACTTTCATGGGTTGAAAAGGTGAATAATATTCGTAATTTAATACATGTACATTTTTCAGTTTCAATAAAGATGTTTGGTTATTTCAGAAACTTATTAAAAATGGGTAGATGGGGAAAAGTCGTATTTTTTTATAAGAACTAATGTGTGTTTAGTTTTTCTTGCATTACTCTTGTGGCTATTAAAGAAGAACTCTAATTGATGTCATACTATTTATTTTGCTTGATATAAACTCTAATGGATGTCATACTATTTATTTTACTTGATATAAACTCTAATGGATGTCATACTATTTATTTTACTTGATATAAACTCTAATGGATGTCATACTATTTATTGTGCTTGATATAAACTCTAATGGATGTCATACTATTTATTTTACTTGATATAAACTCTAATGGATGTCATACTATTTATTTTACTTGATATAAACTCTAACTGATGTCATACTATTTATTTTACTTGATATAAACTCATACTCATAACAAAGTTTATATTGGACACTCTCATCTTATTGATGTCTAAAATGATCTGTTTTCGTTAACTAAATCATCCTTCATTATTTAACGAAAATATCTTTGTTAGATCTATTGCACTATTTTAGCCGATAATTTAAAAATGTGTCGGATATGTATCGATGTGGGACCTGAATTTATCTTTACCATAAAATCAATAGGTATAATTTTCATCCTTTAATTATTATGTTTTGAGAGAGAGAGAGAGAGAGAGAGAGAGAGAGAGAGAGAGAGAGAGAGAGAGAGAGAGAGAGAGAGAGAAACTAACGTTTAAACGTAACCTTTCACTGAGTAGTACCTTAAGATGACCCCCGCGATCTCATTACGCAAGAAATGACTTGCTGCATCTATTCTTTTACAATATCGGATCAAAACTGCTTTACTTCTGGAAGAGAACATTAAAATTACTTCATCCCATTGTCGACATCAGTAAATAATCTTTTATTATCACAGAAATGAATGTGAATGCATAAACATACATTCTCACGAAACCTACCTGTCCATACTCTCGTTGGACTATCCCTTTGAGGCATCGCATGCCCATATTACGCGTAGCCAAGTTCTATTTTTAGACGAAACCCCTACGTACGTCTTAGTGTGACCTTGTTCAAACGCGATTTTCGGCCTTTTTACATTTCTGGATTTTTTCGACATTTGAAAAAAAAAAAAAAAAACGAATGCAAAGTAAAACTTATAAAAATTTATAGAGTAGTGGTCCTTTAAGTATATTTCTCAAAATCCAAAAATGTTGAAATCCATGCATTATCTTGGTAATATTTATCACAATGCTACTGTCTTTTTTACTGTCCATATGGTAATATTTATATATGTAACACCCGTAATAGCTCCTAATTACATCACAAATGACGTCATAATGTCATGCAAAGGAAAGGCGTAAAGACCATATCATCTGACTGCATTTTAAAGTCATTTCACTACACCATTCTGTGGTTTGCTCAAATAAAACCAATATTTTGCGTCATGTGATAAATAGAATTTTACATCTGTGCTCATTTCAGATGAAATTTATGAAACTCGTCGAATAATTTCAATCTTTTGTTCGACAAGGCTCGCAATACAAGGCTTGCAAAAAGACAGAAATTATTCGACGCTTTTCATAAATTTCATTTGAAATGAGTACTCGTGTAAGAACGTCTGTTGCTGACAATGTCGGGATTTGTTTCAGAGGAAGAGATAACAGAAGCAATGGAAAATAACTAGATATCGATTTAAAATTGTACACCTGGCAATCTTTTTATTTATAAAAGAAAAGAATGAAGAATTCCTCAACTTTGATAAGGTGTGCGAGTTTTTATTTATAAAAGAAAAGAATGAAGAATTCCTCAAATTTGATATAAGGTGTGCGAGTTTTTATTTATAAAAGAAAAGAATGAAGAATTCCTCAAATTTGATAAGGTGTGCGAGTTTTTATTTATAAAAGAAAAGAATGAAGAATTCCTCAAATTTGATAAGAGTTTTCCTCGGTGATAAAAAAAGACTTATAAGAAGATTTTATTACTGTATTTGAATCCTGCTTGGGGGAACGAGATATGATTGATACGAATTATCTCAAAATGATAATGACCCATTATTTCTCTCGTGCATCAGTGCATCATTCAAATACATTGGATAGGCATTCGATTCTTAAGCCAACGCCGTGCCAGTTACCCAGAATATCGTACCAAAATGGAATGTACATTTGCACCCTACCTGTGATTTTCCACGGAATATAATAGCTAAATACATATTTTAGTGCACAAAAAAATTATATCCTCCTCCGGAAATCACCAACTTCAAGCTGCAAAAATTAAACATTCCCTACGAAATTTTGTTTAAATTTAAGTGTTCCTTTCCCCTCCGGCACAGATCTTACCTAGTTCAAACAGTCCACACTGTTGCCAACTGTAGTGTCTATTTCTTGATTCAAAAGCTTTAAGCATTTATTATCAACAAATAATAAAAGACCATCTTACTACTTTACATTAAATCTGAAAAGATTACGTATGTATAAGAAAGTTTCTTCAACAATATACAAATGCTAATATTTCAATGTTTTGTTAGGATTTGGTTTATTGACATATGATTTTTGTTTTCTTTCTCGAAATTGTCCAATGTCAAAATTTGTATATGATTAGCGATTTTAGGTTATAGCTAGATGGGACCTTTTGACTATTTGGTGGTAGTCGTCCTGAACAAACTTTATCACTCATAGTTTTCTGTCAGAGCTATATATAAAAAACAAAGGAAAGAAAGAAAAAGAAAAAACCCCACCAAAAACGAGTAGAAAAATGTATTTGAGGAGAGTTTAAATAGGCATCTGAAACAGAGAGAATAAAGTGTTCACTGATCGTGACATATTTACCAATACTGAGGTCAATAACAAAATAATGGTCTATGATATATTCCTATGTGCAGTAATCTGAATCAAGAAGTACAAAAACTGCCACAATTATTGCTGAAAACACGTTTAACATCCAATCTCTATACAGTACCCACTTCAGACATCACAGAGTGCAAACGGGAGATAGACCAATCTCTATACAGTACCCACTTCAGACATCACAGAGTGCAAACGGGAGATAGACCATTCTATATTAATCGTTCACAGAAAGAAAAAAAAAATGGACCATGATATTATGATTAATATTACTCTTTTTTGTAATATAACACCACGCGTCAATATTCTGAAGTTGTTGAATTCAGAACAGAAATTACAGACAGATGGATGCTTGAGAATAACACTATGTACATGCACCCTCAATTTAATATTATGAGGCATATAGTCTTCGAAACGTCAAAACCTCGTTGCTCTAATTTTACGCTGTGCGTTTTGAAGACAACTCCTCCTCCTCGTGATAAACTTACTACATAGTTTTACTCACTACACAGTTTCATTTCTTAATTTCTTCTTCTTGTACAAATTTTTTATCAAAAGATAAAATAGTTGCCCTGGAGGAATACTTTCCATTATTTCTTAAGCGCTATAATGCCCAGACAGTATAAAGGGGGTTCCGGGGTTCAAACCATGCCCCATCTGAATTTTTTTTTCCCTTTTATAACTATATTGTCAACCAGTTTCTTGAATCGGGATTATCAAAACATTGATTAATCTCTATTTACACTTAAACACATGTCTCACGCATGTTCATGCTTGAAATAAGTGGTTAGGAAGTCTGCATGCTCTGGCATGACACAACTTCAGCAAGATTTATTGTTGTCATTCGAGATACAGTATTGTCCCCTTAATCTGAAGTTAAACCATTTTATATTACAAGCGTAAGGTATATATGGTTATTTAGATGGGTTCAATAAATCGTTCTCTTTTTTATCGTTAATTTGTTGAAATAAACTGGAAAGAGAATTTTAAAAAGAAAATACCGTACAAAAGCTTGCATTGAGAGAGAGAGAGAGAGAGAGAGAGAGAGAGAGAGAGAGAGATTAGACTGTGTCCATGCTTCCCAAAGTCCTTATAGTTAGGAAGTCATGGCATGAAACAGCCAACTACTGTTAAGTTACTAAGTCTTCTTTTACATATCCTGTGGTCTGCTTTAAATATGCATCAAATCTTGATATTTCATCGACCATGTCACTTTAATCTACACTGGTAGGAGCTGGTTACAATCAGTTTGTTATTCATGGTTCACTATTAATTGATAGTATTGTTTTATTTGTATCTAAAACTGATAAACAACATATCAGTCATAAAAGTACTGAGCAGGATTCTCAGGAATGGCAAAATTCACGTAAAAAGACGCGTATTTCTAATTTTGAACGCATGAATATTCCAACAGCCGAGTCCTCCGTACGCAGGTTTTTTTTTTTTTTTTTTTTTTTTTTTTTTGCTGTTGTTGTGAATTTCTCTTTTATTTCATCTGTTTCTACAAAGTGAGTATCAAGTGTGTAGTGTGTGGTTTAACAAACAGAATTCAAGTGATTGTAAAGGCATTAGGTGAAGTAGCATAGTGCAGTTTCTTTAGTACATAAGGCTTTTAATTGGTTGTCGATGTCTTATCATCGTTTTGATCAAAGAGTAATCACACGCGAGTGTGCTTTGATACCTCGCTTCGATAAGCATCATTCAGCACATTTTAATCTGTTGTACTTTAAATCCTTCCGTAATATTGAGAACGTTTGCATTTTATCGTATACCATATTTTGAAAAATAGTGCTGAAATTTTGGAACTTATTTTGTTTGTCGGAGAAATAAGAACTTCCGTGTTAATCATAAATTGTCATTAAATCATCTATGATTTGTGTGTGTGTGTCCAGTCAGATAAACTTTAATTTTTGAGTGATTATCAAATGTGTACTTTTTTGCCAACTTTACATACTCTGGTACCAAGAACAAGGCTGCAGATGAGCCTGATTATGGAACATATACCCTCACAGAACTTGGAGCACCTTATGCTGGGAGTCAGGCGTAGTTAACAATGAAAGAATCGAGGATGACTTCTTCCATTCAAGTGCCTAGTAGAATCACTTACTGGGGTGAGCCTGCAGGACGTATGCTTGGCATTGTGCATGAGGTATTCAGAGTCGTTTCCAGACTTTGCTTTCGACCACTCGGCCAATATGGGCCCCCTATTTTAATTGCTGTGTTGCTGGTTTCACCTATAACGTCAGTGGCCTGTGAGCGAGGTTTCTTGTGACATTAGTAAAAGGACAAAGGGCCATGTATGTTTAAAAGAAACAACAAAATTGACGAGGGTGCAGGAATCAGACCCTGAACCTAAGAGTTTTCATCTTACACCTACAGTGGAGAAGTTCGTTAAAGTTTTTTAAGATAAAAGTGAATGTAATATGCAGTATTGCTTTAAGATTAAACGAAAAAAATGAATGAAATATGGTCATTTGTTTATTCATCCAGTGTTAGGCAAATTTATTTATGTTAAATGGAAGTAAGTTAATTATATAAATTGATATAGAAAAGAAATTGTAATCTTTCCTTGATTCCTTCTAGCTGCATACAACATTGCAGAATGGCAAAGTAAAGCCATTGGGAATTGTGATGGTCGTGGCATCGCAATCACAATTATCACTGTTCTCAATTGCCTTAGATTTACATTATTTTATAATATTGCTAAATGTTTCAAAATGAATAAGCATTAACAATCCGATGACATTTATAGTGGTGACAATAATGCAAGCATAATGTTCTGAATTATTGCATGGAAAAAGGTCTCGTTATTGGGACTCCATTCTGCTATCTGGCGATTTACTATACAATTTTGGATAATATCATTACGCTGACAAACTTGGCGGCCACGTATGCATGTTAAGAGTAACATAATAGCTCCAAACACTTGGCCTCTTTCCATTGTTTATTTTCATGAATTGCTAAAGTCAATCTAATATATATCTTCATTGTAATTTTAACTAATTTTGAACGTTGTCAAGCACATTATTTTCGGAGGTATGTAAACCTTGCATGTAGTTGGCAATTGGATAATGCCTATATATAAGAAACCAATTTTGAAAAGCAACGGAACTTATGAACTTTGATTGAGACTCATATTTCTATAACTGGGACTCCAAACTTTTTTCAACGAGTCCTGGACGGCAGCTTCCAAAATATTATGGAGAACCCTGCCGTAATATGAGGCCAGTGTGGAACACACAAAACCAGAAAAAAAGATAAATCTATCCTTTCTCTAAAAATCTGAATGCCTAAATGAAACATGCCTGGTTTTACATATCAGTCTTGGTATTGTATATAGTTGGATAAAAGTTGAGCAATGCAATGCAAATGCCACATAAAACAACAGAGAAACGTATTAATTCATCGTACTGGCGATATTTCCTCCCAAAGAAATAAACATTGACTGTTCAGGTTTTAAATCGTACTGCTTCTTTACCCCCTGGCCCGAAGATCATACATAAAACTTTTGAGATTTAGTTTGAGCTTGAGATTTTGCATCAACAATTACAAATTCAAGGACTTTACTTTTTAAACGTAACTTTTTACTCTCTGTCGTGTCTGAACAAAAATTTTAAAAAAATTAAAAACAATAAATTTTAAAAAAATCTAGAACTTCAGATCAGAAAAAAGGTTTATGCTGTGAGATTAGAAACCCTGCAACCAAATCAGAAATAATGCCGTTGCTACTGAATCTATGTTCCATAAGTTAAAAATCTTCGTTCAGTTATACAAATTTTTTAAAATCTCCATCCAATATAGCAAAAAGGTTTTCTTTTGTATATTTATTTAAAAACGTTCTAAGAAGCATTCGCTATCCAAAGATATCAACTGCATGCAATACACTTAAATTCGATTAAACGAACAATAAACAGAATAGTGAAGAAAAAAAAATTGTACTCTAAAACTATTTATTTTATAACCCATATTCACATATTTAAGATGGGTTGTGATGGTTGGTGAAGAAAACATCAGAGTCATTTATCCTCATAAAAAATAGATATTGAAGAGTAGAAACAACACAAATATACACTTCTGCTTCCATGCTTGAATAGTAGAAACAACACAAATATACACTTCTGCTTCCATGCTTCTCTGTGCATGTAAATCTGTTATACATCTGAATGTTCAAATTGTCTTCGATAGAACATATTAGCAATCACTTGCTCCCTGTAGACAACTGTCCGTTTAATGTTTGAGAATCGTCTTGCTGTTCGTGTCCTTCGTGTCAATGAAATTCTCTCCCACCCTAAAACATCGGTACTGTTTCATAATGAACAATTTCATCTATTCCATTTTTATACTGTTTTTGCTGCAACAGATCTCGTCTGTTTGCCAGAGTGAAATTCAGAATAGACAGTACATGTTACTATTAACAAGAACTGGCAATATCACTCTTCAGCTTCTGAGGTAAAGGTAACTCCATGACATTTAAAGTTTTTCTTCCACAATACTTCAGTATCGCACATTTACACAATGATTTTAGCGACCATATGTGGCCTGATCTATGTTCCATCTCTTTACTTAAAAACTGAACCAAGTTTTGCTGAAATGGATTTGTGATTCTGCTTTGTGGTGAAGCCACATAAACTCCACTTGCTTTTCGCAATGCCAACATGTCCATATTGTCGAGAAGAAGAACAACAATCTCTTTCATTAAACTGATAACAATCTGAGTATCCTTAGACCCTTTTTGAGTGGAAGCCCATGACAGTAAAACATTACATAAAACATTGACTGGATATTGTCCAGACGGATTTGAGTTCGGATCAGCACCACTATGAATCAACAGTTTAAAACAGGCGACCATTTTTTGGTCAACACCAGTTGCTGGAAGGATATAAAGGAAGGCATGCAAAGCATTTCCAGAAAGGCCACTTTCTCCGATCCTGCCAGTAATGTTCGGATCGGCACGATGTCTAAGAAGTATTTCGATACATTTTGAAGTGTATCTTCTTACGAAGAAATCAGAGTCTTTAAACTGTTCGGCATATGTTCCAGCTGTTTCAATTATGCAGTGGAAAGCTGATGCAAATGATGACCTGCCAAAAGCTGTTTTAGAAGTGCTCGACTCGTTGTCCACCTCAAATTTTTCTTCGTTAAAGTTTGGATTGGCACCAGCATTCAGAAGAAGTAGGAGGCATGCTATCAGATACTGGCTCGCATTTTCAAACTCCTGTGTGGGAGAATGGCTCAACAAACTATACAGAGGATATGTCCTAAAAGGTACTGCCAGGCAGAAGTTCTGGCCATGCTTTATCAGAACTGAAGTAACAGTCAACAATGATTCATACCACGTCTTGTCAAAAGACATACTGTAGGAGTACAGAACATGGTACAGATTCATGCCTCCAAACAGATTTGTTATGTTGGTCTTGTGACGAAGCAATATATCCAGGCATTCCGCTTTAGCTGTCTTCAGTGCAACTCCTACAGCTGATTTGATTTCATCCTCAGAAGGTTTCTGGGTTAGTAATAATAATCTCAGTGCGCTGGGTGAATCCTTTTGACAAGCTTGATATAAGTAGTTGTCCGCATCTGACTTTGACTTTACAGTTTTCCTAGCATGATCAAAATCGAGGATTGTCTTTACACAATCAGCATGGCCAGCTTCTGCGGCAATATCCAAAGGCCTCCACTGTTTTGTACTGCCGTCACACACAACCTTGCCAACTTCAATGGTTCTCAGTTTCCACGAATATGGTGCAGTCCTATTGTCTGATGGTCTTGCCTGCAGTAGCGCCAACATTATTGCCCTGTGGCCAAGACTAGCTGCCATATGAACATAGGGAAGAGATGTTGGTTCATAGGGAGGTTTAAAATGTCCTTTAGCAAGAATCATCTCAAGGCCTTCTATGTTATTGGACATTATAGTATGGTGGAGGACATCAAGCCCCTGGTCGTCGGACCATGAATGAATGGTCTTCCTGTCCAACTTGTCCAAGCATTGACGTAACCGATCAGCGTCTTCTACGGAATGAACGCCAGTGTGAATCGCCGTAATAAACTTCTCAACAGTTAAGTTTGTGTCGTCGATAGAACCCGAACTTCTGCTCATTTCAGTAAACAGAAAAAACAAAATGCTAGTACTCGTCAACTAATTCCTGATACTTCTTACTCACACTCTATTGCTGAAGAGTTACTGAAATAACGCATTTTCACTAACTTCGTGCATCTACCGTTCATTTAGATATATATATTCTCTACTGAATTGAACAAAAGCAGATGTAATTCTCCAACACACTGCAAATTCCAAACCAGTGAAGCATGGGTGATTCATAGTCACGGTTTTTCGTTGTATTTAATATGTCGGCAACCTGTTTTTCTCAATGTCATGATACATTGTAATGTTCAAATATAAATAAAACCACTTGCATACGAAATGCAGCTGCAAACGTCAAAGAGTATTACTATTACAGTTGCTCAATCCGGATATGCAATCATATCGTCAAGTTCTTATTTCTTTTCGAATGTTGCATTAAATAAAATTATTTTTCAGATCACAGACTCAGCACAAAAATTAAGTTTCAGTGAACGAGTTAAAGCGTACTTGACAACATGTCAAAATCGATCAATATATTGTAAAGGGCACACTATACATTGATACAATGATAAGCGTTCCGTAGGCAAGGACCAAGAAGGTCGGCATAATACAAAATAGAGGAAGAATACAGATACGGTGAAAGAACCGGCACAAGAAAATATTATGTACGTAAGCTTTAGTTTGGCAGAGGATATATAGACGGCGGCTGTGTATGCTTGCAGTAGATTTTATATATCAAGCAGTGAGGATTCAGAGGACTTTCTTGCTATTTTATCATAATCTTTTAAATTATATTTGTAAAGTTGTTAACCTTAACAGACAATACAAATGAGCCCAATCTTAGCAAAAGTAACAAAAATGTTTCATGCATACATATTAAATGGTATGAACCTAACAATGATAATTAATGTATGACACTAGCTAAAATTTGCTAACACAAATAACCTTTTAAAGGACATTTAAATTCTGATATTTCTTTCTTTCTGTATCTATTTATTTATGATTGTTGTGGGTAAGAAGAAATTTCTGAATTATAATATGAGTAATGGTATTCAGGACATAGTATGTTTATGTAAAATATACCTATGATTTTCTTGGGTGAAAATACAAAATAGCAATTTAAGACAATGCATCCAATTTTTGCAAGGAAAAAAATTTAATGACACATGGCTTTCTAACTTTACAGTTTATAATTTGTTAAAGTCATTAATAAAAAGTTTTTCGGGGGGGGGGGGGGGGGTATTATGATACACTGTGTTTTCTACTCAGTGACAGACTTTACCATTTAAACCATTTTGGTTTTTTCTGCAAGACAAAAATATACCTCGGATGTATGTCGGCGCAGTATTTTACAAAACAATCATACATTTTGTTTGCCGGAAATTTCTTTGCAAAAAAAGAAACTGCAATCTATTCAGACTACTTCAGTTATTTCTACCACTGGATTGACTGAGAAGTTGTGAATGAAGAAATAGTTCAATGCATTCGCAACTTCTCGGTCAATCCTTGTTTTGTAAATGGCCAAGGTGGTCTGAATGGCAGACATCAGCATCCATTCAAAGTATGATCCGTAGGATTGACCTCGAAGTTGCGAATGAGACTTTACAACATTCATGCGAGAAAAATAGAACTGCAGTGTAGGCAATGATGTTTTACAACATGAAAAATGACAAGTACAGGGCAATAGGAAATTATTATCCACCTTCATACTGTGCTCTAAGTTCAGCTCATATTCCATGAATGTGTGTTGCCAAGTGCTGTGATTGATTAATGACATTTTTTAATACCTCCGGTCTCTGGTTGGAGAGAGAGAGAGCGTAAATTGCAAAATTGATTAATTTGGCAAATAAAAAGCCATGATTAATAAAATGGCATGATTAACCTGGCGAAATAAAATGCCATGTATACAAACAATGAGACTATTGAATTGACGCTATGAAAAATCTGGATTACTTAGGGGGTGGAGTTTTTTTTAATTTATTCTGCGCATAAAATGAAGTGGTAGACATAAAAAATTGCTTGTATTTATTGTTACATCCTCTATACGAACAATGAAATAAAACATACATTTCGAGAATACAAGACACTAACCTTCTTGACCATCCAGAACTTACTAGTATAGTTGTCCGTATTCAGTTTGTCATATTTTGACAATATTTTGTACATAAACTAACTCATTCTACCACAAAATGAATATGTAATATTTCCAGGTAAATTTAGCTTGTACTATTAGAAAGTGTTGCATTTTCAAGGCAGTTTTCCTTCAAAGGATGAAATAATGTCTGAGCTCTCTTTCAGAATAGGCAAGTTATCGCAAACGTGTCAAACTGCCCAAAATATTTCTTAGATAATGCGTGCATTACCGGACAATATAAAAAAATGCTACTATATTGTAATCTTTTCTGTATAAGTTTTGTTTAAATATCAAAATGTCAGAAACTTAAAGCCAATCATAGCACACCAACCCCCCTCCCCCCAAAAACAAAACAAAAAAAAAAACCAACAACAATGTGGTGTGTCTAGCAAATGCATATACAGGTATAACAAGTTATAAACCACATTTTTAATTAATGGTTTTAACTCAAAGAGTTTTATTTCAAGATTCTTTGCACTCTAAGGTAAACTGGTTTAAAATCGGGGAAAAACACCCTAGAAAAATACAAAATTAAACAAAATGACTTTCTTTTGCTTCATTTAGATTAAATCAAAACTGCAATCTCACTGTTTGTTTTTTTGTATATATCAGAGATAATTTATCCAAATATTATATATATATATATATATATATATATATATATATATATCAAAGGAATTTACTTTTGCTCAATCTGATTTTGGTTGTTCAAAAACCTACCTCTTTGGGGATGAGTACACATTAAACAAGACTTTTTCCTTTTAAGTGTATACACGTGTATATCTTTTATAGTAAAAACATCTGGGTGACATACAAAGCTTGGCAAACTCTTGTCCAACTCTGTCAAAGTGTGGTTGCATAATAGTCAGTGATTTTTCACAAAAGTAAATTGAAGAGTCCTTTTTTCTGTAGAGTTATTAAGAAGTTTACATGGGTTAAATCGGACCTGCTAAATACAAAAATACCTGTTTTTAAGCTGTATTTTGTGTATTTAGGGTTCTAACACGACTTCAAAGTGACATACCCCAAAATTTACATTTTGTTAAACTAAACTTTTCATGTAGGTTTATTTTCTTTTATTTTTTACCCCAGAGACATTACAATGCCAAGGTTGGGGGCCTTGGACTCACCGTTAACAATTTATTAGTCAATATTAATATGAAATATTCATAACAGTGTATCAAAATTACCAGGTTAAGTATAGCCAGCACAAATGTGTCAGAATTTTTTGGGATAGATAGAAAGATAGAGATAGAGAGAGAGAGAGAGAACTACAAAGAGAAAGGTTATATACACATATATTACATATTGTATTTTCATATTCTTCCATTTTTGTATTATGGATCGAGTCATCCATCCTTCCACCCATGTATGCATACATACATTTATTCATAAATCTATAGAAAAATATAGCACATATATGCATACATATATACATACATATGCTTACATAGTAACAAAAGTGCAGACACACATACAAACATACATACATACATACATACATACATACATACATACATACATACATACATACATACATACATACATACATACATACATAC
This sequence comes from Margaritifera margaritifera, assembly GCA_029931535.1. Lineage (NCBI taxonomy): Eukaryota > Metazoa > Mollusca > Bivalvia > Unionida > Margaritiferidae > Margaritifera > Margaritifera margaritifera. Next base: position 4,906,027 of record JAQPZY010001658.1, on the reverse strand, counting down.
ACACATACATACATACATACAAGCATACACACATACATACAAACATGTACATAATGTACCTATAGATACACATTAAACATTACAGAAATAAAGACGACACTTTAACACAAACAGCTATGAAACCTTGGTCAAAATTTGCCAAGTAGTTTTGAAGATATGAGCATTTCAAGATTTTTTAGGGGGGGGGGGGATACCCATCACAAGTCTATCACCTTTTCCTGATTTTGGATGACATCACAGATGAGGAATACTAATTTAAAATAGTTAAAAATTTTCTTTAACAGTACCTCAGACCCTTTCTTTTTCATTATTTTCAAGAAAATATATATAAATTATATTCATCTTCAGATGAATACATTTGTAAATGAGATGGAAGAAATATGATATTTAAATTATTGACAACAATATAAATTTAAGTATATTTTTTAAAATTTTAAAAAAGAAAAATTAAATTTAAGGTTTCTAGAAAAATGAAGGAGAAAAATCTCCAATTTCAATATATTCTTTGTAAGCACAGCATTTCAAGCACGTATAGTAAGAAATGAATAAGGTCAATCAGGCAAATAGAATGAGATTTTTAAAAATTTAAATTTTATTTAAATCAATTAAATTAAAATTTTCAGTGCTGCTAAAATTATCCAAAATAACTACTGGAATGTGTAGCACCATCTTCCATATTTTTTCTACTTAAAAGTTGCATAAAAATTACTTTTAATTTGAATTATAAAAGATCACAAAATTTTTTATGGATATTAATGAGATTGACTGAAGCAATGTACGTTGAAATTGTTAAGACTTAAATATCTAGAGAAGTTCTGAACCACTTTTGATGGAATCCTCACTGCAGCTTACGATATGACATTCTCCGCACACGTAGGTTTCGGGTTTATATTAATAATCATGCCAAAATATGGTTTTCAACAGAGGTAATGCATATGCATACATTTTTGTTGAGTCCACATTAGCGGAAAGCAGAACATAACAGTAACGTTTCCGATGGCAGTGGAGGGGTCAAAAGTTTAGTTAAGGTTTGGGTTAAAATGATCCTTTGCTTATATTTCCTACACCCCTTAATGGATTCTGTTCATGCATGAAGTGAATCATCAAGAAGCAAGAAAAATGTGTTCTGCCTTGCACTCGCTCATCTTTTGACCTTAGGGTCAAGGTCGTAGTGATAGAAGTTTGTATTTCGGCTTTTTTAAAAAAAAAGCTTTTTAATTTGTTTGTATTTCCTAAACCTCTTGATGGAGTTTGTTCATACTTAGGAAATTTCCTTATGAAACAAATGCAACTCATTCTGCAACACACGCTGCCAACTTTTGACATTGGGATCAAAGTAACAAGGTTTACAGCAATGTATTGAACATGGGCTCGACATGCAAGCCCTTGCCTTCTTAGTTCAGTGCCATTAGCTTTTCCTGCTTAGCAGATGCGAGAAATAGATCCTACTAATTCCATCATAAAGGTGCCAACTTCTAGCTAGTATTACAGTTTGTAACACCAGCACAGTATGCTGTGATAGTGTGCAGAATACATGTTGTTGTTGTTTTGTTTGTTTTGTTTTTTTTTGTTTTTTTGCTGTTGTTTTTTTTTTTTTTGCAGACTCTTGCTTCTGGTATCACTTTTTACTACCAAATATCAGAGAAGGTGAGTGTTGGGTGGACTCAGTCCAACCAATTGTCCACCATAACAAACCAAAGAATAAAAATTAATCGGATGTATGCAAATTTACAGGACACATTTAAGTTCTGGAAACCTTTAATATTTTTGTAAAACCTAAAGTTCTTGCCACATACTTTAGGACAGCAGTATTCACTTCTAAATGTGGATGAAGCCCTTTATTTCAAGTTTTTGCAATTTAAGCAGGCAGTGCCAAAAAAACAAATAATAGTTTATTCCCCACTTTCCAAGGTTATCACACTGCAATAACTTTTAAAAAGTTATAGGTCAGCATTGCGAGACATCAGGGTAAGCAATTGTTTAAATAGAAATCAGCTATCCAGGAAGAAACTATACAGTTCGGTATTTATGGTTATGGTACATGTTATGTGAGCACACAAGCTCACATTGCAAACCCTGATGTGTCTGCTTATACTTGACTTAGGAGCTTATTTATGCTGTTGTATCAGAGCAGATTGGTATGAAAATGCCATGGAAATATTTAACAAGATGTAAACTCCATATGTCCAGGTCTGTAACTAGGAAACAGTGAGGGAGATAATGTTTGCTTTCTCTTTTTGTTTAACAGTGTATGAAAATGTTCACTCTGTTGCTATGTTCACCCATGCCCAGACAACAGAAAATTGAGATTAGCATCTCATCTGTAAGGTTACGCTAAATGTAAGCGATATACAACACAAACTACACAATATGATCTGCCACCAGCATTTATGAGGTGAATAACTTGTCAGCTTTGCACCCCGGAGAGTGAATTTTGTTGTGAAGAGGTCATCCTGAAAGTTTAAAAAAGTATAAGCCAACTTCAGAAAAGAGTAGCTAAAAGGAATAGTAGAATAGACTCCCTCCATCCTTATTCTAGGAGCACTGTCGACAAGGTCCCTACCGCAAATATGAGTCAAGTTCCATGCTAACTTGGACGACCACATCATGTACAAAGTCTGGAGCGAGCAAGCTAGGAAGGAAGATGATACTGAACATAACACCTGCTTCTGGAACTCTTGAGAGATTCAATGTATTGAACCAGCAACATCTCCCCAAATCAAAGTTAAAAAAAAAAAAAAAACCAAAAAGAAATTAAAGCTGTTAAAATTATTATTAAAAATTGGACTTATGGGCCAAGAACAGTGGAACTGCTTTGTAGAAAAATGACCAATGTTACTTGTGGAGCAGAATAGACATGTAAATTTCTGTATTCCACTACTTAATTAAAGTCAGCATTTTTTCAAACCTTTACAAAATGAAAAATTATTGAAGGTAGACAAAAGCGTTATTAAGCACATTCTTTATGAGTATGAAGCTGGAAGTATACTAGATCTTAACAGATTTTAAAACATAAATATATACTTGTTCCTTTTGGATTCACTCGAACATTGGGCTGCCTAAAGACAGCGAAAACAATCATACTGGACTACACTTTGCTGGAAGAAGCTGTCTTGTGTTAGATGCACAGGCTGTGTCATAAAAAAAAATCCTTACAGTGCCAAGACAGATGGAGATTTCGGGCACATATTTCTTGCAGCAGGACCAGACTATGATAGTTTGAAGCTCATTGTGAAAAAGGCAGATAGAGCGATCATGTTAAACTATTCACAGTATAGAAGTGGTATGGTCACAGCTGCTGATACTGGTGTGCCTATACTTTTGCTGGTCCCTAAAGCAGAATGACAGCCCAGGCAGGCTTAGATTCAAAATGACACATCAAAAGCTCTGAATTACCCAAATGTGCATGAGATTTGTGAGAATTGTAAATTCAACATGAGCTCTCTGTTCTAGAAAAGTTTAAATCTTTCCTTGCACTGAAAGTTGCAACACAGCATCTTATATAGCTGAACACAGTTTGAAGACAACATGGAAAGTCTTTTAGCAGAACTAGGAGTTACTAATAAGCTTTTATGAGCCACTAACAAGCACAGGGAATGGTTACAACTAACAAATGGTTATACTGCAGAATGCATGACTTTTCATAGATCCAAAGTAAGACGAGGTTTATGTGTCATCTTGTTCCTGAAAATTTAAACACCAACAAGAGATACTCTTCATAGTCACATCAAAAGAGTGCATTACCAAGTCATGGTGTGGAGCCAGGCAAACTGCTAATTTCTACACTCTAGTCAATTACAACAGACTAGAAACTGGATGATGGGCATCTAGTGCCAAATATAACATTCTTGCTATCAATAACAGACTAATACATAAAGACCGTGTTAGATGTGTAACACCAAAGCAAAGAAGGACAGACTGAATTTGGAAGTGAAAACAAGGAACTTAGATCTAAAATGAAAAGGCAACATTTTTTTATTTCTTCTTTATTTAAGTGAACCTTTTAAGAGAACAAAACAAGTTTTATATCACATAACCTGCATTTGAAGTATCATAACCTTGTTTCTAGGATACCTTGCCTGTCATATATTGCCAATATTTATATAGGGTCCAAGTGCATGAGAGGCAAAACTTAACTGTTCAACAATCTGTCTAAAAGATTTGGAATAGATGTTAATACAGAAAAACTCTACCAAAATGTACTGTAACATTTTCAAATGACCAAGACCCAGTGATACATGGGTAGAAAGGGGCGGGGGTATCACGGGATGCTGCATGCTGATTATAAAAAGTCCAAATATAAAAGCAATCCTCCTTGATGTTGTAGACCTTTTTGTAATAAAGAAAAGCCTTTAACCAGAAAATTGGTCAAGTGCACACAATTAGTTCAAGTGCATATGTGAGAGATTTTAATTTCCAATGCTGGAGATTTGCAGCAGCAGGAAATATCGAAATATCAACATATCTCCAAAACAACTTTTTGTCACCTAAATTGTAAATCAGTCTAGAATTGTTCAGATATGCCATAAAACGAAAAGAGAAGAAAAAATGTTTATGTTTTTTCGGCTTCTTGGTTAAAATGATGTATAAATATGTAGTAGATTATGAAACCAATATATAAAACACCCTTTCTCCATTTCCAAATCAATATATAAAACACCCTTTGTCCATTTCCATGTCCATTTCCAAATCAATGTATAAAGAACCCTTTGTCCATTTCCAAATCAATATATAAAACACCCTTTGTCCATTTCCATGTCTATTTCCAAATCAATATATATAAAAAACACTTTGTCCATTTCCATGTCCATTTCCAAATCAATATATAAAACACCCTTTGTCCATTTCCATGTCCATTTCCAAATCAATATATAAAACACCCGTTGTCCATTTCTCTACCCAGAGATGACTAAATATAAGTAGATGTAAGCATAATGTAATTGTATAATACAGTGATAGTACTACAGAATCTACATGCCCATGAAAATGTGATATTTTACCAAAGATGACAATATAATTGTGTATCTTGGAAAATAAGAAAGTAGTGTTCAGACTTCTTTGTGAGATTTATGATCTTGTCGAACCGATTAGTTCCAAATTCACAATTATATTTCTTCAACACTTTTCATTTTTAAACAAGTACATCCATTGTGTATGTATGACAAGTGACCTATATAACTAGCTCATTGCAATTAAAAGATATTATACTTGTTCATTTCTTCTGGGGTTTCTCATGCAGATGTCGGTGTCACCGAATAGCCTGTATTTTTAGACCCTGGCCTTTTTTGAGAAGATTTCAGAACTGAGATATAATGTTATTTTCTCTGCCATCTACAACACTCAGGTTAAATGCATGTTTTGAAATGGCTTTTGTTTTGCAATTTATTATCTGCCAAACCGAATGCTCTGCATATGTATGTATTACTAATTGGGTAGATGGTGCCAAACAGTATATTGTGTTCTTATCTTTAACTGACAATTGGGTGTTCACTAGTGAAATGAATTCATTCCTACAGACCAGACTTTTTTAGCACTTGTCACATAGAATTTTTTTTAAAATCAGGAATTCAACTTTTTGCTATAAGAAAAGCTCACACCGCGATATCTGAAGTTTTAGGGAAAATACATGAAATACGTCTTAAAGTTTCACAAATACTAAAAGTATCACAAGTGGAAGATTAGTTCTCCCAGTCAGAAGACCTGAAGTTTTGCTGCTTTTCAAGGAGACTCTTGGAAATTTTGGGAGATATTACATCTATGGAATAGTTGTTCACATCATCACTGGCATATTGATGCATATACCTCTATCAGAATTAATGGGACCAATGTCTCAAAGCTGCTGAGTTGTTAAGATCAAAACATAACAATATTATGCACACCCATTTCAAACCATCAATTCAAAAAACGGGTCCACTTTGTGCATGTTATTACATTACCTGAATGTGAAATTATAATGCAGAATATATGTATTTATGTAACTTTGACATTACATTCGGTATTTTGTCACAAAATTGTGCATACGAAAATGCCTATGCATTATATATGAACAAAAATGTAGATGGGTTTCATTGCTGCAGTGTTATCTGTGGGTGTTTTATTTTTAACCTTGATGATTTAGAAATACTGATTCATGCTCTGGCCATAGATGTTAGTAGTTACAACCCAAAATTCTCTATGTATCATCACAATACAATATAATGAGTCTTGTCAGGAAGCCACTTTACAGAAGCAATCTTAAGCTGTAGAGGTACGTGAAATGAAAACTGTATTCTTTCTTGCTATCCATACTTTGTGATGAAAATGTTTAGTATATTGAACATTTTTGAATTTATTCTAAATTTTCTAGAAAGTCAGGCCTATGTCACACAACACCATGCTATCGGATAGAATCTAGTCTGTTCACAGTTAGACATATTATAGCTGTACAGGCAAGTTGAAATCAGTTAAATTCAACTCTATGTTGCATGCATTAAATTATGAGGAAAGTTCAAGTTTTCATAATCCAGTGTGATTATTCTCATTGGAGACATAATTATGTATGAACACGGTTATTGTAATTATTATCTTGTACACTCACACTTCTGAAAGAATTGAATGCGTAACAAAGTCAATTCCTGTGTGTGCATGCATAATGTATATCATTGTATTCACACAGTTGAATATGTCTCATCTATTACATGGCTGTCATTGTATTTTTAGCTGTTACTGGGAGTTGTTGAACTCTGGGGATTTTGTGTAATCTGGATACTGCAGTCACTGGTGACGTTGGTTCAAGGGACAGTGCTGGTTAATTCATTGTGAGGGTCCAAAGGTTCTGGACCCATGGGTCTGCTGAATAGGGAGGTTCTTGAGGGATCCTTCTGTAGGCTGGGAGGAGCGGACCACACGAGGTCGTTCTTTCACCATTCGTCGGGAGCTGTGGAATCTGAATCTCGTGTTTTGCCTGGATGCCACGAGATAAAAATCAATGTTACTATATGTGTGACAATCAATCATACATCAATACATTAATCAATTTTGTTGATAAACAATACATTGATCATACTAATTGTTCATAATTCCAAAGATCAATAATATTTGCTGACAATTCCATAGACCAATCATATTTTGTTAAAAATTCCATATATCCGTCATATATGTTGGCAAGTTCCATACATGGATCTTATCCATTCATATACGAGATAATTTGCAATTATTTGTTGAAGTTACATGCTTGAATCATATCTATTTAGAAACTATATCATTTTGTTATATCCGATGTTGAACTTTGCACATCAGTAATGTGTCAGATTCATTCAGCAGTCATTTGCATCATAAATAAACATCTCATTCACATAACTGAGTTAAGTGTTTTTGCTTGGTCCAATCCCACCCAGCTTCATCCTGTTACACTTTTAATATGCAAAATACAGCTAGGTAACAAGCATTTTGGATTTAGCAGGTCTATATTACCCAATAGATTATTACCAAGTTTGAACAACAGCTGCCTCTTGATCTTTTAAAATGTGTTAGTTTGAAATTTCCTTCTAGACTATAATGATTCACACACAGCTGGTGAATTGGTTGCTAAGTGAAGTCATCTCTGATATTGAGAAACTCCATTTTATAAAAAAAATGCAGTCATTGTTGGAGAACATGTCAAAAATATTCAACAGATTTAACATTGCAACCAATGGGCCACACTTCAGAGGTAGTGGGAGTGTGGGAATAAAGGTGGTGGGGGGGGATTATTAAACACATGTGGGTTTTGCACGGTTGTGCACACTAATGGCTCTATTTAACATTTTTTTTTACAAATTGCATATATTACCATGATTCTGATGTGAATCCACTTTCTTTTCAAATATTTTAATTAAAACTGCACTAAACCAGCAAGTTGCTTTCCACCACATTTGTTTTCTTTCTGTCAGTACTGGCATTATTATCTGACTTTACTGGCTTAGCCAGTAATGTCAGAATAAAAACAAAAGTTCCTGGCAGGGATTGACGCTCTACTGGCAGAAAAGAATTTCCAGGAATCCATGATAAGTACATTTCATCTGCCCTTTCATTCCTTTTTGATGGCTGAGTACTGAAACCATACATTATATTATTGAGAAACTCCAACATACCAAATTTGGTAGCAACAGTATTTTGTTACATGTTGAGGTAACATATTCACAAGAGACCCGTAAGTGCAGTATACAATTCTTTGTCATGGCATTTGACCTTAAACTTGATACTACATGGGTAGAAGATTGTTGATTTGCAACAGACAAGGTCAAGATATATCCACATGGTAAGTCTGGTTAAATCAATGATAAAAATATCTTTTAGAAATATGCACATACTGGGCTTGATAAAAATCAATTTACACTTGTTTGTGCTATCATGTTTTACACTTGTTTGTGTTATCATGTTTTATATTTGTTTGTGCTATCATGTTTTACACTTCTTTGAGCTATCATGTTTTACACTTCTTTGTGCTATCATGTTTTACACTTCTTGTGCTATCATGTTTTACACTTCTTTGTGCTATCATGTTTTACACTTGTTTCTGCTGTTACGATTAGGGGTTATGTAACAAAAGAAAAGACTCAAACAAGCTTTCAAAATTTAAAATACAAATCTTTAATTTCCTAAAATATTAAAATATTTCAACAAACAATCAAAGTGAAAGAATTAAAAATAACTTACAGTATAGAATATCCTTAAAAGTCCAAAATTGTTTTAAAGTTCACTGTTCCGGAAGTTAATCCAAATATTCAGAATGTAGTATTCCGAATGAAATAGCCTTCACTGTGCTAATATGTTGATAAGATTAAGTTATATCCAAATAATCCTTGTGAATCTGGAATCTCACAAGTTTTATAAATGTTTCCAATAATTCCACGGAGCTGTATAATAATTCAGATTAAAGACAGTACTGAATCCTATATGTACTGTATTAATAATAAATAAATCTCCAAATAAGAATATCCCACACACAAACTGAACCAATTTCGAAATGACCTCTCTATTCACAAGTAACTATAAAGAATATTTAAACACAGGATTATTTCCTATATATATAGAGCATTATGCGCAGAATCGAAATAAAAACCCATACTACGTCTTCAATAAACAGGGTATTTCGAAATAATGCAACCCTCTCCAAACCAATCAGGAATTAGGTTATGCGTGATTCTGCTAAAGTGCTCAAGTACCAGTGTTTTAAACAGTAAACACTGTATTGATTCATTCTTCGAATGTGACCTTAAACTATAATTCCTGATCAACATAATGTTTACTCCTAAAAGTACGAGAACTAGGTCGAAAGTTCATTATTCTCTCGCGCGTGGTAAAATGTCACTTGACTAAAGCTACAAGCAAATAGGTGAAATATCGATCGAGGCTACCATATATATACTCATAAGACGACAGCTGTTTAGACTAAGAACAGAGATCATAAACTAATAAACTATACCATTATTAAAAGGAAAAATATATATAATTCCGTAACACTGCTATCATGTTTTACACTTCTTTGTGCTATCATGTTTTACACTTCTTTCTGCTATCATGTTTTACACTTCTTTGTGCTATCATGTTTTACACTTCTTTGTGTTATCATGTTCAGAAGGCAGTACAGCTAAAAACCCAGAGTCAAGACCTTTGACGTAATGTCAGAGAGCTGACCATGAACTTGTTTATTGGAATGCAACTAAATACAAAGCCTGGTCAAAATTCAATTGAAGATGTATGAATCACTGGGTTTATAAGCTCAATGAAGAACAAAAATGCAAGCAATGACCTTTCACTAGATCCCAAGATCAATTATGTCAGGTATTATAAGTCCTTCACAAAAATGTGGATATGTTGGTGGTCAGATTTACACCATCTTCATTCAGAACCAATTACATATTGCAAGAAGTGTTTCAGTCTGAACCCCAAGTCAATGTTACCATTTGTGCAAGAGGATCAGTGATGTGATTTTCAAGGTCACCACTGTGGTGTCATGTTGGCGGTCAGATGGTCAACCATTATCATTCAGAGCCAGTTACATATTGCTGTAGTGTTTTAGTGAAAACCCCTTGTTGATAGGACCATCCATTCAGCAGACGTTACCAAATAAACATTTTCAGGATGACCATCAAGACAGCCATTTAGGAGGTTGGGTTAGGCTTGTTTTATTACAAGAACAACTACATATTGCAAAAAGTTTTTTTTTTTTAAATAAAAGTACAAAAATGGTATGGCAATCAATTCAGATGTAGCTATAACAAGAATTTGTGTTACATTTTGGGAGGTCACATTGGCATCATTTTCACTATGGACCAACTACACATAGAGACTGGGGATATAATATAAATACTCTTGTAAAATGTCTCCACACTCCCACCCTTTGTTTCTGAGCAGTGTTTTCTTTTAGAAAGGTAACAGTTCACCCAATCTATGAAAATTAGCAAATTAGAATAAATGTTTCATGCAAAGAGATGTTTTGTTTTCAAAAAGTAATGATTTGATGTTTATCACCCAACTTGAAAGAGTCACAAATATAGTTCCTTTGGTGAAAATTCCATGTTGATATGAATATCCATTCAGGAAAAGTAGCGATTACAAGATTTTCAAAATGGCCACCATGATGGCTATGTTGGTGGTCTGACTGGCACCACATTCATTTAGAATGAACTACATAGCACTAGAAGTCTTTGAGTGAAAATCTCATGTTGATATGGCCATCCATTACGGAGTAGTAATAACAAGATTTTCAATTTGGCTACTGTAGTGGCCATGCTGGATGTCAGATTGCCACCATTTTAGTTTAGGACCAAGAAGACATTATAAAAAGTAATTTAGTGCAAACCCCATGTCACTACAACCATATACATGTATTTGGAAGAAGTGGCAATAACAAGATTTTTAAGATAGCCACTGTGGTGGTCATATTGGATGTCAAATCAGCAACAATATCAGTTTACGATCAACTAAACATCAAACTTGTGCTAATGGATGGATAGATGGAGGAACTGAAGATGGATGACAGGTCATAGCATAAACTCTTCTGGTCTTGACTTAAATGTGTTTAAATGTGGCAGACAACAAGTTGTTGGTCTAAATACTATCTTTAAGTAAAAAAATGTCTTTTAAACTTCTAGAAATCATTTAACTGCCTTAAAATTTCTCATGTGATTTTCATTTCTAATCTGCCAACTTCTGCGGCAAATTATTCAAAATTCTTCACACTATCATAAATCTCAAGAGAATATTAAGAGTACAAACACAAGAGTCCTTAATATGAAAAACTTTAATTTCAATGACATTACAAAATCATTTTAAACATGGAATTGATTTATAAAATATTACATAACTGCCATTTGATTAATTCAGAAAACCAGCTGTAATTCATAATTGGCAGTAAACTAAATTGTAGGTTTTACTTGTGACTGGCATAAATCTACCACTTCAATCATACTTGGATTGACATCTTACTGTACTATATTGACTTGCACACTTATACCAAGGTTCACCACCTTCCTGAAAATATAACAACAAGCAGGTAAAACAGTTTTAACCATTTCTAAGCACCACTGTATTAGAGGGCTTGTATTTGATGATGTATTTGGCTATATCAGGGACTTGTACAAAGTTCCTGGCAATGTTAGCCAAAAAATGTGAAGAGTTCCAAAACAAAGCACTTCCATTAGTACATGTACATCAAAAGTTACATGTATATAAAGGTTCCTAAACTTTCACCCATGGTAGTACCAGATTGACTTTTGTATCATATGACCTTTTTTATCATATAGGTTGGTTCCCTTTATATCAATGAATTATGTTTCCATACTAGCAAAATAGCCATTTTTGCTAAACAAATGCATACTGAAAACATATGAAATGTTATTCATTTTTGCTGTTAATAGTCATGATAAAAATTTTTTTTAAACATCTACATAATTTTGTTATTTTATATAAATACACAGTTTTGTCTTCATTGATGGCTACTTCTTCAAAGTCATTATAAAATGTTTTAAATGCACTTTGGGCTTGACACAGTACAGTAAAATATCAACTCAGGTGAGCAATCCCTTCCAGAAAGGGATGTAACGTGTACAATACACAGATAAGAAATTCCTCACTGCCAATATGTTCATTTGGTACAGTAGGTACAATCTGGCACTACATATTTATAAAGCCATATAAAGTACTGCCTCTTCTGAGAAAAAGCATTAGAAAACCATAAATGCATATTCACACATCAATTCCTTTCTAATTTAATTATACATATTATGTGCACGTCTAATCTCAGACTGCTTGTTGATCTTTGAAGGATCAAAAATTAATTTCTGGGTGATGACACTGATTTTGTGAAAATCTATAATGAAAGGAAAGTAAATTTAGAAAGTGGTGGTAATAACTTTACTAAAATTTCAAGGTACTCACATAATTTTTGTAATATTTTTCCATAATTGTATCCCTCAGCCAGAAATATTTTCAATTAACTGAGATAATTTTGTAAAAATGTCAGCAGTAGATGAAAATTCTGAAAGAAAGGATAGGTTTAATAATGTCATTTTGATAATGAAAAAAACCAGCTGCACTGTTGGCATATTCATCTACATATGATATCTGCAATTGTGAAGAAAAAATCTGTACAATGCAAAAATATATATGCATGATCAGCCTATCATTTTTAAAAATAATTTTGGCATTGTCAGATAATTCTTGCCAGTACATATGATATGTCACCATTATAAGAACACATTCTTTTGTACATTTCCTTTGAGATTTTTTTTCAGGTTAGTGTTGGAATATTTTTACCAATCAATAAAATAAGAAGTTATGAAACAGTTACAACACAGACTTAACTCGGCAAGTTAAAATGACTTGCATCATTCGAATGATTATCATTCACTTTTCAAACATTTCTATTTCCACTTATTATATAATTTTTTTTTATATAAAAGTCCAAATATTATATAGTTGGTATTTCTCACAAATGTAAATTTTGGCAATTTTGTTCAACAACAGGTGATTTTAATTATGGCTAGTTGTATTAGTGTCTGCTACAGGCCATTTTAGGATGGTGTCGTGCTATACTGTTTTATTCCCACGCCTGGCCTTTTTTTTTCTTCTCCATACCTGGCTTTTTTTCCATGCTAAGCTTTATTTTTACATCCCACTGCACCATTTTCTAACAACTTGCCCTTTTTTTCAGCTGCAAAATACCCCTTTTTGTGTCTAACACAAACAGTTGCTTATGTGCTTGATATAATTTCTGTGATCGTAAGCAGCTGACGTCATTGTTTGTTTCAACTGCTCATGGCAATGTGTCCACTCGATGAAAAGCATTTGACATGCCATTGAGTACATATGATCAAAGGGATTATCTTTCCAACTCAAATTGCCCTAACAAAATGGTCAGTTATGGGCTTGATATAAAATTTCTATCATCTTAAGCAGCAATACATATGTGCCCAAAGTGGATCAACACCACATGATGATGCATAAAGGAGGTCTTTGCTTATTTCAACTGCTCACAGCAGTGTGTCCACTCAATGAACAGCGTTTTGCATACTAGTGAGTAGATACAATTAAAGGGATTACTTTTTCCAACTTGAATTATCTTTGTGCACAATGGCTTGGTCTTGTCAAATTTCTTTATTCTAAATGACTCCCCAATTATGGCCCATTCATTGGAGAAGCTGGAACTAATTGCAGCGATTAGGCAGTGTTTATAATTTACAACATGTTTAGACTGTCATCTGTCAAACTGTACGAACACATAAGTTATCTGAACATTTTCTATTCTTATAACATCAATGTATAAATCATAATCAAATGTATGACTTGACTTCTTATAGTTAAAGCTTTGTATGCTATTTATAAATGTATTAAAGATGATAAAAACTAGAACATGTTTACTGTGCTGAAATTTTTATCCTATAAGTATGCATTACATTTTCTCAATGACTAACAACAACAACAACATAATAATAATAATAATAATAATCTGTAACAAGTATTATTATTATTATTATTATTAACTGAATGCTACATTGCAACAAAAAAAACAAAACAAGGCTGCCTTTCAAAATGCTAAAAGTGCACTGAAGGTGTCCTCTGGAGAGGATGACCACCATGCCTTTTATAGATTCTGTGGGAAACACTATGTATTGGTGAGATTATGGATCTAGACTGGTTATAATATTTAAGTGGCAAATTCTGAGACTGCTAAATGACTTAAAATTCTCTACTACTAAAATTTCCAACCATATGATATCTTCACTCAGGTATATAATTGAACTCTATTTCTAAGAATCATTTCAACCAAAACAGAAGAGAATATACATTTCTTAAAGAAAAGTTCCTTGATAAGGTAATCATCTGATCACTCTTTTCAATGTACCATTTTTTTTCATGATTGTATAAACAAACATTTTAAGTAAATGCAAAAACAAAGGGTGAAAATTTCTGATACTGGCACAAGTAATCTGGTTTTATTAAAATTTGAGCAAAATAAATTACAAGTTTTTCTTGAGCTTCTTTGATACTCATCATCTGGCAGTGTAATTCATCATTTTTAATAAAGTCCATAATACATGTACGCCATTAAATTTGCTTCCAAAGGATTTGGGTCCAGTTTCTGACCAAATATATACTTTAAGTTTTGGGCATAAGTTCCTTGAATACAGGGCTAGGCCTGGAAATCATAAATCTCTTGTCAGCCAATCACAAAGACTTTACTTTTGTAATGTCACTTCTGATTGGCTGAAACTGGAAACTTAATCTCAAACTCAGACTCAGAGATTTATTATCTCTGGTCTTGTCACTCTATTCTCAAAACTTTTTGAGCATGAAAATCGAGCTCAAAATTCTAAAATCACATATGATATCTGGAGTATATCAAGAACAATAAGATTGAGCAACTCCAATAAAAAAAAATCCCTAATGTTCTAGGATTCTAACTTGATTTCAATTAAAGTTATAGATTGTCAAAATTTTGGGACCTTGAGCTTGAATTTGAGTTTCATGCTGAAAATGTTTTGAGAATACAGGTCATGGTCTCTTTTACATGCATTCTTTGTATTTTTGTTATCAAACAAGCAGCACAGACTCTGATCTACCAATGCATTATGACATGGATAGCTCTTAGTCCATGCTGTTCACAGCCGGGTGGATGTTATCCATCAGTAAATACAGTAGTCTGATATCTCTCTTCTTTTTTTCCTTTATTCAAAGCGTTATCCTTTAATTATCAGTACACCTAATTTGTTGTTGTTGTTGTTTTTCATATTTGTTTTCTTTTTCTTTTGTTGTTTTTTTTTTTTTTGCCGCTTGTCATGTTTGATTAATTTGTACCACTACATTTGTATGCTGAAGGGCTTATCTAACGTGAGAACTTGTAGCCCGACCCCTTTGGCATAATTTAGCAAATAAAATATATTTAAACAATAATAATAATAATAATAAAAACAACAACAACAACAATAATAATAAGTTTGAAGGTTTTCTATTGATATGAATATATCTTACAGTGGGTGTTAATTAGAATCAATAATTTGTGTTAGGAAGCCTTCAATGTATAAAAGAACGACAAGTGATTCTGGCTAAAAGCTTGGAAACTGAAAAACCTGAGACTGGTTCCAAGTTGTTTAGTGACAATAAAAATGTTGCGGTAAATCACAGATAAAGAAATTCCCATAGCTGATGAAGGGATAAGCAATGAGATGAAGCAAGTAATAAAATGAAAAATGTACAAATAATAAGATACATGAAATATAAAATCGAGATTGATTCCACTCATAAATACTGAACACACATAGATTTACATCACACAATGCAAAAAAACATGAGGGACCTAGGGATGGCATATCTCTCCCATTCCTTGTTTATGTAAAGACTCCTACTGTAAATGCCCTATGATCCATCACTCTCATTGTTTATACTACTTATGCTAGTACCGTATGGTACAGCACTCTCAATTTATACACTATATAAATATTGGATGGATGGATGGACAGAAAAACAGAAAAAAACTCCATAAAATATTGAAATGGGACAAACATGGCTAGCAAAATTTACATCTAAACCACTGGTCAAATAAGTGTACCAAATTTCATAAGAGATATCTGAAATAGTTGTGGAGTTTCTCCCCCAAAACAAAAGTGTAGATAAGTTAATGGGTTTTGGAGTTCTGCTAAAAAAAAAGAAAGTGTGTGTGAATGATAGATCGATGGATGAAAGAATGCTTGGTTTAATTGGTTAGCTTTAAATGACTCTTTCAACACATAATCATGCAAAGGAAATGGAAGCTAAGTTCCTTTCCCAAGAACACACTGAGGCAGCTGACCAGGGCTTGCCTGGGTGGGTATCAAACCTGCAACCCTTGGATAACAAGTCCAATGCTCTACTTACTGAGCTTCCATGGTTTCCTATCACGAACAAACAGATGAAAACATTAAAAATATTGAAACTGATGAATTGTGAATAGCAAAAGGCACATCTGGACCACTATTCTAATATGTGTACCAAATTTAAAAGAAATAACGTAAACAGTTGCAGAGTTTTGTCCCAGAAATGAAAGTGTGGACCATAGATAGATGGATGAACAGGCAGACAGACAGACAGAAAAAAACATTAAAAATATTGAATCTGAAGAATTGGGAATAGCAAAAAGTGGATCCAAACCACTAGTCTAAAAAGTGTAACAAACATCACAGAGATATTTTGAATGAGTTATGCCCAAGAAATTAAAAAATATGAAGGATGGATGGATGGATAAACAAAAGGCACATTCAAACAACTATTCCAATATGTCAATATGTGTAGCAAGTTTCATAGATAGATCTTTATATATATATATATATATATATATATATATATATATATATATATATATATATATATATATATATATATATATATATAATATACACACACACAGAAACCTGCAATAATTGATGAATATATATAAGAATGTAACCTAACAGGTGAAGTCACACAATCCACTTTAAACACAATAGATAGCCACAAAAGTCCAAAGAAAAATGCAACAAAATCTTCCAACTTAGATACAAAGGTTTGTACAAATAACTAATCTACACAAATTTGTCTTATCAAATCATCTTTTAATTGCACTTCAAAATAATTGCATACAAATAGCTTGCACAAATTTCACAGTTTCATTTCATAATAATTTAGTTTTCACTAAAACAGCTTGATTTTATGGGAGTATCAGAGTGTGTGCAAAGACTTCATTTACAATTCAACAAGCAAAACCAACAGATCCTTGACAGAAGCAGCATTTGTTCCCCAGAGTAAATACTGGGATTTTGTACTAAAAAACAAATGTGCTGAAACCAATCTGCATATTAATCGATTGCATAATAAAACTTAAAAAATTAATTTTTAATGAAACACAATTTTATCTTTTCAATCTAAAGAAAGCATCTCTCTCTCTCTCTCTTTTTTGATGATATAAATTTTACAAACCAAACCTGATCAAAATTTGATAATAAATACGGCCTCTTGAGTGTCCACAAGCTCAGTCAATCAGATGCAAGATCACCTTGTTAATATGTGGAGATGTTACTCACAATCAAACTCACCCAAGAAATATTAGTTAATGTTTACTTTTCGACATATTTAAGATGTAAAGTTTTATTTGACTCACTGAGTGCAAAATTCATTTCTGTCATAAACTTGCATTTTTATCCTGCCTGGACAAGGATATTGTGCTTGTGAATTCAGTTTTCTTACCAAAAACACAAAGGTATTATATGTGCCAACAGAATTTTTTCTCATTAAAAGTTAGTGGATAAGTTGAACAAGAGACTCATTTTTTGTCAAGTTAGAAACTAAAGCTTTAAGATTGACCAATATCTTGGGTATGGATGGACATGTGGATGGATGGTCATACATGCACATGGATGTCAAAGTGACCAATATCTTGGGTACGGATGGACATGTGGATGGATGGTCATACATGCACATGGATGTCAAAGTGATCACTATCTCAAGCTTCTACCAAGGCAGTCACAACAAAAACTGTTGGTTCTAGCAACAACAAAAAAACATGGTTTTGAAGAACATGCTTACACTTGACACAAACAAGGAAGTAAAATGCAATGAATCACAACATAGTAGATTTAAATGTTCTCTTCATGTGCTATTAAAATATCACAGATTTTTAAGATTACTGATATAATGAAACTTACAAATCTTGCTATTTGATATTTCAAATAAGGATATAAGCTATTTCAGTTCACAATATTTTGTGAATATCAAAGACAATTCCTAACATTAACAAAATCAAACTATACTGAATGTTAAGCACCAGGACAGAGATCAATAACATACCCTATCTGCATTGGTATTTGGCAATAGTACTTGCATAATTTTCATTTTATGTAGTGCTTACTGCAAGAATGAACAATATGTAAGCAAATACTAATCATAAACATCTTCGTAGAACAATGATTGTTAGCTCATATAAAAAGCAAAAATATACCTAGGACAACTATAGAATAAGAAATATATAAAATTCTTCTTTGACATAAGATTTACATTATTTAAACAACCACACACAGCTGCAGCAAAGTGAAATTGCCATCATGTTTTTCTCAAATATCCAACCCCACCCGTGTCCCACCATCCTCGTCCCCCACCCCCTGCTTCACCCAAAGTGGAAGCATCATAATTCTACAACAACTGTGCAAATCTATGCACCAGATCAGATCATATTCCAAGGTTTGTTGTTTCATTCATAACAATATACATATAAAAATGCATGATAATAAACATGCATGCACCAAAGAAATCACTAAACTAATTAAGTTAATTATATATTCCCTTCATTTTCCTACATTTTTGATGAAATATAGCGCATCAAATATACCAAGATTATCTTAATTATGGTGGACACTAACTTGGACACAATATATACAAATAAACAGCATTGGTTATATTTCATTTTCTGGAAATAGTTTCAGTGAATGAAATGACATGATTTTTTAGTACAACTGATGTTTCTAGAACTGATCAAATCAAAAATATTCCCTTTGTCATCCTAAGCAAAAGCCAAGACGCTGAATTCCATCAACATTTTATTTTATGTTTAGGTTTTAATGCTGCTTTCATTGAACACAAGTAACATTATTTACTAGTCAGCATATGTCCAGGAAAAGCTGGAGAATAATTATTAATGATTTTCTTAGGGTTTACGATAGGATGCAGTTACAGCTCACTGGCCCAATTAGTGATACTAGAAGAACAAGATCCCATAATAACCAACATTTCCTTTAAAAAAACAAATTGGACATAGTAATCAATATTAGAATGTAATCAATATTAGAATGTGTATTGAAAAGTGTTGAATTGTTTTCATTACATAATGTAGGAAATTACTGAAACCAATGCCCAATGAATAACACTTCCCTCTATCAGGATCTTGTATTACTGCATTAACATACTTTCATTTAAATTGGAGCAAAAGTTACACCTGAGTGAAAGTTTATCTCAATTAAGCTTAAACCAAAATGTACTGCTGCAGAGTCAAACCTGCCTTAAAGGTCATCTGTATTATTGTAAACAATAATCTGACTTCAACTACCACTTTTCTTAAATAAAGAATAAACCAAATTATTATAGAAATAAATCTCTATTAATCAACCACCTGTCTTTGGAGGTCACTTTCCTCGCTTCCCATATGCAACTGTTTAAGTCAGGTTTGACTATTCTAAACATGAAAGTACACATGATGGATTTAATACAAAAAACTTAAATCATAGTGTTATGCAACACACCTTAGATTTTATCCTCTATTCAATAAAAAACACAAGGAAAAATTGTGCAAACTGCGATGACATGACCAAAATATGCATATAGACTTGATTGACCATATCCTACAATAAACTCTAATTTATCTATTAACGTGATTTTAAACCTTATAAAAGATAACAACAGATGACAAATGAGCAAAGAAATAATAATATGATAAGCAAAAGCAATAATGACATTGTATCAAGAAATCAATTACAGTATCTTTATGCAGATCATGTAGTAAGAAAGTTAAAATTTGCCCGATTCAAAACCAGGAAAAAGACTGACCATATCATTACATGAAAAACTGAACTGTCCTTTAATTATGGTGCTTCAAACACTCTGCATATATTCAGTCATGTACTCAGGACAATTTGAAAATCTCTATTAGGTGGAATTTTCAGACATTGCAATAGGTGCAAAATAAATGCAATCTCAGCACTGGACAAATTTTACATAAGTACTACTCATTTTTTAAATGGCCATTTGCTACATGGATAGAGTGCCTGTGAAATATTAGCAATAGCAGTTATTCTAAAGTACACAAATCTGTCATCAAAATTATACATAATCATGAGCAATAATAATTGTAAGGAATGAAAATCAACACAAAAATTTGTAAAAATATATATGCATATTGTTATAAATGAATCTTAGCAAAATACCTATAATGAATAAAGAAGAAAATCACTCTAAAACAGAAAAAGGTTTTACAACACCCTTTCTAAATTCGTGAGTGTGCAAGTGAATTTGTGATTGATTTAACAAAGCTTGGTCTAAAGAATGTTCAACATCATTGAGCTTCTGTTAGTTGAAATACTTCTGGTTTGTAGGTTGCATCAGTTGATGAAGCATGCATATCTTTTGGTAAATCTCCTTTAGCTTGCTCCTCAGCTTCTATTTCTTTGTCAAACCTGCTACTATCTTTTATCAACTTACGCCGTAGAGGATCTCGATAAGGGTGCAAATGGAAAACAAATGTCTCCCAATTAACATTTTGGAGTCCAATATCCTTAATTTGAGACATCTTTCTGGCTACATATTCAACTGGATCTTCAGGTCTTTCAAGCATAAGACAGCTCAACAGGCTCTCAAACATCTGTGGGATTTTATGCGCTGCTAGATACTTTTTGGCTTCTTCACGTGGATTTGCCATTTTGAAGTCCAACCCTTTTATTTCCTATTACTGCACAATACAGTACTGTACTTCTTATAAAGTTAGGCTTCTTCAGAATATATATCTGAAAAATAAAAAGAACAAATTTTGTTGTTAAAGCATATTTTGTTTTTCACAGTCCTAAAAGTGACTATATTCACCTGATTAGTTATGGCAGTAATCAGTATGGTAGCACCTTTAAATAAAAACATCTACTACATCACTTGAGCTCTTTGTAGTCTTTGGAAATGGAAGTACATGGCTACAGTTCACCTTAAACTGGAAATCTTGTACATGTATAAACACAAAACTGTAGATCAATTATAAGCAAGGATATTCTGCAGAATGATGTGTCTCACCTGCCCTGCCAAGGCATATTCCAAATACCCAGTAAAATCACTGGAGTATGAAATGTAGATCATTGTGTCCTCTTTTTGCCTGTGATGAGTGGTGACCTCCACTATGAATACACTCATCAAGTTCCATGACTTGTAAAGCATCAGAAAAACTGAACTAAATGCAGATTTAAACATAACATTGACACCTACTCCAAAAACATCAAAACTCTGGGAAAAGTGATACCTATGTCTCAGCTATGCTTCACAGGTGAGACAAAAATTGAGATTTTAGAAACAGAAACTAGAAGCAATGGCATGGATCATTATTACTACAAGCTCTGAGAAAAAACAAGATGGCTGACAGGAGAGGTGTCACTTAACAGCTTATCGTTTTGTGTTTTATCATATTCTTGCATTTTGTCTATGTTTTTTTCCACAAATCTAACATATGGATTGACATTACCAGTTTTTTGGAGACTGTCAAGAGGAATCAATTTTGTCATTGTCTTTTCACCTTTCATTCAAGTAATTTTGTGATGGCACTGATTTTCCTCAGTAATCTTAAGTCAACACCTAACCAAACTAAATATGATTCTCAATATTGTCAGATAATCTTAGGATA
The DNA here is from genome assembly GCA_029931535.1 of Margaritifera margaritifera. NCBI lineage: Eukaryota > Metazoa > Mollusca > Bivalvia > Unionida > Margaritiferidae > Margaritifera > Margaritifera margaritifera. The sequence goes on along the minus strand of JAQPZY010001658.1, from coordinate 4,884,129 downwards.
ATGATAGAGAGCATCACAGGACTCTGGTTGGGTATCACCATGTAAGGGCTTACAGAACTAAAGCATGATAGGACTCTGGTTGAGTGTCACCATGTAAGGGCTACCAGACATAAAGCATATAGGACTCTAGTTGGGTGTCACCTTGTAAGGGCTACCAGACCTAAAGCAAAAAGATGATTAGATACAATCAATTAACTTGTGTTGTACTAATATATCACTTTAGTCACCACAGATGTGTACTATTCCTATACTTTACAATATGTAGCAACTTGTTCCTACTGGATTTGTCATAGTCACTAAATTAGGGCTGTACAAGTGTCAAAACAAGAGAATTAAGGAGACTGTGACCTTCTTACTAATGACACTGAAATTAATCTGGGTCAGAGGCCTCTCAATTTGCCATGGAAACAGTCAAAGTATTTATCACAAGATCAACCTGATAAGTATTGAGTTGAATATTTCACTCAGTGGTTTTAGATAGATAAATTTGAACAGAAGATATTTTAATACCGAATTTCCAACCACCAAAGCATCTCAATTCAAATAGAGATGGGGGTGGGATAACTGTATTTCAAAACAGGAATGCATTTTATTGAAAATAACAACTTAATAATACCAAGCCTTGAGACCATCTGGGCTGAAACAATTTTTGATGGAAGAAACTTTTAATCAGAAATTTGTAGGTAAACCAAGATTTGATGACCTGACCTTGGTTGAACTCTCAATTGAAAAAGTATACAGTATGGTGAAAATATAATAATCTTGGGGACTTTAACTTAAACCAAGTGATTGATCAACCCACAAGGAATACAGAATACCGGTATAGCTCTACATTAATCAATACTTATGAGTGATACGTTAAATTGTTATGAAAAAGGTGGTCTTAGAATCTTTTTGTAGTGATCACAACCCTGGAAACTCCTGAACACTCTAGACTTAAAAATTTAAATGTTTCTCAAATAATAAAATATTTTGCCATTTCTACCAAACTTATTTTTGTGATGAATTTATCAATAAATATGCTAAAACTATGTTCATAGGTATAGTTGGTTAAATTTATATTGTATCCAAAGAAAGGTTTGGACCAGCAAATCCACATATTACTATGAGAAGTGGAAAAGAGTTTTTAAAAACTAGCTCACCACTAAAAATAAAAAAAGAAATTGTTTTTTTGAAAAATTAAGGGAATTTGTAAAAATGTTCTAAAAGGTCAATTATTTATTAACCCTGCATATTTTCCACATTACCAAAAAAGAGAAGCACAACCTAAATTGCATAAGATCTCTGAAAGAGAATATCCATTACAACCAACAATTACCATCAGACAACCAAAACAAGTCCTTGAGAATATCGAGATTCCAACGACAGACACAAATGAACCTTCTGATAAGCAAGCATTAAAAGCAGAAAATATAATACCTTATTACCACGAAAAAAATTCAAATTATTTCCACAAAGTTTCGCCTTCAATGAAACTTTTTTTTACTACACAAGAGAAAAGAGAATTAAGGGATTTTATAATGCTGTAGAAGTTGTTAATTTGAAAAGAGAATTTTTGAAAATTGATGTTGAAACTTACAAAAAAGAGATTTAAGAGCTAAGAAAAACAGACATTAGTAAAGAAACAGACCCAAACAAAAAAGTCCTACTGCAAGAATATTTGGAAAATGTTTAAAGTTAAATAGCACATGTAGTTGGAAAACAATTCTAATTCAGCTGGAGTGTAATTTTAGAGAAAATATTGACAAAATCAATTCAAAAGACGATTTCAAGCTGCTAATTACATTTTGAACAGAGACCTACCTTATATACTCATTTATAAGTCAGGTCTAACTGCAGACAACATAGACAAAGATCTGCCATCACATAAGGCACCAACAGATTAGGATCATGTTGTTTGTGCTACTGATTAGTCCTAACACACTACACAGACCCAGATCTGCTGGCGCATTATGCAATGGCAGATCTGGGTCTATGTAGTTGGATCTGACTTATAAGCTAGTACCGGTATATCATACAGAACTACATGTAATTGGAATTTTTCAAATCTTTTAATAGATGAACAGGTCTGTAAGATTTTTATCAATATTTTAGAAGCAGCCCATTTCACTGTTCCTGATAAAATAATAACGATTTGTCTGAGAGATCATCCATGGAGGCACAATAATGCATGTTTTATGAACTAATTTGATAACAGGAAACAATACACCACTTGGCTAAAAGAACACATCATACATTGGGTGAAATTTATAAATTGGGAAAGTACTGTGCAAAGTGCAAAATTTGAGTATTTTAATAAATTAGCTAATACATGTACCCTTCAAAAGTTTGGTGGAATGTAGCCAAAAACATTTCTGAAGCAGAACAAAAACTCTGAGCATCTGCCCTTGATACATAATAATGAATATCATCACTCAAGCCTAGATAAAGTAAATTTATTTAACAGATACTTCTCTGAATAATTCTTTGTAGACAACACTTCTACGGATTATCATGCCCTCCGCATCTCTTTCTGACATTACCATTAACAGTACATGTATTGACATTAGCAACATTAGCAGAAATGATGTAGAAGACACACTCTGAAATCCAGACATTAGCAATGTGTGTGTGTGTGTGTGTGGGGGGGGTCCTGATGAGATCAACCATATATATCCTCTGGCTTCTGTAGATTTGTCATGTCACTATCATGTAATGAATATCAAATTATGAAATGGTTAAATTAATTTGACATTTTTGTAATCAAAATTGCTCAGAAACAGTGTCAATTATTCCATATTGCAATCTGACACATTGTTGAACTGTGATAATAGTTATATGATATTCATCGCATCACAAATCCACAGCTGCTTGATCCACATGATGATAAAAACCATTTTGAATGAGAAAAGTCACATCCAGTTGGTTGACTGATATTGGCAGAACAGCCAATTATCTACTTATGAAACTCATAATTTAATATGGTGACAGAGGTAGGGTTGTGTTATTCCACATTGATCTGCAAGTTGTCAAACATCAGATTTGATTTGCAAATATGCTGTACAGATTGCCAAAAGGCATCTTCAACTTATTGTAACACAAAAACTGCAAGAAATACTGGTAAGTGTCTACAAGCGATTGATATGTGCGCTCATGTATTGCAGACAAATCCATCAGCAAAATTTGCAGACTGTTGTGAACTTGTGTGATTAGACCCCAAACCATCCAGCAAATAAAAACAAGTTTGGGGGTTAATTTATCAGACTAAGAGAAGAAGACAAATGTACATCTTAGCAACAACAAAAAATAAATAAATAAAACTGTGAACTTTATACTTCCTAAAGAGATGTATAATTCTTCAGAATCTTTTACTTCCAGTATCTTTCACAATTATGTTAATTACACAAATTTAATTTTAAAAAGCACCTACTGTGTGGATGTGTATGACACGTGACCTATACAGTTAACTCAGTGCAATTAAAAGACATACCGGTAATACTTGATGTCAATTTCTAAGTTTGGTGTTCTCTGAGGCAGCTGTGAGTACTACTGACAAACTGGTATATTTGCCCCAAGCTGATTGTAGAAGAATAAAAAACTAAGATATAATGTAATCTTCTCTAGCACTTTAATTATAATAATAAAATTTCAATGCAGGTTTACAAATGGCCTCTGTTGTACAATTATTTATGTTTTGTTTAATGGGTAAGACAATATTCTATTTTCTTTCTTAACTCTATTTGACAACAGGGTTATCATTAGCAAAAACAGATGCATTCCTAATGCTCAGAAGCATAAAGCATTTGTCATTTTTGAAGAAACTGTCATCAACTCATCTTTCTATTGAAAGAAACATTGTTGGTTTTTTTTAAATCTTTTATTTGCTCCAGTAAATAACATTTCATACAACAATGATAACAATATGACATTTATATAATGTAGGCTAATCAGTGCTGGAATACCCAATAGGCAGACAAAGCACGTGCTCAGGGCACCAGCAAAACAGGGGCACCCAAAAAAATGAGAAATTATGGTTTAGTATTATTTTTATTTTGGATTATATGGGGGGGGGGGGGGGGCACAATGATCTTTTCAGTTCTTAGGGCCTCTAAAGGTCTTAATCTGGTTCTGAGGTTAATATATTCACACAAATACATAGACACACTGTCATACAAGATCCAGGGAGTTTTCTAAAACATTCCATTTTTTCCATTAATTTTTCAAATTGTATAAGAAGAAAGGTAGTGATGGGAACTGCATTCAATACCATAGGCATTCTGTAAGGTGTACCAGCTGATGAAGGAATACAATTGTTGAAAGAAAAGTTTTGCCAGGTATCTGAGACCTGTTTTAATGGAAATATAAAAAATATCATGAAATTTCCCAAAATTACATTACATACCAAAACCAGGAGATTTGGTTTCCCCACCTAGAAACTAGGAATTTTACAAAATTTTTAGATTTTCAAAAGATCAGGGAGATATAACATCATAAAATGGTCTTGCATCTACTTTTTGAAAATATCAATATTACTCCATCTGGACTTACTGACAGTACCAGTTGCCCAAGGAGTACAGATTTCCAGTAAGTCTCATCTTGTATTGGATCCAAATAAAACAGATAAAGGTAAGATTTGTATCCCCATATCACTGCCTGTTTAAGTACACGACTGCTCTGTTGTGATTGCTGGTGGCTGTGAATTCTTTTCTATGACCACTTTTGGAGGACTGTGGGAGAAGTTTATTCTTTTATTGTCCACATTATACAGTCAAACCTGCCAACAGTGGCCACTCATGGGAAAAGGCAAAACTGGCCAATGTACACAGGTGACCTCTGTATACAGGTTCACCTATTAAAATTTGTTTTTGAGCAAATACCATGCACCAAATATCATTATTGTTATTATTATTATTATTGTTATTATTATTATTATTATTACTATTATTATTATATTATTACATTATCAATATTGTTTTATGTGCACTATTCAACAAAATCATAAAATACATATACATGTATGTGTTGTTCTCCTCCAAATTTATGTTGCACACAAGATTACTGTATTCTGCTAACTTTTATCCATCCTATAAATTAAATCATCACTGACTTAAAATAATCAACAATCTTAGTTTTGTGCACCATGACAAAATGATAATTTTGCTACTGACTTACAGTTTACATATGACTGTAAAACAGAGGACTGACTCTTTTGTCGGCCAACTTGTATAAGTTTCACTTGGAAACAGCTGGTCACGCTTTAGAAATAAATATCTGCATAAGCCAGTTGCTCAACTTGCCAAGATCAAAAGACAGTCAGCTTATTGTGAGAAGCCTCTGATGAATAGGAAATCAAAAGCTTATTGTGAGAAGCTGTGATGAATATGAAATCCAAACAAACTGTATGGCCATTCTTTGTGACCCATGAACCGAAACTTTGCCTGACTTTACAGACAGATTTTAAATATTGAATGACCACTGACCCTAATGAAAAAGGATGTAACTCGTATCTCTTCTCAAAGACAATTTTTTTCATCAGAGACAGCTTTAATTCACAGGTAAATAGATGAAGATATCAAACTATATCTGTCACACTGGCACATTTCTGCTGCAATAACAAGGCTACTTTTCCCACCTTTCAGCAAACAAATTGCTTTGACCCTCTATCCTAATGATAAAAACTGCTTTGCTTTCGAATTTGACATATTGACACCTCTGAGTTACACTGTCAACTTGACTGGAGTTACGAGAACAAACATGATAAGAAATGTTTGCAATTCGATTCCCATGATATCCCTTAAAAATAAACAATGCCTTCCTCATGAAGCAAATATTCAGTTTGCATAGACTGAGCAATCACTGTAGATATGCTCCAGTGACCGCTTAAGGCATGGAGAAACCATTGTTTGGTTAGGAAACACCTGGCCACTGACCAAAGAAGGCAAGTGACCATTACATACAGGAGATTTATATAAGAAATTTGCCTGGGGGAAATTAGAACGGCCATTGTGAACAGGTGACCACTGAGTAAAGGTAACCGTTAGGACAGGTTTGACTGTATATGCATTCTGGCTTGTCAGCAAGGAAATATTTCTTTAAAATATGCTTCAACTCTTTGTAGTATTTTTATCAGCAGCAAGTAAAGCAGCCTTGGCCCAGTTGACTAACATACCCCTGGGTCTTTGTAACTTTAGTTCTAGCCATGTGTTCATAATGGACTTGAACCATTGGATGCTGAATGATTCACCTTTCTCTATAATAACACATCCAACTGCAAGATCACAACCACACCCATATGAAGTCATTAATCTAAGAAGATTGACGAGTTTTGCCTCTTGTTCCATTTTAAGTGCAGGAGGTGAATGCTTTCAGTCTCCATATTAACTTCTCCTGACAATCTATCATGCAGCGTATACTCTTGGGAATATTGTACAATCTTGCTGCTTTACTAATGGGAAGTTCTTTAGAAATGATCTTAAGAAAAGCGTTGTTGAGGGCTGTTAGTGAATATCCCCCGTATCTGCTGTTTCTTGAAGTTTTAGCTTGTTCAAATAAATAAATAATTTGTATTAAGCTTTTTAATAATTTTCTAATTGGCACTTAATATACATATCAAATTAGGAATTATATATAATTTGGTAATAGGTATAAAATTGTCTGTACCTTCAGTGGAGTTATTTCCTAAAGAAGATAGGAGTTTATGGTAGCAAAAGTATATTTAGCAACATACAAAGTTAATCAGAAAGATCTGACTAGTCTTTCATTGTCGATCAATCTTATTTATGGATCACAAGTTTGTATACACATTAGAAACACTGTTCATTGATTTGTATGGACAAAGGATCCACATGACATTCACATAACTGTGAGCTACTGATGGTAAAGTAGCATAAGGCACAGCCTTGCTGGGTTGTATGATTTTGTCGTTATTACCAGTGCTCCAAGTGGTGAGTAAAATGGTCATATTTGCAACTAAATTTGGCTCTTGTGAGTGAAAATTGTCAGCTGTTCAGCCTCTGGTGACCTTAAGAATCATATTGGCAAAGCTAAATTTGGTACTTGATACAAGAAATTAGTCTAGTATCTATCTTTACATGTGACAAACCTGGCTCACAACCAATAATTAAGCAGCCTAATATATGACCTGTGCTATCAACCCAGCTGATATGGCACAGATCCGGAAATAAACAGTCACGGAAACAAATACAGAAAAATTAATCAGCAGTAAAACTACTGTCAGCCAAACTACCATAAATGCAGATATGGTTTTATTAATATAGATAATCATCAAAAGAAAATGAAGGTAAAAGCCCTTTATAAATGAATCTGAGCCAAGGCAATATGTATGGAGATAACTTAAAGAACTCCAAATAGTGAATTTTTAAATCACTGGCTTGAGGTTGAAGCAGATGGCTGTTCACAATTCTCTCAGACAGATCTAGATATACTATCAAAATAACCTCATGCTTTTTTATAATTACTCTTTAATTTGGTCCAACTAAAACCTTTACTTTGCATCATTATCATTAATTTTCCACTCATTTTATTTCTACTCGCAATGTCTATGGCTACCCAAATTATTTGGGCTTGGCTTCCTAAAATTTGTAATCACTACTAAAATTTTCCAATATCGCACTATGGCTACTAAAGTTTGATAGGTACTTGAATCACTGTATTAATGACTGAAAAGGTAATGTATTCAACAGGACAGATTTTACTTAGAGGATATTTTCTTTTTCTATGTTAATAATGGATATATTTCATCATGTGGTACATACAATTTATATTCCATTCTTAAGTATATATTAAGTATGGGTATTCTGAAGTGATCCCTAATCCTGATAATGAAAGAACTCGTCTCCATCCTTCATGCAGTAATAAAGTGTAGGACCTAATTCTGCAGTACTGACAATATTACACACTTAAATAATGTTCTCAAGGTATTACTGAAGGTCCTTTCTTCAAACATTCAACAGGCTCATGGAAATTAATTAAATATAATGACTTGAATTTTCTGTCAAAATCATTGTGCATATACTAGACATACAGGCCATGTCATTCAAAGCATCAAACAAGGCAGTTCTTACAAGGAGAAAAGAAACAATAGCTTGTTACATAATGAAAAACCTGCCTATAGGATTCATGTAGATGAGATTCAAAGGTATCCCATGTAAAATCTTTTATCATACTTACAGTAAATCTTACTTACAGTCTGGAGTTTTATTTTAAACAATAATTTGGTGACTATAAGTTTTTCAATGAAGATCTTCTTCATTAGCATGTTTGCGATATCATCTGTAAATATCAGTGCGCGTAGCATGGAAATGAAAATGGCATTCAAAAACACATCCCATTAAAACGTGTCAGAACGATATACGAGTCAGAGCTCAAGATAAAAATTTGACAAATCGGGTATTTTACTCCCTGGTTTGGAACTGCACATTTAAAAAATATGATGGGGTATTTCATAAACACTACAAGACTTAATCATAATCAACAAGACATTAATAATGCCATTTAGAATGCGTAAAATGGCTTAGTGTTCAAAACTAATTTAGGGTGCATTTTATTTTACGGCTTAATTTGAATACGAGTTCTAACAGTCACCAAGGTACCATCATTTCAAATGTGCATTCAAACATCTGGAACTTGTCCTGATAACATAGTATACTGCTCAAGTGCGCCATAATAAAGGTGGCACTCTCCAGTTTCGTACTTTGCAAAGGGTTAGATTTATAAAGAAAAAGAATTACCCAGGTTTTCCTCACTGGTTGTCCTGGCTATTTAAAAAAGACCTTGTATATCTTAGGTATTGTTAAAAGAACTTTGAATTCCCTTTATTTGGTGTATGATTGATGAGTGCAATTTGGGTTATAGAGTATACAGCTTGGTCTCACTTAAGATGTGCACCTCTCAAAAAAACTGCTAGCTCCGCTTGGTCATTTTCACTTCCTGGACTTCAAAGGTAAATATAAAAAAAAGAGCTGATAACTTTTTTTTTTACTTTTATATATTTTGTATTTCATTCATTGTACTTTCAGAGGCTGTTATTGCATACTCTAGCAAAATTAATTTCCCTATTTTAATAACTGCTGAAAATAGTGTACTTTTGATTAATTCAGGCTGATTTTTCTAGTACTTTGGAGCAGCCATTTCTGTCTGCTGTGTGCTTAGATCATGTCCAATTTCCACAAGTACAATATGTAAAGAAATTTCAACCACAGTACATGAAAGTAGCACAGAGGTATGCCAACATTCTCTCCATTGTGCATGTTGCAAATGCAAAAACTTCATCTTACACCTGTCACTCTCTCAGCGCATATTATCTGTAGAGTGCCCCCAAAACGTGGAAAGTGTTTACATCAGGAACAATATGCTGATAGTTTTCAACTAAATGTCTAAAATGAGATTGTTTTGTGTAATTTGAATGCATTTAAAATTTCTTTATGCACTTTTATTCAATTTAATGTGTGTAAAATACACTGCAAATCTACTGGCAAAGGACCAGTTACTGCCGGCGACCAGTTACTGCCAACATCAACTTTCACACACTCACATGCATTTTTTTTACGTTCCTGGTCTGCAGAAAATCTTGCAAGGTGACTTTTCTTCCAGCAAATGAAAAACAATAATTTTCATGTATCAAGGTAAGAAAAATAGTTGGAAAACTTCTGTGACCTAGATTTGCAACTATCAATGTCAGGGTTTTATTTTTTCATAAACATTACTTCTGGACATACACCATCTGCTGCAACAAAAACTTGGATATGGGGCCTTAAATCCATGCAGACAATATTGATCATGAAACCTTCCATCACTTTTTTTTTGTTTAAAAACTACTACAAGTGCCTGCCTTGAAATAACATATCCACGTAATACCCAATGTAATTTACACATGATGGTACCTTAATATGCAAACACAAACAAATGATGCCATATAGTGTTTCCATCTGAGGGTACCTAAGGTCATGAACTGTTCCAAGCAGAGGAGGCATGTCAAAATGAGCTTTAATTGGAAAGGGATCTAACCCATACCATACAGATAAGCTGATTATTCCTTATTAAGTTGTTTCCCTTATATTGGGGGAAGGTTACATCTTTTTCAAATAAACACACACATCATATATATATATATATATATATATATATATATATGTAGAAAAGAAGCACTGACTTGCCATTTCAAAAATGGGGCAAACGTTGAAGCAACTTGAAGCAACTAAAATACTAAAATACATTAAAATACATTACAGTAAGCTATTAGTTAATTAATAGAGCTGTGAATTCATATGCAAGAAAAAACATTGACTCATGAGATAAATAAGTTATAATTAACATTAAATACACTTTAAATGAAATCAATCTTTTACTTTAGATTATATTGCAAAGCGCATGCAGTACAGCCAGGATGATCTATTGGTTGCTGTCTCCTCTGTCATGAAATCACAACTCACCTGCTATCAGGCCTCCAGGAAGTTCAATATTCCAAGAAAGACAACTAAAGACACTCTAACATGTAAGGAGTTTGTGAATATGGGGTCTGGACCAAACCGAATGCTGGATGTAACAGTGAAAGGGGCTTTAGTTAGTTACATGAAATATGTGCTACAGCAGAGGTTCTAAATTTCAAGGGCTATTGCTAGGAGGTTATTTATGAAGAAAATCAAAGATCATCACTTTTTAATTTAAACATTGGTCCATCCAATAAATGGTTCAAATCCTTGACCCTGCATTCAGAGCTCACTGAGGGAGTCAGAAGAGCTCACTGAGGGAGTCAGAACTGAGGCAGTCAGAACAACTGGATAGAGGGAGTCAGAACTGAGGGAGTCAGAACAACTGGATAGGGGTAGGTCATGTATGTCAAATGAAAATATCATCAGAAATTATTCTGCACTTTTGAGTAGTACTATCAAGAAGCTGGGGTTAGAAAAGGAGCCAGGTTTAATAAACAATTCTGATGAGACAGTTGGGAGTGGAAAGGAGAAACCACAACAAAAGGTAATTGGTATGAAGGGTCATCACACGTATCAGTAAGTTCTGATATCATCAGAACACATCAATGCCCACATTTGTATGGCTAAAGATGTTAGAGTCCTTCCTACTTTATTAATTTTTTAACAATGATTTCGCCATACTGCATATAAAGATGGTGTTCCATGTAACTGGCTCTTTGGAACATAAGAATCTGGATACATGGGTTGCAATCTTTTCCTGATGTGGTTTAAAGAACTGTTCATTCCTAATTGTGGGAAAGATCAGGCAGTGTTGCTAGTGGTGGATAACCATGATAGCCGCATCACTGAGACAAAAGTGATAAAAAATCAAAACTTTGATTACAAAAAAAATCAAGAAGCAGAAAGAAGAAAAGAGGCTGAATGGAGGAAATGACAAAGACTGGAAAAAAAAGAAACAGAAAGGAAAAGAAAAGGAAAAAGAAGGAAAACATCAGGTAAGAAAAGGGAGAAAGATATTTGTGTGGGATGTGAAGAGCCCAAAACCACCTAGTGCTGGTGATCAGACATGTAAAAATTGAATTTGCTTTGGGTTATGGGAGAAATAGTGCCACCTGGTCTGTGTTGGACTAACAGATGAGGAAGACATTAGTGATACCTACTTCATGCACCTCATGCTCTGCTAAATTGTACAAAAAGAACATTGCATACATGTTTCAGTTGACATTTTCATATGTGTATTCATTGTTATTTGTTCACAGTTTTGTAAGTTACGGAAGCAGAATTAATCAAAGTATGTGAAAATGAGGATACAGCCACAATTCAGATTAAATAATTTAAAGGTATGTGCAAAGTCTTTGCATACAAAATTATACATAACTCTCTCTCTCTCTCACTACTGTCAACTTTTACAGAATTTTGGGTGAAAAATGTAATTAAAATTTTCCTTCTGATTAAAATATGAAGTCATGTTAGTTCAACTCTTTAATTGCCAGGGCCGTTGTAGTGTCTCACTGCTCTGCCTAGCTGCTGAGGCCTCAACTGCAGCTGGTTTGGGGGCCGACTACCATAGCCTGATGCTACTGGAGCCAAACTTTTCAACCGATGACTTGGGGATATAGGCTAATTTTTTTTCTTATAATTGACTAAATTTATATACTAAAACCATGCATATATAACAGATATAACTACCTTCTTTCTGTATGATGTTTACATTTATATTTTTTTCACCAGTTTATTAAGAAAATTCATTTCACATAAATTGAACACAAACACACTGTAACACTAAAATTTGTCTGTCATTATTTTTATAGCAAGTTATAAGTCAAACTTGTACACATAAATACTTGGACAGCTTTTCGAACATAATCTAGCTATAATCTGTGGAATACTGGGTGTCTCGAAAGGTCATGTTGATCATCAAGCTAAGGTATATGTCAGAAGAGCCAAGATTTACATTTATAAGATGTATATACCTAGAAATGTCAGCTTTTCTTCAAGTGTTATGGTTTGCCAAAGAGAATTGGGCTTCTCTTCCATAAATTTGTATACATAATTGGTAGTTTCATCCACAGTTCTTTCAAATAATGCCAGGGAAAAATATCTGAAGAAGAAATCTCTTTTTTTTCCCCTCATAAAAAAAAACAACAAGTTGGACTCATGCTTTCAGTGAACTATGTGACATTTGGGACACATGGCTCTCAATGCGTTGTCAGTGCTCAAAGATTTTTTTTTTCAGACACAGGCCTAAGGCAAACCGATTTTTTTAAAAATCAGATGCCCTGACTTAATATCTACAAGTCTGCCTGACAAGGCCATATTTATTACTATTATTTTGATACACGCAACTCCTCCAGAAAAGTTAAATAGTTGGTCCCTTATACTTGTGATACTGTTCATGAGACTGAACCCTCATTCATATTCTGCTGAAGAGGGGCTCACAACTAATGAGATTTCGAACAATTTCACAATTTCTGCATGCTCAGGTGGTGAATTCTGAATAATTGTGGCATACACCTATGCTCTTGTGATCTCAGACTGTATGCCTTCAGCTTTTCTTTCAGGTCAATGTACAGTCTGTGTATTCCATCTCAATCTGTAGGAATAAGTATTTGGGAGCCTAATGAGTAGTTTTGTTTTCTGAACACTGCAAACATCTTCATGTTACTCAATCAAAGTTGAAAAGAGAAATGAACTCAGAGAAGCACTGGTCTTTTTTTAATATCAATTTTGTAAAACCTGTGGCTTCAAGTTTCACAATTAGTACATGCAATAGTACTGTGATATTATCAAGAGACTCAGTGGCTACCAACTCTATGAACTAAATAGATTAAGATATAATGTAATAATCTCAATTCCTTTAGGGTGAAAAATATTGTATTGGGGGCTTTTGTAAGTCAGTAGTTCCTTTGCTTAGCCTAATTGTCAAATAATCACATAGGTACTGCTCTATTTTTTAAAATATCAATTAATAAAAAAAGTGGCTTCAAGTTTCATAATTAGTTCATGATATTGTACTGCGATAGTATCAACAGAATCAGTGGCTATCAACTGTATGAACTATATGGATTAAGATATAATGTAATGATCTCAGTTCCTTCACAGTGAAAAACACTGTATTGGGGGCTTTTGAAAATCACTAGTCCCCTTGCTTAGCTTAATTGTCAAACAATCGCATAGGTACTGCTCAATTTTTTTTGCATCATTTAGCAAAAGCAGTGGCTTCAAGTTTCATAATTAGTCTGTGTGATAGTATCAATAGAATCAGCAGCTATCAACTCTATGAACAAAATTGATTAAGATATAATGTAAGGATCTCAGTTAATTTAGGGTGAAAAACATTGTATTGGGGGCTTTTGTAAGTTGCTAATTCCCTTCCTTAGATCAACTGTCAAACAATCGCCATTGTACTGCTTCATATATTTAACCATCGATGCATTACCAAGTTAGCATGACCAATGGACAGCTTATTATTGTTCATGCTGTACAAGTGAGCGCTAATTGTAACCAACAAAATACAGAGAACAGAAATCATACTGTTTCCGATTCATAGGTCACATGCTTTGCTTTGTACACAAAAAGGTTGCAGCTTTCGATGCAATTAAGCATACAATTGTCAAAAGGTAGAGGAACCTACAGATGTAGCCCCTGCTGGGATCTGGGTACTAAAAATTTACCAGTGTCTTTCAAGAACTTCAAAATAAAAATGCCACATTGCATCTGCGGGCTCAAAGTTTCTTTCAAGTAAATGAGATAACACTTTCGTGGACAGGCCTGATGGGAAACTCACTTAGAATATGAGAGAGTCCCAATCTAGATTTAGAGCAGCCCCAGGCATCCGGTAATCAGACTCTTTTTTAGCTCTGGCTGTAATCACCATCTGATTCTTCTTCAATTTCCAAGAGACTGGACAAAGAAGATAGTTCAATATCACTGCCAACACTCCCTAATTCAATATCATGGCTTTTGTCCTCTGAAAAACCAGGAAAGTATGATTCCGAATTGCTAGCAAAATCCATTGTCTCCAATATCAACAACAACCACATGTATTAACAATCATGTGGTGTGAATTCCAGAAACCCCACTAAAACTGTTCTCTTATTAATTAAAAAAATGAAACTAGATATCGATTTTTAATCGGGAATAAAGGTGGTGGCTGTAAATGGTACTATAAAATGATAAAGACTGGACTCGTTAGTGGGGATACTTCACAATGTTTCTGTAAGGTATGACTAAGTTTTTCATTCATTTTCTGTTTTATATATTCGCACATTAGGTCGAGATTGCTAAGCTTGAGTTTTAAATTTCTGATACTGGGCGTTATTAAGAACGCGTTTAAAAAAAAAAAAAAAACTGCTGTAACTGGTCATTTGGCAGCAGAGCTCAAAGAGTCTTTTTTTTTTTTCAATTGGGTCTTCTCCGATTTTCGGCAGTGGCTGGAAATACTAATTATAAGAATTTTGTGCAATCTTTATATGCAATCTCCTGCAATGTTTTTCCTGATGATGAAAACAGAACAAGATTAAAAGACTTTGCCACTTCTTTGTCTTCCAAAACCATTTCACTGTGTGAACAGTGTGCTGGTGCTACGCAGCAAAAACTCTGGAGATTTTACCTTTGTCCTTTCTCGGCGACCGTTGTACACTGTTTAAAACATCATGATCAAATTACAATGGATTTCTCGCTGTGATCTTCACAAAAGCAGATAACACAGCAAGGTTTTTGTAAACTGAAAGCACGTCCTGACACTGTGGACTTCTGACCCAATCGTCGCCTTGGTGTTGTTATTACAATAGAAAGTAAAGCTGCTTTGAATGTGAAATTAGTATAACTGTATATTACTTTTACATCGTCCTCATTTGTTATTTGACAATAAAATGAGTTTTCTGATACTAATATTCATAACGAATTTAATATGAAGGTGTTAGTTTTGTTACTGACTGTACAATTTCTAAGTACGATTTCCTCTATATATTAGCTGGCTTTACAAGGTAATTCACTTCCGTTTCTGATTTGTTTGAAAATCGTTAGTGTCTGCTACATTGCGGTTTGAAATTGTAAGCTTCCGATTCTTCAGTTTAATGTTTGACGTTTTATGCTTATGTCGATGAAGGATACACATTTACTTATAATTTTCTAATTCTCTAAATCCATTAATGTGGGGTATCGTCGCTAATATAGTCTATTGATCGATTCTGTTTACTGGTTCTTTTGATCTTGGTGACAAGGTGACTAAGACAATATAAGGTGACAGATGTTTCTTTGTAGAGTGCGTATGCGAACTAAGGAGGTCACTTTCATAATATGAAATAGCTTAGGAGTGAGAGAAGCCTCTTCGTTAGACTGAGTTTCCTTTGGCCCGCCTAGTCCTACAGTGTAAGACGACGTCCCAGGTAATTATGATGTAGTGTGTGAACTTAGTCCTTTTAAAAATCCGTTTGACTGACATCAACTTCCGATAGTTAACATTGCGGTCTGCATGCAGCATTAACAATTATAAAAAAAAGTTTAAACATATATACACTGTACAAATGATTTCATTGTGTCGTCAATTTAAATGGTATGTGCTGGATGGCAAATTTGAAGGCACTGGGCTGTCATTGCACTTTCATGGAGTTGGTTCCAGTAACAATTATCAGAGGAAAAAAATGAATGCTGGTAAACGTTGACCATGCACTGTACATGGTGCATTTCTATGAGTTGCTGTATATTTTCAATCTTACTGATGCTGGAGTTCAGTGGTAGATACATAGTATGGCTACTAAGGTATTGATGACTTTATATTAATAGGGTTACATCTGCGTAGATGCATCATTGCTGTACCAATTGCCATTGCAAGGTGTTAATCATGACAGAAACACTATTAGGATGGTACATGTTGTTTTATTGAATACAGAATGGGCTGCATTTTTCTTGATCTGTTCTTCCTGGTTAATATGGGTATTTTGTTGGGAGTTCTATATGGTGGATGCATATTCCAGCTTCAGTCTCACTAGGCTGAAGTAGGCCCTCTCTTTTACTTTAGAACTGACAATTAATTTAATTACATTTAAGAAATCCCAGTCCACTTGAAGCGCATTTCTTCTCCAAGGTATTTATGGTGCTGCGTAACATCAAGAACTTGGTCTTCCATGATATAGGTAAACCGCTGCTTGGATGTGGTACTTGAGACCTGCATGATGGTATTTTTATTGATGTTAAAACTCCATCTACAGTATCTGACTCCATTTAACCAATGTGCCAAGATCTTTCTATAGAAGTAATCATTGTAGTTGTTGATCTGTTGTGACACTACACAGTATTCAGCGCAGAAGCAGGCATTTGCATGCAGGTTGTCAGCAATATTATTTATGTAGATCAGAAACAGAGTTGGACCAAATACTATCCCAGGGGAACACCAGATGATACGGGAGTGGTTGTTCATGCGGTACAGTCAAGTATGACCTGTTGCTTTCGACTCCATAATATGATAACCTGTGTGACAATTTCTGGTGTGGGCCTTTGTCAAAGGCTTTGGAGAAATCTAATATGGCATATCAACTTGAGTACCTTCATTCATGTTCCTGGCAATATCATCAGTTGTCATGAGGAGCTGTGTTTCACAGGACCTATTGTCTCAAGTCAAAATCCATACTGGTTTTCGTGCAGGATTTTCAGGTTATCTAGGTGTATCATTGTATGGGAGACTATGATCTGTTACAGCATTTATGATACAACTGCAGTTAATGGTACGAGGCAAAATTGTCTGGTTTGGATCTATGTCCTTTCTTCAAGATAAACGCAGTGTTAGCATTTTTCCGGTCAAGAGACAGGTAGATGGATGCAAGGAATGGTGCTATTATTTTCTCAGTCTCTTTCAGGACTAATATTAGCATCTTACCTGGAGCACTTTTGCCTCTTTTGGATTTAATCTTCTAATGCATATTTCAACTCCTCTGATAGAAATATGGATATTTGCCATAGGTTCATGTGGGTGTCACCTTTACTTGGGATGTTATGTGTATCGTCGATTGTAAAAACAGATGTGAATTGTTCATTCAGTATAACTGCTTTGTCCTGTGCAGTTTCTGCCACTCTACCATTTCATTTTAAGGTTCCTACACTCATGGTGTCTTATTTTCTAGATGTGATGTATTTCTACAAATTCTTTGATGTATGTAGTTTATGGAAATATTGTCCTGTTTTTCTCAAGAGTTGTTCTTCTTATTCCTTTTGAAAAATTTCTTCTTTATTAGATTTTTAATATCTGGTGTTATCCATGGAATATCTGGCTTACTCTTGCTTTTCTTCTTTGGGATATATTTATCCATACTTTGGAAGATGACACCTTTAAAACTATTCAAGTCCTACCATCTGATCAGCCCATGTTGGCTACCATGATGTGTTTTGAGCAAGGCACTTTACTCCAATTTGCTATTCACTAAATAACCATTATGTGTTGCTGTGCCATAAATCAACATATTATAGGTTATGCTCTACAGTTTCACACTTTGCACAGGGTTTGATTTTTAAAGAAAAAGAATTTCCCAGGTTTTCCTTACTAGTTATCGTGATTATTTGAAAAATACCCTGTATATCTTAGATATTTTTAAAATAACTTTTAATTCCCTTTATTTTGGTGTATGATTGACGGATGTAATTTGGGTTATAGGATATGCAGCTTGGCCTTACTTTAGATGTGCACCTCTCAAAAGACTCCTAGCTTTGCTTGGTCATTTTGATTTCCTGGACTTCAGAGGCAAATTGGAAAAGAACTAGTTAATAACTTCATTTACTTTTTTTATATTTTATAATTTAATATTGCACTTTCATAATTTGCCATTAGTATTGTCTACTCTGGCAAAAAAAAATTTCCTATTTTAATAACTGCTAAAGTTAGTGCACTTTGGACTAGTTCAGGTTCATTTCTGGAGCACTTGGGAGCAGCCATTTTGATTAGCTGTCTGCTTTAGACAGCTCATTGTTCCCAAAAACCACATATAAAGAAATTTCAATCACAGTACATGAAAGTAGCATAGATGTATGCCGACATTCTCTCCATTGTGCTTGTTGCAAATGCACACAACTTCACCTTATACCAGTCTTGGTTTCAGAAGTACGTAATAACTGTGGAGCGGAACCTTAACAACTCCCATCCTGCACTAATAAAGATTTTAGGGAGGCGTCTGTCTGGAGAATAAAAAACAGACTTTTTAGGAGAATGTGTATGTGCAGTTAAAATGATAAAAACACAGCTCTGGGTACTTTTAAAACCTCAGAGCTGAGACTTTACAGAAATATGTAACATTTTTTTTATAGCAACTCATGGCCTTCAGCCACCAGCAGCCAGCAGTGATAGTTGCTGCTGTAATGTGCTGTATCTATTTTCATTTTTCCTACATGGAAGTCAGAACAGATCCTAATGTCATCACTCATTAAATTGTTGTGAATGAAAGTATAGTATAAAATCACACTTAAATATACAAACCAACACGTGTAAAATGTTTTCAGAACATTGATTAAAACAAGAGGATCATGCCATGGAATGTCCAACTATCATTCTCGCTCAAAATGTAGACTGGTGCCCAATGGTTCTTTTGGCTGAAGCAGTAACAACAGATGGGATGGGATCCAGGCTACATCAAAATGTAATGGACATTAATGAACATTTCCAAAATATTGCCATTTCACTTTGCAATAAGGCAGAATTTTTACCATCTATTATGGAAATTTGTTAAGCCCGGAGATGCGAGTCACTTTTGCAAAGAAAAGTTTATTTTCACCTGATAGCATGAAACAGTCCTTAAAACTTGTACATGCTGTATTGCAACAAAACTCCATAAGACAGCATGGTGTCAGCGCTCTATGTACATGATGTCACATGGTGTAAGTAAGCGTGAGGCAACAGTTTAAAGTGTGTTTCATAGCACCTACCCTGTCGGGAGGGGGCTAAGAGGGCTAACGCTGCACATACTTGTATATCGTTTGTAACGCTGCACATACTTGTATATCGTTTGTAACGCTGCACATACTTGTATATCGTTTGTAACGCTGCACATACTTGTATATCGTTTGTACATTCATGGTTAGGTTCTGGTGTTTAGCTCAGGTGTTTTCACCCTGTATGCATAGTGTTAGACCTAGAATCATGAAACTTAGTGAGGGGATGTACCATAATCACAATTGTAGGTCACTGTGACCCATATTATTTCATGTATCACTGACTTAGTTAAATTTTGTGTTTTAACTATTCAGCCCATAATCATTGAACTAGATGATTATATACATCTCTGTTAGTACCACACCAGTACAACAAAAGATCATTGTGACATGCATTTCACATTTTACTGGCTTAGTTTAAGTTTTGCACCTAGCTCATGACCACATGGGATTTTTGCATGCTGTGTACTTTCCTATACAGTGGCTTGATGAAGCTTGGTGAGGGGGTGCATTTTGATGAGCACTGCTTCATCATTGCAGTAGTGGGTTATTATGGCCATATTTTAAGCTTCACTGACTTAGGTTAAATTGTTTTTGCTCTTGATATGCACTGTTCATGTTAGAATCATGAAATTGATGCTGATTAGCCCCTGTTAATACCACACCCATACAACAAAAGAAGCTCATCATGACCTATATTTTAGTTTTCATCTTAATTGGCTTTGGTTAAGTTTTACATTTAGCTCAGGACCACACGAGTTTTTGGCATACTGTATGCAGACTATCCTATCTAGAATCATGAACTTGGTGAGGGCATGCATCTTGATGAGTAATATTTCCTTTAGTGCAAAAAGAGGTCTCTGTGACCTATATTTCCAGCTTCAGTAACTTGAAATTTTTTGCTTAAAGTTCATTTATTGCATGCCATTTATGTTCCAATCATGAAAGTTGATAATTGCATCTCTGTTAGTAGTATAACCTTACAGCCAAAGGATTCTAGGTTTGGAGAATGATAATAATATCTGAAGCAGATTTTCAGATCAGTGATCAAAAACAGAAAAACAGAATTATTCTCTAAGTTTCTGTCAATTAATTAAAGCACCTCTTCTTTGATATCATAGAAGATAACTTTAATTTGCATTTATTTACTAAATAATCATGATGAAATTTCAACAGAAAATCGCATTATATTTTCAAGTCAATATTTCTTCATTATATCCCTCCGATATTTAGAAAATACTTTTTTTTTTCAAGTGGTGTGGGGAATTTTCCCCCTAAATTTTAAATTCTAGAATAGACCCTGATAATTAATGTCTTCAATGGCAGCTGGATGCTACTAAAATGCAATCATTGATTGCATTCAGGTTTACATTTGCATATGAAGTTATTGGATCCACAGAATAAGTCAGTTTTTTCATATTGCATAAATAAAGACTCTTCCTTGAGTGCTCATTTTAAATGTATGAAACAAATCAAGTAATTTCTGTCTTTTGTGAGCCTTGGCAAGCAAACAATTGAAATTATTGTATGAGTTACGAATCTTGGTCATTTTCAAGTTAGCAATAGATATGTATTGTGAAGCATATCATATTAGAACCTCAGTATAATGATACATATCATTGCAGTATCAAAAACTAAATTCAGCATCAGCAATAGTCTTTCCTGTTGTTCCTACCACAACTTTAAACAAGAGAAATGAAATAATTTTGAACCTGTATTTTTTCAGGGTATGTTGCAGTTATAGCTTTGAAACAATGATGTTTTAACACTTTCCTATCATCAACATTATTATATGTTTTTATCTGCATGTTTTGTTCGTAAATTTTCATGATTGTTTTGTGGATAAAAGCCTGATTGTCACTTTATCCAAATATAGGAGCCCCTCAAAATGTTGTTGTAAAAACTACCATACACTGTTACAGCAGTTAAAAGAAGAATATTGATTTTTAGTCCTTTTTTTTCTTTGCAGGTTTTCATCATCAAAAGCAGTTGATATGTGACAGTAGGAACAAATGAAAGTGATGTTTGAATTCTTGCACAGATTATGGATGTAAAATACTTGGTGAAGAAGATATTGGATATTGAGGAAGATTGCACTTACATATCCTTTATGCATATAAATATATATATAACAGACATACATCAGGGTTTTACTGAGCTTTCAGCAATGGGAGTCCCATAGGGAGTCCTGATGCTCATTATTTAGCACTTTAGAAAACAAATGGGGAGTCCAAAGTCCCATTTTGCTGCATTTCTGGGAGTTAAGGACTTTCCCTTTGGGGTCAGAGAAAACTCTGGTATTGTACAGCTCATGCGATTTTTTGAAACCCCACGCTTCGTGGTGGGGGACTTGATCACCTCCATGTTTTCTCTGCAATAACACTCCGCTCTGGAGGGATAAATACCTACAAATCACCACTGCGCCTTGGCAGGCAATCCGATGGCAACTCCACCATGGAGGGGCTGGTCGACATTACTGATTGACATTCGAACAGTGAATGAATGAAGACCACCCATGGAAAGACGGAGGCGTCAAGAGTAATTTAAAACCTGATACCATTTGAAAAATCAGTCATCTTTATTTCAATCATATATTTGGACAATAAAAAAATAATTTCAAAAGTCTTGTATGTTCAGTACATGTATATTTAGAAAAGGTTGATTGACTTATTTTGCAATAATTTTACGCTTTTACTTTATTCAAAGAAATCTTAACAAACTTACACACTGACTTGACGAGAGGGACGCCTTGTTGAACTTCTCTTGAACAGCATAAATGTATCCTATTGTTCTAAAGGAAAAGTAATCCTCTGAGATATGGACAATTAAATTCCAAATTGACAACCACTTCTGTTTTAAAAAACAACCAAACAAACAGAAAACACTGAATTTACACTGAAATGCGAATCACATGCTTAGTCCATGAGAAGTAATGGCACAATAACGAGATTGAATATACACAACTTTGAACTAGTTAAATTCTGACTGCATGTGAACTGTAAGGGACTGACCATTTAATATATGGGGCTAGAATGTTCTTTCTGACTGGGATATTTTTTTCCTTTCATCACAATATAAATTTGTTTCAGGTAAAATAAGGAATGGAATAGTCTTTTTTTTATACTACAATTCAGACAAGTCGATTGTTTTAAAGCATTTACCCCCCCCCCCCCTTCCCCTTTAGAAAATTAAACTGTCTCTCCCTAATAATGACTGGACTTTAGCAGATGTTTACAGAAATCAAGGCAGTGACCATTGTAAACACAGTTATAAAATATTGACAAGGATTAGCATCAATAGATGATGTCAATATCAGCTTGGGAAAGGTGTGTTTTTATTGTACAAAGCCATCTGGCTTGGCGCGTTGTACATAACAGCCCCAGTTATGGTCCCACCATTAACAATGGAAGTTTGATAATTGTTTGTGATTAATCTGAACTCAACTTACTGTTGAAATGAATAATAATGTGGAAAATTGTAAAATCTCAGATGTTCAGAATTTTTAATTTCAAATAAATTTTTAGGTCATTCTGCATGTATGTATTGTCTCCACATGTATCCTATTATTTGCTCAGTTTTGTAAGGGGAAAATATAAAAACAAAATTTGTCATCATCATAGAAAAAATAGTAAATCATATGGAAATGATATGTCAATAACCTAATCATAATATAGATCTATTTCTTATAATTATTTTGACACAGATATTAAAGTATGCAATTTCCTGTTCGTGACTGTTGAAACATTTAGTTATTGAGACCCCCCCAAAAAATTTAAACTAATTTCTTTGAATAGTGTTTGCCATGTTTCTGTATGTGGCATATTGCTTTACAGCTAAAGTTACTGTGGCTGAGTGGATAAAGTGTGTGACTTAGACACACACACACACATTTGACTTTGGAGCACGAGGTTGCGAGTTTGCACCCACTGGCGGGATAATTTATTTCTTTCTTTTTCCTCCATGAAGCAATAATGTCTAGTATGGTATTACTTTTCTTACCACTTAAAAACTTTTCCAGATTTCAGTTTCTGTATGTGTAGATTTATAATCGGTCAATTTTTAATATTTAATTCTGAAGATTGCCTAAAAATGTCGACATGTCAGGCATAAAAAATTAAAATATGGTTAACGTTAATAAGCATTTTAGCGTTATTTTTTAAACTCACATTGGTGAAAAATTCTTCAAAACATAAGCAGAATCGTGCAAAAGCTTTCATGCCAGGAACATCTTTTTGACTTAGTGTGAATGATGAGGCAGTTAGAATCTAGCAATCAGGGAATACTTAATTGTTACTGAAACATGTACAAGAAAAAACATGTTTCTAATGTTAAGTGCAACTGATTAACTGATTATGATAACCTGCACAGTAGTGATTTGGATTCCATATTTTATGAGAGAGAGAGGAACTTTACTAAAAACAGTTAATGATTTAGCAATGCTTCGGAATAGGTTTATCTCATATTTCTGTATTATGCATAGTACATGTATGCAATAGGAAAACGAACAGAAAAAGAAAAAGCAAAACATTAATTTCATCTGATGCTCAAGTTTACTTAGTGATATAAATATATGGGTACATGTATATAATTGATGTACAGTATTTACATACAACAAATGGGTATATGTATATACCAGTTCAGGTAAGTTTTGAGATTTTGTATAGATGGGTTACTTGTAATTTATGTTGGTAAATTGTAAAAGGCAGGAATTAATTTTAATACAAGGTAGTTCTACAGAAAGGGAGCCAAATGATCAAGTGCTGTAGGTCTCATTGTTAATAACAAAATGTTGAATTACATCTTTGTAAATAGTTCAGAAAAAGACCATTGTTCATTTTAAAAAAAACTAATCTGACGGGTGCAAGGAATGGAAGAAAATTAATAGATAAATGCAAAAGTTTGATACTAGCTCTGTTGATTAGTTCACAAGTTTTTCTTTCTATCACTGATTTTTCTTCACGAGAATCAGTGGAATAGCCTGTGGTTATACAGTAGGATTCACTTATCCCCGAGTATATTGTTTATTGTCAACTTAATGGCAAAGAAAACAAACCTGCAGAAGAGCTGTTGTTGTGCTTTAGGTTATCAGTTTGCACATCAAATTAACATGTCAATAGCAAAGAAAACAAACCATGTTGATGGTTTCTGTTGTGCTAGGTTTTTAGTTTGCACATGAGCATTTATCTTCAAAAAGTGTATGTGTCAACCAACATGTATCTAGGATAACTTTTCACAGCCATTTGTGATATAACAAAAACTGCTACATGTACTTTGATAATTAATACAAAATAGTACAGTTTAAATCAAAATAAAGATACAAAATCTTAATAATGCTTTTTTTAGCAATAATTTTTGCTTTTCATGTTCATACAACAACTGCTAGAACTATGCTTTCTCAAGTTTTAATTACTCCTCTATAATGTTGTGATTGGATGTCAGAAGAAATCGTACGTTATGTTAATGAGAGCTCATGCATGGGGTAACCATCGGAACTTATGCAATTTTGTTTCTCTTCAGTCAGGTATTAATGCAATTTTGTTATTAATTTGTTCGACGTTTATCGTTCTTTTTACTGCAGGGAGTACAATATCACTGACTTTCATATGATCATTAAAAAGTATATTGCATGAACTGCAACAGAAATAAAGACATGAATGCATCTAGATTTCAGTAACGTAGTATTGAAGAAAAAAAATTAGATTTGTTGCACAAAATGTAGTATTAATACAGTTTGCGAGGCATTGTTATTATGTTAATATTATCTAAAATTTGATTTGTCATTATGTATCATACATTATCTTCTTTAGAACTAGGAAATGTTTATAATTAACTGAATGATCACGTTTTTTCAGTATTGAAAAGTAAGCAAATTGCTTCCGACAGAGATAATGGTGTAGATAAATCAGTGCCTCTCCCTCTCTATGAACCTCTATTGAGCATGCTTGCAGAAGTCATAGACAGTAAACCTCCCCATATTACTGAGACCACTTCCTCTCCGCAGTGGTCATCAGATGTGACTCTGCAAGAAAGCGTGGTGTGCAGAGCTATTCTCCACAAGATGTTGCGGCAACTCCATCAGGACATGCAGAGAGATGGTGGAGGGTTTTTTCTTAATCCTCTCCTGTCTCTCTTCACCCCTACTGCAAAGCATGGGGTTTAAAAAAATCGCATGAGCTGTACTGTACATCAAGAGCTGAACAAAATATCCTTGCTAGTTCATGGAACAAAAATAAAAATAGATAGGTTATAAAAAGTCATTGAGTCATTTTTATAATTTATATTTAATAAACCTCGATACTGTGAAGATCTATAAAGCTGTCAGAGTAGTCATGAAAGCCTTTCATGGCAGACATATAAATAAATGCTGTAAATGATTTTACCTATGCGTGTTGAAGAACATTCAAGGATATACAGCTAGAAATCACTTCAATCCATTGATATATGTCAGCATTATATTTAATGTTAAATTTGACTTTACAGCTTTGATTTACAAAGAAGGTTTTACGAAGAAGGTATGCTTATAAGATGTCTTTCAAATGTATATCATATCAGATTTTTTGAATGGACTATACAATGGAGTAATATTTTTTGGTTAACTTTTTAGCAATATTTCAGGTCAAATACTCGTATTTTCATTTCATTACCGTATATAGTCGCATATAAGCTAATACCAACTGCAAACTGCATAGGCCCAGATCTGCTGTCGCATAATGCGCCAGCATATCTGGGTATATGCAGTTTGTAAGGACTAATCAGTAGAACAAACAACATAGACCCTGATCTACTGGTGCATTATGCGACGGCAGATCATTGTCTATGTTGTTTGCATTTGGACTAGGCTTATACGTGAGTATGTATGGTACATATTTCAATTAAGTCCTTAACAGTGTCTACTGTGTAGAAGGCACAACCGAAGTGAATGGCCAGAAATGTCAGCGATTTGTCTGTCTCATCACAAGAAAGGGAGATTATGCGTAAGTACTTTAAAAAAAAAACAAGTAATACATGGAGCTGGAAAAATCTGAATATTTCTGACTTGACCCAAACCAGTTTTTATAACATCACACAAAAATAAAAATATTTTCATATATATTTGTAACATAGTGTATCTTGAGTGAGTCTTTAAATTGTAAAAAATTTAATGTCACAAATATGCTGAGTGTACAGGATTTTTGAAAATCTAATGATGATAAAAGATTATGATTTACATTATGTTAGTGAAATGTGACTTGATACTGAGTGACTAATGACTTGGAGAACAGACTTGCTACCAGTATTTTTAACATTTAAAAAAAATATATTTATTGTGTGAGGCAGTACAGCAAGTTTATACTTATGGTGAGATGCAGTTTGCTCTAAAAGTGCACAAGGCATGCTGTTCATCCTTTGAATAAAGTTTCTTAAAGATGAATCTTCAAATGCTTTACCTTTGCCATTTTTTAAACTAGTTTTTTCTTGTTCCAGAGTTTGTATTTTATCAAGTTTGAGGACTCCATGCCTCCATTCAGATGATCTAAGGATTGAGGTTGTTCTGCCAGTTGATCAAAACTTAAGTACTAAATTAGGTATGTATTTAATTTTCAGTGTCATTTGACTATCAAGACATATAGGGTATAGAACTTATAGTGGTTTGCCAGTTGATTGATTCAGTCAGCAGTTCAATTATGGCATTTGAATAATAGCCTTAAAGTTGAAGTGAATATTTACCATTCAATTGCTTATGATTGATCGTAACATTTTGGCTATTTCTCAAACACTAATTGCCTAACAATATTGTTTGTCCTGATTGACATTGATGCATAAATATATGTTGAAGGACCTAATTTATTTAAACCAAATTTTGTGTAGACTTTATATAAATAAAGCTAAGGTCAAGTTTGATTTTGATCATTTTCTTTCAAAATTTTAGTAAGTTATGACCCAATTTAACTTATAAAATTGCTCTGGCATTATGGATTTTATTTCCAGTTGATAATTTTTGGCGGACATTATAGATTTGTGTTGGACTTGATACCAGGGTGACTTTGAATTTAACCTTTTTCTGTCAAAGTGTTACCAAGTTATAGCCCCAGTTTAACTTAAAAAATTGTTGTTGCATCATGAATGTTGTTTCTGCATGATAAATTCAGAATGACTTCATGAATTGAAACCAAGGTTAGTATTGGCTTAATATCAAACCTTTGACCTTTTCCACGTAAAATATTGCATTTATGTTGCTAAATGCCAATTTTAGTAATAATTTGAACAGTGCAGATAAGAAATAGCAATCTGTAATTCCTGTCTAAACATTTTGTCCCACAAACACTTCAGCTGGAGCATCATACATCATTTTGCATTTCCTAAAATGGGCCAGTATCAATATTTAAACAAATAATGACATTGAATCGGTAGAGACTATTATATTCTTGTTTTTTACACCCCCACTGTACTCTTTGGAGAGAGCATATAGTGCTGCTCAAGTCAATCCCTGTAGGTTTGGCAATGCAGCATAGGCCTGGTGCACTATTCTCCATGTTGTAAGAGGCTACTAATGGAGGTAACCTCTTTGTTGTTGATATTTACTTTTTGGTTGGAAGTGTTTGGTTGCATTTCATTCTTGTCTGTGTACTCGAGTATTTGTTACCATATTGATGTTAATAAATGGATGTTCATTTTTATACTATTACAGAGCCGGCAAAGAATGACAAGCCTGATAGTAAAAGTAAGTCTGTTGGTACATTTAAAACATTTTCTTGCAGTTATCATTGAACTACCAGTGTTCAGATATTCATTAAGTTAAAATACTCTTATTGGGGCTATTCCGTCTATAAATTTACCAGTAAAAGACAAAATGCAGGGTATTTTTGTCTCCATCTGATACATTACCCAATCATATATTTTACTTCTGCTGACTTTCAAATCATGACTGCCTGTAACAAAAAAAAAAAAAAAAAAAGATGGAAGAGTGTCTTTGTCAACATAACATAGTCTCCACTATATATATGGAAGTAAGCATGCAGTATCCATGGGAAGTTTCTTCCAAAGCATGTATTGAAGCATGTATTGAATTACTTCCCACTTAACTGAGAGTCTGCATTTTAAAACTTTTGCTTGGATAGGTATCATTTCCTGTCTTAGTCCCCCAAATTATTGTTACATACTTGAATCAAGAGACAATTGTATAGTCATGTTGTTGAGGAAATTCTTCTGCCCGCTTTCCTTACAGTTGTATGTTAGGAAGTTGAGCCATATGGATATTGGTGCAAGAGTTTCTAATTCTTCACAGTCACAGAGCTACCATTCAGACACACACATACACATATTCATACATACATACATAAATACATACATACATAGATACATACATACATACATACATACATACATACATACATACACATACATACATACATACATACATACATACATACATACAGACTTACATCAATACATACATACATACATACATACATACAGGCATGCATACATATGTACATACATACATACATATATACATACATACATATGAATCGTGCACATAGAGTAAATATTGCCTGTTGTTTTTATTTCCTGTTCGAAATCTTGGCAATGTCTGCCCTTTTTATTAACAGAAGCACAGCCCTCATTCTGCCCTCCTTAGTCACAGAAGCACAGGCCTCATTCTGGACAATAGGTTCAGAACTTTGCTGGATTATCCTGATAAAAATTTCTTTTTTATTGTGGGAATACACAGTTATAATTGTTCTCACAGTTTTGATGGGATAACTTATTGTTCAGTGTTCCACCATTTTTATCTATATTCAATACCTCATTTGTGCTGCACTCTGACACAGTGATATAATTATGCCCACGAGTAAGTAAATCTGTGTAAATTTTATTGGGTTAAATATGTATTAGATGGAGAAAAGGATTTGTATGCTTACCACAAATGTCGCAGGCACATGAAGTGTTACCCATGTCTATTCATCTGTCCATCATACCTTGGTTAAGTTTTGCATGTAGGTCAGTTTCTTAGGCACTGTGGTGGAGCATTCATATTCCATGAACATATTTCTAGACCTTTCTGTAAAATACATTTCTCCTAAAATACTTACCAGATAACATTTCTATTAAACTGTCCCACTTCATGTACCGCCCTGCACATTTTGACTATCTTCAGGTTCTTTTGCTCAGCTTTATCACTGGAGTCTGCCAGTCAACTGTTATCAGGGGAAAGTAACTATGTATTCTCAGGAAGAGTTACTTCACATGTATACCATTTGTATGCCTCACCACAACTGGCAGAGGCATATAGTATTATCCTTGTCCATCCATTCATCCATCTCTCCTTAAGGTTTGCATTTGGATTATTGAGGCACTGAGATGGCACATCCATATTCTGTGAACATGTTTCTAGTTTGTCTTATATTCTATATAGAAATTTTTATGTCATAGGGCTGGATTTGTTGTGGGTTCAGTGGTAAAATCTCAAAATAAATGTGATCAAGTAATAGTCTAAAAGAATTTATTGTACAGGGAAAAAAGTCGCATTTTGGTGCATTGGGATGATCCAGGGAAAGAGTAAAGAGGATCATATACACCTTGATAATTATTGTTTTTTTTTTTTAAATTTATTTTATTGTCTGGAATTTTTTATACATTTGATGAATTGTTTGGATGTACAAATAATTATAGAAAAAAATACGATAATTTGTCATTTTAGTTCATTGTTAAATGCAAACAGTTTTTTTATATAGTATAAATGTTCTCTGTGCAGATATTTTATTACAAAAATTAATTTTAATGTCTGCGGATTGATGATGTACCCAGAATTAGAATGTACAAAATATTACAGACAATGCATTGTTTATATTATTATTAACATTATCATTACCATAATAATCAGGGCTTGAAATTGATGCTAGCATTTTGCTAGTTACAATTATGATATGCCAGTAAATTGCTGTGAAAAAATAATGGACCAGAAATTTCTTGCTAGTAATATTTCAGTTTTATTCTATGTAAATCACTTTATCTGACATCAGTCATGCTCCAGTAAGAATAAATTTACAGCATACCTATGACAGCAAACAATACTTTAATAGCAGCAATACATTTACCCATCACTATTATATAGCTTTATTCCTTTTTCGTGTCGAAAAACTCGTCCGTTCGATGTGAAAACATTCTCCCACTTAAAGTGGAGAATTTGTCAACAAGCCACGTCACGCCCGTGCATCTCTCTGCGCCTGCGCGAACATTCATCTTTTTCATGGACGCCATACCTGGTGGTTGTGTCGCAAAAACGTAACCTGAGGAAATTGTCTGCTGCGGTTTTCAACTACATTTCGGACTTCCCTCCTTCTAAATTCATCTGTGTTACAGTTGTCCGTCTCGGCTATATGTGTTTTATGCCACTATTCGTCAGTGTTTAGTTCTAGGAAGAGTTTTTCTAGTTCTCCACGTGTACTCTACCCTTAGAGGGGTTAGGGTAAACAATATATCTTGTTTCTTTTCAGGTACATGGTAAGTCGTCTATGTCATTACAACGCGACATAGAACAACTGTGATAGCGCCGCAATTAACAGGCGCATAATTTTACAGAATTAATATTTCATTTATATATTATTCTCCTACTATTTCAATTGTTTCTTTATTATCTACTCGTGTCGTGTCTCGTGTCGCGTCGCATGCTTTTCTTGTATTTTCCTGAGAACAATAAAGCTTGTCAAGTGAACTAGCTTCTAATATCTCTTGGGAAGAACATATATATGTATATTGTTTACCTGTAGCAAACTAACCACTGTGGTGCAGATAGCCCGCAAAGTATATGGTGAACGGGTATGTATAGAGTACGCGACATACCAAAAAAAGGTGAGTTTTCTACATGTAGATTTTAAAGGTGAGTTTACACGTTGTTATTATTATTGGTTGATATTTCAATAATATTTATTTCAGATAATATTTATTTCAGATAAAAAGAAACAATGCCAGCAAATCAGTCTGTAGGTAAGTGTGACCATAAGAAGGCCCCATGGGATACACACTCAGACTGTCTTACCTGTTCCAAGTGTAAGCGGAACAGTCGCTGCAATATCTGTAGAAATTGGACCAATGAAACCTGGAATCTTGCTGATTCCAGGCGTACTTATAGAGGTCGGAAAAAAATAGTTAAATCCCCCTCATCGTCTGATTTCTCTGGATTTTCTTTTACAGGTACTCAGACTAAGGCAACATACAGCAAGAAGGCCACTCTAGTTCACAAGAACATTCCGAGGCCCCAAGAGCCTGCACCAGCCTCCCCGGACATAGTTGAGGTCCCTCCTGTAGGGGCCAGTGAATGCTCCAAGAGTAAATCGCCTCTCCCGGGAAGGGAGAAGACGAAAAAGAGCAGTAGTGTGTTACTTCCTTCCACCAGGAAGGAAGTATACCACTCCAAACATTCCCAAAGTAGCGTGTCGCGCCCTCTCGAGGAGGGGCTACACCGCACCTTGGGTAGTATTGAAGACAGACGGACATCTGAGATGTCGTCTGACCGGTCAGTGTCTGGTGACCGGTCCGGTCACTGGTCAGTGTTGGGTGACCGGTCCACCGGTCACTGGTCAATGTCTTGTGACCGGTCACCGGTCAGTTCGGGTGACCGGTCCGGTCACCGGTCAATGTCGGGTGACCGGTCGCCGGGTACCCGGTACCGGTCACCGGGTGCCCGGTACCGGTCTTTGGTTGATCACCGGTCGCCGGTCACCGGTCTTTGCTTGATCACCGGTCACCGGTCACATCATTCCGGTGACCGGTCACCGGTCATAGGCCACCGGTCTTCTCGTACCGGTCACCGACGTCACACTGATCAACAATCAGAGGCCTCGTCGTATGGAAGGTCGCAGACCAGGGAAGGGGATCGGATCGGTATCCCCCCCTTCCCTATTATACCAATGAATCCGTACGGGATGTGGGGACCAACATCTCATAATAATTGGCCCCTTATGCCCCCTTGGGCTACTGGATCCTGGACTCTGAGTAGAAACGATGTTGCGGCTCGTGTTCCGCCATCGCCTCCTCGCCAGGTAGCATCCACTAGTAGAACCCGACGCATAGCATCATCCACGAAAGACAAGCGGTCTCGTCTTTCTCCTGGAACATCTAGAACCCCTAGAGCCCCTACTCAGCATGACAAACAAGTACGGGAAATGGTGCATAGTGTACCTCTGTTACAATCTCCAAGGAACATTGTGTCGCCCGGCCACTCTCCTGCTCGGAGTGTTCTAGATGATGATGCATTATCTATCATCGTCGATTCCAACGAGTACGAACTGGAAGCAACTAGACCCAGCTTCCCTCAACCAGAGGAAGCGGAAGAGATATGGTCTTTTGATAAGGCGGTAAATGAAGTTTACCGCCTACTACCTACGGATTTGTGCCCGAAACCATCTGGTACACAGTCCAAGAAGATCCTCTCCAGTTTGGAAAAGATCTCCGGGGCTCAACCACAATCAGATCTTCTGCTCCTTCCGCATTCCTCTACAATTGAGGAAATATCACAGAGGTTTTCCTCAGGCCAGGACATCGCTAGACGGCGCAAAGGGTGGGCTGTCCCAGCCTCTACTTTAAGACCTATGGTCTCTGCCTCTAGTTACCGGGTACATTCCCCGAAGTGGCCTGTTAAACCTCCTCAATTGGATGCAGATGCATCTCAAGTTGGCTTGACAACGGGAGCCTGGGCACGCCTTCCTATTAAGACGATCGAAGCCATTGAGCAGAAGGTCCGTCTTCTGACCACCATAGCTTCTCATGGGGACCTCTTCTCAGCTATGTCGTTTAGTATGCTGAGGGAGGCCTCTCTGAATCCAGCCGCATTACAGCGTGTGCTGGAAGCTGTTGCCAAGACATCTTGGCATTCACTCGCTATCGCAATGGCCCTTTCAGCGGAACTCCTACACATCCGTCGTGATGTTGCACTGGACTCCTCGAGGGTCTTACTTAGCCACAATAAAGACCTTCTAAGGGCTGCTCCTTTGGAAGCTGAGAGTCTCTT
Organism: Margaritifera margaritifera; assembly: GCA_029931535.1. Classification (NCBI taxonomy): domain Eukaryota; kingdom Metazoa; phylum Mollusca; class Bivalvia; order Unionida; family Margaritiferidae; genus Margaritifera; species Margaritifera margaritifera. The sequence continues at coordinate 4,850,793 of JAQPZY010001658.1, read as the reverse complement.
CGGAGGTCTCATCCCCACTGTGGCCTCACAAGATTTGAAGGACCATCAACATAGGTCCTTCACAACTGCACCTGGCCCATCACAATCGGCCAGGAAGCGTACTAATGTGCATCGACCTCAGGGGCCACATGCTAAATTCTTTAAGCAGGTACAGCCCCAATATAGTGCACAACCTCAATATAGTGCACAACCTCAAGTGAGACCTCCTCGTCAGTCAGGTCCTAGGCGTGGACCTAGACGCCGAGGAGCCCCTAGGAAGAAGTTCTACAACCCACCTTCCTTTCCCAAGGAAGGAGGGGGGGACGGCCCCAGGGACTCGCACCCCCTCCTGCCATCCATTCCTCTCCCAAACATCCCCATAGGGGCTTGCCTAGGCCTCTTTTCAGAGGCTTGGGCAAGTATCACGGACGATGGGTGGGTCCTTTCTCTTGTAAGCGATGGTTACCGTATTCAGTTTCAGGAACAACCTCCACTATCAAGGACCCCCGTATTCTTTCATCAGTCCAATCTGGTGAAACTAAGGGAAGAGGTAAATACCCTTTTACAAAAAGGGGCAGTCGAGAGGGTCCTGAACGATCAGTCTCCTGCATTCTACTCCCGAATCTTCCTGGTCACCAAGAAAAGTGGGAAATTTCGCCTTATTATCGATCTCTCCCCCTTAAACCGTTTTCTTTTGGAGGAACATTTCAAGATGGAGACCACCTCCTCAATCCGAAATGCGATGCGGCCATCGGATTGGGCGGTCTCCATCGACCTTCAAGATGCATATCTTCACATTCCGATTTTTCCACCTCATCGGAAATATCTCCGGTTTTGCTTGGACCAGGAAGTTTTTCAATTCCGGGTTCTGCCGTTCGGAATAGCTTCCGCACCCAGAGTTTTCACCCGAGTTATGGGAGTAATAGCGTCTTATCTACGAGTATGGGGAACCCTGATCCTCCAATACTTCGATGACTGGTTAATCCACAACGTTCAGGTTCAGTCCCTCCATCAGGATCTGTTCCGTTGTTGGTCCACAGTAACTCGATTGGGTCTTTTACCCAACCTCGAGAAGTCAGAACTGATTCCATCCCAAGACTTCGTTTATGTAGGAATCAACTTCCTCACAAACCAGAACTTAGTCCGGGTTCCCCGAGAGCGTATAGATCGAATCCTGGCACTCTTAGAGGCACTACGAGTAAAAACCGTGTTGTCTGCTCGCCTTTACCTATCCCTACTGGGAACCTTGAACGCCGCTGCAGATCTGGTTCCCTTAGGACGGCTCCATATGCGCCCTCTACAGTTTCTCCTACTCGCAAAGTGGAAACCACACAAGGATTCTCTATCAGCTCTGATTCCTCTAGGACCAGATTTCCATCATCATCTGCGATGGTGGATGAATCGAGACAGATTCCTAGCTGGGGTCCCCATGCACGCTCCGGATCCCCACTCCTACCTGTTCGCCGACGCGTCAGATTCCGGTTGGGGTGCTCATCTAGAGCCGGAGGGGATAACTCTTCAGGGCCTTTGGACCCTACACGAGTCGTCCCTCCACATAAACAACCTAGAAATGAAGGCTGTCTTTCTAGCGTTACAAGGGTGCGTCGACAGAGTAAGGGGTCGTTGTGTCATGGTCTCCTCCGACAACACGTCCGTCGTAGCGTATCTCCGACGTCAAGGAGGCACACATGCCCCTTCTCTTTGCGTGGAGGTCTGGAACCTCCTCCGCTGGGCTACCTCGGAGAACATCTCCCTCCGAGTTCGCCACATCCCAGGGAAAATGAACATCTTAGCGGACAGTCTGTCCAGGTCAGGCAAATCAGTTCTCACAGAATGGACTCTTCACCGCGAAGTGACAGAGTCCCTTTTCTCACTATGGGGAAGGCCCCTCGTGGACTTGTTTGCGACCAGGCTCAACAACAGACTCCCCTTTTACGTCTCCCCAGTCCCGGACCAGAGAGCGTGGGCAGTGGACGCGTTCAGCTTCCAGTGGGATCGTCTGTTCGCATACGCCTTCCCACCTTTCCAATTGCTTCCCCAAGTTCTGCAAAAAGTAAGAACTTCCACTGCCCGGATCATTCTCATAGCTCCGTTATGGCCCCAACGATCGTGGTTCAACGATCTTCTAGATCTATTGATAGATCAACCCAGATCTCTCTCTCACCGGAGGGATCTTCTGTCACAACACAGGGGCTCCCTCCTACACAACAGCCCACACATCCTCCACCTTCACGCTTGGTTCATCTCAAGCGATCTATCCGCCAGAACAAGTTTTCGGGCCGGGTTGCCAGTTGCATCATTCAGGCCAGGAGAGCTTCTACATCCAAGGTCTATGATGCCAGGTGGAGAATCTTCTGTGATTGGTGCAGTAGGAAACGTGTTGATCCCAGCTGTTCCTCTATAACTGCCATTGCTGATTTCCTTTTGTTCCTTTTCGAGAACAAAAGATGTTCAGTATCTACTATCAAGGGCTATAGAGCCGCCATTTCTAACACACTTAAATTCTCTCAGGGCTCGGAGATTGGTTCAGATCCACACCTTGCCGATCTCATTAAGTATTTTGAGCTACAGAGACCTGTCACTCGCTCTCTGACGCCTAGATGGAATCTATCATGTGTTTAATGGTCCTTAACAAAAACCCCCTATGAACCATTGAGTGAGGCATCCTTTCAGGATCTCACACTCAAGACGGTATTTTTACTCGCTTTGGCGTCTGCGAGAAGACATAGCGAGATTTATGCATTGTCGGTGGACACTGGCTGTCTCCGTTTTAATTGCAATTTTGAATCCGTTTCCCTCCTTTGTCAGCCAGGATTTTTAGCCAAAAATCAATTACCTGCGGTAGCTCCATCACCTATAGAGATCCCCAGTCTTAGTCGAATCTGTGCTGGGGATGATCAAGATAGGCTCTTATGCCCAGTTAGGGCACTGCGTTTCTATCTAAATGCTTCAAAAGTGAAAAGAAAGGGCAGGAAATGTCTTTTCCTTCCTCTTAAGGGCTCCGTTGATATTTCGGCCTCCACGATTTCAAGGTGGATTGTCACCACAATTAAAAGAGCTTACCAGTCCCTTACTGATAGAGACCTTTCCTTTATGAAACTTAAAGCCCATGAGGTTCGAGCCGTCGCTGCCTCATGGGCAAATCTAAATCACTCTTCTCTGGAGGACGTCATGAAGGCAGCATTTTGGCGATCCCATACTACCTTTTCGTCCTTCTACCTCCGCTCATTAGCACATCAAAGCGCAGGCATATTTTCTCTGGGTCCCATAGTTGCGGCACAACATGTGGCCCAGAAGGACTCCAGCAAATAGTAAAGTGGACATCTCCCCTCAAATGGTGAGTAGTTTACATTTTTCCTCTGTTTTTGATCAGTTTAACATCAGCCGACCCACCTAACTGACAAATTCAGCTATATAAAAGTGATGGGTAAATGTATTGCTGCTATTAAAATGTAGTTTTTTGGGGGGTAAAACTAATTTTAATTATGCAATACTTACCCATCACTATTATCAAATGCCCTCCTCCCACCCCGCTCTGATGCCCTGGCGTAATTTCGTCTATGAAAAAGATGAATGTTCGCGCAGGCGCAGAGAGATGCACGGGCGTGACGTGGCTTGTTGACAAATTCTCCACTTTAAGTGGGAGAATGTTTTCACATCGAACGGACGAGTTTTTTGACACGAAAAAGGAATAAAGCTATATAATAGTGATGGGTAAGTATTGCATAATTAAAATTAGTTTTACCCCCAAAAAAACTACATATTATTACAAACTTAGGTCATCTTTCTGGAAAGTTCCAAGCATCAATTTCACACACAACCATATCAACATTCGAAACTTCAAGGTCAATTTTAGCCAATTTTAAAATTGGAAACACCTGTATCTAGAGAGTATGATAATGTTTCAAATTTGGCAAATGAGCTTTTTGTTTACTTTAACTCTTTCAATAATGAGGCCTCCATTTATATGAAAACAAGCAGTACTTTCAAATTAGAATTGAAAGAGGAAAATGGATATTGTTTAGTACTCATGACCTTATTTAAAAAATGCATTTTTTATACTGGAAAGAATTTTTTCCAGTCCTTTTGCTGTTTTGAGTTGAATATAGATTTTCAAAATTTGCAAGTTCTCATTAAAATTGTATTAAGTTCACACTTAGCAGCATAAATTTTAGAGCAGCACCTAAATTAGAATAACTACATTACTATTATTATTATCATCATTATTATTATTTTATTATTATTATTATTATTATTATTATTTCTAGTGTTGGTAATTGGTTTAAATTTAAAGACCAGTGATCATTTATGTATGAATCAATCAACCATCAGTTTAAGTTGGTTGGAGACTTTTTCTCAATTTTTCATGTAAAATGTCATTTTCACATATTTGGATATGTTTCTTTGTATTCATGTATTCACTCTCACCAGGTTACCTTTTTAGTTACAAAAACTCTATGCCAGGTGATCAGTGAGTAATAAGAGTACATATCTAAAATAGTTTGTCATTAATTTAATAAACAAATTGGGTTGTGGTGCAGTGAAAATGTGAAAATTAAAGGTCTACAATCAAAATATTCAGAAAAAGAAAACTTGAAATGTTTATTATCAATGATTGAAAATCACAAGTGAATGCTTTGTCATTCGTTTTTTTTTAACCAATCTTGAATTTTTTTTTATTATATGGCACACCACTAATTATTTCTCTTTTTTTCAGTTTGAAAATGGGGTTAAATAAAGGTGACATTACACTACTTACATGTCAATCAGAATTAAAAAAAAAACAAAATATGAGGACCATGCACATATACTCAAAACTCATATCAGTACCAGTAATTACTGTCTAAAAAGGACCAGACTTAGACATGAAAATGGTATCCACCAGGATTCCAAGGTCAAAAAGATTCTTACTGTATACACTGATTCCTCGTTATATTTGCTGGAGCCATAATAGTGTTGCATGTTATTGGTGGGGCCACCTTATACATGTATTACAAGGCTGTATTATAATGAAGTACAAAGCCACATAGAATACCATATTTTGATGTGAAACCACATTATAATTGGTTCTTAACAGCAAAGAACTAAAATCAAGTGAAATAAATTCATGTAGTAATTACAGAACTAAACTAATATACTGTGAATTCATTTCTTTCTCTGACAAATACATTATCTGATCACATTAACATTAGGAAATTATGCTATACTACCCCTGAATTGGGCCCTTCATGAAAGTATTTAGCATTCATTTGAATTCAGAATTGTTGAGCAGTTTGATGGGGTATGTTGAGAGGCCACCCCCACCCCCTGAAGAAGATACCAAAAACTGCATATGGTGAGAATCACTTCAGATCCAGTTGAAGCCACGCCAAGTGATTCCACTCAAGCTGTATTTGAATTGCATATGATACGCATACTACAGCATGCTCTGTCTATAATGTCAGCAAGCAAGTTGGACGAAACTCTGACCATTTTTAAACCCAATTTGACTGAGCATAAGTCTTTATCCCGACCCATGCATTGTTTTAGGAACACTGAAGCCAGATGTGCAGGATTACCTTCCAACTTTGCTATATATGATTCACTGTGTGCCATCCTGGCTGCCAAATCAACTGGTCCAGCCTTCTGGACAATCAGTGCACAGTTTTGGCAGTCATGGATCTGTCATTTTGGACCGGTGAAAAGCATGTTGCTCGACAGTTCTTACAGCAGTGGCATCCTATGCCCAGCAGACCATCCTGACTGGCCATATCCATGATGCCAGTACATGGTGAACCGGATTCACATTTGGAGCCTCCATCCCAGTCCAACCGACCTCACCTGACTGGCATTCCCCAGCTGGACCATGCTGAATGTAACTTGGATGGCCCTTCTAGCATATCTGACAGGTAGAACCTTTCTTACGCATGGTGGCAATTGGACATCATATGGAATGCAATACCCCAGGACGCAGAATATACAGGAGAAGGACAATCCCCAAGTCGGGGGGGGGGGGGGGACACAAACATGCCTGAACATTCCGATCCAACCATGGAAAGGATGGAATTTAGTTTAAGGCAGCAATTGAAGAGATACACAGAAATTTGCCTCTGTTGGAATGCTCTTCTCCACCGGCAGTCAATATTACATACAATGTCAAGGTCTCAGTGGATGTTGATAATGATGACAAGCATCCATCCTTCAGAATTTTACCACAATTGTCAAAGATTGCAGAAATTGCCAGGCATCTCTCTGATAAAATTTGTGACCCTGGTAATTTGAGGGCCTTCTTTTTGGTGAGTCATTTGCCTGCAACTTTCTCACAACATTGGTACAAATCACATACCAATGTTTATCATTCAGATGTACCTAGCCTACACAAGGGTATTACTACCGTCAACATGTCTGCTCCACTGTTATTTAGTGAATAGACAGGTGTTTATCACCATGTCATGAACATGATGTCGGCTTCCTCCCTACTCGACCTGGCATCTCTGATTATCGTTCACCTAGCTGAGAAGCCAGGAAGTGACTGACTGCCTGGGAATCGGTATGCAGTATTGTCACGGTGGTCAATATTGCTGCTCACCACATGATGGTGAATGCCCTAACAGATTCTTGTAACATCAGCTTGATAAAAAGAGATACACTCCTGTGATCATCTTCTCTTAAACCCCACCATGTGGCGACCCTGTGCTTCCTCCCCTTCAGTTCTTCCCAACTGTTTGGGGAAAAATTGAGGAGGTGAGAAAGCATGTGGCACAGGATTTGCCCTTCAACTATCAATGCAATCACCTATCTCTGCATCACCCTTTCAGGGGGCGTACCTGAGAAGGAATGATCAGTGACAGAAAGATCTTGGGGGGTAATTCTCAGCAACAACGGCAACCTTTTGTTGCCATTCGAGTTATAGGCAGCCATATGCCCCTAACTTCTGCAAGCAATCTGTCTGTCTTTGTGATGCGACGAGTATGTGATCAGTCTCGATTTGTCCATAGCATATTTCCATATACCTATTAACATGGAAACATGAACAAATACCTTCGCTTTGATGATATTCTGTAAAAATATTCAATTTCAGTTCATGATATGAACAACCTTCTCTATCTCATTTGCAGTTTAGGGATGATAGTCTGTGTGGAGAAGTCAGATCTTGTTCCTTCTCAGCATTTTATTCATCTAGGTATGGAGTTTCTAATTCATATCAGAATGGTTTGTCTTCCTCCCAAAGGCATAGACAGTATCGTTCATGTGTCAGACAAGGCATCCACCAGGACATTCATTGTGGTGGGGGAGTTTCTTCAACTCCTCAGCCTGCTCAGTGCAGCGGCAGACCTGTTATACCTCAGCCATCATTACATGCATGCTCAGCAGATTCCCTTCTGGCACAGTGGCACCCGATCTTGGATCTTTTAGATCACCAGATTATGATCATGACCACAATCAAACACTTCCTACTTCAGTGGCAAGACAGAGAGTGGCTAGTGGCAGGAATACCTTTAGAAGCCCCACAACCAGAAATCACAATATTGTACAGATAGCAGCTTGTCGGTTTGGGGGGGGGGGGGCATGCTTGCTACCGGACTTTGTGACAGTCAGCAGCAAGTGGACAATGCAAGAGAAGGCTCATCACATCAATCTCTTGGAAATGAAAGCCATTCTTAAAGCCTCCCACACTTGGGTGGAACACATCCAAAGGAAGACAGATCAGATGATGTTGGAGAATTCGGTTGTATTAAGCTACCTCCAAAAACGAGGGGGGGGGGACAAAATCAAGAGACCATTGCATTACAGTAAGGAAGTACCTTTGTTGGTGTGCCTAATATCATGTAAACATACAAGTCCAACACTTGTATCAATGATCTGCTTGATCTGGCAATTGACATACCCAGGAAAATTGTAGTGACCCCTGTGCTGCCTAAGCAGATGATAATTGCCAATATTACATCTGTGTCCAGAGAAACTCCTCCTGGCTCTTGTCAGGGATTCCCTGTGCAAAAAGGGGTTTGATGCTTCAATTGTGGAGAGGATCGTAAACAGCTAGATGGCCTTCTAAAATGAAGGTATATGAGGGAAAGTGGTGTGTTTTAAGTGACTGGTATCATGTTAATGATGTCACACCTCAGCCTCCATCCCCAACTGGATAACTTCTTTCTTTTCCTCTCTGAAGACAAGAAGCTAGCCCCATCACAATCAAGAGATACCATTCCATGATCTCAGACACATTAAAACATGGAAGAGACTATATTGACCGCAACAAAGACTGTTCCGACTTGTACAGTTTCAACATATCTAGTCCATGCTTTCTCACCTTGTTCCCAAAATGGATCTTCTCCTGGGTCTTGATGTGGCTCAACTCGTCCAAGTTTGAGCCGTTTTCTTCCACCTCATTGATGCATTATCATACAAGACTTGCTTCCTGATAGCTCTAGCTGTAGCTTGCTGGGTGAGTGAGCTGTACACTCTGTCCATGGATCTGAACTACATACAGATCCATTCTGACAACTCAGTCATACTAGTGACACAATCAACAAATAACTATCCTTCTCTCTCCTCAATTGATCCATCAAGAGATGCAAAGCTACATCACCCAGTACACACCCTCATATGCTATCTGAGGCGCACAGAAAATATCCACGGCAGCCATCAAAGGCTGTTACTACCGGTAAGGGCAGGAAAGCAGGACATAACCCTAAGGGGGTTATTAGATTGGTATACTCTGAATTTTCACAGGATCAGGTATGACTCCTAAAGATTTCAGGTCTTGAAATACAAGCGATTTCCACGAGCCTGTCCTTCGAATGTAATGTTTCAATTTGAGACATAGTGGAGTCAGTTGGCTGGCACGCCCAGTATACTTTCTGCAGCTTTCATTTGTGTGATATGGCCTCACAAAGGAGAGAGCTGAATATTGTCAAACCACTAGTAGCTGCCAAGACAGTTACCACACCCCGTTCCTGACAGCCCAACCTCAGCTTCAGGCATGACCTTACAACTTGTGCTGGATTCGCCCAAGAAACATTTGACTGGTAATGCATTAGTCAGGTGCAGGAGAAGCTCATCCTGTCAGTAGAGCAGTCATTGTGCTCCTACAGGGTGATGTGGGTAGAGGTTGGATGCTCAAGCATGTCCCCCTCCTCTTATCTATTCTCCTAATGTTATGTGATTGGGTAATGTATATGACAGAGAAAGGAAATTTTTTAGTCATTTATATTTGTCCAAAAATACTCACCCAACAACATTACTCCCAGTCCCTCCCACCCTTCCCTGTAAATGCCAGCATCCTGTTATAGGCTTTGTGCAAGCTTAAGCTGGTTACATCTGGGATACAGCTGGCCACCTAGCAGGAATGAGGGGAGATAATCTGTAAGAGTTAACTTCCCTTCATCTATATGATATATATAGACAAAAAGATGTTTATTCATCATTCAGGGAGGGCAGGATTTGGAGGTAGCAGAGAGTAATTTTCTAATGTTAATGTGATTGGATAAGTATTTTCAAAGAAACATGATAATTTACTAAAAAAAAATCCTTTTCGTGGGGATCAGTTTTCGTGGTTTTGGAAAGATCTACATTTTTCAGTACTTAAATTCATGGATGGGGAAGAGGTCCTTTTGTTTTCTCAGAAGGATCATCACTCATTGGGTCTTTGATTTTGTTTCTCATAGCAACCATGAAATTCATGAAAATTGGTAACCAACAAAAAAAATTTAATTCACTGTATGTTTTTGAACATGTTTCTCAATAATAAATCTTATAATTTATTAGGAATGTGTGAGCGACAAATTTTGTTGAATACAACTGCTGAATTTAGGGTGAACTGATTCTTCATCCTCAATTTTCCATACATGAAAACTTCGTTACAATATGTTTTTCCTTTTTCACAGAGACATTTGTCTTAGGAATTAACAGTAAGGATCAGGGATATAAGTTTGAGTTGAGTGAGGGAGAAACCATCCAACAGTTGCTTGCAGAGCTTAAACATGCAAGAGATTGTAAGTTTGAAATTACATTTTTTAAAATTTCATGTCCATTTCTTAGAAAGCTCCAACAGCTTACCATATAGCTGATATTTTTAATAGAGGAGAAATTTTAGCAATTTAGCAGTCACAGAGTGACATCATGAAACTAAATCCAGTCAAAATGTATCACCTTATAATTTATAACATTCCTACATCTGCAGTGCTGAATAAAGTGAGCCAAAATGTACCCCTCACCCTCCATTTTTTTTCACCCTCAATTTTTTGGCACAAAATCTATAATTTGACATCCAGAAATAATATTTTAAAAAAACCACTATACGGTACTATGCACATATACCACAATCCAAATGACACTGATTTTGGCATGATGTGGTCTTTGAGATTGAAGAAACTGGAGAGCCCAAGAAAATCACAGACCTTGGATGGGCAACCAGCCAACCACATACTCCATACCCCAATCTGAAGATCTTAAGGCTTTTCTACCAAAAATACACCTTGACATAATTGATGGAATGATACAAGCATTTAAGGGGAAAATGAAGACTAAAGAGAACTTATGTAGTCATCTTGGCATCCGCATCACCACCTTGGTTAAAGGTTTGGGAGAAGTTGTTGTTTATGTCTATATTTCATTCATTTGTTATTCTATTTGGGTGTGTTTTACCCAAGAATATCATATTCTGACTATATGTGGGGTATTATGATCATAAAATGTATAAACTTGGACTTGGTTTCAGGGTCAGGTTGTATGGCAAGTTTTTATTTATACTTATGTGATCCTTGCCTTCATCATATCTCCAAGGTAAGAGTTTAAAAAAACCAGGACATTGTTAGAGTTTTGGGGCAAGTTTTTACATAGTTACATGTCTTTGAGGCTTCTCATCCCACATGAAAGTTTGTGGAGAAGTATTACACTACCATGTTAAAGCTTTTCCTTGACCTACCTTTCATGCTTGAAAGATTTTTGACAAGCCCATTTTAGTCGGAAAGTGAGTCAACAGTTGCTTTTCTGCCAGCTGCAACAGTAATGTCAGCATCAACAGTTAAGCTGTTAGTTAAAGTTTTTCATTTGCATATATTTCTTAAACTACTTGATGGATTTTGTTCATACTTGGCATGAATTATTATGAAACAAAGACAATTCATTCTACAACATACTGGCTTATCACTTAGACTTTGGAATTATGGTCACAGTCATAGAAAATTTGCATTTAGAGTTTTGGTTAAAGTTTTTCCATTTGCTTATATGTACTAAAGGCCTTGATGGATTTGGTTCATACTTGGAATGATTCATTTTAAAGCTACAACAATTCATTCTGCAACACACTGCTTCTTTGACCTAGGGGCAAGGACATGTTCATTGAAAATTTGCATTGAGGTTTTTGGTTAAAGTTTTTTCATTTGCTTATATTTCCTCATCGCCATTTTGGATTTTGTTCATACTTGTGATGAATCAATATGAAGCTAGAACAGTTCATTCTGTGACACATTCAATAACCACATTGGCCTTGGGTCAAGGTCACACTGAGATAGTTTGCGTTAAGGTTTGGGTCTTATTTTTTTTATTTGCTATACATTTTCTCTACTCCATGATGAATTTGCTTCATACAGGGCATGAACCATTATGAAGCTAAGATAATTTAAGCTCTGACACACATGCTTGCCCCTTTGACCTTGGGGTCAAGGTCACAGTAATAGAAATATTGTGTTAAGGGTTTTTATTTGCATATATTTTCTAAACCCCATGATGGATTTTTTTCATGCTAAGGATGAATCATTATAAAGCTAAGATAATTCATTCCACAACATGCTTGCTCAACCTTATGGCCCTATACCAACTTAGCCTAGCCATGCATCCCAATGTATTTTGAACACTTTAGCATCCACATCTTTTGTTTGATATCCAAATTTCCTGAAAAGTTTGATCTCTTCAAGATCTCAGATGAGGTTGATGATCAACAGATTTGGACCATATGTTACAAAGTTTTACTCATGATTGAGTTTGAATATTTTATTGGTTTGTGAAAACTAGCATTCATATTTTTTTTGTTTTCAGTCATATTAGCTATGAAGCTTCATATTTAGCAAGGTCTTAGATGATATCAGTTTCAGAAAGATTTTGACCATATTTTGCTGAATTACTGCCTATGTTTGACTCAGTAATACATTCAGTTCCCAGTCGTCCAGCCTTTAATGGGAAGCGGTTGGGAACAACGGACATGTTAGTGGCAAGTTTTGTGCAAAGTAAAAATGACAGCAATTATTAATATTCAATTTATGCACCAGTTTCAAGCATAGTATTCATCCTGGAAGGAAGAAACGTTTATGTCTGATACTATCAATAGTCACTATTGGATCATTTGTATACACCCACCATAAAACACATTATATTGAGAACAAAGACTACTGAAACATTCTCATTGGACTAAAAAGAGTTCTGTTTCATAAAATGATTAAATTTTATCCATGTTTATTTCAGTGGACAATAAATTTTGAAAGGATTTATTTTCACGATCTCAGTCAGAAACCACTCAATTGTTTTAAAAAAATTCTCAACTTTAAAAATAACCTGCTATATTGTAATGCATTCATTTTCAGATCACTAATGTCAGCATTTGACAATGATAGCGTAACTATTTATGTTTCAATGTGTTATGTTCCATGCATATAATTTACAGAAAATTAAGGTGGGGAAGGTTTTGGAAATTGTGCCTTGATCATAATTAGACACAGCAATTGAATATTCCAGGGGACATGAGTGATCAAGAATTGTCTATAGACCACAAACCAATATTAAGGTCCTTCCATCATAAAACTTCACTGTACATTTCTAGTATGAAATGTTAATCCAGATTAGGAAATATTACTCGGAATCAACAGATCGGTCAAAATATTTTTGAGTTATGTATTATTTGGAGTTGAATCAAGTTTTATGATAAGGGGAGGACCAGATCATAGGGATGATAGTCTCTTTTGCAAGATAAAAAAAATGTGTTCGTGTTTGAATACTTAAGTAACCATAGTGACATGTATCTTTTTTAGTTTATATTTCCTAACCTTTAGTATCTATCAAATACTCTGAACAATAATATTGCTATTGACATTAAAGTTTTGCAAATTTAGAAACTGTGGCTAATTTGAAGCATACAATTTTCACAAATTACACATGGAGCAAATCTACTCTATCCTGTACCCTAGACTTTATTTTAGGAAATATTTGTTATGAAAGAAGTGTCGTGCAAACTTTTATTTTTGTCTATACATGTACTTTTCTTTGATTTCAGTGTTGAGTCAGAATGCATGCTTTGGGCTGCCATCCACTTTCAGGTGGTTGGAGAAATACCAGAAAAAAAATAAGCATAAAAGTGAAAACCCATTTGAAAAAGATATCTTTGATCCTTTGGCACATATGGGAATAGATGTCACTCAATCTCAATTAGCAAGTAAGCCATTTAGCTTTATATTTTGATAATAGGTTTATTTTTATAGCACACCATGACTGGTAGGTGCATATGGTGTTACCATCATCTAACGATCAGCCTGTCTGCCCATTTAAGTTTGCTTGTCTTACCTGGTCAAAAGGCCAATTCAAGATAGTTGAAGAACTTTTCTCAAAAATACTGAACAGAATTTGATTAAATTTGACAGAGAGCATCCTAGTAAACACAGATTACTTGGTTTGATGCTTATTAGTCATAGTAAGCTAGGTAAGCAATCTGAGATGTATTTTGGCTAATTGTTTCATTAATTTCACATTGATAGTTTAGGATAATTTTATTACAATTTCTAAAAATCTTTTAAACATTCAAGCACTATATAATTCCTCTATGATATCCATATATTGAAATATGAAACGGAACCAGTTGCGGCATGACGGGGGAGTCCAGTCACCGGGTGAGGGGGGGGGTGGCACCATCAGGGAATTGTTTTTTTTTAGCTGTAACTTTGACATAGATGGGGGGGGTGGAGGTTGGCAACTGACATAAAAACTGCTCTCTGTGGCAAAGTAGGGGTGCCACTAAGAACATTGTGACTGGGTGCCTCAGTAAGGGCGTCACTAAAGATTATTGCCTTTGGGCACCTCGAACACTCGAACCGCCATTGAACAGAACTTGTTTTATAGAAGAAAAATGTAATATTAATATTTTTCAGTAGATAGATGATATTTGCATTTCCTGTGCCAGTACCAGATATATTTCATCATGTGATACAAAAAACGAGATATTTTAACAAGTGGCAAAGCCACAAGTTAAAATACAATGTTTTTTTGTACCACAAGATGAAATAAATCCGGTATTAAAGTAGAAAAAAAACTTTTCTTTACATTATATACCAAATTGGCATCTGAATTGAAACTTCAAAGATAAAACTCACCCACACACCCTCATTTTATAAGTTCACCTTAATTTCAATTGTGTTTATTGGCTGATCATAAAAGTATCAGTGATTGGAGAGAACTGTTGACTTGGGATGAACTGATCTTTTGCAATAAATAACATTTTTGACAATTTGTAAACTATTTTACATTATTGTCCAGAAAATCAAGTCCAGTGATGCATGATGCAACACACCGGGTTTTTCACATTGTTGTAAAGCTAGTAAAAGCGACATAACTTTGTAAAGTAGCAAATGGTGACAAGTCACATATCTTCTGTAAATAATAATTTCTATGCTTGAGAGGTAATGCAGTTTCCATTTATTGCTCAAGCTCACAAAATGCTTGTTTTTCTTGCTGCAAATATCAATTCTATCAGCATATACATTTTAAGCATCACATTACATGATGGGAAATCTTGTATTTTCATATGAAAATATAAGGATATATTTTTCAAATGTGAAAATATAGGAATTAAAACAATTTGAAAAATATTTCACCAATAATTTTCTGTACTTCACACTTAAGTATATAATAAAAGCAGGTATAGCATGGTCTTTTGATCATTCTCTTCAGGTGCAAAACAGTCTCACTCATCATTCATTGATGAAATTAGCTACACATTTGGTGATGATCTTACTGGAATGAGAAAGAGAAGTTCAAGTAAAGACTCACTTGATGCATTGGACTCGTAAGTACCAAGTTATGAGACTTGTAAGCAGCAGGTTATTGGACTTGTAAGTACTAAGTTATGAACTCATAAGTACCAGGCTACATGACTTGTAAGTACCAGGTTATAGGACTTCTTGTGACTCATATGTACCAGGTCATGGAACTAGTTAGTACCTGGTTATGGACTCATAAGTACTAGTTTATAGGACTTGTAAGTACTGGGTTATGGGACTCTTAAGTACTGGGTTATGTGTCTTTTAAGTATCAGGTTATGAGTCTTGTAAGTTCTGGGTTATGGGTCATGTAAGTACTGGGTTATGGGTCTTGGAAGTACCAGGTAATGGGACTTTGTAAGTACACCGCTTCCTCACAATAGCATGCCTGGATAACTTGCAAACCCGCTTATAATGTGGAGGCAGATGTGGTTCCCATTTTTTTCTTTTAGAAAATGCCCCCAAAATAGGGCCATTTTTGTTTAATGTTAATAAAATTGCTATCAAAATTGGTAAATGAAACCTTGATACTGGTGGCAACTCATTTAGAAATAAATACCAGTTAAATAAGTTTTGTGAAATTTGTGTTTTAGTTGTATCTTTTAATTTGGCATCAGTGTAATCATAAATGTGATATGCCCTCTTGTATTCAAACGTGAGAAGTGTCAATCAACCATAAGAGCAATGCCAGAGAGTTTCCACGAGAATTTTATTAAGTATCAAATGTGTTTTGGCCTCTGACTTGTGGAAGTGTTGGTTATATTGTTACAGTTGATTAAAAGTTTACCTGCATTGTGTTATCATGTTAATTAGTTTTTTGTATCAAATCAAGTAATGGGGGTAGAATAAAAAAAGTTAAAAGGCATGCAAATCCTACCTCTGTAAGAGCTTGCAGTTACAGTCATGTGTTAAGTCAACTCAATCATCATCATTTGTATGACCTTGAAAACCCTTCATGCGATTATGTTATATGTCACATTTGGTCAAATTCTGTTTAGCAGTTCTTAGCAAGTCATTTAAAGGTTGTTGTATTTTAATAACAGCAGCCATATCTGATGACAAATCAGCATCATTTGTACAAATTTGAAAGCTCATCATGCCAGGATGCTTTCTGTCAAATTTTTATAAAATTCTGTTAAGGTTTTATAAAAGTTGTTTTTTAGTAATGGTGGCCATATTTAATGGCAGATCAGCAAAATGTTAACAATTTGAAAGACTGCCATGTGGGACCCTTTGTGTGAAATTTGATCAAATTCTGAAGAGTTTTTTTTCTGGGTTTTTTTTCTTCTATTTTTATTAACAGTGACCATATTTAATGGCAGATCTGCATCATTTGTTCAACATAAAAGCCCTTCAAGTCAGGATGCTCTCTGCCAAGTTTGGCTGAAGTTGGTCCAGCGTTTCTTTTAGAAGTTGAAAATAGCAAATGCTGACAGATGCATGATCAACACAGGGTTTGTACCATAAGCTCACTTGGTCTTATGGCTACGTGAGCTAAAAATGTGTGAACTTGCTGAGCATTCAAGAGACAGACAACTGAATTTGCATAGATTAAGTTCTTCTTGGCATGATGTGTTTAAGGCTTTTAGAAACAGCTGCCATCAAATATGGCCACTATTGCTAAAATTAGAAAATCCTTTTAACAACTTCTTCTCCAAAGCATCATGGCATAAAAAGTTTTTAAATTTGTACAATAAAGCCAATGTGCCATAAATATGGCAGCTGTTTCTAAAAGCAGAAAAGAAACTTGAACAGCTTTATCTCAAAAATCTCTTAACAGAATATGACTAGATTTGACAGAAAGTGTCCTAGCTTGAAGGTCTTTGACATTTATAGCAAATGATGCCACTCTGCCATTAACTATGGCCACTATTACTAGAAACAGAAAAACATTTAAACACCTTTTTCTCATAAAACCACTCAACAGAATTTGACAGAAAGCATCCTGGCAAAAAGGCCTTTCAATATTAGACAAATGGTTGTGATGTATCATCAAATATGTATGGAGATTGAAAAAAAAAAACCTCAAAACAATTATTTTCATGACAGCATTGGCAGAAATTTATTTTCAGAAAGCATCCTTCTTACCCAGATTTCGTGATAAACTGCTCTTGCATTTGGTTATTAGGTAGATGTCAGCCAGGTGAGCAATCTCAAGCCTGCTTGGGCCCCTTGTTCCTTTTCAGAATTTAAAAAAGTCTTATAATCCATTATATTTTGAAAGCTTCAACAAGTATATATCATGCATAGTCCACCACAGGAATAATCACTCACAAAAATTCTCCTCTTACAAACCCAGGAACAGGTTACATAACCAATGAAACAAAAATGAAATGCAGAGTGATGAAGAATGAATGCAAATGGAGTGCAGAATGAATGCAAATGAAATGTAGAATGAATGCAAACAAAATGATGAATGAATTTTAAAGAAAATGGAGAGCACAAATGCAAAATTCAGAACACAGACCAGTGAATTATAAATGAAAATAGAATGGATTTCTTCTTATACATTACTCGATTATAATATTTTAGGACTGGATCCACAACCGTGCACATTCAGCCCTCCCAAGCTAAGAAAAACATTCACCATGTCTTTCACCGTATTTAGCAACAAGAACGCTAAAAGGTCATATGCTTGCTGAAGATTGGCACTAAAGCCTGTCAGTCATCAGTTACTATTTCTGCACATGCCTGCTGAGCACACTCTTTAGAAGGCCAATCCACTTTGTACCTTTTTATCAGTTGAGTAATTCCCTTGAGTTTTCTTATCTCCTGGAGGTATGCTCTATCTAATTTTCTGTCTAAATCTCACTCAGTTTTCATCATAAATGAATATTTTGCACATCTTTATTTGATAAGCTGATCAATACCATCTTAACTGCTTGCCCAATTGTCTATAATACTCATAGTTCAGTTTAGTACTTGACCTTTTTTAAGTTATATCAGTAAATTATCAGTCATTCCTTGAAATAAAATCATTCCACCTGCATTTTTTACCTTGCATTTATCTTATTCTTAGCGTGCATTTCACAGGAAACTCAGCATGACACTTGACTGATTTCAACTGTACATGCCATTGTCTTGCCTTCTTTTATTACAGTATCAACAACAGTTGACAAAATGTCAAGTAAATCATCATTTATTCCATGTAATACAATGATTTCTGCATTTTTCTTTGGTATTCATCATAATTTATAATGTCCAGTTTACAGAAGTTCAGCACAATATTTGATTGACTTCCCCAGTATATGCCATTGTCTTGCTTTCTCTAAATACAGGTATCAGTAACAATGGACAGGATTGACTGTGTGGTGCAAGCCTTTCATTTTAGCTGGGAATAATTACAACCTCAATCTGCTCCTTCATCTATTTAATGGTATACCCAGTCTGCAATGCCCCAACTAGAGCATCCCATCATGGTACAGACTACTGAGATCAGTATCGACATAGTACAGCATACCATCTGGATCAGCCCTGGATATTCCATCACTCATACAGATCTGGTACTTACTATGGTGATCATTGTCTCAATAGATGGCCCAGGACTAAGACACCAGAAGTCATGCAGCCCCAGACAATAACTCCAGCTCTAACACAGCTTCATCCTATTCCATCTACCACCTGGACTGGTTACAGTGATTGGTCTTCCCAGTATACCCACTCCTAGACCCATAATACAGACATTGTCCAGCACCTAGTCATGCCAGGTCCAGTCTCATCTCTTTCATGGATGCCCAGCATAACCTGTACTATATGGGATAAACAATTCACCCAGACTACCCAGTACTAGACATGTCTATCACCAGTTCCAGCTCATTTGCAACTCAGTACTGGCTATGGTGACTCTCCATTCCTGGTACTCATCTCAAACCTTTGGCAACACTCAAAATGAATGTATACAGATTCTCCTGTCGCAGCATGGATGGACTTCCAGACTGTCCCTGATACCAGTTGCTACCTTCATAGGAGGTTTCCTTGCAACCCCACTCTTACAAGTTTGAAGACACAAGCTCACAAGCACTATCTTCCTTCTTTGATCAGTCGTTGTGCAAAACAGAACCAGCCTTACATGCATTGATCAAAATGGACTTCCTACTTCCATTTCCCCTGCTCTGTCAATGGTCTCTTTAAAACAGCTTCTACAATCTGGTTGAGTTTGTGTTATCTTGCACTGCATCTAAAGGCAGCATCAAGACCCAAGTGCTAAGAGTCCTTTCTTGTTGCAGAAATAACTACTATCAAACTAGAACCTGGCTCTCTACAAAACTCACATGCCTGCCTTTTACACTGAAGTCCCAGCTGTTGACAAAGGCAGGCCTGGAGATGTTGAATTCTTCCTCTTTCTGCATGAACCAGAAACCCTTTTTGACATGCAGTAGCCAATTCACAATGTTGTAGCATTTGACTCCATGCTTGATTTGGTCATAGTGGCTATACTAAAGCAATCTGAACATAACTTAGACACATTCATTGAAAATCCCACTGATAAATATGACTCAGTCTCATATTTGTGTCCTCAATAGGGCAGTTCAACACTCGCTGTCTAATGCCATGGCTACATCTGAAAATCTTTAGCTCACAGAAAGAGATTCATTCCTGTCCATTGTCTGCACTGCTAAATGACCATCACAAGGCCATTTGCAGATCACAGTCTGTATTTTCCAACCTCTTTTTCTGCAGCCAGATAGAGGAGGTCAGAAAACACCCTGCCAAAGAGTCAAACCTCGTACTGGCCTAGTGATCCAGGACATAATACAGGTAGAGGACATCTAGTTTCAACCCATCTTCTCTTCCTGGTAGCCTTCTAGCAGAAGACAACATCATGATAGTCCTCAACACTTCTCCACAGAATGTGAAAGACTCTACCGCAACAACATGTGACTCGTGTAAAATAAACTTTCATCGTAAAAAGAACAGTCAAGTTCCTTCACAACACAACCACACCAGGATCCTACTTCAGGCCTTCACAAGATAGAAGCTGTCTCAACCAGTTCATTTGGCCACCTGAATTTGGCATGAATACTCCAAGATTGGTCCTCATTGCTATTCAGGAGGGAGACCTTCCAGGTCA
The DNA here is from genome assembly GCA_029931535.1 of Margaritifera margaritifera. Lineage (NCBI taxonomy): Eukaryota > Metazoa > Mollusca > Bivalvia > Unionida > Margaritiferidae > Margaritifera > Margaritifera margaritifera. The sequence goes on along the minus strand of JAQPZY010001658.1, from coordinate 4,830,741 downwards.
GAAGCACAGGGTGAGCATCCCTATGTAGCAAGTTGTGAAATCCTTTGTTTTGCTCTCATTTTGTATCGGATTCCTTGTCAGTAAGGGTAAATCCCATCTCATTCTGTTGCAGCTCTTTATTCATCAGGCCATGGGGTTCAAAACCCCATTGTTTTGAGGATCACTTTGGTGGTGTTAACCCTCCCCATTTGCTTGGAAAGTTGAAACTTAGCCAAGGAATCTCTTTCCCTCATTTGTCCTCTCAGTGTGACTGTCAACCCACTGTCCCCCGCAACGCTGGTTCACGAGACTCCTGCAGATTACCTCCTATCACAGTGGCAGCTAAAACTTTGCCTACTAGATCCAGGGTTCAAAGTTTTGGACTATATTGAGGTGTTATCTTGGCAAATGAAAAGACCTCCACCAGCTGTCAGAGGGTATCTTGCAGAAGGATCAACTGCTGGAAATAATACCAACCTCCTGCCCCCCCACCCCTTTCAACTTTGCATGGTTTTACCACTCCAGGAGTGCACACACATATCAATTTTTTAAGATAAAGACCATAGTAAATGCTTTTTAATCACAGCAGATATTATCTGGAAAGGGATCTCTCATGTGCCCCATCACCTCAGCTATCATAAATTACTTAAGAAGGTGGTGGCGAAACTAATCCCCAGACCTTTTCCTTCCCGTTTGGAATTTTCTCAAGTGGAGTCATCTTCAACAGATCCACATGAAGTCTGCCTAGGCAGGCACAAGTTCCAAGATGACTCACAGTCCCAAAAGAATCAGCCATTTCACACTGTTTAGTCCTGTCACTCTTCAGTCTTCAGTCAAATCTGGGGTCGACCCTGGATACAAGGTGCGCACCAAGCTCCTGAGCCTTGTCTCACTAACCACAGACCCAAAAGCCAGGGCAGTCAACACACTTTCCCTGACATGGAATAGTCAAAATAAACAGGGATTTCCTGTTACCCCTTAAAATTCCAAAGTCTTGCAGAAAGCGAGGAAATCAGAGTGCTGATTAATCCTGGTTGCTCCCCTGAAGCAGAGATTCTCAGGTAAGTCCTACCTTCTCCTCACCTGCCAAAACAGGCATTGATACAAGTTCTCTAACTGAATTCAGAGTCGCTGAACCTGCACACCTGGCCTATATCAATGAAGCCCACTGAAAGAAACATTTGTCTCAACTAGTGGTGGACAGAATTGCTTGGGCAAGAAAACCCACCATCTTTAAAGCCTACAAGAGGAAATGCAGAGTTTCTCCCATTGGGAGGAGCAGCGACACACATCTCCCTTAAAAGCCTCCATACATAACTTCCTTTTATGGCTTCTTGAGGAGATGTTAGCTCTGGTCACAATCAAGGGCTACAGTTTCTTGTTTTCAGACACATTTCTTCATTCTGGAAGAGAGGATATAGATTAGGATCCAACCTTCTAGCCAATTTCATCTTGTTTCAACCAAGGTCCTTTGCCCTTTGCCTGAACAGAATCTACTGTGGGTTCTGCCATGGTTGAACAAGGCATCCTTTGAACCACTGTCTAGGTCAGCAGTTCCCAACTTCAGGTCATGACCCAATTCAGGGTCGTGGGGGCTTCTCAGTAGGGTTGCAAAGGGTCATCAGAAGAAAAGTTTTAAATCATATCATAAGCCTGATGGTCAAGAGGTCTTGTTCGTGGCTAATTTAGGGTCACAGCAAAAAAAGGGTGGGAACCACTGGTCTACAGCCTCTGTGACTCACCTGTTATGCAAGACCATCTTTGTAGTCATTCTAGCTAAGACAAGCAGAATCTGTGGAATCCATGCCTTATTAGTTGACCCAAACAATTTGCAATTCCGCCATGACCGTTCAGTTTCTTGGCATGTGCTTTCATTGCTGAGAACGGGCTCCTTCTCATAGAAAATCAGTCATTTATCTGGAAACCACTGTCGTTTTTGGACCCTTCTTCCCAGGGGCATCTACTGGACCCCGTCAGGGCACTGAAGCAGTATCGGAAACTGAATGAGCTGATCAGCAAAAGAGATGTTGCTTGTTTTACAACTGAAATAAAGAAGGGACGATATCACTGTTCAGGCTATGTCATCTTGGACCTATTGGGTTATCCACACAGCCTACCGGGAAATAACCCAAGACCAGATGAATTTCATAGATGTATCACCCAAGCAGTGGGATGTAGGAGTAAAGGTCACAATCAGAGAAAATTGTATTAAGGTTTTAGCAAAGTTGTATCATTTGCTTATATATCCTAAACCCTTTTTAATAGAATTTCTTCAACCTTGGGATGAAGCTAAGACAATTCATTCAGCATCATGCTTACTCAATCTTTTAATATAGGGGCTAGGGTCACATGTTTTACAGCAGTGCTTTGATTGTGGGCTAACCATGCTGACCCTGGCTTTCTTGTAATTAATTCCAACCATTTGTTGAAAGTTGGTGGAAAATTTTACCCATAATACTGTGAATTGTCCTTTGTCCCAAGTAAGATTCATTTCATTGCAAATTTGTAAATTAATACATTTCATTCTACTAACCAGATCACTCTGGTTTGGTCATTATTCATTTGGAATCCAGAAAACTTTGGAAAATAAGTCGTGAAATTTAAAGCAGTTTGTAATGATTTTCCGGTGGATTCCAATGAAAGAGATGTGTCATCTTCATAATGCAATAGCAGATATTCTGTGTTGTTTATCTAGACATTTTTCGTCTTGATTCTTCCTAATAAGATTGCTAGTATTTCAACACATACAAGAAAGATATGGAGGAGAGAGAGGATCATCCTGACAACAACATCATCTGAACCATGATGAAGTATGGACATTTACTGCATCTGAGGACATAATATTTCTATGAAAGTTTGAAAACCATTTTCGAATTGATCCACCAAAATTGAATAAAATGTAAAACTCCTTGAATAAATGGCCAAGCTGATGAGTCAAATGCCTTTTTCAAAATAAATCTATTTAATAATAGCAATGTGGGAATTTGATTCATTTCTGTATAATTCACCACATTGTACAAAACTGTAATATTTTCGCCTATGTATTATCAAGACAAAAGCCAGTCTAATCATTATTTATTGGTGTAGATGATAGTGATTTCAACCTATTTGCAATAAGCACAGATGCAATTTTGTATTATACATTGAATACAAATATTGGTCTCCAGTTGTTTAAATTCTGTTTCAGTTTATCTCCTTTATTTTTTGTTTGAAGAATGCTCACTTAAATGATACCATGGTTTATTTGAGGGGAATAAAACTGCCTATATCCTTCCAGAAAAATGTATAAAACCATGAAACCATCAGAAACCAGACCTGCTTTTCACCAACAGACTTAAGTCTAAAATACTGTGATCTGATAATTGGCTGAAATTCAAGTTTGACTGAAAATTGACCAATCAGATGTCTTAAGTCTTGACTTAACTTTAAGACTTATGTTGGTGAAATTGTGGCCAGGACAGGTATTATCAATTCTTGCCCCATCCCCCCTCAGATGTTTCATTTTGGAATAGCATAATTTGTATGTACAATGTAGGAGCTATATAAATTCAAGATTTTGACTCCTGTCATGCATTCCTACAGATCTAAAAGATAACATATGTAATAGTATGTTCCCTATGATTGGGGGTGGGAAATGGAAATCTAACATAAGAGAATAAGATTTGTTCTAGCGATGGGGCTTGCCAAGTCAGTGCTACAAATCTTATTCCCTGAGAGAGTACAATTTTTCTATCATGTCTATGCAATTTTCCTATCATGTCTATGCAATTTTTATATCATGTCTATGCAAGAAAAGGAGAAATTCTTATTCTCATCCATGACATTTGTCTCTCAAAGTACAGTTTACACACATTGAATGGTTGGTGTATGTCTTGTGCTTGACGTATAGCAATGATGTCATTTGCATGTAGTTGGTAATACTGTGGTATCATTTATTTTCATGGTTTTGTAAAAAAAAAGACGCTTTCATGGGTACTTAAATTCGTGGTTTTGCCTGTCAGAGTTTTCATATTTGTAGGTATTTAATTTTGATGAGTAACCTGTACAAATACCCCAAATAAAGAATGCAATATAACAATATAATGCAGACAACAAGTGTCAGTCACTTCAGTGGTTAAAATAATACCACCTGTATGAGCACAAATCAAACACCTGTCAAGATCAATCACTTTTACTCAGTATCAAAGGGAGTTGATGCAGCCAACAACACTAAGTTATTCATTTATTAAAATACATGTGTATGATCTCATCCTTAAAACACTGTCCACAAAGTTGCACCATCAATTACTTTCTGACGATCATGGCGTTAACACAGTGGCTTAAGAGTGTTAAAATTCAACTTAGATCCCCGTCAGTTTGGATAATGTCATCATTCCACATGTGAATCAAATGCCCCTTGCTCAATGCAGTTAGCAAGCAGTGTCAGTTTTTGATGTGTTCTGAACCCATCAAAGTGCAAAGATGCTAACTAAATTGAAAAACAATGGAATCACTCCTTTGTTTGAGCCTGCCTCATGTACAAACGAACTTCAACCACTTTAGACTTTACTTAAAACTTTATCAATCAAGCCAATTCATACTGAAAGGATAATTGCGCTCATGCAAAAATGTGTGAAAAAAACGATCGGACCTAATTATCAGTGGCTTTGAGAATGCTGGACTTGTTTAATTCAACAATTTCATGATTATTTACCTGACAAACATTTGTGTGTACCAGCAGACTTGATTGACATGATCTTGCTGCATTGGTTTTGTTCAGCAGTAATTAGTGTATATACATAGTGTTTCATTAGTAATTGTGCTTCAAGCAATAATTCTAGTATTTTACAGTCGTTTTGTTCATTGGGATTAAGCATGCACGGATAACATATTGATTTAAGGCAGTGAGTGGAAATTACAGCTACCGGATACCGCATTGATATGTGTGAATTGAAACAATATAAAATGCAGTATAATTCTTTTTTCAAAGGGTTAAAATAAAACAAACACGTATAAAAGCTAATTATTATTACCAAATTTCAGAAATGATGTTGATTTATCAGATAGCTTTGTTGATATCTTGGAATGAAACACAGTAGGAAATGGGGGGGGGGGATTGTTGCTTCTTTATCATATTTGACTAATTTATTGTTGGGTATAAATTTGTGGTTCAGGCAACAATAAAATCCATGAAAATTAGCGATACTACAGTAATACAGATATTGTTGACATCGACATATGTAATCATATCTGTCCCTGAGGTATAATAAAATTATCTTCCCCACATAAGTTAAATTTTAAAAATATTTCTGTCCAGTGGGTGAGAAATAAACTTTAGATAGCTCATGATTTTCTTAGACCAGAACACTCCAAGATATCAAAAGCAAAAAAACAAACATACTCTTAAAAAATGGATGTCTCTCTTTGGAGTACTAAATCAAAAATGTTGTTTTTATTATTCTTTCTGTTCATTACTTCATAAATTATGCCTTTGTTTTAAATATTGACTAATTTAAATTGACTCAAGATATCATACCTTTCTGACAGAAAAGACAACAAAGAGGTCTTTTTTTAAAAAATCCCTGTGGAGTAAAGGCAATACAGAATAATTACAAATGTAGCTGATGTTTTAAATCAGTTCAGAGTGAACATTTGCTGATCTTTTTTTGTTCTTTTTTTAGTATTCTTCTGATTATTGATTTTGATTCAACTTTCAACTCAAGTTTTTCACTAGACAGACACTATTCCATGTGAATGATGAGCCCCAAATGCCAGAGTTATAGAGTCATGATGGTTGCAGCCATTGTCATTTTGGAATTAATAAATTCCATCTTTCTTGGGGTTACATACTAGATGGGGACGGGGGATTTTTTTATTAATTTCCTACACAAGTAATCTTACTTTGATTTATTTTATTTTCATGGTTTAGCAAAAAATTACATTTGTTCCACATTTCATTTCATGTGTTGATGGAAGGGCTCCTATTGTTTCCTCAGAAAGATTATTTTTGTGTTGGGTCTTTAAATTCTTGGTTTGTAGCAACCACAAAATCCATGAAAATTGGTATCCCACAAAATCCATGAAAATTGGTAACCCACAAAATCCATGAAAATTGGAATCCCACAAATTCCATGAAAATTGGTATCCCACAAAAAATTGTGATTTCATGGTGAATACATTACTGACAAAAACCTTGGTACACTCAAGACCAAATGAGGTAAATACAATCATAATTGCATGTACTTTATATTCCTTTGACAGGAATGAATTGACTCAGTCTATTGATACTGCACAGAGGAACCACCCCCACATTGGCATAACTGCAGAGGTCCAGTTAGCCAGTGAAGAGAGGTCATCACTCAGATATAGAGAGAAGCTGCTGAAATACTACATGGATAAGAGAGAAACAGAGTTCACAAGGGCAACAAATTTTAGGTAACGTAATTAACTTGAACTTATATTATGTGATTCATTTAGGATGCGGTAATCTATGACTACATGTATCACTGGACACATACGGCAGTTTGGGTTAGAACTCTAGTTCTTATCCACATGACTCTGCCTACAGTTGAACAGTCAGGGTCTTAACTCCGGTATCATTACTCTTCCATCCCTAGGTGAAAGGGGAGTCACGCTTAGGTGACTAAAAGTCCATGATTTAATCCAGTAGCCAATTATTGACCATGTGACCTATTTTGGATTTTGACTTTGCCAACAGGAGATAACAATTAATAGAATAGCCACCCTAGTAGAACTGCCTTAGTTCCAACTGAAGTCATCCAAAAGAAGTTAGGTTTTCAGTTAGTTGGTACTGTATACTAGGATTGGGCCCTTCCTTGATAAAACTTTATTACATTTAAAATCTGACTTGGAATTACCCTTTAACAATCAATAGGCCATATTGGTACATTCTGAACAAGATTTACAAGTCCAGAGTTAACATGTATTGCTTCAGATTTTGTCAAAAATTCATGATGGAGGGGTCAGGAGGTCATGGGTTCTGAATCCTCTGTAGTCAGTGTTTTATTTTCCTTGAGGTTGAACTTTACACATAAACTGTGAAACAGTATACAGCAGGTTTATGCCATTAATAATGTGGACAAAAGTTCCCTTTAACTTTTAAGTTGATGACAACAAATAATAACATACAGACACAAACGAATACATCTAATGTTTACATCTATATATAAGTATTCCATTGAATCCTATTTAAAATCCAAACAAGAAAGTCATATTACAATCATACTCATAGTGACAAAACTTGATGAACAATTTCTGATTGTAAATATTTAGAACCTCGCTCAGTGAAGTCAACAGAAAACTTAGGTAATCAATTTGTCCATTTGTTTGTCAACAACAACTAGGAATGATTGGATTTTAAACAAATTTGGTGCACAGCTTTATATTGATAAAACCTTAAAAGAGCTCAATTTCCAGCCTTCTTCGTCATCATTTATGAGTTCTGGCACCTGATTTCCCATCCTTCTAACTTTGTTTCTGCAGCTTAACTTTACCAAGGATTGGATTTCAACCAAATTTGGCATATTATTTTATATTGGTGAATCCTAGAATGCGTTCAATTTCCAGTGTTTCACAACATTATTTTCAAGTGTTGTGCCCCCTGATTGCCCATTCTCCTGACTTTGTTTTCTGCAACCAAGTTTGGTATATAGGTCTATATTATTGTAACCTTGAAAGAGCTTGATTTCTAGCATTCTATTATTTTACAGGAGTTATGCCCAATCCCTTACTTTGATTTTTACAGTATACCTTTACCATGGTCTGTTGGATTTCAGTCAAATTTGGCATGTGGCTGTACATTGGTGAGGCCTTAAATGAGTTTGATTTTCTGCATTCATAGACATCATTTACAAGAGTTATAACTTTAGATTACCCATTCTCTTGACTGGTTTCTGCAGCATATACCATTCTTCTGTTCGAACATTTTTTAATTGTCTCACCTGCATTTAATAGATTGAGAGATTGATAGAATGTATTTATGGAGTTTGCACAAAAATAAGGACATCCAAGTCAAGGGGTTACATTATTTGTATTTTGTGAAACTTTGCTGAACAAAAGACAAATAATGTAAGTCAGAGACTGGCATTTCCATATCTTGGTGCCAACCCATACTTGATTATTTTTCTCACCCATTTGCTTATAATTTTTTTAAATGAATTATTCATTTAAATTCATTTTCATTCTGTCATGAGCACTCCTAATTGTTGACATGCAGTTTTATTTTTCATGAAATTGATATCATCAAGCTGTCAGGTTGAAGGTTGTCGATTATATTTGTCATATGACAGCTCACTTTGCTGTATTCTGATTGGTTAAATTGCACCTTGCTGTCTTTGCTACAAAATTACATTGTCCTCACATGCACACACAAGGGTTCTAAAAGATTCCAATGCCTTGCCCGACATCTTATTGCATTTGTATCTATTTTGAGCTTGCATTTCTGTTCAAATATGAATTACTCATCACTAATCATCATATTTTCCATCTGTCTGTTTGTCCATCCAACTGCCTTAATCCCCCATTTGGTTTTCCATATTTGGACTTTAAATGAAGGTTTAAGAACTATGCAAACAGTGGGGAGACAATAACAGTTTTTTCTGCTTGTTTGCAGCCTTTTTTAATTTTTTAAAATTTGTATGATGTTCATTACCATAAATGAATATATATCAGTATTTTAATTAACTAAGTAGCCCCTCTTGTTGCACTTTCATCTGTTTTTTTTTTTTTTTTGTATTTTGTTTTAATGTTAGAAATGTATCAAATGCTGTTTCATTACTATTAAAGAAAAAGAATAGCAGAAAATAAAAAGTCATATAATAAAATATTATTAGCTTTTGAATTTGGTTGCTAGAAGGATTTATCAACCCCAGAAAAATTATATTCAGGGATTAATCAACCCCAGAAAAAAAGATATTCACTTTGACCTGCAGCTTCAATGAATATCGTTTTTCTTGGGTTGAGAAAACCTTGTAGCAATTGAAATCAAAAGTCAATAATTGTATAATATAGCAGATTCCTGAAATCTGTTCGCATGTACTTTTCATGAGGAGACCAAGACAAGCCGCCAAAGATATCTGACCCAAGAAAACAAAAGTAAGGATTACAATTTGTGAGATTCTTCTGTCACTTAGGTGAGAAGTAGATATCACATATTTTGTGGAAGTGACAATGTAATAAAAATATGGCAAAATATTTAGTGCAAGTTTTGTGTAAAAGTCTCTGAAAGTTGAGTATCTTTAAGTTATATAATAACACAGTTAAAAAAAATGAATTATATTGTTCAGTGGAACCTTTGTGATGATTGTGAGCTTTCTGTTTCAGAGTGTTTTGTGGTACCTGGAATGTGAATGGTCAGTCCCCACCCCTAGCTGTGGAGTCTCTGAAGAAATGGCTTTCTGTAGATAAAGATCCTCCAGATATATATGTTATAGGGTTTGTATATTGTAAAATCAGTAAATGCGTGAAAATAAGCGTATACCATAAATAAGCGGACATGGACTTAAAGTTATTTTTATAGAAAAATAAACATAAATTTGTAGGGTTAAAGGTTTGCATTTTAAAATTTGGCTTCATATATGTTTGTGTCAAAGAGAACAAAAGTATAACATGTACACTGCACTCTTCTGATAATATTATGTTCCTTATGAGGTGATCATTGTGACTAATTATTTATTCAAAGTACCTTTTTCTGTTATTGCGATTTTCTTCATGCAGTCTTTCTTTGATCAGTCAATCATCTCCATGTAATATGCAGCGTAATCTGGTTGATAAGTGTAAATATCGAAGGTTATAAATAGTTGTATTGTGATTCATTTAACAGTCAATAAGTGCATATAAAAATAAGTACATACGATTATCACAAATTAAAAAAATTCGTATATATGCTTATTATCATGATCATAGAGTATTTTGGGTCCGTTAAGTCACGTGAGTTTAAGTTGGTAAATTCTTATGTATATGTGTAATTATTTTGCTAGTTGATTTGTAGGGTTAAAAGTTGTCATTTTTAAAATTGGCTGTGGAGTATTATGCAGAATTCAAATATGTGATATATTTGTGATGTTTTTGAAAATCCAACAAATGTGCTAAAATTTTAATTCCACAAAAAATACTTTATAGCAGGTGTTAGGATTTACCAATTAACACAAAACATAGAAGACTTTAGCCTGTTTCTATCTTTGATGTTAACACCATGTTTTTAGATAAAAGTCTATGTTTTAGATTTGGTATCTTGTATATTCTCCAATTTTGCTTTAAAGTTTGTCCATATTCATGTATACTGTGGTAATCTAAATTTTTTTGTTGATGTTGATCTATTAACAGAACATTAGGTTTAATTGATAGCAGCATGGGTTGAGGGTTTTGAAAACTTTAAAATCCATCAAGTAATATTAACACCAGTTTCCTTTGGAAAACATCTTTTTGCTCATAATTGTTGATTGGCTTGTTCTGAACAATAATCAAAATACTTACTGTTTATACTCGCTTATAAATTAAGTCCAACTGCAAACAACATAGACCCTGATCTGCCATTGCATAATGCACCAACAGATCAGGGTCTATGTTGTTTGTTCTACTGATTACTCCTAACAAACTGCATAGACCCAGATCTGCCAGCGCATTATGCGACGGCAGATCTGGGTCTGCACAGTTTTCAGTTGGACTGAACTTATAAGCGAGTATATATGGTACTGTTTATGAGGGTCTGTGTCCTTAAATAACATTAAAAGTTCTTTACTTTTTTCTCCTTAAGATGACAGTTCTGTAAAATCAATGTTACTTTAAGTACACAGTAACAGTTCATTCATTTAGGCTGATTTAGGGAGATTTTCCAAAGTTTCATCGGACATGTTGCTTACCAATTTCTGCCTACATATACTTTGTTTTTAAGACACTGATTCGACTTGCAACATATTCATGATTTCTTGCATTGTTTTAAGTAAACCTTATGTCACAGACAAGGAGTATATTTTTACATATTTTCCAATTCAGTTTCCAGAAAGGCTTATTATCATTTTAAAATGGTTATCTAACGTCTTACACATGCTTAATTATTAATATGGAGTATGATTTTAATATTGTGTAGAACAGTCATATTTAAAATTTAATTTAATTTAAACATGAACTGTCTATCTCTCTCTCTCTCACACACACACACACACACATGCACAGAGTTTAAATATTGTTCATTCAATATCGAGACACCAAATAGAAAAAAGAAAAAGATTTTTCTATTTATTTTAATATGATATCATTTTGGCTCTGGAAAATGTAATACTTCCATTACAGAGAATTTTGCCTTTTGTCCAAGTACACTGTTTGCATTCATTTTCTTTACATGACCACATACAACTGAGGGCTGTTCTATTTAAATATACATGGTACCCATGGAAGGCACTTTTTGTTTTACAAATATATGCCAGAGTACTCACAGGACTCAGAGAGTTCATTTGAAAATAATACAAAATTCCAAATTGCATCACACTAAAAGTGTCTTCCATGGGTCCCAAGTATATTTTACTGGAACAGCCCTGATAAAAGTGCGGACAAGAAAAACAATTTTTTTTTCTCTTCAGGTTAAAGCATTTCATCTAGTTTAAAGTCTTTGAGCATTAAAACAAACTTGACAATTTTATTAAAATTGTTATAATGCAAAGTTATTTTGCAAGGGAGATATGTATCAGACCACTGATTATTTTACAGCCAGAGAACCAGTCTACTGGTGAAGGAATAAAAAAAAAAAAGTTGCTGTACTAAGTGTTTTGAGCTGCACCCATTGGCTAGTAAATGGGGTTTTTTTCTCTCCATTATTAATCTTACAAACTTCAATCTCTCTACTGTAGTTGAAAATAGAATATTTGCTTGTGTTTTGATATCCTGTATTGTAATGTAATTAAAGTACTCAAAAAATCAGCCTGAATTAGTCAAAAGTATACTACTTTCAGCAGTTATTAAAATAGGGAAATAAATTTTGCCAGAGTAGGCAGTACCAGCCTCGGAAAGTACAATGAATGAATTACAAAAAATATAAAAAGTAAAAAGTTATCAGCTCTTGTTTTTATTTACCTTTGAAGTCCAGGAAGTGAAAATGACCAAGTGGAGCTAGCAGTTTTTTGAGAGGTGCACATCTTAAGTAAGACCAAGCTGTATATTCTATAACCCAAATTGCACCCATCAATCGTACACCAATATAAAGGGAATTCAAAGTTCTTTTAGCAATACCTAAGATATACAAGGTCTTTTTTAAATAGCCAGGACAACCAGTGAGGAAAACCTGGGTAATTCTTTTTCTTGACAAATCTAACCACTGGAGAGTGCCACCTATAGGCTGTTTAAATATCCTTTGGTTACATGGTTGAGTAAGTTTGGGGGGGGGGGTCATTTTGTTGTAAAATTAGCACTTGGGACTGTACACATTTTTTTTTACAGATTAGTGTGGTTTTGGTTTACTTAACTAAAATGTTTTGAAATTATAGATTGAACGAACATTTTGGAACCAGAAAATTGTTTGGTTTCAAGGAAACTTTGGTTTCTTGAGGTTTTGATCTTGAAAGGTTTCACTGTACTAATTGCTTCTATTGACTTACATTGGATGTTTCTGTGTCTATAAGTATACTGCCATTCTAGCATGGATGGTGCACTGTTGTCTCTAAATTAAATATTTTTGCATCTAGATTTCAAGAACTTGATTTAAGTAACCAGGCATTAATCTTCACTGAGTCTGCAAAGGAAGATGAGTGGCAACGGGCTGTACCTCCGTGTCTGCATCAAAAGGCCAGATACAGAAAGGTAACTGGCTGTTCCCCTTTTATCACCATCATTTGGTCTAGAATTCATAAAGCTTTTTTAATAAAAGGTTCAAACTTTTTCTAAAACTCGTTACTAGAAAATCATATGGCACACTAGCTAAAGACTTCACTGGTCTTCAAAGTTATTTTAAGTGTCATTTATAGATTTATATACCATATGGCCGAAATATTTTGCAGTGGAAAATTTTTAGCAGTTTAGAGTGAGATTGCAAAAATAAGTCCTGTCAAAATGTACCCTCTTAAATGTTTTAACCAGCCCAGAATTTATTTTAACCAGTCTTGATTTGCTAAAATATAACTAGCCAAATTAAAATCCCATTTTGGAACAACATCACCAGATTTGATGTCCCCCCAAAAAATATGCACAGTTAGCATTGATTTTACAAAAAAGACTACCTTAAAGTTTTATGTAAATTTTTATTCTCAGTGTTAAAAGTTTTGCAAATTCAAGGCCCACAATTCAGCCAAACTAGTTTCAGTTGGTCATAATTTGTTGTCAAGTTAATCAGATAAACTTTTGTCAGCTTAATTATGAATTATTCACAAGTCAAGAAAATAATTTGATTTTCGTCATGATTTGTTTGCAAGTCAACATATTTAATAGAATTTATCTTGGGGTTGGCATTGAGACTAATACAGTCTGTCTCCATGTTATCATTGTACATTTTGATTGATGAGACCTTGAATAAGTTGGAGTTCCAGCATTCTGTGTCATTATTGTGTCCCCTGAATGTCCATCATTTCCAAACTTTGGCTTTCCAACAGAAGTTCTTCTGTTTAAGACTTTGCTGAGATAACCAACTCGAGTAACAAAATGTAAGGATCGCAAGCAGGATTCTTCTGTCACATGGATGAGAAATGAAACTCCCAGTCTTGGTTAAACAGTATTTGTCATCTGCTGTGCTTTTTGCCAAGCAAAAGACAGATTATATAACCTCATGATAGTAATTTACCTGTCTCTATGCTAGCCTCCGTATTGATTATTTTTCTCATCCATTATTCCTCAAGTTAAAAGGAGAGCAAAAGTATTCATTTATCTGTATTTAAATTTCCTTTACATCATTGACTTGCTTTAAAAGCAAACATGGACATCATGTTGAACATTATGAAGTGATTGAAGTTTATCTTGCCCAGCTATGATGCAGTCAAGCACCAAGATAACCAGATAAAAAAGTAAAAAACATTAAGATTTCTCCATCACATGGGTGAAAAAGACCTGTGGCTGTCCTGATTTATTTAGAGCTGCATCAAGGAGATTTATGGCACAAGTTGTGAATTATTGACAATTAACATGGTGAATTTGGGTTTGTAATGGATTGTTTTAAAGTCAGTAAGATAAATCTGTGTCATAAATTGTTTACATGGAAATAATATCTTTAAGTTACCAGCATGGATTTTAAATATGACAGGAATACAGGGCTGCATTCAGTAAGGCTAGCATTAGGTAGCATTATGCTTTCAATCATACTGTACAAGCTGCCAATGAATGACGTTAAGTGGCAAGAGCTAACAGTCAAGTGAGATAGCTTGTCATGAACAATGCATGTGGATTTTGTTTCACTCACCGAAGAGTTTCCCAACTGGGATATATAATTGGAAAGAGGGAAACTGGAAACTCCTAAACATTGGCACATATCATCATAGCCCACTTATATTTACCATACACAAAAGAGCTAGATTATAACAGAATTTCTCATTACCAGTGTAATGTATTCATCAGCTGTGAATTTCATTAACAATGGGAATAAATACTTAAATTACCATCATTAATCCAATTTTGTTTGCATTTTAAAAAAATAATTACTTTTCTTGCTGTCTGAATAATTTGTGTACAAATGAAAATTATCATTTTTCTGCAGTATCTTGTCTGGAAAATTAATTTCTCTATTGTGCACTTATGCACCCAGCACATTCAGTATCAGACAGAATTGGACAATGTAAACAGGCTGCATTGTTTTCTTTGACAGACAGAATTGGACTAGGTAAACAGGCTGCATTGTTTTCTTTGACAAATAAGGAAGACCAGTTGCAGTTGTGGTGTTTGTTTTTAATTTTGTTCTTGCAGAAATACTGCTATTGGAGATAAGTGTGAACAAAGGTCTAGTTGTGTTAGACATGCATTTCCAACCAAGTTATCTTTTTTTGTGAGAAAGTTATCCATCTTTTCATGCCTGTGCCCACTGAGTCAAAATAATGGCAACAGTAAACAGAGTCAGGGGACCCCAGTCCTGAAAATTTGATGGCTTTTACATAGGAAAGGAAGTTTTGTTTGACTCCTAATGTAGTATGTATTAAAAGTAAAAAGTTTTGGCCATCTTTGCATCCTTGTTGACAATTAGAAATTGGTTAGATAGGGCAATAGTGATGAGAATATAGTGATCCCTTGGAGAAATAAAATTCTAGTCTCTGCTCCTCTTAGCAAGTAGAAAGATTTTAAAAAGCTGGGATGGCCGAGGAACTCGGGCTATAATTAGGGTCATTAATTCAATAATGCATTTCTTTGTATGGATAAAGCATTACTTAGTTTAAGTTCCAACTTGAATTATTTTTCCATTGACTTGAAAAACATACTTGGTGTTAAGAACTTTTTATGAACTATTGAAAATTTGTGACAAATTTTGAAAATATGGTGTCTGGAAAATTGAGGTGGGGGTTGGATATTTAGATTAATGATGAAACATTTGTATTCTCATCAACAACATTAACAGTGATTTAAATTTTTGTAGATTCAAGTTTGTTATAAATGTAAATATAGGTTATATGGAGGCAAACTGTGTACACATATGACATTTATCTTCTTCTGCTTTTTGGGTAGAGCTTAAGTTTTTCATGGTATCTTGTGTGATATTTTCTTAACTTTTTTTTTTTGGAGCTTATATTTTTTTCATGAATTTTTTTTCAGGTGAAGTCCATTCGCCTTGTTGGAGTATTATTGTTAGTGTATATCAAGACAGAGCATGTGCATTCTGTCAGTTTGATTGACAGTGACAGTGTGCCTACCGGAATACTCGGCCTTATGGTAAGCATTCCACATTTGCTTGTGTTTAATGTGCACCTACACAGCATAGACCCAGATCTTCTGATGAATATTGCACCAGCAGATCAGGGTCTGTGCTATTCTACTTCTCATTTCAAGGGAACAGCATAGACCACTGTCTCATTCAAATAGACTTTCACATGACTTCATCAGATCTTGGCCATATGAGGGTCTGGAAAATGCTTCATAGATGACTGTTGCCAATAGAAGACACTTTGATAAAAATTTGTAGAAACAAAATTACAAAGACATTTCTTGCTATCTCAGAATTCATCCAGTCATACTTTCTGCTGTCATTCAAGCAAGGTTCTTTTGGAAGCTTAAAAGAATATCATTAAGCATCACTTTGTAAACAGATACCAATGCAGGAGGCATGTCTCAGTCAGCTAATGAAACTGTCCATGTTCATGCAAAACATGATGTCATCTCATCATTACAATGACATGTTACAGCACTATATCTCATCACCCAATTAAATAACTTTTCCAAATTTTGGAAAAGTCTCATTCTGGTATTATGAGAAAATGGAGCCATGCAAGAGGTCTGGTTGACAAGACAACCAAGACTGAGATTTGGGTCTATGCTGTTCACATTTTAGTGCTCCTTATGCACAGTTAAATATGTAGCTATTTTGCAGTTTTGAATGAAAGTATATACTTTTTGTTTTTATGAATGCTGTACAAATTCAAATTTTGGTGATGCTTCAGAGTTGGCACACTTCTGTCTGAACTTGTTATACCTGCTTTTTGAAGAAAGAAAAGGTATATATTAGTTTTGTCTTGGTGTCCATCTGACACATTTCTTGTAAATGCAAATTGTTACCGTTCATGATAGAGCAGTTAGATTTCGCAGGTGACTTCCTTATTGGGTGAAGATTTGCATTAAGGTTTCCGAATTTCCTTGTGACCTGAGGAGCCCCATGGCAAGTTAAAGGTGCAAAATATGTAAAATTCTCATTCTTCTCTGTTGGTTATGCTTTTCAGTTTCATTTGGGTACTGTTCTTAAATTACTCAAGATATACTACGCATGTAGTGTGCTGTTCATTGTCGGCTGCAGGGTCCCAGGGGTGGGAGAGGCAGTCAGTCGAGTCAAGAATAGAACATAACGAAGACATGTAATTATGGGTGTTAAATCAAAGGTCTTTGAGAGTATTTATGCATGAAATGGATTTTAATCCTCTCACTGACCCCTGGGTCAAAAGGGCAAAGGTCAGAAGGTAAAAAAAAAAGTGGATGTCACTAAACTATGTTGTCATTGGCATTAAATTGAATGTTCTTGTGTTCATGGTGCAGCTTTCAAACTAAAAAGTGGCTTCCCAGTAGGATGTAGGATGGCTGTAAGTTTTTCAAATTTCATTGCAATCCCAGTCTCTGTTTTCAGTGTTAAAGATGTATGATTAAGAAGTTTTGTGTGAAACCAAACCATAAAAAAATGAGATTATAAAATGTATTCTGCCCATACAATATTTTAATATGTACTACATACTTTGTTAGATGATCAAAATATATATGATTGGAGTCTTCACAATCAAATATTTTGTTATTGAAAATTTTATTACTTCTTTTGCAGGGCAACAAAGGAGGTGTTGGTGTTCGGTTTTCTATACAGAACACCTCTCTTTGTTTCATCAGCTCCCACCTAGCAGCCCATCAAGAAGAGATAGAGAGGAGAAACCAGGTACACTTGCACAAAATTATACTGTCATACACAGGAAAGTAACATTTTTTAGTAAATTATGTTTCTTCGATAACACTTACTTGATCACATTATCATTAAGATTACTCTCTGCTACCTCAGAATCCAGCACTCCCTGAAAAACGAAAAAGCGTCTTTCTGTCTATATATCATGTAGACAAAGGGAAGCAACTCTTACATATTGACTCCCCTTTCTACCCACTAGGTGGCTACTAGTATATCCAGATGTATTCAGTTTTCATGTATTCAGTTTTTTTTCACCTTAGTGGGGCAATCAGAACTATATGCAGTCTGTGCCCCTCATTTTCTGAGTTATCTTCATGATGCAGGGAATGTGTATGCCCACATTATCTCCCAGCTGATAGAAAGAGTATTGACAGCCCATGCTTCTGGGTCTGGTGAAAAGGTCAAGCATCATATGGCCCCATAGGGCTCAGACCCAATGGAAGGTTAACTTTGTATGAAGCAGTTGTCCTCTCCTTGATAAAGATTCAACCAAGACATTGAGTCAGCCAGGAATGTGTCGGACTTGAATATTACCTGATATTGGGAGCACCAATGATGGTATTGCAGCAAAAATCCAGTAATTCATCCCCCCTCCTCACTGCCAACATGGGTATTGAGTATGTGAAAAAGTTTGCCAGTAGCTTCCCATGGGTTGGTGTTTGCCCAGGTTTTCCCTGCTTCTTGACCAGATATACTGGCCACCATGAAAAATGGCGTTAAACCCATAAACCACACACCTTGTCCCCCCCCCCCATTAACAAGGTACGGTACCACAACCGAATTGTCTGACATTATCAGGACTGTGTTTCCTTGCATGGATTCCACCCAAGTGTTAGAGGCATTGAGAATGGCTTTTTTTTCCAAGAGGTTGATATGAAGAGCCTGCTCTTCAAGTTTCCACTTGTCACTCACCATCACAAAGTCCAGTAGTAAGTGTGCTCACCAACCCAACAAACTGGCATTGTACAGGCCCAGTGCTTCATTGAGTAGGCAGAGGAACTGTAAGAAACTTCCTCACCAAAACAACATCTTGTTTGATGCTTTCTCCAACACCTGAGCTATACTTTCAATGCATTTGTGAGAAGGACGCCAAGTTAATATGTGTTATGAGTTCCATATCTAGATGAACAAAATGTTGAGAAGGGATAATGTCTGACTTCTCTACATTGATTATCCAACCTGAACTGTGAATGAGGGAAGTAAGGTTGTTCATGTTGTAAAACAAAACCTTACTTACTGAATATTTTTGTAGTATGTCATCCAGGAATGCAGCCATCTCTGTGGAGGACATCCTGAACTGGGATATGACATAGTCGCACGTCTTATTGACGGTCCAATGTCAGAGTCTTGGTTGATGCCTTTCCAATGCATGAATGATACTTTTGATGTGTTTGGGAGGAAGACACCAAATTGATATGTGTTATGGGTTCCATAAATAGATGGAAAAATGTTGAAAAGGGATAGGGTCTGACTTTTCTACATTGATTATCCGCCACATAATGAGAGAAGTAAGGTTGTTCATGTTGTTATCCAAAACCAAATTTACTGAACGTTTTTGTTGTGTGTCATCCAGGAACATCACTATCTCTGCGGAAGACATCACAAACTCTTAGTGAAGGCCAAAGGGCTTAGATTGGGGCCGAATGGAAGGGCGTGGAAATGGTATACTACCCCCCCCCCCCCAGTATGTGAAGCTAAGATATTTGCATGATGCCATATGAATGAAGTACACATCGGACATGTCAATACAGGTTGTGTACTTGTTGTGTTGCACTGAAAGATGAACACACTTGCTATCTCCATCTTGAAACTGGGCAGAATAAATTGGTTGAGCCTGCTTAGATCTGTAGCATGTCTCAATTTGCCATTGCACTTCATAACCAGAAATGTTCTGGAGTAGAAGTCCTGTGTATGTGGTTTTCGTACTAGCTCCACTACCCACTTTGCAACCAAAAACTCGACTTTTTTCTGTAAAGCATCCACCTTCATGGGATAACTTGAGAGTTCCATCATGACGGTAGGATGATGAAAGTGGAAGGTGGTCTGGAGACCCTCTGGCACAGCTTGGATCACCCAATCATTTTCCGAGAATGATTGATCAAAATCTGATGAAAAAGGAGTAGTCTGGTACCCCAGGTGTGTTGCCAGAGGGTGTGGATGATTGTGTGTCACTAACAATTGGCAGAAGGCATGGGGAAGAAGAAACTGTTTTTCTCTCCCCTCTCTGCCTGCCTGTGAAAATAGGGGCATATGACCATCTACAATTGACTTGGCCAAGAGAAAAAAACTGCTGTTGTTGAGAATTACTCCTGCGATTTCTCTGGTGACAATCGTCCCTTCTAGTGTATGTTCCCTGATAGGGTCGTGCAAAGATAGGAGCTTGTGCTGAAAGCTAAAGGGCCAACTCTTGTGACTCTTGCTTTCTCACCAGGCTCCTCATTTCAATGCCCTAACAGCAGTGGAGAACCAAAAGGGAGGGAGTGCATCAAAACCCAGTTATGAACATTTGTGGCCTTTTTGGCATGAAAACAAATCGTTGGATGCACGAAGTCAGGTCAGCAGAATTTTGACACAACATTCCTGACTAACTCTGACGTGGCATTAAAGACTTGTCTGTGCACTTTATCAACATCTAGACAAGGTACATCTGGATAAAATATCTCAGTATGTGAGTTTTTACCAGTGGGGTGAGAAAGTTGCAGGCAATTGACTCACCATGTAGAAATCTCTTGCTTTGCCACGATCGCAATTGCTCGAAGAGATGCCTGGTAATTTTTGCACTCTTTAACAATTGTGGTAATGTTCTGAATGATGAACAGTCAACATTATTGTCTACATCCACAACAGCCTTGACCCTGTAAGTAGAATTGATTGAAGGTGGAGGAGGACATTCCGATGGAATAATGTCTCACTTCAGTACCATCTCCATAACATACTTCAAAAACACCGGGTGAGTTGTATTTTAAATGAAGATATGAAATCCCATGTTACACTCCTTCTCAGCCTTGAATTCCTTGTCAGCAATGCAAAATACAATATCACACCAGCTCAACATTTCACCCACTTGGGTATTGAGTTTAAAACACATCTGATCGGAGTATGTCTCCCTAAGGAACATGCAATGAAAATCATTTCAATGGTGGCTTCAGTTCTTGTAAAGAACTATGTCTCAGCGCAAGAATTCCTTCACCTGCTGGACCTATTCAGTGTGACAGCTGACTTCATTTTCCTGGGTTGCCTTTTCATGAGACCATTACAAATGATACTTTTGTCTCAGTGGAGACCGAAACTCTGCCCATTGGAACAAACAATACCTGTCTCCAAGCAAATGGGAGAACCTCACTTGGCTTACGGCAAGTGTTCCCTTGTAGGTCCAACCTCTGAAGATAATGATTTGTATAGATGCAAGCACAATGGGCGGGGTGCCCATCTCCATCCATCGTTTCAAGAGGCCAGTGGAGTGTGGCCCACTCATGACTGTCTATTGCATATCAATATCCTACAGATGAAATCCATGCTGAAAGCATTTCATTGCTAGCAGGAGAAGCTTTATGGAAAGGGCATACTCATTCTATCTGACAACTTTACTGGATGAATTATCTCCAAAGACAAGGGGGAACCAAATCCCCACCTCTGCATGCTTGTTTGGGATTTTCTATGGTGGTGTCATCAGCGACAAATCCACATGCAAGTTCATCATATACTGGGCAGACTAAATGTATTAGTGGACTTACTGTCCAAAAGGATTCAACTAATACAAATTGAATGTTTGCTTCATCCCATGGTTTTCAGTCGTATCTTTACCCACTTGGATCAATCACTGGTGGATATATTTGCTACATGATTGGAATGGTTTGGACACCTATGCTTTTCCTCTAGCACCTCTGATTTCAAAGATTCTGCACAAGGCAAGAGAATCAGAGTGTTGTCTCATCCTGATTGCTCCCTTCAAGCAGAAAAGATCATGGATAAACCACTTGCTAAATCTGAAAGTGGAAATTCCAAGGAAAATAGTGACACTTCCTAATCTGCTCAAGGAACCATGATGGCAGGAGGTTCATCTGAAAATAGATCTGTTGAACCTGCACATCTGGATCATATTAAACAAGCCATCAGGAACAAACAGTTCTCACAATAAGTGGTGAAGAGAATCTCTGAGGCTAGAAGGCCTACCACTTTGAAAGCATATGAGAAGTGGATAATTTTCTCACACTGGTGCAAGCGAGGACACATTCCTCTGCTTAAGGCATCAATACACTAAATAACTAAATTTCCACTATGGCTCTTCAAAGTGAAAAAATTGGCTCCCATCGCAATAAAAGGTTACTGGTCCACAATGACAGACAGCTACATCATCATAGAAGACAGAATATAGGACAAAACAAAGACGTCACCTCTTTGATTTTCTGCCATATGTTGATTTGTCATGCCTGAAGACATTGGCTCTGTGCCCAAAGTGGAACCTATCATGTGTTCTAACATAGTTGAATAGGTCACTGTTTGAACTGCTCTCAAGAGGATTGTTGGTTCATCTCTTGCATAAGACCTGCTTCCTACTCGTCCTCGCTACAGTAGGCAGGATCAGTGAAGTACATGGTTCATTGGTTGACTCAAACTATCTACAGTTCCATCGGGATGGGTCGGTATCACTCATGACAACCCGTGCTTTCATTACCAATAACAGGCTTTCACTCATGGGCAATTCGTCTTTTGTGGTGAACTTGTGGTCATCTACAAGAAATGGTGAGGGTTTTGAAGTGATACCTAAAATGAACTAAGCCGGTGCAAAGGTGGAGATGTCATCTATTTTTACCTTTGAAAGAGGGAATGGTCAATATCTCAATTCAGGCTGAATTGTCCTGGATAAGATGGGGTTATTCATTCTGCATACAAAGAATTAACCCAAGATCAAATGACATTGTGACATATTTTAGCTCAAGAGGTTAGGGCAGTTGTGACAAGGATTGCATTTGAGCATAACTGTTCTCTTGCTTATATTATACAAGCCCTAGGATGAAGGTCAGAGTCAACTTTGTATAGTTTCCAACTCCAAGATCTTTAATCCCAAAGGCTCACTTAGATCTGGCGGGACCTATAACAGCAGCACAACAGACTACCTTCCATGGTCATTCGGCAGCATCTCATTGAGGTGCCAATACGACTTCCACTGGATTTGCAGGACAATTTATTTTCCCTGTTGTCCCCAAAGCCATGTCTCAGCATATGGAGTCAATACTCCAGCCGGGTATATCAAATATTTACAAGCTGCCTCACAAACCTTAGGGGACCAAAGGTGGCCTCTCACATATGTAAGGGGATGTAACTCCCTCCACCTCTTACATATTCTCCTAAGGTATTATGATCGGGTAACATATTTAAAGAAGAAACCAAGTTTTGGAGTAAAATATGTTTCTTTGATAATACTTACCTAATCATAATACGAATACACACTCCCATTCTCCCCGCAGGTACATCCTACAATGAGAGCATGCATTCCGCTCCAATTATAACTGAAGTACAGAGTGACGGAACTTGATGGCACTCCCAGTATCTAAAGGAGGTCATTCTGTCTGACTGTCACCTATGTGGGCAGACAACTTTTAGCTTTCACAGCTAAAAATTTTAGCCTGGGAGGGCTGGATTTGTGAGATAGTGGTCATACTCCAAACATATTGAGATCAGGTAAGTATTATTGAAGAAACATATTATACTCCAAAACTTGGTTTCATGGATAACCACTTTTTGGCAACCTCTGTGAAGGAAAATGTGTCTATCTCCTGTCCAGTAATATCTTTGTGCATAATTCTGTTCCAGTTGCTAACATTCATTATATTTCTGTGTTATGACTCATTTTTATTTTGGAAAATACTCTCTCACATTCTGTTGAGCTCACATTCATTGTGCAGGCTAAAGCTAAGATCTTTTTCAAATTTGGGTAAATATCACCCAGGCTTGGCCTACATTTACATTTATGTTTACATTTTTACATGTTAAAAGTAGATACTTTAGTCTGCATTTCTCTTTCTTCTTCTAAAAGTGACTTTGGAAGTCAGTACAGTCCTGCAGTGTTTTATCCAAATCCAAACCAGAATAGTTAGATAGCATTAGAGTAATTTTCTCCTGTCCATATAGAAGGAGTTCTCTGACATTCTATTGAATCAAATATTCCTATTGAAGACACAATGTCAATACTCTCCAGTTTTTCATACAGGTTCTCTTTAAGTGCATAAATAAACTGGAAAATGGTTTATGACAACTCTCCCTCTCTTGGGGTGTTGAATTGATACTGACAGCTTGGAAGATATCTTCTTGGCAACAATGGTTTGGGCCCTTTGATTTCTTCATTTTCTCTATTACATTGAGGGTGCTGTCAGAACTTGAATTTAACACTTGAATACTTGTAAAATTTTAGTTTATTTTATACAAATCAAAATTAGATTTACAGCACTTGCATCTTTATGTGAGTACTGACATTTTTATAGCAAACAAATCAGGCTCATTGCAGTTGTTGACTTGTTTTATTGCTTTGGAATATTGAATGTCGTTCTCCTGATGAAAAACTACGAGAGTTTGTTCAGCTGACATCTCCTAAATAAATCAGTTTGAGCACATTTTCAGTTGCTTGGCGCACTGATTTGGCATGTTAGTTACCATGGCAGGTAGCTATAGTGTATACTGTGAAACACTTTAAATTCATGGGGTTCCAACTTTCGTGGTTTTCGTGGGAGAGCTAGACCACTAATTTAAAGTCACAATGGAATAACATCCAAGCCGACATTTCCCCCCCCCCTCCCCTCAGGCATATGCAATGGGAAGGCATCACCTATTTCTTTCTGTTTTATTATCACAGCTATCTGTATTGCTGAAAATGTGAAATATTCATTAGAATAAGTACATGAATGATGAGGAACACTGGAACTGATTGATTACAATTTAATTAGAATGCAAAATTTCATGAACATGAAAACTCATGTAAGATTGTAACGACTCTACCTGATGTATAGTAATAAATGCAAGGTCCATTAGCTGTCAAAATGCATTTGATGTTTTTCAATAATATGATGTTAACAAACATTCAAAATTAAAGATTGGCCCTCTACATCATAGATTAACACAAATTTTCTCAAACATATTTTAAATCCCTTTGAATGATAATGATGTCAGCATTATGGTAATTACAATCATCATCTAAATTATTCATCATTATCTTCATTTTATTATTATTATTATTATTATTATTATTATTATTATTATTATTATCTTTATTTAACATGGCTTTTCATTTTTTCAAAGCATTTTTTTGCCTAAAATATAATTTATGAAATACTTATGCAAGTACATGTATTCTGGCTTTATATGAAGATGTCAGCCAACTAAAAGCTATGACTTTGCATCTCATACAATGAAATGGCATCCACTGTTTGGTTTTTTTTGTTGCCCTCCCTTTCTATGGAACATCATTAATATCTCCATTATGTTCATTCTCTAGCCTTATTTGCATATGACTCAATTGCTTGTCCAACATTGATTCTTTATAATGAAGATATGAAAAGCCCCAAAATATTCCTATATTTGTTGTTGTTCATTTTCAAGACAAATAATTAAGAAATAATCTTTTTCAGTGAAAATTTAGTTTCTTTGTTTGTCTGCTTTTAACATTTTGTAGCAGATCTTTCATCATACTTTCGACAATCGTTTTCTACAACAGTTAAGTTTATTGTTTTTAATTACTGAAATAAAACAGTACATTTTAACATACACTTGGAAGAAATCTTGTTTCCTCTGCCTGCATCTCTGTTGGTCTCCTTTGGGCGATTTTTCAGCCTTCTTTCTCAATTAGGCATGGTCTTGCATGCAAGTCACAAATGAGAATGGCAGAAAAGCTGATTTCATATCAGGGTGTATCTTGTTCTTGTGCAGTCAGCTTTGGGAGTAAACAAATTATTAGCAGCTTGTAAGAGAGTGGGCTTTTGCTGATGTAGAAGAGGAGGATCAAGCGTACAGTCAATACAAAGGGCCTGGCATCAGAAACTAAGGGCAAAGCATCAGATTTTAAGGGCAGGCATCACTGAATAAGGGCAAATTGTTGTGCTGTGCTAAAATGGACTTGGGAGAACATGGTGTTTCTATTTAACTCAGTGCATTGCTGTACTATTAATCACAAAATAATGGCATCAGATTTTAGCAAATTTAGAAAGTGAACTTATATTCACTAAAGTTTTGCTCATACTTAAATTATATAATGGAAAGACTATTATGTATATGATGTACAGCTGAAAAAACCCAGTGAATACCTAAACACAAATTCGTATATAGCATGGTCGTGGTGTGGCTGCTGAAATTTTGAAATCATTTTGCCAGTTACTTGTAGTACTACGAAGCTTTAGTGCTAAAATAAACAAAAAGAGGTGATTTAATAATTTGGTCAAATCCCTGCCCCCCCCCCCTCCAAATTTGTAATGGTCAATCCCGTAGAGTCCAAGATGCAGATAGCAGTTTCAAATCGCTTCTATATACACAGGCCACTTGTCATTGTAATGCTATTTAAAGTTATATGTATAGCTGTTCTGCTGTTGACTACTGACTGGAACAGAACCATTAGGGTGGAGGGTTTTGCTATTATAATCAAACATATTACTCCCTGTTTTTGCTCTGTAGTAGTGCAAAGTCATAGTTATAAACTTAAATTTTTGTGAATATAGGTTTTCTTTTGTTTTTTTTAGAATCACTCAACTGTTTTTATGGAGATCACTCTTTACCATGAAATTGAATGGTTTACTCCATTACTATTATGAATACAATGAAATCAGCTGGTGAGTACATGTACTGAAACTATTTACTCTAACTCCCAAAGTCTTTTAATGTAAATCACTACAGGTAATTTAATATACATAGACACCATTTTCCCATCAGAAATCTTTAAATAGTTTTGGTTTTGAAGGGATTCAGTCCCCTCTATGTAATGATCTTAATAAACAATTAGTTACAAAGTATAGATCCAATATAGGTCCACCAATGGAAATACTGTAAACAATAGTAGAAAATGCATTTAAGATAAGATAAGATAAGAATTCTTTATTGGAGACTGCATGGTCATATATCTAAATTAAAATATAAAATATAGAAGTATTTTAAGACATAAAATTTCAATGGTGTCTTATGTACAAATATAAAGACCCATCTACAACTACAGAATGTGTCTGTCATTGTTAGGAATAAAATTATGTAAGACATTTAAATAGTAATTTGTTCCATCTATCTATAATCTGAGAACTTAAATGAATATCATAGTACCACAAAGATTTCAAGATACAATTCTTACTATTAGATATTCGTGTCATCATTGAAAACACATAAATAAAATTATGTAAGACATTTAAATAATAATTTGTTCCATCTATCTATAATCTGAGAACTTAAATGAATATCATAGTTCCACAAAGATTTCAAGATACAATTCTTACTATTAGATATTCGTGTCATCATTGAAAGCACATACTTTCTCATTAATTCTTCAAAACTAAATACATTATAGTTTACAAACATGGTAGAGGCACTATTCCATCTTGGAAGGCTTAATAGTAAATGAAGACAATTAGTATAGCCAATAACTAGTTTTCTTTTCATACATTCACTAAAGTTTGTCCACAGAGGAGCACAGTACATTGTGCAATAATAAGATTTGAATAATCTAATCAAATCATTAGACAATCCACAACAGTAATTCCTCAAATAATGCTTCAGATGCAAATATATATTCTGTAGTGGCATACAGTGAATCCCTGCTATAGCATGCTTCATTATAACACAAATTCAGATATAGCATGATCGTGGCGTGGGTCCTGAAGTTTTGCAATAATTTCTCCAATTACTTGAAGTACTACAAAGCTTTATAGTTAAAAAAAACCCCAAGAGTTTGATGTAATAATTTGGCAAGATGTGTTGTATTCTTGAAGAAAAAAAATATCTGAGTACATGTATCCAGAGGAGAGAGAAGATCGTTAACTACTTTCAGAAGGGCAGTTTCAGTACTGTGACAAGAGCGATATGCAGACTGTAAATTGCTAAAAAGACTGTTTACATTCAGATGAGATACCAGTTGGGACAGAACAACTTTTTCTAAGATTTTTGAAATGAATGGTAGGTTAGAAACAGGGCGGTAGTTTTTTCAATCGTTAGAGTCAAGCATTGGTTTCTTCAACAGAGGCTCTATATTGGCAGTTTTGAAAAATTATGGGAATTCCCCAGATGAGAGAGAAGTATTAATAGCATCTATTAGTGAAGGCAATATTGAATCTAAGCACTTGAGCAGCAATGATGTCAGAATCAATCAAGTTCATGTGACTATGGGACACTCTTCATCACAATTGTACATACTAAATCTGTAGAGACAGGTTCAAATGCTGTTAAAGGTTGCATTTGAAATTCTGTATCACAACTGTGTGGTGACGTCATGAGTTGATTTAAATTATGTGGTCAAACTGATCTCGAATGGTTTGCACTTTGTCACGGAAGAAATTTGCCAACAGGTCTGGAAGTTCGACCAGGGAGAAGGTTGTTGGAAGTGGTGTACATTTGTTCCTTGACATTAGCATGTTAGTAATATCGAAGAGCTCTTTGCAGCTGGAGCTTTCAGAGATCTTAGTACTGAAAAAGGTTGATTTCACTGCATGAACTATGTTTGTGACATTCTTTTTAGCAGCTTCATGGATTTGCTTATGAATAATAAGACTGGATAAAAGGCAAAGCCTTACGGCATTCTTTTTTAGCAGTGCGAAGCTGGTCCCTAACACTACTATACCATGGAGAACACTTCTGAATGGATACTCTGCACTTGGTTGCTGGGGCATGTTTGTCAAGCAACGAACGCAAGCACTTATCAAGTTGTTCTGCTGTAGGAGGTAACAAAGTTGTTAGGTTTGCTTGGATGTCATGCATTAGTTGGGTTCTATCAATCAAACAGAGGTTTCTCTTAGTAGCAAACAAAGATGGAGGATTAAGAACTGATATGTCAAGATGGCATATGAGACAGAGGTTATCTGATGCAAGTTCGTGGGACACCAATGAAGACTGTAGAATATTATCATCAGGTCTGTGTAGAATCCATGCAGTCTAAAATGTGACCATGTTTATGGATGGGTTGGCTAACTGACTGAGGTTGAAAACGTGGATGAAATCTAGGAGTTTTGGTGTATGGGTTTCCAGGACAGTCAGAGTAAG
The DNA here is from genome assembly GCA_029931535.1 of Margaritifera margaritifera. Taxonomy (NCBI): domain Eukaryota; kingdom Metazoa; phylum Mollusca; class Bivalvia; order Unionida; family Margaritiferidae; genus Margaritifera; species Margaritifera margaritifera. Next base: position 4,801,994 of record JAQPZY010001658.1, on the reverse strand, counting down.
AATTAAAATCCGCAAGAATAATCAGGCTGCCACCTATCGAGTTTCCATATTCTAGGAGGTTAGGAAATTTCCAAAAAGAGAGATTCAGTCAGCTTGTTTTATTTACTAGGAGGTCAGGTGGTAGAGGCAGAAGAAAAAAAATATGCCTACCTGTACCTCATTTGTAAAACTTTGTCAGAAATAAGCTGATCAAAGATTACTAATGATTATTATGACCCACTGTATATTTTAATATTTTTGGGGTATAAGTTAGGAATTGACAAAAAAGAATTTGAGTATTCATCTGATTCTGATTGCTGGGCAAATCCCATCAATCATTTATATCTCACTGTATCCAGATTTTGACATCATGTGTGATATTTACCAACAATTCATGTATTCTTACTTAAGATACTCAATGGTTTGTCCCTTCACTAAAAATAGACCTTCAAAGTTGTTGCCCATTTGATAATGTTTGTACACGTAATAGCTGGTGATAACTTCAAAATAGTGACAATTAAATATAGGGGGCACCTGCAGCAGTGGAAATATCACTTATAAGTTTATGTGGCATGTAAAACTCAGGAACAAAATTTTTCTTATCTAGGGTCGCTGTGTCAAAGCAGATAGTATATTTGGTATGTGACTTTTGACAAACAGAATATGTTAAGTCAGCAATCGTATAGCATAGAGTTTTTCTGGTAAACTCTAGTTCTTATTAGTGTTCCATAATATTCAGAAGGAATTCTGCAACATAAAGTTGGATACATGCCTGGGATAGAAAGCACATAATCTGATTCTGAATTTTCTTATTACTTTTCTCATTTCAGTCTTGAAAATGCTTAACTTTCAGAAATAAGTTTTTTTATAGCAGTATGAAACATTCAAATGTAGAGTAGATATTTTTAATCGTGAGACTGGAGAACTTGAAGGTGTTGGATTTGGGTAACCCACTAAAGTAAGGTTCTGTATGATTTATCTATCACTTACCCACTTTGAATTCATGCCATCTATTTTTTTTTAATTTTTTTTTTTGTTTTTTTTTATCAATGTTAAGGTATATGAAGATTATTCCACATTTGCAATATCTTTTTATTTTCAGGATTACAAAGACATAGAGACAAAGTTGAGGTTTAAGCAGTTCTTCCCACCTTTAACAATTGCAGACCATGAGTGAGTATTTTTATTGTCCTGTCAAGATAGCAAATGGCAAGAGCTACCGTATATATTTGCGTATAGTCGGGTCCAAATACAAACAACATAGACCCTGATCTGCCGTCGCATAATGCGCCCGCATATCAGGGTCTATGTTGTTTGTTCTACTAATTAATCCTTACAAACTGCATAGACCCAGATCTTCCAGCGCATTATGCGATAGCAGATCTGGGTCTATGCAATTTGCAGTTGGTATCAGATTATACGCGAGTATATACGGTAGGTACAGATGCATGTCAGGGTGTTGTGAGTGACATTAACATTGAGATTCTGTGTTCAAGTTTTATATTAAAGTAGTGGGGGCATCTTAGCAAGTTTGTGCACAAATTGCTCAATGTAGACCAGTGAAATCTGGTAGGCATATTTGCATCCATTTATGGATCACCTCGCCGGATTTTCAGGCTATTACAGCAAGTTTTCAGTGTTTGACATATTAAAAAATTTTGGAACTTCTTTGACAAAACCTTATTAGCACAATTAAGTAAAACTACTTCAGGTAATCAGATGAAATCTGGTAGGCGCATTTATATTCTTATGCGCATGACCGGATAAGATATTCAGGCAAGTATGGCAATTTTTCAATTTTTTTATCCAACTTTTTTTTTATACTTAGACTTTTTTTAAAAATGAAAAACTTTGTTAGGATATACAGATAACCTGATTAGACTTTCATTCCGCTAAAGCAAGTTTTCAAACTTCCTAAGTTTTTGAACTTTTTTCCAACTTTGATTATTTTGGTCTTCACTGATGGCATACTTGTTTTATAAACACAAATCTAGTGGATCCTTTGTTATTTTGGGTTCTCTCCAGAAACTGTGAAGGGGGTTTTGTGTCTTCTTTTTGTGCAGATTCAGGCCTGGCCACTGCAGTATCTTTCAAATGATTTCCTTTTTTTATGGTTTACATGTATATCTAATAATAATAATTATTCACCTATTTGTACAGAATTACCCACCTTTAGGACAGAATAACAAAACTGGTAATACCCAATGAAGGTGATAGCATTTTGAGCTCTATCGATAGTTAGACTGTAATTGTTCTAGTCTGGTTAGGATATTTAAAGGGACAGAACTTAAATTCTAATTCTGAGAGGAAATGATTAGTTAGAGTGGTTACCTCTCTTGATATAGTTTGACAGCCTCACAGTAAGCACTTAAAACAGAATCATTTCAGTAGAAACTGCTCATTAAAGGTAATTGCTTAAGTAATTTCCCAAACTGTTGTATTAATTTTTTAATCAATTCTCCATTAAGAGATAGAGATTATAATCTAGATTACATGTACAGGGCTCGAAATTAATGCCAATCCACGAACCCAAGGTCAGTGATTCTGGTGAGGGATCACTAAAACCCCAGCCATCGCTACTCCAATTGAGCAGTGAAAAATTTCCACTGGTCACTGCCATAACAGTTAACAAGTGGTCTTGAGTCGGATGTATCAAATAAAAAATGAGATGTCATTCCTTTATTGATTAATTGATCTGTTTATTGTGTTAATTGAATTCCCACCAACATCCTGTACTTGATAAGGTACAATAAATGCCTAGCAGTGGAAATTAACAGGTATTATTCCACGCATCAAGTAAATTCGGGTGAGTATTGTCAAAAGAGTTTTTGCCCATACAGAACTAGCCTGTTGTACTATCCCCAGATACTGATTTCATTACAGATGATAAGAAAGATTTAGTGTATGAGTTGTATATTGGCCAATTGGAAAAGTTCACATTGGCCGATTCAACAAATAATCCAGAATTATACTGAATAATGTGTTTTAATATTTATATCAATATTGAGAAACATTCAATGCATTGTGCAGTCACAATCAGAAAGATGTGGAAGTTTAAGCAATGTGTACAGCAGCCACTGAATGTCAGAAATTAGATGATGACAACAGACAGTGCAATCATAAATATGATCAAGAAAAGAGAGTAAGAAAGTACCAGAAATGCTGGGAAAATGAATACAAATGGCTGAAGTATGACCCAGGAAATGCTGTGATGTGGTGCACTTTCTGCACTGAGTATTCAGAGAAATACGAAAGTGCGTGGGGTGTAAAAAATTTAATAAACTGTCCCTAGAATCACACTAATGATGGTACTCCTTATCTCACTAGACATCTATAGAAGGCCAGAAATTAGGCCTAATAGACCTAGATCTGATGAATCAGATACAGTAAATGAATATGGACTTTAAACTTTCAATGAGTCTTGTTTGTGAAATTCAGTATTTATTGTCTTGAGTTGATGTTAATAAATAGTAAATGTTGAATTAGAACCTGAACTGGCTTCTGTTTGATTTTTGCAGTATAAGTGTAATTTAGGCAGGATCAGTAAAAATTTGATTATGGTGATCCTGCAGGTTAGTGGAAAAAAAGCCTAATTTCAAGCCCTGCATGTATTTAGGGGATATTGGTATTTGCTTATGATCATAGAAAGGACTATGATTATCAGTATCTCTTTGATACTGTTAAAAGTAGTATTATCTGAAATCCATCTGTATACTCAATACTTTGATTTTTATTATTATTAAATTTAGGTTAATTTTGATGAAGAAAAAAAAAACTGATAAGATTATTTGATTGAATTGTGTTTAAGAGCAAAGAGATATTATGTAAATGTCTCTTGATTTAAAGACCTTATGTGATTTAATCATTTAGTCATTTGAATTTGCTATTTAATTCTTTATTCATCAATTGCAGTGTGATATTTTGGATAGGAGATTTGAACTACCGTATTGATATGGATATCAATGTGGTCAACGCCTACATCAAAGAAGAACAATACAAACCTCTGTTGAGTAAAGACCAGGTAAAAACATGCATTATATATTTTTTGCTTGCCTTAATTAGCAAAAGGAGACATAGGTTTCTTTTTCTTTCCACTTGTGGCATCAGTGTCCACAATTTTAAGTTTGTGTATTAAATTTTCATTTTTAAGTATTTTTGCAAGTTAGATATATTGCAGGTACATCAAGGTCCAACAAATCTTGTGCCAAATGGCTACCAGAATACTGGCTACTATACAATATCAAAACATACTTCAAAATTACTTTAAAAGGATTATAATTGTTAATGACACATAAGATGGTAAAAGGATAGTCTTGACAATACCGTATGTACTCACTTATAAGCCAAATCTAACTGCAAACAACATAGACCCTTATCTGCCTGTCACAGTACACCCGCAGATCAGGGTCAATGTTGTGTATTCTACTGATTACTCTGAACAAACTTCAAAGATCCTGATCTGTCAGTGCATTATGCAACAGGAAATCTTGGTCTGTGCAATTTGCAGTTGGACTTGACTTATAAGTGAATATATATGGTAAGAGTTTCACATTCAAGTGACAGGGTTGCATCTAAGATGCATGATTGTGCAATTTCTGCAGAATTTGAAAATACTGTATGCTGCACAGTTCTAGTCCCCTTGCACTAAAAAATGGCACAAAAATAAGCATTATTCGCAAATTTATATAAATGGCATGTGTGTTTTTCTTCATATGCATTGAAGTCTATGCTGGCTCTGTCTGGAAAAATCAACACACCAGTCAGAGATGTAATTGTTGGATCCACTGTTCTGATTGGCTGTCTTACCTATGCATGCCTCATGCCCCAGACCTGCCAAGTGACAGAAAAGAGAAACATCCCAACTTCGTACACTTTTTGAATTTTATTAGAGATAGTACCAAAGAGAGGACTGAAAGTGTTGAGGCTGAATAACAGGAAAATCAGGAAAGTAAAGATGTTTACACTCACAGTGACAAAAAACGATAGTTCCAGCAACAGCAATGAGTGTGATAAAAATAGTACAACCAGCACTAAGAAAGGAAAATACTCCTTCAGTGAGAATTGGAAAAAGACCAGTCTATATTTTCGAAATAAATGAGAACCAGTAGATGTTTTATAATTAGTGTTCGAAAACTGGGAAGAAAAACACTTTCACTCTTGGAAATGCAAACATTGAAAGATTTACAGTGGATCAATATATGTAATTACCTTCCCACAAACAGGTTCCACATTACATATAAGTAGCAGCCTAATGAGCTCCATATTACATATAGGTAGCAGCCTAATGAGCTCCACATTACCGATATAGGTATCAGCCTAATTATAATTTTTATCAATACGGTCTTCACCACCAGTAAGTTTTTCATGATGAACACTGAACCTTCTCCCTTACATGGTTGCATCCCACCCCCACCCCCATTTTCTAGAGATAAGGGAGCACACAGCCCAAATTCATAAAAATGTTGAATGATGCAGCCCCGTAGAATGATTTCCTTCTTGAGACTACTATCTTTAAGCTGAGCTAACAGGCTCCTTTTGTTGAGCCCTCTTTTGTGGAGGCTCACCATATCAATAACTTGGTGTTTGTCTGTGTGTTGCATTTGTCTGTCAATCCACACTCGACTTTAACCTCCATGTTAAAGATTTTTACTTTCCTTTTATTACCTCATCTCTACATAGTGAAGGAGGACTATTGTACTACTGCAGGCATTGACATTGGCATTAGTGTCCATGCATATAAAAGCATATACATACATACAGCTTGACTAGATCACAACCATTATTTCTTCCTAGGTCCTCGGCAACAATTTGGAGTGGGTTTCATAGCACCTACTTAATGGGGAGGTGACTAAAGGGGCTAAATTTGTACATACATTGTACATTAGTTGTACATCCTTTGTTCAGTTTTTGAATTTAGCTCAGGTTTCTTGCACCATCTATAGATACTGTTATACCTGGAATCATGAAACTTGGTGAGGAAATGCATCTTGAGAAGTTCTTCATCCTCACCACAAAAGTAGGTTACTGTAACTCAGATTTCATAGTTCACTGACTTTGGTTCAATTTTATGTTTTAGGCTTATTTCTCAAGCTCTGTGTATGATAGAATCATCAAACTAAATGAGTGTATGCATCTCTGTTAGTACCACACCCTTACAACAAAAGAAGGTCACTGTTACCTCCATTCACATTTTACTGGTTTAGGTTCAGATTTTTCATTTAGCAAATGACCAGATAGGTTTTCTGCAACCTTTATATATTCTGTTATACCTTGATTCATGAAACTTGGTGAGGGGATGCATCTTGAGTACTATACCTTCATCACAAAATTAGGTCACTATGACCCATATTTCATGCTTCACTGACTTGGGTTTAGTTTTAATCACTGTTCATGCCAGAATCATCAAATTAGATGATTGCATGCATCTCTGTTAGTACCATACCTTTAGAACAAAAGAATGTCACTGTAATCTACATTTCACATTTTAATGGCATATGTCAAGTTTTGCTTTTAGCTCATGACCACATAGAATGTTTGCCTCCTGTATAATAATGTTATACCTGGAATAATGAAACTTGGTGAGGGGGTGCATCTTGATAAGCACTACTCTCTCATTTCAGTAGTAGGTCATTTTAGCCTGTATTTTACACTTCACTGACTTCCAATCATGAAACTTGATAATTGGATGCATCTATGTTAGTACTACACCCTTACAACCAACAAAGATCACTGTGAATTACATTTTATGGTTTACTAACATGGGTTAGGTACTTGTGTACCACATTGATTCTTCTATGCTATACACATCATAGCCTACTAAGAAGGCCCTTTCTGACCAGTGCAGTTGGAATAAATATGTTTATTCAAAGGTAAACTTTCCATATTAATGACAATATATTGTATAATGTGTTAGGTTACCCTCAACAGGTAAAATGTGAATGAGTATAGGACATAGATGAGTGCACTGCATGCTGCTTGCTTTTCATGTGAGGCTTCATCTTGACTGGCTAATCCATGTTATTACTGATGCATGAACTATGCCTATACTACTGGCTGTCACTCCAAGGTTTCTTCTTCAAATACATTACCTGATCATAATACCATAGGAGAACTACTACTACCTCTCTAAACCAGCCCTCCCAGGCTAAAATTTTTAGCTAAGAAAGCTAGAAGTTACCTGCCACATAGGTGGCAGTTAAATAGAGTGATCTCACCTTGATACAGAGATAGGTGCCAAATCCCCTGAATACTTAAGTTACTACTTTTGCTCATGCCGCATGCTCTCTCCTGATGAGAGGCCTCGCAATTCAAGAAGTTTGGCAGTTATTCAACCTTGAAGCAAGTTAGAGGAGTTTTCTCTTAGAAGGGAAGTATGCTCCATCTGTAATTTTCCAACATTTTCTTGCTCCTTTCTTTCGATGACAAAGTTTTCTGTCTTTTGTAGAATACCAATGTGTGTCCACCCCAATTATATATTTTCTTCATTGTATAATTTTGTACTTGGGCCAATGGCCTTATACGAAAACAATAAAGTTCTTCTTCTTCCTCTCACATTGATGTAGCTTTATTTTATGTGCAGGTATTGTGTGTGCTATAGAAAACTTTTGCTGTATAATTTCTGCTGCGGTCAGATACATACAGGTAAGTTTTCTATACATAGTTTTTAGTCATAGCATCCACTTCATAGATATTAAAAGCAACACTTCAGTGACTTTTCCTTTATAGGCAGTCTATTTGGCCTTTCCTACGTGTAAGTTTATATTAGAATTTATTTTACAGCATCCACTTTGTAAGTATTAATAGTGATGCTTCAGTGCTCACGTGGTCCCGTCTTACAGGTAAATTTTCACATAGTGTATAGCACTGTATGTCCACTCTCTGAATTCATAAAGCAGGATGTGTGCCTGGCTACACCTGTATAATATTGTCTACTCAATTTTTGTCTTACAGATTTAGACCATGGGCAGGACGAAGTGTAAGCTATGTAAACATTGAAAACACGGGAATGACAACCATTCTACATGTCTAGCTTGCTCTGGTTGCCAGTCCCTGAATACATGTCAGATATGCACCTCTTGGACCAAAGGTCAGTAGGCTGCACTGCTAGTGGCACAAAAGGGAAATGCACAGAAGCACATCTTGAGAGATGAGGATGCCGTATTTATATGCTGATATCACTTCGGTGAATGATTTACTTTTTATAGGGTATTGCACTCCAGAAGGCTTATCAGCCACAAAGCAATTGAGGTTATCACAGACAGTGACAGCTCCAGCTCCATCCTCACTGCCTAAACATGACAAAGCTTTTGCAGCGGAACCAATAGGCCTGCTACCGCAAAGGTTCGATGGCCAGTTGTCTTTATCAGCTACAATTGATCGAGATCAAATCAAGCCAGCTCAGATACTGTTTTGCACATGAGAAGTATGGACTGGTTCTGTGGATCAAATATCCCTTAACCCATCCCAACATAAAGAACTGGTCAACGTCATGCAAGGTAAAATGGCGCTGTTCCATCACGACTGGACTCTGCCATACATCTCAGATTGCATCACAGCAGTCGATCTTACCCTTTAAGCCAAAAGACAGGTCTTTGTCCAGTTTGCCTACTCACACCACACAGGCATTCTCATGGATTAGCATTCCCAGCGTAATGCCACAAGTCACTCGATGCACCCAATGCCAAATTCAGTGTCTCAGTTCACACGGGATGTGGATTCACTTCATTCTCATGCCTTTATCACTCAAAGGAAGAACTTACCTAGTGATCGTTTGGAAGTACCGTATTCCAGTCATGACATTCTGCGAGCATTGTGGGCCGCCCCTTTTGACAATCTACTAGCTACATCTCAGATTGCACATGAGGCATTGGCTTCACCACATTCACCTAGAGACAATGAAGTATGCTCACAAGCTCCATTGTTTTTTCTAGATCTTGCTATTACAAGAGAAGACTCTGCCTTCCGGGCATCAACCGAAGAAGTCTTGCTTGTTACCACCAGAGTTTTGTCCTCCTTCTGCATCAACAGCCTGGTCTAAAGTTCTGGCATCAGTTTACTTACTAATCAAGAAGGATTAACTGGCATTCAAATTGCTACCACAGTCTGGTCGAGTTGCTGACCTTTTCAGTTGCTTACACAGACAACTACAGGACCCTACTATCAACAGACTCTTCTTTTTGCAGCGACACCGTCCATCATTTTAGTAGGAGGTGCCATGAGATCAACACTCCAGTTTTTCACATGGACACCCCAGCAGTAGACCGACATTGCAGCCTTGGGGATGTCAAAACCCTACGGAGTATGCATGAACTGGATATCTTTTAATGACTCACAACAGTTGGTGTGGAATGTCATAGCAGTGGGTTCTATGTTAGACTTAGTCTCGATGACAATCTTCCAACAAGCAGAAAACAGTTTATCATCTCCCAGCTTGAATTCCAAAGGACACACATGGGAGTCTGTTTCTCAAACGGCACATGTCCTAAACAGAGCTGCACATCACATCCTGGCTAATGCTGTAACAGCAGCGACAAACCTACAGCTGTCAGAATGAGATTTAGTGCTCTCCACTTCCACCTTTCTGAAAGACCAGCACAAAGCCAAGCTAAGATTGCAGCCATTCTCTTCTAACCTCCTCTTCAATGGCCAGGTCGAGAAAATATGTAAACAAGCCACCAGAGAGACAAATTTCCCTCACACAAAGCCTCATGGAAGTAAACAAAAGTATATAAGGACACCCCTAGGACACAGCAGACAGGGAAGCAGTCCTACCAATCCTATACCCGTAGTAGCCCACAGTTTTCAAGAATGAAAGTGGACAAGAGGCAGAGAGAATTCTATTGTTTTCGCCCTAGTTCATCACCATGCCAGCCTTCCTATAACAAGAAATGACAGAATTTTCACACTGCCCTTGTCAGATATCCAGGTGGGGGGAAAGCACCTATTCTCAGCTGTCAAATGGGAAAGTATTTGCATGATGAACATTGGACATGGCAAAAGGTTAGTATCAGGTTCAATGCACCTCCTCCATTCTCCAGGGTCTCTTCAGCTACAGATATCCCTAAAGACCAGTTTAAGGCAGATGCTCTGCAGCAAGAAATCAGCAACCTTCTCCACAAAAGGGTGGTAGAGATCATTCACAATGTAAAATCACTGAATTTTTATTAGAGACTGTTCCTGGTCCCAATGGCCAATCGCACTCTTTGACCAGTCATATACCTATGTGCCCTCAATCGTTTCATTCACACCCCATGGTTTAAAATGGAAACACCAAAGCAGGTTTTAATTGCTATTGAGGAGGGAGACTTAGCTGTCAGTGTAGACCTGCAAGATGCATATCTTCATGTCCCATTTCACAAAGCTTCTAGGAAGTTCCTGTGGTTTGCTTTCAGGGAGACAGTTGACCAATTCAGGGCATTCCCTTTTGGACTCAACATCAGTCACTTGGTCTTCACATGTCTTATGGATGGAGTCATTATCCATTTCGCAGTGACATCCAACTACCTGGACAACATTCTTCAAAAACACCAGGTGAGTTATATTTTGGAGCAAGACATGAGATCCCTTGTTACTCACCTTCTCAGCCTTGGATTCCTTGTCAACAAGGACAAATCCGAGATCATATCAACTCAGCATTTTATCCATTTGGGTATGGAATTCAAAAACATGTAAACAGTATGTCTCCCTCAGGAATGTGCATCAGAAATCAGTTCAATGGTGCCTTCAATTCTCACAAAGGACATTTTCTCAGCCAGAGAATTCCTTCACCTGCTGGGTTTTCTCAATGCAGCAGTGGACCTCATCTTCAATGGTCACCTTTTTATGAGACCATTACAAATGATTCTGTATTTCCAATGGAGGCTGACACTTTGTCCCTTGGACTAACCAATACCAGTCTCCATGTATATGAGGTTCCATCTCAGAAGATGGGAGAACCTCTATTGGCTCATGTCAGGTGTTCCCTTGCAGGTACAACTTCCAAAGATGACGATTTGCATAGATGTGAGCACAGAGGGCTGGGGTGCACATCTCCATCCATCATTCCAGTAGGCCAATGGAGTGTGGTCCACTAAGGATCGTCTTTTGCATATCAGTATCCTCAAGATGAAAGCCATATTGAAAGCATTTCATTGGTGGCAGGAGAAGCTACATGGAAAGGGCATTCTCATTCTATCTGACAACTCCACTGTGGTTAATTATCTCAGAAGGCAAGGGGGAATCAAGTCCCCAGACCTTTGTGTTCTTGTTTGGGATTTTCTAAAGTGGTGTCTTCAGTGACAAATCCATGTACAAGTTCGTCCTATTCCAGGCTGACTAAATGTATTGACGGACTCACTTTCCAGCAAGAATCAACTAATAGAAACAGAATGGTCACTTCATCACTCAGGTTTTCATTTGCATATATGCCAGCTGGGATTGACCACTGGTGGATTTATTTGCAACAAGGTGGAATGCAAACTCCCAACCTTTGTCTCACCAGTTCTGGATCTGAAGGCCTGGGCAGTCTTTGCTTTTTTCCATCGATTGGAATGGCTTGGATGCATATGCTTATCCTCCAACACCTCTGATTCCAAAGGTGATACAGAAAGCAAGAGAATCGGATTGCTCCTCTCAAGTGGGAAAAATTTTGGATAAAGAACCTAATAAATTAGCAGTGGAAATCCAAAGGAAAATATAGATATTTCCTCATCTGCTCAAGCAACCATGACAGCAGGCATTTCATCCCAATCCACAGTTGTTGAACCTGCACATCTGGATCATACTAAACAAGCCCTCAAGAACAAACAGTTCTCTCAACAAGTGGCTCAATCAAGAAGGCCCTCCACTTTGAAAGCGTACAAGAGGAAATGGAGAATTTTCTCACAGTGCTGTGAGCATGAACATACTTCACCGCTGAACTCATCAGAACTTAAAATAGCTGAGTTCCTGCTTTTTCTCTTTGATGAGAAACAATTAGCTCCAATCATGATAGAAGGCTACCGTTCCACAATCTCTGACATGCTGTGTCATCATGGAAGAGAGGATATTGGACAAAACAAAGACCTATCCAATCTTCTGTCAAATTTCGATTTCACATGTCCAAAGGTGTTGGCTTTGTGTCCAAAGTGGAATCTATAATGGTGCTAACCTGGCTGAATAAGCCACCATTTGAACTGCTCGAGAGCTTCATTGCTTCACCTCATATAAGACCTGCTTCCCACTCGCTTTAGTGATGACAGGCAGAATCAGTGAAATGCATGCCATATCAGTTGACCTGAACTACTTACAGTTCTGATGAGATGGGTCAGTGTCACTCATGCGAAAGCAGTCTTTTGTTGTGAAACCGCTTTCTATCCTGGACCCTTCATCTCAAGGTTGTCTACGGGACCTGGTGAGAGCTCTGAAGTTGTACCTGAAAAGAACCAAACCAGTGCATTGAGGGGGAACACCTATTTGTACCTTTCAGAGAGGGAAAGGATGACATATCAACCCAGGCATTATAGTCCTGGATAAAATGGGTTATCCACTCTGCATATTGAGAACTAACCCAAGATCAAAAGAACTTGCTAAGCATTTCAGCTCATGAAGTTAAGGCAGTCACAACAAACATTGCATTCAAGCAAAACTGTTCCCTAGCTGACATTTTACAAGCCATAGGATGGAGGTCAAAGTTAACTTTCTCAAGCTTCTACCTCAGAGATCTCTCATCCCAAAGGCTGAGCTAGACCTGGTGGTGCCTATCACTGCAACACAAGAGGTTACCTTACTGGGTCATTCGGCAGCTTCCTAAGGACACAGTTTGTCAACTTCCGCTGGATTTGCGGGATGAACATTTTTCCCTTTCATAAAAGCTGCGCCTTGGCATATGGAGTCATTGCTCCAGCCAGGTTATCTATCTAGAAGCTACCTCATTCCTTAGGGGATCAGAGATGATCTCTCCAGGGCAAGGAGATGTAACTACCTCCACCTCTTACCTATTCTCCCAAGGTATTATGATTGGGTAATGTATTTGAAGAAGAAACAAATGTTTTCTTGTAAAACATGTTTCTTCGTTAATACTTACCCGATCATAATATGAATGCACCCTCCCAGCCTCCCCTACAGTTACATCCTTCTAAGAGAGTGCTCCAGTAGTATCTGAAGTATTCACTGGATTTGGTGCCAATCTCTATATCAAGGGGTGATCACTCTATTTAACTGCCACCTATGTGGGCAGGTAACTTCTAGCTTTCTTAGCTAAAAAGTTTAGCCATGGAAGACTGGATTTGCAAGGTAGTAGTAGTTCTTCTGAGGCATTATGATCAGATAAGTATTATTGAAGAGACATATATTTTACTAGAAAAAATTGGTTTCTCAAAGCCTGTGACTTTCACCCAGCAAAATCTGGCTTCTAGGGGTGGACAATGATAATAGTTTCTCAAGCAGATATTAAGAACAATGATTTAACAATGTTACAAAACCAACATAAATCTCTGGTTTTAATCCACTCATGGTACCTCTACTTTTATATAATGGAAAAGAATGTTCTTTTTCATTGTTTTATATCTCTTATGCCCTGCCACAGTTTGTATATATGTATGTATGTGGCTTAATGGTATATCAGCACAATACTGCTTATTAGTGCCGATTAAAATTTTAAATTTTAGCATGGTTAAGAGTTAAAATGTAAAGATAAAAATATGCAAAAAAATTTAGTTAGAAAAAGGGCCAATATTTGTTGTCAAGATCACTTTTGTCTGAATTTTTTTCTGCATGATAACTAATGTTGACAACATCTACTGGAGACTCCTAAAAGCTTCAGAGTTGAGCTATATAATAGTTGATTACACAGTGGTTGATTGAGGTATATAATAGTTGATTACACAGTGGTTGATTGTTCTGTATAATAGTTGATTACACAGTGGTTGATTGAGCTATATAATAGTTGATTACACTGTGGTTGATTTGGCAACTGCAGTCTTTATTCTGCCATCACCACCCCCACCCACCCACCCCCAAAACGTCCTCTTAGTGTTCAGTTTGCAACAGCATCTAAAATGTTATTTTGTTTCTTCCATCACCACCAAAGTTATGTTTTTGCATAAAAAAGAATGTATAATGTATAGAATTTATGAATAAGTTTGCATGCATATGTCTCATATCAGCTATTGTTATTGACCTTGTTTCATTAATTTCAAATGATCTATATGTCTCATTTCACTAATGCAGAAGTAATGAATGGTTTTGTTGCAGCTGCTAAAACAGCTAGGGAAGGAACACAAAGATGTGTTTAGAGGCTACAGAGAAGGTCCAATTACATTCCCACCAAGCTATAAGTTTGATCCAAACACAGATAATTATGACACCAGGTAAGTTAACTATGATTTCCACTCCCTGACATATATTTGATATTAATCTTAGCACAGATTTAAGCAACCTAAACTAATACTGTTTATGTGTTTGTGTTATTATATTTGAAATAATTATCTTAGTGCAGAATGTAACACTGTTAATAATCCTATACTCAGCAAAATAAAAAAATTCACCTATTACCTTGCTTATGTCAAATAAATGTTAAACTGCTAAAAAGCTATGTCAAAATCTATACCGATTGTGCTACATATACACACATAAAAGCAGTTTCTACAATTAGCATGAAAAACTGCATGCCTGAGAGAGCATGGACACACAAAATTCATTATGCTCATGTAAGATACTCTTTTTGTGTTATTACTTCTAATGCAGAGGTTTGAGCTCAAATGACATCTGATATTTCAATTGTAACACAAGAAGTGGTCCAATTAAGCATATTTAAGCATCATTAAAGTTTTGTAAATTCAGTATTTAGCAAATTTATTTGCAATAACAATTTCACAAATAACTGTTCATCAACGGTGGCCATGGTGGCTCAGCGGTGAAGGTGTTTGACTCTTGACCAAAAGGGTTTCAGGTTCATTTCCCACTATTGGGTCTGCCCCGATTGACTACCATGGAGTATCCTTGGGTAAGGCACAGTATAGCCTTCAAAGTATTGCTGTACCATAAAACACCCCAAAACTATTCATCAATATTGTATCATGAACCATTTCATCAATAATATTTCGTAAATTTGGTTTCTTCTCAATTAAATGATTTTTTTTTTACTGGCTAAAACTTTGTCATGTACAGTGCTTGAATAATCTGATGCAAAGAAGAGGTATTTTAATATGCTTTTAATATCGTCCAACCTCCTGTCTTCATGATAGTCCTTCAATCGTGCACCATGTTTCTCGCGACCTAACGCGCTTGTTTCAAGATAATGACATCATCAACTGTGTCAGCTGCATTCTTCAAGAGTGACAGGAAGTATTTTATAAGTAAAATCGGACAAAATGAGATTCAAACATGTAATTTCATGTAATTTAAAAAAATCATAATAAAAATCTATATTTTCACTAATATCTTATTTGTGTCAGACATTTTGGCCTTGAATTTTCTATTATATGCTAAAGATAGGTCCGCCGATCACATGATGGCTTTGTTTACATATCTACAACAGGAAAACCCACTTTGGGAATTTATACAACGGGATAGCCAATGTAACTATTTCGTTAATCATGTGGGGTTCTTATACAAGGTAACAAAAATGTACACTGGAAATGTATATTCACTGTGGACTTTTTTATTTCAGTATTATTTCATACTAAAAAAATATTCTACATCAAAAGACATTGAATCTATTATAATAAAATGTGTATCCATTCACCAGTGTCTATTTTTATATTTCTTTCTCCCTCTGTCTCTCTGTCTGTCTGTCTCTCTCTCTCTCAGTCTATTGTTTCATTTATTTATATGGTAAAGAACAAGCAGGCAGTAATGTAAGTGCACAAACTGCATATAGAATTAACGGAACAAAAATTTCATTTTTTTATTTTTTTATTTTTTTATGTCAAAAACATGGAGATGCTGTAAACTAATAATATCCATACATTTGGCATAACTGGCACATTCCGGTCATATGCCACGTGACCTTTTAGTCAGTGTCATGAACCATGGATGCACTTCCGGAAATAAGTAAACTTACACACACTTGGAAAAACTGTAATTTTGAACTAATGTACACAAATGCCAAATTTTTTTTAACGATGATTAAATGAAGTAGATATAGTTGAACACTTTCTCTATGGTTATTTGAATAGATTCTCACAATATTATAACGAACGCGTTAAAATTCACATTAAGGTCACGAAATATGGCTGTAAGAGGATACTTCATATATGTAAAAAATGTCCCCATTGGTCACAAACCAAGCTACTAAAGTAATAGTACAAATTTAACTAATGTATTATGTCCCTGTCACAAAGCTACATTACCTGACAATATTGAATAAAACAGTTTAATTGGTCAGTGGGTAAGAAAATATTATCATGCAAGGATTATGCTATAATAGCATACATTACAATGATGCCACTGTGCCAGTCACTATTCCAATGTTTACCTATGCTTTTTTTCTCACTACCTTGTATTAATAATGGTGAGTTAGTTTCAGTTTAGTCATATATTGAGAAATAAATGAAAATAGAACAATTTAATCTCAGCAATACATAACCTGTTGCTATTGTGTAGCTAACATTTCTGAGATGGAAATTACCTTTGTCTGTATGATGAGAATTCCTCCTCCTGTTGGGTGACTTTCTGGAAGATTCCAGAAGCCTACCCTATGACCCAGCACATGCCCAGTAGTCCTCATCTTTTTTCCGGACACCGCCATTTTAATGGTTAAAAATTTACTCTACGAAAAATTGCTTTCACTTCATGTCTATTAGCACCAATTGGGCATTTTTATTATGTGTATCATAATTATTGTGTGTATTTACCCTCAGTACAAGCGTTTTCATAGTTGGAGTTAAGCTCTCTTGAGAGTTCTTGACATTTTCAGTTACAGTATTTCTTAACCTTGTCGTTAGGTTCAAACCTCCCCCCCCCCCCTGCCACAGGACGTTAGGGTAACTTTTTGTTGTGTCTTATTCCAGTTAAGTTCACTTGATTTCTCTATGCTTTGGGTAGGTATTTAGTCACCCTATTCCGACTTGTCTGGTTTGTGGCCTCCATTGCATTACTTTTGTTGAGATAGAAATCTCCAAAAGTTACTTTATATTCTATATATTTTTGCAGAGTTCTACTCAAGGAAGGAGGTCTCACACCATCTTGTATATTTTAGTTGTTCTCACATCTTTTATTTTATATTGTCTTTAAAGGACATCTCTAGGGACTTGCTACCTCTCCTGCGGGGTGTCCCTCTTCCATTAAGTCCCGTAGGGGCCAGACTATCCCTCTTTTCAGAGGCTTGGTCAAGCATAATGGGCAATGGTTGGGTCCTCTCAATTATAAATGAAGGATATCAGCTTCAGTTCCAGAAACTTCCTCCGCTTGTAAGGACCCCCGTGTGGTTTCACCAGTTGAATTTGGTGCAAATAAAAGAAGAGGTGCCCTCCCTTCTGCAGAAGGGTGCAGTAGAGAGGTGTTCAATGACCAGTCTCCAGCTTTCTACTCCCTGATTTTCCTCTTTACCATAAAGGGTGGGAAGTTCCATCTTTTTATTGACCTTTCCACCCTCAATAAAAATATTTGGAGGAACCTTTCATGATGGAGTCCACAGCATCAGTCAGGAATGCCATAAGGCCTGGCGACTGGGAGATCTCCATTGACATCAGGATGCATATTTCCACATCCCAATGTTTCCTCCTCACAGGATGTACCTCCAGTTTTGCTTGGACAGGGAGATCTTCCAATTTCAGGCTATGCCATTTGGCCCAGCTTCCATACCCAGAGTTTTTACCAGAGTCATGGGAGTTGTTGCCGTCCATCTATTTGGATCATTATCCTCCAGTATTTCAACAACTGGTCAATCCACAATGGCCAATTAGTGTCCCTCAGACAAGATCTAACTCTTGGTTGGTCTGTGGTGACCAAACTGGGCCTTCTGAGAAACTGGAGCTGGTTCCATCTGAAGATTTTGTATACATGGGGATGTATTTCCTCATGAACAGAGGATTAGTCTGTGTCCTGCAGGACAGAGTAGACAGAATCCTGACCATGTTAGAGATGCTGAGAGCCAGGACCATACTATTGGCTTGTCTATTTCTTTCTCTTCTGGGAACCTTGAACTTCTCAGCTGACCTGGTTCCCCTTGGCTGACTGCACTTACGTCCTCTCCAGTTTCTCCTTCTGGCAAACTGGAAACTGCACAAGGATCCTCTGAATGCTCAGATTTCTCTAGGTCTGGATTTCCACCATCATCTGATTTGGTGGACAAATCGGGACCAGTTTTTGGCCAAAGTCCCCAGGCATGCCACCGGGCACTCACTTGGAGCTGTAAGGACTGTCTTCATGGTTTGTGGTCCCAGGAAGAATCTGTTCTCCACATCAACAATCTGGAAATGAGGGCAATGTTCTTAGCCCTTCAAGGGTATGTCAACAAAATAATAGGTCACTGCATGATGATCTCCAATGACAAAACATCGGTGATAGCTTACCTCTGGAGACAAGGAGGCACACATACACCTTCTTTCTGCATGGTGGTTTGGAACCTCCTTCACTGAGCAACCTTGGAAGGGATTACCCTTCATGTTCACCACTTTCCTGGCAAAAGAATATTTTGGTGGACAGTCTGTCAAGGAAGGGGAAGATGGTCCTCACAGAATTACACCAATCCATGGCAGATTCTCTGTTTAGATGTTGAGGGACAGTTTATTTAGTCAGTGGTAAAAAGTTTTATCATGCAAGGATTATGATATAACAGCAATACATTATAATGATGCCACTGTGCCAATCTACTGTAGTATCATTTATTATAGTGGGGCTCAATTTTCGTGGTTTTGTATAAAAAAAAGGCATTTTCGTGGGTACTTAAATTTGTGGTTTTGCCTGTCAAAGTTTGCATATTAGTAAGTGTTTAATTTCATGGTTTAACCTCTACAAATACCCATAATAAAGGATAAAAAAAGAATACAACTATGCTGATGCAAACTGCGGTCACTTGAATGTTTTATAACAATGCTACCACGTGTATGAGCACAAATCAAAGACCTGACAAGTTCAGTGCTTACACCGTGTTTTCATCCAAATGAATACCATCAATGGAAGCCGACGCAGCCAACAACACTAAACAATACAACATCTCTATGAACACAAATAAAACACCTATCAAGATCAATCACTTACACCGGGTTTTCGTCTGAGTGCTCAACATCAAAGGAAGCCAACGCAGCCAACAACACTAAGCCAATCGGTTATTAAAGTACATCTGTATGATCTCTTACTTAAATGACTGTCCATAAAGTGAACAAAACATGTGACTGGCTGCCCTTTGCTCAATGCAATCAGCAGACAGTGGCAATATTTGATGTGTTTAGAGCCCACCAATGTGAGAAGATGCTAACTAAATTGAAAGACTGTGTAATCACGTGTTTGTTTGTGCCTGCCTCATGTACAGACCAACTTCAACCACTAGACTTAACAATAAATAAAGAGTACAAAGAAGAATTAAAATCACACTTCCACAACTGGTATGCTAAACATGCCATGGAGGCAATCACTTGAAAGGAGAATGTTACTGGTGACGATCACTGATTGCAACCTCATTAATCAAGCCAATTCGGGCTGAATGGATAATTGCAGCTCATGCGACAATGAGTGAAAGATCAGACCTAATTATCAGTGGGTTTGAGAAAGCTGGACTTGTTTAATTATGTAATTTGGAGATTATTTACTTGACAAGCATTTTTGTGTACCTTGAGACTTGATTGACACGATGTTGATACAGTGGCTTTGTCAGAAAATTAGTGAAGTGTGGGCTTTAATACTCTGCTGTAATTAGTGTATATACATAGTGTTTCATTAATAATGGTGCTTCAAGCAATGCATGGATAAAATGAAATGTGGTTTCAGGAGAATTTAAATTTTTCAACAACAGTTGTACTCGAGTGAAGGATCAATTTGAATAAGTATTAAATTTAATTTTCATGTACTCGTATTTTTTATTATTCTTTCTTTCATTTTCAGCATTACCAGTGTTTGAATACCTTATGCTTTTTCTCCATTTTTCTATCCTTATCTCACATATCGATATAAGGCAGTGAGTGGAAATTACAGCTATCAGATACCTTATCGATACGTGTGCATTGAAACAATATAAAATGCTTTATAATTCTTTTTTCAAAGGGTTAAAATAAAACAAAATTGTGTAAAAGCTAATATTTTATTACCAAATTACAGTATTGACATTGATTTATCAAATGCTAGTTGCAGTGTTAATCTCTAGGAACAGCACACAGTAAAAAATGAGCGAGGGGTGGTGGTGAGGGTATTATCATCATACGTGGCTAATTTTTCGTTGGGTATTTAAATATGTGGTTCTGGAAAACAACGAAAACCACAACAATTTCTAATACTACAGTATGTTCCAATGTTTGCTTATGCTTTTTTTCTCACTACCTTGTAATAATAATTGTGAATTAGTTACAGTTTAGTCATATATTGAGAAATACATTCAAATAGAACAATTTTGTATATTGAATTACATGATGGTCATAACAGTATATGATCAAAAAATCTGTGCATTGAGCATCTGGTCTTTCAAGACGGTTGGTCTCATAGCAGTGGTCATTCAATACAGGTTTTACTGTAATCAGTTAATCAGAACCAATCAACCCTCAATTTTAGTTCTTTGAAAATATTTTCTATATTTTTCATGGAAAATGTAATTTTTGCACACTTGGAAACATTTCCCTACATTCCTGAATTCATGCAATTATCACTGTCACCAGGTTATGTTACAGAATCATGCTGTGTTGCAATGCATTAAAATATTAGAATAAAAGGTGCACAAACAAAATATCCCAAAGAAGAAAACTTTAATGATTTATAATTGATTATTGACAATCATAATCAAATATATGGTTGTTTGGTTTTTCTGACTAATCTTTGATTATTTTGATTATTTGTCACACCACTAGTTGTAGTTTCAGAACATTCAGCCTTCATTACATTAGCCTTCCCATTTTGCTTTACTATACTGTATATACTCTCTTATAAGTCAGATCCAGCTGCTGACTGCTCAGACCCAGATCTTCTATCCCCATAATGCGCTGGCAGATCTAGGTCTATGCAGTTTGTTAGGAGCAATCAGTGGAACAAACAACATAGACCCTGATCAGAGTCTATATTGTTTGCAATTGGACTTGACATACATGCCATATTCCCAGACAGTGTTGGGGGGTTTTTGAGACTCAAAAAGTGTGTTTTGGGGTCCCAAGGGGGGTCAGTGCATGTGACCAAGGGGGTCAGTGCACATGACCCCCCAAAAACGTCATCCAAATGAGAATAAGCTATCTTTTCAAATCAGCCTATAGCAAATGACTGGAAATTCAAATCTGAATAAATTAAAATACCATCTGTTTTCTCTGAAGCATTTAATTTACTTACAAACAATACAAATGGTAGACTTAGCATTGTCAAATAATATCACCTGCATAGGTCTGTAAAATGATCTGCTACTGAAAACGGCAGATTGTGCTCAGCAACGAAATTGCAGAAAAGTACTTCATCTCTAGTTACATTGTCTGTCGACGACTATTTAAACAAACTATTTAATTTGGGTATTGAGCTCTGCATTTTTGCTGTGTCACGATGCTGGGTGGTGTTGCTATGTCGACGAATGTCATACACTCCAGAATGACTAATGTCAACATGGTGGTTGCAATATGTGCACAGAATAAATGTTCCCCCTTGATGCTGCGCTTCACAAAGTCAAACTCCGTCAACCAGGAGTTCTGGAATTTGCTTTGCTGGGCTTTGCTCGCTTCGGAGATGGCTCCCATATTTCCTGAATCACTACTACGTTTCGACATTTTTCCTTCAAAAATGAATCACACTTGTACACTTTTCCATTCTATATATGGAGTAAATATCCGACTTCAAAGAAACGTTGCCGCTGATCACAAACTTTAAAAAAGATGGCGTCAACATTCTCAAAGAAACTGTGCCGCTGATCACAAACTTTAATAAACATGGCTTCAACATTCTTATTCAATGCAATCAGTTTGTTTTTAAGACGCATTTCTTTGATGTACTTAACTTTAACTTGGGTTGTTCCACTTAATGTACTTTATGTATGCAAATTAGCCTAATGGGCTCTCCTGCAGCAGTGCTCAAAAGGATTTGACATGACACACCACCCTAGCTATTGTGAGCCAATTAAGTAAATCTCGGAAAGGTGGCTGTTTATCTTTGACCGCCTTACCTTTTAATTGCCTCTAAAACAGGTGTATAAACCTGCCCCGAGGATAGTTTTACATGAGCTTTGAGCAGTACTGTTTATATATACCACAGATTACGGGCATATATAATAGTGATCAAGAAATATACGGGGTTTGTTTTTTTGGGGGGGGGGGGATTTTTTGTTGTAGCTAAGATTGCTGAAAATCGTGTTTTTCAAAACACAATCGTGTCGGGGGGTTTTGGAGTCCAAAATCGTGTTTTTCGTGTGACACGTCGTGTTATGGCAAGTAAGACTTGACTTATAAGCGAGTGTATATGGTAATTTTTTGATTGATACAGATTAGTGTCGCTAAGGCCTTACAATTAGATCTAATCATCATCCTGCATCTGCAAATACCATCCCATGACGTCTGCAAAACATAATTACAATTATTATTCTGTCTGTCTACATTTCTCTTTGCACGCCATGGTTTGATATCATCCCTTTAGAAATATATCAGCCTATAAAGTAACCTTCATTGATATTCTTTTAAGTCCTTTCAGTGGCATATTTTGTGTTTTTATCTGTTTTTATTAGCTCAACTGGTCATAGACCGGAAGAGCTTATGGGATGGTCTGTTATCCATTGTCCATCATCCATCTGTCATCTGTCATCCATCCATTAGCTCAAGTTTGTTATCGCTAATCCTCCTAAACTACTTGCAGGATTGCCTTGAAACTTTACACACACATTCATCTCGTGGCCTCATTGGTCCTAAATGAAAATGGTGCCACTTGGACATCGAATATTGCCACCACAGTGGCCATCTTGAAAATCTTGTTATAGCAACTCCTGAATGGATGGTCATATCAAAATGGGGTTTTCACTAAAAGACTTCTTATGATGTCTAGCTGGTCCTAAATGAAAATGGTGCCAATCTGACATCCAATATGGCCACCATGGCAGCCATCTTGAAGGTCTTATTGCTACTTCTCCGGAATGGATAGTCATATCTATCTTGAAAATCTTGTTATCGCTACTCCTTCTGAATGGATGGTCATATCAACATGGGGTTTTCACTAAAAGACTTCTTATGATGTGTAGCTGGTCTTAAATAAAAATGGTGCCAATCTAACATCCATTAAAAATCTTGTTATCACAAATCTACTTAAACAGAAAGTAATATTGACCTGGGGTTTTCACCAGAAGACTTCTTATGATGCCCAGTTGGTCTTAAATGAAAATGGTGCAAATCTGACTTCCAATATGGCCACCACAGCAGCCATCTTGAAAATCTTGTTATTGCTACTCTTCTTGAATGGAAAGTCAGATATTGAAAATATTGTTATCTCTACTCCTCTCCAAATGGATGACTATATCAACATGGGAGTTTTCACCTATAGACTTATTATGATACCCAGTTGGTCCTAAATGAAAATATCATCAGTTGTACATTCAATATGGCTGCCACAACGACTGTCTTAAAAATCTTGTCACTACTGCCCCTGAATGGATGATTGTCATGACAGGGGTTTTTTCACCAAGTCCTAAATGAAAATGGTGCACATCGTACATCCAATATGGCTGCCACGATCACTGTCTTAAAAATCTTGTTGTCACTACTCCTGCTGAATGGATGATCATTGTGACATGGGGTTTTCACCAAAAGACTTCTAATGATGTCTACTTTGTCGTACAGGAAAATGGTGCCAAGCTGACATCCAATATGTGTACCACAGCAGTTAATCTGAAAATCTTGTTATCACTGAAGAATATCAGAGATGGTTTCAGTACTTGGCAGTTAAAAGGAAGAAATGTGTCTTATGTTGAATTCTCGGAAATTCTTTTCACCCATTAGAGCATCATTCCCTTCGAGGGACTCTTGTTCCTATCGATTTTAAAGAAATTACTGCCAGTACTCATAAGCAAACATAGGTTCATTTGTTATTTGGTATACTTCCTCTTACACCATTTAAGATGCAAATTTGTATGAATGTACAAATTGGTTTTCAAACTTTGGGGGGGGGGGGGGTCCATCTCCACAAGGAGGTTGATGTGTTATGTGGAATCATACTTTACATAATTGAGGAAACCAAACGAAAGTGCTGCATGTGTAGATTTCAGTTTGGGTCTGAAGCTTTCAAACATTAACGTCTTGTTAAGCAAAAGCAAGATTATAAAGTTATCAAACTTGCTAACTTGACATTAACACAAAACAATTTGACTTTACAAAATGAGTTTGAAAATAATGAATCACTTCAGTTGAGTCAAGCTAAGAGATATATTGTGTAAGTAAATGTGCATTCAGTTTCAGTTAACTGCTAGAAAGGAAGGAAGGAAGGATAACAAACTATCATTGTGTGTACCTGATTGTTTTATATACATGTATCTCAACAGACAAATCTGCCCTATGCTCATAAAGTACCATATTTCTTCCAAACTTACGCCCACCCTTGAATTGCAGTTTCTCCCATATTAAGTTGCAATGGGTATCTTGAAAATTATATGAATTTCAAGACTTTTAGAATTCTGCTTAGGATCATTGCTTTAATTAACCAAAAATGTTAGTGAATTCCAACATGACGTAGTAAAGGGTACTTTATAAGCTGATTTTCCCATAAATATTATCTTATTATTTCACACATATTGTTTTATACAACCTGATGACTGCTTCTTTGTGCATGAGCAAAATAAATCTGTGGAATATACTCTAGTGTGCTTTGAACTATTTTGCAGTATACTTTGCAAAGGATTAAAATGCTTGGGAACTTTGACTGAAAGAAATCTGGTACTTGATGTCACTTTCCATGCTCATCAAGTACATATATGGTAGTAGCTACAAAACGTCAGATATATATATATATATATATATATATATATATATATATATATATATATATATATATATATATCAGTTTTCTATCCTCCTGGAAGAGATCTAGTATCTTTCACTAAGATCTTGATATTATCGTAAGTTTCTGAAACTGTGTAATATTTACTCTGAAAGTTCTGGGGTAAGTAGCAGGTTAAGGCAACATATGTCCACTGAAAGGATAGCTTTCCTTTCTCTTTGCCTTTGGAATAGTAGCCTGCAGTGTTCCACATTGTTTTGATTGTTTGTAACAAAAGTTTATTACTATCATGTAGCGGAAAGGACACTGAAGACACAGGTAGGTGTTATTTTCACATTTATAAAGGAAAGAGAATTTATCAAGCAGGGTTCTCCAGGACACCTAAATCTGCAAAAAAATGCACATATTTTTAATTTTTTTACCTATAAAAATTCCAATGGCTGAGCCCTCAGAACAGAAGTTTTTTTTTTAATGAACGTCTCTTTTGAAATAACAAAGTGAGTATCACTCACACAGTGTCTGGGTTATCAAACAGAGTCCAAATGATTGTAAAGGTATTAGGTGAAGCTGCATTGACCAGATCTTAGTAGGTAAGGAGATTTAGATCCCTGTTATGGTAGGATTCAAACAAACACCCTTTCAGTCGTGAGTCCAGCATGCTAACCACTGAGCCACCGCAGCTCCCTGTTTTAGCTGAAGTGTTGTTGGTTTAAACTATAACATCATTGGCTTGTGAGTGAGCTTTCTCATCACATATTCATTTCAAGACAAAGGGCCATGGATGTTGAAAACAAGAAACTGTAATGAAATTGATGAGGGTGATGGAAAAGGCCTGAACTTTTTTCTTTTAACCCTAAACTTTGCTTAAAGATGAAGAAAAAAAAAGTGAATTAAATATGGTCATTTGTTTCTTCATCCAATGTCGTGGCAAATTTATTTATTTGAAATAGAATTAAGCTAAATTAATATATATCAGAAACTGTAATCTCTTCCTTGATTTCTTCTACATGCACATAAAACTTTAGAATGAAGAGGTAAAGCAATTGAGAATTGTTATAGTTGTAACAACTCAATTATCTCTGTTCTCAATTGGCTTAGATTTTCATTCTTTTATAATAATACTAAATATTTCACAATGAATGAGTATTAGCAATCTGATGACATCTATATTGGTGACACAACAATACCTGCATAATGCCCTGAATTATTACAAGGAAAAAAAAATTCTCATTATTGGGACTCCTTTTTTTACGGCTGGGAATCCAACTTTTTTTAAGGAAGGAGTCCTGGACTCCAACTTTCAAAATCCTATGGAGAACCCTGTCAAAGCCCCAGAAATATGATTGCAGGGTTGCATCCCTGTCATGACAGTGCATGGGCTTGGATAGTGCAGGGGTACATGTAGCAGGTTTGCTTTTCGCTTCTGTGGTATAATTGTGGTTCATGTAAATTCTTTCTATTGGCCCAGCTTGAATGGGCAAGTTCTCGTCAGCTAACCCAGTTATGTAACAGTTCACACCTAATGTAGTTGCTGATCAGATTGGTTAGCAGTTCATTGGCATTTCTGTTATACAATAGTTGATTAACAGCTGCCACCCTAAGTTAAGGGTTAACTAAAAAGTTTGAACTAAAAAATTACCAAACATTTATATATTTTATGGTTCACAGGGCAGAGCTGAAAGAAAACT
This sequence comes from Margaritifera margaritifera, assembly GCA_029931535.1. NCBI lineage: Eukaryota > Metazoa > Mollusca > Bivalvia > Unionida > Margaritiferidae > Margaritifera > Margaritifera margaritifera. The sequence goes on along the minus strand of JAQPZY010001658.1, from coordinate 4,775,277 downwards.
TTTTTCAGACACAAGCCCAGGGCAAGTGATTTTTTAAACTCACTAGCCATGACTCCAGTTCCACTAGCCCTGACTCAAATTCCATGTGCCCGTTAGGTCTTTTTTTTTTTTACTATTATTTTGACACAATGTTGAAATTGCTGTACTTTAAATATGAAAAGAAATGAACAAAATCATATTAAATTGACTCAAGTGTGTTTTCGCCTCTCAAAATATTTTTCGTAAAGCAATGTTTTCCGCCAGGTCCTGATTTCAACCATTGTCCCGTTTGTTCTATCAATGTCCTCCCTACTCATTGTATCAGCAGCATTGATGTTCATTAGCATCTGAAGCATGTCTTGCTTTATACAGTGCAGTGCTCAGTTAAAAACATTTCAGTCACAGGCCCAGGACAATTAAGTTGCTTTTGCAAAAAATCACTTGCCCTGACTTAAAATCCACTTGCCTGACAAGGTCATATTTTTTATTATTTTCACACACCTACACCCCCTCCAGAAAAATGAAATGGTCTGCCCCATATGCTTGTGATATTGTTCATGAAACTGAACCCTCATTCACATTCTGCTGAAGAGGAGCTCATAACTAGCAAGATTTCCAACAATTTCACAATTTCTGCATGCTCAGGTGGTAAATTCTGAATAATTGTGGCATACACCTCTGCTCTTGCGATCTCCAACTGTGTGCTTTCAGGTTGATGTATACATGAGTCTATGTATTTCATTGCGATCTGTAGGCAAGAGTATTTGGGGGCCTTGTAGTAGTTTTGTTTTTTGAATGCTGCAGAAATCTCCATGTTTTTCAATCAAAGTTTAAAACAGAAATGAAGTTAGAGAGGCATTGGTTTTTTAAAATATAAATTAGTTAAAACAGTAACTTCAAGTTTTGTAATTAGTTTGTGTGATATATTTATGGATGTGTAACAATTACAGAAAACACTCACTCCATATCAGTAGAATGAATGGCTTCCAACTCTTTGAGCTAAAAAGATTAAAATATAATGTAATGATCTCAGTTCCTTTAGGGTGAAAAACATTGCATTGGGGGATTTTATAAGTCGCTAATCCCTCGCTTAGCTTAATTATCAAACAATCACATATGTATTGCTTGATATATTTAACCAGCGATGTATTACGAAGTCAGCATGAGCAAAGCACGGCTTTTTATTATTCATGCTGTACAAGTGAGCACTAATTATAGGTAACCACTGAAATACAGGGAACACATTATAGTACTGTTTCTCATTCATAGGTCACGTGCTTCGCTTTATTTACACAAAGTTTATAGCTTTTTATACAATTAATTAGTCTGATACCCTGATCTTCTTCAAGCTACAAAGCTTGTAAAGAAGATCAGGGCACCAGACTAACAATTAAGCTGACGATTTTCATAATGTGGAGGGACATATACATGTAACCCTGGCAGGGAGGTGACTATTAATAATTTACCAGTGTCTTTCAAGAACTTCAAAATAAAAATGCTGCATTTCATCAGCGGGCTCAAGGTTTCTTTCAGGAAAATTAGATAACACTTTTTTTGGGAAAGGCCTGACAGGCAACTCACTTAGAATATGAGAGGGGCCCAATCTACATTTAGATGGGCATCGGGCTATCTGCTTTTTTTGAGCTCTTCAGTGACACAGTTACCAGCTTGATGCATATTAAACAAGAAATGCGGTTATGACTCTAGGTCTTAAAATATGTAACAGAAAGAAAGTGAAACCAACAATGTAAGTAAAATCAACAACCAATTTATTTCCAGACAATTAAAGTAAAAATTCAAAAGACACTTACAGTTTGTGAGTTAAATTCCAAACAATCCTAAATGTTCTAATCACAAGTCCAAAATAATAGAATGTTCTGAATTAATTATAATAACCTTGAATGTCCTGATGTACCACAAAGATGAAATCCAGAATGTATTTGAATGAGTTCACATAAATCCCAAAATCCTGTATTAATCCAAAAGTCAATGAGCACTTTAGTAATTCCAATGAATATTTTAAATAAATAATTCCTCTCAAATTATATCTGATTTCAACAAGACAACTGTAATTACTAAAATAGATTCTTTACAAACTGATCTTTAGAACCACGATTCAAGAACAGGAATGAATCTGTTTGCCAAAATATGTGTGTGTGTGTGTGTATATATATATATATACACACACACACATGCCTACATGACCTATGTCACAATGCTACATGAGTAATTCTAATGGACAAATACTGACTTACCTGACATATGTCACAAAAGTCTAATTGCAAAAAATACCTATGAAAATACTGGCCTACCTGTCACATGTCACAACATGACATGTTGCGAAGTACTATGTAAACAACTGGACAAATGATAAGTATGTATTTTCAAATAACCATACAATCATAAACAAAAGTTTAGTATGTTAACATCATAATAACAATACTTAAAACAGTTATTACATATTTAATATTTATTATTTTGGCAGAGAACAATTCATTGGTATATACATATACATGTATAACAAAATTAGCAACTGAAGTGTAAATACTCACCAGACAAGTAACTCCATCGAAAATATGCACAAAGAAGCATAATTTCTTGAATTTTTCTGATAGATTCCATTCAACTTCAAATACTTAATTTCTTGCCAATACACTCACACTAACTTATGAAACACTGTATTTTCCAAGCATTTTTATTTACTGGACATGTCCAAAGGGTCTGATATTTTTTTACTGACAATAAAGTGCATAAATCAGACATTGGGAGCTTCTAAAAAGAAACTTGTATGTAGGTTTGAAAAATACTTTCTCTAAAAGGCAAAGGAAAACCTATATTCATTGAAACTTATCTTTATAACTATGACTTTGCACTATTGCAGAGGAAAACCTATATTCATTGAAACTTATCTTTATAACTATGACTTTGCACTATTGCAGAGGAAAACCTATATTCATTGAAACTTATCTTTATAACTATGACTTTGCACTATTGCAGAGGAAAACCTATATTCCTTGAAACTTATCTTTATAACTATGACTTTGCACTATTGCAGAGGAAAACCTATATTCATTGAAACTTATCTTTATAACTATGACTTTGCACTATTGCAGAGGAAAACCTATATTCATTGAAACTTATCTTTATAACTATGACTTTGCACTATTGCAGAGGAAAACCTATATTCATTGAAACTTATCTTTATAACTATGACTTTGCACTATTGCAGAGGAAAACCTATATTCCTTGAAACTTATCTTTATAACTATGACTTTGCACTATTGAAGAGGAAAACCTATATTCATTGAAACTTATCTTTATAACTATGACTTTGCACTATTGCAGAGGAAAACCTCTATTCATTGAAACTTATCTTTATAACTATGACTTTGCACTATTGCAGAGGAAAACCTATATTCCTTGAAACTTATCTTTATAACTATGACTTTGCACTATTGCAACGGAAAACCTATATTCATTGAAACTTATCTTTATAACTATGACTTTGCACTATTGCAAAGGAAACCTATATTCATTGAAACTTATCTTTATAACTATGACTTTGCACTATTGCAAAGGAAAACCTATATTCATTGAAACTTATCTTTATAACTATGACTTTGCACTATTGCAAAGGAAAACCTATATTCATTGAAATTTATCTTTATAACTATGACTTTGCACTATTGCAGAGGAAGAACAGGGAGTAGTATGCTTGAATATAATAGCAAATTCCTCTACAACTTAAATGGTTCTGTTCCAGTCAATGGTCAACCACAGTACAGCTATACATGTAACTTTAGCATTACAATGACAAGTGGCTTGTGTATATGGGAGTGATTTGGAACTGCTTGTCTGCCTTTCTGACTCTAAAATAAAAAGGAGTAAGATGTATCTGGCAATGACCAAAATTGCTAATGACTATTCAGATGATAAACTTGTTTCAGCAGGTGTGTATGATGGTTGATTGAGCAGGCATTGGTAGTCTAATGTTTTCCCTTAAATAGGTAGGTAAATTAATTTATTTATACATTCGGGTGAGAAACTTAGACCACTGCATTGTTTGGTGCTTGAATGTGTATGCCAGATAACCAGCAAACATCTGTTGGCTATTGTTTACCCTGTATTGATCAATGATTGTACACAGGATGCATCAAATGACAAATACAAAGAAGACTATGGCTAATTGTTGATGGTTCAGTAATAATTAGATTAACAATTGTCAACTTTTTAAGGAACTTTCAAAAATAAGCAAGAAGCAACGTTATTTTTTTTTCTTCAAGAATACAACATATCTTGGCAAATTATTAAATCAAACTCTTGTTTATTTTGGCACTAAAGCTTTGTAATACTTCAAGCAGTTGGCGAAGTTATTGTAAAATAACAACAGCTATATCCAAATTCATGTTATAACAAAGCATGTTATATGGAGTTTCACTGTATTCTGATGCAGTCTGGTATGAGTGTTGTCTCATAGACCTAAGTGTGCCTATTATGGGTTTTGTCGCATCAACTCTATTTTGGATAGAGTTATAGCCCTTGGCAATTAATATCTTCACTTTTGTTTCTAGTAGCTGGCATAGCTCAAGAACCATTGAACATATTCTGATGCAGTTTGGTATGAACATTGTCTCATAGACCTAGATGTGCCTGTGTTGTCAACTCCATTTTGGATAGAGTTATGGCCCATAACAATTAATTTCATATCTTGACATGGGATGTTGCTTGTAACCAGCATAGCTCAAGAACCATTAAACATATTCTGATGCAATTTAATGTGAACATTGTTTCATGAACCTCGATATGTCTTATATGGTTTTTTTTTACTCCATTTTGGACAGAATTATGGTCCGTTTTGTTCAGCTTCAGGAACTGTACTATATTGAAGGGCCTTATAGTGTTGGAGTGCTGTACTGTAAATGCAGTTTTATTCATGGGGTATCAATTTTTTGGGATTTTGTGGTTGCTACAAACCTCAGATTTAAAGATCAACAAAGAACTATCCATTTGTGAAAACACTAAAACCTACTTCTAATTCATGGATTTAGCTATTGGTGAAAACCTTTTTTTTTTGTTGTTGTTGTTGTTGTTGTGCAAATCCATGAAAATTTATATGAATTAAAATACTAAATGAATTCAGATAGAGTTCTAGGGGATATAGATCAAGATCTATTTGATTTTCTTAATATTTAAATACTTCCAATTCTACTTTACTGCAATCTCATTGCTTATTTATGATTTACTTATACGATAAGTAATAACATTAGTTGTTAATTTATGTTATGTCCAGATTGGAGGGAGAAGTCACCTCTTCCTCCAAGAACTCAGAGAAGAAGTTGACTTAACTTCCTCATAACCAGCATGTTTCTAACATATTATTACAGTAATAATAATAATAATAATAATAATGATGCACCAGTGCTAACATTCTTTCTATCCCTGCTTCAAAAAGCAGCAGTATACATGTATGGGATTCACTTTGTCTGTGTATCCATCTGTGTGCATGCATCTGTCCATCATTCTTGTCCTTTATTATTATACCTAATGAATTTAAATTTGCATTGTGGGTGCATCGTGGGATGAATATGTGTGAAGCACTGTGACCAACTTTTTAGGATTTATTACAGATCATGTCTGAGCCCACATTTCAATACCAATTCACCTATTGCCACCACTCTTAGATTGAGGATGCATCTTAGGATGGACACTGTGTTGTGCATCAAAAGTGGATGGCTGTGACATACTTTCCAGGTTTTATTTAAAAATGCTAAGCAATTGTGTTCATCTTTCCTCTTTGGGCTCTAACTCCTCTACTACAACACCCATTGCCACCAAAGTAACATTATGTTTGCATTTTGGGATTAACATAAGTCATGCACCAAAACTGGGTCACTGTGACTTATTTTCCATGAGTTATTAAAAGTTTGAAGTCATGTCCACACTCCAATTCCAATACTTTTTCACTTGCTACTATAAAAACTTTCACTGATGACGCATCTTAGGATGGATGTGTTTGTTGTGCACTCAAACTTTGTTGCTGTAACTACTTTCTGAGATTTTTTCACAATTACTTTCAAATTGTGTCTGTTTTCCCTGTCCAGGCTGTAACTTTTATACTTCTGCACCAACTGTATTGACATCAACCTTGCACTGTGCATGTGTCTTGAGATGAGCATGCGTTTAGCACTAAAATTGGGTCATTGTGACCTACTTTTCTAGGATTTGTTAAAAATTGGTAACAATTTTGTACAGGCTTTTAATTCCAATACCTTTTCCCTTCTTGCCACCAAACATGCAACATATTTTAGAGATCATAACTTGGCCACTGTGACCTCCTGCTGGTCAGAGAGTAGAAGAGCTTATGGTAGGGGTCTCCAAACTATGGCCTGCAGGCTGAATCCGGCCTGCGGCTTCAATTTGTCCAGCCCACGGTGTTGTACTTTTTTAAAACGATTTTGCATATATTTAAATTTTTCACAGTCACTTCGGCCCGCAAACCCCCTTCAAAAATCTAACATGGCCCTCGTCTTATAAAGTTTGGAGACCCCTGGCTTATGGGATGGCCTGTTGTCCATCATCCATCCGTCCATTAGCGCAAGTTTGATATCACTACTTCCCCTAAACTACTTGGAGGATTGCCAGGAAACTTTATACACACATTCACCCCAAGGTCTACTTAGTCCTTAATGAAAATGTCGCCACTCAGACATCCAGTATGGCCTCCACACAGTGGTCATCTATAACATCATGTTATCGCTCCTTCTGAATGGATGGTCATATTAACATGGGGTTTTCACTAAAAGATTTCTTATGTCTGGTTGGTCCTAAATAAAAATGGTGCTGTGATGGCCATCTTGAATATCTTGTTATTGCTACTTGTCTTGAATGGATTGCTATATCGACATAGGATTTTTACCAAAAGACTTATTATAACGCCTAGCTGGTCCAAAATGAAAATGGTGCGAATCTTACATCCAGTATGGCTACCACAGCTGTTATCTTGAAAATCTCATTATTGCTCCAGAATATCAGAGATGGTTTCAACTCTTAAGCAGTTAAAAAGAAGAAGTGGTCTCATCTTGGATTCATGGAAATTCTTTTTGGCCAGTTGAGTGTCAGTTTCTTAGAGGGACTCTTGTTTCAATTGAGGGACTCTTATTTTAGATTTATGGGCTTGAACTAAAATGCCATTACATACAATGTTTTGCAATGTTTTTAAGCCAGACATCAAACTATCAGCTATTTAAAATCACTAAATGAAATGTTTGTTATATGTGTATATATATCATCACTGGAATATGTGTTGTGTACCACATTAGGGTCCTATCTTCAGAGTCAAGGTCACAGGTAAATACTTGAGTTTCAATGACATCTTCTCATTTGATCTATAATTGAGAGCTATTTGAGACAAAGGATGAAACTTGGTAGACTTAGATAATGTCTTTGGAAGATGTATATCATACCATATTTGAGGTCCTATCTTCAAGATTTAGGTCACAGATGATTTTGATTTATTTTGCCTCACCTGCGAAACATAGGCAAGACACAGGGATGTTTTTTCAAATGATACTGGTTTCAATGTTAAGTTGTTGCATTTAGTTCAGTTTCTCTGACACTGTTGTATATAAAGCCATGAAACTCAATGGATTTATTCATCTTGGAGGGTACTACTCACCATCGGCAAAAAGTAGGTCGTGGTGACCAGCTTATCACACTCTGGTGATTACATTTCATATTCAGTACTGTTGTTTCTCTGTCATTGTTGCATGGATGTGGTTATGAAACTTGATGGGTCTATTTATCTTAGAAGGTACTACTCACCACAGGCAAAAGTAGGTCACAGTGACCTACTTTTCACTTCCAAGTGATTGCATTAGGTTTTGCATTTAACTTAGTTTCTCTGACACATTTGTATGTAGTCATGAAACATAATCTTAGATATATTTATTTTAGAGAGTACTACTCACCATGCTCAAAGGTAGGTGACAGTGACCTTCTTTTAAGGTTCTAATGACATTTAAGGGTTTTTGGATTATGCCATAACATTGCAGGCAAGACAAAGCATTCTGTATAATTCTTGTTTTCTGTTTTACAACTTAAAACTGTTTGATTTACAGCAATGAACCATATGTTTCTAAGTTTGATACCATCTCATGCATCATAATCAAGGTTACATCAAGTTAAAGTCTCCAAGCTGCATCCCCTCCTCCCAGCCACCAGGCTTTTACTCTAACAACCTTTGAGACAGAGCCATGAAACTCTGTTTCTTTCCATGTCTTCGCAGTACTTCTAAATCTGTCTCATAAAGATCATAGGTTATATCATTGTACACTTTTAGTGACATCACCATGGTAAACAGGGAGACAAATTCACTTCATTTTCTTGTTTAGAGAATTGTAATTATATGTTTTTCCTAAATCTCTGCAGATAATTAATCACATTAATATATAATATTTGCTAGTCTTACTTTATAATAAGTGTATAAGGTCTATAGACAAAGCATATCCTTTAGTAAGAAAGTCAGCAGGAAGTATCACTTTTCTCCAACTATAAACTCACAAGATGTGACTCTTGCTTAGAAGTGTGTAATATTTATGTTATGTATTCTTTAACAAAATAAAACAACATGTTTAATGATTTTTTCCCATTTTAATGCATCTTAATGATACAGGATAATGATCAAAAAGATAAGTAGAGAATATCTATTTTTTCTTAGTGGACATGACAGAATATTAAAGTAGTAAAGTTGAAACAAAGTTTTTTGCTTAAAAATGTAAAGTTTCTTTCTTATTTTTTGTTTTAAAAAAAAAATATTAAAATGTAATTGCCCAAAAATCAAAGTTGATGCACCTTAGTATAAACATATGTAAAGTTGAGATCAGTTTAACTCTTACTGATAGATTACTCTATTAAAATCAAATGTGCAGTATAAGCTACAGAATGTTTGTTGAAAAGATTGAAGGCCATAGATGAAAACAAAGATTAGCTCATAGGGTGGTCTGTTAACACACTTAGGACCCAATGAATTAGTCTGACATCCTGCAGCCTTAATAAAATGTCAAGTGTTGAAAGTGTTCAATTTCACATTGTTACATGTACACATTGTTATTTGAACTTCACATTTTACAGGATTCATGAAGTCATGAAGTATAAAAATTGATTACATACTATGCATTAATGACCATAGTGAAGTGAAGACTCTTCACTATATATAGACATTCATGCATAGCATGTAATTGATTTTTAGTTCTACTGTCATAAAGATTATAGGTTATATCATGCATAGACCAGAAGAGTTTATGGGATGGTCTGTCGTCCATTTTCCATCCATCCATTAGCACAAGTTTGTTATTGCTACTCCTCCTAAACTTCTTGGAAGATTGCCATGAAACTTTACACACACATTCATCATCCCATGGTCTAGTTGGTCCTAAAGGAAAATGGTGCCACTCGAACATCCAATATGGCCACCACAGCAGCCATCTTGCAAGTCTTGTTATTGCTACTACTTCTGCATGAATGGTCATATCAACATGGGGTTTCACTAAAAAAAACTTCTTATGATGTCTAGTTGGTCCTGAATGAAAATCGTGCCAATCTGACATACAATATGACTGTCACAGCAGCCATCATGAAAATCTTGTTATTGCTACTCCTCATGAACAAAAAGTCATACTGACATGGAGTTTTCACCAGAAGACTTCTTATGATGTCTAGTTGGTCCTAAACGAAAATGGTGCTGCTCACACATCCAATATGGCTGCTGTAGTGGCCATCTTGAGAATCTTGTTATTGCTACTCCTCCTAAATGGATGGTCATATCAACATGGGTTTTTTACTGAAAGACTTCCTATGATGTATAATTGGTCCTAAGTTAAAATGGTGTCACTCAGACATCCAATATGGCCACCACATTGGCCATCTGGAAAATCTTATTATCGCTACTTCTCCTAGATGACTGGTCATATTGACATTGTGCTTTCACCAGAAGACTTCTTATGATGTGTAGTTGGTCATAAATGGAAATGGTGCACATCTGATATCCAATATGGCCACCATGGCAGTCATCCTGAAAATCCTGTTATTGTTACTCCTCCAAAACTGAAAGTCAAATCATCATAGGGTTTTCACCAGAAGACTTCTTATAATGTCATGTTGGTCCTAAATTAAAATGGTGCTGATCTGACATCTAGCATGGACACCATGGTGGCCATCTTGAAAATCATGTTATTGCTACTCCTCCTAAATGGAAAATCATTTTGACATGGGGTTTACGTCAGAAGAGTTCTTATGGTGTCTAGTTGGTCCTAAATGAAAACGATGCAAACTGATCTTCAATATGGCCACCATGGTGACCATCTTGAAAATATTGTTATCTTTACTTTGCTCGAATTGATGGTTATATCAACATGGGGTTTTCACCAATAGACTTCTTATGATACCTTGTTGGGCCTAAATGAAAATGTGTCTAATTATGCATCCAATATTGCTGCCATGACAGCTGTCTTACAGATTTTGCTGTCACTACTCCCCCTGAATGGATGATATATTGACATGGGGTTTTCACCAAAAGACTTCTGATGATACCTGCTTGGTCTTAAATGAAAATGGTGCCAATCTGACATCCAGCATGTCCACAACAGCAGCTAATTTGAAAATCTTGTTATTGCTGAAGAATATCAGAGATGATTTCAACACTCAACAGTTAAAAGGAAGAAATGGTCTTTTCTTAATGCTTGTTACAAAGGCTTGAGTAAAATGGTTAATACAGTATATTGTATTGCAAAATGGAGAACAAAAGCACAGCTAAAGAACAAGAGAATACAGTGAAATCTGTTTTAACAGGACACTCAAATAAAAAAATTATTTATGTGGATAGGTGTCCTTTATATAAAGGTTGAAATTTTAATGATACTAAGAGAAAGTGCTTTAAAATGTTGTATTTCATGAACAGGTGACCAGTGCATCTACATTTTTGCTAAAACAAGTTCCACTATAATTGCAAGTATACTAATTTGTACACATGTAGGTATTTAGGAGGTATCACAGTACAATTATTATTTCTAATATATGTCATCATATAATCTTCAATTGAGATATACAAATACGAATTTAACTATATAGTATACTGTGAGATTGCTTTGAAAGACATTATGTTTACTTTAAATATTCATGACTAAGTAGCATAAGGTTGTCCAGGAACTTTTCACACTTTTTAGCTCTCAAATTTACCCCCCTCCAGTATATAGGCTGGTACAGAAAAGGGGCCTCAGCATACCTTTTATAAATTAGCCTCAGCACACCTTTCATAAATAATGTCTCTCCACTGGATATTAACCTATGCTGAGATCAGAGATCCCAGAGCCCCTCTATTTGCTGGACGTGTCCATTAGATCAAAGATTTTGACCGGCACATACTACACTGTATGAGCAACTGGACATTGGCCATAGCAGTTCTCAAATATCGATCATTATACGAACTTGTCTTTGATTTGTGTATCCATTTAACTGCCAAATAAACACTGTAAGGAAGTAACATTCAAAGTTTAATATCAGTAATTCCGTACCTGTAGCTATTGCATAGCTGGTACTTTTCTGTGTGGAAAAGACCCCAACCATATGACGAGAATTTGTCCTGCCATTAGGGTGAACCAGAAGATTCCAGAACACTGTGACACCCTCACACACTGCCCATGTGCTTTACTGCCCTTCATTCTTTTCACAGTAGCATGGCTGTAATGTCTGCCTTGTTGATATCAATGAGGATTTACCGTCGCTTTGTGGGTTAAGAAGCGAGTTTATTATATCTCTTGTGTGCATATTCTTCATAAACATTTGGATTATACCCTTATTGAGTTTTTCTCTGTTAATTTAGACTCTCTTTTAAGTTTTTAGCATTTGTTCCGTACACATTGTGTACAGCTTTGCGTTTTATTCTTCATTTCTACCCCCGCCAAGACATTAGTGATTCTGATTTGGCTGTGCAATTTTTAGCTACAGTAGGTATTTGTTACATTTTCCCTATCCTTGCATCAATTGCAGTCTACGGACTTGCCTTGATTTATATTATTGTTGATTATGAATCATTGTAATTCACATTACCTTATTGTGAATTGTGCTATTTTTATACTTGGTAAAGCAGGACACACACCACTTGTACCTTCATATCTCATGCTCGGTTATCGAACAGCGGTTCTTTTTCAATTTTAGTTTTGGATAGCGTTCTTTGATTTTTTACCTTCATTATTTACAATCATGACCTATTGGTTTTTTGCTAATTTAGTAGTCCCTGGCTTTAGATTAAGTCTGGTTGACTTGTTTATCTTGTATTTTTCTTTACTGAGATTAGCATTGCTTCCTTTTTGCAAGTAAACACTGTGAAACACCCAAGTAAGGTGACTTCTTACTGAAATTATCAACATATTAGCATAGACTTAGTCCTTGCATTATCTTGTGATTACTTTTAGTTGCATACAAGTTTTTTGTTTAAAGATCTTCTTTTCAGCTTTCTCTTACAGGAACAATGTCTAAGTAGGGTGTGGGTAGGTGTGGTCCCAAGAAATCTCCCTTGGACACAAACCCCACTTGCTTATCTTGTACAGGCTGTTAGAGGACAGATGGTTGTCCCATTTGCAGCCTCTGGTCTAACAATGTCTAGGATCTTGCCAAGCGTAGACATGCCTATAAAGTGAGGAAGAAGGTTCCTTCATCGTCTTCTTCAAAAGTTTTGGGGTTCTTGTTCTCTGAGTCCCTCGGGTCTCAGAGAAGGATTATCCAAGTCTCTTTGGAGACTCTTAGGGTTAGTGGGCCCCCTCCCAAGAGATGTTATAAACGGAGTAAGAGTGAGTATCACCCTCTCTTTTCCACTAGGACAGAGAGTGGGTCACACCCTCCCCTTGGTGATGAGCAACACCCTCTTTCATCCAGAAGGGCAGAGTGTGAGTTGCGCTCCCCCCCATGAGGGAGAGCAGCACCCTCTACTTGCCCCCAGTTTTGTGCAAGCTGAAAGTGAGGTTTGACCCCCCCATAAGGGGGGAGCAGCACCCTTTCAGTCCCTGGGACCTGTTGTCAGTGACAGGATCGAGCCCCCTGGTATGAGGAGAGCTCAGATCTAAGTCTTATTTCGGAGGCCAGATCAAATTCAACTTCACCGTCCGAAATACATGTTAAAATTGGATTTTATGTATTTTTGAGTTAGCAAGTCAGCTTGTCATCAATTATTAATTTATTTTGAAAACAGTAGAATGAAATAAAATACTGTTATTGTTTGAAATTCTATAGCATAGTTTTCTGAAAGAAAAAATTAGTTTTCTAAATATTTAGTTTGAGAGGAAACCAGTTAATCATGGAAGGATAATTATACTAACACTAAAGCAGCAGCAAATCTGGAACCGAAAATGACACATTTTTGCATACATTTAATAATTAGGTATATCAGTGTTTTCTCTTTTGTCACAACTTTTGATATCTCCTTTGAATGTTATTAAATTTGACATATATATGCCCGCCACATAATTTTCAGGGATAAATGTCTGGCAATAGCCATTAAAATTTCAGGATCTCTGTCTAAAACACAATATCATCAGAAGTACAAGAGTAGCACTTTCCAAATGAATAGTCACATACAATTACAAATGTAGAAAATACTTTGTTTGTGACAAACAGTTTGAAAAGATCTGTTTTTAAACATCATAAATTAACACGAACATGGGAAGCCACATTACCATTAGTGGAGTGATACCAGGATGGATTATTCCATTAAATAAAAGGAGTTTGAGGGCCCTTTTACTACACATTTGATATCAATACATAGGTTAACATGCAAAACACAAAGCCCCAACATTTACCACTGCTGGTGAAAAATATTCAAAACATTTGCAATTTATTTTAAACAATCAAATCCTTGTTGATTTTCATGTTTTATAAACTTGACCTTGTTTGTAAATATGAGCAGAAATTATGTTGTTGACCTATATCCAGGGTTAATACAAGTGTTTGATTATGCAGTCATCTCCAAGGCTGAGTTGATCCAAAACTGTTGTTTTGAACCCTATATGTATTACACCATACATACAGTACATACATAGGCAGGTTAATAATAATAATAGTTTCTTGTAGAACTGTTATGTTTTTTAAAGCAGATGCCTCAAAAAATGCCTCATTTTAGACTGAACATGATTTGTTTTTAAAACTGAGCGGCTTTTTTTTCTTCTTTTCTTGATTTACAAGTAAACTTTTATTCTAATTTGCAGTGAGAAGAACCGTATCCCAGCATGGTGTGACCGAATACTGTGGAAAGGAAAGGGAATCAGACAGTTAGCTTACAGATCTCATCATGTTCTCAAGATCAGTGACCACAAACCTGTCAGCAGTATATTTGATGTAGAGGTATACAGGATAAGCTGTTTTCTATCTTAAGAACCATACATGATTGGTAGTAATAACGGGACTTTTAATGTATTTTTATTGTACCCCCTGCTAGTTTAATAAGAGCAGTGGAGTATACAGGTTTCACTCTGTCCATCTGTGCATCTTTCTTTCCATGTTTTTGTGCATCCACTCCCTGTCTGGCCTGTAGACCCTATATTACTATCTTTATTTACATCAAACTTGCACTGTGGGTGCTTCTTGGAATGAATTAGTGTCATGCACCAAAACTTTGTTATTGTGACTTACTTTCCAGAATTCATTCAGAATTATGTAAAAATCATATCCATGATCTAATTCCAGTACCTTGTCATCTTTTCATTTGATGAAGATGTGTCAAGCACCAAAACTGGGTTGATGTCACCTACTTTCCAGAATTGAATAAAAAAAATTGTGCTAAGTCTGTGGTTACAATACATAATTTCATTTGCCACCAAGCTTATACTAAGGGTGCTAATGGTATGTTGCACACCAAAACTAGGTCACTGTGATCTGCTTACCATGATTATCTATGCTTGAAAATTCTGCTCTAGCTCTAATTTCCATATTTTTTCACTTATTGCCACGAAGCTTGTATTGTTGTATTTTGAGGTAAAGGTGTGTCACATTCCAAGGCTGGATTGCAGTGATCTACTCTCCAGGGTATATCCAGGCTCTCATTGAAATACCTTTCACCTATTGCCACCCAAACTTTCATTGATGGTGCATCTTTGGATGAGTCTGTCATGCTATGAACTACTTTTTAGGGTTTATTAAACACCATGAAAGATACTGACTCATGCCAGCAGTGATATAATTTAACTAGGATACGTTGAGGTTTGTAAACAGTCGGCTAAAACACGGTATTGGTGCTGATAAAGGAATTTTCATGTTATATGCATGAAATAGAAAAATTAAACAAGATATGAACCAATTTTAAAGATTGGTAAGCCTGGCATATACCTCTCTTACTTTCCTGAAAATTTCAAGAGGTTAGTGTAACCCATTGTTGAGATATGCATGGAAACAAGCTCTAAAAATGGCCATTTTTGAGCGTTATGTAGTCTCACTCGAAAAAAGCTTGAATATAAAATAGAGAATTCTCTAAATATCATACTGAAATTATGCATTTATTGGTCTGGTTTTATGCGGAATTCTATCCTGCAAATATTGCTTCTTGAATTAAAAAAATCGGTAAAATATTATGGATTTTATAAGCAAAATACCGTCAGTAGAAGTTTTGTTTCAACACTGAAATTCAAACACTAATCTGTTGTTATATGCCAACATTTTGTACAAAATAACATTCATTATAACTTTTATTGACATCTAGAACTCGACTTTATATTATAATAAGTAGTAAAACCATTTAAATCACATGGCTAGCCAAGATATTCGATTGAGAGCTTGTTCTTTGTCAAACTTTCCAGTTCTAAATTTTGTAGTGTCTGTAACCTTTACAAGTTTATATGGCAATAATTTTGTTGTTTCATTATGGAAAAGTATAAATCCTACAAAGGCTCATGTGTATCCATGTGATGTCCAAGTTGGCCAAAATTGGTGGTGCTGTATTGTACCATTAAAAAACAGCAACTCAATAAAAAAAGTTACAGACACTACACAAACAGGTATAAAAATGAAAGATAAAAGTATTGTTCTACTTGTCATTAAAACATTGTTTTTCTCAATAGAAAGTTCCATCTTATGTGATGTAATGTTGCATCATCTATTTACCTCTGCAGCCAAGAGCAAAAAAGTGATGCAATAACTCTCTTGATTGAATATTGCATCATTCTTGCAGCACTGTCTGTTTGAGTAATTTACTACAAGACAATGTAACCTGAATTTCTTATCCTAGAAGAAGCTGCCTAATTACTTTTTCTGTTCTTTACCATGGTACATCCCTAAGACATGGGAAGACGACAAAAGCAAACCTCTGGGAACAACTCTGGTAAGTTTGTATTGAATGGTAAACCACACTCTTAAATTGTAGTGTCTGTAACCAATATCCCCTTTTTATACTGTCTATGACTTTATCCATGTTTTTTTTTAAAAAAATGAAGCCAAATTATGTTTCCTATTACAGTATTGATGTGTAAGGCTAAATTTTGACATATTGTCTGTCTGCAATTTGTAATATTTTGGTATATTTATAGTTTCTTTCATCTAGATTTCTGATAACAGGCAACATTTTCAGTGATTTCTTACAATATGCAATTGAAACTGAGTATTTTTGCATTCCATATCATTAGACTAGTAAATTCAAACAGAAATATTATGAGAATTCAATGAGCTCAGACTTAGTATTGGATACATTGCTGATATTGTCAAATGGTTACAGACACTACTAGACATGTGAATTGACCCGACTGTTGTTTACATTATTAAGGAAAGTGTGCAATCATTGTAAATGCTAGAACATTGAATAATCATCAGGTTTTATGCTATTTCTTTTTCAATCAGATACTTTTCTTTAAGAATCTACAGGTTATTCCAGTTTGCTTATGTATGAAAGCATATTGCGTACTCATTACAAGTATGTTTTGTAAAGTCTAAATTTCATCCGTATACATAGAGGAACAAAAATGAGAATGAAGTTGTTTGCTTTTAGGAAGCAAAGATAAGCCAGAAGAAGATGAACAGAAGATTAAAGCTAGAAGGGAGAAGACGAGGCTAAAGGTACAAGCCTGGAGAAAAAAACAGAGGGAAAATAAGGCGAAACATGAGGAGCTAAAAAGGGTTGATAGAGAAAGAAGAAAAGATGCAAGACTACTAAAAAAACAGCAATCACTTTCCGATTCAAATCTTCAACAAGAATTAAGAAGGAAAAAACGTGAAGAAATGAAAAGGTATCGCCAGAAAAAGAAAGAAAAAGCAGCCCTGGCAATATCGGTTAATAAGAGTGTTGATTTAAGAAGTCCGAAAACTGCTGAATTAAGTAGAAAGAAGAAAGAAGCTGTGAAAAGAACCCAAGCATGGAGAATGCGTATCAAACTGAATGAAAGTATACAGCAAGAGTGTATTCAGACTGATTGTGAAATAGGAAATACTGGGTCAGCCAGAGATTCACCAATGAATAAAGTGTTACCTAAAGCAACTCTGTACAGACAATTAAAAAAGGTAAAGGAAGTATTACCAAATACCCCAAAGAGAAAAGCAGTCATCATAAGTAAATTAATTGAATCTCCATCAACATCAAAGTTTCTAAATAGGAATATAATGATAATGACACCGGATTGCAGAAAAAAACTTGAATTGACAGATACTGTTATACAATCTGTGTCAGAGAGCATTTCAGAAGTGAAAACAAGGAAAGGGGGCGCAAAGAAACATGCATACAACATCATTTGTGACGCATTACTGAAGAAATATAAAAGACACAGACTAAAAAAGTATTTCAAAGTATCAGTGAAAGGGCAAAAACCTAGTTCTACATGGTGGGAGACGAAACAAAGAAAAAGAAGAAGGGATGCACTTAACTCTCCATTAAAGAAATCTGTGAAAGATTTTTTTCTAAGTCCAGAAATCAGTAGGGAAGTGCCTAATAAACGTGAAACTGTGAAAGTAAGAAAAGGTGGTCAAAAAGAAATACTTCAAAAACATGTGATGACTATGACATTAGAAGAAGCCTACAAAGACTACAAGTTAAGGAACCATAGTCACAAAATAGGATTAACTTCATTTTCTAAATTGAAACCAGTGAATGTTAAAAAGGTGTCTGAAACAAGCAGAAGATCATGCTTATGCCAAAAGTGCTGTAACGTGGCCCTAAAAAGTGAGGCACTAACAAATGTAAAAAAAGCAGTGAAAGAAAATGGAGATTTGGATGAAATTTCAGTAGATAAGAAAAGCTTAAGTGATGCTACTTTTTGTAAATACGACACCAATCCAGCTATTAAATGTTTAAGAAGAGAATGCAAACAATGCGGTGTGAAATGTTTGCAGAGTTACCTTAAACCATTTGTTGAAAAGTATAGTGACAGGCAGATATCATGGCATCAATGGGAAAGTATAGAAATAGCAAAAGATGATAAAGTAAAGCGTTGCGTCTCCTGTGTGCCTAAAGAAACAGACATAAAAACATTAATTACATGCTTAGAAACTGACATGCAAGAGTATCCAGAGCACGTTTTCAGGGCCAAATGGCAACAGCAACAGATGGGAATTTGTGTTGATAGAATTGGTGAGGGTTCTATTGCTATGGTCATGGACTTTAGTGAGAACTATGGGTGTGTTTTTCAAAGTGAAGTACAATCTGGATTCTTCGACAGGAACCAAGTTACAATACATCCAATCATGTGTTACTATACAGAAAAACAGGGAGAAAAAGAATTCAAGATAAAGCATGCCATTATTGGCATCAGTGAAGAAACCAAACATGATGCAGACTTAGCTATCACTTTTGAGAACAAAGCTATAGAAATTCTGAAGAAGAAAGGTGTGAAAGTAGAGGAGATCCATGAGTGGACAGATGGCTGTGCTGCCCAGTATAAGGGGAAGAAAGCCTTTGCTGACATAAGTCTGAGGAAAAAGCCATCTGTAACACGAAATTATTTCGAAACATCACATGGAAAGAGTGTTTGCGATGGTCTCGGTGCGACAGTCAAGAATGCTTGCTACAGAGCTGTAATCAGCAATAGAAAGGTGATAGGTTGTGCAGAAGATGTATATCATTTCTGTACAGAGAAACTGAAAATGGAAAATACAGATAATGAAGCTAAAACAGTTTCGAGAAGGGAGTTCATCCTTGTTAAAGATGTTGAGAGAAATAGAGAAGAAACTGATGTGCAAACACTGCAAGGTACAAGAAAATTACATGCTGTAAAGTCAGGAAGCAATGATTATGAACTGAGCATAAGAAATCTGAGCTGTTATTGTGAGCAATGCATGAAGGTTGACGGGAGATGCAACTTCAGCGAAAATGTTAATGCCTGGGAAATGAGAAAGTTAGTACTCAATAAAGATAATTTAAGTCAGAAAGGAAAACAACTTAAAGACAAGAATCCATCAACAATAGAAAATAATGACAAGAAAAGAAAACAAGGAAGTAACCAGAAAGATCATAACTCAGCAACAAGCGAAAAGCCTAATAAGAAACGGAAGTCAACAGAAAGACAAAACATTGTGACAAAGAAGATCAAAGTTGACAAAAAAGCACCAACCAACACAGAGAAACCAATAGAGAAATACCACCCTGGAGAATTTGTTGCTGTAGGACTTAAGCCAAAGAAGGGACCTCTAGATGTATACTTAGCAGAAGTAATAGACATTCTTCATAACGAAGTTAGACTTAAATACATGAGAAAGTCTGGGAACATGTATGTTTGGCCTGAAAAAGATGATTATTCACAAGAGGCTCTAGATGCTATCTTGTACAGGGTAAAAGCTCCACAAATAGTCAATGAAAGGGGTCATTTCAAGTTTAATGCAGCTGAATTGTCTAAGCTCAAGTCAAATCTGGAAAAAAATCATAAGCACTTCTATTTGAAATGACAATATAAAGTCAAGGTTTAATGTGTAGTGTCTGTAACCTTAAGATCAATCACATATGGGTCTGTGTTTGAGTCAGCACCTTGGGTTGAACAATACTTTAGTGACTATGATTTATTGAACATTCATTATACTTCAATATTTTACTCTTACAAACACTATTTAGTATTAAACTTTCAAGTGCTATTTACCAGTTCATAATTTTAACACAAGTATTGGACATATACCTGTTACAATGTGGTTTTATCATTTTATTAACTAATCAACATTCATTTAATGAATAATTCTAGTCAATGTGTTCATGTTGAATTATTTTTGAAGTGAATTTTATGGAGATATGTATGGTTCTGCAGCTGTATTGAAATGCTATAGTTTTGTAGTGTCTGTAACCAATTTTATGGACAATGTACTTCTGACTCTTATGGAAGTTTGCAATACTTTTGGCCAGTATTAATGATTTTGTTTGTTTAAATATTCTTCTTGGTGTTAGATAAATGCCTAAATAAGATTATTCTATGTCTTTTATGTTTGTTATGCAAAAGTTTCATGGTTAGGTTTTTTTTCTTAGTGATACCTTTGTCATAGATGTTTTGATTTTGTTATTAAGTTGTTTACCACTTCCAGTTAAGTTGTTTACTTTAAATGTTGATATCCTATTACTGATGTTACTGTGAAAAAAAATAAAGTTTTAAAGTTTTCATGCTGTTTTTCTTGCATGTTATACACCAAGTGTAGTGTCTGTAACTGTTGTTATACCAATGAATTGAAATAATGGTTAAACAAAATCGCATGCATGTTCAAGCTAAATCTAACTTGATCTGACTAGGGGACACCCTAGGGTATATAATGAGCTTCATTGAAATGTTCTATCAAACATTTCAATTTTTTAAGTGAGTGAGACTACTCTCAGCACCAATACCGTGTTTTAGCCGAGTAAATAATACTGTAAACAGATTATTCCACTGCCCTCAATTCAGGACCATAGGTAGTTGTTTAATTTGCATAATGGACTCGTCAGGTCTGTTTATGTACATTATTTTATCTGTTTGGACCTATACCTTGTGAGCTGCTGCTTACAGACAACTCGAGAAGTTTATTTGAACAAAGACAGTTTGATGGAAAGCGCTCTACCTTGAAATAAGTAGTGAAAAAAATGTGAATTTCTGTTAATTACACTGTTGTAAAGTCCACTGTAGCATGTTTCTCATATTGTGCAGAAATAAAAATTAATTTGTTTGAAATTAACAGGTAATCTAATTTGAAATGAACAGATAATAAAATTTTGGACACACTAAGTTAATACATGTTAATACATGGGCAATTGAAAATAATAAAGATACACTGTATACATGAACAACTAATAGGCTGCAAGTTCACTATTAATGTTAATGGCAAATTTCCTCCTGGCTTTATCTGATTATCATCAGACTTGGCACAGAGTATCATGGGTGACTTGAAAGATTGCAAAGGGATCTAAAGGCCAAAGGTCAAGGTCATTGGGTTGCTAGGAGAGGTGTTGCTAACAAGACTGTAGACTCCATAATTTTTTTTCTAGATAAGAGTTATAGATCCAGACAAATACAAGAAGGTCTATGAGGATATAATGAGGAAACTGGACAGGGAGGAAAATGAGTATTTGCCACAAGTGTCATTGGGCTACAGGGAGGTAAGTATTTTAATTACTGAATAATGGGTATTTTTCATCTGATGCAAATATTTTGTATATGGAAGCTTTTAAAGAAATTGCCTGTCCTGTTTAATATAATCTTTTTTTTCTTCAGAACCTTAGCATGTCAATCTTTCACCCAAATAAAGAGTCTGTTGTTGTGATTGCTGAGCAGTACCATGATATGGTATCTTTATGCTATCTTGCCATTACATTAACAGATTATGGAATTTATTCGAGTGAACATAATTTAAATGCCAAGATTATTCCAGTTATCCTGAGTTTGATGCATTCCTCTGATGAAAATATTTTGCAGTTTTAAGTTAGATATGAGGATTTCAGAGTTTGAAGAGACGTTGGGGGGTTAACTAGAGACCCTTAAAAACTTGATTCACTCTTCAAGCCACTGATCTTGATGTAGCCACTGAAAATTTTCTGAACATTTTTAAACAATTAACTTGTTCCACAACTACATACAGACCTTTGGATATTGTATGTGTGTTCCATGGTGACAGTGGAACTAGGAATTTTAATTGCAGCAGAGACCCCATAGTTAGATGGTCTATTCTCAGTGAAAATAAACCACCTAGAAAGCTTACCTGATTTATATGTGCCAAAAAATAAATGACAATGTATTAGTGATGAAACAGCTAGTTGGCTAGTCAACTTTTGACCAGTAGATGGTGGATAGCAGATTGTTTACTTTAAAAATTGCTAATCAACTAGTTGCCTCATCCCCCACCCACCTCCTCCACCCTCTGGCTTTAAATAGCTTTCACTTGTAAATATATTTGCATTCAAGTAATGTGTTTTTTAATCATATGACATAAAAATGTGTAAATTCAATGTTACATCCTAAGTCATGACAATTTTCCAGCTGATTATGGTTACCAGTTCATAAAGACATGTAGGTCCTTTAGTGTATCCGGTACACTCTCTGCCTAAATTTAACAATGAACTAATGCAAGGTATCAGGGATCTGAACAATGAACTAATGCAAGGTATCAGGGATTACAACAATGAACTAATGCAAGGTATCAGGGATCTGAATAATGAACTAATGCAAGGTATCAGGGATCTGAACAATGAACTAATGCAACGTATCAGGGATCACAACAATGAACTAATGCAAGGTATCAGGGATTACAACAATGAACTAATGCAAGGTATCAGGGATCTGAACAATGAACTAATGCAATGTATCAGGGATCAGAACAATGAACTAATGCGAGGTATCAGGGATCACAACAATGAACTAATGCAAGGTATCAGGGATCTGAACAATGAACTAATGCAAGGTATCAGGGATCAGAACAATGAACTAATGCAAGGTATCAGGGATCAGAACAATAAACTAATGCAAGGTATCAGGGATCTGAACAATGAACTAATGCAAGGTATGGGGGATCTGAACAACAAAATGTATTTGAAACAAGTATGAATCACTGCAGTCTTGAAATAAATATAGAGAAACAGAAAAAAATAACAACCTCTACAGACACTGCAATCTTTAGAAAATGGATTTATTTTCTTATTGACAAGACCGATCTGTTACCATGCAGTAGTTTATTTGATACTTAGTAAGAATCAAGAAGGGGTATTACGTCTTACATGAACATTTAGCTTTTTTGGTTGGTCTTGATAGAAGCATACAATATTTATAAAATAAAAGATTTTTTTCTTAATCAATTATAGATTAAGTTAATACATTTTTGGATGAAAAATAGGGAGAAAATTTAAACTGCCATCAGTAGATATAAACATACCAATCAAATCAGTGCATAATTAACCCCATTTTATGAATGTCATTTGATGTTATTAGTTGACAATTTTGGCAGAAAAGTTTCTAAATAGGGTGAATTGGCATGTAATTGGGGATATAAGCGTACAGCTTCATAAATCCTGACTGTAGAGACATTTGTCAGTCTTTTAAACCCGAATTCCATCTCATTTGTATATGGGTTTTATTCTTTTATATTAATAGAAATTATATCCCAACTAGTTGACTTAGTTGATGTTTTGTGAGTTACTACTTAACTTTTGTGACTATCTGAACTGGTTGACTTTTTCTGAGTTACTACTTGACTTAGTTGATTTTTTGTGAGTGACTAGTTGACTTAGTTGACTTCTTGTGAGTGACTAGTTGACTTAGTTGACTTCTTGCGAGTGACTAGTCAACTAATAAACTCACTAGTTGTTTCAGCACTTCAGTTAATAATTTCTTTGTTTTACATGATGAAGTTTTTATAATAATGAAAGTTCTGATACAAATTTATCAACTATTGATACGAGCCCAAGAGGCGTGCACTTTTTTTTATAGTCATGTCTTCATATTATCGCCTTGCAGCATTTTTTTAAACTTAAATTTTTTTTATGTATAGAATTTTGATGCATTTTACCTCTATTGTGCATTTCTTTCAGTCATCAAAAACATGATCAAAGCACATCACTTGTCCATCAGGAAAAAGGGTCTAGGAGTGACTTACACCATTTCTACTTGCATTTATCCAGCAAGCTAAACATGGGCTTCACTTGTTTAGTGACCAATGATATGATGATTCTACTAAACATTGCAGCCCAGTTTTGCTACAGTATATACCTAAATATTATCAAACCAATTAGGAGTTGACTCCCTTACATGAGTGATCAGTACTAATCTGTTTCGGCAACATTAAGAGTTCATTATAATTGAGAGCACTTTTCTCATAGTTTATTAATTTACTTCAGTTTAAATGTTTGCCATTTCTTGTTAACATATTTTCTTACATAAATCAGGACCTTTTTCCTCACTTTGGTCTCCCTTTAATTCCAAGATTTTAAAGCAAATTTCTTATAGGCTGAAGAGATGGTTATTATACTGTTGTCAATGAATTTCTCAGAGCTACACCTATCATCCCACATAATGCAGTGTCATTATATCTCATTGCGTACTTCACAACCACAAATAATCATTGCAATACGTAGCTTTAATAATTATATTTGTATTGTTAATTTTCAGTTTGTATTCAAAGATGTGAAGTTCATTGAACCTCAGGAAAAAATGTTGCCCATAGCCAATATTGGACAGGTAAGAAAATGTGAAAAAAGTTTTACTACATTTTACTTACATAATTTTTATATTTGATTTTTATATATAAAGTCATCATTTAGTTATTTACATTGAACTATAAATAAATCATTTTAGACATTGTTAAACTGAATCTGTTTTAGATTTTTAAACCCAAATTATTACATTGTACCTGTATGGGTGTATTAGAACTGTAAAAGATTTTTTTGTTGTTTGAAGTGCATATACTTAGTATATCAAATAATAGCAATGTTTATAATATTTCCCTTCATGCAGAGCCCCTTTCAATTATTCAGTCATGATTTTTATGCCCTGTCTTTGAAAGGTGATGGCATCTTGCTTTCAGGTTTATGTACTCATTTTGGTCATTACACCATGTATCTGGGCCATATGACTTAAAATGGGCACACCTGAAAGTATGCATTGTAATTAAATCTAACTAATAGAAATATATAGATTACATTTTGATAATTGCTAATAGGAAAAAATACTTCATAAAGTGCCACTGAAACAACCAATTTATTTTTTCTAAGTTTGTAAAACTTCACTCAAAATTGACAAAGTCCAAAACATTTCAAAGTTATTATGAAACAACCCCTATAAATGTACAGGAGGGCAGATACACAGATTTTTTTTTCACATCAACCATGCTGGTCACTGATGTTTCAGATGAGTAATTTCAGTTTTACAATGACATGTTTAAGGAGTCAAATCAAAACTGAACATGAATGTTTTGGACAAGTTTTAGAAACTAAAACATAAATTTTTTTTGTTCTGGTAGCAGTTAATGAAATATTTTAACCTGTTTATAATTACAATAATGTGATCAAGGTACTCCTAGCAGTTGGAATAAGAATGTATGGTTTCTGCTGCACTCATTTAAAATCAAATGGCCAAAATGCATGATGTAATTACCAAGATGGGAACATAAACCTTAATCATTTCTGTCCATCTGTTTGTCTTCCCTGAATTTTTGTCAGTATAATCATACAAAAATGACCAGAGAAATTTTCCACATACATATATATAATCATGTATGACCTGATATGATTTTAGAAGTTTGTAAACTACTACGCATTTATTTATTTTCATAGATATCAGTGTTTGTGGTTTTACAAAAATTTACTTTTTTGTCAGTACTTTAATTTGTGATTAAGTACTATTATTACTACAGAAGGAGCATTGTTCATTTAGTCTTTAATTTAGTTATTTATAGAAATCATGAAATTTATAGAAATTGGTACCCCATGAAAAAAAGTGAGTTCATAGTCACTTGGATGAGGTTATGAACCTTTCTTGACATGGAATTATCTCTCTACCCAAAATGTTCTTTTAGTAGAATGTAAAATAAAAAGGCCATTCCTGTACACTAATGATTTTCTCATATCTCTCACACTATAAGATAGATTATGTGATTGGATTTTCAAACCCTTCCTTCAGGCATTTTTTTAGTGTGATATGGAATCATTTTTGAAAAAAAAAGATCCTTTGGGAAGAATATTTTAATGGGTAAATTTATTCACTTGGAAAGAAAATGTGCAAAATTAAATTGCCAACATAAAGAATTCTACTGGAGGTGTCACATATCTACCACATAATATCAGTATATCTGTGTTGAATGCAAAAAATAAGCCAAATTATGTACAATAATTATACCCACACTTTTTGGAGAAAGGGCGTGGATTATGTAATCCTGCCCATCCTTGCATCTGTGCATACATTTGTAATGTGTGCAACTCCGCCTACATGGTTCAAGATGGAGACTTCAAACCTTGGGATATGATTCAGGGTGATCCGTAGATGTGCGCAATGGTTTTAGAATTTTGATACAGCCCCTCGGAGTGGGGCTAGGGGTGGGTGGGGTGGTTTTGCATAATTTTAAAATGACTCCCAGATTATGAGACCAAATGTCTGAGAATTGGTGTGTGTCATTACCTACTAAAGTATAAACACATATCAGATGGGGGATTGGGGGGAGGGGGTAAAAATGAGTCACTGGGTCATGCCCTAGAGGAATACAATTGTGGCCTCTGGGTCACCACTTAGAAATCATTGAGATCCACACCCTATAACTATAAACAAATATATATATATATATATATATATATATATATATATATATATATATATATATATATATATATATATATATATATACATATAGTTAGAGTTAGAGTTATTGGACATGAAAAGAATTCAGATATGCAACTGACACTTGGGCCCATGGGTCTGTTCTTACCCAAGAGACTTAGTCCCCTGGGTCATAACATAGAATCTATTGAGATCCCCAACATATAACCATATATACACTTACTGACCATTAAAAGACACATTCATATGTGCAAATTACATTGACCCTGGGTTCCATCCCTACCCCCAGGGACTTAGCATCTAGGTCATAACTTGGAAACTATCGAGATTGCCACCTATAATCATTTATACAGCACTCACTCATCCCTTCATTATAACATGGATCCTGTTATAAAGCAAGTATTGTCATGGATAGAGATCATAAAGTGGTAGAAAATTATATGTATTTCATTATAAAGTGGTCTCACTGTAAGATGATATACTCTATGACTCCCATTGAGAGTATTATAATGAGGAAGTACTTTACATTTACTTGGCATGAAAAGATGAATTCAGATATAAGCAGCTAAATTGGCCCCTGGGTCTATTTTTACCCCTCAGAAACTTGACCCTAGGGGCAAATATTTTAGGGAGCAGTAAATTGTGTGGATACCAGTATGTGTTTCACAAACAGTTTAATTTTATTTGCCCTTTTCAAAACAAAACATGAAGTCAGAACTACTTTAATGGTAAAGATCAATGTACATAGAGACCTGTTGTGATTTTGTTAACAATCTTGTTTGCTATGCAGTGAATAAATATTTTTCCAGAGTATCAAGCTATTTGAGACAGTCTTAATTTTTCTCTGCAGGTGCCTGTTAACTTTGAATTTATAAACAAATTAGATGAGAAAAGATATGGCAAGCCATGGTTGAGTGTCAACCCCAGCACAAAATTTATTACACCAGGTATGTGGAATGTGAACCAGAAATGATCCCATATTTTGATGAGCATATCAGTTTCTTTAGAATCATCAACTTGACTTAATGTTTTTTTTCTTCAAGTATTTACTAAAAATTTCTTGAATATTGAATTTAAAAAGTTAAATTTACAAATATGTTCTAGTCATATTCATCTGACTTCTGATTTTTCTTTTATCAAGTTCATATATTGCCATGATCATGGGGTAAATACTAGTTTGCAGTTTTTGAATTCAGTCAAGACAGTATTGGAAAAATGGCATTTGATTAATGACAGTACCCACTATTTTACATTAGACTGATAAAGGTACCCTTTTGTCACAGTCGATTAAGTGGTATCCAATTCAACTGTTGCGGCAGTAATGACTGTGTCAGATGTGGTATAGCAAGTCCATCATTGGTTGAATGCAAAACAGCATGTAACATCATTAGTTTAGTTTTAGTTTAAACATATTTTATTCATCCAAAATGAAAAAAGGGTTAGGCCACAATTTCTTCCAACTTAGTGTTTTCCTTTCCCATACATATATGAAAACAAAACAGAAAATATGGTGCCAGATTTCATCATATGAGAGAGATTAAGAGAGAGTATCAAATTATATACATTATAATATAATTATGCTGGTTTTTTCGGGGTTCTGTTGTTGAATTATTTGGAATCATTTATAATTTTTAGCTTTCCTGAACAAGTTATAATTTTGATAAAATGCTATATTTACATTACTTGACAAAAGAGAACTTAAATCTTAAGAATTGTATCCTGAAGACATGCAAATAATTCCTGACACTGAATAAACAATGATAGGTACACTCGATTTCCCCACAATAACACTTAGGTGTTGAAGAAACATGGTTTGTAAACAAATTTTGCCTTGAATAAATAGTAACATTTATTATATACTTCACTGTGAAATACAGAAAATTACAGGGGAAATATTTTTCAATTTTTTTAAAATCCTTTATTTTCACATGTGAAAAATATATCCTTATATTTTCACATGTGAAAATACAAGATTTCCCATCATGCCATGTAACATTTGATTGTATGTGGCAATATAAGTGATATTTGCAGCAAGAAAAAAAGCAAGCATTTTGTGCCCTTAAGCCATAAATGGAAACTGCATTGCCTCTCGGGCATGGAAATTATTTTTTTGCCAAAGATATTTGACTTGTCACCATTTTTGCTTCTTTACAAAGTTATGTCCCTTTTACTAGCTAGAAAACAATGTGAAAATCCTAGTGTGTTGCATCGCTCAGTTGGACATGCTTTTGTGGTGAGAGAGGGTAAAATAGTTCACAAAATCTCTAAAATGTTATTTATTGCAACAGATTAGTTCATTCCAAATCAACAGTGCTCTCAAAACGCCAATATTATTAGGATCAGCCAATAAATGCAATTGAAACTGAGGTGAGTTTAATCTGTGAAGCTTTGATTCAGAAACAACTTAGGTATATAACAAAAAGAACATGTTCTTTTCCTATGTTAATACTGGATATATTTCATCATGTGGTTCAAAAAATGATATATTTTAACTTGTGGCTTTGCCACTTATTAAAATATCACTCTTTTTGTACCACATATGACATATATCCGGCAATAATGTAGGAAAAGGAAATATCCTTTGTATTATTGTTGACCTATTAGAAAAAAGTTGTAGGTCTGATTGTAGAGTAATTTCTATTTATATCATCAATAACTTTAATATCATCTGTCAAATTGTTCCAAAGCAATACAGCAGAGGGGAAATTTGAGTTTTTAGTGGCTTATTTCTACATGATGGTTGAATAAGGGAACCCACACAACCTCCCAATATAAATACTCCAATTTCACACTTCTAGTTAATTCATTGACAATTCTGGCCACATATTGCACTCTGTCAGATCAAATACTATATATTATTACACCCAGCCCAAACAACATCAACATATTATATAATTGGTCTAATAAAAGATACATGTGTGCACATATTGTTTAAACATCTCCTAGAAACAAGAGCCTTAAGTTTATGCAAAAATATCTCGCATCATAATGCATCTGATTATAAGATTATTTTTATGGCAAGTTCATTTCTGGCAGAGCTTAGATTAACACCAATATATTGGTTACAAAAGTTAAGTTGCTTACCTTCAAAAACTATATTCAGATCAGGGTCAGAGAATTAGTTTGTTAATAACGCAATGAAAGTTTTACCAGGATTGAAAGTAACTAACCACTGTTTAGACCATTCAGAATGTTTCTTCAACTCAGCAGTTATATCTCTTTCAATTGTGTCAGTATTACCCAAACTGTCATCAGCAAAATGTATAGTTAGACTCTTCAGTTCATCTGCTATATCATTAATATATACTACAAAAAGTAAAGGCCCATAGCATCATTGTTTGTATGCCATGTTTCTGTTACCATCTCAGTTCTATGCAAAAAGCATAATGAATGATTTACTGAAGATATGATAGATGATTTTCTGAATGTAAGTCAAAATCCAATTTGTTTATATAGTAGTCAGATTAATTCAATGTTTTATAAAGTGAAATTATTATTGACTTTGAACACAGTTAGTTTTAATGACAGTATGTTTTTCTTTCATTCATGTCACTCAACTTTATTTCAATTTGTATAATATTATAGTGGCAAAAGTGCTTATATCTGGCACCTATAATTATGCGATCATGCCCACATAGGTTTCATATAACCCCCTCCCCCATGCAAATGAAGTTTTGGGGGGTATATTGGAGTCAACTTGTCTGTCCACCTCGCCATCCATCAAATGTTTGTTTATTTAATATCTCCTGAACCCTTTGAGATATCTTCATCAAATTTGGTAAGCTTTTGTATCATGACTAGACATTGTTTCCTGTAAAAAAATGGAGTCTGATTGTCATCTTAAGAATTATTCCCATTTTTATTAGACATTGTGTATATCCATCACACTCTGGTTAATATCTCCTGAACAGTTTGAGATATCTTCATGATGAAATTTGGTATGCATTTGTATCATGACAAGAGTTTGTATAAGATTCGGCTTGGTCAGATTAGTACTTCATGAGTTATCTCCACATGTTTGAAAATTGTATTTATATTTAATGTCTCCTTAACCATATGAGGTATCTTCATCAAACTTTGTATGGTCTTGTATCATGACTAACAACATGTCTTGTAAAAGAGTGGGCTCTGCTTGATCAGCAATATCCCCATTTATATAAAAATAAATTGTCCATCTGCCTCTCTGTCACACTCTTGACAGTCCGAACCGTTTTTGAGATATCTTCATGAAACTTGGTATGTATTTGTATCATGACAAGAGTTTGTATCATAACAAGAGTTTATGTCATGTAAAAGAATGGGCTGTATCATATTATTACTTTTAGAGCTGGGGGTATTCTGTAATCACTCACTTATCGGCAGATCAGGTGAACTTGGATCAGGAGTCTGTTGAATGTTTTTTAGCATGCATCCTTTGACTGACATCTAAGCAAGTCTTGGGATCTATTTGTGTTAAGACTTCAAATTCAGATATGTATTACAAAATTTGAACCTGAAACTAAACAAAATAGTAATTTGTCAGTTTTGAGTTGCACTCATATTTCATCCAGTGGTATTGCAGAATGTGAAACTATAGTTTTAGTACAGTCTTGAGTTTTATTGGTTGATTTTAACACATGACTCTTCACATATCCATGCAATTTTAATATTTGTATTTGTGTTTTCATGGGAGAAGGATTTGAAGTGAAAACCTACAAGATGATATATATTACCTAAATGGAATGACAATTTGATTTAACAAGAATTTGATGAATGTACCATGCAAATATATCTTAAAAAAGAATGATAAATTACCGTATATACTCGCGTATAATCCAACTCCAAATGCAAACAACATAGACCCTGATCTGCAGTCGCATAATGCGTCGGCAGATCAGGGTCTATGTTGTTTGTTCTACTGATTAGTCCTTACAAACTGCATAGACCCAGATCTGCTGGTGCATTATGCAACGGCAGATCAGGGTTTTTGCAGTTTGCAGTTTGTATCGGCTTATACGCGAGTATATACAGTATTCAAATTTTAAATCCTTTAATTCTTACTTTTGTAGTAATTAAATAACTATGATAAATAATCGTAACCCTTCATCTTATTGCAGGTGATAGCCTGGAAGTCTCAATAGAGATTTATGTTGACAAGAAGACAGTCGGAAAGCTGAACAGTGGACAGGACAAATTAGATGATATACTTGTTTTGCACCTTCATGGGGGAAAAGACTTTTTCATATCCTTTCATTCATGATGCTACTTATTCAGTGCTGTTTGACATCTTAAATATTTGTATTTTCTTACAAGAAAAATTATTTCAGATTGGTAATTTTGGAACAATCCAATCAGTTGATATACATTTCATATGTAGATCTTTCACACAGACAAACATCTGATTGGTATTTTTTTTTATAAAGGAGAGTATTTGAATACAGGTATGATTCTATAGCTGTCTAGCAATTAGTCTAACAGAATTCTCAATTTCCTGTCAATGTATATTTATTTCATATTATGACTGGTTTGAAAAGTTAAATAAGATTCAATTTCCTGGTTCATCAAATGCTGATAATGGTTATATTACAGCAGTAATAAACTGTAATATTGTCTGTCTTTTTTAGCCATTTTGGAAAGCAATTTCCAGATTCTGGATAAGTGATGCATGTCTGTTAGTCCATCTGTCCAAGCATTTGGCATCAACACTTAGGTTAAGGTTTGCATTTACCATATATACTTGCTTATAAGTCGAGTCCAACTGCAAACTTCACAGACCCAGATCTCTGGGTCTGTGCAGTTTGTTAGGAATAATCATGGGAACAAACAACATAGATTCAGATCTGCCAGTACATTATGCATTGGCAGATCAGGGTCTATGTTGTTTGCAGTTGGACTGAACTTATAAGCGAGTATATATGTTAGGTCAGTTTCTCAGACACAATGCCTTGTAGAATCACATGCGTGGATATGTTAGCCATCAGTTTAAACTGGGTCAGTGACCTATATTTCATGCTTTCATGATTTGTAATGAAGACTACTACATCCTAAGTCAGAAGTAGGTTACTGAGACCTTTATTTCACACTCAAGTGATCCGCATTAACCTTTGTGTTTATTTAAGTTTCTCATATTATTGCCAGTGGAGTCATGTAACTTGGTTTGTAGATGTTTTATGAGGAGTTCTACACTCTTCAATCAAAACTAAGTATTTGTGACCTGTATTTCTTGCTCAATTGATCTGTGTTAACCTTTGTAGTTAACTCTGTTTCTTAGACTCTGTTACTGCACAGTGATTTAACTTGATATTATAGAATGTATCATGGGAAGTACTACATTTAGACAAAACAAAATTTTGCAATTTGGATATACTGCAGTTTTCTTGTGATCAATACTAAATAGACAAGAGAAGGGCAAAGGAGGCACACAATGACAGTGATCATAATGATGATGCATATGTTGAAATTCATTTTATCTTGTAACCATAGTTATCTGCATATAACTAATCATCCAACTGCAAACAGTTTAAATCATCATCTCCAGTGCATTATGCAACAGCAGTAGATCAGGGTCTACCATCCTTAGCATTAACTGCCAGCAGTAGATAAGGGTCTACCAGTCTTCTCATTAACTGCCAGCAGTAGATCAGGGTCTACCAGCCTTCTCATTTACTGCCAGCAGTAGATCAGGGTCTACCAGCCTTCTCATTAACTGCCAGCAGCCAGCTCAAGAACCTGCTACTTTTGCACATTTTTACATTGTATCCATGAACTTTTACAAAATTTTTTATATTCTTGCATTGACTTAGCCGTGTACTTTTAATTTTGAGCTGGCTACTTTAAAAGATAATGAAGAGGCTGTCTACGCTGTTTGTATTTGTGTGTGTTATATACACAGCTGAACAGGGTATACCATTATGATACATTATCCTTAACCATGCAGTACATTCCAGTAAGTGGTAACTTCATTCCCAGCAGTTTTGGCTCATCTATAGAGGCTTTGGTACAGATGCATGGACCCATTAGAGAGGTGCCTACTGAGAAATTGATCGACCTGGTAAGTAACAAATTCTTCCTACTCATGCATTTAAATGCTTGAATAATGCTGTTTTTATCTCGCCAAGGCATTTCTAGATAACCATTGATATTTGTAATAAGGAAAATAAAATTGTTTTTCAGTGTGATGCTGGCACATTTGCTGATCACTGCCATTTATCTTGCTTCAGCAGAGCTCATTCAAAGCCGCTTACATATTATGTGGTCTGTCTCATGGGGTAGCATTTGACAGCCATAATGTATATTTGTGTCTTTGTGTTTGCTAGATATAATTGGCTTGTCCTTTTACATAATTTATGCACAACTTCATGCATTTTACCATCAATAGTCAAGTAGGGATTATAAGGTTAATTTCAATTCAGGAGCAACTGCCTATGTAGTTCCAGTTGAAGCTAGTTTTACCGTTCACAAGGAAATTAGTACACTCATTGTCAACGTCCCACAAAGAAATTGATACACTCATTGTCAATGTCCCACAAGGAAGTTGTTACACTCATTGTCGATGTCTCACAAAGAAATTGATACACTCATTGTCAATGTCCCACAAGGAAGTTGATACACTCATTGTCAGCATCCCACAAGGAAATTGACACACTCATTGTCAACGTCCCACAAAGAAATTGATACACTCATTGTCAATGTCACACAAGATAATTGATACACTCATTGTCGATGTCCCACAAGGAAATTGACACACTCATTGTCAGCATCCAACAAGGAAATTGACACACTCATTGTCAACGTCCCACAAAGAAATTGATACACTCATTGTCAATGTCCCACAAGAAAATTTATACACTCATTGTCGATGTCCCACAAGGAAGTTGATACACTCATTGTCAGTGTCCCACAAGGAAATTGACACACTCATTGTCAGGATTGCTGCCTGTTTATGCAAACGTCTCACTTAGAAGCTTCACTCACTTCAGAAGAAAGCACCTCTGAAATGAACGTTGTTTGAACTAGCTGCACATTTCCCAGACTAGTAGTTACCATTCCTTCAGCCATATAGAAATAAAATGGTTTAGGCTATCCTTTTACTGTCTTCTTTCTCTCTTCTTTATTTTAGCTAAGCCTTTTGAGATTTCTGCTATATATTTATGCAATAATCTTTTTGTGAAATGTTGATTTGATAAAGAAATAAATTGAGAAATAAATGAGAAAACATAAAAAAATAAATAAATAAATAAATAAAATGTAGCACAAGAGTTCAGGCAGAAAATTGGTTATCTTAGCCAAAATCAATTCTGTCACTTGTTTGGTGATCATAAATTTGATTATCTCTCACATTTGCTTAAAATTAACAGATGAGAGAGGGATAGAGATAAAAGGCTTAAAATTTGATTGTGGCTTAGATTTAGATAAAATTAACTGATGAGAAAGACCAAAAGTTATAACATGTTGCATCAGAACTATATGACACTGATGGTGTTTATATTTCTAAGTAGACCAGCAAGATGTACTTTGCCACTTTCTATTATTTACTGATACTACTGACTGTGGCATGGCCAATTATGTCAAAAAATGATAAAAAGTGGTGGAGAACTTCATGTTGACCTAACTTTGAATAAACTGTACAGTACAGTATACAGTTCAGTAAAGGACAAACTCAACATTGGCATGGAATAATATGAAACATAATGGAGAGAACTAAGTTCTATAATTTGAATCATTTCTAAGACTACCTTTCATCAAATATCTGAAATTAATGTACAATTATGTGTATGAGAGAAAGAGTGAGAGTGCTTGCATGCATGGATCCATAGTCAGGCGGTTGGCCAAATCTGCCAATACTGGTTGGGATTGTAATCTGGTTTGAAGCCAGATTTGATATGCTGTTAAAATATGGAGTCCACATATAGCAATGGAAGAGCCTATTCATGTGGCTCGCCACTATCAGATGACTTAAGAAGATGAGTAATGCAATATTTGTTATGAAAGGGTGCTAATGCTGAGACCACAATTACACCAAGAGGTGTTTTCACAGAACTTGAGTAAAAGTATATTAAGGTTGATAGAAGAACTGTTTGTTGTTTATGGTATTTTTACTGCTCTAACAGACAAGTTATGAGTCTGAAAAATAAAGGTAAATAACCTGGACCACCCCTCAAATTGAGACAAACAGAATGTACATTCCAGAGGCTTTGAAAATAAAGAAGCCTTCAGTTAGATTGGAAGCTGTGCATGATTTGTGAAAAGGTTAAGCAGTATTCGTCCATTTTTATCAGAATTAAAACTATTCATAGGACTTTGAAAACCCATTTCAATGGAGGGGATGATCAATTTAATCAAAATTTGACATATACCCAGAGTTTTTTGAATTTGCTGCTGTACCAGATAGATCCATATAGACTTAATTTTCATAATGAAAGTGGATGTGCAACACCAGCAGTAGGAACCCAAATTGTGGGCACTCTTTGATCTGGGAGTCATGTGTAGTACAGTAAAACCTGTCTTGAGCAACCTCTGCTATAAGCGACCACCTGTCATTTACAACCATAATCGTAATGCACAGATCGATTTTATTATATAAACGCACTGTCGTGAGCAACCACCTGCAGAATGCGACCAGCGAGTACAATTTCTTGGCAAAATATGCATTTCAACACTGCTATGAACGACTGCATCACAAAAACAGAGATAAACACCACTGACCATGACTGCTTAAAAAGTAAAGACTGTTATAAACAAAATCAAAAACAAAAAAACAAAAACAAAAACAATCCACTTTCATAAATTTTACAGGTCATGCATGTGGTGTTTTATGTTATATAGATTGTAAACTAGACTAGAGTACATGCAGATTGTTCATTAAGAATTACCTCAGCTATTTCTGCGAGACTAAAGTATGATCCATAGGATTGACCGCAAAGTTGCGAATGGCAGATTGTTCTAAAATAACACTGCTATGAACTACCCTATCGTGAGAACTGAGACAAACATCACTGACCTTTATTTAATCTTTTGTAACAATGACCGCTTAAAAAGTAAATACTGTTCTAACCAAAACACACCAACAAAAAAAAAAATTAGGCTGCCTAACATTTCCCTAAATTTTACAGGTCATACATGTAGTGTTCGCTGATATAGACTGTAACCCAAACTAAAGTACATGTCACTAACTACCATTGTAGTGCCAAGGTCAATATAGCGGTCGCATACATTGTTTGTCTTTGGAGTTAATCCGTAATGCCTGGGGTGAATGATGTCTTTGTCTTTGTCGTTAATACCAGTAGGTGAGAATCATTTTCCGGATTCGATTGCCATTTTTAAAGACTTGTGTTGTTTGTTTCTTTTTTTATGTTATAGTATTATAGCCCACACACCAAGTTGTCATCTGTTCACCTTAGTGCAGTCGGTTACACCCTTTGCTTATAGAGTTAATCCTTTATGTCATCGGTGAATTTAAGCCTTTGACTATTGTCTCTGAATAAATGTATACTGTTTCTGGATGAGTTAATTATGTCTTTTTATTTCATTCATTGGTACATATACATTGTATATGTATTCCATATTTCCCCAAAGCCTGATCAAAACCGCTACAGTCGTTATTACAATTGATCACTGACAACGTTAACACCTAGCACCTTAATAACAATGGCAGAATCTCCAACGACAAAAATACAAATTCTAACACTGGAGGAAAGAATGAATGTAATTCAAAGAAGTGAAAAAGGGGAGACGGCTCGCAAAATAGTCAGTTTAAACGTCGTTAAAACTTAAATTTAGGGTGTTATAAAAGACAAGGAATCAATTAGAAATTAATTTCATATTCTAATACATATACATATGATCTTCAAATATAAATGTGATTCATGTTTAATGATAGATGTGTATCTTTATTGCTATATAAAATTATTTTCAGATCAATGCTTGCAATATTTTAACAAGAACTATGAACAAAGAATACAATAAATGTACAGTGATTATGGTTATTTTTCTTTCTTAAACAGTGCTGAACTTTGACCTTGGAAACTGGTCTTTTTGTACAAACCTGTTATGAGAGACCACCTGTCTTGAGAGACTGCCTTTTGTTGACAGAAGGGGCGATCTCTCAAGACAGGTTTTACTGTAATATATTCTAACAAGCATAGTATCAACACTGCACTCAATTTGGTTGGAGTCAAAGGTGTTATGCATTCAAAATCTCATACTGGTGGCATAGATTCATACACTCTCATGACATATATTTCAGAATATGTTCATTCAGTTAACATGCAGGTAGAAATGGCTCTAAAGCAAAGAGATGTGCTAATTTTACATGTGTTTTTCAAGAATTCCTAAGTCTCAAGGATACGTACTAATTTTACATGTTTTTCAAGAATTCCTAAGTCTCAAGGATATGTACTAATTTTACATATGTTTTTCAAGAATTCCTAAGTCTCAAGGATATGTACTAATTTTACATATGTTTTTCAAGAATTCCTAAGTCTCAAGGATTTGTACTAATTTTACATATGTTTTTCAAGAATTCCTAAGTCTCAAGGATATGTACTAATTTTACATATGTTTTTCAAGAATTCCTAAGTCTCAAGGATATGTACTAATTTTACATATGTTTTTCAAGAATTCCTAAGTCTCAAGGATTTGTACTAATTTTACATATGTTTTTCAAGAATTCCTAAGTCTCAAGGATATGTACTAATTTTACATATGTTTTTCAAGAATTCCTAAGTCTCAAGGATATGTACTAATTTTACATATGTTTTTCAAGAATTCCTAAGTCTCAAAGAGATGTACTAATTTTACATATGTTTTTCAAGAATTCCTAAGTCTCAAAGAGATGTACTAATTTTACTTATGTTTTTCAAGAATTCCTAAGTCTCAAGGACATGTACTAATTTTACATATGTTTTTCAAGAATTCCTAAGTCTCTATGTTCACTTTTACACCTAGATTGGGGCCATACATTGTGTCAACAAGGTACCGTATATACTTGCGTATAAACCGGATCCAAATGC
This sequence comes from Margaritifera margaritifera, assembly GCA_029931535.1. Lineage (NCBI taxonomy): Eukaryota > Metazoa > Mollusca > Bivalvia > Unionida > Margaritiferidae > Margaritifera > Margaritifera margaritifera. The sequence continues at coordinate 4,736,588 of JAQPZY010001658.1, read as the reverse complement.
AAGCAAGATAGACCGTGATCTGCCATCGCATAATGCGCAGGCAGATCAGGGTCTTTGTTGTTTGTTCTACTGATTAGTCCTTACAAACTGCATGGACCCAGATCTGCCAGCACATTATGATACGGCAGATCTGGGTCTATGTTTTTTTTAAAGTTGGTATAAGAATATATGCGAGTACATACGGTAGACTTCAGGGTTACTCTTGATCAAATATGGATCAAACTTTTGGAATTGTCACTGGCAATCTGCTTGATTACAAGGGTTGTTTTCTTTTATCTTCATTTCAACCTTGGATTTATTTTTCTCTTTTCCTATTTCTTTAACTTTGCAATGCTCATCAGGCTGGCTAGACAAATCAAGCTAGATATGATGAAAAGCATTCAACATTTGTACACTTTGCAATTGTGTAGTTCTCTCAGAAATGACATTTGCTGCACATTTTTTTGCTGTTATCTGTTGCTCTGTCCAATGAGTACATTCTAAGAGTTTGAGCAATAGTATTTACTAATTGTTATTAACTCTCCCTCAAGTGATTTTATTTCTTTTTCTTGAAAGTCTAATTCCATGGATGTTTTGTAAGTAAAGGCCACCTCACATGCCATTGGAGCTAGTTTAAGTTTCTAAGGCTGTAAGCTTCTGTCATTGGTAAAAGTTGTCCGGTTTTTTTTTCTCTGGGGGAATATCCCTCCAGGTTGTGTATTTTAATCTGTGAAAAACTTGCCCTTCCCCCAAAATTTCCCCTGCAAATCTGTACATGTTGACAAAGGCAAAATCTATATCAAGGAACATAATTCAAATCAATTCTTTATTTTATTATTAAACTCTAAACAGTGATGCAGACAAACTCAGAATGTTCTTCTTGATCTCCAATATAAACATTTATTTACACCAAAGATCATAAAATAGCCATATTTGCCAGACATGAGCAACAAATGAGCTCAAATGATCGTTTGCTATCTTGACATGTCCAACATAGTACTTAAGGTGCCCATAATTATCCCATGCAATTGTTTGGTCGTTATGTTTTTCCATTTGTTTACAGAGTATAGCCACAAAGCACAAGAGAAAAGAGGTGTGAAAGTTTATCTCCTAGACTTATCAAAAGCTTGTAGTTAAAGAATTTCCCCATGGTCTGTACTATAGACATTACATCAGTTCCTTGCACAATGTGCTTTTTAACTATATTGTATGGCGGTGTATCAGCACATATAAAACCTTTAGAACAAAAAATGTGCAGCCTAGGCCCTAATTGAAAGGAAAACATATACTAGCAACAATAACTAGATTTTATTATCATCCTCCAAAACTTGTTTGTGGACCTGACCGAATAAACTTTACTATCCGACTTGACCAGAAATTTAAATTGATTAAGTGTTATGTATTTTCAGTTCTGCTTGTTGTCAATTAATAAATTAATTTGTAAAAACAGTAGAGTGGTATCAACTACTGTTGTTGGGTGAAAAAATCTATTGTATAGTTTTATGAAAGAAAAAATCATTTTTATAAATAAAATAGTTTGATAGAAAACTAGACTAAGTGAAGTACAGAAGTATAACACTAAAACTGGAGCAATAGCAAATCCAGAACCAAAAATTACACATTTTAAAGTACATTTAATAATTAAGTATATAAGTGTTTTCTGTTTTGTTATAACCTGTTATACCGCCTTTGAATATTTTATATTAAATTGCACAAATATCTGGTTGCCACATACATTTTGATGAAAAAATGTGCAGTAAGAGCCATTAGAATTTCATAATCCCTGATTTAGACATGAAGTATAAAAGTTCCTGCACCTCTCTTGACAATCAACTTGGATTTTATAGTACTTTGCCAACTCGATGCAGTACTGGACTGAATGTCCCAGGTCAACAGATTACATGTATCTAAACCCTGGTCACAAGGTATGAAATTGACATTTTGGTGGGAAAATGTACCATGTATTTCGCTCAGATGTATGTTCACATCACCGGAACCTGTGCCCCTGATTGGTCTTATTTCCATTAAGTTTGTGCGACTTTTTACAAATTTCTCGAAAATCATTGATTTGTAATACTACCTCTTTCCAGAAACAACACAAAGTCACCAAATATTTAACATAAGTAAGACAACTAAATATGCATGGAGTAAGGGAAAGTATACAAAATCACACAGATTCAGATACTGTGTAAATATTTTGTCAGAAGTGGTGTTTCTCTTTAGTGTGAGTGCCTAACATGTGAACACCCTCCATCTGTGAAATATCTCGTGTAATAAAAAGTCTGATTCATTAAATGCCTAGAGTTTGGTTTTCAAAGAAATGGGAATTTTCAGTCCTTACAACTGCAGTTATAATAATAATAATAATTAGTTGTCAGAACTTACTGTCAGTTTTTCCAAATTAACATTATTTTCAGAAGGAAGCAAGCCTTTTGCAATCACTGTGAAACCTGGCTACTAATGACAATTCTATTCTTGAATGATGGATCAGGAATTTCAAGTTATTTGATTTTCCAGCCCCTTGAAGATGTTCCTTGCACTAAAGTACAATATTTATAAATCGCCAAAAAGAGGATCAAGAATATCTTTTACTATATAAATGTCTTATATTTCACTTACAAGCACAGGGCACATCTCTCTCTGTGAGATGCAGTATTTATGTTCATAAACTGAAAATCCAAAAATCCTGATACTTGCCAGACATGTCCGGTAGATCAAAAAAGGTGTTTACCTGCATGCACATACTATGAACAACCAGACAGTGGTCATGGGAGTTCTCAAATATCATTATATTAACTTGTCTTTGATTTGTTTATCCATTAATATGCCAAAAAACACCTAAACAAAGTAAAATTCAAAAGTTACTAGGTCTAGTTTATAGATTGTTTCTTTGTTGGTCAATCAATAAAGATGTTGCCAGCTAAGCTTAATTCAAAGGTGACTAGGTCTAATTTACAGTTTCTTTGTCAGACAATAAATGGAGGTGTCACCGACTAAGTCTGCTTGTTCAGGATGTTTCCCCAGTTGTTTAAACACTCCATAACCACGATACACAAGGCAAAAGAAGTGTCAAAACTTACCTCCTGAACTTATCAAAAAGCATATAATTGAACAATTGCCCCAGGGCCTACTCTGTACTATAATAGACATTAGATCAGTCCCTTATACCATGTGGTTTGTGTTGAGATGTGTTAGCACATGATATCTTGAGCACAAAATATGCGAAGCCCAAATTGAGAAAAAAATATACTAGCAACAAGAACTATTTTAATATCAGTAATACATAACCAGATGGAAAATACCCTCGACCATATGATGAGAATTCATCCTCCAATTGGGTGATTCAGAATGTTCTCAATTCCAGAACAATCTGAAGTCCAGCCTGTGCTAACTTGTGCACACTATCCCTCATTCTTTTTGTGGTCACAGACGTCGAAGAGAAAATTGCCTTAGCTTCAAGTCTTACATCGTGATTACTATTACTGAGTTTGAGAATTATTTTATTCACTTTTCTTGTTCAGTAGGTATATAGGTATCCCTATCCTTGCTGATTTGGTCTGCAGACTCATATTGATTCTGTTTTATTGTTTTGATACAGGTATGAATCACTGGAATTTGTATTCCTTGTAATCTGACCTGTGCGATTTTTATCTTGAAAAAGCAGGTCGCACACTGGTTTTTCCTTAAGCGGGTCGCACACTGGTTTTTCCTTTTATGCTGTGTGTTTAGTGATCAAACACCAGCTAATTTTAATGAAAATACTTACCTGTTGCTATTGCCAGACTCCCTCCTCCTGCCCTGCACTGATGTCCCATTAGTAGCGTCCTGAAAAAAATGAGTGAATGGGCAAGTTAGCTACGGGTTGCACTTTGGATCATTCTGCAATCCAGAATGTTCTGAATCACCCTATGAGAGGATGAATTCTCATCATACGGTCAGGGTATTTTCCATAAAGAAAGGAGTAAGCTATGCAATAGCAGCAGGTAAGTATTTTATCATTAAAATTAGTTTTACCCCCACCCACCCCTCCAAATTTTTTTTTTTTTATTGCCATTCTCCAAGACTTTTTTGGGGACCTGTTTAAATAAAACTTCAACATCTGACTTCACCAGAAATGCCTGTTAATTAGGTGTTACATATTTTAAAGGTAGTAAGTCAGCTTGATGTCATTTAGTAATTAATTTTTTTAAATAGTAGAGTGGAATAAAATACCATTGTTGGGTGAAATTCTGTTGTATAGTTTTGTAAAGAAAAAAAAGTGATGTTGATAATATTTCGTTTGAGAGGAAACTAGTCATTCAGACCACCTTGGCTATTTCTGCAAGACAAACTTATGCCTCGGATGCATGTCAGCACAGTAATTTACAGAAGGATCATGCATTTTGTTCATAAGAAAAGTCTCGCAAGAAAGAAACCACAATCTATTCAGACCACTTCAGTTATTCTACAATTGGATTGACAGTATGATTGACAGAGAAGTTGTGAATGAAAAAATAGTTTATTCTATTCACAACTTCTCGGTTGATGGTCTGAATGGCAGATATCAGCATAGATTCAAGATATGATCCATAGGATTGACCTCAAAGTTGAGAATGGAAACCAGTTCATCATGGAAGGATAATACTAAAACTAAAGCAGCAGCAAATCCAGAATCGAAAATGATGCATTTTCCAATACATTTAATAATTATGTATATCAATGTTTTTTTCTTATGTCACAACTTGTTATATCTCCTTTGAAAGTGTTTATATAAAATTTCACAAATATTTGGCTGCCACGTAACTTTCAGGAACAAATTTTTGGCAAAAGCCATTAAAAAATTTCATGATCTTAGTCATAAACTTAATCATTTAAGTCAAAATGCCTTTTGTTGGTCATTAAAAACTTGGCTACATGTAATGTTCAGATCATTTCCATAAGCAAAGTGACAATAAATGGCATGTACTTTGACTAAAAATAACCAGCATGCTGCCTGAACTCTTGCACTAAATTTAGATGGGGACATCTAGTTTGGAAAATGTGCAAGCTAGTTGAAACAATGCTCATTTCAGAGGCAGCATTCTTCTGGAGTGGTCAATGCTTCTAAATGAGAGGTTTGCATGAATGGACAGCTATCCCGACAATGGGTGTACCTTACATAGAGTTTTTGTAGTTTTTATGAGAATTTGACTAAATGTTCTAGGTAGTATTTAAACAGTTTTAGAAATTATTGCTTTCATAGATCTCAAGTTGATTCAGAGATCAACTGCTGTAGATATTCACGGGCTACTTTTTGACATTGCATTATTTCAGTATTCAGTAACATGACTACTTGTATCAGCTGGATATGCTGTTCATTTTGACCTTGATTTCTTATAGGTCAAGAGTAAGAAATCCTTGAGGTTAAAAGGGAAAAAACAAAACAAAAACCCATTTGTCTCAGTCAAGACTATGAATTGTGGGTTCATCCCAGAGGTTATTAACTTTCTGAAATCAGTACTTTTTTCTTTCCAGATTAGATCATTCCAAAAGTATGTATTAGTTAAATTGAACCAGTCTGAGAATATGACTACAATGTAGATAGATGATAGCTACATGTAAAATTTACCCACATTTCATTCAAAGTTGACAGGCAAATCCAATCCACTGTCTTGTTATCTTTCAAGGAGATATAATCAATAGAATTCCATGTTTTGCTACCAAGACAATATCTGGTAATGGTATATACATAAGTCATCACAGACAGTTAAATTCCAGAAGAAAATTGTGGTCATGTATCAAAGACTGACAAAAAATTACATCCATATATCAATGTGTCAATTTTGCCAAGTGAAATCCAGACTTGTGCAAGTCTGGTCACTGCAAAATTTGATCTTGTATGCCACTAGATTACCATCCTAGTAGCTTCATTTTACTCACATTCATTTAGTAGTTGTCTCTCATTGTAGTTGTACCAGACTTTATTTAAATACAATGGGCAATTATTAGCTCACCTGGCCATAAGGCCAAGTGAGCTTATGGTACGACCATCTGTTGTCACTCGTGTGTTATCGGTTGTCTATGAACATTTTCTATTTTAGACTTCTAAAATACCATTGGACCAATTTCAACCCAGTTTTAGCATTCTTTCATAAAGGGCTTTCAAATTTGTACAAATGATGCCAATCTACCAGCAAAATTAATATGGCAGCAGTTACTACAAAATGTTTACAAAATAAAAATTAAATGACTTCTCAAAAATTGCTGGACACTGACCAAATTTTATGGAAAGCACCCAAACATAAAGGACTTTTCAAGTGTATACCAAAATAATGATGCTGATCCACCAACCAATATGGCCACCATTACTAAGCATAGAAAGAATTCAAACGACTTCTAAAAACAACAGAATTGGACCAGCGTTGGCAAAAGCATCCTGGCATAAAGGGTTTTCAGTTCTGTACTAAAGATGCCAATCTGTCATCAAATATAGTAACTGTTACTAATAAACGGAAAAACATTTAAACAACTTTATCAGAATTTAATCAAATTTGACAAAGCATCCTGGCATAAAGGCCTTTCCATATAAGGCAAATGATGCTGTTTTACATTTAAGTATGAATGAAGATACAGATAAATAGCGATACCTTAAAATAATTGTTTTCATAACATATACCATAAACAGCATTGGAAGAATTTTCATCAGAAAGCATCCTACTGTATCAGACTTCTTGGCCAACTGCCCTTGCATTAAGCTATTAGGCATGTGGCAGCTAGGTGAGTAATCTGAGATCCACTTGGGTCTCATGTACTGATATGCTTTAGTGAATTAAATGGCTGATACTTATTGTATTAGAGTTGTCATATAAGGTCATATGTTGTAATCATTTTTATTCAGTAGAAGACAAAATTAATTTTGATTGCTTCTTTAAAAAGAAACAGAACCAATTTATGGGGTGATCCATTAAAAAATCTCACTATAGTAATAAAGTTTTTTTTCCTCAGAGAAAAATACCCAGTATTATCTAAGTGCTTTTTAGCCAAGAAATAAGTTAATCTTCATTAGATAAAACATAGCACTCCACATCTGGTGCCTTACCTGAGAAAGGTAAGCCGGGATGGCTTTCTAGTTTAACAGCATGCCGGACTCACACCAGAAGCATACAGGTTCAGATCCTACCATCAGATCGACCTGAGTTGGCTGTCATGGTAGGTTATTTTTTTAAATAACAGCTTCTGCATTCGGCTGTCATTGCGCATGTAGATAACCTTTGACAGAGTTCAGTATTAAAAATAATGAGAAAATTGACTTGATTATCTCAAGTATAAAGGCTATGAAGGTCAAGGTTATTTAGACCTGTTTGTAAGTAATCTTCACAGTCCACCATGTCTTACTAGTGTCTGCATAGAAGACTGCTAAACATGGAGTGGGTACTCTTGTTAACAAATGTATTAGGCAGTCCACCAGATTATATTATGGGAGAATTGGCAAGAAAATAATTTTCTTACATTATGGGAAAAGACGCCAGAAATACAGTCGATATTGGGAGAGCTGGTCTGGTCAATTGCACCACCTTAATTGGTCTTTGGTCTATTCCAGGAGCATCCAGGAAGTCTGAGTAAGGTGGATAGCCTGAAGCCTGGCACAAAGTTGTATGCCTGCCCAAAGGAGATATGGAGATTGGTGGATCATATCTACAAGTACGGCAGACATCAGGTAATACGGCACTCCTTCCCTTCAAGGCCCTTCATTATAACATCATTATAAGGACCAATCTGTAATTTGAAAGTTGAAATATCAATCAAAACAGTAATGGAGAAAAATTTGAATGGATGTCTTCCTTGTACAGTGTTTATGGCTTATAGGACAGAGTATATTTAGTAGCTTTAATCTGCAACATACATTGGTCCCTCACTGTAACACTGTTATGGAGAGTTATACAAGTGTACCATGTTATTAGTGATGTTGCCATGTATTGGGGCAGGTTCAGTATCAAAACTACATACATGCCATAAATGTGATCCATGATTATGCCCCTGATGTATGTGGGATTGCACTATACTGAGGTGTTTTATAGTGAGGAACAATGATATACTGAGGCTTTTTATAATGAGGGACAACTGTATCTCTGACTTTTGGAACATCACTTGTTCCTGTTTGCAAATTGATATTGGTCCATTTCTTGGAGATCCATTACATTACCCATGGTATATGAGGGACAACACTATACTGAGGTGCTTTGTCATGAGGGACCACAGTATCTCACTCTTTTGGAGCATCACTTTTTCCTGTTTGCAAATTGGAATCAGTCCATTTCTTGCTGATACATGACCTTACCTATGACCAGTGGTACAGTACAGCTCACGTGATTTTTCGGAACTCCGCACATCGCGGTGGGGGTGGAGAGTGAGTGGAGAGGATTAAGAAAAAACCCTCCACCATCACTCCACGCGTCCTGACAGAGTTGTCGCGGAGTCTCGCGGAGAATAGCCCTGCACACCACGCTTTCTCGCAGAGTCGCATCCGATCACCACCGTGGAGTGGACGTGGTCTCGATAATATGGGCGTGGTTTACTGTTTATTACCCATGCAAGCAGAGGTTGAGAGAGAGACGGGGGGGGGCGGGGGCACCGATTTATCTACATCGTTATCCCTCTGGGGAGCAATTTGCTAACTTTTTTATACTGAAAAAAACGTAGTAATTCAGTTAATTATAAATATTTCCTTCTTCTAACAAAGATAATGTATGATACATAGTGCCAAATCATATTTAAGATGATGATAACGTAATGACAATGCCTCGTAAACTCTATTAATACTACATTTTGCGCAATGAATCTAATTTCTTTTTCTTCAATACTATGTTATCGGAATCAAAACATGCATTCATATCCTTATTTCTTTTTCAGTAAACGCAATACAAAATTTTAATGATCATATGAAAGTCAGTGATATTGTACTACCAGCAATGAAAAGAACGATAAACATCGAACAAATTAATAACAAAGCTGCAGTCATACCTGACTGAAGTGAAACAAAATCGCACAAGTTCCGATGGTTACTCCATGCATGAATACTCATTCACATATTGTACGTTTTTTTCTGACATCCAGTCACTTAAATAAAGCATTATTAAGATTTCACATCGTTATTTTATTTTAAAATGTACTATTTTGCATTAATTACCAAAGTAGCGGGGTTTTTTTAAAATCACAAATGGTCGCAAAAGGTCATCCTAGATACATGTAGTTGACACGTGCAAGTAACCTAGCACAATAGAAGCCATCAGCACTGCGTGTTTTCTTTGATATTGATGTGTTAATTTCATGTGCTAACTGTTAACCTAAAAGTACAACAGCAATGCTTCTGCGGGTTTGTTTTCTTTGCCATTGATTTGACAAACTTGCGCATCAGATGAAATTAATGTTTAACTTTTTCTTTTCTGTTCGTTTTCCTACTGCATAATACAGAAAAATAAGATGAATAATTTTAGATCATTAACTCTTCTTAGTAAAGTTCCCCCCCCCCCTCTCTCTCTCTCTCTCATAAAATATGGAATCCAAATCACTACTGCACAAGTTATCGTAAACTGAAATCTGGAAAAGTTTGCAAGTGGTAAGAAACAGAAACACGCTCAATAACCAAAGGCTCTGACAGTCACAAACAGGAAACTGCATTCTTTAATATCTGCATAAAAATAATTAAAAAAGTATATTTTATTTTTATGTTTTCGCCGTAGGAAAATGAGCAAATAATAGGATACACGTGGAGACAATACATCCATGCAAAATGCTTTAAACTTGTTGGAAATTAAAATCTCTGAACATCTCAGATTTTAGAATTTTCCATATTATTTTTCATTTCGGTAATAAGCCGAGTTCAGATTAATTACTAACAATTATCAAACTTCTGTTCTTAATGGCGGGACCATAATTGCGGCTGTAAAGTACAACGCGCCAAGTCAGATGGCTTCGTGTGATAAAAACACACTGTCCCAAGCTGAAACTTACATCATCCTTTGATGCAAACCCTTGTTAATATTTTACAACAGTGTTCACAATGGTCATTGCCTTGATTTCTGTAGAACATCCGCTGAAGTCAAGTCTTTATTAGGGAGAGACAATTGAATTTTCCAACCGGGAGGGGGGGGGGGGGTAAATGCATGAAAACAATTGTCTTTCTCTGATTTTTTTAGCAGACGTTAATCCATTCCATATTTCACTTAAAATAAATAATTACTGTGATGAAAGAACAAAAAATATCCCAGTCGAAAAAAACAAAACAACATATAGACCCCGTATATTTAATGGTCAGTCCCTTACAGTATACATGCAGTCATAATATTCAGCCTCGTGACTCTGCTATTACTGCTTAAAGACTAAGCACACGGTTTGCATTTCAGTGTAAATTCAGTGTTTTAGGTTTGTTGTGGGGGGGGGGGGTAAGCAGAAGCGGATGTCAATTTGGATTTTAATTGTCCATATCTCAGAGAATTACTTTCCTTGGAACAAAATGATACATTTATTCTGCTTGAGAGGCTCAGCAATGTGTGCTTCTCGTCAAGTCAGTGTGTAAGTTTGTTCATATTTCTTTGAAATAAATTAAAATCATAAACTTATTGCAAAAGAAGTCGATCAACCTTTTATAAACATTAATGTGTACTGAATATACAAGACTTTTGAAATTATTTTTTTATTTTCCAAATATATGATCTAAATAAAAATGACTGATTCTTCAGATGGTATCCGGTTGTAAATCACTCTTGACGTCTCAGTCTTTCCATTGGTGGTCTTCATTCATTGGCTGTTCAGATGTCAATCAGTAATGTTGACTAGCCCCTCCACGGTGGAGTTTACATCGGCATACCTGCCGAAATGCGGTGGTGATTTGTAGGTATTTATGCCAATTTATGCCTCCACCGCGGAGTGCTATTGCGGAGCTAAAGTGGAGGGGATTAAGTACCCCACCGCGATGCACGGAGTTCCGAAAAATCACGTGAGCTGTACTGTATATGAGGGACTGCATTTTGCTGAGGTACTTAATAATGAGGGACTGGCTTTTGAAACATCACGTGTTCTTTTTTGCAAATTTTAATCAGTCCAGTTCTTAGCATGTTACATGCAGTTTCATATGACAGGTCACATGCACTGTATTGTAACTTTAACGATTGCAACAGCATCTAAGACAGTTTTTTGTAATTTGTGTTTTTTTTCAATACAGGTGTTAAGTATTGAACCATCAACACAATTATGTGGCTAAAGAGCCTTGAAGTTTATTTTGTTCTTGGTGTTCATAGTATAAATTAGTAATAATAAAAATCAATTTCAAGCTATCCTACTTTTTTTTTTTTTTTATGGCCCACTGTGTCCTTTTTGTCCATGGTAAATCAGTTGGTAGGTCATTGGACTCGTAATCCAAGGGTCACAGGTTTGATACCCGCCCATGCTAACCCTGGTCAGCTGCCTCAGTGTGACCTTGAGAAAGGCACTTAGCTCCCATTTCCTTGGCATGGTATGGCCAATAATGTGTTAAAAGTGCCGTTAAAACCAACAACAACAAATTTTTGTGTCCATCCTCCATACATCTGTCTGTCACACCTGGTTGAGTTTTGTGATTTAGATCAAGGAATTTATATATTGCAAAGTAAGGCATTTATGTTCCATGAACATATTAAATAATTAATTTTCTAGCTATCCTAGAAACCTACCAAATTAAGGTTTTCATATCAAGTATAAAGGGTTTTACAAAACTGTTGTGATGTCACACACAAATTCATTGATTTCATCTTTATCTTGACAATATCAGAATATAATATTTTAATCAGATGCGAAATTTAATTTCAGGCAAACCTGTTCCAGCAGCCAGGGTTAGAATCAGAAATACAGCAGATCAGAGACTGCCTGGACACTGGAGTGCCGGAAATTATTCGTATCCTTTTCTTTCATACAAGTGTTTTTCTAATTATGTTAGCAGTTTGCAGAGATATCTCAGGCCTGGAGGTTATAAATTGTTAGAGCATTAGTTTGTACTAACTGTAAAGAATTTTCTGATGCATAATATTAAAACAATGAAATTTACAGGATTATTTTGGAGTGCACACTTAAATTTTTAATTGTTGCTATGTTTTAAAGAAATTGCTGAACTGAAACATTGAGTTTACAATTTTGAATTTTGAGCCAGAGTTTGAATTTATACTCGGAAAGAAGTTTCACAATCTTTAGGTCTGATTTCTGCATCTTGTACTCATCCCTCTTACACCTCCGACAGATTTATTTCAGATTATGCCAAGGGCTGGAAATATCGATCTTCCCCGAGGGGTACAATTATTACCATGGAACACGTGTTTCAGATTATGCCAAGGGCTGGAAATATTGATCTTTCCCTAGGTGTACATTTATTCCCATGATCTTTCCCTAGGTGTACATTTATTCCCATGGGACAGATTTTTTCCAGATTATTCCAAGGGCTGGAAATATTGATCTTCCCCTACGGGTACAATTATTCCCATAGGACATATGATATGATTAATCTAAAATTAAATATAATTTACATAAGAATTATAACACAGTGTTGTGCATAAACTTGTCACTGCTTACAAAGCTATGTGATGAAGAAAGTCAGTTTTAAATGAGGGGAAAATATCCTCACTATGTTCCAGCAGTCCTAATAAAATAGGATAGATTTGATCCCCATAGGTCAGATTTTTGACATTTATACTTCATTCCATACATCTCTTTGCTTAAGTTTTGCTTGTTTCTGCAGATAATTATCCAACAACAGGCACAACATAACATTATAATATAGTCACTGCTGTACTTAATTTTTGTCCACATCTGGACAAAGTATACATTTAGTCAGGAAACAGGCAAAACTTGGGAATGGTCTAGTCTTGTTAAATTGTAATGATCTGTTTACATTTTAAGAAAAGGTCTAAATAACCAAGCTTTCAAGAATTGAATATACAGCATAGCACATTTAATACTAACATCTAGAGACCCTAATAATTACTTTGTTGCATTCATGATATATTATAGCCCTATTATAATGCATATATTACCGTATGAACTCGCTTATAAGTCGAGTCCAACTGCAAACTGCATTGACCCAGATCTGTTTTTGCAATAATGTGCTGGCAGATCTGGGTCTATGCTGTTTGTTAGGAGTAATTAATGGAACAAACAACTTACACCCTGATCTGCCAGCGCATTATGTGACTGCAGATCAGGGTCTGTGTTTTTTGCAGTTTAACTCGACTTATAAGTGAATATATATGGTAATCATCACAGAATATGTGAATTCCCTTTTTACTAATTGTAAAGTCAGATATTGTTGTTTGTGCAAATAGTGCTTTGTGGTTTAATTATGAATGACCCCAAGTAATTCATTCCTATTCATGCTGTCATATTGTAACAGTTATAGGATAAGCAGATGTCAGATTAACAATACTAGACTGTATAATCTACGTAAATGGCCGAATGGCCGCACACATCATTAATCCAACGAACGAACGAACTAGACTGTATAGAGATAAACAAGTGACTGGATTGAGTTTTTTTATTTCATATGCAAATTATGAACTTCAAGAAGCCATCCAAAAAGTTTTAACAGAATTTAATATTTCAAATCTGAATATTTGTCTGATTGTATATTAACTTTTGATTTTTAGCCTCTGGGAATGTTGAATATATTAACTAATAAAGTTTTCACTTGAATGATATTATACAGTAGTCCTTCACTGTAAGGTACCTCAGTATAATGCTGTCCCTGTTATAAGGCAGATATGGGCATGGATCACAATTTTCATTATGTAATAGTAATAATATGCATAATGTACCCCAATATAAAGTGACCTCACATATAATACTGTACAGTTGTATGGCTCCCATATACAGTGTTATAGTGAGGGATCACTTTATAATTATATGCATATAATATAGTACAGTTGTATGGCTCCCATGAACAGTGTTATAATGAGGGATCATGCTATAATTTTGTATGCAAATAATACAGTACAGTTGTATGACTCCCACAAACAGTGTTATAGTGTGGGATCATGCTATAATTGTATGCATATAATACAGTACAGTTGTATGGCTCCCACAAACAGTGTTATAGTGTGGGATCATGCTATAATTGTATGCATATAATACAGTACAGTTGTATGACTCCCATGAACAGTGTTATTGTGAGGGATCATGCTATAATTATATGCTAAAGGCAGCTCAGTTGTATGGCTCCCATGAACAGTGTTATAGTGTGGCATCATGAAATAATTGTGTGCATATAATACAGTACAGTTGTATGGCTCCCATGAACAGTGTTATAGTGAGGGATCACTTTATAATTATATGCTAAAGATACAATACTGTTTCCTGAAATTTCATTATTGTAATGTTGCAGTTAGATCTCAGACAATGCTTTCATATTGTGAGAAATGACAATTGCAAGTTAATCCTCATCTAACTAAAAATGCCATCATTTTCCAAAGACAAAATAAAAAATGTACTACAGTTTCATGGTGGTGATATTTTGCTTAGGATTGAAGATGATTTTACTTCCTTTGTGTTAAAACTAATTGTCATTTAGGATTTTTCGCTATAAAAACAACTTGTTGATTAAGATAGAAGCTCATTGTTTTATGTATTGAGAAACTCTGCATCTAAATAAAATGAATATGTTGTCCCACCATTTACATCTGCATTACACTTTGAATGATGTTGGCAATAATATCTATAATGATACACATTTACCTGACATAAGCATAAACTTTGCCCCTTTGGTTGTTAGTCTCTTACAAATATCAGTCATTTTAGTAAAAATTCCTGTAGAGTCTATAATTATAGTTATACTATAATTAAGTATCTAGAGTAAATATAGTCAAGTTTATAATTGATTTATTGTTAAGACCTAATGTGAATAAAAGGAGGTATTGGGTAAATAAATCTTTCGTTTTGATGTTTAATGGTACAGCGACACATGAACGTTACATCACGCCATGGCAATTTGAGTAAAGTGCCCCGCCCAGTGACACACAACAGTAGTCAATCCATGCTATTTCAGTGATAGGATTCAAACCTACAACCTTCTGGTTGCAAGTCCTGCACACTAACCACTGAGCTACCACCGCTGCAAAGTTAGATACAATTTCCAGGTGCATATTTTTGCCACACTTGCTTTAGCACATGGCCTGACATAGAAATAACTTTTCTGGTGGTGACAGTGCAGGGAGCAGTTTCATGGATAAGATTCTGGTTTTGTTTTAGCTTTACTGGTCATAAACCTGAAGAGCTTATGGGATGACCTGTTATCTGTTGTTATGTCATCTGTATTCCAATGTCCAACATCTGTCTGTCCAATAGAACAAGCTTGTTATGTCTACTCCTTCTAAACTACTCAGGGGATTGCCATGAAACTTAACACATTCATCCCAAGGTCTAGTTGGTCCTTAATGAAAATCCTACCCAGACATCCAATATGACCACCACAGCAGTCATATTAAAAATGTTGTTATAGTTACTCCACCTGAATGGATGGTCATATCAACATGGGGTTTTCACTTAAAGACTTCTTATGATGTCTAGTTGGTCTTACATGAAAATGGTGCAGGTCTGACATCCAATATGGCCACCACAGCAGCCATAGTGAAAATCTTGTACTTGCTACTCCACCTGAATGGCAAATTGTATCAGCATGGAGTTTTCACCTAAAGACTTCTTATTTTGTCTAGTTGGTCTCAAATAAAATTTATGCTGAGCTGATATCCAATATGGCTGCTACAATGGCCATCTTTAAAATCTTATAATTGCTACTTCTCCTAGATGGAAAGTCATATCAGCATCAGGTTTTCACCAAAAGACTTCTTATGATGTCTGGTATGAAAATGATGCCAATCTGACATCCAGTATGGTAGCCATCTAGAAAATATTGTTATTGCTACTCCTCCTAAATGGAAAGTCATATCATCTTGGGGATTTCACCAGAGGAGGACTGATCATGATAACTATGTATGTTCTGAGTGAAAATGGTGCCAATCTGACCTCAAATATGGCTGCGATGAATGTGTTGAAAATCTTGTCACTAATTCTCCTGAATGGATGGTCATATCAACATGGTGTTTTCACCAAAAGTCGTGTAATGGTGTCTTGTTTGTCCTAAATGGAAATGCTGATCTTTCTTCCAATATGACTGCCACAGTGGTAATTTCAAAATCTTTCATCCAATATGACTGCCACAGTGGTAATTTCAAAATCTTTCATCCAATATGACTGCCACAGTGGTAATTTCAAAATCTTTCATCCAATATGACTGCCACAGTGGTAATTTCAAAATCTTTCGGCTTAAAAGTATTAGAGATGTTTTCAATGCTCAGCAGTTAAAAGAAGAAATGGTCTTATCTTGAATGTCTGCAAGTTCTTTTCAGACAGTAGAGCATGAGTTCCTTCAAGGGACTCTTGTTTAAATTTTGATTAGACTAGGGGTTCTGTGTTAAAATGTATGTTATAGATTTTTAAATCAGATACAATGGGGATATATCATAGCACAATGTGTAAGCAAGATGCCATGTTCTGCAAACCCTTTTTCATGGTTAATTCTTTACAGAGTTTACTGGGTTCAGTGCTGGGCTGGAAGCATTTATTCTTAAAGTCTGTTTACTTCCTCTTTAACTACATTAGAAAAACAGTATGTAGTCCACCATTAGCAAAAACAATATAATTATGTGATTCTTGTAATATACCTTAATAAATGTAAAACCCACACAGCACTTACAATTTTATTATTCAGATAAATTTCCTGAGGTTGATGGATGTATGCATGTATAGGGTTTAATGGCACATCAGGACAGTCCCGGCTATATAGTGCCAAGTAAGTTTATGTATCCCTAAAGGCATACAAAAAAAGTGAAAAGCAGAAAAAAGGTAAAATCTTTAAAATACAAATACAGATATTTCATGTGAACTGCACTCTTTTGAAAAGACCAAGACCATCTCAGCTGGAGCATCATCATGGGACACATCTGAAGGCAATAAAGGTTTTCCTCCATTAGATGCCTCTCATTACATACCAAAAAGTAGATCAGACCCATTCTTCATCCCCAAGCAAGGGGGGAGTGGGGCACGAGGTTGAAACTCATCATAATAAACACACACCGACATTATTTTAAACAATATTCCCATTGTATATACATGCTTGAAAAATTAACTCCATTTGTTTATATTGGGAGCTCTACACTTTAGAGGTGCATTGTCTCTCCCAATATATTTTGTTCAATAAAAAGTTTATATTAGATTCGTTTCTGAGACTGATTTAACCAATTAAACTAAAATGGTAACAAGTTATCAGACAATGCATAGTTGCAAGTTCAAGAAAATCAGCATATTCTAGGCAGGTTTTAGCAGCTGCGATTGAGAAAATGCCCTCAATAAAGGATATTTATTGCAAGTTCTGGCCTAAATGATGTGTGTGTGCTTATTAACTCTTTAACTATGACTGACATGTATATTCACTGCATAAATGTATCTTGCCTCCGCAGTGACTGATAAATCCGCTTGCTGGTTATATTCCCTATTCCTCAGTGACTGTTAGATCTGCTCTCTATGTTCATGTTACAATCGGTCTTATTGGTCAATAATTGGAAGTAAAAGGACATTCAGCCAATCAAAATAGAGTTAACAAATAAAATTGTTCATACTAAATCTGGGGATTTTTTGCAATTTTGAACCATGTGTTAGTTAATACATGTATTTGTAGTTGACAGTGGAAACAATGACTTTTGCTTATGTTAGTGATTAAGAAACCACATTTTCAGGTTTTTCCAAGGACGAACTTGACAATGTTAAATTAAGAAGTGTTGGCAGTGACATTGAACTACCTTCATCAAGTCTGTCCAAAATTGAGACAGAATCCGATGATGAAGACAGCGTAGTGTGGACATGAGAGCCATGTGCTCTGAAGGTCAGTGTTTACTGAAAGTGTTGGACTAACTTTAGTTTTAGATGAGGAGAAGAAAGAAATTGAGAACAGTGCAATGTCCATGAGTGTAAAGTATAACTGCTTCTATAAATACCATGAAGAGTAACTTAAAAAGTAGTAGAACATAGTGACTAGTTAAACATTTTTAAGTAATTGCATGTATATATTTGACCAATAACTTTGTTTAAAAGACTGACAGATAAATGTTAGTGTTTAAAAATAGTGTTTTGTGTTCTATTCATGGATTTTATACCAATCTTGTGGATGTCAGCAGGATAAAAGGATCAAACAGAAGGTAGTTATAGCTTTCATATATGATGGTTTTAGCCTATAAATCAGTCTATTATACAGGAAATAACTAAAACAATTAGCCCATATCCCCAAATCATCAACTAAAAAGTTATCATTTGGCTGCAGCAGCATCAGGCTCCAGTAGTCAGCCCCCACAGGGGCACCGGAGAAGATTGGAGATTGGGGCGACAATGGACGGGGTTGGTGTGGGACGGGGTTTCCCACTCCTGCTGGTGGGGGCAGTCCGGGGGTCCTCCTCCTGGGATTTAAAAAAAAAAATGAACACAGGAATTGGAGCATTTTAGAGTATTCGGAGCATATTCAAATTAAAACTTAATTGGTTCTTTTTCTTTATTTCATTTAATACATAAAGCCATAAAAACAATGTTTTAAAAATTTAATTAAAACAATACATTTACATTAGTACTTCACTTTCTGATTCAAAACTTCCCAAAAATTGCCTGGCGTGTTTCCTTAGATTTAACAAAGTCATTTGCGATAGCATGTATGTCCATGCTGTCCGTAGCCTGTCTGTGAACGTATATAATTATTAATGCGTTAAGGCGTTCCTGAGTCATGCTGGTGCGTAGATATGTGTTTATTCTTCGTAATGCGGAAAACGATCTTGCACCTGTGGCATTTGTAGCTGGCATTACTAAGATCAACTTCAGCACAGTCACAACTTCTGAGAAGAGTTGGCGAGATGCTGGTTTCATCTCTTGTATAATTTCAACAATCTTATGCACAGTGAGTCTATTCACATCCTCAACTTCACTTTTGACGAGCACTTTAAATGACTGTAGCTGTGTTGCAAGGTTGATCTTATCAACTTCGTCCTTGTAGAAGGCAACAATATAGTCCATATCATCACTGAATGTTGCATCGTCTGTAACACATTTCAGAAGCATGTCTTGAAGATGCCAGTAAGACTGATACCCTGGCTGGTCAAATCTGTCTTTCACACAACTAACAGTCAGATCAATCGCCTCAGAGTATTTCTACCGGTACAGATCTTTCTCCATTGTGGGGTATTCGTTAAGTGCGTCTCCAGTCTCAAAACAATTTGGCATCTTTCAGTGGCGCAGCAGTGTAGGCTCATTGACATCCAGGTTATCAAGTTTCCCATTAACAGTGTCCCAGAACTTATCATAAGCATCGTCGTCACTCATGTCTAAATATAATGACAACCTATTCACGATTAGACTGATCTGTTGTTTCATCTGCCATGATGGTGAAGAAGCAATCATTTCTTATATTTGTGGCAACTTCACGGAGAATTCCTAAGGCCATCACTTTGTAGCATCTCATTTTGTATGTCTGATGATGTAAATTTGTCAGTTTTCTTTTCCATCCACTTCAATATTGAATCGTCTGTTTCACAGTGCAGTTTCAGTATCTGAATGAAATTACTGTCACTTTGGTCACATGACCTCACAGTGCCAGTCCTTGGCATGCAAGAAATCTAACATTTCTCAGGATTGTGAGAAGCTGCTGCCTGTTTTTCTTCTTTTCTTCTGAGTGTGCGGGTGATACGGTTTCTCCGATGTCTTTCATTTGTTGTGGCAGCATGAGTGCTGATGTTTCTTGAATTTTATCGTTGCATCTTTCCAGTTGCAGAAGCCTTTTGATATGAAGCATTTGTCCACTAGAATTGGAGATCTTCCCTTCCACCATTACCGATGTGCATATGAAGCAAAACACCAGGTCTTTAGACTGAAAGTGTATAAACACGGCAAATTAACAACAATAAACAATAAAGACTAGATGAACATCTGGTGTATGAAATAGTATTGTTTTATTTAAGACGACGATAAGGATGACATATGTAAACATTTTATAAGCTTGTTGGCACAGGTTCAAACCACATAACGGTACTACTTTCTTTCTTTCTCCAAAACAAAGGGCAGGTGGTCACCAGTTTAACAGAACAATGATGTTTTACACACCTTACCTATTGGCAGTCAATGTTATCTACTCGTGTGCATTACTCCCTTCCATTTATCCAATAATTGGTCATGCATTGTTTAACATGTCCCACATGCATTGGCTGTCATCATCAAGGTGACAAATAACATGTCATATTTATGAATATTTTCTGCTTATTCGTAGCAGATAAATAGTGAATTTTAAGCATATACTTTTTTTTTCTTGCCGAATTATTAGGTCGGTGACCACGGCCCCTGCCGCCCCAGCTCCAACACCCTTGCCCCAGATTAGCTGCAGTAGTGAGTCACTTCAGTAGCACTAGTAGTTGAAGAGTTAAGGCATATGCATGTTTTACATTGAATACAGTAATGAGTTTGACTCAGTACGAATCTGTAGTAGCATCTGAAACTACAGAGTTTGTTGTGATCTTTGATGAAAATGTCTCCATTATCTGGATGCCTACCATCACCAAACAATATTCTTTTGAAAACCTCTCAGACAGAATTCTATGCTGTCTAACAGTGTATTGTAATTTATTTCATTTCATTAACTGTTGAGAACAGTAACTGTCCATCAATAATGGAAATCAACTTATTTTATTCTGCATATAAATGAATAGCAGTGTTTTCAAGTTTCTTGAGAGGGATCATAATGACCTCAACATTAAGTTGATTACCCAAGAGTGTATTTATATCTCCTTTAGCAACAAAACAGAGGTACATAAGACTGTGTTTATATCTGCACTGAAACAAAAGAGTCAGAAAATGCATCTGGAAAACATATGCATTACCAATAAAATGTTAACCTTTTCTAATAGTGTGGAGTGTACACCATGTTTTCAGAACTTGTAGAATGTATTCACAACAGCTCAGATGTCAGTGTGATGTGGTCTTTGAGGTGTAGGACAGTGGATAGCATGAAAAAAAGCACTGCCACCACTTTTGTCTGCACATGTTGGAACCAGAGATCAAACCCAGGAAAACAGAGGTGCAAAGCAAGCATGTTCCTGCTATGTTATCGAGGCCCTAAATTTATACTTATACAGTAAAACTATGAAAACTCAGTGCTGCAGATCCAAATTTTTGGTTCAAGTTTTTTGGTTGATTTGAGTCTTTTGGGGGTAACAGAGAAGAGAATGATTTACAGTGGCATTAATCAAATCCTTTAAGTGATCCCATGCATTCAAGTGATTGATGTCTGACTTATCCAAGTTTTTTATGCTGTATATATAATTAAATGATAAATTGTTAAGAATACTATGTTTTTGGTTGGTCAAAAGAAAAAAAAATTCTGTAACAAACCAAAAAATATTAATTTTCATTTAGTGTTTGAGTACAAATGAACAAAAAGTCCAAGCCAAAGCAACCAAACCCACACATGTGATATTAGACTATCGATTAAGATTCACAGCAAAGTAATCACACTTTACGTGTACATTAATGAATGAAAACCAACATTACTTGCCTGGTTTCATCTGGTTTATTTCAGTCAACAAGAAAATGTGAGCATTTTGAAAAACAACTTCACATAAAGCAAAAGAATCCACCATGTTTTAATTCTTTCCATCATCTACCTACAATGAAAAATCTGCATAAATATAATTTGGATTAGTCACAGAGTTTGTTAGTATTAAATAAATGACATTAGGTATGAGAACAACAAATCTTGATTGTAATTTTCCAGATAGTGTAAGCAGTAGTGTATTTCAGTAGCAGGTGGGGGAGTAGAAGGTCAGTCCTAAATATTACTCTCAGAACCAATGAACGGATCCCAGTTTGTGCAGTCCGTTACTAAAACTTATATAAGACTAATAGCACGCTAAATTACATTCCAATACTTATAAATTCATAATAATATATAAAACACATGAACGAAGAATGTTTTGTGCTAGATTATTTTTGTTTAAATACGTTACTTTCCACTGAAACTAATTCCTATATGTGTGATCAATACATGATTGGGTGCAGGTTTTATTGATGGCCTCCAGTGGCATCGGGAATGGTATCCAATGCTGCATCAAAAATGTATTAATGCAAACAACCTGAAAAATGGATAAAGAGATATTCTTTTATATGGGCTTCAGTGTTTTCATACTTTTATGTTTTCTGTTAACCCGAACAGTATGTGTTTGAATCACCCTCAAATGTTCAGGGCTTTCATAATATACATTTTTGGCACCCCAAAAGAGTAGCCAGAAGTTGGTTGGACCCTGGAGGGATGGTTACCCTTGAACAATCATATGCTACTGTTACCTGCATCATTATTGACAATCATTTTTTCCTAAAATTATTAAGAGTCTTTAGGAAAATTTCATAAAAACAAATAAAATGTTTAAAACATATTGCTTAAAGAGTAAATGACCAGATATAACAGGAAGTTTGAGCCTGCACACCCATGCAAGGAGAATCCATCAACAACATGGTGGCAGTTTTAACGTTATAAGTGCCTTAGTTAACTTTTGTTGTTTTAAGGCACAACAACAGAAGTAGGTTATTTAGTGCCAGGGAAGTTGTTGTAAAGCGCCTTGCCCAAGGACACACCACAGTAGCCAACCCAGCCTGATTCAATAGTCGGTTTCAAAATTGCACCCTTTCAGTCATGAGTCTGGTATGCTAACCACTGAGCCACTGCAACTTATCAATATTTCGACCATTAGATGATGAGTTAAATGCATACTGTTGGCATTATTGGTGTAAAGGATGGTATGGAATTATTAAGGTCATGCAACAGAAACTATCTTAATCCCTTTTTTAGGCTATGAATACATTTTTTGATGCAGTACCAGCATATTTCTGTTTTTACGATTTAGATTTTTCTTCTCTACAGATGTATAATATAGTTTTAAAGAAATGTTATTCACTATAACAGTGTGAGCAATATAATGTATAGTGAAGCATGGTTCTTCCAATTTTCGACAATTTCATTTATACAATCGTGTAACTTGATGAGACAGTTTCCTAATAAAAGCAAACCATTTTCCCATTTTTAGAATGTGGTATTCATCTATCTGTCTTGTCTTATCATTGTAGAACTACAGTTGTGTCCAAAAACATAGATCATAAAAAAAACATTCTTTAAAGCAAGGTCCAAAAAATTACCAAGCAGAAAACATTATTTTCAGATCAGTACAATTATTTTCAAATCAGTAAAAAAATTAATTTTGGAGTCTATAAACAGTGTCTAAAGACATACAGAAAATGCAGTAATTTAAAAACAGATTGTCTGCAAATTGATTTTATACCTAAATCAAATAATTGAAATTGTAATAGTCTGATCAGTTGTCAGCTTTTAGCCCTAAATGACAACTCTAGTCTACTTTTTAAAGTTTTGGATCAAATATATATTGCGTGTTTTATCTCCCTTTCTTCTGGTGAATATATTTAAGATGTTAAAATGCTTTTGAGGAGAGTATGCCAAAGTATATTGATCTGACATTTAATTTGTTTTTCCATGTTTTTATTGTATGGCCCTGTATTTATTGTCTGGCCATCATCTCTCCATCAACAATTGCTGGTTACATCTCAAGAGGCCATGTTTTTGATCCGATTCTGATCAAATTTAGAATAGATTTATATCAGCAATATCTTGGATGAGTTCGAATATGAGCATCAGATTGGCGAAGCCTTTTACAACTGTCCATGCCATATTTCTGATCTGATTTTGATAAAGCTTATAATATATGCTTATATCATCAAGATCACAGTTGAGTTCAATAATAAGCAAAACCCATGCTTATTAATGAGGTGATCTCGCATCTGATTAACTGAGCTTGTTCCTCTCGGAGTCCATATTTCTTAACTGATTTTGATCAGACTTAAAATATATGCTTATTTCATCAAGATCTCAGACAGTGAGATACACACATATTAATGAGGTGACTTGCATCTGATTGGTTGAGCTTGTTACCATTCTGGAAGCCATATTTCTTATCTGATTTTGATCAAACTTGGAATATGGGCATATATCATCAAGATCTTGGTTATTCAATAATGAGCGAGATCCACACATATTAATCAGGTGATATTAACTCTGATTGGCTGTGCATGTTACCACTCTGGAGGCCATATTTCTGATCCAGTTTTGATCAGACATGGACTATAGGTTTATATGATTAAGACCTCACATGAATTTGATAATGAGCAAGATCCACATATATTAATAAAGTGGTCTTGCAGCTGATTGGCTGAAGTTGTTACCACTCTAGAGACTTTATTTCTGAACCAATTTTGAGTTGGTAAATAGACTTAAATCATCAAGATCTTATATGAATAAAATTATGAGCAAGATTAATGCATATGAGATTGTATTGCATGTGATTGGGTGAGCATGTCAACAGTATACACTGTAGTGACTTTTTCTGATCAGATTTTTATCAAACTTATTAAAGGCTTCTGTTATTAAGATATCCAATGAGGTTTTTTATGAGGAAGATCTATGCATAATAATGAAATCTGGTGCAGTTAGAAATAGTTCTCAATTCGTATACTATGTAATCAATTTGTTTTCTCTTTTAACATGCCTCTCCTCTCTCTAAATGAAAGTAAGAGAAGTAAACATGATATTGACTATAGCTACATTAGGAAATGATGTTGTGATGTCATTAACTTCTATCCGGGTATCTTCCAATGACAGCCAGCTTGAAAATCTTGTTATCGCTACTCCTAAATGGAAAGTCATATTGACATAGGGTTTTCACCAGAAGCCTCTTTTGATGTCTTGTTGGTCCTTAATAAAAAGGGTGCCAAGCTGATGTCTGATATGGTCGCCACAGTAGCCATCTTGAAAATCTCAATGAATGGTCATATTCACATGGGTTTTTCACTACAAGACTTACGATTTCTAGTTGGTGCTAAATGAAAATGGTGCCAGTCTGACATCTTGCATGGCCACCATAGCAGCAAAATAAACGAAAATCTTGTTATCACTACTCCTGATTGGAAAGTCATATTGACATTGTGTTTTCACCAAAAGACTTCTTATGATGTTTATTTAGTCCTAAATAAAAATGGTGCCAATCTGATGTCTAATATGGCTGCCACAGTGGCCAGCTTGAAAATCTTGTTATCACTACTTATACTGATTGAATGGACTTATAAGCCATATTGGTCCCAAATGAAAATGGTGCTACTTGCACATCCAGTATAGCCACCACAGTGGCCATCTTGAAAATCTTTCTATCGCTACTCCTCCTGAATGGATGGCCGTATCAACATAGAGTTCTTACTAAATGACTTCTTATGATGTCTTGTTGGTCCTAAATGAAAATGGTGCTCTCCAGGCATCCAATATGGCCACCACAGTGGACATCTTCAAAATCATGTTATCACTACTCCTTAATTAATGGTCATATCAGCATGGGTTTTTTTTCTGAAAGACTTCTTATGATGTCAGGGATGGTCATAAAGAAAAATGGTGCAGATCTGACAGACAATAGGGCCACTACTTTTTCCAGATGGCTGTTCATGTCAGTATTGTGCTTTCACCAAAAGACCTCTTATCATGTCTTGTTGGTCTGAAATGGAAATGGTGTGAATGTGATATCAAATATGGCCACCATGGCAGCCATCTTGAAAATCATGTTATCGTTACTTCTCTAAAATAGAATGTCATATCATCATGGGGTTTCCACCAGAAGACTTCTTATGATGTCTTGTTAGTCCTAAATGATGTCATGTTGGCCCTAAATGATAATGGTGCCAATCTGACATCCAATATGTCCACCACAGCAGCTAATTTGAAAATCTTGTTTTTGCTGGAGAATATCAGAGATGGTTTCAACACTTGGCAGTTCAAAGGAAGAAATGGTCTTATCTTGAATTCCAGGAAATTCTTTTTACCCATTACAGTGTCAGTCCCTTCAAGAGACTCTTTATTTAATAATCACAAACTTCATCAAACAGTTGAACTTGCCCACCCTCACATCTCCTAATTGCTGATTATCCTTGGAATAATATTTGCCATGTTTTGGGAGGAGTCAGGGGGTCAACTTTGACTTATGCAGATAACTGCATCGAAACCTCTGATCAACATCAGCTTGCATACATATAATTTTCCTTGGATCTATTGACACATTTTTGTCTCATCATCAGCAATATTCTTTTTTTTTTCTAAAATGGTTGACCTCCCAATCATTGCAGTTTTTTAGTTTTACTGGTCATAGACCAGAAGAGTTTATGGAATGGTCTGTCATCCATTGTCTGTCCATCCATTAGCACAAGTTTATTATTGCTACTCATCCTAAACTACTTCAAGGATTGCCATGAAACTTTACACACACATTCATCCTATAGTCTGCATGAAAATTGTGCAGTTCAGACATCCAGTATGAAAATCTTGTTATTGCTATTTCTCCTGAATGGTTGGTCATATCAACATGAGGTTTCCCCAAAAGACCTCTTATGATGCCTGGTTGGTCCTAAATGAAAATGGTGCAGATCTGATGTCCAATATGGCTGCCACATCAGCCATCTTGAAAATCTTCTTATTGTTAGCGCTACTCCTACAGAATGGATGCTCTTATCACAATGAGGTTTTCACTAAAAGACTTCTTATGATGTCTAGTTGGTCCTATATGAAAATGTTGCTGATATGACAGCAAATATGGCCACCACAGCAGCCATCTTGAAAATCTTGTTATCACTACTTCTCCTTGAAAATCTTGTTATTGCTACTCCACCTGAACATGAAGTCATATTGACATGGGGTTTTCACCAGAAGATTTTTATGATGTCTAGTTTGTTCTAAATGAAAATGGTGCCAATCTGTTGTTGATCTGCTGTCTAATATGGCCACCACAGTGGCCATCTTGAAATCTTCTTGCTAAAAGACTTGTGATGTCTATTTGGTCTTAAATGAAAATGGTGCTGATCTGATGTCCAATTTGGCTGCCACAGCAGCCATCTTGAAAATCTTGTTACTGCTACTCCTGATGAACAGAAAATCATATTGACATGGGGGTTTTCACCAGAAGACAACCGCAGTGGCCATCTTGAAAATATTTTTAGCACTACTTCTGAATGAATGAATGACCATATCAACATGATGTTGTCACTGAAAGACTTATTATAATGTCTAGTTGGTCTTAAATGGAAATGGTGCACATCTGATATCCAGTATGGCCACCATGGCAGCCATCTTGAAAATCTTCTTGTCGTTACTCCTCCAAAACCTAAAGTAATATCAACATAGGGTTTTCATCAGAAGTCTTTTTATAACGTCTTGTTTATAACATCTCAGATCTGATGTCCAATATGGCCTCCATGGTGGCCATCTTGAAAATTCTGTTATCACTACTCTTAAATGGAAAGTCATTTTGACATGGGGGTTTTTATCAGAAGAGTTCTTATGGTATCTAGAAGGTTCTAAATGAAAATGATGCAAATTGACACTCAATAAGGCCACCATGATGGCCATCTTAAAATATTGTTATCTCTACTCCCAAATGGATGGTTATATAAACATGGAGTTTTCTCAAAAGACTTCTAATGATGTCTGCTTGGTCCTGATTGAAAATGGTGCCAATCTGAAGTCCAATATTTCTACCACAGCAGCTTATTTGAAACTCTTGTTATCACTGAAGAATATCAGAGATGGTTTCAACAGGAAGAAATGGTCTTGTCTTGAATTTCAGGACAAAAAATTTGCCTAGTAGAGTGTCAGTCCCTTTGAGGGACTCTTGTGAGTTCTACTGGTCATAGAGCTTATGGGTCTATTGTTCATCATCCTTTAGTCCTACATGAAAATTGTGCAACTCAGACATACAGAATGGCCACCACAGTGACAGTGGCCAGCTTTGAAATCTTGTTATTACCACTCCTCCTAAATGGATGGTCATATCAAAATGGGCTTTTCATTAAAATGATTCTTATGAAGTCTAGTTGATCCTAAATGAAAATGGTGCTGATCTGATGTCCAGTATGGCCACCACAGCAGCCATATTGAAAATAATGTTATCTCTACTCTTCCTGAACAGAAAGTCATATTGACATGAGGTTTTACCCAGAATACTTCTTATGATGTCTAGTTGGTTCTAAATGAAAATGGTGTTGATCTGATGCCCAATATGGCTGCCACAGTGGCCATCTTGAAAATCTTGTTATCACTACTCCTCCTGAGAGGAAAGTCATATTGACATTGGGGTTTTCACCAAAAGGCTTCTTATGATGTCTAGTTGGTTCTAAATGAAAATGGTGTTGATCTGATGTCCAGTATGGCTGCAGTGGACATCTTGAAAATCTTGTTATCACTACTCCTGATTGGAAAGTCATATTGACATGGTGGTTTTTTTAATGCTAGCATACATATGTGCAATGTTGTAATTAGGATCAGAATTTCTGTACACAATTAAAGATATTGCTTACAGTAATTTTATTGTTTACCAATATTGATTATGCTCCATTAAGAGCATATCTCTTGTAAAAACTATCTCAAAATTTAAAAATTGTTTTGCAGAGAATTATTCCAAACAATTTTATCACATTTGAAATTCTTAAATATTTGGAAGGAAGTTTTATATGTTGGGTGATATAGAGTTTAACAGTTGTTAGTATTACAATGCTAAAGTGCCTGAAAGATATGTTATCAGATTTATTGTGCATTATTTTATGGCATTTCTTACATTCATTGCCGTTACTGAACAAATTATTTGAAATTTATATTTTGTATTTTTAGGTTTTAATTTTTAAAAATACACTTATATGCTTTTCTCCTCAAACACTTCCAAATTGAATTACCAAGAGTAAAGTAACCCATGGCCATAATAAAAACAACAACTGTGAAATATAATTTCAGTTTGTGGGAAAGCCACTTGACGCTATAGACCAAAAATTAAAACTTTATTGGTAAACTTAACTTTTAAAGATTCTTGGATGACTTCATTTATGAGCAAGAACTGATACACATTAATTATGCCTTCATCTTTGGAAGAAATTTTTATTAGACTATAGTTAAATAGGTAAAATCAGCATGATAAAAAACTTGGGAGATAGTTACATATGTTGTGTTCTTTCAATACTACATAAGCTTGCTTAGTGAAATGGTCAGCTGTTATGTAAGCCATGTGAGCAATATCAGGCCCACTTGGACCTCTTTTTTGTAAGAGTACATGTATTGGCTTTTTGTGCTGGCATAGGCTTTGTCCATTTACAAAAAGTAGAAGAAATTTATGCTACTGTAGACCAAAACATTTTCATCACATGGCACTGTGTTTATTTTATATTTTGGCCAAAATAACATCAGTTTTGTCTGCCACTTTCTGACAGTATGAAAAACCCAGACTATCATTGATTTCAGGCACTTGTCTTTGATACCCCTACATGTGACAGAACCAGAATTTCAAACCAGTAGATTTACAAATTTTGATCAGTAGATTGGCCTCTAAACCAGTAGATTTTTTATCAGCAGAAATTTTATGTTTCAGGGGAATGGAAAACAAAACAAGTGGGGTTTTTTTTGTGCCATAATATGTATTCTCTTCATACTATAATAAAACAGCAAGTCTGAACATGAATCAGATTCAGATTTCAATGGAAAATGTTACAATAATAATTAATACGAGTCAGTATACGGTCAAATAATGAAAAAGGAAAAGTTGTTTATCTGATAGTTCACTGTAAAGAATTATCTTTTATAAAATCCAATAGCATTTTTAGTTTCATTCACAAGATCATTGTCAAGTGACCACTAATGACATTCATTGTGATTATTAAACTTCACACTTAACAGGCTCTCAATAGTTCTCTGGTCCAGATTTCCACTTGAATCACTTTGTATTTTGCGAAGAATGGTGAATGTCCTCTCTGTATCAGCATTAGAATGTTGTAATGACAGGACAACCACATTCAGCCTACAAATAAGTTCTAACGTCAGTTTTCCTGCAGCTGATTTTGTAAGGTTGCTGACTACTCTCCAATACTCCTCCAAGCTATGTTCACACCGAGGTGGAAGTTCCTGACTTAAGATGTATCCCTGAGCCTCATCCTCAAGGGCTTCTTCCTCTACATGGCTCAGATCCAAAAATCTGTTAGCAAGTTTCACCACTGTAAATAAAAAAAAGAAAGATTGTTTTAGACTTGAAATAAAAATGAAAAGAAATACATGATGTATTTATGCTTTTATGAATAATGTATCCAAACTTTAAAAATAATAATCTTGTAATATATTTTTAACATATATTTTATCTAGGGCTTGAACTTAATTTATGTGGATGAAAATTTCAAATAGTTTATGAAATACAAAAGATGCATACCTTTAAAACACACAATGCAAACTCAGGACTATTGCTACTCCCCTGCACACACTTAAACTCTGATATCCAAGCACTGATGAACTTGTAATATTTCTTAGCTGGTGGTTTCTTAGCATTGGGAGAAGACACACATTTCGGCATTTTGACATGAATTGAACAAAAAGTGTAAGAGTTGTCCTCTTAAAACATCTTGAACAATACAATAACAATTAAACAAGACAGCAATAAAAATACTTACTCAAGTGTCTCTGACAAAATCATTTTTATGGTCAGTCTCTTCATTTTATCTCTCCTCCGCTACAGTAAGTGTCAGCCAATTTTCATCAAAGGCTCAGAAGACATCATGGACCACCTTTTATCCCTTTGTTACTTATAACACCTAAAAAATAAAACATCCCGCATTTGGCCTTAAACTCCTCAAATTCCAACAATAAGGTAATCAATTAGCAGCTTGCTGTGTAAACATGTCAGCTGTTCTTTAACAATTTTAATCCTATTGCTCTGTCACTCATCATTGCACCTGTCATTGTACTGGTGGAACATTTCTGGTCCCCAGTAGACTGGTTCTGGCTGGTTTCTCTAATGTGTTGATGGAACGCATAAAAATACCATGTTTGTTTTTTTTTTTTTTTTTTTTTTTTTTTTTTTTTTTTTAAATTTTCTAAAGCGGTACATTTTAACTAATAAATGGTATGTACAGTAGACGGCCTTTAAAACGTTATTGTTGGCCTACCGCGGGTAGAATCACATGTATGGATACCTACTTCATGCCTGTCTTTGCTTGCCATAGTTTACATGATCTGCACATGTGAGAATATTTGTTCTAAACACCCATTATATGTAAAACAGCTTTCTCTCTCAAATAGAGATCATTCAGTTTGTAGCGCACCCTTGATTTGCTATACATATTTAGTTTTGGATAATTATACCTAATAGAGATTATTCAGAAGCCATCTATAAAAAAAAACATTATTGCCTTCCCAGTAACTTCAGCAGTCAGAAATGACTCCTGATTATATGGTCATCTATAGTCCTATTCTTTTAACTGAAATACATGTAGATTTTTCAAGGAGACACTTATCTCAAGGAGTATTTTAAATATTACATCTGAAGTACATCTTTTGACATATTATTCAACAGTTTTATTTTCATTGTTACTGCAGGACATTGAAAATATTTTATGGACAGGGCTGCTCATTGGGGATATGGAATTTGTAAAACGAATGTGGTGGCCAGCAGTCCAAACATGCATAATTTGCTGGTCAGAGGGGGTCTACCATGGGAAAGCAGTTCTGAAGTCCTTTAAATTGGTGTTCCCTTGATATCTCTAACCTTTAATCAGGAATTCATTCAAGCCGCACCCTTTATCTGGGTGCACAAATTAATGAATCTTTAATAATTAATTCCCCCTCCTTAAATGTTTACTTAATAAATAAAAATCCTATTTTTCCTATTATGTTTCCCATGTTTGTTTATATGATGACCTTAGAGAAGTAATTATCCAATCTCATGCCCATCCTGTGTATATTTGCCTTTCAGATCCCTGTAGCATTTTCCAATTAATTCGTATTATCTGTGTAAATAATGGTTAATGGGGCATTCTAGAGTGATTAGAAATTGGGCATTTTTTAAAATATTGTATATTTGGATAGGGGTCTTTTTATATTGGGATGCCTATTTTTAGCCCCTGATGACCCCTGCACAACTCTCTGGTCAGAGAGAGCATTTTTTGTCGCATGAAATACTTGCATTGTGGTTGTGATATTCAGAAACATTAAGCATAGGCTAACCCTATCATAGAACCTTTTTATCAGAACACATCTGTCATTTCCTTATTTCCCTACATGTCATATTTCTATTCCTTCTGGTATTTCATACAGAATTTCATATCTCCCTTCATGTTATGTGTCTATTGCCCCTGGTATTTCATACATGATATCATTATCTCCTTACATGTCATATTTCTGTTGCCCCTGGTAGTTCATACAAAATATTTTCTCCCTACATGTCATATTTCTATTTCCTCTAGTATTTTATACATAGTATCATATCTCCCTACATGTCACATTTATATTTCCCATGGTAGTTCATACAAAATATCATTATCTCCCTATATGTCATATTTCTGATGCCCCTGGTAGTTCATGCAAAATATATCCATAGAACATTTTTGAGTCATACTCAAAGTTTTGAGCCTACTGCATTAGTTCTGGACCTGCTCAAAATCATTCTACCAGGTAGTAATCATAAAATGTTCAAACATAAATATTAGGCAATAAATCATCAAGTTAAGCTAACCTTATTCAAGATTTCAAAAAACTTATAAATTTAGATAATTTTGTTATGGCAAATTCTAAAATCTTCTGAATTGTTGAAACTTTAAAATAAATGAAGCAAAATAATTTTGAGCAGGGCAACTAAACAGTTACTTGCTGTAATCAGGTTCATTTTTAGCTCTGCTGGTCATAGATCAGAAGAGCTTATGCAGTGGCTTTTCGTCTGGCATCTGTAAGCACAATTTTTTTACCACTACTCCTATAAAAGTACTGGGAAGATTGCCACAGAACTTTACAAACACATTCATCCCAAGCCCTAATTGGTCCTAAATGAAAATGGTGCTTCTCAAATATCCAATATGGCCACCATGGTGGCCATCTTGAAAATCTTGTTGTCACTAATCCACTTGATCAAATGGTCATATCTACATGGGATTTTCACTAAAAGACTTCTTATGATGTCGATCCTACACTGTAAACGAAAAATGGTGCTGATCTGAATTTGATATGGCCACCATGACTGAAGTTGTGAAAATCTTGTTATCTTTACTCCTGATTGGATGGTTATATCAACATGGGGATTTCACTAAAAGACTTCTTATAATGTCTAGTAGGCCCTAAGGGAAAATGATACCTGTTGGACATACCTTCAGACATCCAACTTGAAAATCCTGTTATAACTAAAGGACTTAATATGATGTCTAGTTGGTCCTGTGTTAAAAAGGTGCTTATCTGAGAGATGGCTGCTATGATGGCCATCTTGAAAATCTTGTTATAGCTACTTCTTCAGACTGGATAGTTCTATTGACATGGGGTTTTCACTAAAAGACTTTTTATGTACTCTGGTTGCTCCTAATAAAAATGGTGCTGATCCGACTTCCAGCATGATGCCCATGGGTGCCATCTCAAAAATCTTGTTATTAAATATTGTCTGTAAGGGATAGTCATATTGACATGTAGTTTTCATTAAAACACTTCTCACAATATGTCGTTGGTCCTGCATGAAAATGACACCAATGTGATCTCCCAAATTTGGTAACAGCTACTTCTCTAGAATGGATGGCCTTACCTACATTATTTTTTAAAAACTACTTCTTTCTTGCAATATATTCTTGTTATCACTAGTTCTCTGAGTTTACAGAGTTTACACAAAAAGACTTCATATCATGTCTGGTTGGTCCTAAATGAAAATAATGCCAATCAGATATGCAATATGGCTTGCATGGTTCCTGTCCTGAAAATCTTCATATGGCTTCTTTTCAACTTTTTTTTTCATGACAACAATGTAGCAATATGTAGTTAGTTCTAATGAAAACAGTGCTCATCTAACCTCCAACATGTTACCAAAGTGGCCAACTCGAAAATCTTGTTATCACTATACCTCTTGCATGAATGGTGGCTTTGAAATGAGGGTTTCTTTAAAACACTCAATTGGTTCTGAATGAAAATGGTGCAGATCTAACCACCAAGATATCTATAACAAAATATTTTTTCTACCAAATTTGGTATGTTGGAGTTTCTCAAGAATATCAGAGATGGTTTAATACTCAGAAGTTAAAAAGAAGAAACAGACTTATCTTGGATTCCTAGAAATTAATTGCAGCCAGTAGAGCATCAGTTCCATCAAGGGACTCTTGTTTTCTTTAACCTGTCCTTTGCCACTGGTTTACTATGCTTTATGAATCTGATATAACAGATTTTACTTTCATCATAAATATTGGAATTTACAACCAAAGGAACAATAGAAATATCTGGTTATTATTGTCAGTAATAAAATTCCTTTGTGTTAACCTGACATAACTTTTCTTTCATTGTTTGTTCCTCTAAAGCAGAAATATTAACACACTCTACTTTAGCCAGACTAGTAATCATAACTCCCTGTAAGATCTTCATTAGGACATGAACTGCATTAGGGCAGCTTGATTAAAAAGATTTTATGATTATAAGCATAAAATCTTTTGAGGGTTTGGTTTGATTTAGTTGACTTTATCCTCTTGTTACTGAATCGATTTTAGCTACTGGCAACCTACCAGTTCTTATCAGCAACTCATTTTTTTATGATTCTAACAAGCATAGATTTTGCAATTTAAATTATTTCTGCTCTTCTTAGTCTTTAGTGGTTTTCAAATTCAGTTTGAAGAGCATTAATCAAGATCACGTTATAAACACATTTATTCATAAGTAGCACTGAATCGCAATAAATCCATCTTTTTTACATGACTTTCATGGGGGAGGCGCTGCATTTGTGCATGCACAGTAGGAGACCAATAAAGAGAAACGGTAAAGGATAATTATTTTATTAATGTACATATCATTGATGACTAAATGCATGCTTTTAAAAATAAGCGATACATTATGTAAAGCAATTGCATTTATTCTGTGTATAACGTCAACTCGACACTATTTTGAGATCCACCAGTTTGTGAATAATGTTGACAGCCATTGATGCAAGTTATGATCTTATTTCTAGATTAATGATGCATCTTGAAATATTATTACTATACATGTACATGTATTAGGTGTAAAAATGAGAAAGGAAATAATGAAATAAAATAAACCATTTAAATGAATATACTATAGTGCCATAACTTGAGGTGAATGACAGCTGTTTTTGCTGGTGAGGACCTATGCCCCAATTTAAGCTGTGTTTTAGAACATCCTAAATGGCAAGATACATGCAGTAGACCTATTTAAGTGTTAGTTTGCTTTTAGATAAAGAGGTAAACTAAGCTTTAATCTTTAAGTCTTGAAAGTATTCTTAAAGCTGATTTTAATGTCAAATAAAGTTTGTATTATTGACAAGAACTGGTAGAATGCCAGTACCTCATTTCAGTCAATCATTCAATTGCTACAATATAGCCTGGGTGTTTGAACCAGAGTTTAATTGCCCAATTTTTCTGTAGTTGGTCACATATTTATGAATACCCAATCTGACCCATTTTCAAGTCCTCCAAAGCTGTTTAGATCATTCAGGATTCTACTGTATTAGAATTCATTTTGCTTCATTCTTCCAAATTGTGCAGCAGACATTCAACAGGAAGCTAAATTTCAGATGACTCTGTCACTACTGATATTATCTAACCATATAAAAATGAAAATTACACTACTTTTGTGTAAAGGATTGCATACCTAATTGATATTACGTAGCCATATAAAAATGAAAATTACACAACTTTTGTGTAAAGGATTGCATACCTAATGCATTTTTGTTAGGGTTTAATTAATACATGTATGCCTTGCTTTACCACATGTCACTGCAAATTTTGTTTCTTAAGTCTCTGTACATGACCTGTTGTTTTTATGCCACACTGTGGCAGTGTCAAGCATATTAATAACATTACCATTGTTTATCCATCCATCACACCTTGGTTAAGTTTTGCATTTTGGTCAGTTTTTATGCATGAACAAATTTCAAATTAATTATAAAACGTACAGAGAAATAAAAAAGCTATAGGATTTTCGTTCAGAATTAAATTGTGTTGGCTTAGTTGGGATTTCTTTAATATTCAGCAGCTAATAATTTGTTTGTAACAGACATTAAAAAAATAATAAGAATAATAAGAATATTAAAGACTTTTTTAATGAGGGTAACTCAGTTACAAAACAGAAGTAATCTACCTTGGGGCCTTCTAAGATATATGTACAGATATATACAGAGTGCAATCAATCACTACCCATCTCACACATATATGTATATACACACACATTCATACACAGTCATGTACATAGAAATTACAGACCCAGACTAGTTAATTACACATGTAAATTGTTAACACACTAACAGAATGAAGTGGTTTTTGTTAATGCCAGTTACTTTCCAATTAAAATAAATACAAATCAAAATCAGTGTAATGAAGTTAGTTTCAAAACAGATTTTAAATACAATATCAAATAATTTTAACAACCCTTTAGAAATATGGGGCCCTAGATTCATTCTTGATAGTACCAATAAAGGTGATTTTATTTCATGTTTTATTAAGACAAAATTGTTTTAAACAACCTTTATTGGTTGTCAGGATCATATGTTACATTTGTATATTGTGGATACATATAGATATCATTATAACTGTACAACAAGCAAAACTGTTTAAGATGTTAATTTATGTAAATTTAGTTTCTGCACAATTTGTTGGGTGCAAAGTCACCTCTTTCTTGGACTGTGATCACTCTTTTCTCAGTGTAAGAAATGCATTACTTATATGAGGCATTTATTATCTGTGCTTGGGCTGAATGATTCTAAGTACTGTGGTCATTCATTTAGAATCAGTGCTGCTGCCTCAGCTGCACCAGCTGGTATTGAAGACCATATGATACAAACTCTCAGATGTTGGTCTTCCAAATGCTGTGTATTGAAGACCATATGATACAAACTCTCAGATGTTGGTCTTCCAAATGCTGTGTATTGAAGACCATATGATACAAACTCTCAGATGTTGGTCTTCCAAATGCTGTGTATTGAAGACCATATGATACAAACTCTCAGATGTTGGTCTTCCAAATGCTGTGTGAGATACATCAGGACTTCTCTACAAGCATTGTGTATGGCTCAGATAAAAATGGATTCTGCTTAATTGCACAGTGTTCCTTGGATGTATGATAATAATAACACTGACTTTCTTGGCTGATATTAAGACATTTCTTACTCTTTTTTTTTTTTTTTTTAATTTAAATTTTTTTTTGTCTTGGGGGCTCTTGTTCACAATATAAACTACTTGTTCTCTTGTTTTGGCCTTTAATTCAATTCCTTGAATTTTGACCCCAATCCAGACAATGAACCGGAGAAAATTATCAACATATTGCTATTTGTTCAAATTAACAACAAGTTATTTATCAAGTAAAAATGGTAAATAGCTGAAACTGATGCAAAAGTACAGAGAAAGTTAGTTTCTGTTATGTTCCTTTGCTCCTTTGCTATTGCTTACCTTGACACACGGATGAAGAAGTGCTTAATTCATTTCATCCACATGCATTTGAAAACTTAATGTAAAGAATTTTGAAAGACTTTGTTACTATTCTCTCTCTCTCTCACTCTCTCTCTCTCTCTCTCTCACACACACATTGGAATTCAGTAGTGTGAATTATTTCATGGGTATCAATTTGTATGCTGTTTGCAAAAAATGGGCAGGGGTGTATTCTTGTTAGTGAAACTGATGGATATCACTGATTCGGAGGAAGATTCTGTTGTCCTAACAGATGAATTATTGACACAGAATCTGCAAATACTAATACCCAACACATTTTTTGTTTCTGTTACGTTACAGCCAAAAATGACAGAGGCATTGAACATATAGTACATTTGGTTTTAGGTAATGACTAAAAGCAGTAAATGATGGTTCTTTGTATAATTGTAATGGACTGTACAAGTTCACACGGCATCCAGAATAACCTGAATTTCCCCTAATGCAAGGTCTCCTCACATGATCTCTCCCACTCTTTCTCTCCATGGAGAGTCAGTACTGTATATTTATCTATTTTCATTGGTATCAATTTTCATGCTTTTGCAAAAAATGGTAGAAGGGGTGTTGGTGGTGGTACTGCAACTGGTGGATAATGCTGACAGGAAGTAAGATTATATTGTCTTTACTGATGAATTATTGTTGCTTTGGTCTTCAAATAAGTGGCCTATAGCAGCCACATAATCTGCAAATACTGATACCCAACAATTATAGTGAATTAACAATACAGCTAGGTTGCTTTGTATTCAGGTATTTTATAAATAATATTAACTATTAAATAATGATATGGGATCCATGCCCATACCTGCCTGTTAAAAGGGACTGCCTTATACAAGGGACTGCCTTATACAAGGGACTGCCTTATAAAAGGGACTGCCTTATACAAGGGACTGTCTTATACAAGGGACTGCCTTATAAAAGGGACTGCCTTATACAAGGGACTGTCTTATAAAAGGGACTGCCTTATACAAGGGACTGTCTTATACAAGGGACTGCCTTATAAAAGGGACTGCCTTATACAGAGGCACCTTATAGTGAGGGTATACTCTATTTGCTTTCTCCAGCTCTTACTTTCATGCACATAAGGCATCAAATAAAAGCAAATTGGATTGGACTGGTGTTCAATGTTTCCAATGATGAATGAATCCAAGTGTCAGTTTTCAATATACCATGTAAATAACTGTAATTTATGAGCTGCTTGCCAAACTAACAAGATCTCTGGAGTATTAATTAGAAATGGCACACATTATTTGATCACTCAACAAGTCTTCCATCATTTTTATAGACTTTAACATTTAGAAAGTCAGGAATGACTTGGATGTCTTGCTATTTACACTTCCAAAACTGGCATTTTGGTTGTTTATCAGGGGGATTCATACAGAGAGCTGAATACAGAACTGTCAAAGTGACTAATATTTGTAAGTGAGGGAGCCTTATATTGAGAGATATTCCAGCAAGGCTGTGTCATAATAACAAATAAAAATACAAAAGTATGGTCTTTAATTAGGTGAATTTGTTTGGCTTGATTTGGTGTTTTACAGCAATGGAACACAAGCAGTTTATTGAGTACTGAGTAAACCGTCTTGCCCATGGACACGCTATGGTAGCCAACAAAATCTGATCCAGTGTAAGTATTTGAACCCACATTCTTGTGGTCATGTCTAACCACTGAGCCACCGTGGCTTATTCATTTAGGTGAAACCACATTATAACTTGTTCTCTCCTTACCCTTGACCTAAAATTAAGTGAATTACATTATGTAGCAATGATAAAAGAAAATGTAACCAATTAACTGAGATCCATGATCATAACCATGATATACAGTAAGCAGCATTATATGGAGGGCTATAATAAAGGACTACTGTACCATGAAAAGAGTATATACTAGTAAAATCTTCAACTTGTTTTAAATAGTCATCTGTCAAATGAGCCATATTTGACCAATCCTCTGATTGCTCATCTTCAAAGTTACCAACTTAATCCTCATCATGCCATGTGACACATATTGCCATCAACAACAGATCTCCACTTGATCACCACTCGTAGAGAATCTTAGCTTCTCTTTGTACTTCTGAATTGTTCTCAGACAGGTGAGCTTTGATCTACCTTTATTTCCTATCCAGTGATTATTCTTTACTTCTGAATCTGTCTGTCTTTTATTTTTTTGTCCTACCTGCATTTTACATCACATTATTGCACACAACTTGTCAGTCAAAATTGTTGGAATTGTTGCAGTTTCAGTATGCATAAGTGGATTATTACCATCGGAGTTTGACCTCAAGTGTTCTTATGACCAGAAGGTCAAAGGTGAAGATAATGGATAGTGCATCAATTTGTTTTACCTACAAGATGATATTTAATGTTCCAGAAAGTTGTTGTACTTAAAAAAAGAATTTTTAATAATAAAAAAAAGTTTTCTGTACAAAACAAATAGTTTGTAGGATAAATTACAGACTATATAGTAGACAAGACTGGTCCATCCTTGTTTTTAATGCATTAGTATCAAACAAATCCTGCAGCAATGTTACAGGTCAACAAAGATTAGATATGGCATTAACTGCAGTATTTTATGAAGTGTTTGAAAAAGTAAACTTAAACAATTTTAAGTACTACCAGGCTGAAGTTTTTGTTTCAAGTTTTCAGTAGTTTTTAGTTTTCTGATGTCAAGAGAGTACTGTACGCATGGAATGAGCTAGTATTTTGAGTTATGTCAAGAGAGTACTGTATGCATGGAATGAGCTAGTATTTTGAGTTATGTCAAGAGAGTACTGTACGCATGGAATGAGCTAGTATTTTGAGTTATGTCAAGAGAGTACTGTACGCATGGAATGAGCTAGTATTTTGAGTTATGTCAAGAGAGTACTGTATGCATGGAATGAGCTAGTATTTTGAGTTATGTCAAGAGAGTACTGTACGCATGGAATGAGCTAGTATTTTGAGTTATGTCAAGAGAGTACTGTACACATGGAATGAGCTAGTATTTTGAGTTATGTCAAGAGAGTACTGTACACATGGAATGAGCTAGTATTTTGAGTTATGTCAAGAGAGTACTGTACACATGGAATGAGCTAGTATTTTGAGTTATGTCAAGAGAGCACTGTACACATGGAATGAGCTAGTATTTTGAGTTATGTCAAGAGAGCACTGTACACATGGAATGAGCTAGTATTTTGAGTTATGTCAAGAGAGTACTGTACACATGGAGTGAGCTAGTATTTTGAGTTGTCAAGTTTTGTAGTTATTGATCAAACTGCATATTTCTCCATTGGCATTGGTAAACAATGCCTTTGCCTGCACAAACAATTTTACCCTAAGGTCAGCCTAGTTTTGAGGGTTTTTTAAAAGTCCTTTTTGCATTTAATTTTGGCAAAAAAAAGCTGATAAATTTACAATGACAGTAACTGATCTTCTAACTTAGGGCTTAATTATTTATATTTTCTGTTACTTTTTGTGTATTTCCTGTAGAATGTAGTAAAAACAAGAGCAAACACTTCTGCAAGAATGTAGTAGATTTCAATTTATGATGGCATTAGCAATTTGAGAGAACCAAGAGTACCAATTGGGGAGCAGTTGGAGTTAGCAAAGATTTATTGTGCTTGGTGGAATAAGTTTTTAAATCCAAGGAATCTGTTATTATCTCTGTATTATGTTTTGATAAGCTTCTTCATTTGTTCAGTAGATTGACTTCACTGTAATTCATTGATTTACTTGTCAGAATCATATAAAACTTAATTGGGTCATCAGACAAATAATTTAGGAGAGGACTGGAGTTTGCTTATACTTCCAGTGCATTCTTCTTGAAAAAGGTTTAATAGATAACAGAGTTTGCCAATATCATATTCAGCTTTATTATACCATGTAAATAATCATTATTTACAAGCTTTATACTTCACCAACAGAATGTTTTAAAGACATAATTGGAAATGACAAGCATTATTAGATCACTCATCAAATGTTTCTGTATCAGACATTTTATCCTTGCAGAGGAATTTCAGATCAAGAAAAGCGGATATCAATTTTGGTATTTTATGAAGTATTTGCAACAGTGCATGGCATATATACTTGGTTAAATAAGCATTGCAGTCCAAAGAATCTTGTATATGTATTATGTCATTGCATGCTTTGATAAGCGTATTCATTTGCTCAGTAAATTGATTCTGCTGAAAGTCATTGATTTACTTGTCAAAATTATATAAAACTGTATTGATATGTCAGAGAAATTGAATGGAAGAGAGGCCGCAATTTTTTCTAAATGCTTCCAATGAATTTTGTCTTTATTTTGAAAATAAAGGGATATCATTGCTTGCCAAGAAAGAGATTGATTGTGCAAATAAAAAATTTCATTAATCTTGACAATTTTTTAAAAATTTAATTAAAGTGTCAATTCATGTGTGTATTAGTAAGGCTTAAGAATGTATCAAAACTTGCTTATAATTTCTTCTGATTGGTTTTTATGGTAGTTTTCAAAGCCCTGAATTTATGGGCTTGTTTGATGGTACATACTTCTCTCCCTTTATATCCTTTCTTGAATTTACATGAACTTTAAATATTCTTTATTTTATGAGTGATCAATACTTAAGCAATAGTTACATATGAAGAGGAAGAGGGCCTGGACCAACATGTTCAGCTAAGGGCATATCAACCCAACAGTCTAGGCCCTGACCCAAGGGCAGTCCATACCCAATAATGTTGCCCTCTTATGTTATAGCTATCACTTTTATTGTATTGAACAATCTTTCCTTTCATTCACTCTATGTTCTGCATTGTGACATGCCTGATATGATGTCATCTGCTTATATAGACCAGTCC
Organism: Margaritifera margaritifera; assembly: GCA_029931535.1. Classification (NCBI taxonomy): domain Eukaryota; kingdom Metazoa; phylum Mollusca; class Bivalvia; order Unionida; family Margaritiferidae; genus Margaritifera; species Margaritifera margaritifera. Next base: position 4,694,177 of record JAQPZY010001658.1, on the reverse strand, counting down.
ATATCTTATATAGGCTGATCACTATATTGCTTCATTCACTCTGTATGTCCTGCATTGTGACCTGCATGACATGACATCATCTGCTTATATGGACCAGTCCATATCTGATATGAACCAGTCACATTCATAAAATTAGACTAAGAGGATGTACCATAAAATACTTGATGACATGTGATCAACTTTCAACCAATAGGATGAAGTTTTACATTTATGATGTGCAATAATTATATGTAGTGGATAACAGAGTCATTATATCATCAAAGATAAATAATTGAAACAAAACCAGTCAACTGATATAGAAAATTAAAGTCCAAGGTTTTCCCAGGGTTTATAGATTGGGAAGGGTCCTCAAGACTCTTCAACTTTCAAAAACAAAAAGTCCTTGAGCAAAAGTTCTGGGTCCCTTTAGTGCAAAAGTAGTAAGATATAATCAAAATAACTGAAGATAGGTCAGAAAAGTCAAACAATTTTCCATAATTGAATATAAACAATTGTAGTTTTCTTTTTTCTTTTTAAACTGTTTAACTATTTTGGACATCTTCCTTGAAAAGGAAAATATTTGAATAAGAGCATTAAATTAATAGAGCCTTCATTCGTTTAGTACAACCCAAGTACAAACACATGGCAAACAAAAAAATGTGCCTGATAAACCATTCAGTTTTCCAGGACAAAAGCAACTTAACCAAATGTGCAAAATTGATTATCCATTAAAAATGTAGAAAATATCTCCAACCAATTAAAAATGATGATTTATCAATTCTGATGAACCAGTCATCACTCTTTAAATTTCAGTCAATTGCCAACAATACCTTTTAGTAAAAATGTAGCAAAAAGAAATGCTTCAAAAGTTAAGTTCTCGGGAGTCCAATACCGTTATTGAGGATTCCTCAGGGATATAGGTTTTCTGCCCTTGTCATCTAAAGTACAAGAAGTTTGTCATGGTTTTGATTGAAAAAAAGACTGCATTTACATGAGAGATATTAGTATTCAGCACTTTCTTTGATGGATACTTAACATCTGCATTAATATGGTGTCATTGAAAGGGGGGCCATGCATGAACCAAACTGGATAAACATGGTCATACCATGGACTGACACAGATCCTTGATCTGTCTATGGTGCTCTTTAATGTCATTGGTCTGTCCATTGGAAAGAGTTCATTGTCTGACCCTACACTATCCATGGTTAACTCCACAAAAAATGTTTTATGTACCCAGTGTTCCATTGCATTTCTGGTTAAACTTGTGCACTTTTAAAATGATATATTGGAAGCAAAAATATGCTTTTTTTAATTGTTTGATAAAGAGAACCTTACATTTTGGTCACTTCAAATGAAATGTCTAAAACAAGTTGTATAATTTAATTTTTACTTGCCAAGGCTCGGACAAGATAGAAGTCATTCAGCTCAGTTCATGCATTTCATTTGAAATGAGCACTCATATGACATTATATGTTTAGAGAATAACAAAATCCTAATATTATTCTGGAGACAGTGGTGATTATAAGCTTCACAAATGGAGTTTTAGCTCTGCTGGTCATAGACAGAAGAGCTTATGGGGTAGCCCGTTATCCATTGTCTGATGTGCATCTGTCCTTAAGCACAAGTTTGTTATTGCTACTCCTTGAGTACTTGGAGGACTGCCATGAAATTTTACACACACATTCATCCCATGGTCTAGTTGGTCCTAAATCAAAATGGTGCAGCTCAGACATCCAATACAGCCACCACAGCATCAATATGGTTTTTTCACCAAAAGTCTTCAAATGGAGTCTAGTTTGTCCAAAATGAAAATGGTGCCAATCTCAAATCCAATATGGCTACCACAGTGGCTAATTTGAAAATCATATTGCTCAGGAATATCAGAGATGATTTCAACACTCAACAATTAAAAAGAAGAAATGGTCTTATCTTGAATTCCTTGAAATTCATTTTGTACAGTAGAATGTCAGTCCCTTCAAGGGACTCTTGTTTTATGCCCTCACTGCTTACAGCGGAGACATCTTAATTTTGTCCAGTCCATTGATATATCCATCTGTCAATCCATCTGTCCATCCATCATGAGGAGCTTCTTAGCAATATTGTGTAAAAACCACTAAACATGGACAAATTAAATTTGACTAGCTTGTTTTTAAGCATGACTGGATTAAATTTTCAGGCCTTTGAAGCAGTTTTTGAGTATTTTCATTTTTCTTTACTTTTTGGACTTTTTTTACAAAACCTTGTTAGCACAATTAAAAAAAAAACATGAGATAGGCAAATTTAATTTGGTATGCATATTTAATTCATATTTAGATGACTGATTGGCTTTTATAATAATAATAATAATAATAAAAATAATAATAATAATAATAACTATATTTAGAGAAGTTAACTAAATTAGTTACAGGAACTAATCTACCTTGAAGCCTACAGTTATGTACAATATATACAGTATATACAGTACAATATGATAAATTTGGCTTAACACTAAAGAATGGAGTTATTCTGAAAATCAGCAAGCCAATAACACATGCACATGCATTAATCAACATATTGTATTGAAAATTCATCTCAGAGAAAAATGTATAAGCAGAGAAAAGCATGAGGTATGTATATTACTTAGAACTGTTTGACTGTCATAGGATTTCATCCATTTGAGACATTGATTATGAAAAGAAGAAATGCTAGGAGCCTGCTTATGTTACTGGGAATGTTGTTCCATACCAGTAGACCAGTATATTGAAAGCCTTTTATATACGATTCCTTCTTTGCCTTTGGTATAATGAAAGTTTTAGAGTACTATCAGCATCTCTTTGGTGGAAGATATTGTTCAGGTAGACAGGAATGGCTTTTGTGGACACTTAATACATAAATTTGGCCTTTCTAAAGAATATTGTATCGTTCACATTTTGATATAATTCATTGCACTCTGAAAACTGTCTATAAATTGATTTAGAATTAAATGACATGCCCTCTTTGGGAGTCTTAAAAGTTTTGTTATGTTTGAATTAGAGATATTACCCCAAATTACATTACAATAGTCAAAATGTGGCTGAATATAACTTTTATAAAAGATGACACTATACTGAAAAGGAATGAATGTTTTGATTTTCTCAAGTAGGCAAAGATGAGCATTAAGCTTTTTTGAAACATGTTTAATGTGAATAGACCAAGTTAGATTGTTATCTACAAATGCACCAAAAATTTTATCATGAGAGGTTATATTAAAGTTCAAATTGTCAAACAGAACTTAGAGTTTGTCATTATATAGCCTTGCTCTTTTTTGTTTCAGGCCATTACAGCAATGTTTCATATATTATAACATTTGTTCTCCTATTGGACTTTTTTGTGAAATCCTTTTTACCTTTATAAACCAAAAAACTACTTGAGGTAGACAAATGAAATTTGAAAGGCATATTTGTATTCATATATAGATAACCTTATTAGATTTTCAGGCCATTGATGCACTTATCCATTTTTTCTCTTCTTCAACTGTTTGGGCTTGTTTTTGACTAAAACCGTATTAGAACAAGCAAAAACCAGACTTGAAGTTGACATAAAATTTAGCATGCATGTTTGCATGCATATATTGATGACCTGATTAGATTTTCATGCCATTATCACGATTTTCAAATTTTTTTTCAAAATTTTTGGCACAAGTTTAGTTCAGAAATCAGTTGTCTTGGAAAAATTTCATTCCCATGAAAATGTTGTGATTTGCAGTACATATTCTGTGGCTGATGCATCATGTCTGGATGATTGAAAAATCTTGATAATTGGAATTGTATTATATCAGCATTACTGTATCTTTACTGGTATTACAGTATTCAAAAGTAATGATACAGAACCATCTTGCATGTAATTTTACAACTTATCCTATGCTATTTATTTAACGTTGATGTTACTTTTTTATTTCATTTAGCAGCACATATATATCACTTTTTAGGGCTGATTATCTACCGTATATTCTCACTTTTAAGTCCAGTCCAACTGCAGACTGCACGCACCATTATCTGCCGTCACATTATGCACAGGTAGATCTTGATTTATGCAGTTTGTTAGGAGTAATCATTAGAACAAACAACATAGACCCTGATCTGCCAGCGCATTATGTGATGGCAGATCCGGGTCTATGTTGTTTGTACTATATATGGTATTTCAGTTTTATTGAATTTCCTATATAGCCTTTGAAAGAGAAAAGGGCAAGGGTAGTATGAGATATTTCAAAATGTATCCATCAGAGTTACAGAAGTTTTGCATATATATGTATAAATCAGTGTAATTCATGCTTCTGTAAACAACATAGACCCTAATCTGACGTTGCATAATGCACCAGCAGATCAGGGTTTATGTTGTTTGTTCTACTGATTGCTTCTAACAAACTACATAGACCCAGATCTGTCAGCACATTATGTGACAGCAGATCTGGGTCTGTGAAGTTTGCAGTTGGATTTGATTTATAAGGGAGTATATATGGTAATTAAGAAAAGTTGTGGATGGTTGATTTTATCTGATAACTTGAGTATAAATTACATTAGTGAGGCAAAATTCAACACTGTTTCCTGTCACTTCAAAGGTTATAATGACCACTACTCTTGACAGTCTGAATCAATTGATATTGTGTGCTGTCAGGTTCTGTGTAGCATTATGTTTGTTTTATTTATGTATTCAATTCAAGGGATAATGTGTTGGCAAACATAAAGTATCTTCATGAAAGAGTAGTGAGTATTGGAAAATAGAAGGGTTGTAAGTAGATAATTTACTTTATTTTGTAGCAGTCGCCTATTATCAGAGTTTATTATATTTTAGCATCCATTAAACTGTCAGAAAGCAGTCATTTCTATTCATCTTTTTGCTTGGTGTGTGTGTATGTGTGTGTTTGTCTGTGTGTGTAAATGCTACATAAAATTACTGTATAAATAAAAAAGAGGTAATGCTTGCATTAGAGCGAATGCCCTTGGCTGTGATGAATATTTAAGACTCAGAAATGATGTTTTCATTTAAACTTATTTTAAATCTCCAACACCTATAAACCCCATAGCCATTGTTCCTATAAAATTATCTTGCTTACTTTGCCAATTATTTCATGTAAAAGTGTTTACCTCACTAACGTTGGATCAGGCATTACCTCCCCCTGCGATGTTTACTGAAGTAATGCAGCTTTAGAAAAAAGAACTCAAGCAGCAATAGTAATATTAGATATTCACAAAAGATTAAAACAGAGTGATTTTAAGGAAATTTTAGGAAGAAAAGGACTAATGCTATCGTATATATAGGCCCATGCACCGACACATTATTTAGCCAGGGAAGTAAAAAATGAAAAAACTGTATGATGTGCATTCTTGTGAAAAATTGTTACAATACTGTGCACTAAGTGCATCATCATGATCTCAGCATTTATAGAGTGGGATTTTCCATTGTTTTTTGTTGTTTACAAAAAAAAAAATTAAGTTCATCAAAATTATTTTGTCAAAATTTTAAATGAATAACTCTATCAGGATAAACTGTTGTAAATGGAGATGGTCAGTGGAGGAAAGACTTTTGAAATATCAGTCTGACATAATATATTTCTTTCAGTAATCCTTCACCACATTGTGAGTGTTATTTGCTGCATTTAATGGCTGTGGCTTATGTTTGTTTTCTTTTATTTCATTGGCTTTTTATTTCTTTTTCCTTTTTTCCTCTCAATATTATCTCAAAGTAAGTTGTGTTTCAGTTGTTGTTCAAAATTATGTCTGAATCCCTACTCAAATCCCTACTCAGTCTTTACAAGAATTTGTTATAATTTGATCACCTGTAAAATTCACAATGTGAAGTACTCACAAACATCTTGATGACACTTTACAGTCAACCTCAGTTAAATTGGCTGACCCATATTTTCTATATCTTGACTCCACCAGATGTTAAGAAATAGAAGAAAAGAGGGCTTCTTTCCCACTCTTCATGACATGTTTTGACCTTATGCAGCACAATACAGATTTTGTTTCCATTAAAATAACCATTATATCAATACATTTCTGTAGTAATGGATTGTGAGCTTTTGTGCAATGACAGCACACATAGCTCTAAACAGTCTTTATCAAGGGAGATAAGTCAGTCAACATTATCTTCAGCGCTAACTATCAGTGATTTGGTGGGAATAAATTATGCAAGAAAAATACATTTTGAATTAACACATATTGGCCCACAAAAGTACTGAAAAATATACTTATTGAAGATTTTCTTTATATCTGACCGTTAAGTGTCATAAACTTTATTCTAGTCTCATGTATGACCCCGTAAGTAAATATAGACCTAGATAAGACAAAAAAGAGGATACTTGGGTACATAAATAGAGAGTAATCTTATGCATAATCCCTTAGTATATCCATTTTTTTAACCAAAGAAAATTAGAACTTTAAAACAATTGTGTAGAATACAATGTAAGTGTGCACCTCACCAAATAAGCACAAGTAAAGAGACCCCCTGTAGACTCGGGGATTTAGAAAAGTCCCGTTACCCCCTGCAGACTCGGGGATTTAGAATAGTCCTGTTATGCTCTCCTGCATGTCATAAAAGGTGACTAATGGAGGCAGAAGCTGTGGTGGCTCGGTGGTTAGTGTGCTATACTCACAACCGAAAGGGTGTGGGTTCAAATCTTTACATTGGATCAGCCCAGCAAGGTCAGCTACTGTGGTGTGTTCGTGGTCAAAGCACTTTAGTCCAATTGTGTCAGCACTAAATGACCTATTTGTATTGCTGTTCCATACAACACTAAACCAAACCAAATAAGTAAAGAGTTTTGTCTTAGGAGCTAGCCATGCAAAGATAATGTATCAATGATTTATTCCATGGAGAATCTTCAAAGTATTTTGCTTCTTTCTTCCATACTTTTCTAACGTATTTAATTGAAGATGAAATAAGTGTCACTATTTTCTGTAATGTATGTAATGAAATGTCTATAATGAATGTAATGTATGTCATGTAATGTATGTAATATATGTAAAAATCATCAGGATAATAGGATCCATAAATATAATTGTACAATTTGGTTATTTGAGAATGTTGTACAGTCACTGTAGAATGTGTTACATCAATTTACTTGATTTATGATTGAATGTACAAAAGTCTTTAACAATCACATTGCACAACAAGCTCTTTACCAACCAAAATAGTATGCACCGATACCTTCATTGTAAGTGGTGGACTGTGAGTTGGAGGAAACAAGTGAAGCAGGATAAACCACCAACCTTGGATTTACTGAAACTTGAGTTTCGCAAGTTAGGCATGGAAATACTTAAACTACAAGAAAAAAATGTTGTTCAAGATTCAGTAATGCAAATCCTTTAATTGATAGTAATTAGTGATGTATTATTATGAATTCATTTATTTTCATGGGTATCTATTTTCATGTTTGTTTTTTAAACTCACATTTTCAATAGTACATAAATTGATGGATTGAAAAAGGGTCCCAATTCTTTTCACAAATGGATCATAAATGTTTATTATCCTGGGTCTTAACATTTTTGTTCCCCACCAACAATAGTAAATTCACAATAATGTTTTTCTTTTCAATTTCAATTCTAATCAATATCATTTTCCACGTTATTTGGTAGTACAATACATTTCTAGCCTGTGTTATTATGTCCTTAACTCACTTTAAAAGCTGGCTGTGTACATTCTGTTGCTGAAGCCCTGTTGCTCTTCCTTGAATGTCTACCTGAGCCTGTTATACCTTACATCCTGTATAACAAATGCCTTGAGTGTTCTAACAGCTTTCTTCTTTGTAAACAGGTAAGTCTGTCAGCTAGACAGACATGTTAACAGGCAGGTATCTGGGGATAGATAGATAAAAAAGATAAACTCTTTTTTTTTTATTTGTATAAACAAAAATTGTATGAAAATATTCTGAGCCAGGACCATCGGTGCCAACTTTTATTTGGTACAGTCATTCCCTATCATAAATTGGGGTGGATGGAGGTGGGGGAATTTTCCATGACTGCTATGTAAATTGCATGTTTTGTTTGTGGGTGATTAATCTCGGGGTGCTCTGCTTTGAAAACAAGATAATCTTCTGCTTGAAAACAGTATAATCTTCTGCACATTTTATTGTATACATTTACATACCTGCCATAACACGATGTGTCATGCAAAAAAAAAACACGATTTGTGACTTCTAAACCCCCTGACATGGTTGTATTTCGAAAAACATGATTTTCAGTCATCGTAGCAACAACAAAAAAAAAAGATAGTGAGATACCTTTAGTATTATCTCAGTTTGATTTCTACTTAAAACCTCGTTGCAGTTTTATACACTTGATTGTCATAGAGATGATTAAAACATAAGTCAGTCAAAGATAAACAGCCACCCTTGCACAGATTATTTATGTGACTGACAGTAACAGGGGCAGAGTGAGAAAAGCCCAGCAAAATCTAATTTTAGAACTCCTCGATGATGGAGTTTGACTTTATGAAGCACAGCAGCAAGGTGGAGCATTTTATTCTTTGCACATACTGCAAACACCATACTGAGATTAGTCATTCTGGAGTGTACGACATCTGTCGATAAAGTAACATCACTAAGCATTGTGACGGTGCACGAATGCATAACTCAATCTCAAAAGTAACCAATATGTTTAAACATTCTAACTTGTGTGGCCATTGCATGTTTGACTCTCCCTCACAGTAATGCAGATACAAAAAAGATCAATTTCTATGTTGAGAAAAGTTCAACAAGATCTTTGCACAAGTTTTAACAATAATACCATCCCATCTCAGGTCAGTGAAAAGATGAACTCTAATGACACTTGCATCACCTTCAAAGTCCCCATTGAACTATTGAGAGCAGGAAAGACTGCATCAATTTAAGATGTTATTCTAATGTTCAGTGGATTTTAAAGACAGAAACTTGGTGGGCTTTTTCATAATTGTTTAATGTTTGTGTGTTTAAATGTGAGTGTGTAGACATGTGTGTTTGTGTGGTGATGATAATTGACAGTGCAAAGGGACAGACCATTTAATTTGAGGGTGGGGAGGGAATGGGTGCAGAAGTGGTTTTGAGGGGAAAAAAATTCCAGACCCCAAATGGTATAAAAAAAATATTCTTGCTCTGATTTGTAGAAAAATGAAACTAATTAAAGCCATTACATTATTTGATAAACATACATTATCTTGAGGAGAAAGAAAAAAATAATGTCCTGGTTCAAAAGATAATCTCCTGAAAATTAAATGGTCAGTCCCTAAGTCCACCAACTATTTTTTGTTTGAAAGTGTATTAAGTGCTTCAGAGAAAGATATTTTCTTTTATTCAGATTTGAATTTGCGGTCATTTTCTATAAGCTTAATAGTGTAGATGAAGGTACTTCATCAATTTTATATGATGAAGTCCCTTTTTTGGTTGCATGCCCTGACCCCCCTTGGGACATCAAAACACACTTTCTGAGTCTCAGAAACCCCCAACACTGTCTGTTAGGTTGGCAGGTATGCATTTATGGTCCAAAATTTGGTATAGCCTTGACTGTATAGACTGCAACAGTCTGTAGGCACAAAAACTTCTTCTTAAAGCTCTAAGTTAAAAATAAATTGTATAGACTTATTTCTTATTGCAGTCTGCCAAAATTTTATTTAAAATATCCCATTTTATGCATGTTAATGATAATTTATTGAATGAATTTTAACTTTAAATTTTGCAGGTGTTACAACAAGCCCCAGAGTGTCATAGAAATGTCTTTAAGTACATCTGTGCCTTGTTAAGAGAGCTGTTGACTCATTCTGAGCATAACAGTCTTGAAGTAAAGTTTCTTGGTAAGTAACATATCAGTAAGGTAACAGTGGCAGATCCAGAGGGTGGGAGTGGGAGGGGGATGAGTCATGTAGTTAAAATAGTACACATCTGAGTGAGTTGGGGAGTGGGGGAGGATCAGTCATACATTTAAAATAGTACAAATTTTGAGTGAATGGGTGAGTGAAGTAAAGGTAGTCATATAATGAAATATAGTACACATTTGAGTGAGTGGGGAACTGGGGGAGGGCAAGGCATATAGTTAAAATAGTATACATTTGATGCAGTGGGTGAGGGTAGTCATACAGTTTAAATAGCATACATATTTTTGTGAATGGGGGAGTGGGTGAAAATAATACACATTTGAGGGAGTGGGGAAGAAGCAGTCATATAGTAAAAATAAAACACAATTGAATAAGTGGTGCAGTGTCAGTAATATAATTGAAATAGTACACATTTGAATGAGTGGTGGAGTGTCATATAGTTAAAATAGCACAAATTTGAATGAGTGGGGGAGTGTCAGTAATATAGTTAAAATGTTACACATTTGAATGAGTGGGGAAGTGTCAGTCAAACAGTCAAAATAGTATACATTTGAGTTAGTTGGGGAGTCAGGGAGGTGCCATAATACAGTTAGAATAGTACACACTTGGGGGAGGGGGTGGTGGATCAGCCATGCATTTAAAATAGTACACATTTGAGTGAGTGGGGGAGTGGGAAGAGGGTTAGTCATACAGTAAAAATAGTACACTACTGAGTGAAAAGCTGAGAACATTTACCATTTTAAACATATACATGTACATTGAAACTTCCATAAACTGGACACTGTCATGACGAAACATTTTGACCATTTTAGATGGTATTTCTCACTGATTATAACAAATACAAATTTCATTGACACTGCTCTTCTGGATAAATCTACAACATGGAGTGTATTGATATGTTTTTTTACACCATGTTAAAATTAACATGCACATACCACTGCAATGTGTTCAGATTTAATTCTTCAATAAATTGAGATACATAGAATGTTAATTAAACATTTTTTTAAAAATCCTCATAAAATGTTGCCTTGTTTCATGACCTTGCATAACAATAACATAATTTATAGGCTTGCTTTAAAAAATAAATCACAAGGTAATTCAGTGAGTATTTGGAACAATAGGTCTGTGTAGTATAGGGTATTAAAAGTTAGTGCATCAGTGCATATGACCTAGAGTATTGTATTATTAAGTGCATGGATTTTGTGGGACTCCATATCGTGTCATACTGAGAAGCCCAGGTGGCTAAGTGGTTAGCTTGCCAGACTTATGACTGAAAGGGTGCAGGTTCAAATCTGATTATAGGATCAGCCACATTTGGTTACCATAATGTGTCCTTGGGCAAGGCACTTTACTCCAGTTGCCTCGTCACTGAATAACCTGTTTGTGTTGCTGTGCCAACAAACACCAAACCAAACCAAACCAAACCAATCAGTCCATGCCAGGTGACAAACAAACATTGCAAATGAGTTTTTCCCTCCATTAACCTTAACAACCTCTTTTCAGATTAAATTGATAGGATTTTGCAGAGGCACAGCCAGGAGGCACTGAATGATTTGTGACAAAATAACATCAGTGGTGACACCACGTCACACTGATATGACATTTTTCCAACATCTGGCATGCTCCCAACCGAGTCTTTATGGCTCCAACATTGACTAATGATAGCACAAGAAACTTGTTCAAAGTAAGGTCGTTCTCGATACTTGGTCAGTAACCTAAAAATATACACCAGGAAGTTGATAAAAAACTTAAAGATTAAATTGCAAAATTCGTCCATGGATATTTATAAAAAGTAAAATTTAGCCTACTTTATGGGGAAATGCTAATCTGGACATGCAGTTACAACAACAAATGTTAAAGATGTATAATCCTGAAAAATATACATCAATGACTCTTTAAAGGCTCTTAATAATATTAGTCCATTTTGAAATGTCAATATGGATGAGATGTTTGTAAAAAAAAAACAACAAAAAAACCAGACTGTTACTGTATCTTGAATTGCCCCAATCACCTTGACAATCAGTTTCAATTTGAACTCATAATTTGTGTAGCTTATCACCAATGTATATCACATAGCTTGTCAAAACTCAATTATGTTTTCTATAGTTAGAGAATGATTGTTGCTGTATTCAGCTATCCTCAATTTATTGTATTCACCTCTGTGTCACAAATGATCTATTGTTCGGACACAATACTGTCAGAAAGAACAAATGTTCATTATTCCATATATTCCACTTGGGAATGTTCTTTTGTTTCTCAGCAAATTATTCTTTTTTGACGCACAATTATATTAACCTCCGCATGACCAGCACTCCTCCAGAGATACAATGTGTCAAGTTTTGGATTCTTAACTGTAAATTGAAATAAAACTAATTATCTTCCTTTCAAAAAACTAACAAAAAAATATGGTGGTTCCCCCTCCACTCACTTGAGGTCTTATTAGAGGCCACTCCTTCAGGAGTGGACAAATGTCTTTGTAATGTATTTGGCCTCGCAATTGACAGGGATAAAGTGGTCAAAATACTACAGTATTTTGGTATTGGGCAAGAATGCCTCTGATTGGAGGAGGGGGTGGTGAGAAGGTTTTAACAACCTCTATTCAGTGGAGTCTCCGAAGGAACTATTTTAGTCCCAGTGGTTCATTTTCCAGCTTTCAACCCATTTTTAGTTTGTAGAGGATGTTTGTATACCTGAACTTATGGGTAAAGAAAGATTTAATGCACTGGAAACATTGATATTATTTTTTTTTTTCATTGGTAAAATGTTCTCACACAACTGATTTGAGCTTTTAACAGCATAAATTAAGAACAATGTATGTGGTGCACAAAGAAAAGTAAGAAACCTTTTTTTTATTATTTTTTTTTATTTTTTAATTTTTTAAATGGAATCTAGCCTCTCCCCATTTGAAAATGCTATATTGTACTTTACAATGTTCAAAGAATCCTGTTCATAAAGTTACAAAGCTTTCATAATTTGTTTAAATTACATTAAATATTTAGAAAATTCAGCCCAATAGATGCCTATTAATGTTTCTACAAGATTAAACAGTTTTCTGGTGCATTAGAGTATGGTCATGCCATTTTGTTAGAGTTTAACTAATACAAATATGAACCAGTTTCATTAGTATTTGTTATACAGGGATGATCTTTACCCTGCTAATATCTAATTTGAAGATATCATTGATTCTTACTAGCGTCTGCTCTCAACTTTGTATAAATATGCAGGCAATAATGATGTCTATCACCAATGTTTTCTGATTTCTGGTACAGGCCGATTCCCATTTTCCTGATTTATAGAGCATAATGGATTGCTTGTATTTGACATTGGGCCAACCAGTCCCAATATTCATTTCCATTAATAACATGGCCAATTTCATTTTTCTAGCGTAGCTTTGAAATTTTGTACCACTGAGTCATGTGAGGAGTGATCATTTTGTTGATCATACAGATGATTTATAAATGGTCAGGGTGCTTTATCAGGATCGCCTGATCAAACTTTCAGATTTATTGACCTTGTTCAATATTGGACACAACATTTCTCAGGATGAACTAGAAAATCGTATTTGTTGTATGGCAGATTTAATTTGATCTATGTTTCAGATTTACCATTTGTTTGAAAATTAGCTTTACAAAATTGCTCACTTACTCGCAATGGATTGGTTGTACATCAAAGAAAACATGCACATTTAGATGGATCGATGGAATGATAGATAGATAAATAGACTGATTGATTGATTGTTTGATTGTTCATCCTTTCCCATTCTTTTACCACCAACTGTTTACATAGCAGGATAACCTTAGGTAAAATTTTTGGATTTTGTGAGCAAGACATTTTTGTACTCATAAAATATTATATGGCTTTATACAAATTCTGTCCTTCACTAGTTGGCTCAGTGCCAATTGGATGTTTTTTAAATATGTTCATGTTTAATAATTTCTAGTTCTCTCTCTTGTTAGGTTCTATAAAATGATAAAAGTTATCCAGTCCATTTTTTTTATCGCATTTTAATATGAAAGCTGTTTGGCATATAGATTTACCTTGAAAGCTAGAATATAAATGACTAGTTATAAGGCCTAGTTATAAGGCTTGTGATATAATGGAAATGCATTCAGTATCAATAGACCATGGAAATGTCAAAGAATGTTCAGAGATATGCATTTTATCCCTGTGGGAAAAATTAGAATTCCCAAAGTTTTATATATTTATGATGAATTTCTAAATTTGTATTGTTTGGATGTAGTAACTATAATGACTAAATTTATACTTTTTGAAACAACCTGCTCAAATAACATTTGGCAATATAAAATCAATTAGTGTTTTCATTCCCCCCTGGATAATAAAGAATGACAATAAATTTCTTAGTAGTAAAAACTGCCTGTATTTTACATACATCACAATTATTCTTCCATGTGTTATTAACAACAATATTCAAATATGTTAATCATACCAATATTGCCACAAAATGCGGAGTTCATTTTCAGTAAATTATCTTCAGTTAGCCTCTCACAAATTTTTTTTTTTTTCAATACTTTTTAAAAATATTATTAGGCAAAAGCTACATCAAAAGGCTAGAGTTTTACAGTAATAGTAACTATTGTAAATAGTGTCCCTCCCTCCATTCATCTACCGATTCTAACATCCTGTGATATGTCCACTTTCTTCTTTTACTTTTGCTTCACTTATCTTACATGTACCTACCATTCACACTACTTTACTTGGCCATAAATAAGTTTTCACTCTAAAAAATCTAATAGAGTTCTGCTGTCAGAGACAGTTTTTGTAATGTTAATTGTTTGAACAAAATCTTGCAAAGTACTTAAGTTTTTGGTGGTTACCTTGAAAAGTACCGTATATACTTGCATATAAACCGATACCAACTGCAAACTGCATAGACCCAGATCTGCCATCACATAATGCTCTGGCAGATCTGGGTCTATGCAGTTTGTAAGGACTAATCAGTAAAACAAACAAAATAAACCCTGATCTGCCTGCGCATTATGCGACAGCAGATCAGGGTCTATGTTGTTTGCATTTGAACCCAGGTTATACGCGAGTATAAACAGTACTTGACTCAGTATGTGGAATAGGCCTAATGCACTCTCATGCATGTCACATGAGGTGACTGTTGGAGACAAAAGCCACAGTAGCTCATAGGTTAGCAAGCCAAACCTGCTACTGAAAGGGTGCTGTTGTAACCCTACCAATGGATCAACCCAGGTCAGCTGCCATGGTGTGTCCATGGGCAAGGCACTTTGTTCCAAATGACTTCTCACTGAATAACAGGGTTCACAAAATCTTGAAAAGTACTTCTGTTTTGGCGGTTACCTTGAAAACTACTTGAGTTTAAAGTCAGCTCCACAATGTACTGGAAAAGTGCTTGAAAATATTTGGTAGTCCTTAAAAAGTGCTTGAATTTAAAAACAAAAGCATTTAATTGAAAAACATTACTTTACTGATACAAATATCAAGAAAGAAAATAAAAGATTCATTTAAAGAGTTACAAACCCAATCTTCCTGGGGTTTTGGATTCTTATATATTTAGTAAGACCTCTGGTTGAGTTGCTTACATGCTTATGGGTACTCAGCCTTGTTTGTGATTGTAATCACCCAATGATGTAAATGAAAGGATGCTGTGTTAATTGGGCCATTAAGGCTAATGAAAGAGTTAACTGCTCTGTGAGGGAAGCAAATTTTCAAACAAGATTGCCATAAATGCTCTACACACTGTATATATGGGTAAGGCCAAGCGATAAACAGTGAGCAGTGTGTTGTGTTTGTTGAACGACGTTGAATCCATGGTGGCTGAAGTCACCTTAAATCATACTGATGGTGGCAATATTACCATCGACTTGCGTTCTGATCAGAGTACTGTAATAAAAAGTTAAAGTCTTAAACTGGTATGTTTTTTGTCCTGATGCCCCAAAAGTCAATCAAAACAAGCTGAAAGTTGTTTGTGCAATAGAGTATTATATTTTATTTAGTTATAATCGATGAAGAAATATCATAAAACTAGTGCAAAACTGCTGGGATTTGGCAACTATGCTGAAAATGTCTATGCATTTGGCCTTAGCTTTGAAGTCCCCAAGATCAGTATTACTATAAAGACTTAACAGAGTTAGAGTAGCCTCAGCTAGATCAGTAACAAGAATAAAATATCAACAATAGCAATGAAATCAGGATAATTTTGCTTAAACATGAATAACTCGAGGAGTTATAAACACGGGCAAATAAGACTGCTAACTCCCAAACTGATGTAGATGAGTTGGCTGCATCTCTGCCCTCATGTCCCAAAACCCCTTGAGCTACAGTGTCTACACCTAGGCTTAGTTTAACAAAAGATATTGCAGAGTTCTTGTTTAAGAATGAAATACTTAATTATGGACTCGATATACCATAATCAACATTCTTTCTAAGTTTATATAAAGTTCATTATAGTGCTTGAAAATGAATTTTTTGTCCTTGAAAAGTGCTTGGAATTTTCTTATGAAATATCTGTATGAACCATGAATAATCTATACATGTTGCTGTGCTGTAAACACCAAACTAAAAAATTAAACATTTGAAATATATAAAAGAAAATGTATTTGTTCTTTTTTTTGAAGTAAATTGATACTTGTACTGAAAAATAAATACTGGAATAATATCAAATATTCCGTTTTTAAGTGGTTCTTGAATATATGGATGATCAATTTTTAAATGATCAATTTCTCATATGCCTTCATTATGACAGGTATTGTAAAACTTGTCAAATTTTTTCAGAAGTTTGTGATTCCAATAGTTCTTTACATTTTTATCAGAGATTTACAACTCAATAAACTGTTTGCAATTTTGAACATTCTGATATATGATTTAGTCAGAGTTAACAAAATTCATAATTTCATCAGGATTTTTTCCCCTTAAAAATCCATTACTACAGAAGTTTATGGAATTTTGGGATGTGGGACTTACTTAATATGTGCTGTAGTCAGTGGCATAGCAACCCCCATAACTACGGGTGGGGAGGCCCAGACCACATGAGAACCCAAAATTCCCATCAAACAACTTCTTTTGTTGGCATGGGGCATCAGAATTAAGTTTTGCAGTGGGTGGGGAGGGAGGTAGAATTTCCTGCCAAGCCACTGGCTATAGTGACTTAATAATAAGTTCGTTGTTTTAAAGAGTTATGCCCCTTAACCCTTTAAGTTTAAATTTCAGGTCTGCAGTTTTTTTTAATCAGTTTAAAGCAAGAAACATTCAACAGAATTTGATATATTTTTTACATATATGTATAAGCCCAGTGCACACATCTGTCAACACATACACATCATATTGTAATATAAATTCATAAATGAGAAAACTGAAAGAAAACCACAAAAAAAAAACAAAGAAAAACAAAAGAAAGAAAATACATGAGGTGGTCACAAAATATTCACAATTGTTTTAATTTTTGTAGGATTTCTTCCATTTTAATAATAATAATAATAATAATAATAATAATTTATTTTCAGAGGGTAAATATTAGGTAATCTCACATGAGGCCCAAGGGTTGTGGTGCAGTACCCGCTCAGGCCAGCCTGGGTCAGCTGCCTCGGTGTGCCCTTGGGAAAGGCAATAAGCTCCCATTTTCTCAGGATCATACAGTCAATAATGTGTTAAAAGTGCCATTAAAACCAACAAAAACAATATTTAAAAAAACTCACATGAGGCCCTCAGGGGTATACAGTATTTTATATGTGTAAAACATAAAAATTAATCTGAATTTTAAAAATTGATTATGAAAAGAGAAACTAGGAGCCAGTCTTGTATCACTGAGAATGCTGTTCCATACAAATAAACTCTGAGCCAGTCTTGTGTCACTGAGAATGTTGTTCCATACAAATAAACTCAAGTATTTGAAACTTTTTTAAACAATTCCCAATTTGGATTTGGTAATACGGTATAAACTCAATTATAAGTCGAGTCCAACTGCAAACAACATAGACCCGGATCTGCTGTTGCATAATGTGCCAGGAGATCAGGTTTTATTTTGGTTGTTCTATTGATTACTCTTAACAAACTGCATAGACCCAGATCTGCCGACACATTGTGCAATGGCAGATCTGGGTCTGAGCAGTTTGCAGTTGGACTCAACTTATAAGCGAGTATAGACGGTATGAAATTTGTATTATTCTTGCACAACACCCCTATGAGTTTGGGGATGCAGAATTGACCCAATGTACCCTCCAACATGTCACAAAGACGCAGCTAATGGAAGCAACTGTTTTTGCCCAGGTATGCTTCCCATGATGAAGTTTCAGCTGAGAAGGTCTTGGCCTTTTTCAAAAAGTACAGTTTATATATTAAAAAAAATTACATAAGGATTTTAAAGTTTTTTGCCTTTATCATTGTTTTGAATTCCTTTTTTCAGATATCTAAACTTACTCAGCACAATATTGCCAGGATTGTGCTGATGTACCTTTAAACCCTATGTATACATACTATTCTTACAAAAAAATTAATCTGAATGTAACAATTGTTCCCTCACATCCTGCTTCCACTTTGAATTTTAATGTGTTTGTAACATGTATACAACTTGTTTATATACCTGTTAATGCAAATACCCATAAAGCTTAAATAGGCGACAATTTGTGTTCAGGATTTATATTATTTTTCAGAAGGGTTACTACATTAAATACTTTATTTATTAAAATTACTTGCACAGCGAAATGTATACTTGTATTAGTCAATTGGACAAAAATATATATTCCAATCCTTCCCAAAACATTTTTGTCGTTATTGCATTTCCCCTACCTCAATGACCACTTGTCACCAAAGTCGTGGTTTTTCAGGCATATCTTGTGTTAAATTCATTGAACATGCTATCAGAAACTGAAATTTTTCCTTGTTTTGTTAATTTGTGTGCCTTTGTTGTTGTTTTTTTCAATATTTTTGTGTGACTTATTGTGGTTCTTTTCTTGGACTGTTAGATTTTATTGATTTTCTTGTAAGCACAAATAGTTGCACAACTATGGTGGGATCCTAGGCAAAGCACTTTACTCCAGTTGCCTGATACTGAATATGTTGCTGTGCAGTAAAACACCAAACAAAACTTCAAGAGAAATAAGGCAACTCAGATGCACAGGTATTAATAATATGTTGAACTTAATAGCCCCTTTAGGATTAAGCCTTCATCCTCTATTTGGTTTTCTGAATAGAACCAGGAGCTCTCAATTGAGTTACATATTTATTGCCAGAGGTTGGTCTTAAATCCTCAGTACTGTGAGTTAGGTCAGTCAGTTGGTCTGTAATATCTCAGAGGACAATTATTTGTCTGAATTCATTGACCCACAAGGGCTATTCAGATGTGGATATATACATCTTATTCTGAACTATGGTTGTTGGACTTCATTGATGCTGCTTCTACAAACTGTAACTGCGATATTTAGCCAGGTTAAAAGACTTAAATATTAAACTTGGGCATTTTGTATTCATGAAGGTGCTAGATAGGCCTGGATTATAGGTTTGTGGTAAAAGCAGATAGTTGGCTAAGTTAATGTTTGCCATTGTTTGCAGGAGAAGCTGATTATCCAGACACAGTCAAACCTGTATGTAAATGTTACAAATGAAATTTGTATAAACCAGCATTTAGGGGCAGATAGCATTACATGTAAATATGCAAGCAATAGACCCCGTTTCACAATCTCCAGTCAGAGCATCCTCTGCCTTGTCTCTCATGCTTGGAGAGTATTAAGGTAAAGGCTAATTTGACAGCGGTGCAACACAAAGAACACAATGAAACATTATATGTTGGTCTCATATATTTGAGTGTTCTAAACTTGCAATGATTATCTATTTAGTTGATTGGGTCATATTCTTAGTTTTCCTTTTTTTTTTTTTTTTTTTTTTAAATGTGTTCATTGACAAACTTGTAACTTTATATATATACACACACTCACACCAAGTGTTTGCTACACCACCACCCCACAGCAAGTCATTATATTGTATAGGATATTTATTTATTTATATTTCTGAGTGAGATTTTGTTTAAATTAAAGATATGCAGTTAGTATTTACAACAGATATTTTACTTTGTTTATTAATGTGCTTATGATTACTTTGTATGATAGTCAGTCAAGGCAGAGGTGTCCACACCCAAGTCCATACAAAATATTGCAAGTCACAAATACAGTGATTGCTTTCCTTATCCCGTCTTTATTCCACACTAGTTGATGTATATTCTTTCTTCAAGAATTGATAGAAAATTTCTGTTTCTTGCATCAAACACCATTGATGTTTCTTTAACAGTATTCTTAGGTCATTACTTATTAAGTGAGACAGCTGATGAAAGCTATATTGAGGAAGTTATTTACTGTGATTATCTAATGTAATTATCAGACTTGAAAAGTCATTACAGGTAATTTAATTCTATAAAATTCAACTGACTTGCACATTTGTTTTGATGATGCATGACACACTCTCTCTACCTTTTAGCCTCAGGAATGGGATCAAAAGCATAATATCTATTTATTACATTGTATTATCCTCAGACCCCTTTTTTTTCATTTCATTTTAAAGGCTTTCTCACAGAGTAAAACCATTCATGTCCAATAAGAGAGCTAAATTTGCTGTTCAGCTATAATAATTCACCATTGTTTTTAATGCACATACATGAGGCATATACCATAAGCCTAGCTTTAGATCAGTTAGCTTTAGACTTTCAGTGAGATAATGCAGTAACTCATATTACCTGTTGTTATTGGCAAATGTGATACTCGTTTATTATGTGAGATCAATGCTTTTGTATAATGTCACCTATATTTTCAACTTTTACACATATACCACATATACTCACCTACAAGTCAGATCCAACTGCAGAAACAGACCTGAAGTCACATAATGCACCAGCAGATCTGAGTCTATGCAGTTTGTTAGGAGTAATCAGTAGAACAAACAACATCAGGGTCTGTGTTATAAAAACTTATAAAAACGAGTACATGTATATACAGTTGATGGCTGCAAATATAAAAGTGACTGTTGACTGCAGGTTTGACTGTGTTTTTGTCTCGTTGACATTAAAGAAGATTTGTGAAGATTGTAATTTATAAATCTTGATCTACTTCACCAGGTGACATGAAGTATTTCATTTTAAAATTAGAGAAACAAATATTTTTGGAGCAGACAGGTCCTGATTCTAGAGAAATGCTCAGTTTTTACCACTAGTAGGCGGATGTTGCAAAAATTAGCAATGGTGTCTTTATGATCAGATTTTTTTGTGCAAATGTAGTGTTCAGTATTTGAAGCCAACTTGATTGTTATCTCTCCATTGTGAAACAATATACAGTGTATGATTAATAGAATGTTGGTTTTTCATGTTAGTTTTTCTAGAACAATATTGAAATCTTGTTAAAAGATCTCTGAATTAAAATTAGCGGTGTTTGATTTATGTATTTCCATGCAAGACTTTTGATTCCAAGCCACTGACAAGTTAATTGTTAACTCCCAGCTAAATATAAAATGTATCAATGCTGTTTTAAGGAATACAATTGTGTACTGATGTTTTTCATCTCTCTAGCAGCAATGATGTTACCAATTTTCCAAACTGAGGGTTGAGATTACCTTGAATTTTTTGGGGGGTAACCCATAATCCAGAATGTTATTATTGATTGTTTTACAGCATGTTCCATAATTTTTCTTCCTGGCCGATTTGTATGTATTTGTATAAATCTCTTTTAAGCTTCAGTTATCGGTAAACACTTGTACTAATTAAAGTTTCAAATCAGCAGAAGCCATTGCATCAAAAATCTTTTAGATCAGAAGGAATTCATTTTTTTTGTATGCCTGCCATATGGCAAAACATATTTTGTGATGATGTTATCTGTCCATCCAACTGTTACCAAGTTGGTTTCTGCACAATAACTCAAGTTGTCCACCATCTACAGTTACCATACTTTGTGGATGGCATGCACTTGGGATAAAAAAAAGACCCCTATCAGTCTCAGGCTCAAAAGATCAAAGGTTACGGTCGCTGTGACTGAAAGAAGACTAATGGTTTCAGCACAGTAACTCGAGTACTCCACAATCTACAGCTGTAAAACTTTGTTGATAGCTTGCACTTGGGGTAAGGAAAAGTCCCTGATTGATTTTGGGGTCAAAAGGTCAGAGTCATTGATTTTGGGGTCAAAATGTCAGAGTCACTTTGACTGGAATAAGATGAATGGTTTCCTCACAATAACTTGAGTTCTCCATCATCAATGGTTACGAAATTTTGTGGATGGCTTGCACTTGGGGTTGGGAAGAAGCCTACTGATTTTGGAGTCAAAAGGTCAAAGGTCAAGGTAATTATAACTGAAAGAATAAAATTGGTTTTCATACAATATCATCATTTCTACATCACATACCTCAACCAAACTTTGTGGATGGCTTGCATTTGGGGCAAGGAAGAAGCCTATCTATATTGGTGTCAATAGGTCAAAGGTCAAGGTCACTGAAAGAAGGAAAATGGTTTCTGCACAAAAAATTCAGTTATCTACATAGAGAACTATTAAACATGGGGTGGGTGTATAATGTACAATTAATGATACTCTTGTTAAACAAAAAAATGGCAAGGCAACATGTTTAATCAATTAGGTCTGGCATTTTCATAATTGTTTTCATTCATCATTCACACACACATTTCAAAGAAACACTGGTACTGCATTTTATGTAATCCAGCATATTGCATGCATCAGCTGATGGGACCTTGCATTTGTTAGATAGGTTTCGGAACACCTTTAATATATTTGTATTCAAGTTTGTTATTAAAATAATACCTGCATCAGACAAAACAAAAAGATTTAAATGGAGAACGTTTTTGCAAACCTACAGTAACTTACAGAAAGTAAAATTACTTGTTATGTTAAGCTGCCACCAACTCATTGAGATCTGTTTTTCTTGAAAGATTGAATGGGATACAGCTCTGGTAAAAATTAATGGTTTGCATATGTTTAATTAAACAGCAGTATATTCTACTTTATTTATTTATTTATTTATTTATTTCTTTGTTTCTTGGTTGTCTGAAACTGATTACCAGTATAAATTTTGAAACATGATTACTTCTGTTTCCATATGAAAAATCTAAACAACTGTAAAAATGTAAATAAAAACTGAACATTAATTTTAAAACATTACTGTACTTATGCAATTTTCATCAAAATATATATTAATTAGGTTCTTGAATTCTGTTGCCCCACCTGCATAGAAAAGTAAATAGACTGATGGTGTATGAAAAGGGTCAAAACTACCAGTACCATTATAGTGGTACCCAAATATCACTGCAACGGTATTGTTGTCATGCAAACTTTTGTTGATGCCACAGGCATTTTTGCCATTGCAATAATAACATTTACTATGCATGTGGAGAACCCTAAAGTGTTATAAAAAAACAAAAGAAAAAAACAAAAGAAAACTCATATCGAGCTAACTACTTGTGGAATGTGAAAAAGAAATCCACTCAGACAACCTACTAAGGGCAAACAAGTTTGTAAATATCCCTACAAAAGTGTCCCCACACAAGTCATTGAACTTGTCACAAGGTGTTTTATGATGCAAGGACCTAGAGGACTGTGACAAGTAGAAATACTCAAGAAGCTTAATCCCCAAGGAGTAACTGAGGTGAAAAGAATCCAAGCAGCACAAAATGGTAAGAAAATACCCACCAACACCTACAGTTTGACCTTCAACTCACCAACTTTAGTAACATCAATAAAAGATGGATTTCTTCATCTTGAACCTTATGTATCCAACACACTTAGATGCTACAAATGCCAATATTTAAGTCACCACAAGGACACCTGCAGGTCTGGAGAAATGTCATTTGTGCTGCAAGGACAATTTTGATGACTCCTGTTGCACTTATCGTAAATGCTGTGAAAATTGTAAGGGTGACTACTGTGCATTCTCAAAAAAGACGATACAAAAAAAGAAATTCAACACTTGAAATCCACAGGAGATTTTTCCTTCCCAGAAACCAGAAGAATTGTTGAGACAAGCACTCCAGCCATTGCCAAAAGGGTATCTTATTCCTATGGGCTAAGGATTGTTAAGCCCAAACCCACAAAATATACAGTTACCCAGGCTAACATTACTTAGCCCTAGAATGCACCCCACTACAAATGTATCACTATACATTTTGCTGAATAGCCAGAAGCTGCGCACTCCCACATCGTAAACATAGACTAGTCCAGCCATGGCACTTCAACATTACAGACACCGTTCAGTTTCTTCTTTTTTTAAAAAACAGTAACATCGAACATTGGCAAGAATGAAAGAAATTTGTAAGGTATGGAAGGAACATAATATTCTTATCTGCATTTGAGACATGGCATGCTGTTAGTTTCTGAGGTTTAGTACTGGGTACGATTCAGAATCCATCAGGACCATGCTATAGTACCAAACACATCATCAACACAGACAAACTTTTAACATATTATAGATCTCAAAGAGTAGAACTTCTCAAATTTTGCCAGTAAGATAAATGAGAAACCCAACACTGCAAACGAAAAACCAGTTAAATCTGACCCACAAAAAACAGCATCAAACTGCTGGCACCAATGGTAAAGCATACAAGAAACCAAATAAAGAGAGAAATAAAGAAACTACTAGACTTCCAAAGGGATCTAGCGCTCCTATCAAACTCACCATGGACAATGAGTTTGGAAGTCTAGAGAGTATGGAGAATGGAGAGCCCCTTGATGCCATGCCTGAGGAAGCTCCCAGAACTCCCATATATTCATCGCTTCCATAAATATGTTTAACCCCATAATACAATGGAATTGCTGAGTTTATAGGCAAATATTGATGAAATATGTCTTCTGCTTCATAGAACAGGACCCGATTGCAGTCTGCCTTCAGGAAACCTTTTTAAATGAAAATGATAGAGTTAATCTGTAAAATTTCATAACCTACAACAACTTTTCAAGAAATACTGATAAAGCTGCTGGAGGAGTGTCCATCATCATAAACAAAACTCCTCACAGCCAAATTAATCTCAATACTACATTGCAGGCTATAGCTATTCATGCAGCTACTCCATATATGGAAGACTGGATGATATATATTCAAAATTTTATACAATAATTTTTCAAGATACTCATTATGGCGTTTATCAAAGAAAATGCATAATTATAATGATTATGTCGAACTTGGACAAATTATAAGGTGATAATGTATGCATACACAGTATATTTTATCATTCCAATAGTTCATATAGTGTCAGAAGGAGTATAGTGGATGCATTAAATCAACAAAGACAAGGAACAGTTACATCATATTTTGATGCAAGAAAAGGATATTTCCTATCAGAAAGATCAATAAAGTGACTAGTAGCCATTCAAATTCCTGTATGTATTTGTTATTATTGGAAATTTATGCTGGAAAAAATTTTTGAATATGCAATGGGCACAAGTACACATCCTCTGCTTAAAGACTAGTTTCTTTGTGAATGAAACTTTGTTTACTTGCAATCCATGTGTCACAATGCATGCTCACATGTATCAGCAGACTATAATTTTAGGGGATTACAATTTCTTGTCTTAATTAATAAATCCAATTGGCAATTGTGTATTTACACATGCACTGTATCATATGAAAGGGAGGATTTAATACTGCATGCTTAGAAATACCAATGTGATAGGCTCAGTAATGATGTTACACTCAACTAACAGACCAGCAGCATATCGGCATTGTGCCAACAGCAATTTTGGATGTCATATAGCCTGTTATATAATACAGTAGCTGACAATCACAGAATATAATAATGGCTAATTAGAGACTAATTATGATGCCCAGATTGAATAAAGTGGTAAATCTTTAACCTACATGTTATGAAAAACTGGAAGTTATACCGACATTGTTTCATTTTTTTTTAATGGTTCCATGGCATGATCACATTATATCCCAAATCATGTTTTAATATGATGCTTCCTATGAGGAAGGAGAACTGTTTGGTTTGGAGTTTTATGACACAGAAACATAGGTAGGTTATTTAGTTCCCAGGCAATTGGAATAAAGTACCTTGCCGAAGGCCACACCATGGTAGCTGACCCAGGCTAATCTGATGGTGGAGTTTGAAGCCGCACTCCTTTTAGTTGTGAGTCCAGCACACTAACTAAGCAACCACAGCTCCATAAAAAAACTATTGGGAATAGTCTCTGAAGTTAAAAGAAATTTAAATGTGAGTAGTCTACTTGTGATCCTAGGGATAATTTAATACATGTACCATTCATCAAGAGCGTAGCAAATCAAAATTTATCATTTGATTGAAACATTTGATCTATGAAGCACCAAACAAAAATTAAATTAATAAATTTATAACAAAGATGAAGTGAACATTTACGTGCCACATAGATACAATTTTTTAAAAAAAATTTCTTGTCTTAATACTATTGACATATAAATGCACAAAATGGAAGATCATCAGGGGTGAAGAAATTTAAAATGCCATTTCATTTCAAAAGCTTTTAGCTAAGAGCCTCTTTCTTGTCTGTCAAAAACATCCGTCTTAGTTAGAGTTGAATTGATTTTCAGTCATGCTGTGTTTCCATCACTGAAGTGGCTTAATTAACTTGAATGATGATTCATAGATTGTTTTATGTCCTTTAGTTCTAAAATGCAAATACATTTGAACTTTTTTATAACAAACCCCAAGAAACAATTATTTCTTCATTAAAACACTTATTTTTTAATTGCTGGGAAAAACTGCATGGATTATTATCTGAACACAAATTTAATACTTCACTATATCTAAAATGTTTTAAAATCTAACTATGTTAGGCTGGAATGTGTCTTTTTCAACTGAATTCATAATTATATGGAGTCAGAGTCGGAATATGGAAGCAAATCCATTACTCACTTGCCCTTTGATCTTATAAACCAGAGTCAGATTAAGTAAGAAACTGGTGAGTTAGCAAATTAAAATCAATTTGTATATGCCCATATGGAGTATATCATGTTATGACGTTCATCAGCTCATATTTACATTTGTGTGTCCATACATACATACATCCATCTGTTACCTATTTTATTTCTCACATAAACAAATTCTCTACCATCTACCATTAGTAAACTTTGTAACTGACTTGTATTTTGAAGTAAGGAAGAAGCCTGTTGACTTTGGGGTCAAAAGGTCAAAGGTCAAGGTCACTGTGCTCCCCTGCAGGCTCAGGTTTGTGGAATAGGCATGATGTGGGAGGAGAGGATCCTGGTAGTTCAGTAGAGGAGAGGCGAATTGTTGCCACTGATGCAGCACACTATTTTGGCTTCAACTTAATCCAGACAGGTCATCAGAAAGGCCAGATCTGATCAATTGGCTAGTCACACCAAGTTTCAGGGTCTATGTTAAAGACATTTTCACTGATTTGCATACTTTCCAAAGGTCACCTTTGTTAATAAGCAACACAGTGTTCTTTATCAAACCTTACAAAGGACATTGCCTCTGAGAGCAGTGCCAAGGGTCAGTTGAGTAATAAAGTTTCTTCTGTACTTGAATATATCACCCTGTGTAGCCCTGACATGAGAAATTCAACAAATTAGTGTAAATCTCTGTCTTCTTGTTAGGCTGCATGACAGGTGGGAGTACAAATGACAAAATAATAATCTTATGTTAAACCCAACCAAAACTTCAACCAGTAGTGTGACAGCTGATCTCGTAAGGACCAGGAATAATTCAACCAGTGACTCAAATGGCGAAACTTGTCAGAGTCTGGGAAAATGTACAAGATTTCTCATCACTGAATTCAGTGATGAGAACCAAAAACTAATCAATCTAATCACCTTTTGTGATAGCTAAAGCACTTCAGGGTTTGACTGGAAAGCCAAGTAGTGTAAAAAATACTTAGTTTGGGCCAGCTACTTATAGAGTGCAGATGCAAAGCTCACTCTGACAATCTACTTCACACAAAGCAGTTTATAGAGATACCCATTAAGATGTATCCACACAAATCTCAACTCGCCAAGAGGTGTCTTTTGATCTAGAAATTTGGATGGCTGCATTGAGGCTGAGATCGCTTGAAAATCTCAGCTCTTATAACATCTCACAAGTGAAATGAACCAGCATTCACCATAATGGCAAGTTGATTCCCAAAATCACTTACATCCTGATGCTCAGCTGCATCACTTTGCCTATATCAATCAAAGATTTGTTCTTGAACGTCCCTGTCGACCCTTTCATTTCTAATCCTTTGCAGTGTTTCAGCTGCCAGATTGGATACCACAAAGATGACTGCATGAGGAAACCAGTCTGTTCCAGATGTGTGCAGGAGGGTTACCAGTACAATGGATCTTCCTGCTCAGAGAAAATCGGTTCTGCAAATTGCCATGCAGAATATTTCTCGTACTTACGAGACTGCCCAAGTGGAAACTCGAGGAGAAGATCCAACTTGTAAAACAGGAGAAAGGCACAAAGCTCGGCATTCTTGAGGCCAAGAAATTTGTGGAAGCAATAGCTCCAGTTAACACAGCTGGCAAATCCTACGCCAGCACAACTAAAGTGGAGAAGAAACCTGCCACAAATACTGTCTGTACCTAGACAGACATTGCATGGCAACAAGATCAAAGCAAATTCAGTCTTGATGCCACTAAAACCCATGCTAGCAGCCACATAAACCAGAAGTGAAGTGAATAACTCAGATAATCAGTAGAACAGTGTTGCATTTGAGAAGCCTAATGCTACAAATAAAAAATCACATAAATTCAGCCCTTGAAAGAGCAGCCCCAGTGGACATAGAATCAGTGTGACACATAAGATTCCCAACTTTACAACAGAGAAACCGGTTAGATCCAACCCAACAAAAAAACAGCAGACCATTGGTGCCAGTGGAAATGCATGCTCAAACCAAAGAAAGAGAGAATTAAAGAATCTACTAGAGTCCTGAATGGATCTGACAAACCTATGAAGCTATTTAATAACTTTGGAAGTCTAGATAGTATGGATATTGGAGAGTCCCATGATATCACATTAGGGAAAATTCCCAGAAATCCTGTACTTCCACCAGTTTTATAAATATGCCTGACACCATAATACAATGGAATTGCCAATGTTCAAATGAAAACCTTTTTAAAAGAAAATGATAAGAGTTAATCTTAAAAACTTACATCTATCTAACTTCTCTTGGGAATTTGGTGATGACTTATGTGGTAGTGACCACTTTCCAATGTACATAAGAAGTAATATTCCCCAACCTCAAGGGCTTGGGCAGAGATTGAAATTGAACAAGGCAGATTGGGAAACATATCAATTCCTATGCGAATCAAATTTGACAGCTGATCATTTTGACCAAGTAGTGGATCGAGTTCACCTATTTACAAAGATACTTCACAAGATTGCTGGGCATACAATACCAGAAACTTAGGTGATTTCTAAACATGTCAACAAACCATGGTTTAATGATGCATGCAAAGATGCCATCAGGGAAGGGAAAAAGGTACTTGAACATTTCAATGCCAATCCAACAAATGAAAATGTGAATAAATACTGTATATACTGAGCTAAACTTTATTGTACCATTAGAGAGACAAAGAGGAAAACATGGAGATTCTATGACTGTAGGCTGAACTCTCACTCCTCTATTAAATCAGTATGGAATAATGTATGAAAAATCATTGTCAAAAATAAAAGCAGCTGTATCAAACATTTGAAGAAATCTGATAAAATGGTCACAACTGTACCAGAAATCTCGAATACTTTGGCTGAAACATTCTCGAAAAACTCCTTACAAGAGAATTATTCTGAAAACATCGCGATTTGAGCTTTTTCTTTATGTGCATCATTTTCATCGTGTCTAATTAACTTTGATCAAGCATTTTTCTGTTCGAATTTAGCTCTTTTGAGAGTTATTCACAATTTTTCTGGTTACATCTTGTATAACCTTGCATTTAGGTTCTTACCTCACAGGGGTGTTAGCATAATTAATATTGTTTGAGAATTATTTTCTAGCTCAGATAGGTAATTTGTTATCGCTATCCTTGCTGAAATTGGTTTGCAAACCCGTCTTGATTCTGTTTTACTGTTTTATTACAGTCATGAATTATCAAAATTCACATTCCTTTTAATGTCACTTGTGCGAATTTTGTCTCCAAAAAGCAGGTCGCACACCAGTTTTTCCTTTCATGTTGTGTGCTTAGTGATCAAACACCAGTTCATTCTCAGAAGTTAGTATAGGATAGCATTCCATATTATTATCCTTATTATTAGCAATTTTACCAAGTTGGGATTTTGCTAATTATTCGTCACTAGTTCTCGAATAAGCCTTGTTGGCATCATATTTGATTTATCTCTAGTATTATTAGTTGTTTTATTTCCTTAATCTTAAGTACTTAGTTTAGCATTGCTTTCCTTTTTGCATTGAAACATCAGTGATTGTTTTCATTCTTTGAGACAACACCATGAAAAGGTGAGTTATTGCTGTTATTAAATTAGTATAGACTTAGTCCACAGAAATACATTTTTACATAATACTTACATAGAAGTTTTTTGTAAATCTTCTTGTCATCATTTTCTTGCAGCAATGACTAAGCAGGGTGTGAGTAGGTGTGGCCACAGGAAAGGCCCCTGGGACACCCACTCCACTTGAATATTTTGTACAGGCTGTGAGAGAACAGATGGTTGTCCCTTTTGCAGCCTATGGTTGGACAAGGTCTGGGACCTCGTTGAATGCAGACAAACTTATAAAGGAACAAATTTCCTTCGTGTCTTCGTCAGAATTGTGTGGGTTTTCCTTCTCTGCATCCCTCATGTCTCAGAGAAGGATTACCGAAGTTTCTTCTAAGATGCTTAGGGTTAGTGGGTCCCCTCCCAAGGGAGGTAATAAATGGGTAGAGAGTGAGTCACACCTGCCAGTTAGGGAGGAGCAGTACCCTCCCCATTCCATGAGGGTAGAGAGGAAATTGCACCTTCCTGTTAGGGAGGAGCAACACCCTCTCTTTTCCATTATGACAGAGAGTGAGTCATGGCCTCCCATGAGGAGGAGCAGCACTGTCTTCCATCCCAAAGGACAGAGAGTGAGTTGCACACACCCCACCCACCCAACTCTACACCTCTTGAGGATGTAGCAGCACCCTTTCAGTCCCTGGGGACCGTTGTTGGCAACAGGGTCAAGCCATCCAGTAAGGGGAGAGCTTCAATCTAAATATCAGATCTGGGGAAGATCGGAGTCGCCTGACCAGTCATTGACTGGTCACCAGGCACCAGTGACCAGTCTATGAGTACTAGACACCATTCATTGGAGCACCTACAGTACAGGAATAGGGATCGGGTCAAGACACCCCCCCCCCTCCAGACTGCTGTTTCATCTCACTGGGGATTGGGAATTGACATAGAGATGCCCGACTAGGGTCAGAGGATCAGATCGGCACTCCCCGCTTTCCTATAATTCCTCTAAATCCCTATTGGGCAATTCTCCACAGGGAAGTGATTGGCCCTTTCCCTGCATGCAGCCATGGACTTCAGGGTTTAGTAAGGGGCAGGACTTTGCTAGACAATGTAAGAGGTGGTCTGCCCCCCCCCCCCCCTTACATTGAGACCCTTGGTCTCTATAGCTAGCTATAGGGTTCATACCCCTTTCTGGCACATTAAACATCTCATTTTGGACACCAAAGTGGCTCAAGTGCATATTTCTACAGGGACCTGGGCTCGCCTTCCAGTTAAAACATAGTAACTGTAGCCTCACGTGTCAACCTCTTTTCTGAATCTCTGTCACCAGTTGCCTTTCATCGTTTGTTGCAAGCAGTGGTAAAAACATCTGGGCATGTATTATCCTTGTCCATGACTTTATCACCGGAGCTACTTGACCTCCACAGGGATGTTACTCTGGGCACATCCAAGGTCTTACTGGAGCACAGTAAGAACCTTCTGAGGGCTGCTTCTCTGGAGGTAGAGACTTTCTTCTGAGGGTTCATTCCCTCCACAGCTTCTCAGGATTTGAGAGACCATAAGCACCTGTCCCTCACATCCGCTCCTGGCCCATTGAAGCCAGCCAAGCAGAGAAATCATCCTGACCAGCCACAGGGTTTGTTGGTGAAGTTCTTTAAAGCTATGCAGCCCCAGTCGAAGCAATGACCCTAATTCAGAGCTCCCCCTTGGCAGTCGGGCCCTAAAAGGCAGCACTGCAAAGACCCAGGGAGGAAGTTTGCAAGCCATTCCCCATTTCCGAAGGACAAGGGGGGACAGCCCTAGGGATTCGCTCCCTCACCTGCAGAGTACTCCTATTCTGTTGGTTCTCATAGGTGCCAAGCTAAACCTCATTTCAGGAGCTTTGTCTGACATCACGGACGAAGGCTGGATCCTTTCTATCATAAAAGGTTGATACCGGTGTCGGTTTCAGGATCTTCCTACTCTAGTAAGGTCCCCCATGTTCTTCCACCAGTTCAATCTGGTGTGATTAAAGGAAGAGGTACACTCCCTTCTCCAGAAGGGTGCAGTAGAGAGGGTGTTCAATGACCAATTGCTGGCCTTCTACTTCCAGAATTTCCTGGTACCAAAGAAAGGGGGAAAGTTTTGTCTAATTATCAACCTTTCCTCTCTAAATAGGATTTTGCAAGAGGAACCTTTCAAGATGGAGACCACAGTCTCAGTTCGGTAATGCCATAAGACTTTGTGACTGGGCATTCTTCATCAATCTTCAGGATGCATGCCTTCACACCCCTATCTTACCTCGTCACCGGAAGTACTTCCGGTTTTGCTTGGACAAGGAGGTCTTCCAATTTCACACTCTGCTGTTCAGCCTAGCCTCTGCACTCAGAGCATTTACCAGGGTCATGGCGAAAGTTGCAGCCCACTTAAAGTCACTGGGGATCCCAATCCTCCAATATTTCGATGATTGGTTGATCCACAAGGGCTGGCTAGAGTCCCTCAGACCAGATCTGTCTCTTCTTTGGTCCATAGTGACCAGGCTGGGTCTTTTACCCAACCTAGAGAAATCAGAGCTTACTCCATGTCAAGATTTCATCTACGTGGGGATGAATTTCCTCACGAACAGAGGATTAGTCTGTGTCCCTCGGGACAGAGTAGACAAGATCTTGACCCTGTTGGAGGCCATGAGAGTCAAGACCATGTTTGAGGCTTGTCTTTTACTTTCTTTGCTGAGGACCTTGAACTCTGCAGCAGACCTGGTTCCCCTAGGCAGACTGTACTTGTGTCCTCTCCAGTTTCTCCTTTTGGTGAACTGGAAACCACACAGGGACTCTCTGAATGCTCAGATTTTTCTAGGTCTGGATTTCCACAGTCATCTGATTTGATGGACAAAATGGGACCGGTTTCTGGCCTGAGTCCTCATGCACACCACCGAACCCAACTCCTACCTGTTCGCAGACGTGTCAGATTCAGGGTGGGGTGCTCATCTGGAGCAAAATGGACTGATTCTTCAGGGTTTGTTGTCCTGGGAATTATCCTCCACATCAACAATTTGGAAATGAGGGCAGTGTTCTTAGCCCTTCATGGGTGCATCAACAAAATGAGAGGTCGCTGCATGTTGGTCTTCTCCAACCACACATCGGTGATAGCATACCTCAGGAGATGAGGCACACATGCACCTTCTCTGCGTGGAGGTTTGGAACCTCCTTTGCTGGGCAGCCTCAGAAGGGATAACTCTCTGAGTTTGCCACATCCCTGGCAAAAGAATATTTTGGCAGACAGTCTGTCAAGAAAGTGGAAGGTGGTCCTCACAGAATGGTCTCTACACCAACCTGTAGCAGAGTTCCTATTCTGAGTTGGGGGGACACCATTGGTGGACTTGTTTGTGACAAGGCTAAACAACAAGCTCCCCTTTTACATTTCCCCATTCCCCGACCAGAGGGTCTGGGCAATGGATGCTTTCAGCTTGAAGTGGGATCGTCTATTGACTAACACCTTTACACCCT
This sequence comes from Margaritifera margaritifera, assembly GCA_029931535.1. Classification (NCBI taxonomy): domain Eukaryota; kingdom Metazoa; phylum Mollusca; class Bivalvia; order Unionida; family Margaritiferidae; genus Margaritifera; species Margaritifera margaritifera. The sequence continues at coordinate 4,660,547 of JAQPZY010001658.1, read as the reverse complement.
TCATGATGATCCCACAGGTACTTCACATAGTATAAAACTCCACTGCTCAGCTCACTTTAATAGCCCCTCTGTGGTCGCAATGATCATGGTTCAACGATCTTCTTGACCTGTGCTGCAGGTTGTTTGTTTGGGATTAGTGTGTTGTGCACAATTGACTCTACATGTACATGTCTGTTTATGAGTACCATATATACTTGCATATAAACCAGGTCCAAATCAAACAACATAGACCCTGATCTGCTGTCGCATAATGCTCTGGCAGATCAGGGTTTATGTTGTTTGTTCTACTGATTAGTCCTTACAAACTTCATAGACCCAGATCTGCCTGCACATTATGCGATGGCAGATCTGGGTCTATGCAGTTTGCAGTTGGTGTCGGCTTATACATGAGTATATACAGTAGTAATCAGGTAAATGCCCAGTTAGAGAGTGCTTGGTTTATTTTACCCCATTCACCTGCTTCTACTGTTTGCCAAACTTTTAAATCAATGCCGTTTTAATTCCCACTACCACCACTGTTCAAAAAGGCAAGCTATGATTTCAGAACGATTTTATGATACTAAACCTTTATTATGAGAAGAGTTAAAAAGTTATTCCATAGCAACTTAGGATTTCCTTAGAAATTGGAACAATTTAGTCCTCATCAAATATTAGTGATTGGCATTGGTGTACAATACTCACTTTGGACAGCTCTTGTTGGATAATGCACCAGCCAAGCAGGCAGGACAATGAATTCTATGAAATTCTTAAATAAGTATGGTCATTTTATCTGATTCTGTCTCAAAGGGGAGGGGGGGAAAATTGCAGTTATGGTTGAAATGTTCTCAGGTTAATGTGCAATCTTATGTACAAATAATTAGACCATGTTGAATATGACAAAACAAAAATTGAATTTCTATACTTGCAATACCAGAGATCAGTTTTTCTTGTAAGATTAACAGAGGACATTCATTTCATTATCAACTTTAAAAGTAATCAGCTTCAGCAGCCAAGAAATACACTGGCCATTTTCAGAGGGAAAATTTATCTTAAGAACTTTTAGAATCTTGCCCAATTTTGTTCTTCTTTTGAAATCATGATAATGTTTTACTTTGTGTTTTCCTCATTTTAACTGCTACAAGCTTGTCTCCCTCCATACCCTTAGCACCAGGTACTTAACTCCTATTTTGTTTGAGAATTACAGTATATGTTTTTTGCTCAGAGATAAATTTAGTAAAAATCTCTCATGGGGACTTAATATCTTTCAAATGCATTACAACTGCTAAGATCAATTTGATATTAATTTTTGTCCAAGCTCCCTTGCTCTTTAGTTTGCCCACCATTTGTCTCCTGGGACTTGCCCATCCACTGATGGTTTATCTCTTGCTGCAAAAGCAGTAATAGGCCATGAAAGTAATAACATTTGATGATTCAGGAGTGCCTTTGGTCCTGATCATTGGTCATATTGATGTAACATAGGTTAATCAGTGGGTAATTCAGCTATTGATCAGGCAATGAATAGCAAAGACTTTTTGTAAACAACCACTTTATTTGTTTGAAAAAGGTCTGGTAAAATTAACAGATAAGTGTCATTTGAATAAAATGTTTGTCTGTATAATGAAATCATTATTGACAAGCTTCACTTGCTCTCAGTTAGATTGTAGTCTGTGGATTTCAGCACTGTTGTTGGGCATAGGAGAAGTCAAGTAATTATGGCTGTATTGATTTCTAGGAATGGCTTTGTCTTGTATGAAAATGACAGAAGAAATCTTTGACAGATCTCTAAATGATGGAACTCTGATCATAAAACTTGATTTGGATAAGCAAGTTTATGAGAAAGAAGAAAACTTTCATAATTTCAACTTCTCATCCATGTCTTTATAAAGTCTGTGTAGTGGACAATTTAATGAAGTGACTCCAGTTAATTATAAAAAGCATGTAAAACTTCAGGTTTTTATTCATCCCCATATATAACGTATAATTCCATAAAATTGTGAATCCTTTAGGTCAGTGAAGATGTCCAGCTTTCCTTCTGCCTATTTGTTAAGCTTTACTTTTAGGGTTCTGTTTCCATCAGTTGCTCAGATATTCCTCATTCTAATTGAACTGACCACTGCATGGCACCTTTTTTCTGTGGCATGTTGAGAAACTGTATAGTAACTGCTGGGAAATATTTAGAAAATGTAATCATGGCCATCAGGTTTCACATCCAACATAGTCCTCATTGAAACATTAAGTGAAGTGATTTTATATTTCACCATTCCCTTTCACAGGTTTAAAATATGGGTCATTGTGACCCTCATGTAAGTAATTTAAGATCTTAATATGACTTAATCCAGTTGTTTATCAGACTTGATTTGCCAATGAAGCTATGACAGTTCATTCTGCAACACACTCACTTGCCCCTGTGACCATAGAGTCGAGGTCATGCAGTCAAAGAAAATTCAGGTTTTTGGTTACAGTTTTATCATTTGATTATATTTCCTAAACACCTTGATGGATTTTGTTGATACTTTGGATAAATCATTATGAACCTAAGACAATTCATTCTGCAACATGCTCACTCAACTTCATGATCTTGGGGTCGCGGTCACATGTCGTTACAGCAACGCTTTGATTGTGTGCTCAATATGCAGGCCCTGACCTTCTTACTATCATGAAACAGACTCAAGGCATTTATATATTTTATTTATCTAGAGATAATGCAAACAAAAAACATGTATGTATAATGTACATGTATGTATTATGTACATGCTGTCATAAAATTATAGAGTCCAGATTTTATTTTATGCAGGGACAGAAATGATTTACTGGTATTATAAAGAGACCCAGCATTAAGTATGCTGATCACTTATAACCCTGACTGTTTGTGCCCTGATAAACAATCTGGTTTGTAGATGTTGTCTTATCTTAACCATATGGTTGTAAAATCCACTCCTGTCTGACCTTCCACTTTTGTCAGATTGTGGAAAGCAAATTGCCAGCCTAAACTAGCTGTCCTGTTGTACCTAACTGCTGCTCTTTGAGAGAATATGGGAGACCAGTGAATGGAATCATTTGCCAAACTACCAGTGGCTTGACAAGTGACTGTCATACCTGTGATATTTCATATAGTGAGGAAAAATCTCAGAATATTTTGCAAATCTCACAGCAGTCTGGTACTTGGAAAGTATCACAGAGTATGGACTGTCTTCCACAATTTATCCATTAAAAAAAAAACTATGAATTAAGTTGAAAATTTTCTACTTTATCAAGCCTTAGCAATTAAAAGGCTTAACTTACTCGATTTAGTAGTATTATAAATTGATTGTGAAAAGAGTTCTGTTGCTCAGAAATTGGACATATGCTACCAGTATTACATTCTCATGCTGCACACAGCAACTGAATGCATGTAAATACAGTATTACATAATACCAAAAATTGTGCATGCTCACAATCCATACAAATGCATGGTAATGAAATTCCTCAAAGAAAACATCTTCAGGGCCTGGACAATTTGCCTTTATGTGGTATTTTTTATCGTATATCGTAAAAGATCATATACATAGTGATAATGTTCAAGGATGAAGACATCACTTCACAGTAAAAATGACATGATTACCATGTGCATAAATAAAATAACCACACAATGCCTTATATTTTCTCCATAATGTCTGGCTGATAAATGCACATGAAGGCTTTATACTTTATATATTTTATGTGAATTATTCATAGGAAACATTATGAATAAAAATTCAAAGTCTACTAAAAGAAGAAAGATTAAAGGGAAAAAGTTTTAAAACAAAACTATTTTTAAACTTTGTACCATAAGATGATGAAACAGCAAACTCTGTACCACAAGATGATGAAACAGTAAACTCTGTACCATAAGATGATGAAACAATAAACTCTGTACCACAAGATGATGAAACAATAAACTCTGTACCATAAGATGATGAAACAGTAAAAATGACAAAACAATAAACTTTGTACCATAAGATGATGAAACGATAAACTCTGTACCATAAGATGATGAAACAGTAAACTCTTTACCATAAGATGATGAAACAGTAACAATGACAAAACAATAAACTCTGTACCATAATATGATGAAACAGTAAACTCTGTACCATAAGATGATGAAACAATAAACTCTGTACCGCAAGATGATGAAACAGTAAACTTTGTACCATAAGATGATGACACAGTAAACTCTGTACCATAAGATGATGAAACAATAAACTTTGTACCATAAGATGATGAAACAGTAAACTTTGTACCATAAGATGATGACACAGTAAACTCTGTACCATACGATAATGAAACAGTTAACTCTGTACCATAAGATGATGAAACAATAAACTTTGTACCGTAAGCAATATTCCAATTGGTGGTCATTTATAGTGAATATTATTGAAAAATACACAACTACATTAAGACCTGTCTTAGTGGACACCTCCATATAGAAGACATGCTCATAAAGGGCAACATTTGTAAACCACTTTTGGATACCCATCCACAAAAGGTCATGGTCCCTTGAGTGTCCTTTATAGACAGGCATCACTGTACAGTGTTAAATTATGGGTTTTATTAGGCTGTAGGAATATAGGTACCAATATCCCATGTATTGAATTTTTTCTGTCTTTCTTTTCCAGCTTCCATATTTGGTGATGTACTCCTGCGAGCTCCAGATTCGGAAAAACAGATCCCATTAAGCATGAAGGCTAGGAGAGCTTCAATTAAGTCCGAGGAAGTGAAAAAAGCTGCCTTTGTCTACCACTTCATAACCAATGAATATGATGACTGAAACATTCCATTGATTTCTGATAGCATGTCTTTTTATGTCATTCCTTGTTGGGACTTTGCATCGCATCTACATTATGGCAGTAAGGTGGCAGGGTTTTTTTTAGTTGCATGTAGTAAAATGTGGTAAAATGATTCTTGTAGAAAAAAATCTGCTAAAAAAATCTTAAATTCTTAAAATAATTACCATAATTTAATTATGCATTAATTTTAGTAAGACACCATTATTCAGGTACTCTGTATTTTACACCCATTGAGGGATGTTGATACTAATTTATTTTATACCCATCCAATTTTTCCAACTGTGACATTCATTATTTTTTATTAAGTTGTATTCTTGAAACAAGTTTGGAGTATAAAAAATAGAGGCAAGCAGAACTCAGATGAATCTGGGCCTTAGCTAGACAATTTTCTGATGTATGCACTGTTTTGGGGCTGGCAAGGGGTGGGGGTCAGTAATTCAAAACATGCTATCATTATTTTTATGATACACATGTGCATATGCCCTGCTATACCACTGTAAATTGTAATTGTACCAAGAATTAAGTCAATACCATAGAACTTTTAGGAAACAGTTTGATTGCCACCTTACTAATGATTTCACAATTTTATAAATGTTCTCTGTGTATTTTTTCATTCTGTAATTTCTGTTTTTGAGCTTGAGTTTAAGTTGTCTGCTGAAAAACTTGTGAGAATGCTTAGCCAGTTGTCTCAACATATTTCCACATTTAGTACTAATTTGACATCTCAAGAAGTAAATAATTTGATGATCATTTAGAAGTGCTGGAGACATCAGACTATAAATGCTACATGTACAGGAGGTAATTGATAATTTGGATAAATATTAATGTATGAAATTCTAAAGTCAAAACCTACAAGTACTTGAAGTAATTTCCTCTGCATGTGTTTATCAAATGTTTGGAATTTGAATTTTGAATATAAAAGTCTTTTTTGTACTTCTGCCTCTGTAGAGGTGGGGGGTGGGGTATATAGGAATCCTCATCTTCATGTCTGTCCATCTGTCTTTCCATCTATCACATAATTTTGTGAATGCAACTGGTTCCAAAGTTTTTTTATAGATTGCCATGAAACTTTAATATTTTCATTTGAAAATCACATGTATGTTATGGAAATAATGTGAGAAAACTGATATTAATATCATTTCAAATAATTATGAATAACCATCAATTGCAGTGCAAAAAACCATTTAAAAACCTTGTAAATAGATCAGGTTATAAACATATCACTGTAAATATCATTCACCATTGGAGTCGACGCTATGATATTGTACCTATCTCTGTCCATTCCATTTTCATACTGTAGCAGAATGTATGTTGATGTTTTATTGGAATCTTTCTGACATCAGAATTTCTTTGCAATGATCATAGAACTCTCCCTCTTTCTTTGAGTCGAATTGCTTTCACTTTTCCTTCTAACTAACAACATTTTTTGCTTTTTGCAACAACTTGTTCCTTCATTGGCAACCATACTACATATGTACTTTCAAACTAAATTGTAGCTATTATTGTAACACTCGTGTCTACCTAGCTAGTATACAAAATGCTCAGTGTTTACAAAGGAAGTGAGTTTATCACGTGATCCACTGGTATTAGTCTGGAACCCTTTCTAATACCTCTCATAATCCTACATAGAGAAGCCACAACGCTAACATACCATTTTTGCTTGATGGTGTCCAGATGTCATGTTGACTTGAGCTGAACAATACTGGGCTTCTCAGCTGTTGGCTTTTGTTATCTTGATAATTATTGGTGGTAATAAAGCCTGTAATTATCAAGGTGACAAAACTTGACATCTAAGGAACACACAGAATTAAATATAATCAGATTACTGCCTCTTTGTAGAGATTAAAGTTGGACACTTTATCGGCACAAATGTGAATGTATTGAATTTAGAGATCAACAAATATTTCTGAGATTTCCATCAGTAAATCCCATAATGTGTCTGCTCATGAGGGGTAAATTTTATATTTTATGCACTAATATGCTGGCTGCATTAGATGGGTGGCCATCCTAGAGGGGTACTTTGAATACAAACTCATCAGTGCCAAGGGGTTCTGGCTGTAAAAAAAAGTGTTTTTTCTGCTGGTCAGGAGGAGGGGGGGGGGGCCATTCAAGAGGAGGTCCACTGTATTGACAAATCTTTGTGCAGCCACAATATTTGTAAGACTTATTGCCCTTTTTGACTTGCAAACTGAGCCTTTTAATTGGTTGAAAGTCACAGCGCTAATTTTACTATCTACCAATTTATATAACATTGGGGCACAATGAAATCTACCATTCCTATATAGATATTGACAGCAAAGAATGTTATTTATGATCAGCAAGTTGTGGATTTCTATTTCTTTGATGAATATCTGACCATCTGTTTGTCAGCATTACTGCTTGTTTCGAGTAGTGATGCAATCAGGATATCTAATAAATGTTTTAAAAAAAACATTGGCTCCATGACAAGACCTTGTTGTATCCATGTTATAGTGGGGTTTCCATGTATGTCTCACAACAGGCAGTAGTAAATCACAGTGACCTACTTTTCTCACTCTAATGACTTGGCAAAGTTTATGGATTATGCCATGACAGAACATGTAAGACATAACATTCCATGGAATTCTTGCTTGAATTTGTATTACCAATTGGCCAGATGGATCTTGAATATACATATAGACTAACAAGAGATGGGTGTAGTATACTAGCTATGTACATAATGAATTAAAAAATTGCTTAGCACTACATGCAACATTGCAATACCACAGATTAAAAAAATTTAGATAAGAGTTCACAGATGAAAGTTGTTTGCAGTTGAAGAGATTGGCCATTAATGCACCAGTATTAATCATGTGATTACTAATAGTTATTAGTATACAAGTCAACAATTCTGGCCTGGTCTTCTCAAAACTCGGGAAACTCAGGCTCAAAGTCCCAAAACTTTGACTCTTGATAACTCTGATTAGAATAAAGCTAAAATAAAAAACTTTTAAGATTTTTCTGAACTTGGGTCCAGTATCGTATCCAATTTGGGAGTTTTTAGCTTCAGTGTCTTACTGAAAAAGTTCAGAGAATATGGAGCCTATTATCCTATACAGTTTCACTTTTTTACTAAACAAACTTTAATCTGAATTACTGTATATAGTCGGATCCAACTGCAAACTGCATAGACCCAGATCTGCTATCGCATAATGTGCTGGCAGATCGGGGTCTGTGCAGTTGGTTAGGAGTAATCAGTAGATCAAACAACACAGACCCTAATCTGCTGGCACATTATGCAACAGCAGACTAGGGTCAATGTTGTTTGCAGTTGGACACGACTTATACGCAAATATATACAGTAGTTACATGATTACTCTCATGAAACAGGCTACCTTTCTAAATGTTTTATATGTGTTAAGTACTTGTTGATGGATCTGTAATTATTTAAATGCAGTTTGAAAATTAATTTGACATCATTTTAATGGCACCATTAATGACTTCTGATAAAACACCTTATGTAGAGGAAACTGTTAAATTATAGTTCCGCATGTTTGAGTAGCTATATTTCTAAAATTGTATCAAAAAATAGCTTCACCAAATTAAAGACGATAATTACAAACCTTGTCAACACAAGAGCTCAATTTTTTCAAGCAGGTAAATAAATTTCAGTTTCATTTAGAAATACAGTTTGAAGCAGATGACAGCTTATGCAATGAAAATTCAAGTAGAAATCATAGCAATCTTCACAAATCATTGTGAGTAATTTTCTCAAAGGTATTATGGGTATACGACTACCGGTAGTATTAGGTAAATATTTTGGAAAATTTATATGACTACCGGTAGTATTAGGTAAATATTTTGGAAAATTTATATGACTACCGGTAGTATTAGGTAAATATTTTGGAAAATTTATACGACTACCGGTAGTATTAGGTAAATATTTTGGAAAATGTATACGACTACAGGTAGTATTATGTAAATATTTTGGAAAATTTATACGACTACCGGTAGTATTAGGTAAATATTTTGGAAAATTTATACGACTACCGGTAGTATTAGGTAAATATTTTGGAAAATGTATACGACTACCGGTAGTATTAGGTAAATATTTTGGAAAATTTATACGACTACCGGTAGTATTAGGTAAATATTTTGGAAAATGTATACGACTACAGGTAGTATTAGGTAAATGTTTTGGAAAATTTATACGACTACCAGTAGTATTAGGTAAATATTTTGGAAAATTTATACGACTGCCGGTAGTATTAGGTAAATATTTTGGAAAATGTATACGACTACCAGTAGTATTAGGTAAATATTTTGGAAAATGTATACGACTACCGGTAGTATTAGGTAAATATTTTGGAAAATGTATATGACTACCGGTAGTATTAGGTAAATATTTTGGAAAATGTATACGACTACCGGTAGTATTAGGTAAATATTTTGGAAAATGTATACGACTACCGGTAGTATTAGGTAAATATTTTGGAAAATGTATACGACTACCGGTAGTATTAGGCAAATATTTTGGAAAATTTCTCATTGGTATAAGGGGTGAAATATAATGTGGTAACAGTTTGACCAACAATTCCTTGCAGAAAATTACTCACAATGACTTTTTAAAAAATAGCCTATTTGTACAGGAATTTCCTGTTTGCCATCATCTGCTACAAATCGTGCTCCTAACTTAATTTCAGATCCATTTACCTGCTCAAAATAATTTAACTCTCAAGGTGTTAAAATTTGTAGTTGTCATTTTTAATTTCATCTGTTATCCATTATCCATTTTTACAATTCAATTATGAATCTTATTCCAGTCACTGGGAAATTGGGAACAGTTTCAAAATGAAAAACTGATTTGAAAGAAATAGATATGTAAATGAGTAGGCAGATCATTCTTTGTTTTTCTGAGCTGTCAATTCACATTTATTGTGGACTCCATCTGGTTCTGCTTGAATTCCAAAATTATGGCATTGTAATAAATCAGATATAAAACTTCTAATGAGATTATTATATATTCATTCAAATGTGATTAATTATTTTTGCTTTTAATGATCTAATTTATCTGATGCAGAATTTCTTGTTAATATATGCCCCTGATAACATATGGAAAATTGCTTTCTGTTGATACATGTTTAGTATAATGTTAAATTGGGTTTATTTTGTATCAGTATTACATTAAATTGGAAGTAACATGTTTAGATGTTTCATGCATCTTGGATCTGTGAATTCATTTTCTGCCACACAATACACCCACAATTTACTACAATATAACGTTCTTTTTTTGACATCCATGAAAACTGAATCCATTTTCTACCACATAATACACCCACAATTTACCACAATATAAAGTTCTTTATTTGACATCCATGAAAACTGAATTATCGAGGGATTATCAAATGGCAGGTAAATGAATTGATGCCAACAGCTAGGAATGTTCAAATAAAATTAGTGACAAAACATCATTTTTTTTTATTTTTATGGCAACCATCTTCTTTACATGTTACTTTACCTCAATAGAAAAACAAGGTATTTATGAAATGATGGCTGCTGGTATCTAGCCTCAGGTTGAAATTTCGGCAACCATCCAACTCCTGCTAGTCATCAGCATTTACATTATACAGCATTTCCTCATTATAATGCTGTCCATGACAGCCATAGAGTATGCCACCTTATATTGAGACTGCCTTTTAATGAATTACATGATACAGTGTTCATTATAATGCTGTCCATGACAGCAATAGAGTATACTGCATTATAGTTAGACCACATTATAATGAAGTACATGATACAGTACTCCCTCATTATAATGCTGTCCATGTGAACCATAGAGTATACCACCTTATAGTGACACCACCTTATAATAAAGTACACGATACATCTAATTTTAGTGTTATATAATAAAATGGGATCCATGAACATACCCACCTTTTAACAGAAAATGCATTATAATAAAGGGTGCCATAGTGAGGGAGTACTGTATATATCTTTACGTGACATAATTTTAGCATGAATAACATTTTAGCAAGAATTAGTTCACTTGCTAATTTCACTTAAATTTTATGCTGTCTAATTTTTAATGATTTACAGTAGTTACAATTGAACTACATCTGTCATTAACTGTTTGTATGTTAGTAAAAAGTAAAAGCTATTTTGAAAATTATATTAATTTCTTTCTTTAAAGCTGAACTGGAGCTTGAGCTGAGTTTTTGGAATACTGGGCCTGAGAAGTCTTCATTCTTCATTCCTCTCTTTGTTTATGATGCTTTTATTTGCTTCTCATTAAAATCATCAGCTTATTATTCTCCTGTAAAAAGAAGAACTCTCTCAAGTTTACATATTAACCAGATTTAGTGTCAGCCTTGCATAGGGATATTTGCTGGTAGTCAAAAGAGTGATTTAGATGATGAAAGAAAAAAACCTCTGTAGATAAAATAATGAGTTTGTTTGCCTGTTTTAAGTTTTGATGCACTTTATTACAATATAATTACATTCTTATTTATTTTCTCAGAATATTTTACATTAGCTTTCAGTCTTTACATTCCTCTCTGTCCATATATCCACATACCTGTCCACCTACCTGCCTTCCTAGATTTACATATCTGTCTATATACCTATGAAAATGATCAGTTATTGGAGATGTATTACTGTATTGTTTGCATGGCAGTGTTCTTCTTCCTGAAGGGTTGTACTTTTTTATATTAATAATCAATACTATTGTTGTTCATGATTGTGCTTCTTACCTTGTGATCTTGAGACACAGTAATGCATGCACGTTGTTTTATAGTTTTTTTTTGTGGCACTACAACACAAATAGGTAATTGGAGTAAAGTGCGCTATCCATGGTAGCCAACTCGTGCTAATTCGATGGTAGGATTCGAACCCACACCCTTTCAGTTGCAAGTTTAGACTGCTAACCACTGTGCCACTGCAGCTCTGGTCTCTATTAGTCATCTCTTATGACATATAGGAGGGCACATTGGGCCTGTTGTACATCCCAAACCCAAAGGGGATGCATAAATGGTACCTTTCAGTTTATATTATCATATTTTCCAAAACTTTTTAAGTATGATTTTGTTTGTTAAACTGTGTGTGAAACATTCGTTAATCCATAAGCCTTTTCTTTGATATTTATTGGTATCTTATATTTATGTCTGTCAGTCTGTATGTCTGTGATGCCTGCATATACCTCTGTGTATAGAATGACTGTGCTATCAAGTTAAGTCTAATGTCATATGTAGTTGTAAAGACATATTCTAGTTACCTCATTTGAGATGTACAGCCAGCTTCATAGCTTGGCCAGTTCAGGTAAGCGGCCTCTGATTAATTAGAGTCCCATGATATAATTTTCATTATTCCATTTGAAAAAGAGCACAAGTTTTTTTTCTATTATGGGAAGCCATTGTTTATTTCTGTTTGGCAGCTGTAACCATTATTTTGTTGCTAGTTATTGTATCAGAAATTCTAACATATTATTGTTTAGATGTTTGTTGCGGGACAGGAGGGGGAGTGTTGAGAAGTTTTCATTATTTCATTTCTCCTGGCATAAATTTTAGTTCTCTTCAAAAGAAAATTAAAGACAAGAAGATGAAACATTGCCAATACAAAGTTACAAGAAGTCATGATAATATTTACAATCTTCACTGTCTGTGTACTTTCGAAGGAAATGTTGGGACTACTTAATCGTGCATGCTGCATAATGTCATGCAGCCCCCATAGAGACTAAAAAAAAAATTATTTTGGGATAATTAGTAGATTTTTACAAAGGGAATTTGAATTTTTATCTAACCTCCATTGGGGCTGGGTGCCAAGGAAGAAATGCATAACAGAAAAATGTGGATCCTTAAGAATTCTGATAGTTGAGATAGTTCAGGATGGAACATAAGAAAACATTTCATGTATACCTATATTTATGGTCTCATGTGTATCTAAAGTAAAATAGGTTTATTAATGGACATGTAAACCATTCTGCTCAATATATATTTACTCATCAAGAATACATAACCAGGCCTTTGAAATCTTGTATTGTATTGTATTGTATTGTCAAATTTCATTTTATGCAGTTTGTTGCATCATTACTAATGAAAATTATGTTTGTTGTTTTAGCCAAAAGGAACAAAAACTGGGTGTAACTGCAATTGTGTTGAGTCCTTTGTTTCTACTTCTGCTTCAAGCCACTATTATGCCTGTCAGAAAATATGTATGCTTCCTCATGCTAATAGAATCTCAAAACTGGTTTCTTTTTTAAATTTCCGTGGATATTATTTCAGAACAGAACGATGAAATTTCAAGTAAAATTTTGTTTCATATTTAGATAATTTATGTATAAATTGTCGATGTTGTGAATTCCATATTGTTTTTATATCCATCCAATATGCTATCAATTACGGGGAATACAGTGTTACCCACATCTGTCTGTCCCATCCTTTCATGTGTCCCGAATATCCATATGTCAGCAACTTTTTTTGCAGCTCAGTAACTTGTAAAGAACGTCATAGATTGAAACAAGTCTAAAGAAGATCTACAGCAGGTTTGATTTTTCACCTTTAAGTTACGCTCCATGGTTAAAAAAAAAAATTAACTTTCTGACAAGTATGTCATCTGCATGAGGTTCAGAGTAAGACTTTTTCTGCACCTGTTTAAATCCAGCTTGTGAGCTGGCAAATATGCTTTAAAAAATAGCTGAAATTCGGTATTTCGCACTGTCCCTGTTCTGACAAACGAAATTTTCCTAGGCCTACACTCGTGTGGAGATTTAAGTAAAATACTTTGCCCTTCTCTAGGCCAGTTTTTAAGAAAATCTGAGTGGCTAAACATTTTAATTTCATGTCGATCATTTGGTACACATTTTTGTTTTCTAAAATTGGGTGTTCACTCTGGGCGCACAGATTCGTATTCAAACCCTGTGGTAATCATATTGAACTAGATACCTGCAGCATCTGGTGCATAATGAATGCTTAAATAAAACTGATTCATGCCAAAAAAAGCATTCCCGAATTCTTCGTTAATAACATTGATCCCATAAGTCAGATATCGGTATTCACTTTTTCTATAGAAATTTAACCGGTTTCAAATTTTGAAACTGTTGAGTGGAACCTTATTTATCAAAATCTAGCTGAGTTAAAGCCCCTAATAGTTGCGCCTCAATTATACCTTATTGGCGGTGACATCCGTGTCATTGTGCCACATTTCTAATGGTGCCGATCTGACCACCAGTATGGCCGCCATCTTGAAAATCTTGTTATCACTACTACATGGATGGTCATATCGACATAGGATTGTCACCAAAAGTTTTATGATGTCGAGTTGGTCTTAAATGAAAATGGTGCCGATCTGACATCCAGTATGGCAGCCATCTTGAAAATCATTTTATCGCAACTCCTAAATGGAAATACATACTGACATGAGGTTTTCACCAGAAGAACTCTTATGGAGTCTGGTTGGCCATAAATGAAAATGATGCTGATCTGACATCCAATACGGCCATCATGGCAGCCATGTTGAAAATCTTATGATCGCTACTCCTGAATGGATGGCCATATTGACATGGGTCCTTCGCCAAAAGACTTCGTATGATATCTAGTTGGCCCTAAGTGAAAATGGTGCTAATTTTACATCCATTATGGCTGCCACGACGGCCAGCTTGAAACTTTGGTGATCACTACTACTGAATGGATTGTTATATTGACATGGGGGTTTCACCAATAGTCTTCTAATGATATCTAGTTGGTTCTGAATGAAAATGGTGCGCGTCTGACATCCAATGTGGTCGCCACAGCGGCCAGTTTAAAATACTTGTTATCGCTGAAGAATATCAGAGATGGTTTCAACACTCGGCGTTTAAAAAGAAGAAACGGTCTTATCTTGGATTCCTGGAAACTCTTTTCGGACAGTAGAGCATCTGTCCCATCGAGGAACCCATGATACAAAAGAGTCTTCTGATGAATCCTATGTACTTGCTTTGCATTTTACAACACTCAAGATAAGAATACAAAAATGATGTGTCAATGTTTCAGCATACATTGCAGGAAAAGCAATAAGAGATGCATCCCAAGGGACCCGACTTGTATACATAGAATCGTAAATTGCTACATTAAGAGCACTCATGCAGGTTATATCTTGGATTCTTCACATACTAACGCATACGTTTAAGGTGTGCTAGAAACAAGAAGTACAAACAGGTAAAACGATTAAACAAATACGAGAGTTAGTATATTGAAACATATTTTATATAAATCAAATATCATTTTTTAGGACCATAGGTATAATATGCCTAATATAAAAAAGACAATTATTACAAAATGAAGGAATTTTTAATATTATCAAACAATCAAGTAGTGGTACTCGCTTACAAATGAGCAAGTGGTAGGTTTATTCTGTAGTAGATCATAGTGGTACTCGCGTACAAATGAGCAAGTGGTAGGCTTATTCTGTAGTAGATCATAGTGGTACTCGCTTACAAATGAGCAAGTGGTAGGTTTATTCTGTAGTAGATCATAGTGGTACTCACGTACAAATGAGCAAGTGGTAGGCTTATTCTGTAGTAGATCATAGTGGTACTCGCGTACAAATGAGCAAGTGGTGTGTTTATTCTGTAGTAGATCACTGGTACTATCGTACAAATGAGCAAGTGGTAGGCTTATTCTGTAGTAGATCACAGTGGTACTCGCTTACAAATGAGCAAGTGGTGTGTTTATTCTGTAGTAGATCATAGTGGTACTCGCGTACAAATGAGCAAGTGGTAGGCTTATTCTGTAGTAGATCATAGTGGTACTCGCATACAAATGAGCAAGTGGTAGGTTTATTCTGTAGTAGATCATAGCGGTACTCGCGTACAAATGAGCAAGTGGTAGGTTTATTCTGTAGTAGATCATAGTGGTACTCGCTTACAAATGAGCAAGTGGTAGGTTTATTCTGTAGTAGATCATAGTGGTACTCGCATACAAATGAGCAAGTGGTAGGCTTATTCTGTAGTAGATCATAGTGGTACTCGCTTACAAATGAGCAAGTGGTAGGTATATTCTGTAGTAGATCATAGTGGTACTCGCGTACAAATGAGCAAGTGGTGTGTTTATTCTGTAGTAGATCACTGGTACTATCGTACAAATGAGCAAGTGGTAGGCTTATTCTGTAGTAGATCACAGTAGTACTCGCTTACAATTGAGCAAGTGGTAGGTTTATTCTGTAGTAGATCATAGTGGTACTCGCGTACAAATGAGCAAGTGGTAGGCTTATTCTGTAGTAGATTTTAGTGGTACGTCAGACAGCCAAACAAGTAGGCAGAGAAATAAATAGATAGGCAGATGGCTAGGTTGGACGTGTAGGTAGCTGGAAAGCTGGGTTGTTATGTATATGGGTAGGCAAAT
This sequence comes from Margaritifera margaritifera, assembly GCA_029931535.1. Taxonomy (NCBI): domain Eukaryota; kingdom Metazoa; phylum Mollusca; class Bivalvia; order Unionida; family Margaritiferidae; genus Margaritifera; species Margaritifera margaritifera. The sequence continues at coordinate 4,644,433 of JAQPZY010001658.1, read as the reverse complement.
ATCTAACTAAGAGATCAGATGGATGTCGTTAATCATTGTGACATAGATAATTTATTAAAAAAAACAAAATTACTTAAAATATCTACGGTATGTAACCTTAAATGAAAGTCGAGTTGTGAGTTATTTTCGAAGGAAAATAACTCTTGCAAGCGCTTGCAAAATTTCCAACTAATAAGCGCGGTGCACCCAACCTATGTAGGTACTAAAAATAAACATATAGGCTTCATAAAGTTTACATTTTAAAAAAAAAGAAAAATAACAAATGCAATGGGTATAGGCTTAAGAGAATAAGGATGTACAAATTTCAGATTAATTTATTATTGGAAGTCGAAACCCACACGAATTTCTACTTCAGTTATTTCTACGTGTATGTGTTTGTAATAAATCCTGCCATCAATTGTCCACACGTCCTTAATTTTGTGGGACTTGCGCAGATCACGTCTTTTTTTTTTTTTGTGGGTTTGTGTGAAATACTCGCATACAAACAATTTGTTAGGGTCGCCCTTTAGTTTCGTTTTGGTTTTCAGCACCTTTTGACGTATACTGAAGATTTGAAATTGTACAGTAATTTGTGCTTTCCCGTCTTTAGACATACCCAATAACACGTTGTAGCAAAACTATTATATGTTTTGTTGTTGTTGTTGTTTTGTTTTTTTTTCTTTTTTTTTTTTTTCTTTTCGGAAATTGTGATTTCTTCAGCGAAACTGTCTTATTGATATGACGGATCGCAAATCCAGTGATGTCGCTCAAATGAATGACCCTATAATCGATTATGTTGCATAACCTTTAAAACTGGTTATACGGGATTAAATCGCCAAGAAATTTAGATTCTGCAATATTAATATAGGTTTCCCATATAAAACGTAGCAGATATTACCATGTTAAAAAGAATCAGAGATGCCAAATTCCAACTCGAAAAATGCAACTTCCGGAAAACTTACAGTCGTTACTACAATATGAATAAGTGCGAAAGGCTTCAGAAAGGAGACATCAGAATTATCCTTGACAACAATGTTGATAATGTCTACAAACGTATGAATGATTTCAAGATCATGACTATCTATAAAAGAATATGTTTAAGGAAAGCTAAATTTATGTTTAAAGTTTCTAATGGTTCTATGCCCAACTATATAAATGATATGTTCAGTAAAAGGACAAATAATACTAATACCGATTCTAGTCTACCAATACAATGTTCTATATCATCTAAAAACTTTTTTCCTCATAAGCCCACAAGCAAATTGTATAAATATACTTCGGCTTTTTCGGGTCCAATTATTTGGAACTGTCTACCTAAAGATGTTAAAGAAGCATCATCGGTGCCTTCCTTTCATCACAGATCTTTGCAATGGATACAATCCTGATAATATCTAAAACAGGTTATAGCAAACTTTGTTGTATATGTATATATTAAATAAAATATCTGTATATGTGTGTGTGTGTGAAAGAAAACTTGCAATCATGCATGTTTGTGTACACAATGCTTTGTGTGCTGAATCCATTTTCTGATGCTTTTGTGTACACTAACTCTTAATATCTTTTTTGTATGATACTTCTTTCCCAGTTGCATCTGATATATTTGCCTGTTCGTATGTAAATAATTTAGGACGACAGGGGATATTAGTTTTTTTACTAATTGTGTCACCTTCATAAAATAAAGACTTTAATAGTAGTAGTAGAATCAGTAGTAGTAGTATTGTCATAGTACCCTAAGCACTGAACGCTAGGATCATTGTGGACTCATTACTGTTTTCTAACTATTATAAATAAGCACGCTCGCATGAAAGTTAAACGAATCAAACAATCAAACACAACTGCATTGGTATACTAATGAAATCGCTGAGGCGCAACGTCAACGAGACTATTGTCATAAAAGTAGAGGCTTTATCAATTATAGTTTATGGCGGAACAAAGTAAAATCGTTAATTATCAGAAATAAACGCATAGTTTTCAAAGCCATTGCCTCTGACACCGACAGCAGATCCATCTGGAATCGCCTAAGGTAAATTAACTTCTACGAAATCAATACTTGAAAGTTCATGTGAAATTACAGTTAATGGCACTAGATATACCGACGATCACGATATTGCAAATCAACTTGACCTCATTTTTACTAATATTTCCCAAACACTTGATAATTCTAATTTTATAGAGCCTAACATAAACTTACTGACTCCGTTAATAAAAGGGTACCCGATCGTATTACTTTTATACTCCCCCTAATTACATTAACTGTCACTATTTATATTATCAGTAAAATATACATTACTAAAATTGGCGGGTCTAGATTGAATTCATCCCGAAATTCTCAAATTTTGGCTCGATCACGCTCTGAATCGTTAAAGGATGTAATTTACGGTTGTATCACTTCCAGAAAATTTCTTGAATCATTGAAATTAGCCAAAGTAGTTGCAATTCGTAATGAAAATAACAAGAATGATCCATCAAACTATCGGCCCGTATCTGTACTACCTGTAATTTAAAAAAAAATATTGAGAAAACAAACATGTCAGCAAGCATCTTTTCAGATATATTAACAAGTACCAGTTCTTCCATATGTCACAATCAGCTTTCCGTCATTGACGAAACTTAGAGACCTGTGTCTAATTGCCATTGAATCCACCGAACTTACTGGAACAATCTTCCTTGTTCTTAAAAAAGCATTCGATTTAGTTGACCATTAAGTGCGTATTAAGAAATTGTCAGCTTTTAATTTTTCTTAAAACTCAGTTTCTTGGTTCAAATTGTATCTCGCTAACTGAATACAGGTTGTTTGTACGGGTAAAAATAAGCCTGATTCGGGGCATATTCTTAGTGGTGTTCCACAAGGTTCTATATTAAGGCCTTTTCTTTTCCTACTGTATAGCACTGACGACTTACCTTTGCATCCAGTGCGCTCTAACACCGATCTCATCGCTGATGATTCTACATTACATACATTTGATAAATGTCTCGACTCCACTAAAAACAAACTTCAAATCGACTTCAGCAATTTATCTGTTTAGTATAAATAAAACAAAATGTAAATAAATGCATTGAAAACGAAATGTTTCACAATCGGAGCAAGACAGCTCATATCCACTGACATGGACTTATTTGTCACTCTAAATGGCTCATAATTGTCAAACGTTAAAACAAAAATAATTATTGGTATCTACATTGATCAGCACCTCCGTTGGAATTCACATATCGATTACATATGTGTAGTAGTCCTAAAAAAAATTCCCGTTGAAATTTCTACCTGCCCAGTCGCTTGAACTTTATTTTTCTGTATATATACTAGTACTGATAGATTACGGCGCTATCATATGGGCAAACACATGAAATTACAATCTATCCAAAATTGATAAACTGCAGAAAAAGGCAGCATAAATAATTCTGAAACATTCTATTTTGACTCCTGCTGCTATTTTGTTGTCATATCTCCAAATAGCTACCAAACGTATTCTTTAATTTAAAGGATTAAATACCCATAAGTTTCTAAACAATCTTTTTCTAGATTATATCTCTAACGTAGTTACTACGAGCATCAAATACTTGGTGTAATCCTAAATCTACCGCTAATAATCAGCTCCATATTCCGAGGTCGAGAACTAACTATTTAAAAAACTCTTTTACTGAATCTGCAGTGGCGGCGCGAGGGTTTATGGCCCAAAAAAGCTCCCGATGGCGCCTTCAACCACCCACCCCCTCTTGCCTGGCGCCCGGAGGCAATTACCTTACCCCTCCCCCCCATGCCACCACTGTGTAGTATCAGCACCTACCTTTTGGACTTCCCTACCCCTGTCGGTACGTAATTCACATTAACTTGCTTTATGTAAAATTTAATGTATTAAAGAAAGTCGTTTTGACCATCTGGAATTCTATATTAAAGGCTCCCCGTACATCATTTTATCTCTGTATGCAAAATACGGTGATCGCGTTCGTGTGCAGGCGAACAGAATGCTTTAGTGATCAAAAAAAAATATTTGTATGCAGGTTTGTAGGTAGGGTTGAGCATTGAAAAGTGATGTGTCTATGTGTTTTATTCTACATGTGTCTGTATGACTCTTGACATGTTGAACTGTTGTGTATCTGATGACCACTATATATATATATATATATATATATATATATATATATATATATATATATATATATATATATATATATATATATATATATATATCATACAGGTTGGAGAAATTTAATTCGTACTCTACGGAGATTCGAACCCGGATCCGCGGGTTACGGCACCCATCGCCTTGCCTGTAAGCAACAACCCCTATATCACCTCGACCATGCACACATCACTAAAAAATGGATGCTACATAGTCGGTGGTATAGGCATTCGTGCGTAGCAGACATACCAGCATGTCGAGCCAGTAATTAATTCTCATCTATAGGGGTTGGTGGTTACAGGCAAGGCGATGGGTGCCGTAACCCGCGGATCCAGGTTCGAATCTCCGTAGAGTACGAATTAAAATTCTCTAACCTGCATGAAAATGTTATTTGTATTTTAAAATTCTGTTAATGTTATCAAGCATTCTCTTGTCGAACCCAGGGATAGAACTTTCTGCTCTGTTTAGGTGTATATTTGTATCTCTCTCTCTCTCTCTCTCTCTCTCTATATATATATATATATATATATATATATATATATATATATATATATATATATATATATATATATATCCACTAACCAGTCCATTTATTGCGCACATAAACACAGTACAGAGTACATGTATAATACAGCATTCACTTCATGTTCAATATGATTCTTACTTACAAGTACATGTTCTAAAAGTTAAGTAAAATATTTCAGCAGATATGACAAATGACCTAGATACAATTAACGTGTTCTTCGCATATTTTTGAACAGAAAATTACCAGAAAATGATTTCAAGACAGGATCGTGAGTCTCACAAAAACCACTCACACCTGTGTGATGCCATGTCTCTTCCAAGCTTGATTGAATTAAAAGTAAAGAATGGCTTGTGTTTTGTAGCTAGTATGTTTATATCTCTATTTTGAACGCATGTTTGGGCTTAACGCCAGTCTTCTAGAATAACATTGGCAGAATATCTCCTTTTGCTGAGAATAATTCTTGTTTACTTTTATGTCTGCAGAGAGAGAAAGAGAGAAGTGTCTAACTTTCCATGCGTACCTTTTTTGACCAAGTTCAGGGTCACCAATTTTATATCTTAATGTATGTAAATTCGACCCAACTGAACCAATCCTTTTTGATTTGTTTGTTTCAAATTACAGAAGGAATCAGGCATCAAGAGCATTCTCTTCAAGCCCACGTAAATTCGTTTGTTTTGTTTTTTTCAACCATTGTAGGCAAGCATCTTTGTCTCTTTTGAAAATATTATTCGTATGAAGTGAATGGAGGTCGTTCCTTTAACAACTTGATTTATTTGCATAATCCGAGAAAGTTATGAAGTTTGATATCCAGGTTCAGTTTGAGCTTTGAACCTTTTACTCATTAAGTCGTACTTGGCTGAGATGTATGCAGTATGTGCTGAGAGATTGATTGGTTTGCGGGGCATTCGTTACTTTCAATAATAGTGTATTTATTATGCTTTGCTTGTTGTTAACTTGTTGATTACTTCTGTTTCTTTGTTATATGCTGCCCTAGAGTTATGTTGTCACCATGTTTGACTTTAACAAATTGTCTAGCAAAAGAATCGATCACAGTTATTTTGGGGTTGATTTCTTTTGCATGTTTTTAGGCTATGCACAAAGTTGGTATATGTATTGTACATTACTAAGTACTAGGATACATTTTGAACGCCAGTTAAGGGGATTTTTGTAAAAACATTTTGTGTTTTCTAATTAGCATACAAAATAATTTCAGAGGATGGCTTACACATAAAAAAAGGTTTATCGAACGCAAAGATCTTTATCTATGTTGACTTTTTTATCTGAAAGAATACAAATTTTATTTATTAATGAGCTTAAACATGTGGGTCATTTCTAGCGTTTAATAACGCTTCACATTCGAATTGTGTTTATTTTCTGCCAAAATTTAATTCTTTTGTTAGTGATACATATCTGTCTATTTCTTCAATACGTATATAACGAAAACTTGTATTATTTCAAAACCAAAGCGATGCTGTATTTTTAATTTATTCCATTGTTTGTCTAGAATAATATAGTCAAAACACGAAGTGAAATAGACACAATGTTCGAAGCTCACATTTTTTTTTAAAGAGAAAAAGGTTACGGATGTAAGATATTTAGTATCCTGTCAGTTTTATACAAAAAAAAACAAAAAAACAAACAAACAAACAAAAAACCATACTCTCAGACTTTTACTACTGGATTCAAAACCGACCATGACTTCAGTAGCAAATTAGATGAATTATAAATTGCAACTTGTTTTTCCAGGGATGAAAAGTTTATGAGGAAAAGCAAAGGGAAGAAAAATGTCAAAAATGTGTATGGAAGAATAAATATTAAAAAATTATTTTGTCATTATTATGTTTTTTAATGAAGGGATTTTGTTGCGAGAAACATCATATACATATATATATATATATATATATATATATATATATATATATATATATATATATATATATATATATATATATATATATATATATATATATATATATATATGGCCAAAATGGAGCGGGCTACACTCATCGATCAAATGAACTATACAGTATGCTAAAAGTTCATTGGATCATAAAATTTCGTTCATACTCTAAAAGACAGAATAAAATATAGACGATGTTACTGAAAGCTATTATGTTAAACTTCAAAGACATATTTTGAGACAAGTCTAAAATAAAGACAGTTTAGTAAGAACAATCTGAAATGTTTTTAAATATTGGGGGGGAAATGACTCGTGTAAACAATATGATAAGAGATTTTAGCAACATGAAGCTCCGAATGCATCTAGAAAAGAATACAGACTAAGTGTGCACGATGACGGCACTTATAAATCATTCTGAACAACAATAAAAATGACGATGAATATACATTTTTTAAAAAGAACATTGAAACTTCAAAACAGAATCAAGATGTTTCTGTTTTAACCAACATATCAATTAATATTTATCTGCAGTGGTTGTTTGAAGTGAACATTTTAATAGGATTGTCTCATTTCGAGCGACTGTGAAGATCGTGTAATAATAAATCTCAGTCGTCATTCTGGAATTATTTCGAAGTTCCTTTGTCTTCAAATTGTAAATATGCTTAAAGAGTAACAGATTTGTCGTAATGTGTATTGGAGGATAGTTTTCGCGAACATCATGCGTATTGAACGTGCGAAAATATGTTACAGCTTGGTCAGTCTGGAAGCATTTTGTTGAACGTACTTGCATGTATAGTTGACAACTTCAACTTGATTTGTATTTTGTTTCAATTTTCTATGATTTCATGTGGCATAGAATTTAGAAAAGTTAGGAGTCTGGCTCGTAGGGATGAGAGGTTGATGATAAAGACTCAACTGGAAAAAAAGAAGAATGTTTTCTGACGGAAACATTTTTGATGTTATCAAATTAAATGATCACCACTTTGAAGCTAATTAAATGAGGAGTGTTGCTAAATATGGAAAACGGGGAATCATGGTTGTTGGCGCCTTGGTGCCAGACTATTAAAGTAGTTTATGTGTTACATCCTATCTGAAAAAACCCAATAGATATTGAAATGTCAAATTTACTGCAGCAAATGGATAATCTAGATCTGGTTTTGTCTTTTGTGCAACGGAAAGGTCATCTGGTGGTATATAAATGATAAATGATCAATGAGCATCGCTCATATAGAAAATTAACCGTTATTTGGTGTAATGTTTTGGGTAAAATGGGACTTCAGTCCAATACTTATCATTGTCACAAGCTAATTGGGATCAAAATAGAATTAATATTTTAGAAGAATTTGTTTTATCAAAAGTCACATTTCAGTGTAATATAAAACTATTGTACCTTCAAAATAATATTCCTTTGTGGTACAAAAAGTTACAGTTGAAGGTTGAATTTATACTGTTTATATTATAGTTCAAGATAACTGAAATATAGATCATAACAAGATAACTGAAATATAGATCATAACAGTTTCAATTAGATAATTCCAACTGTCATCTCGTTTTCTTCTACTTTGTCTTGAGCGACTGTATTACAATTTGAATAAATTTGCTGAATACCATTGGCATAAAATCTTGAATGGATAAGGCTCAATACAAATATGTATGAACATTTCAAAATAAGGGCAAGAACGCTAATCACACATATATCTAATGTTTTTTTTTTTTTTTTTTTTTTGTTTCTTAATTGTGATTTGGATTATATTATTAAAGTTATCTTCTCTAATCTGTCCAATTATTAGAACGTGTTTTTTCTTTTTGTCTGGGGCGGTCTTGTTCCATTCAGCTATTCTGTTAAATATAGTCTACTTCAGACAAGACACATATATGCAAGACAAATATATCCATCTGGATAAGGAGATCTTTCATTTCTGATAATGATCATCGTAATACAATTTGTATTATTTTTTATTTTTTATCGAGACAGATTAATCGGTCGACAACTATTCCCGTTCATGATTTTCGTTTATGAAATTCGAGCTGCCTCTGTTTAGGTACATGTCCATACAGATGTTTATGTAATGTTCGCCTCAGCTGCATAACTTATGCAAACCTTTTCCAGCGACGTTATTGTCTTAGTTTTGTAGTAGGCTCAATTTCTTTCAAAATACTTTATGTACCCATTCATCATTACAGGAATAATAGTCACCGCTATTACAAATAGTTTACAGGGACCAACTTTTCATGCGCTTGTTATCATATGAATATTTTGCACCTATTATGATTCTTCTAAAGCTGTTGCATAAACAGTCAAGAATCTTAGTAAGTGTATCCATAGTAAGTGTATTCATATGGTCACATCAAAAGTAGGTTAATGTGACCTTTTCTCCTGCTCTAGGGACTTTCATTAGTTATTTGGTTCATGAGCAGATGCATCGGTGAGACATAAAATTCAGCGGAATTCTTAATTATGCTTTTTCTAAAACATGTGAGTCTGTTTCCATTTTTATTTGAGTTCATGTTTTTATTCCTATTTCTGTACTGATCCAAATACTTTGGCCTCGCGTATTTTCCAATATTTATTTGTTTCTGGATCACCAGACTTGCTTTAGTGCCAACTGACCAATTTCCGTTTCAGTGCCACATATGAATTGAAAAGACATGACTGGAATCGGTGTCGCTTTAGGCAGTTGTCAGAATACACATTTATTTTGGTAGCTTAGCAGTGTGGAGTAATTTGATTCTGACAGGATTCTGTCAACAGAGATAATTGACTGAAAAGTCTCCTAGGACATTCTATCATTCAAGTTCTACTACCCTGATATCTGAATATCATTCAATTTCTACTACTCTGATATCTGAAGATCATTGGATTTCTACTACTCTGATATCTGAAGATCATTGGATTTCTACTACTCTGATATCTGAATATTATTCAATTTCTACTACTCTGATATCTGAAGATCATTGGATTTCTACTACTCTGATATCTGAATATCATTCAATTTCTACTACTCTGATATCTGAATATCATTCAATTTCTACTACTCTGATATCTGAATATCATTCAATTTCTACTACTCTGATATCTGAATATCATTCAATTTCTACTACTCTGATATCTGAATATCATTCAATTTCTACTACTCTGATATCTGAATTTTTAAAAAAAAGTTAAATCATTGTATTTTCCAATTGTAGAATAACTTGTAAGTTGTTGCTTTCTTTGATGAAAAGAGTATTTTTTCTATATATAAAAATGTGTATGCAGCATCTAAAATCTTTAAATATTTCTGTATGGATACATTCTGTATACATATACACACAGCCCAAGGAAATGTGTTCCAACGCACATACTCTATGCTTTCTTATAAATGTTGACAGAGATTTACAATTAAACAAAGATTTATTCATAGACAAATGTACCTTGTATTATTACTGACGTGAGAATATATATATATATATATATATATATATATATATATATATATATATATATATATATATATATATATACACACATACAATTGTGAGAAGAAAAACACGACTGACAACGAACAGTGCAAAACTTAATTTTGAACTAGCCTAAGCGCTTTCGTCTTTCCTTTGAGTCTTTGTCAAAGGCAGTTATAAAACACGATGATTAAAGCAGTTCAAACCCAAAAGGCGCCATATCCACAATTTTGAAATATCACTTCCATTAGATCCATAATCATATACAGTTTTGTAAACTCAACATTTCCTTTTATGTTAATTGTTTGTCTTGTTTGCTCGTGTTTTATAATTGCCATTGAGAAAGACTCCAAAGTCGAAAGTGTGCTTAGCTAGTTATAAAACTAATTTTGCACTGTTTGTTGTCATTTTTTTAAACAATTATCTTAATCAGTCCCTGACATACGCGACTCCTTGCTGGATTCAGTACACTCGAAAAGACTGTTATTCGCCAAATGACTTTATATATATATATATATATATATATATATATATATATATATATATATATATATATATATATATATATATATAGATTAGGTACTATACTATAAACGAATCACAATCAGTTTAAACACTATAAACATTTAAAGATTTGTTTTGTTGCAGTTTCCAAAGCTTCACTCAAAAAAGTTCAAAATATTTAAAAGTTGTTTTGTAACAAGTCCAATAGATCTTTTCGACTTACTTAATTTTTGGTGTTTAGAAATTTGTCGCAATATTTCAATATTTAATAAACCCTGTATATTGGTAGCTGTGAGTCGGAAACCATTCCACAGACTACCTTATGAAGATTTTTATACAGTTACATTTCTAAACAATAAATTGAATGTATGTTTATTATTATTATTATTATTATTATTATTATTATTATTATTAATATTGTTGTTGGTGTTGGTGTTGTTATTGAGTCTTTTTTAAACATAAATAAACATAATTGTATAAGAAAAAGCAAGTTTTTATGAGATATAACAGATGTGAAAGAGAGTGAGAGAATATTCATGTTATGCACTCAATACAGTCGTTGTTGTTTCAATATCACTATTCAAGTAATCATTCACTTATTCTTACCAAGGGTATTCATCCCTAAGACATCAATGAAAACTGAAGACATTCCCTCATATATCTTATATGCAAATGATTCATAACAACAATGAAACATCAATTATACTGTCCTAAGCTTTCCGTCTTTTTTAATGATCCTGAGTTGTTTTTGGTACTTTATTGTGAATGTGTAATTTAATTATGTGGTTCTTTCCTAAGAGTAAAATCAAATTTAAAATTTCATCGGATTTAATTTGTTTAGTTGTTTCTAATATGATATATACTCCTGTGACGTTAGAATGTACAGGGTGTATGCATTTATCTTTTAGCAACCTGAACAATAGCATCCAAAAGGCTCAAAAGTACCGTATATACTCGTTTATAAGTCAAGTCCAATTGCAAACTGGAAAAATCCAGATCTGCCAACCCACAGATCTAGGTCTATGCACTTTGTTAGGAGTAATCAGTAGAACAAACAACATAGACCCTGATCTGCCGGCGCATAATGCGCCGGCAGATCAGGGTCTATGTTGTTTGCAGTTGGATACGGTATAACTCAATTATACAATAAATGGAAAAGTTATTTTTTTGTTTCTCTACAAAAAGAACATAATTTGTATGGTCTAATTCTCATTTTGTGTAAAAGAACATTTGTTGGTATAATTCTATGACATTTTTTTTAACTGAAACCATTTAAGACAAATATCTTTTGTACACGTATATACCAATAAGTACTTTTTTTTCCACTAAAAACTCTCACCTAAGTTTAGATCACGTCTTGTGCATTTGGATATAAAATAATTTTTCGGTAAAAATCGATAAATACTTTGACAACTTTTCTTTTCTTGAGTAATTGAAGCATGACATGGTCGTAAGATAATCTGTGATGATTCTAATTGGTGTACCTTCAGATGATGATCCTAATTGGTGTACCTTCAGATGATGATTCTAATTGGTGTACCATCAGATGATGATCCTAATTTGTGTACCTTCAGATGATGATCCTAATTTGTGTACCTTCAGATGATGATCCTAATTGGTGTACCTTCAGATGATGATCCTAATTGGTGTACCTTCAGATGATGATCCTGATTGGTGTACCTTCAGATACTCATTGACAGTACATATAATACCCTCGTATTGTATAAAGCTTATTGAACGTGGAAAAATTCTTTAAAAAAAACAAAAAAAACAAAACAAAACAAAAAAAATAAAAAATAAAAATAAACTGATTGTTGTCTGTGAGATCCCCGGTTATATATACTCCACAATTGTACAGATGTTTATAGAAAATGCTGCTATCTCCAACTTTAATATTAGCAATGAACCACACTGTCTCAACTAGAAAAGATTGTCATCCTTCAGGCTTATTAATACCTGTTAGCTTTAACATAATTAATTAAACATCCTTCCAAAAATTGTTCTTCAGATCTCTAAAACTCTTTTTAATTATTTCAGTTCTCAAAAAAAAAATATCAAATATTTGTGGACATGTTTGAATTAATAAGTTATCCACTTAGCTGTATCCAAAAGAAATTTTAAGAAAATGACAACACGGCTCAAAGTGCGTATGCGGTCATTATATATAATTTTTGCTTAACGAAGATAACACATTTGGTAATGAAAGACCCATCTGTGATGTGGTCTTTCATTTTTTAACAGGTTATGTTATAAAAATGTCACTTACACACACTCAGGTATGTTCGCACACGCACGCACAAAGATTTAAAATAGATTATTATATGTAACTATAGTGGTCTGTTTTACCCATTATTGCTTTTTTTTAAACATGTATAAACTGAGGTGATTACGTGATCTCTCAAAAACTCTCAGATTGTTCAACACTGATTCGAAATTGTATAACCCCTTTTGTATGTAACCTTGAATACAAAATTGATTGTAATTAGACACAATGTGCACGAGTCATAAATAGATTCTAATAAAACTTCCTGACAAATTATCATTTAATTTTGGTAGTTAACAAATTGATAATGTGATAAATAAATACATTATTCATGATCAATTACATTACTGTGAGTTAAAAGTAAGATGAACACGAGTTTGTATGGTATATATTTAGGGCTTGACAACGGTAAACTTAAATGTTTATTTTTTTGCGATTTCACAGATTTTTAAAGTTTCAGTTTTGAAAACAAGTCTTAGTCTTTTAAGCGAAAAGTTTTATGAATTCCAGGCCAAGCCTGGAGTTCACCAAAAGAACAATAAATCTGGACTTAAATCTAAGACTAGAATCCATTTCCAGGTCAGGCCTGGAGTTCACCAAATCAACAATAAATCTGGACTTAAATCTAAGACTAGAATCCATTTCCAGGTCAGGCCTGGAGTTCACCAAAACAACAATAAATCTGGACTTAAATCTAAGACTAGAATCCATTTCCAGGTCAGGCCTGGATTTCACCAAAACAACAATAAATCTGGACTTAAATCTAAGACTAGAATCCATTTCCAGGTCAGGCCTGGATTTCGCCAAAACAACATAAATCTGGACTTAAATCTATAACTAGAATCCATTATTCTGATTAGATAAAAATTTAGGCCAGACATACAAATTGCTAATAATATGTTTTAGGTCTCTACTTATGTTAAGACTTAAGTCATGTTGATGATTCGATGCAGACATCGTCGGCGGAGTAACGTCAGAGATAGGAACTAATATGGGATTGTAGCTTGCTGTTTATTCGACTTTCGCAGTGCTAATTGTTTCATTAATTTTTTTATTTTTTTTTAGTAATTATTTTATTTATGTTATTTGAATGCAAGAAAATTGAAAAAAAAAAAAATATTAAAAAAATGTATTGCTCGGTAAGGGTCGATTTAAATTCTTATGATCTGCTCGAAAATTTATGCTAAACGTTGGAATTCGGACAATTTTGAACAATATGAATCTTCATAGGAGTGGCTTTGATGTCAGTGCCGATTGGTATGAAATCGTTTTTTTTTTTGTGTTTTTTTTTTTTTTTTTTTTTTTTTCGCACGTGCTTCTTACTTTGTATGGTAAATGCATGACATATACATGTACGTATAATGAACTTAAAAGCATAATACAATTGTCCAACAGAGAGACTACCAGAATACTATAGATGATACATATTCAAACTGACAAATCGTCTGTCTTGTAAGATAGGTAGGTAGGTGAGACAATAGACATAACATACACGCATGAATACTGTACATACATGCATACATACATACATACATACATACATACATACATACATACATACATACATACATACATACATACATACATACATACATACATACATACATACATACATACATACATACATAAAGACACAAACATACATACATACATACATACATACATACATACATACATACATACATACATACATACATACATACATACATACATACATTAATAAAGACAAACAAACAGACGGATGAACGGAAAAGACAGAAACAAACAGACGGATGGACGGAAGACATACATAAGTAACAGAATGCAGAGTTGGATGATAAAAAAAAACAAGCTGACTACCTGATCGGCGGGTAGTTAAATCAATCAATTTCATTTAAATTGTTTTAATGGTGTGCCTGAGCTGAGCTGAATTTGTAACGATACGAAATGTCAGTTTCATGATAAGTGCATCTGCTTTCATGGCATGTAGTATTTATTAATCACTCTTCAAATTGTCTTTCAAGTAAACTTAATTGTGCAAAAAGTACAATCGATTTTATTGTATTGTTTAAGCGCTTTGACGTCACATTTCGAATAACAACGGTTTGAACATCGTTTACAGAATGTCAATCAGAAATTTACAATTTCTTTTCTGTGTCTTAACTTGGCGCTACATGTTTTCACAGAGGACATCACTCTCCTTCTTGTGAACAAAAACTCAACAAATGTACGGTATAAATCTACTATTTTCCACTCAATCTATGTGTCACTTTGAAATTCATTTGTTTGTAAGCCAATTATTTAAAGTGCCCAACGATTACTTGCAGTGTTTTCCACGCAGTAGTTAAATAAAATGAATGTGTACTTTACAATTAACCAAATTGCACGTCAAGCATTCACAGCATTTTGTAAGACATGTTTGATTCGAGGCTCGTGTCTACAGAAAGAAAAAGAAATGCTGTAAAATAAATAAGATATTATTTCTCTCGCCCGCTCCGATTGTGCTCAATTCTAGTTGATTTACTCGTTTGTCAAATGACTGTAGGTCAACCTATATTGATTTTTGTTGGTCTTGGAACTTTTATTCCAATCAAGGTCAGATCACTCATTTAGTCATGTCTTTGGCGTCTGAGACATGATCAGTGGCGGCGTGAGGGGGGGGGGGCAATTGCCCCTGGGCGCCAGGCGAAGGGGGACACCGTCGGGAACGAACTGTTGTATGTGGCAAAGTAGGGGCGCCCACTAAAGAACATTACCCCCGAGCGCGTCGCCGCCACTGGACATGACATCTTAAATGTAGAATCCCTTTTCCGATTAATCCTTTTTTTTTTCAAGCATCCTAATTAATATATATAATATATACTGAGTTATCTGGAGAAAGAAAATAGTATTACTCACAACCGCAAACTTTTGTCGATGATCTTGGAATTCGAATTTGAAAAAGGCCTAAAAAAAACAACAACAACACATGTTTGACATACGAGCTCGAAACCATGAAGAGAGCAGATCTTTCTAGCCCAACCTTCTAAACCACACGGCCAGCAGTAGTTACACCTACGAGGACACACTTAATTTAGAGTTTAAGTGGCCGCAGGTGCCGCACATGGTCTAGGAAATTTATACTTGTATATTCTATACTTTTTGTCCTTGTGTTATCTGAATGATATAAAACTTATTTATATTCCTGTATTCGTCTTTTGTTATATGTTTGTTTGACTGCATATTTAATGCTATATTACCAATGCCCGCAAAAGTCCAACAGGTAATCATACCAATGTCTGTATGATTCAACATGGAATTCACTTCCTTTTACTTATAAAAGGTATTAGATAGAGCAGTTTTTGGTTATATCTTTTATGGTGATTGCGATGTTTATTTTTTAAAAAGCATGTTTGCTGCAAGAAAGAGACTCGCTGTTTTCTGTTCGTCGGAATATCTCGAAGATAATTCTTTGCTAATCTGATGTGGGTTATCTTAGAACTGTTGAAAACAAAAATCACACAGAACAACGACATTAAACTATGTGGCAAACAATGAAAATAAATTCATATCATGGAAATACATTAAGAACCAGTTTATACGGCTCTCAGATTTGTGAAAAATTACTAATGGAACCTAGTGCTTTTCATTACGGTATGATATTACTGATTCGTTAGATAAACTCAGTATTTTATAAAAATAAAAAAGTACTCCGAGATTCTACTAAGACTTAATTTTTAATTTAAAATCAAATAATATCAAAATTATATCCAGACGTTCTAACATCTACCAAAACTTCAGGTCACTTTCAACCGATTGACAACTTGTCTCATACATCTACCAAAACTCCAAGTCTCTTTCAACCAATTGACAACTTGTCTCATACATCTACCAAAACTTCAAGTCTCTTTCAACCAATTGACAACTTGTTTCATACATCTACCAAAACTTCAAGTCTCTTTCAACCAATTGACAACTTGTCTCATACATCTACCAAAATTTCAAGTCACTTTCAACCGATTGACAATTTGTCTCATACATCTACCAAAACTTCAAGACTCTTACAACCGATTGACAACTTGTCTCATACATCTACCAAAACTTCAAGTCACTTACAACCAATTGACAACTTGTCTCTGACATCTACCAAAACTTCAAGTCACTTTCAACCGATTGACAACTTGTCTCATACATCTACCAAAACTTCAAGTCACTTTCAACCGATTGACAACTTTTCTCATACATCTACCAAAACTTCAAGTCTCTTTCAACCAATTGACAACTTGTCTCATACATCTACCAAAACTTCAAGTCTCTTTCAACCAATTGACAACTTGTCTCATACATCTACCAAAATTTAAAGTCACTTTCAACCGATTGACAACTTTTCTCATACATCTACCAAAACTTCAAGTATCTTACAACCGATTGAAAACTTGTCTCATACATCTACCAAAACTTCAAGTCACTTTCAACCGATTGACATCTTGTCTCATACATCTACCAAAACTTCAAGTCTCTTACAACCGATTGACAACTTTTCGCATAACTGGAATGGACTAAATTGAGTCACCATACGGTTTATTACTGCTTTCAGAGGTGAAGAGCTTACAAATATGGCGATATGCATCGCAAAAGTCATCGATTACGGAAAAGAAAGCAAAACTTTGGTAAATACTGACATTTCTACCCATTAATAAAACCGGAAAGCAAGGTAAGTAACCTATGATTAAGGCTATGGAGAAACACAAGTCTTGGGGTTACACAAGCGTTCGACCCTTGCCAAAAATTCAGAGCAGCAATTTAAAAGAAAAACAATTATGAGTACAGAATGCACACATTTAAAAAAGGAAAACATCAGATTATAAAAATTACAAAATAATACATCTCAGGGAATAAAATTAACGATTTCTATTATTTAAAACTACTTTAAGGAGATCAAATAATTGAGCACTGTGAGAGACTTTTACCAGGACGCATTGTGTATAGTCCAAACGGTAGTAGTTTACGAAGTCTTTAAGCAGATTTCTTGTTATGCGGATGAATACATCATTTAAAACTATGACAATTAGTATGCACTACTGTAATTATGGCTTATTGCTTGTGAAATGTTGGACTAATTGACTTTTGAAATAATGATATTTGTACATAGCTGAGGGTCTAAACAATCCAAAATCACAAAAAATAGTACAGACTGTTATGTATCTTCTTCCAAAATCACAAAAATATTACAGGCTGTTATGAATCTTCTTCCAAAATCACAAAAATAGTACAGGCTGTTATGTATCTTCTTGCGCTGTTCATCCTTGAATATCTGTCCCCAAGTAAAGGTCATTACTCATTACATAGAAAAGTATGGGGAAAAATACACTGTCACTAATTGCCCATAAATTATACCTCAATAAGTATTTAAACATTTATCAGATTCGTACAGATTGAAGAACATAGACTCTTCATATCAAATACATAAAGAAAAGGTTATATTGGTGAGTTTATTTATTCAGTATGAAACAATTAGTGAGATCACATGGGTTTCCGCAACAGAAAGTGTACACGGCCAATTTAAAATCGTAAAGATTTACGAAGGTCTGATTACTTGTCATTGACTTAATAATTTTTTTTCACAGGACCAATTTTCCAGTATTCAAAATTGTAAAGTAATTTTTCGTTTTAATTATTTAATAAGAGACAGACGTCGCAGTTTATGTCCAGTCTCTCCCAGCGTTCATAGCGGCTACGTAAAAGGTGACGTCATGTCGATGATGTCATAATATAATGATCACGTTATTTCGATCTGCGCAGTGAGCATTGATTGGCGCTCTACAGTTTCGTATTTTGCATATAGGGTTAGAGTCTTAAAGAAAATAATTTCCCAGGTTTTCCACACTGGTTTTCTTAGATATTATTAAAACAACGTTTAATTGTTTTTATTTTTTGGTGTATGATTGATGGGTGCAATTTGGGTTATAGAGTATACAGCTTGGTCTTACTTTAGATGTGCATCTATCAAAATACTGCTAGCTACGCATGGTCATTTTCACTTCCTGGACTTCAAAGGTAAATTGTAAAAAAAAAAGATCCGATAACCTTTTTTGTTATTGTTATATATTTTGTAATTCATTCATTGTACTTTTTTTGTCAGCTGTGTGCTTAGATCATGTACAATTTCCACAAGTACAATATGTAAAAAAATTCAGCCACATTACATGAAAAAAGCATAGAGGAATGCCAACATTCTCTTCATTGTGCATGTTGCAAATTCAAACAACTTCATCTTACACCTGTCATTCTCTCAGAAGTACATAATATATGTAGAGCGTCTCCCAAAAGCGAACAACCTTTAAGGATCAACATTTCTTTATACAATTATAGATGTGTTTGCAAGCAACTGATTTTATGTCCATATTAATTTTACTCTAATAGAAATATATTTCTTGTAAAACATTTCGGCAAAAACTATGTCTAAGTTTATAAAGTCATTTGCAGTGAATTATTTCTAACAACTGAAGCACATTTAAAATTATTAAATATTTGGAAGTTAGTTTTATATGCTTTGTGAAATAAAGTTTCACAGCCGCGAGTATTTGCTTGTTAAAATTCCTGAAACATTCTAAGAAAGCGGATATAATTTATTGGATTGTTTGATCATTGTCTTTTAAACGCACTTATGATTTTTAAATATTTTGAAATATTTTTGTTCCGATTGTACTAATTACAAAGGAAATGCAAGGGTCATACAACAAGTTCTTTTAGAGGCCTCCTTGTAAAATGGATCCTCCAAAAAGTGTCATATGATAAATCAGAAGTTCAGATTTGTACAGTATACACTTTTAATTAGAGTGAACGCTTACAATATTTAACAAATGAAAACATATCAGAAAAACAGAGGTAAGACGCTTAATGTATGTTATGGGTTTAGGAACGTTAATCCTAGATCAGTATACCGTTCAGAGAGAAGAGGAGGATTAGAGGCTTAAAAACTGAATTTGTCCAGTCTATTTATCTTGTAGCTGTCGTTCAAAACTGAAGTTTAACTCTTAAGTAGAAGAGTTCACCCGCTGAGTGGCAAATTAATGAAGTTCAACGTGATTGCTTTTTAAAGATCTATTTTACCTATCATTTTTTTTTTAAATTAATTAACTGCGGTGATTAAATGAAAGCAAATAATTTTTCTGAATGACGACACATCTACAGGTATCTCTCAAAAAATCGCAAATTGTTGAACACTAATGTTAAATTATATGCCACCGTTATGTGTAACACTAAATAAAGAAACTTCGTGTAATTGGGCCCAATATCGAATGTGCACTAGTCATGAATACATTTTATTAAAAAATTCCTAGTAATATCTCATTTATTTTTTATAATAAAAAAAGATAATATAATAAATAAATAATGTATTCGACACCCATTACTGTGAAAAGTAAGATTCTTAACAACTATAAATATTTACTCTGACGCCAAGTAGTCATCATAAATGATCTCCTTCGCAGTATTCCTGAAACGAATGTGTTAATTATTTTTTGTACCGATGTATCGGTTATAAATTTGTAAAAGAATTTTTAATTTTAGTTATTTGATAAGAGACAGGAGACATGTTATGCCTAATCTCTCCCAGAGTTCATAGAGTCTTTGCAAACGCAGACTTCATATTGATGATGTCGTAATATACTGATCACACAGTGAGGGTTGATTTCACAAAAACGTACTACCGGTATATACTCGCGTAGAAGTCTATGCCAACTGCAAACTGCATAGACCCAGATCTGCCGTCGCATAATGCGCCGGCAGATCTGGGTCTATGCAGTTTGTAAGGACTAATCAGTAGAACAAATAACATAGACCCTGATCTGCCGGCGCATTATGCGACGGCAGATCAGGGTCTATGTTGTTTGCATTTGGACCCGATTTACACGCGAATACAGACGGTGCCTTAGCATTACTCATGATTTCTACTTACAATAACAAATGTGTTTGCAAGCAACCGATTTTATTTCCATATTAATTTTGCTCCAATAGAAATATATTTCTTGCAAAATATTTCGGCAAACGCCAAGTCTAAGTTTATAAAATCGTTTGCAGTGAATTTCTAACAGCTCGATCACTTGCAAAATTCGTAAATATTTTTAAGTTGGTCAGATATACTTTTTAAAATAAATTCTGAAAGTTGCTAGTATTGGCATATTAAAATGCCTGAAACATTTCACAATATTGGTTTGTTTTATCATTCTCTTTTGAATGTACGTATGATTTTTAAATGTTTTGCAATATTTTGAAATATTTTTCTGATTGTCTTAACTACAAAGGAAATGCAAGAGTCATGCAACTATTTTATTTTATGCCTTCTTGAAAAAAATGGATCCTCAAAGCGTGTTATTGTACGATAAATCAAAAGTTATACTTTGTACAGCATACAATTTAGATTAAAGAGATCGTTTATAATAGTAATCGAATCATATAAATATAGAAAAAACATGGACGTGAGACACTTAAAGTATATTATGGGTTTACGAACGTTAACCCTAGATCATTATAACATTCTGGGAGGAAGTGGAGGGGGGGGGAGGAGGGGTTATAGGTGTCAAAAACTGAATTTGTCGAATATATTTACATTGTATCTGAAAGAAAGGTTGTCATGAAATATTATAATTAAGCTGATCATAGGCTCAGATGAACTTAATTGCATGTGTGGTATTGTCATGCGTATGTTCTCCGTCGTAATTTGCTGATTTTGATGGAGAGCATTCTAGCGCGAGGGACTTCAGTTTTGTACCAGTGATGCTGATAAACTATCAAATATTGCCATTATTTACAAAAACAGCCACATTTTACAATGTATTCTTCAAAAAGCTGCTCGTCAGAATATAACAAATTTGGCCATGACATATAGTCATTTTGTAATAAAAACAGACGTACCAAGCTTCCTCGCAATAATGGCTGGAAGAATTGTATAAAATTTAATAAATATTATCTCAGCATCAAGATCTTTCATGTGTTTACAAATGATTGCGATCTGCTGCAAATATGGCCATTGTTTCTTAAAACAGAAAATGTTTAAATAAATAATAATAATAAATAATTTATTTTTAAAAAACACGCATCAAAACTTGACTAATTTTGACATGTATCATCCTGACATCAAAACTTGACTAATTTTGACATATATCATCCTGACATCAAAACTTGACTAATTTTGACATATATCATCCTGACATCAAAACTTGACTAATTTTGACATATATCATCCTGACATCAAAACTTGACTAATTTTGACATATATCATCCTGACAACAAAATTTGACTAATTTTGACATATCCTGACATCAAAATTTGACTAATTTTGACATATATCATCCTGCCATCAAAATCTTTAAAATTCGTACATATGATGCCACTCTGCCATAAATATAGATGATGTTACTAGATATAGAAAACCTTTAATCTTGTTTTTCTTTCTTCAAAAAGTTTTTCCCATTTTTTAAACATATATCACAATGTCATTAAAGCCTTTCAGATTTGAATAATTAATATATATCACAATGTCATTAAAGCCTTTCAGATTTGAATAATTAATATATATCACAATGGCATTAAAGCCTTTCAGATTTGAATAATTAATATATATCACAATGGCATTAAAGCCTTTCAGATTTGAATAATTAATATATATCACAATGGCATTAAAGCCTTTCAGATTTGAATAATTAATATATACCCATCATCAGATAGAAGGCCGTTGTTTCTAAGTTTTAAAAAATCAACTTGTTCTTACAAAAAAGTGTTTAACAAAATTTTATAAAATTTTACAGAGAATAGCCATGTCAAAAGACCTTTAAATGTTGAACAAGCGTTGCTGATCCGCCATCGGATGTGGATGATATCCTTTCCTAAAAAGAAAAACTTTAGAGATGAATGTTAAATTTTAAAAATCTTATGAACAATTTAATAGTGATCACTCTTGAAGCAAGACCTTTAAAGCTGCTATTAATAAATGAAGGAATTTTTTTCAATATTATTTTTAATTGCCAGCTGCTACTGACAGTAGAAAAGCCTTTAAATGAACCCTTCTTAAGAACTCCACAACAGAATTTCACAAAATTTAAGGGATAGAATTGTAGTTTCAAGTCATTGAAATTCGTAGAAATTATACAAGTCTACTATCAAACTTGAGAAACCAATAAACACATTTTCTCAAAAGCCACTTGACAGAATTCAATCATATCTGAATGACGGTATCCGACCAATTTTGACAAGCTGGTAGTCAAAACAGGTTTTGAGACCCTGTTCTGTGGTTCGACATCGCAACGTGTCAACTAAATGTTATTGGCCCTCTTTCAATCTATGTTCATTTGTTATAAGTGAAAATGTATGCACTGACGAGCTGTATATTTGAGAAATAACAATTCCCACCTTTTTCTCATCCACAACTTTTCCAAAATACGGCCTTCGTTTGAAGCTTTTCACACACTGAGCAATTGTCAGCGAGTTAGTCATATTTTCTTGGGAAGTCTGACTGGCAAGATGACCGTCAATTAATTGGAAAGGAAGAAAAACGTGAATAACACATGTTTATTTCAAAGAACAGTTATTAGACAATAAAGCACAAAAGTTTATAAAATAGAAACTAATACGATTTGCTTCCATGATCAATGAGAGATGAGTCAGGACTACATGAATAAAACAGTTTCCAACATTTGTTTTCACTAGCATCAACTCAATTTCGTAAATAATACACACTTTTCCTAAATAGTCAAATAAAGTTGTGAATATCGTTATGAACCAACATGCCTAAAGCATTGTGGCACTTCTAGTACCGCATTAGAAATACGGAACCCATTAATGTAACACACATTCAAACGCACCATTGTATTACATGTAAAATTTGTCCACAGAGGAGCACAATATAAATTAATACAACATTATTTAAATAAGACAATTTCTACATCTGCTAAGTATGATCTGAATGAGCATGTTCACCCATAAGCAGTGCCAATCTCTCTTTATGTCACCATCATGTGACATACAGGCCTGCCAACAGAAATTCTGGGCCCCTGGGCAGAGCAGTCATGGGCCCCAAAACTAGTTTAATTGTTTGTATATAAAAAAATGTACAATTTTGCATATTAAACCTGTAGTAATCTATTATAACTTAAACTCTTGCAAGGAACAAATTTTAATATTTATTGCAAAAATTAATTTTTTTTTGTAACTGAGTTAACGGCAGGCCACTAAAAATCGCCGGGCCCCTGGGCAATTGCCACACCCCTACCCCCCTTGGCGGGCTTGCTGACATATTAGAGCAATAGCACGACATAAATACATACGTTAATTTATTAAGAAAAGCTTCCCACTACAAGTCGAACCTCAGGTGAGGACATAATTTTCAATTTTTGTTTTCTTATAGCACATATACAGTAATGTTAGTGTTGTACTCAATAGCATAATCAAATGCAAAACGTTCACATATTTACAACATTTTTTGTATTTCTTCAATATATGGGCTGAGCACAGATATATCATCTATAAAACTGAAATTATTAATAAATAAACAGCCGATATTAGAACCAACATTTTATTTATTCAGGTCACGAATAATTGTAATAAAATATTTACATAAAAAATGGGGACAACACACCAACTTGTCACACACCATTAGTCACATGGAAAAGTTTAGAAAATACTAGACCCCACTGCACAAAAAACTGCTGGTTGCTGTACCAAGTATATAGTAATAAGATAACATGTTATAGGACTTTTTAATCAATCAATTTTCTGATTAGGGTCCAGAGATTAATTCTGTCAAAAGTTTTCTTAGTATCTAAACAATTAAACTGGACTAAGTAGTATGTATAAAGGCGGGTCTCGGAACAACACACCCTCTCGCGTTCCAAATCCTTCGGATTTGTCACTTCGGTCAGATATGTTTTGCCGATACCACGCCTTTTTACATACTACTGTGGAATGTTACCAAACTTGTTATAGTATCCGGTAACTAAGAGAAATTCGTCATTGTAATCATTGAATAGCAATCTTCCTCCCCCCCTATAGTATTGTTTACATATCATTATACATATATCTTATCTCTAATTGAAAATTATTATTATTTATTCGCATTACCCCTATAGTACAGTTTAGATAAAATTTACATTGGTGTTTTAGACGTCGTCACCGAAAATAATATCAAGAACATTTTCTGATTCATTATCATCATAATCATATCCAAATGCGAATGTATTTATTCCATCATAACAAATTCTTTTATCATCAAAATTACATAATCCAGATTTATTGATAATGTTTGTTTTAATATTATGTTTGACGGAGTTTATCGTTGTCATTGACACATGATTATGTTTACCGTCTAACGCATTAAGATAATCATCGAATGATACATGTTTATCAACCACGGTTTTTACGATTCCTTTAGCTTTTTTCTTTATTTTATTATCATCGGTTTTTATGCTATACATTTTTGATCTTAGTCCAACGAATTCTTTGATTGGGGTGAAGTTAGTTTCGTCTTTAAATTTACCAATTACTTTTTTTTATCCTCATTTCTAAACGGACTATTATTAGGGTAGTCTGATAGATCAAATAACGCTCTGTTATCGTAGATTTCCTGATATAAATCCTCAACTTCAATGTAATAACAGAGAGAATCTGTGTCGCTAAATAATAATTCTGAGTTGATGTATTTATGTTTGAAATAATCGTAATGAAATTCATATATTAATATTTTTGATATGTCTAGTATAGCAGATCCAACATAAATCGGTTTGTTTAGTTTTAATTCGGTTTTACGCTTATGCACTGCTACCAGTTTTTCTTTGAAAATTTTCATTGATACAAATGTGTCTTCGGCTAGAACTTTATCTCGTCGTGCCGGATTATTGATTAATTCTATATTTCTGCGCTTTCTTATATTTTCCATTGTTTTTCCAAATACTGAATTGTTCATTAACTTGAAAAAGTCTTTTTTTGATTCAGTTGTTGCTGCTGTTCTTTTATTTGTGTTAAAGTCGATGTATTCTTTGAGCCAACAAGATTGTTTAAATTTTAGTGCGCGATGGACATATGTTATTATAACGCCATGATCAACTGCTTGTTTTAATGCTCGATGATGAACGATATATCGAGTTTTGCTCATTAGGTTAGGAACAAGTTTATACACGACATTTTTACCTAAATTATATTTTGCTTTCAGATCGCGTTGTTCCTGAGATATCATATCATCGGTGATTAATAGTTGTTCCGCGCAAAAAGGATAATCATTATGTAATTTATGTAGATGATTTGGATACATTAGATCGACTTCAACAAAATATCCTGCATCTTCTGGTATTTTTTTACTCGTTTCGTTTAGATATTGTTCTCCTGTTATCCAACGAAATCCGTCAACAGGCATCGGTTGAGACATTGCCCAACCATAAAGATTATTTGTATGTAAATACGTGATATAACTTGATGGCACACTTTCATCATAATCTTTCAAGTATTTATTATTAGCGACCGCGTGCTTTTTAGTAATAACACTTATTCCTCCTCTTATTGATTTTTCTATAAAATAAAACATAGTTGGATCTGTCAACAATTTTAGATTTACTTTAGTTAGTTTTAATGCTGCGTCCCATGATAATCCTGGTGATGAGTAATACCAACAAGGATCAAGTTTGTAATAATTCAAACATGTTAACCTAAATTCTTCGAAAACATCAGCTAATAATAGAACATCTGTTTTAAGATACACATCATGATAATCACCCAGTGTTTTACAATTTAACGTAGACCAGACTTTGTGCGCGTGTTTGTAATCATCGTCGGATAATTTTTTCATTTTTAGTTTAGAATAGAATTTTTCTTGTGGTGGAAGACATATTTCATCGAATTTGTTCCAATCGTCCATGTATTCGTAAGGATAAATTCCTTTTTGTTTTAGTAAACTACTGTTTTCGTTAAAATGTTGCTCTAGATGAGTAAATTTACTGCATCCTTTGCTAGTACATCAAGTGATGCAGGTTTAAACTGTAAACTATCAATAAATTGCAGAGGCCCTATTGTGACCGACATATACTTTTCATCAGTGTTTGCAATGCAACTGATTTTTTATCACGGAGATTAACATTATCAAAGGCGCTGACGATGATATGCGAATCATAACCTCTTAAATTATGAAATATTACCGGAATAAACTCCGGACATTTAAAATGTAAATTACATTTATCATGTGCGAGTCCACGATATTCTCCAGTAACATGACAATGATCTCTTACTTTGTCGGATTCGCGTATAATTTGTTGTTGACAAATATGACATATGTTTGATAGATTAAATTCTTCTTCTTGTTGCTGTGTTAGCGGTATCATTTTTTTAGGTCGTTTATACATTAATCGTATGCTATTTGCCTCGTCCATTAAATTTGATAATAGCCATTCCGCGGGATTGATACCGCGATATAATTTAATATCTTTTGATAAATTTGGATTTACACAAACTACTTTGTAAGCAACACCACAGGGGACATGATTTTGTATTTCAGTTGTCGATGATATTTTAGGATCATTAGATGCTGATTCGATTGGTATTAGTAATGATTCAAAATCGGCGTAAATAACATATGGAATTTTCAGTTGTTTGTTATAGTTGTTGAAACTTAATGATTCTTTTCCTTTTTCTGGTAGTTTTACTCGCTGAACTTCTACGCAGTAATCAAGATGTTTTTTGAATACATCCTGTGATTGACATCAGTGTAAACATTTATAACAAAAATTTATTTTGGATTTGTGTTTGTTATACTGCGACGCAACTAATCCATCAAAGTTTTTGATATAGCAATAATGTTCTCTGTAATAAAGCAAATTAATTGTTTCCTGCGATGCTGTTTTACTTATCAACCGCGGATAATATTTTATTTTGTTTGCGGTTTCTTCGAGACCAAACACATTAATACTAATACCATTGAGTTTTTCAAATTTTGGAATCTGTGATTCGGCAACAGGAAACTCAATTCCAGTAAAATTTAATGAGTTTTCATGTTGCTTGTAGTGCGATACTCTGTTCGGATTTCCATCAGGCGTATATAACGCAGATAGAATTGCCCATTTGAAACATTTATTATCACTGTTTTTTACATTTATCACGCATCGACTATTATTAGTTCTTTCGGGTAACTCGATATAAGATTTTCCTCTTAACGGTTTAAATTTATGTGTGTGAATAAAAATGGATTGTATTCGTTGTAATGTCCAGGCCGAACCTAATGAAACATACTCTGATATTTTATTTTCAAGCTCACTAAATACTGATTTTGTTATTATTTTCTTTAAATCTGATCCGAGCAAAGCAGTTTTTGATTTTGATGAAATGTAAGATTCAATTTTATTGTGATCGATTACTGTTGCTTTTTCAAATACTACTTTATATTGCACTAAAAATTTGATACTTAAATGTTTTGCTCGTTCCTGTATTATTGTTGGCGATATTATATCATATAATTCTGATTGTGATAATGACACGATTTTATCATCCAAATCAATCTGCCACGAATTATCAAATCCAGCAAATGCTGATGCAATTTTCTTAATATGTGTTGATTTCTGCATCATTATTATTATTATTATTATATAATATTGTTTCTCTAAATTAATATTTTATTACGCTAATATGATAAACATTCGCGGTAAATAAAACAATCAATTAGAGAAACAATTATTGAAGTATATTATATATAATGCAATATTCTGTGATTCCCGAATATAATGAACTCAATGCTTCTTGTGCCCATCCTGAACTCGATGGATTTTATGGAACAATGTCAGGCTTAGTTTCCTGTGATGATGAAATTTATATGAAAATCGTTACAACGCCGGCAGGTTATAAATTTTTATTCAATGACACAGATATGTTTGTCAAAGATTTTATTTATACTTGTTTTGTAGGAGAAATTCCAGAAAGATACAGAGTTTTTCACGTGAACGGTTCGGTTATTGATAATAATGTTGATAATCTTGGTTTGCAAGATGAATATCAGTGACATTCAGTTTATAAAAATTATGAAGCAAATGATGGAGGAATGATAAGAAATGTAAGAACAAAAAAGGTGGTTGGTTTTATGAGTAATGCTGGATATTTACGTTTTAATACAAATTATAATAATAAAAAGATTTTATCTCACAGATTTATTTATGAACTTTTCAACGATATTATCCCGCCAAAGTTAGTTATCGATCATGTTAACAATATTAAAACGGATAATCGTCTGGAAAACTTAGATCTCGTCACTCAAAGTGAAAACTTGAAGAGAGGTAACGTCGGTGGTAATAAGCCAGCTCGACCTGTAATATCATCAGATGAGGAAACAGAAGAACAACAAGAATTTGATTCTATATCATCTGCAGGTAAATACTTTAATATTAATAGCGCATCTGTAAAAAAGGCCGCCGACGGAACAACAAGAACTGCATTTTCCAAGAAATTGCAGCTCAAAATTAAGTTTAAATACACATAAACTAAGTTTTAAGTATCCGGATCAGTTCGTTCTTTGAAATGCAATTGTGCACGTATAGCATTATCGTGTCGATGTTCCAGTCGACTATTACACTTTCAAGTTCATTAAATATTCTTAGTTCGTCGGCTGTTAATAACACATTATTTTTTTCTGCTCCAATTTTATTGCTTACTTTATTTATTTGAATTATAACGCTGCCTGTAGTACTATTGTTTGAGAAACAGTATCTTATTGCGTTCTCCAAATCGGTCATGTTTTCTATAAATCCTTTTGAATGATAGCGGATCGTCATCGCGATTATATAATAATTAATTAGATAAAATTTTATTGATATAATGTTAGCAAGATTAAAATTATTAATTAGTACAACTGATCAACAGTTGCTGGTGAATGATAAAATAGTAATTAATCGTAAATGTGCGTTAACTACAAACGATGCCGATGATAATGTTCCGCATTATGATCTAGAGCCCGGCGAAGTCGTCGACGAATACGACGCCGTAACAGTGGTTGATTATCGTCCTTATAACAATTTTAGAAAGAAAAGTAGATATAACGCAAAGTACCATGTTATTAAAAAAACTATTAAATTTAATTTTACATCAGAAGAACGCGAAGAATTCCAACGAAGACTAAATTTTTTTTAAATGTCCGCATCCCAGGACGTAAGAAAAATATTAAATTCGATTATATTTTTTTTAAGATTTTTGAATTATTAGATATCGACAAACAACGACGTCACGAATTAATAAGTTTGTGCTCGCCTGTTAAATGTAAACATATTTTAAATAATTATATTAAGATTTGCCGTGAAATGCACTGGTTCAATTATTAATCGATTTCGTAGGTATCCAGCTATTAAAAGAATCACCGTAACCTCGCCATTTAACTAATGATTTATTACCGCGTTGTTTTATTACTTTTTCAATCACAAATACATCTTGATCTGTTCGCTGTAGTTCTTGTTCGTAAAAACTTCCTACGATTGGCTCGCCATTTGAGTCTTGTAATTTATATTATGTGACAGGAATTGTTGTTAATATCTCGCTGATTACGAATACTTCTTCGCTCCAATTTCGCGTAAAACCTTTCTCGAATTGTTTTTTAGATAATGAAATCCTAACACGATCACCGACATTAAATTTATGTTTGCGATACAGATTTTCACTCGCTAGTATTGGATTAGATAGTGCTTCAGTAGGTGTCATTCCAATCGATTTGTGTGCTGTATTATTGTATTCGGATACGATCTGTGGCAAAACATTAACGTATCTATTAGTATCATTAGCGGTCATCCATTTATACAATTTTTCTTTAATTGTTCGATTGAATTGTTCGACAATTACACTTTTACCTTCATTTCCAGTTGTATATTTTGTAATATTATGCTGTTTTAGCCAGGCTTCAAATTGCTTGTTGTAAAACTCTGCTCCGTGATCGGTCCATATTTTGTTTGGTTGTCTCGCACTTCCAGCAATAATTTTACTAAATGCTGATGTTATTGTGGAGCCCATTTTATTTTTTATTGGCTCGATAAAAGCGAATCGACTCTGAATATCTACCACAGTTAATAAAAATTTATTACCGTCGTTGTAGTCGGCCAGCGCGGACATATCAGCGAGATCAATGGCCCATGTATCATCTACAGCGTTTACGACAACGCGACGACGTTGAAACTTTTTTTTTTTGGTTTATGAAGCTCAGCGGCAAGTTTACTAAGATACGCTGATTGCCCAAGACCAAGCTTATATTTTGCTCCGATTACTCCTCGGACAAACAGTTTATCAACTCGTTCTCTCATATTTTTTGGTTTTATTTCTCGAAGTTCGTCTAACATTTTTTTATCACACGTATGTTTTTCTATTTTACCGTTGATCACATTATCTCGGTAGCATATATCATGCCGCATAGCTGTGGCGTCGACTTGATTATAAGGTTCTTGTCCTGGTAGTGGTTGGTCATTACCATTGAGTTGAGTATCTAGTGGATTAAATGGTCCTGTATATTTATGTCCGGGCAAGACCCATCCACCTTTTGGCCGCGGCAACTTTCCAATCCAATCGTGTATATCAACTGCTCCGCCTACAATTTTATTTCTTCTGCATTTTTTGCAGTAAACGTGTACGGCGTTTCCTTCCACACAAATACATTTTTGTGATGGTGCGCCGTTAACTATGCATTTACAGTTCATGTTATGTTTATAATATCAATTTTACATAATAAAATCAACGTCAATCATGGTCGATT
The DNA here is from genome assembly GCA_029931535.1 of Margaritifera margaritifera. Classification (NCBI taxonomy): domain Eukaryota; kingdom Metazoa; phylum Mollusca; class Bivalvia; order Unionida; family Margaritiferidae; genus Margaritifera; species Margaritifera margaritifera. Next base: position 4,612,990 of record JAQPZY010001658.1, on the reverse strand, counting down.
ACTTACAAATAATTGTAATCATCGTCGCTGACATCATCGACTATTAGATTAATATTATTACCAGTACGTGTATCATTGACGACATCGGTGACTTTGTTAGCGCTAATAAATGTACTTTTTGCTCTACCGCATATTTCACATATACCTTTAATCATTGTTCTGTTATTTTTTGTAATTACTGTTTTTTCATTGTTGCTTTCCGTTTTAGATTTACACTTGAGACAGTACGACAGCATTATTTGATTTGATTATATAAAATTGCGTCGACGTTATTAATAAAATTGATTTTACAAATAAAATTGATTGAACATTTTCATACAAATTTTATCATTGTTAATCGTTGGGTTTGGATCAAAATGTAAAATAAAATCAACGAATGATTTTTTCGAGTTCATCCATCGTATAAATAACACGCAGTAATAACCGCATGTGTTTGTTCCAGATAGTTGAATTTGCTTTGATGAGTAATTTATTGGGCCGCACTTAATATATTTTTTAATAGCATCACCAGGTGGAATGCCATATGAATCAAAGTAATTATTACCGTGTAATGCAACCCAGTGAGTTCCAGATCCATCGTTGAAATCCTGAATATTAATAACGATTGACTTTGTCAACGGTGATCGATCAGTGACTCGTGGAAGTTTATCCTTGCTAAAAACACCATTACAATTTTTAATATTTTTTAAATAATCTAGTATTTCAAAGTTACTTAATGGCTTGACGTACCGCGTTAATATCCTGGTCTTCTTGTTCCTGGTAGAGTTACTCCTCGACCTCTTCTTCGTGGTCGTCTTGCTCGTGGTCGTCTTTTTTTAAGACCGCGTCCAATACCTAAAAGATTTGGAAGCAGTGAACCAGCTATTCCAGCTAATAATGGACCAATAAATCCACCGTGACGCTTCATAACACCTATTGATCGTTTTTGTCTATATAATTGTAATTATATAAAAATACGTTGACTTTGTTGATTGATTGATAACACTCAACAACGACACCGTTTAATTCCGGATCCGTATAATCGATTTGGCGGAACTCTTCGACGATAAACCCGTGAATTTTTAACTAATGATCCGCCTACTGCTTTTTTTGTTGCTCCAGATATTGCTCCAGATGCTGCCGCGATACCAAGTGTCCCTAGTACTGGCAATATTTTTGGTAATAAAGTTTTAGCTAACGACGCAATGACAGCGCCTATTGCTCCACCGGATCTATGTGATCCACTATAAGTTGATCGTTGTCTTGATCGTCTAATTGTTTTACGTGGCATAATTGATTATTATAATAGCGTTTATACAAAAATTTAAAAATTTTCAAACGTATACAAAAATTTAAAAATTTTCAAATCATTATTATTAACAGTGCGTAATTAACAAGCGTAATTAATCGATGATATTATCAATGTGTACATAAACATTTACACTTTTATTGACATTTTTCCTTTAAGAGCGTCAAGAACAATGTATTTATCAGATGTTATTAACGCGTAAACATCGTAGGCTAAACCTCCGTAACCACCTGCGGTAGCAACACCGCCAAGTGCTCTACCACCATCAAAATTTGCAGCTGTTGCCGCAGCAGCGTATAAAGCGTTGTTAAAGTTCCATTGAACCTCAATATCTGCTGGGGTACCGACTAATCGTTCAGAATGAGTTGTAAGATCGAAATGAAATATCGGGTATAATCGAGCGAATTCGTCGATGGATATTTGAGATCCATCAGCAGTGTCCTGATACTTTTGCATGGCTTCCATTAACATAAAATAAGCGCGAGAAACATTTTTATTTACTGGATCAAAATTACATTCTAGAGCACGTTCGGGGTACTGTCTCGAAGCCATTCTTACAACTATTCGTTCAACAAACATATGATCAAAAACCATATTATTTTGCAGTTGATTATTTTTTCTTTCTGCTAGTTGAAATACCACAAAGATATGACGAGGCAATCGTTCCGATGGAACTGTACCTATTCTCCATGTACCGCTGTGGCTGTTTGCTGGCATATTAATATCGTATGTTCTCCACTGTTCAAAATATAATCGTCTAGTATAAGATGATAGCGCCTGTTCGAGCTCTAAGGACATTAACGTAGCCGGTACAATCTTTGGCATCCAAAGCGATGCATAATTAATAACAAATCTACCGTCGTTGACTCCTGCGCCTTTAAGTAACGTATTATTTGCTTGGTCAGATACCGTTAACTCAATTCTGTGTCTCATACTTCTAACTACTGAAGTAACATCCTTGCAAAACCCAAATACCGAGCTTAATGGAAGAAGTATCGTAACCTGTCGACTACCATCGCATACTGCTCGTCTTTTTGCGTAACCCTCGTTATAATTTGATTGCCTTAGATTTGTTGCCGCAGCACGGATTGCAGCATTTACTCCTGCAGCATTAGCAACAATAGCTGCTGGAACAAGAACATTGTTGTTATTAGCAATTGGAACATCTGCTCCGCCGGCTCCAGCACCAACACCATCGACTGTTCTAAACTCATGTGGCACTGCACCTCCAGTGGAGCCGTCCTTCATCCATAACATATTTGTTGCAATTGATCTGGTATAGTCCTCTGAAAAACATACGATGTTTATTATTGTGCTTGCCATAGGAAGATTCCTTATGTGTTCGATCTCATAGTCGTTGATTATGTATTTAGCTTGTGTAAACGATGACCATCCATTGTTTACAAGCGCTATGTTAGCATTGGCTCCAAAATCAACAAGTGCTGCTGGAGCGTTTGCGTCTCTTAAACGCCCACGGATTTCAATATATCCTTTGTGAGGCAACAGATAAAGATCTTCATCACGTGTTCTTAAATAAGAGTCCCTGTTTTATCTGGATTATTAGGTTGGTCTTCTTGATATTCTATGTATTCAAATTCTGTCGCAGAATTATCTACATCATAAGCGTCATTAATATTAAGATAGGATCTTATCGACATTTTGTTTATTAATAACGATTATATAAAAATCGCTGATCTACTGATTGTTGATGCAATTGATTTGTCAATCGACCTGATCAATCATAGACCGATTAATCCATGATCGACCGCGGTCGAATGACGATTAAGTTAGTAAAAAACTGGATTTTGTATGACTGGATTTGATTGCGATTTTTGGCTAAATTCTTTTGCAGTTTTTTTCATAGCGCGTTCTATTTCAATAGTTGGTGCTATGTTTGCTATTATTTTATTAATTTCTTTTTGAGTTAACATTGTTTCTGATAATGGGGCCGATCCATGATCAATAGTCAATCGACCGCGGTCGATCATGGACTGATTCGACGACGGTTGTCCCCGATTTTTATCAGCGATCTTTTGTCCGACTGCTGTTCCAGCTGCAGATAAAGCTCCAGTAGCAAATGATTTTGCGGCATCAAATGCAAGTGGCGCAACCTTTGTCGCGGTCTTTGATGCAAATCCAAATAAATCGCTTAATAAATTTCCTCCGATTTTTTTCGTTTCATAAATTGCAATCGGAGATATTCCACGAGCTATCCTTGGTTTTATTCGAACAATCTTTGAAAAGATTCCTCCAAGAAATCCTCCAACTATTTTTTTGTTTATAATCTTACTTCGCCGCATCTTATATAATAAACATGTTTATAATTTTACGTCCTCACATCTTATATAATAAACATGTTTACTAGGTTGAATTTCTCACGTAGATTTACGTAAATGCAAGTAGTAGGTTACTTGCTCATTATTAAAATCTAGTTGTCGTCCCGATTGGTCTGTGATCGACATAGTAATATCTGAAATTCTATCGCTAACATTAAGCGGATAATAAATAACTTGTTTCGGGGACACTACTAACAGTGATCCAGGAGGAGCATCAGGACTAAACGAATAAATTGTTTGACCACGACTTCCCTTAGCTGTATGAGATCCGTAAACGATAGAGCAGTTAATTAAAATAGTACTAACATCAGATATATTTATTTGAAATTCACTGCGAATTATCACATCAGAACTAGTTAAAGAACCATAAATCTGGCGTGAAAAACCAAACATAGCACCTATTGTGTTTGGTGAAGTAAAGTCAACACGAAAATTATTTTTCAAACGTAACTCTGAACGCATTGTGTTATAATTTGGATCAATATTAACGTCGTCGCTGTTAAATCCTAATTTGGTTGTCTCTGATTTAATAAAAACGTTAATGTCCTCCATGTTGTAGGCCCCTGGAATAATTGTTATTGTTTTGGTAATCCCGCCGACGATAATATCAACTCGATCATTAACGTTCTTTTTAATATTATAAAATGAATGCCACATGGTAGCTGATATTAATCCTAGTTCGTAGTTGAAGCCCGAAGCCAGTTCAATTGTTGGATAATAAGATACTCTGAAATTTGCACTGTTTTGCGATGTTGCTGTTGAGTCAAGTAGTAGTGTTACTGCTGCCATTATTAGCGATTATATACAACAATCATTGATAAAAAATCGTTGATTAAATTTCAAATTATACGACAATCATTGATTAATCACGACCTATAAAATTATTTACATACTTTTTGTACATTTTTGTGGTTATATTTTTACTTTTTCTAAGATAATCGAGTATTTCCACGATTTCATTGTTAATTTCTGCACCTGAATTTCCTGCTTTTTTTGATGCTACAAGTACTGCTAGCCTATCGATTACATCTTTTACATTTCTAAAGATTTTAATACCGTAGCCAGTTTTCATTGCTTTGTCTAATAGCGTCTGCGAGTACTTCTTTTCTAGTTGTTTAAGTTTTTTAAGTTTTTGTCTCAGATCTTCATTTGTTGGATCGTTCCTTAATATTTCTTCATCAGCTTTAATTTGCTTGCGCATGTTATCTCGCACATCAACTGCCTCCCAGATATTCATTTCTTTTATTTGTCGCGCTTGTTCTGATGGTAGTGATGACAGCGATGGTAGTGTTGATAGTGTTGCTGGTGATGATGATGCTGATTTTTGTGGCGGTGACGGTTGTTTCCTTTGCCTTTGCCGTTCTTCTGTCAACTTTTTCTTAATTTTAGCTATTTTTGATACTGGCGCTTTTTGTTTTGCTAATGATGATTCTGTTGGTGATAAAAGCGTTGATTTTGGTCGGTCAGTTGATGATTCTGTTGGTGATTTTGGTCGGTCAGTTGATGATTCTGTTGGTAATGGCTGTTTCATTCGCTTTTGTCGTGCTTGCCTAATTCGTTGCTGATATTTAGTTAGTTTTGGTACTGGTATTTTCGACAGTGATTTTGGTTGGTCAATCTGTGATTGACTGGGTGACGGCTGTTTCCTTTGCTTTTGCGGTTCTTTCATCAATTTTTGCATTTTTGATACTGGCGGTTTTTGTTTTGCTAATGATGATTCTGTTGGTGATAAAAGCGTTAGTTTTGGTACTGGTATTTGTTTTAATTGTTTTGATTTTTGTTGCATAATCGGTGTTATTATACCTGTATCAACGCTAATGTCAGATGCTGGTTGTTGTCTTTGATAAACAACTTCTTGAACAGGATCAAACACTGATCTGCGATCGTCTATATTTCTTTTCTCTTCTTCTTTTGATTCAAGTTGTTGAAATACTGCTTTATATATCACTCTTTTTCTTCTGTTATGCTCAAGTTGAGCTTTTGCAGTCGAATCATCAGGATTTTGGGCGACTTTTCTTCCTAAATTTATATTTTGTCCGTGTAAAACACTTAGAATTTCAGTACGATTTTCTCGTGGAGTTTCTCTTGCCGTTCGTTGAAAATTTTCATCTGTTGAAGGTCCTAGCTTGTACGCATCAACCATTAATAGACGACCAGCTGCAATCGGACCGCGGTCAATCAAGGATCGATCAATACCGCCTTCAGCTCCGAGTATTTGTCGACCATTATCATCAATGATAGGTTGTTGACCAATCAATGATCGATCGCGGTCGACTGATGACTGATCTTCAACGAATAATTGCTGATCATCAGTCGCTTCAAATGATGGCAAACTCTCAACATCATCTATTGTTCTTGTTTCACCTTTTACACTTTTAGAAGGGGCAAGCGAGGTAATACTAATTGACGGCGGTTCATCAACAGCGCCGTCTCCACCGTCGTCGTCATCACCAAATAATTGCTGACTATCACCTCTAAATAAATTTCTTATAGACGCACCAATATCATCATCATCACCTGTTATTGATGGTTGCTGTGATCCACTAGCATCACTACTATCATCGTGCGGAGTTAATAACGCTTTTATCTCAGCCAGTGTTTTTTCAGTTGGTTGAAAACCTCTAGAAATTGCTGTTGATATATCCATTTCATGTTCCTTACCCGCATTATCTGTAAACGTTCCAATAAAGAATTTGCGAATAGGTTTGAGAAATCTAAGCAATGATTCCTCTTTACTTTGCTCGTTCCATCGTGTTGTTTGAAATAATTTTTGATTATGATACTTAGCTTCCGCAAGTTTTTTTAGCAATTTTATTTGTTCGTCACGGTTACCAACCTGTTCTAAATAATATCGTTCTTTATTGCTTCGTCCGCTAATTTTATCAATAATGTTGTTAAGTGCTCTGTTGCGATCAGTAGCTAATCCTGGTTGATTTAATTGATTTATTTTAATTAATTGAGGCGATCTGCTTGTTGATCTATCCGATCGACCGTGGTCGCGATCAATATTTGATTGAAATTGTTGTTGACTCGGTGATGATTTAAATAATCTTTTATTGTTATACTTAGCTTCAGCAAGTTTTTTCAACAGTTCTATTCGTGCTTCATAAATTTCTGATCGTATTGTTTTAAATTTATATGATCGCTGCTCGAATCAGCGTAATTAGAATTTTGTTTCATTATTAATTCAGTTATATGTTATTAACGTTTTTTCAAGTTTGTTTTCTAAGTTGTTGTCGAGCTTGTTCTGATAAAAAATTCACTAGTGGTAATAGTTGTTGATTTAAATCACTCATTTGTTCAATTAATTCTTCTTCTTCATAGGATCCAGGTTCTACTTTTTTAAGTTTGTCATTTATTTCTTTTTTTATTTGTAGTAAACGAAGCATCTCCGCAGATGTTTGTGGTTGATCAGTAGTTAATCGACCACGGTCGATCGGTCTCGACTGTGGAGCAGCAGCAGCCGGTGGTGATGATGATTTTGATGATGATGATGATGTTGACGGTGGTGATGGTTGTGATGGTGGTTGTGATGTTAATGGTGGTAGTAATGGTTGATTAAATATTAGTTTTACATCATCTAGTGCTCTTTTTAATATAGCTCTGGCATCTCCTGAGTCAAAATTACCACCGTCGTCATCGTCTCCTGATTTATGTAAAGTTTCTCGAAGTATATCAACCGCTGATTTAGGCGTTAATTTTAATATTTGTTGTTTTACTTCTTCGAGATTTTTCAGTAAACTCTGTTTATATTCTGGTGATAGCTGCTGTTTTATTTTATATAGGTTTTTTTGTAGTGAGTTATATTCGCTAACTGTTAATTTGTCTGGTTCTTTTAATTTTACTTCTATGTTATTTTGTCTTCGCTGTAAACGTTCTGACTCCCCCAGTGATAACTGTTTTAATATTTTCGCTTGTATTCGTTGTAAACGTTCTATTTCTCGTTTTACTAAATTCTGTGATATTTCTCTTTTTAATTCTTCGTGTTCATCCTGTAAATATTTTCTATCTTCTGGCGATATCTGCTGTGATATTTGTTGTTCTATTTCATCTAGTTGTTTCATTAATTTACTGTATTCACTATCTGTTAATAACTCTGGTTCTGATAATTTTACTTGTATGTTATTTTGTCTCTGTTTTAAACTCTCTAGCTCATCCTGTGTTATCTGCTGTGATAATATACCCGCTATTTCTTCTCGTATTTGTAGTAAACGTTCTAGTTTTGTTGGAAAAAACTTTGATAGTCGACGTTTAAGTTCTTTTTCTTCGTCGATAGCACGATCATGTTCTAATAATAACAGTTTATCTTGTATACGATCTTGTTCTTCTAATAATATATCGTATTCTAGTTGTTCTAGTTGTTCAAATTCGTCCAGTAAACTTATTTCTTTTGGCCATTTATTCAGTTCTTCCTGTAATTTTTCTTCTTCTTTGGGTGATTCGCTTGCAGTGGACAGTTGTTGTCTTATTGTTTTTAAACGTTCAAGTTCTGTTGGTGATAATCGTTGCAATAGTTCTTTTTTGATATCTTTTTGTCTTTGTTTTAAATTTTGTTCCTTAATTAACTGTTCTTCAACGTTTTGTATTTGTTTTTCTAGTTGTTGATTTTCAATTATTTGATTTAGTTGTGTTAGAAGACGTTTTTGTTCTACTTCAGATAAATTTGATTGTGATAGTTTTTCTTCTACGATTTTTCTTTGTTGTTGTAAAAGTTTGAACTGGTTGTGTTCTTTAAACATTGATCGATCTAATCCACTGTGAGCGGCGTCGGCTAATGATGATTGCGGTGATAATGATCGATCACTGTCAACTAATAATAATGTTTCCAACTTTGGTATTTGTATTTCTTCTGGCGGATCTGATATACTTAATAATGTTTCAAACTCTGGTATTTGTATTTCTTGTGGCGGATCTAATCCACTATAAGCGGCGTCAATTAATGATGATTGCGGTGATAACCGCGATTTCTCTACTATCCTAGGTAAAAACCATTTTATTTGTTCTTCTATGTTTTCTAGTTCATTTCGCAGTTGTTCTTGGCCTTTTTTAGTTAGTTGAGCTGCTATTATTTTTTCTAATTTGTTTTGTTTTTCTTTTAAACGTTCTATGTTTGCTTGTGCTGACGTAGTTTTTAGTTTTTGTTCTACGTCGTCTAGTTCTTTTACTAAACGATTTAATTCCTCTGATGATACTTGTTGTGCTAGTTCGGCTTCTATTTCTTCATGTCTTTGATGTAAACGTTCTAGTGGATGACTCATTTGTTGTTGTGATGTTTCCAATGGTTGATAAGGTTGATCAATTAAAACTTGTTGTGGCGATTTGCTGCTTGCTGATTGATACGATACATGATCGGTCTGATCAATGATTGGTGGTTGACCGTGATCATCGATAATCGATTTTTGCAATTGTAATTTATCATCGATGACATCAGCTGATTGTTTTAGACCGTGATAACTGCTGCTACTACTACTGCTACTGCTACTATTACTACTACTACTACTACTACTACTATCATCGTGTGGCGTTAATAACGCTTTTATCTCAGCCAGTGTTTTTTCAGTTGGTTGAAAACCTCTAGTAATTGCTGTTGAAATATCCATTTCATGTTCCTTGCCCGCATTATCTGTAAACATTCCAATAAAGAATTTGCGAACAGATTTAAGAAACTGCATCATTGATTCCTCTTTACTCTGCTCATTCCATCTAGCAACCTGAAATAATCTTTGATTTTCATACTTAACATTAGAAAGTTTTTTTTAACAGTTCTATTCGTGCTTCATTTCCATAAACTTTTTCTAAATAATATCGTTCCATTAATATTTATATAATTACTGATATATATTAATAAATCAGCATTATTAATCGGTTGTAGTAGATTTTGTTCAAAACTCATCAAGATTTCTTCGAAACGTTTTCTCAGGATTAAATGCGTACTTATCAAATAAAAAGAAATCGTATCTACCACTTGTGGAATATTTATACATATTAATAAACTGTCGTTTATCAACAGCACCACCATAAAAATCATTAGCGATTCTACCGATGTCATTGTTATCAAGGCCACCAAATAAAATAAAACAACCAGTATTTCGTCTTATCGTCTTTGGAACAGTAAAATAACTTTGCGCGAGATAAATAGAATTACAACGTTTATTACGCGACAATGCGAAATAAGATTCCACGGGTTTAGTATCTTTAGTTGTTAGAGGTATATCATCAAATACTACGATCTTGTTTTCCTCATCATCGAGTTCAGCAACAGGAATAACATCATCTGGTGAATGAAATGTAATAACATCCTGGCCAGAAATCAGTTTTAAAACCTGATAAATAAACTGTTGCAATAAATCGTATTTTTGTTGTTGAGAATTAATCGTGTAAATGTACACGCGATCATATTTTAATATTTTACTCGTTATTAAATTCATTAATAGATTAGTTTTACCGGATCCAGTTCTTCCAACAATTAAATAATGTGTATCTGGCAACTCATTCTTATGTTTTGTTTTTATATCTCGTGATGGATCATCAAAATTTATAATTGACATTTTTTTTGTTTATATATAATTAATTTTATATATAAAATTGCGTTCACGTTGAGTTTATCAACGCGTAAATAATAAAATGTCTTATTATAGTAAATTCGGTACTGTAATAAAAACAACATCAAATACTCCATCAGTTGTAAAAGCTGTTGCAGCCGCAGATGTTTCCGGATTAGTAAAGAAATCCGGCGACACAATGACTGGCAACTTAAAAATGAGCAATTCCAGAGTAATTGGTTTAGAAACCGATTATCCTGTGCTCAATCCTGATAATACTCAAGCGATAAGTCTAATCCAGATGTTAACAATAAATGACAGAAAAGTCAATAAATCTGGCGATGTGATGACCGGGGTCTTAGATATGAGCGCCAATAAAATAACTTCGTCGTATGTTCCAACAAATCCATCGGATGTAGTCAACAAATTATACGTGGACACATTTGCATCAACGTATGTCAACCGTTATGGCAGCACAATGCTAGGCGCACTTATCATGGGATCAAATAAAATATCATCGACGTATATTCCAATCAACGGCACTGATCTTGTGAACAAATTATATGTAGATGAATCAACGATATTTCTCAAACGCGCTGGCGACATAATGGTTGGAACGTTAAGCATGGGAATGAATAAAATAACATCTTCAGCAATTCCAACAACTGCCATTGACTTAGTGAACAAAACATATGTTGATGATATTACATCGCAGTATGTGAATCGCGCTGGAGATATGATAGCTGGAACGTTAACAATGGTTAACGGCGCTAAAATAACAGGATTACCAACGACGTTTCCACCAGATAACATTTCCGATGCTACATCTTATGCTCAGGTCACTACAAAACTCGCCGAATACGTACCTAGAACCGGAACAACAATGATTGGCTCGCTCAACATGGGCGGTTATGTTCTAAACGGACTTAACACATACTTATCATGGGCACTTGATAACGCGGTCAATGTTAAGTACATGAATGATAACGCTGTTCTCAGAACCGGAAGCACAATGACGGGGCCGTTAAACATGAACAATGCAGCGATAACAAATGTACCAGTACCAACTAATCCTGGTGATGCTGTTCCGTATTCATCACTGGTCAACCTCAAAAGCACCGTGGTCAACAAAATCGGTGACACAATGACAGGTAATCTTGTGATGACAAATTGCGTTGTTAAATGCACAACAGCGCCAACGGCAACAGATAACCTTACCAACAAAGCATATGTTGATTCTAAGATTGCAGGTACTATTCGAGTCAAAAACAGTGTTGGTCATATTCCACCGTTATCTGGAAATAGCAACAGTCGTACCGGATTTATAGCAACATCATCGTCGGCGTATTCAGGGTTTGATCCTTGCTATATATTTACCTACCATCTGTATTCGGGTGTAAATGCAAATGAATGGGCAACCAATGGTACTTCAGCAAACTTCTGGATTAAAATCCAGTGCCCATCTCCAGTTGCTATATGGAAATTTCAACTGCGTGGACGAGATACCAACCAAGAAAGAATATATAATTGGCGACTCGAGGGCTCCAACAATGATGTGGGTTATACAACATTATATACAATCGCGCCAGGCGTTAATTATATCGGAACAACACTTCAAGAATTTACTTTATCTAATACAATTAAATATTCGTATTTCAGATTGTATGTGGTCAATGCTGAGCCAACAAATCCTGGTCTTAGTATGTTTCAAATATTTTCATTGGATGATACTGTGTAATCGATTATTTTAATTTTATCTAAAATCAATTCAATAGCAATGCCTGAAATTGTTGAAGTTTGTCGCGAGTTTTACAATAAAATATTTGAATTTGATCACTCACAGTTGGATAAACCTGAATTTACTGCACCAATTAATCCTGGTACAACAAAAACAGAAAGAGAAAACGCGCAACGACAAGAAAATACTCGAACAGCTATTCGCGAACTATCAAATATGTTAAAAAATACGGATGAAAAAGCTCCAAATACTGAAAACTTAAGATCAGTTATTGCGATGAGAAAAGATCAAATGAAAGAAATTCTGAACAAATACGATATTTTTGTTAAATTTTGTACTCAAGCTGAAATGGATAAAATAGAAAGTGAAATTGAAAAATTACTTCACGATGTAATCATAGAATTATCCCGAGATAACGTTTTAATGATATTGCGGGCAAAGTTAGTACAAAAACGAAAATTTGCTCAAAATAAAGGAGAAAGAGAACACAAAGAAAGAATAGACTGTTTAGATAAAATTTTTGAGAAAAAGCGACATGGCCTTGGACGAAACGAAAAAGCGTTCCATAATTTTGGTAAAAGGCGATTGTTCTGAGAACTCGGGTTAGATTACAATGACACTGAAACAATTGTTGCAGTACACAACGAACTAGATGATGCTCACAGCCTTTCCACATCTTACTTAGTATTAATGTCATCAAAAACACCAGGATTTAAAAATAAATACAGCGGCGATGATATAGCAACTGCATTTGATACCATTGAAACAATTGAAAAAAAATTAAAAGTATTACCAGGAGCTGAACAAACTCCTTTTTATGATGAACTAAACGCACTTGCTGAAATACAAGATGAAATAACCTGGAATCCAGATCCAAAACAACTGTTATATAACAAAATAATAAACAAACGATTTGATAATCGAGTGTTAAAAAACTTTATAAAAGAACCGTTGTATTTTGGTTTACATGATAAGTTAAAAGATAAATTAAAAGTAAGTAAACTTTGGAACGAAGACAACTTTAAAGACGATTTTGCTGCAGCGTATTCAATATTATATCAGTATTTGTTACTCAGTACTATGCCAGTCGAAATTGCAAAATCAGCCCTAGAATTTATTGAATCACACAAAGATGATCTTGATGTAAATAATATAGTGGAAGTCCCAGATAAATTTGAGTTTATAGGTAAATTAACTTATACGAAAGAACAAGAAAAAAAGTTAATGAATAAAGATTCAGATATATATGACACAGCCAGAGCTTTTCTTGCAGATGAAAAAAATGTTAAATTTAGAAAATTAATAATAAGTACCGCAGCAAATAGAAAGTTCGTGGAAGTTATCAACTATTATAATAATTTTAAAAAATTTATTGATGCATATTTTAGTATTTGGTTTTATTATTCCTGGTATAAATCGATACGGAAAGAGTTTCTCGATTACATACCAGGTTTTTATAATTCAATTAATAAAGCTATTATTTTTTATAATAATAATAAACATTTAGAAGACAAACTAAAATTAAATGATTTAAATAAAATAAAATTTTTTATACCACTTGGTGAGATTATAAAATATCTTTTCGATTATAATTTTCAGGATAAGGGAAGTTTTTCTAGCTATGAACTTTATCTCAAATCAAATGAAATTATCGCTCCCAGCAAGTTTTTGAAGATTCATTATTTACATTTAGAAATAAAAATAGAAGAAGAATTTAAAGTGTTTATTAGAACATATATTCAAAATGGTTCTTCTATAGTCTCAGATCAACCGCAATCAAATCAATCACATATAAAAGAAAGATTCGCAACCGCATACGTGATACTCCGCCAGTACTTTATTCCACGTAATATTAATATCGACTTTGTTAAAGCAGCCATCGAATTCATTGATTTACATGAACACGATATCGGTGAAATCAATGATATTGCAACGGTTTCAGATACACTCGATTACAAATCAACAAAGGAGTACACGGAAAAACAAGAAGAACAACTGCGACGTCCGACAGCAAATATGTTTAACAAATACAGAGCAGTACTTACAGATGTTAAAAATGCGGATTTTAATGCACTGGTTTCAGACGCTGCCACAAAATTAAAAATCATAAGTTAACCTAAAAATAATCAACTCACATTAATATAATGAAAAAAATCATCAACTTTAATCATATTTCTACAGCAATATCAGACGAGGAACGCAATCAACTAATAGCATATTTTTATACTTATCATAAAAAAGCGTATTGTTCTAAACAAGCAACCAAGTATTATAATCGATTAATAAAACTAATATTTTATGCACCGTTGCTATTAACAACAGGTGGAATTGTTTCAGCAGGTAGCACATTAAATCCACTGCTTCTAATAGTATCCGGTATCGGGATATTTATTAGTGCTGGAGTACGACGTCTCGAACCAAAACTCGAACACAAGAGATCATCATGTAAATTTGCTGCATCAATCTACGCAAAAATATTAACAGAATTACAAGCTTATTTACGCGGTAAAAAATATGATATTATTGGATTAATCCATGAATTACAAACCAAAGATAATATGTTAGTCGATATTTCCCCGAGTAGAATATCAAAATATGAAAAAAAAATATGACACTTTATATAGTAAAGCATAATATGAAATGCAAAAACTGCCCGATGTTAAAATATTTTATAAATAATGGAGGGGTTGAAGACTATCATATAATACACAATGCAATATTTTACATAAATTCTAAGTTTTATTACGGTATTAGCACCGTTAACGACACAATCATTAAAATTTATTATACGTTAAGCGGCGGCAATATAATCATGATAAAAACGTTTAAAACTTTACGTGGTTTATTTTTCAATATTATTCTTCGTGGTAAATCAAATGAGTTTAATGTCATTCTTCCTGGAAAACCAAATGAGTTTGATGGCACTAATATGTTAATACCAAGTATAAACGATGATTCTGATGAAGCAAATTTAGTTACTAAATTTTTACTATCTGGTGATCCTGGTGACTGTAGTGATGTTTTTTTAGAAAACAGGCTTCAAAACAGTAATTTTGTAATCAGAGTCAAATTTCAAGATGTAATTTTATATAATCTATATTATAAAACATCGTATTTAACAAATCAAGTGTGTTTGGACAGCAAAACGTACTCAAATTGTACGAAAACTATTGAAAAAATATTAGAAATGATCATCGTTGTCTTTGACGACGTCTAAAAAACACTAATGTAAATTTTATCTAAACTGTACTATAGGGGTAAGGCGAATAAATAATAATGTAAATTTTATCTAAACTGTACTATAGGGTAAGACAAATAAACACCAATGTAAATTTTATCTAAACTGTACTATAGGGGTAAGGCGAATAAATAATAATAATTTTCAATTAGAGATAAGATATATGTATAATAATATGTAAACAATACTATGGGGGGGGGAGGAAGATTGCTATTCAATGATTACAATGACGAATTTCTCTTAGTTACCGGATACTATAACAAGTTTGGTAACATTCCACAGTAGTATGTAAAAAGGCGTGGTATCGGCAAAACATATCTGACCGAAGTGACAAATCCGAAGGATTTGGAACGAGGGAGGGTGTGTTGTGCCGAGACCCGCCTTTATACATACTACTGACTACCGTTATGAACATAATAATTAATCACCTCTTTAAGCAAAAAAGTAAACGTATCATTAAAGAGATGTATCCTGAAGTTTAACAAATTGCCTGTAAACTCTGTTTCGCATCTTTGTAACAATATTATCTCTAAGGCCTTAATAATAATAATAATGATAATAATAATAATAATAATAATAATAATAATAATAAACAACTTATTTCAGACTTGAGTCCATCGACAAAATTCAGTAATTTCACATAAGATATGAAGAAAAAAAGATATTAATACAACAATTTGCTTCAACGATCAATTATTTATGAATTACGACAGCATGCAAAGTGAAACACTTTTTTCAAGATTTTGTTATTACTACTAGCGATTTTATCTCTAAATGAATACACTCTCTTTCTAAGAAAAACGCAAAGGCTATTGACACTGCTGTTCACAAACATTTCCGACGCACTATGGCGCCTATCATAACCCGCTCAAAATCTAAATCCATTGTTCTAACTGACGTTTAACCGCGCGTAGAATGTGAAAGATTTGTCCAGAGAGGAGCACAATACAAATTCATACAACGGGATTTGAAAAGCAGTATTTTTACATCTGTAGAATATGTTTTAAAAGACCTTAAAAGCATATTTACTCTTAGACAAAGATAACGATATTGTATTTGTATATCACTATCATCTAACAAATCAGAATGAATGACATGCCCTAGATAAACATGCTCGTTGGTAAACTGCAACTGTTCTCCGAAAATCCTAACTTCAGATATGGACACATTTTTCAGATTTTGTGGTTTGAAACACATACATACAGTCTTTTTTGTGTTGTACTCGATATCACGGTGGACATAGAAATAAGCTGATAATTATTTTTAGCAGATACAATCTCCGTCTTCGACTTAATTATCGACGGTATGGTCACTTTCGTGACGGCAAAACAAATAAACCGATGAAAATACGTGCAATTAAAACAAAGCATAAGTAACACACGAAACCTAACACTGGCATAGTTGAGATGTTCTTCCTGAAAAGATTATGCACACGGGGAACAACCCGATTTCAAGTTAGCAATATTTTGATTGATCTCATCCAGACTGACAAATGAAAGTCACCAAGTGCTGTTTGCTTTTTCAAGTCAGACAGAACACTAATCTTGTGCATGTCACCTTTAACAGAATTGAGAATCTCACTGAAGTGATTTTTCCACATACCTACAAAGTCTTGCATTACCAACTGAATGGCAAGCGGAAATGGTTTCTAGTCTCACGACATACATCCTTCCAAAGAGAAATTATATCCTTACATCAAAATTTGTTAGCATATGATTTCGCCCCATATCTAGTTTCTTCCACCTTGTATGATATTACTGCTGTTTGTTTTATTCAGGAACATTGGTTAACTGATTATTCCTGGATGATCGAATTTACAAAGTTTAACACATGTCCCAAGAGTCTTTCTCCAGAAAACAGCGATGCGACCATAAGGTTGTTTTGAAGAGTATCTCTTGAATAGAGTCAATAAGCGAGACACCATGGGCATAACAAATTTTTATGTATTGACAAACGAAAGGATACGTTCTGATCAGTCAACCAATGTGAATAAGACATATATCAGTCAACTAATATGAATAAGACATATATCAGTCAACCAATGTGAATAAGACATATATCAGTCAACCAATGTGAATAAGACATATATCAGTCAACCAATATGAATAAGACATATATCAGTCAACCAATATGAATAAGACATATATCAGTCAACCAATATGAATAAGACATATATCAGTCTTATAAGCGATTCTTGACATGTTAAACATTCTGCCGTACAAACCATTAATTAGTATATGACCCTTTGAGACTGCTTAACATTACTATATTAAAAGAGATAAATAATATATTTAGTTTACCTAGTCTACTATATATATATATATATATATATATATATATATACCAGATAATAGACAACCAAATAAACTACTTTAATAAACCATAACATTCTACCTTATACCTGGTGCTTCTGTTGATGATAAAACTCTCTGAAAAGATTTTTAAAGGTCACATACTCTAAACTGAGCAAGTCTGCTGCTGAGGCGCTTTCACGTGTAGATTTAAATAAATCACAGGAATCAAACTTTGTTTTCAGTTTTTCCACACGAATTTGTCTCAAATCTGCTTGAATTTCAATATGTACAGCCATATTAATTTTCGTTGTGCCCGGTGCTAGCTTCAGCAAAAAATCGGCCTTAGGCGCATTGAGAGCTAGAGAGCACAACACGCCAAATTCGCACAGCACCATGTTTATGTCTCGGACTATAGCAACGTCATGTGGTATGAAATGATCCACTGACAGCTCACTGGCTCCTACTCACCCCGTTCTCTGAACAGACCAACCTGCTTTTAAAAAATGTCAAAATATGCTTTCAAGGACTATGTCAGTCAAATAAGAACACACTCATGCCTTCAAGAACGTCACCATTGGTTGCTACTTAGTACTTTGAGTGATAGTTTCTCACCGTTCGGGAGTGTGATTGGGGTCGAGGCATTCCCTTAAATAAACGACGCTGCCTTTAGTTTTCTTCACGACTGTTGTACTCATTTTTTTTATATAATTGTGCAGAAAATATCAGAAATGTATTTAGGACGCCCAATTATCACGAAACATATTTTGCCTTCAATATCTGTAAATCCTTATAAATTTAGATTGGTTAAAATATCATCATGTGACTCCGAAAAACTAGATATTATTAGTTCGAAACGCCAGAAAGGAGCTACTTATGTTGTCGTGCGCCCTTCTTGCGTGTTTTAACAATATTTGTAAACAAGTACGGTCGTTAATGCAGTGCGTAATCAATTTTCAAGCTTCATAACTTCATGAATCCTTTAAAACATGAAGTTCAGTCCTTAAATGGATCTTACGTAAAATACAAGTTGGATGCAAATGTTTATGAAGAGTTACTTCTCTTGGTGAATAACAGGTGGACAAACACTCAATTTACTCCTTGACAAAGCATATTGCATGCTTTAATTTTCGAGAAACAATTATCTTTATTTGAATGAATGGCAATTTATTTTATTCAAATGTCTTGGAATTTTGCCAATGTCAGATGGACGTAAACCCTTAAAGCATAGTTTTATTTGTATGACTCAGAGAAGAAAATGTAATATTTTGTTCTGTTTAAAAGGAAATGATAAATTGTTCACATAAGAACTGCAGCTCTCTTAATTGGCGAATCTCACATAGTAACAACTATTGATAAACCTAAAACTTTGCAAAGAAATTCTTTCTTTACTACCCGAACCCGCTTAACAAGTCGGTTGTTTGTTCCTTTTAATATGGCCCTTTTGGTGTTATATAGTTTCCAGCTTCTAAAATTAGAACGACAAATATGGCTGCTGGACATTGTTACGTTGTAGATGAAGTACAAACAAAACATCATCACAGAAAAATTAGACTAATATATCGTTAACAATAGTCCCGTTCCAAGAATTTAAATAATCAAACACCGCAAGATCAATAAATCGATAGAATTTAATTCGGTTCACAGCTACACAGGAAGTGACTTACTGAAATTCATTTCACGTCAGTGTTTTGATTTCCGTGGCCATGTTTCCAATGAACAAAGTCCGTATGAAAATTAAGTTTTGTGATCATCGTGAGGATGTTTTGAAGAAAAAAAGAGAACCTAATCTAGAAATGTATTTTATAATCCCAGAGTCTTTTTAGTTGAAGGCATACGCCGTTAATCATGAATATTATATATTTTTTTTATGTTCAGGGGCAAATAGACATTTTTTTTAGTTGAAGACATAAAGTACACAGTTAACATTTATAGATTTTCATGTCAAAATGAAGAACTGTATAATAAAATAGAAAATTTAAATGCGAGGTTACAATCCAATTGCCATTTTGAGAATACTATCAAAGTTTATTGTTATTTTAGTTAGCGGATTTGAAATTGTGAAACTGGGCTTCTCACGTGTCTGTCCATCGCAAATCTTCACGTTTTTTTATTACACAAACAACAACACCCACTCTTCCAAACCCCCTCTAGACCATGACCCAAGGGCTGCAATCCAAAATCCGACGAATACATTATGTGTTCTCCCGCTTCGATTGAGTGTAAAGAGTTTTGGTCCAAAATATTTTAAAATGTCTCTATAATTGCAATTTTTATATGTTTGACCTTTAACCCCCTCAAAGGAACACGTAGAAGTAGGTCAAAAAATTATATCCCCCTTGCAAATGGAAACCATATTGGCAACCTATATATACAAATTTTGGTGAATTTCCACCTAGCAGTTTAGGATGAGTTAGAGTTCCAGACAGACGGATACGATCACAATATTCCAGATGATTTTTAAAAGCGTGTGATCATGAAGTCTTCTCCTGTTGGTTTCCTCGTCTGATTACCCGGATTAAGTATATGGTTTTGTAATTTAATTTATTTTGTTTGTTGCTTTTTTATATAAAAAAAATGGTTTTATTAATCAAACAAAATTCTTTAAATCGGCATCCCTGAAATAATTTCTTTCTGTTTCAAGAGGAATATAAACAGATTAATTTGTTAAACCTTGTGGGTTTAGTTAATTGGTTAACTGAATCGATAAAAATATTGTAAGCAAGTTCATGATGTTGTATATAGCATATACTCGCTTATAAGTCGGGTCCGACTGCAAACAACATAAACCCAGATCTGCCCGAGCATTATGCGACGGCAGATCAGGGTCTATGTCGTTTGTTCAACTGATTAATCCTAGCAAACTGTATAGACCCAGATCTGCCAGCGCATAATGCTCGGGCAGATCTGGGTTTATGTTGTTTGCAGTCGGACCCGACTTATAAGCGGCAGATCTGGGTCTATGCAGTTTGCAGGCGGATCCAACTTATAAGCGAGTACATACATCATATTATATATCCTGGATGTGTCACCGTGACCAACAAGATAAACTACATGATTTATACTATAGGCAATATCTGGAAATTATAAACAATCATACTATCAGTTATTCTGTTCCTTTCCTCTTCTCGCTCTTTTTTCTTTCTTCTTACTGTAACTGTTTACATTTTTTTTTCCTTATTTAAAAGTGGTAGTTATATTGTTCCCATATTTTGTGTAATAATGCATTATAAGCATTTTTTTCATTTCTCCTTGTGTTATAAAAAAGACTAAAAGAAGTTTATGATTTTGCTTCTATTCCGTATCTTTTCAAAAGCATTGATATGTTTTGGTTTACATTTGTATGCTTACGCCTCAAAGCATTGATATGTCTTGGTTTACATTTGTATGCTTACGCCTCAAAGCATTGATATGTTTCGGTTTACATTTGTATGATTACACCTCAAAGCATTGATATGTTTCGGTTTACATTTGTATGCTTACACCTCAAAGCATTGATATGTCTTGGTTTACATTTGTATGCTTACGCCTCAAAGCATTGATATGTCTTGGTTTACATTTGTATGCTTAAACCTCAAAAGCATTGATATGTTTCGGTTTACATTTGTATGTTTACGCCTCAAAAGAATATAAACTTTGTTGACATTTATATTGTATTAAGTATTTTCTTTTCACATTGAACACAACACAAATTCCATTTATTTTTCACCAGATTTCTTTTCTAATTTCAACGGGTATTTGGACGATGCAACAGCATACGTACGTACTTTGGAACGTACAAAATGTGCAGTGAAGTCGTAGCCATGCACTTGCATTTTGCTACAATGTATATGCAGATCACTTTAAGCTGCATTACCTCGTACATAGAGGGCCACAAGAAGGATTAGTTCCATGCAACTAAATGTGTTACCCTCTTTATATAAAGTCGTTATTATTATTATTATTATTATTATTATTATTATTATTATTATTATTATTATTATACAAAAATCGTAAATTGAACAAAAGCACGAAGTGGTCCTGTGTCTTTTCCCATGAAGAATAATGAGAAATATTTGCTGCGAATCAACCAGTCTCAGAGAAGACTTTATTTGAAATGTTTATTTTGATTTGCTGCGTGTCAACCAGTCACAGAGAAGACTTTATGAGAAATGTTTATTTTGATTTGCTGCGAATCAACCAGTGACAGAGAAGACTGCATTTGAAAGGTTACTTTAGATTTGCTGCGATTGCAAACTCGGTCTCAGACTCAATCTCAGAGTTTTCAGAGATACAGGCTTTAACATAGCGCATGTTTACAACTTTTCAAAACTTCTACGTCATTGAGTATAATTAAAGCTATTTTTAGTCCGCAGCCCATTGGTTTACCAAACTATTCTGGATGATGTGGATGGATTTTGTGTTAGGAACATCATCTTGCATTGATATAAGCTATAACAAAAAAAGCTGGTCATTTTAGTTTCGAATTGGATTTAGGATGATAGGCAGCTTTAAAGTAACCAAGACGCACATTTCGTCATTTCTTGTTTGGTCAATTACGGTTGTCTTCATCAACTCTAGCAATCGTAATTCCCGCTAGATTTAGAGAGTTCAGATTGTACACTTGTATTTATATAGATCTTGATAGGTTCCTGTTCTCTAATTGTTCCACCATATGTTTTGATGAATGATATGTAATACACAGCATGTTAAAAATTATATTCAATTATCTTCTGCAGAGCTTAAATTTTAAATCTAACCCTCAGTTTTAACATCATCTTAAATGGGGTTTTACTTTTAAAATTTATTGGCTGCTTTTCCAAGAGTGAAAAATAAGAACTGCTTGGTTTTTATCTTAACGTTTTGGTATATGTTTAGTATTTTCCGTTGCCTATCCCGTTTTGTGTAATTCTTGTTGCCTAGAAAGGAAGCATCATCGTACCGTTTCATGTAATTCTTGTTGTCTAGAAAGGAAGCATCATTCTACCGTTTTGTGTAATTCTTGTTGTCTAGAAAGGAAGCATCATCCTACCGTCATCATATAAAGTGCTGATTTATCTTGATGTTAAAAGTTAAACTCCACCTACCCTTTCTTGACACTACTTGGTCTGATATGAGAAATAACGGAAATCATCTAATATCCATCCTGGTCAAAATAAGCACACTCTCAACACCCTTTCTTTCTTTCTAAATTTCGAAACATCGGGACATCGGGTCTCGTTTATAGAGAACGCCATAATGAGTATATGCAGTTGTTTCATACCAACCTTGACGTAGTATTATCCAATACTGTGCATGCGTAATTGGGATGTTTTTGTAGAGAAGTATATAATGGGAATTTGTATTGAACTTCTATTTGACATCACAATAAACTAATGTCTACTTTTCACGTGACACCGATATAAACAGCTGACTTAAGACCCGTTATGACTTTCAAAAAGAAAACGTTTGGATCTAGTAAATAATGGAAAAAGATAGATCCTGCAAAATATGCTATTGGCAGATACTTCATGAAAAGTACATTTGATAATGCTATGTGCTTTTGTGATTTTTTCTAGCTGAGAACCTAATTCACAAAACACACGCACACACACAATGAATAAATAAATAAACACTTCATCGGCAATCAGTATCATCCACTAAATGTTGACACGATTTAATAGCACAATTTCATCTGTAACGATGTTTGTAATTTAGTCCTGATATAAATCAAATGATGCTCATTCGTCGCCAAGTATGTTCTTAAAATTATGTCATCAAGAATTTTTTTCATTCGAATGTGTATTACAATGTCTGTTGTAACAGAAAATTTGATTCCGTTGCCAATGTAGTTGCTTGTATATTTTACAGAGTTTTAACAGCGTATGTATGTATGTATGTATGTATGTATGTATGTATGTATGTATGTATGTATGTATGTATGTATGTATGTATGTATGTATGTATGTATGTATGTATGTATGTATGTATGTATGTATGTATGTATGTATGTATGTATGTATGTATGTATGTATGTATGTGTGTGTGTGTGTATGTATGTATGTATGTATGTATGTATGTATGTATGTATGTATGTATGTATGTATGTATGTATGTATGTATGTATGTATGTATGTATGCAGGCAGGCAAGGAGATAGGTAGGTAGTTAGGTAGGTTGGCATTAATTCATGCATGCTGACTTATAATTCTATCTACCAACTTATATATATATATATATATATATATATATATATATATATATATATATATATATATATATATATATATATATATATATATGATACTTTTTCGGTTATTAATTTTGCACACTGCGAATAATACGAGATACTCTCTTGCCTTAAAGGAATATAAACTCACTTGACTTAAGGGTATATATAAACCCTCTTGACTTAATGGTATATAAACTCTCTTGACTTAATGGTATATAAACTCTCTTGACTTAATGGTATATAAACTCTCTTGACTCAATGGTATATAAACTCACTTGACTTAATGGTATATAAACTCACTTGACTTAATGGTATATAAACTCTCTTTACTTAATGGTATATAAACTCTCTTGACTTAATGGTATATAAACTCACTTGACATAATGATATATAAACTCTCTTGACTTAATGGTATATAAACTCTCTTGACTTAATGGTATATAAACTCTCTTGACTTAATGGTATATAAACTCTCTTGACTTAATGGTATATAAACTCACTTGACTTGATGGTATATAAACTCTTTTGACTTGATGATATATAAACTTTTTTGACTTAATGGTATATAAACTCTCTTGACTTAATGGTATATAAACTCTCTTGACTTAATGGTATATAAACTCTCTTGACTTAATGGTATATAAACTTTTTTGACTTAATATTATATAAACTCTCTTGACTAATTGTATATAAACTCTCTTGACTTAATGGTATATAAACTCTCTTGACTTAATGGTATATAAACTCTCTTGACTTAATGGTATATAAACTCTCTTTACTTAATGGTATATAAACTCTCTTTACTTAATGATATATAAACTGTAGGGTCTTTGAAACCTTTTGCCATGAATGCACTACTATAAATAAATTGTTTGAAGTGTCACGATTACATCATACATTTTTTAAGAAAGATTTATGTATTCAACTTGAATGGTCATGATCCTATTGGTACAATGATTGTTTGTTTTTTTAATGGCTTTTTTCTTTCTTTTTAATTGACTGATTGGTCGGTTGATTAAATTTGTTATTACTTTTATTGATTGATTGAATAATTTATTATTGTATTTCTTGAAGCTTATATAAAGGATCTAAGTATCGCTCCTTGGCTTAACATAGCTCCATAATTCAGCTTCTTTCTTTTGGAAAAATAACGGGGAGCATAAATCCATCTCGACACATGGGTATCCTTCCATCTGGAAATTATAATCTTCCGACCCAGTTTGGTCAAAATCTCAAAACAATCGCAGAAGACTGGATGGCCAAATATATATCTTTTAATATGCTGTCAATAAAAGATCACCGGACCCTGTCTCTGAACCTAGGTGAATGATAAAGAAGGATTCCTTTGTTTGTTTAAAATTACTACACCAAATATTTAAATACAGCCATTCATGCAGTTAGCGTGAAATTCGAATCTGATTTAATTTGGACCCATGCATAATTTTATATAATCACTTTTTTAATAGTCGGTGTGATCTAAGAATGATTCTTATATAATTTTCTTTATTAGGTGATGAATACACATTTAAGACTATGACCAAGAGGTCGTGAGTAATATAATTAAACACGGAGACTATAGTGCCATGGGCCACATATTTCACTTCCGGGCCAGCGTCCATGTCTGATTATTAACTGTGCACTGTCGCCAAAACATACACAGCCAATCACACCATAATGCTCATAGTCTAAAGAAAAAAGAATTTTCTTTAAATCAATACCAAGAATGCCTAAATCGAAGCTAAGGATCACCACCACAATGAAAGAGGAAACATACTCTAAAAATAGATTGGGACTACATTTGTGGGTACTGACCTGGAAGAAATTATTGTGTCCTCAGTGCTAGACAGATATGTTTATTTGTTCCGGTGTCAACATCGTCGGAAACCAACGTGTGATCGAGTGGTAACGGAATCGATTACACATGGCCTCAGATCACAATTAATTTTTCCTATATAGTCTCTACATTTGTTTGTCAGTACTGAACTTTCCACTGTGTCCAAATCCTAATAAATCATATGTTGTTGTAAAGTATCTTCAAAGATGAACTCACGCTGAAGTTCTTGTCATAGGTTAACCGGCATTCTTATGAATGGCTGGACTGTAAACAAAGCAAAGTGCAATGGGTCACAGATTTCACTTCCGGATCAGCACCAATGCCTCATTACTCACTGTGCACTGTCGCCAAAATACACACAGACATAATGCTCATATTCTAAACAATAACCAATTTCCTTTAAATGAATGCTAAGGATGCCTAAATCAAATGTATACCATCAAAATGAGACTGGAATTTTTTTTTCTTCTAAAAATAGACTGGGACTACATTAATATTAATTGTGACCTGATTCCACATGGGGTTCCGACGATACGGTCAAATTACGTACCCAAGGGAAAAATATCCATGTTGTTCTAATCCGGGTAAATCTATTCAACCGTAAGGTTCTAGTATTCATATTCCCATTTGGCCCCAATAGGCACTTCGTTAACCATACCGCGAGTTGGCTGACATTTAAAATGACGAGCAGAGATGAGAAGATTATTATGAATACGGTATATCTGTGTCGCGTATATGACACGCTTAGCATTTTCCGTTTACATGTATTCCACTTTCAGCATGCCTAGATATTCCATTCAAATAGCTAAATAGGTCTCTCCAATCGGCTCGTTTGAGCACCTCCGCACTTCATACCGTCGCTATCGCCGCCGCGGGAAAAGTGACCAAGGGTAAAAATTTCAATATCATCTTCAACTGTGCAGGCAAGAATAAATATGATAAGTTCTTTTCAGCGGTTGATATCTAAATGAATTAGGCGGTTGTTATTTATCTTGACTGGGGCATTAACTTTGTTGACTAGTACAGACTTTTACCTGTATATTCCTACAATAACTAACCAAACAGAAACTGTGTTGTCGTCTCATTGACATCCAGTTAAACGGATTGTTCCTCGTTCCCTGGAGATGTTCACCATTCTGCGTCAAAAATAATTCTACCATTGCTGGAAATTGTGAACTGAATTATGAATGAGACACTCAGAGACAGAGGCAGATTGTTACTGTATAATCTATTTAGATGGAATTAAAGAAGGACGATTGTTAAATATTCTGTGTAAACTGAATATTAAGCTATAGAGTGTAGGATATTACAGCACGAATTTACAAAATCCAGTAGATAGCTTAGATACAAAAGAATGGTCCACACCAAACGGTAACTTAGATACGAAAGAATGGTCCACACCAAACGGTAACTTAGATACAAAAGAATGGTCCAAACCAAACGGTAACTTAGATACGAAAGAATGGTCCACACCAAACGGTAGCTTAGATACGAAAGAATGGTCCACACCAAACGGTAACTTAGATACAAAAGAATGGTCCACACCAAACGGTAACTTAGATACAAAAGAATGGTCCACACCAAACGGTAACTTAGATACGAAAGAATGGTCCACACCAAACGGTAACTTAGATACGAAAGAATGGTCCACACCAAACGGTAACTTAGATACGAAAGAATGGTCCACACAAAACGGTAACTTAGATACAAAAGAATGGTCCACACCAAACGGTAACTGTCAGTTTTGTGACTTCTCCAACCCATAAACTCTCGTTGCGTTCAATTTCAGCCTTCGAGATTCAAAATCTTGAAGGTTTATTTCAGGAATTGTGGTCACCAATTAGCAAATGCTAATCTTGGCACATACTGCTAAACTTATGTATGTATGTGTGTGTTGGGGTTTAACGGCACGTCAGCACAACACTGGCAACATGGTGGCGACTAAAAGTCAAGTTCTAACAATGTCAATATAAAGAACTGCCCCCACCCCACCCCCACCCACCCACCCCACCCCCCCAAAAAAGAAAGAAAAATTCTGGATACTGTACAAGGTTTACGTCGTTGAGTTCGATAATGCAAGGTCGGATTTTTTGTTCCTACCCGATGTATTGCTATGTCATTTGGTTGTAACCCAATGATATACATTTTCTGATCAATTAGTGTAGTTATTTCATAACCATTCTTTATCGATTTAATATGTCCCTATAGACAGATGTCTAATTCTAGACTTAATGCATGTTCATGTCTTCGCGTGACTTTTCTTGTTTAAAATTGTTCTGTCACACTAATGTACGCATGCGGGGATATACAAAACAGACAAGAATTTTTTTTATGTTAGCTCAACAAAGCGCCAAAGGTAATAATGTCTTCATTCTTAACGGCCGTGTCTGCCCTTGGATTTAAAGTATGATTTCTGTAACATGAGCAAACATTGTGTCAGACAGGCTTAATTTTCCTTCAAGATATTTTATCACCAGTGAAGGAGTCTTCCATTTCCTGCACGAAAAGTCGGTGAACATTTGGGTTATCCAATACTGTCATCAGTTAACACATAAATTCATGTTTTTCTCAAGGGCGAAAAGGGCGCACCTAAAGAACAGAAGGATGAAAACTCACTTAACCTAGTGTCATTTGTGAAAGCTTTAAAAAAAGAAAGTACCAACTCATATCAGGCCTGAATATCCCATGTGAAGGTACTATGGACCATACTGAACATCCCATGTGAGAGTACTATGGACCGTACTGAATATCTCATGTGAAGGTACTATGGACCGTCCTGAATATCCCATGTGAGAGCACTATGGACCATACTGAATATCTTATGTGAGAGTACTATGGACCGTCCTGAATATCCCATGTGAGAGTACTGTGGACCGTACTGAATATCTCATGTGAGAGTACTATGGACCGTACTGAATATCTCATGTGAGAGTACTATGGACCGTACTGAATATCCCATGTGAAGGTACTATGGACCGTCCTGAATATCCCATGTGAGAGTACTATGGACCGTCCTGAATATCCCATGTGAAGGTACTATGGACCATACTGAATATCCCATGTGAGAGTACTATGGACCGTACTCAATATCCCATGTGAGAGTATTATGGACCGTACTGAATATCTCATGTGAAGGTACTATGGACCGTCCTGAATATCCCATGTGAGAGTACTATGGACCATACTGAATATCCCATGTGAGAGTACTATGGACCATACTGAATATCCCATGTGAGAGTACTATGGACCATACTGAATATCCCATGTGAGAGTACTATGGACCGTACTGAATATTTCATGTGAAGGTACTGTGGACCGTCCTGAATATCCCATGTGAAGGTACTATGGACCATACTGAATATCCCATGTGAGAGTACTATGGACCGTACTGAATATCTCATGTGAAGGTACTATGGACCGTCCTGAATATCCCATGTGAGAGTACTATGGACCGTACTGAATATCCCATGTGAGAGTACTATGGACCGTACTGAATATCTCATGTGAAGGTACTATGGACCGTCCTGAATATCCCATGTGAGAGTACTATGGACCATTCTGAATATCCCATGTGAGAGTACTATGGACCGTACTGAATATCCCATGTGAGAGTACTATGGACCATACTGAATATCTCATGTGAGAGTACTATGGACCATACTGAATACCCCATGTGACGGTACTATGGACCATACTGAATATCCCATGTGAGAGTACTATGGACCGTACTGAATATCCCATGTGAAAGTACTATGGACCATACTGAATACCCCATATGAGGGTACTATGGACCATACTAAATATCCCATGTGAAAGTACTATGGACCATACTGAATACCCCATGTGAAAGTACTATGGACCATACTGAATACCCCATGTGAAAGTACTATGGACCATACTGACTATCCCATGTGAAAGTACTATGGACCATACTGAATACCCCATGTGAGGGTACTCTGGACCATACTGAATACCCCATATGAGGGTACTATGGACCATACTGAATATCCCATGTGAAAGTACTATGGACCATACTGAATACCCCATGTGAGGGTACTCTGGACCATACTAGTTCTTATGAATTAAGTGAGTTTTAATTTGTTTAAATATAGGCACCTTTCATATCAATCGTTTCGCCGCTGAAGGGTTGTCCGCGTAACAAAGTTAATTACAGCATTATCGACTCTGCCTTTGAATTTTTAATTTTTTTATTTTTAGAACTGGATAATACTGATGGTTTTCTGTGGGTTGAGAATACTGGGTTTTGTTGTTGTTAATGTGATCCCTACGCAAATCAGAGCACCGCTATCTATGCGCGTCGGAAAATCGGAAGTCCCAGCATAACGCTATTTCATTTAAACAAATAGAGTGGTGACTTCAGATAGGAAATACGGTCTAAATAATTAAGATGCCAGTATTTATAGTTTATTTTAAGCAAGAACAGCAACAGTAACAGCAACAGCAAGGAAACAATGCACTCAAACTTTAAAAATAAAATGTTGTAAGGAAAAGTATCTCAAAACAGACACACGATACTTTCAGACAAATATACTTAGTACCGTTTATACTCGCGTATAATTTGGGTCCAAATGAAAACAACATAGACCCTGATCTGCCGTCGCACAATGCGCCTGCAGATCAGGGTCTATGTTGTTTGTTGTTTGTTCTACTGATTAGTCCTTACAAACTGCATAGACCCAGATCTGCCGGCGCATTATGCGACGGCAGATCTGGGTCTATGCAGTTTGCAGTTGGTATCGGGTTATACGAGAGTATTGACGGTAATCTATCTGCAATGGAGTGTCACCACAGTCGCGATGCTTGTTTCTCTCTGTGATGCGTACATATATTCTTTTACCCATAAATCTACACCCACACACCCCTGCATTCCCCAGCCCCCACACTTGTGTTTTAAGACATATGCTTGCATAGATTTTCCTAAATCAAAAGTCTCAATTAAACATATTTTGCTTATTTGGTCCTGGAGAGTACTGACGATGTTGAAAGTTTATCGCAAGATTGACTTGTACATTTTAATTTCAAAGTTTTATTTTGAAAATTTGAGAAGATTCTAATTATGAAATGATAAATATTTGTCTAAATACTTAAAATCGTTGATAGCGTCTTAAGGTTTGGAGACTAAATTATTTACTGTTTGTTATTATCTTTAAAAATAATTCCTCTTCCAAAGTGACAAACGTGCTCAAAGAATATGACAGGCCCGTCACAGCTGAATATTAAAACATCGTCTCTGTCTGTATACGGTATGGATGTGTAAAAAATCTATATCTGTTCCGAAATTTCTTGACATATTTGTATGATTGCTCTTATCCCATATATCACAACTTAAATGCAGTTGTGTCGTTTTATTTTTAGGAGTCTGGGATACATAAAATTGCTATTAACCAGATAGGAAGGTCTGGCTGGCAATTATGATGGGTAGATGATACAGACTTGACTAGCACAAACTTGAAAGCGATTCGTGACGAGAAATACTTATCAAGGTTATCAAATTAAACGACCGCTGCTTTTAGGTTAATAAAATAATTGGTTTTGACAAAAATGGAACAGGGAATCGTGGGAATTGGTCCCTTCGCACCAGGTCAATATGGCCGGGGGCAATGTTCTTTAGTGGCGCCCCTACCGAGGCGCCCGGGGGCAATGTTCTTTAGTGGCGCCTGGGGGCAATGTTCTTTAGTGGCGCCCCTACTTTGCCACAGAGAACAGTTTTTATGTTAGTTGCCAACCTCCCCCCTCCCCCCCGCCCCATCTACTCCCCGGTTACAGCTATAAAAAGAAGATCCCGACGGCGCCCTACCCCTCGTCCAGTGGCCCCTACAACCCCCCCCCCCCTCGCGCCGCCACTGTTGGGTGCTTAAACCTTTGTCCCATGCTAAAAATATGGTTATTTTTACCATAGCAGTTTATTGCTGGTAAAATAAAAAATTAAAAAAATAAAGTTAATAAAAACGCATCAAAGCAAAGAAAGTGCAATGTGTATAAATTGTAATTGACTATTTTTTCAAAAAGAAGATATTCATCTGTATCAGCTACTTCAAGTTAAACACTTCAATGTATATTTTCATGATGTTTTTAAAAAACTATTGCTGATTATGTCATAAACTTTAGACACTGGACGAAATACGATTTGTGACAACGAACAATATTTTCACATAAGTATATATGCATTTGCATATAAGTTATGTCTTGCCTGCGAAGAATATGAGAGACATGTGCATTTATTTCCGTCGGTAGTATAGTTCTCATCGTTACTGGCGTCAACATAGAATTCCGAGGAATTATTCTTTGTTGTTTTTTTTTAATCCATGATTATGTTTAATTATACTTTATTAGATTCACGTTTCTGTCTCTCGTCTTATTATATCTATTAAGCTAGAGCCATAAAACCTGCATTATTTTTCTATTTGTTTCTCGTTTTCTTTAATAACTTTGCCACAAAGTGTCCTATGTCTGTTTTAATAGCACCTAGAAATCAAGAACGACATGAACGGAAACATTCTCAGAAATACAGTCCTGAGCGTTCATCCAATATAGGTGTATATATATATATATATATATATATATATATATATATATATATATATATATATATATATATATATATATATATATATATATATATATATAAGTTGTCATTTCTGCGATGTTTGGTATTCACTTTTATTTCTTAAAGGTATTTTAATTCAGAAATGACTGATCGAACATAATCTCTGGCAGTATTATATCTTTCGATCTATGTTACGTCAAAGTTGAATTCTTAAAGTTGTCGGAACACTATTTTAAAAAACACAGATCGCATTATAAATAATTGTTATCTTTTAATTCTTCTTTGAAGATCATATTAATTTTCAATAAATAAAGTTTTATCTACACAATGTAAGAAGATTTTTCTGCATGGACAAGTACATGCATACGCGTACAGCTACAAAGAAATATGTTAAAACACCAGCACAATTTATGCTTTCGCAGAAAACCGTCCAATTGTTTGTTTTTACTGGCGTATTTTGTTTTATTTTTTTTCTGTGTCCTGGGACTATTTGCCCTTGATTATATTGCTACATATAGGCGCCAAAGTTTAAAAGGGGTGATAAATTCCAAACACGCACACACACATACATATGTGTATGTGTTGGATCTCGAAAATTACGTCCATTATATTCATGTTATATCTGATACACTGTAAGCCCCATTCATTTATCATTTCCCATGCTTAAATCTCTTTTCTAATTGCATGTATAACGCGCACATACAGTGTACTGCACCTGCGGTCATGATAGGAATATAAAATCTATTTCCTTTACAGTGTAAACGTCTATGGTAAAGTGGTCTAGAGTGTCGGTCTACAACTGATTTCTTTAAATCCGTGAGTCGTGGGTTCGAGTCAACATAGATGTGACTTTTTATAAAAGCAATAAAGAAAAATAGAGTTCCAAACTCTGCAACAAATGGAATAAGAATTACCGATGATTATCATAGACCTGCACTGACGCAGTTAGAAACGAAACTTTCTTTTCATACGAGAATGTTTGATTGCATTCTACAAGCACTTTTAAACGTTTGTAAATAAATGTTTGTGAAAAGGTATATTTTTGTGGTTACAAAATTGTATAGTTTTGCAGAAAATTCATGGATAAATAGTGGGCCATAACGCCATCACAGATGGTTCATTTTTTAACGCGTCTTTAAATCTGGGGTTTGCACCAACCACGAAATCCACGAGAATTCGTACCCCACGAAAAACAATGAATTTACTGTATTTAATGTGATTTAACGTGACTGCATCGTTTTCTCTAGCTTGATAAATTGATGAGTACATTATCATTGACTAAATTACAGACCAAATTTTTACATTTTGTGTCAGACACATGTTGAATGTAAACTTCTTATCTCCAGCGCAATCATGTAGAGTAAATTATCGGTATGTCCGGTCGCCTTCTCTGCATGTTCCAACAAAAGCTAAATTGACACATTTGTCGAGCGACATAAGGCTTACTTGCTTTGATTTTAATCGGTTGCGAAACGTTTCCTTCAACTAAGACCCGATCTGTTATTTTGGTCATATGATTGGCTTCTGAGACATTATGTCTGCAACCTTGAATCCTTTTTTTTCTGATTTGATTAATTTACTGGACAATCGTCCTTGCTAGTTTATTGCGTTATCTTTAATGTGCATAATCGAGAATGTATTTAATCAATCAGCTTTATTCGAATTACATAAAACTCCTTTTATTACTATATTAGTTGTTACAAGTCATTTGTTCCATACTTCCAATTGAGGAGCAAAGTTCCGTGAAACCCAATATCAGCATTGCTTCTGTTTTATTATTATTATTATCATTATTATTATTATTATTATTATTATTAATATATATATATATATATATATATATATATATATATATATATATATATATATATATATATATATAAAAGACAATAAATCAATTGATTACCAGTAAATAGTTTCCTCTCTTTGATGATTTTGTTTTGTATTTTGCAAAAAAACAGACTATGAGCTGCAAGACAAAATTTACTACCGTCTCTTTAAGATTTGTTTATTGAAACATTCTCGAGACAGTTTGATATAACATTGCTGTAATTGTCGATGATTTGTTAATTCCAACCCTGTCTGGAACAAACCTACTGGTGTAAGTGATGCAAGTCAGCCGAAAGAACAAGTTACCTTTCGAAGGATGCGTGTCAATCATCTAGTCTCAATCATTATTCAATCGTAGTGTGTGGTAGCTGAAGCTGATCTGCAATCATAATTACCCAATGGAATAGGAGCAATAACCAATAAGAATATCAGAGAGCTAGAAAACAACTGTAATATCGCCTAAAATGGGATACAATGAATCTTAAAGTTGAAGTGTCGTACACATCTAGTCAAGCTCAGCGTGTATATAACTGTATTTCACGTTTTATTGGGAACAAAATCACAAACACTAGTCGATAATCCTTTCGCGAGAAAACCTCGTGTATAAGCTTTGGATCTATTTGACATTCTACCGGATTTGATTTAATGTGTCTGACAAAATGATCTATGAGCGGTTATTAATAGTGGTTGTGTAATTCGTTTAACAACACTTAATACCGCTGTGACCACTTCTTCCTCATCTGTCTGCATCAATTGCATTTGTGAATAATTCATTTTGGATCTTAACGCATGTCAGGTCTCATTTGGTGTGAAGTAAGGTAGGTTAGATTTCGCTCATACTTCATTTCTGATTCTGATTTCTTGCAAATTAGTTTTTTTCGGTTTTCTTCTTCGCTAGACAAGGTATTGTTTAATACTGTGTTTATCCGATCAAGCATTTTTTTTGGTAATTACTATAGAAAATCTATGGAGATTGTCTGTGTAAACAAACTGTAGGTCTCTTGCAATGATTTATATGTAAAGGATCATTCTAACAGACGAAGAATGTAGATGTAGATGAAAGTGAATCAATTTGTGACAAAACGGACAAAAGCTATACTTTATCTTTTATATGACACAAGTTTATAAAATTTGCACTGAATTTATTGATGCAATTAAAAACTAGAAACAAAATGTTAAATGTCGCTGCAAACACAAGTTCAATTTTATACAAAATAGCTCACATGATAATAACTAATCATTACAGTTTTACGAAAAAGAAAACCATTGTCTGGTCTTTAATCCCAGATCTAAGTGAAGAGCTGCAAATGGGTTTTGAAATTATGAAGTAAAAATAAACTTTACGTTCTTCTCCAACATCCTCTACTTTGAGTCAGATGTTTGTTTAAAAACTAACCAAAATAGTTTTCGACTATGGTGTTTTTGAATGGTTTGCTAATGGCCATATAAAGAGGGTTGATTTATCATCCATTTAATCACTCGTGCCTTTGATGGCTACAATTGTACCATGAGATGGAGTTTGCTGTGTGCAAATAAAAAAAATATCCCCCTTGCTCACTTAATCTATGTCGACGAGATTGATAGAATCGTTTATAGCAATAAAACAATATGCAATATAGAGAATTATACATTCAAGCAACCGTGTCTCAAGTTTGTGTTTTGGTCATAATAGTCTTGCACCTTAGTAACTTATTCCAGTAGTCTCAAAGTTTTTGATTTCAAGTGCTGAACCCCTTTCATTGCTGCTATTTTTCTTTGACTTAACTTTACTTGATTCCTTGCTTGGAAATAAATAATACCAAACTTTATTAGTTAAAAATGTGTAGAAAAGTTGTAGTATTAGCTTAGAAACGCTACGTCTACACCGATGAAAACTCTTTTAAAAAAATTAACCGCAAAAGAGAAAACTTATCCAAGAAACTTTGTTCCTTTTCTTTTCTTTATTTTATTTTCCCTCTCACCTGGGTCATTTGTTTTTGTTTTTTCCTGATTTTGAAGGTGAACAGACCTTTGAATATGAACCTGACTGATTATCAACTCTTTATATAACTGATTGTTTTGATAGCCAACGCTGGTCGCTTACCAGAACAGGTGCAACACCCCTGTTTCAAAATCCCGTGTTTAAGCACAGTGCGGCGCGAGGGTTCGAGGCGCCCGGGGGCAATGTTCTTTATTGCGCCCCTACTTTGCCACAGAGAACAGTTTTTATGTCAGTTACCAACCTCCACCCCCCGCCCCATCTACGCCCCAGTTACAGCTGCAACACAAAAAAAAGCTCCCAACGGCGCCCCCTCGCCCGGCGCCTGGAGGGAATTGCTCCCCCCTCCCCCCCTCCCGCGCCACCACTGTTGAAGCTTGGTAATTCAGGAAATTGGAACATCAGATATATGTTCTTGATATTTGATTGAACTGAATATTTACAGTAAATGCAAAACATGATACATCACAATCCACTGTACTTGTCGTTGGCAATAATCTATATGTGACTTTATATAAGAACACTATAGAAGCTTATCTCATTTCCACACAATAAATTCGTCACAAGTAAGTGATTGAAGGAAATTAATTATGCAATTTTTTATATTTTCACAACATGTTTTCATTAAAAGCCATGCAATGTTGTGATTTACGCGAGATTGTTTTAACTCAAATTCAGTCTTTAAATAATGTGACGTTCCATAATACAAGGATCACTTCATAAAGGATACACAACTACTGTTAAATTTTTTATAAATTTTGTAATCCCAAGATATGAAGACATTAAAAAAAAAAAAAAAAAAGAAAAAACATGCTGAATAGCTCAGCTATAATTCGGTCGCCACCTTAGCTCAGAACCTCTTCTGTTGTTAGGGATTATGAATATCTCAGCTATATTTCGGTCGCCACCTGAATACCTCGAGCTCGGAACCTCTTCTGTTATTAGGGATTATACATATCTCAGCTATAATTCGGTAAGCACCTCAGTGCCTCGAACTCGGAGCCTCTTCTTTTGTTAGGGATTAAAAAGATATAACTGATAAATCAAAGATAAAGGTATTGTGTTGTAATTTAATTAGTATTTCTTCTGCAATTGATGCATTTTATTACACAGATATTGCAGCAATCATATTTATATTTTTGTTTAAATTTATAGAAATACAAAAATAAAAATGTTGTACTGTGACAAATCTGCACTTGTGCGATATTACTTTTGCGAAACTTTTCATGTTAAGATAATTATAATCGGAATGAAACAACTGTTACATTTATTAATTTTTGTTATGACTTGCAAGAAAAAATATGATGTTATATTTTAGTGAGCGATTAAATTCCTTCAGGATCATTTATTTATATGTTACCACACGAAGGCTAACTATATTGACCCCATGATTTGTTTTAAAGCTAGTAATTAGCAGACATCCATAGTGTTTTGGCATGAGTTTTAGCGGCCTTTCACTGTGTAGTCTAGTACGCAGCCTTTCACTGTGGAGTCTAGTACGTATCCCTAATAAAATCTAGAAATTCCCTTGGAAGTTTTTGCACTAACTGAACATGGATAGAAAACGTGTTTTCTCATTAGCACCCGGTTAACAAGATTGTACATCCTTTCATAGACTTATCCGATATTCGTGCGTCAACAATTGTTATACTATTGCTGGTAATGGTATAATGAATTATAGATGAGACACTGGCAGCAGAGACAGATGATGAATGGTGTTTTCCATTGGAAGTATATTTGGATGTTCATCGCAAGGTATGACATGTTAAACATATCTTTAAGACTGTTCAATATAGGATCGAGCACCACCCACAAGTTTAGTGAATCTAAGTGGACCACTTACACACCGTGTTATGATTATATATTAATGTCTAATATTTAATGTACCGATGTGTTTTAGATGTATATTTAAAAAATCAACACAGAAGAGCTTACACTCTACTAATTGCTCTAGCTATATTTTGGAGTCATGTGATAAATCAGGAGGATTGAACTACATTTTCAACATATTTGTCCATCATCCTAACGAATATAACTTAGAAGGCAGGTTGACAATAATTGATGACAGAGCTTAAAATAACAAGCGTGCAGGTGCTTAATCCTCGATATACATATATGTTTATATAATATATTGATGTATTGTATGGTAATGGTGCCTAATGAATATCATTTAAACAGTATCAATTCGAGAATAAAGAAGGATTAAACCACTTGAAATTTTTGTTGGTAAAAAATTTTAAAAAAGAAGAATTTTAGCTTAAAGAAGAATTGGGGATATTGCTCTTTTGGAAGCTGCTACATCGAATATCTCTCAACGTTTGAAAACACTATTTATTAGAGTAGTCTTTCTTTTACAAGTCTTGGTTCCTCGGAAAATTTTAGTACCAAATGGTCGGTTCTGAACACGGTACTTGCATGCAGGGAAGTGTTTTATTGGCATCATAATTCCACTTAGAAGTGTACTATGTTTCAAACAAAATCTTCATAACGTGGAATTTTTAAATAATCTCGGCCTCAAATAATGACAATTGTTGATTTAATAACATTCACAAACATGAAAGCAGTTTTTAATGGAATCAGAGATTATTGCTTTAAACATTTTTGCCGGGCTCAGTTAACCGAACGATGCATTATGGAAGCCCTCAGATCTGTGAAAACTTGGATAGACTTAGATCAAAGAAACTTAAATATAAATACTATGTAAAATATCAGTATGAAGGAGACAGTCGTTAAAAATTTCTAAACCTCGATTATTCCTGTTGTCATTCTCAACATAGCAATTGAATATCTATCTGAATTGTTTCCTCTGGTTGGACATTTTTTCCTTGGAGTATCATTTGAATGCGCAGCCAAATCTTCTTCATAAAATCCTGATCAGAAGACTTGTCAAATAATAAGAGTTACTGTGGCAGTAAAATGTCAACCTGTTTCGTCAAAATTAATCCAAGTTATGTCGATGTAGATTCCTGTCATCACGCATGAAGGTTTCATAGCGACGTAGATAATGAGCAATAAAGCAAATTGTTTCTATTTGGTTTAGTGTTTTACGGTACATATACACTTTTAAGGGTATATCGTGCCCATACAAGTATAGAAGGTTCCTTGCCCAATGACACAGCACGGTATCCAATCCGGTCTGATCCAATGGTGGGAATCACGTGACCAACACTTTAACTGCTGAGCCACCATAGCTCCCCCAAAGCAAGATGTAATTGTCACTCTTGGGAATAGCCAAATATAGGTATCACTTTTCCGGAGGTGCCAAAGGTTTTGAAAGTCACATAATTATTACAACAGTGGACTTATTAAACTAAAACTTTGATCTGATGTTACAGTATAGTAAAGTTTGTGTCCTAATATGCTAGGACTTCTGTCCTGATTCCGTAAGAAATAGTAAATACAAAGCTACTTCTACATAACGCCGTTCCGCATACTCCTGTTATGTTACTGATCACGAACCATTAAATCTCGTTCTGCTAAGTGTGCCCATATCGAATGCGATACTGAGGATCGTATTTATCTTGTATCATGCATACAAAAATGTACTAATTTCGATACGTTTTGTAGTAACCAACCTTATAACTGAAACGATGGAAGAAGCAAATTGTTTAAAAACAATGAATACCGTGGGTACAATAATTCGATGTAATATCCTAAAACGGATGAGAACTTTCATCACGTCAAAATCAAGCGATTATTCAAGTTTGACTCTGTACGTTTTGTTGCAAAACGATGTCTTTGAAGTGTGCAAGTCTATGACAGACTGGTTCTATCATTCAGTTTTAAGCTATTACATTGTCGTTCTCTAAAGCAATTTGACTCTGGGATTTAATTTTGACCAGTCCATCCATTCTACCCTTGCTTTGATAACGCAGTTCAAGTAGAAAGAAAATAATGTGTCTATTAAATGATTTTTACTGAAATACAAATATAATAAAGGGGACATTTTACAATAACAATATGCACGAATACTCAAATGGGAACGTTTTAAGCAGGAATCAAGACTCTAAATGCTATTTTTCTTCAGGCTGATTAAAGCACATATTCCAAGTTATAACAATAATGATAACTGATATGCTTGTCTCTCTAATCGACACTAAGAGTGGCCTGTAATTAGGAAATTTGTGTGGTTACGTCTGTAATTAGGAAATTTTTATGTTTACGTCTGTAATTAGGAAATTTGTAATGGTTACGTGCGCACGTATTTTCAAACCCACCTATCTTATGTCTTTAGATTTGAGAACTACATGACAAAATATAGTTTTCCTAGGACATAAATCTTGTCTCTTCATATTTCCCCGTTTTGCTTTGTGATCAAGCCAATGTTGTTGTCACCTTCACGGCCTCGTCTGCAAACATAAATTTTAGTATGTTTCGAGAGAGCTGGCAAACATAACATAAGACAACATTCATTCTCCATGATACCAATTTACAGCGTATTTTTATGAAGTCGGTTGCTTGACACCTAGATTGGGGCCATCCGTCACCTTCTCCCGCTAATTCATTGACTCCCGCTAATGCATTGACTCCCGCTAATGCATTGACTCCTGCTTTCCTTCAAGGCAATCAAACGGGTGGCGGTGTTCTTAAAGAGCATTGTATGGACAATTCTCAGGATAATAATGAAGCTGTTTGCAACCTGGCCAAATTTTGTAACAAACTTGACTGTATCTTATATCTGAGAAACCAATATAAAGAATTGCCAACAAAAGAAACTAATCTTTGGCACTCTAATAAACCTATCCGAGCTGATGTAAGCACTTTTCCTTGGTCTTTTTTTGACAATATAATGGCTGTAAAATATATCATCCTGGCAAATATCGTCGTACATGAATCGTTAAGGCGTATAAGCGGTGATTATTCCCCAGAGAGAAGTCCACACCATGACGTCGTTTAAAGCTCACACGTGGATGAAATTTAAGTTAAAGGGTCGAAAGTTAAGATAATTTACTTTGAACCGTTGTATATTGAGAAACTAAATATGTTCTTGCTAATTAATAACCATCACATTTGTTCCCTGGAATGAATTCGAAGATTTAAACGATGGCATTAAATATACTCTTCTATCTTCACAGATTGAAAACTGAAGGAGTGTATTCTCTTAGGTCGAGAGGTGCTTTATATATATACATATGTATATATATATATATATATATATATATATATATATATATATATATATATATATATATAGAGAGAGAGAGAGAGAGAGAGAGAGAGAGAGAGAAATGTAACCTAGTGAAATTAAATTTGAACCATCTACTGTCATGAAACGATCACACATATCCAAGGCGAAACCAGGAGTCAAGCGACGACGACGTGCTGTGTCACCCAACACTCCAAGAAGTGTTGGCAGAAGTTCACGTTAGCGATTTTGAATAAGACATGATTGACACATATCCAACGCCATCTACCTTCACTACAATACCAAGAGAGTCGAGATTAGCCAAGAAAGGAAGTCGTTTGGTAGCTCCTGAAGATTTATTCACATTCCAACTACCCAAAAAGTGACTTCCAAAAAATTTATAACAACGGCTGACACTTAAACTGTTAAATTTAAACAGTTTGACTTCCAATGGCTGTCATGTCTTTGCATGTACTGTTCATAAATTTGATAGAAAGAATCTGTTGGTAAACAAAAGCACACACACGACACTACATCCAAAATTCAAAGGAATCTTCTCATCTTGTGCAATCAATTCTTTTAAAAGTAGCTGGTAGTCCATTGAGTCTTGAATAGTGTAATTGACTTTCTTCCATGCAATTTGGTGTAACTCCGATGACAGAAATCATGGTATGGTAAGTCTTATAATTTCTTAGCAGTTGATCAATGTCTGACCATTTGAACATTTTCAAAGTAATCTTAGAACATTCAGATACCAGTGATTACAAAGTATATGCCGTTACGGATGCATTTGTTTTCTGTGTTTCATTTGAATCTGTACACAGTAGTGGTAAATGGGTTCTCGCAGGTCAGGAGGTAGAGTCTGGATGTGTTCCTCTAAACTGTCCTTTTACAGGAATGTCATCTGACCATTTCAATATTTTCAAACTAATCAGCATTTATTTTATAGTATTCAGATACCAATGGTTAAAATATCTATGCCGTAGAGGATGCAATTGTTCTTTTTGTAAACAGTAAATTTCCAAACCTCATAAACGTGAAACCTTTTGTTATTGGTACGAACATATTAGCCACAAGCTCTAGTGTAGGTATATCCTACTATCAAAAGACTTTCTTAATAATAAAAGTAATTTGAAAAAATAAAAATTGTGCGTATCACCATTAATACAATTATTATTACTGGCAAAATTATAATAATTATAAACTATACACTAGATATATTGGCAACTCTGCTAGTGGTCAAAGCTTAGAGGGGTTGTAGGTCGAGAAAAAATATAAAAAAGAATGGATATGCGAAAAGTCTTGTCCACTGAAATAGATATGCGAAAATCCGAATTTCAGTAAGTAATTGATATATATGAATTCTTGACCACTGGTTAATTTAAAAGATGGGAATTTAACATTAAGGCTATAATTTTTGGTTTTGGGTCTCTATGATCTCTAACGTAAAATGTAATTTTAAAAATGTCCATAAGATTTACATTATTGATCTTTGTGTTCTCCAACGTGAAATGTAATGTTAAAAATGTCATTATGTTTAACATTATGACACTCTATGCTCTCTAACGAGAAATTTAATGTTAAAACTACTCTTACTAACCAATACACCAAATCCCAGTTATCTGCTAGCTGCCACCCACACTATACCATCAACACTCTGTTTGGAGTGGCCATCACCCAGTTATATAATATCCATCACAAAGTTATCTGCTATCGAAAACACACACTATACTATCAACGTCTGACCATTTGGACATTTTGAAAGTAATCAGCCTTTTCATAGCATTAATATATCAATGATTAAAACGTGTATGCCATTTTGGATGCAATTGTTCTTAGCGTTTCACTTGGTTTTTCTTGAGGCGATTTTCTTATAAAAGTTTGTCGTAATCCTGTAAGTCTTTGTTTTCATTGACATCTGAATGCTATAAAAAGGCTGATTACTGTTAAAATGTTCAAATGGTCAGATATTGAACAACTGCGAAGACATTATAAGACTCTCCATGCCATGACTTCTGTCGTCAGTGTTACGCCGAATTCCGTGGAATGAAGTAAATGACAGTGTTCAAGATTTATTGGATTAATAAGTACTGTTAAAAGAACCGACTCCACAAGACGACATGCTTACATTGAATTTTGGAGGACGTGTGGTGTGTGTGTAAGTGACTACCTTTCTTGGATTTCGTTTACCAGCAGATTCTTTGTGGCAAATTTATGAACAGTACATGCAACGACATGACCATCAGAACTGCATATGTGCACGAAAAACTAATTGTCTTAAAAGTGTTGCGAAAAGTGACGAATAGAAGTTG
Organism: Margaritifera margaritifera; assembly: GCA_029931535.1. NCBI lineage: Eukaryota > Metazoa > Mollusca > Bivalvia > Unionida > Margaritiferidae > Margaritifera > Margaritifera margaritifera. The sequence goes on along the minus strand of JAQPZY010001658.1, from coordinate 4,569,721 downwards.
TGTACCTCCATGTAAAGAACTTCATCCTTACCAAGAAGTGTGTATAGCTAGCTGGATTCACTAACAGATTTACGACTGGAAGGATGTACGTGACTGGAAAAGTCTTGGATTCGACTCTTGGAAACAAGAGATGACTGATTATGCCAAAGACATTGTGTGTGACTGATGTAAGAAAGACAACATGTCTTTTGTTGTTATTTAAAAAATGTAAATTTGTTCCACCATGAAAGAAAAAACATGAACTTTGTTTCTTGACATGTAAGAATGTTGTACCATGAAAGAAAAATCACGAACAATCTCTGTACCAGAGAGAATAAACTCATCAGATTCAATCTGTAAAGATGGAAGAGCCCCAACATATGACATTTCTGGTTAGAGAATTACAGAGAGTCATTCGAAAATACACGTTCAACAAGACTTCTGGAGAAGCTCCAGATTCTCGAAAAAAAGTCAAGATACCTGCTATTTTTACCAAGAGAAAGGACATTGGACATCGAAGTTGTGCGTTGAGGTCAACAACCTTTAACACTATAACGATGTAGCCCCATTTGAGGTCAACCACTTCTAACAATGTTACAATGTGCCCTCAATGTTAAATTCCTGTTTGAGGCTATATTATCGGCCACATGTTAAATTCCCGTTTGAGGCTTTAATCATTCCCGTATTGAGGTCACCCAATTCTAACAATGCTATCATTTACCCTCAATGTTACACCTATGGACAATTTTAATATAGGGTTCCCTGTTTGGGTCCTAAGTGTCACCTCCATGTTAACATACGGCGTAATGTTAATTCTCATTTGAGTCCCAAGTGAAACATATAACTACTCATACCCGTTCTTGTCCAATATTTCACGACTTAAATGTACTTTTTATTCCTTTCGGAAACTTTGTACGATTTCATGTGATTTACGAATGGAAAATAATCATTTCGATTTTGTTTTAGCCTGGTTTCGTGATCAATAGGTTTCGTTATTTTTGAGAGAGAGCAATCAGAAACACTAAAGTACAATATTAATTCTGTGACAAAAGAAAATATATTGAATTTTAACCGATATCAATCTCCCAAAATAACTGAGCAATACCAAAATTTAATAAAACTGCTGAGTTTGATTTAAGGCGTTCAGACCATCAGCCAAATAGACAGTTTAAAGGGTTCTGTGCATAAAATATAATAAAAAGGAAAAAAACAACTTTAAATGCATATTTGGTATCTCCAGCCTGTGGTCACGTAAATGAAGTTACTGCCAAAAGAGTACTGGCAGAAATTATTTGCAATCTTCAACAGACACAATAACATAATGGTTAAAATCGATAGAGAGATTTTTTTTCTTTTTTCTTTTTCAACTTAAATTGAGGGAATCAGATAATTTTTAGTTTATGAAACAAAACAATTTAGATTTTACAAAAGGTAGATTTTAGCAAGAGCTAGTTATAGAGCATTGTATCTGTCAATTTTTCACTGTAGCCGCTTGCTCTTTGTTTCTATCGTAGTATTTAGAACTTAGTGACAAGCTGACTAGAATTTCTGTTCATTTGAAGCGTATCTTCGTACTAACCGATTCGCACTAACCGGGGAAAAAAACAAAGATAAGAAAGAATGCAATGAGTGGTGTGGCAACCACCCAAGAAACCCCCGCAAAAGGCGGGTCGGGGTCGGTGGAAGGGGTAGTCAGGCCCAGCTTTGAGGGGGTGGGGTCCAGAATTTCTTGCTATGCCACTGATTGCAATGGAAAAATGGAAAATTATTTAGTTCATACAAAGCGGGAATTTGCTTTATTCAAATTTATATTAAACGGGTTTGACTGTAGAAGGCTTTGGCTTGCAGTGACGCTGGGTTGCTGATAAGAACCTTTTTTTTAGCAAACAGTAAAAATGATTCACGACGGAAACTGTTCCTTGGGGTTATCAGATGAAATTATCATAGCTCGGAGGGTAACTGATAAAAGTTAGTGCAATGATGCCGGACCAATGTGTCAGCTTTTGATAGTATGACATCCGTTGAACAATTTTTTTTTCTTCTTCTTTTTTCACCAAGCAAAGAAGTTATCAAGTGGTACATGAACAGTTGCTGAAGGTTATCTCAATATGAAATTATCAGTTGATCGAGGTTACCTTGAGGAATTGGAGTTATTTTTATATGTAATCGGTCCCATATTGCCCATACGTAGTATTCATAATAAAGTTAAAGTTAAGATAAATGCATAAAACCCCAAAGAAATCATTGACCTTATGTGACTATCAAATTTCAATTTACCTTAATTGCTCCACGATTTTGATTCGTTCGTATTTAAGAGAGTCTTAGTTAAAAGTTGTGTTATTATTCGTTGGATTTCAACAATTGTATTTGCCATTATTTTAAGTGCTACATTTCGTTGCCTACACCTTCAGGAAGACGAAACGGAAAATATATTCACCACTTTTCTTTCCTTTATCCGCTTGATCTAGCGTAAGCATATTTCAATATGATAAAATAAGTTGAATGTCTTTAAATGGCATAGCGGTTCGGAACATAATGACGCCAAGTGACTATAAAGGCACATACAATTGCAAAATGAAAACTACATATATATCGACAGGTGATTTCTTCTTTGTTTCTCAATGTCTGCCATGACTTGTCTTTGCTTATTTGACCTTTTCAAACACCGTCCATTGTTATTGTTATTATCTCACCATGGTCTAAAAACCTTCCTTTTGAGGCAACTTGATGCACGGGATTATTGAATTAAAACTTCATCTTTTCCAGTCTTTTTTGAAAGGGTTCGTAATTGTCTGATAGTTTCAATCCTTCCAGTCTTTTTTGACATAGATATTCGCGTTCGTAATTGTCTGATAGTTCCAATCCTTCCAGTCTTTTTTGAAATAGATATTGCGTTCGTAATTGTCTGATAGTTTAAATCCTTGTAGGATAATCATATTATATTCAGAATAAGTATGTCAACCAAATTTATGTTTGAATACGCAAATATGTCTGCATAATGTTGTTTTAACTTTCTCCAATTTGTCACTTAAAATTTTGCTTTGCCTTCTTCATATCTCTAATTTGTTTGCCCAAATCAATCGCCCTCGCGAATCTCTTCTTGGCTTCCAGTTCTTTCAGAATTACTCTGTTGCAATTTAACTAATTTCTTTTTAAGTGTCAACCCCGAATCAAGAAAGACTCGATTGGAAACATTCGCAATTGCACTTCTCTGGGAGATTGTGAAATATTTGTCATATATTTTTGCAGATGACAGTGTTGAAGTACTCTGTTGTCAGATAACAGTGTTGAAGTATTCTGTTGTCAGATGACAGTGTTAAAGTATTCTGTTGTCAGTTTTCTTCCTATATGATTTTGTCAGCACAGTGATGACGGACAGAAAATGATCGTTCTAAGAATAATAATGTACGATTTTTACTGTTTACATGGCTGAATACTTGAGACAAGGCCAATAAGATATTTGTATACCTTTTCCATACACAAGAATGAATTTTTATGAATATACATAGTTCAAACTTATGAAGTTTCACATACACATCATAAATTAAAACTTTTCCGCATGTAAGCAAACGTATGTAAGCACAGACATGGGCAAGTTGAAAACACAAGCGGGAAATATCACGTTTTTTTTTTTCGTATTTTTTTTCATCGGGCGTTTTATTTCAAAATTTTGATAGCCTCCTACTTCATTTCATCTTTGAAGAGATTTTCTTAATTATTCACGCTTTAAAAGTTTGAAAACTACCTTATTGACAATGGAATACTCGTTAATTTATTTACATGTGTCAATTAAAAAGTGTAACTTCATTACTGTAAATTAACTACTTTTCGTGGGGAACCAGCTTTCGTGGATTTCGCGGTTACTACAAACCACGAATTAAAAGACCCAATAAAAGACCCAATAAATAATGATTCTTCAGAGATCGCTTTAGGACTCCAATTCACAAATATAAATATTTTTTTTATATTTTTTTTTTACAAAATCACGAAAATTGATATCCACGAAATGTCGTACATAAGGAACACATGTCTACAAAGGCTGATTTTTTTAGTATCCTAACGTGCCTAGGTAGACAGGTTTTATTATGTCCCTATTAATTTACTTTTTGAGTGGTTGAATGTTGATACTGACTATTTCTATCTCCTGATAGAAACTCACAGATGAAGCACACGGCCAAGCCTCTTCGTGAAAAATACACGCAAACACAATATTTAATCTTAGGAGCCACGTAATGCATTGAAAATTTACCACATGTGTACGCAGATGAGCTAATTGATAATAACCATTTGTTTTAAGATTCGTTATGCCTTCATCAAGCATTCTGGAAGCGTAATTTTTATTGACCAAGTGTTCGTGTCCCATGCCGGTCAAGTTGAATTTATATGCACATATATTTATTTGTTTGATATGTATGAATAAACAGTAAAAAGTGTATTTTGAGGATTAAGAAACATTCGCATTACCGCTCATTCTTACGGGTTGAAGTATAATTTACGAATGACAATACAAATGTTTTCACAAATATTGATAGGACAAATATGGAGGTTTTGGTTTAACTTACTTTTGAAACTTCAACACTTACAAATACCATATCCGTTCTCCCTATAAAATTAGGTTGCATAATTTGCAAAGTTTTATGTACAGCAAAAGTGCTGACCTCACTAAAGTTCGAGCAAGCATTATCTCCCCCTGATACGTATGCGTAAAAAACGCAGCTGTGAAGCAATGAACTCGTTAAAGTAAAAAGTAAAAATAATAGTGTTAGAGATTCGCGAAAGATTAAAACAGAAAGAGTGATTGTAGGGAATTTGAATGAATTTAAAATAGTAAGGCAACCACATACAACCCACATCGACGTTGATTATCCTAAAAAACGAAAATAAAAACAAACAAATTAAACAATTTGAATAGTTGTAAAGAATTATGACGATATTGTGAAATGCATTAACACAATCTCGGCATTTATTTTGTGTAATTATCCAACTTCTTTAAGGAGTGAAAGAAAGGACATTAAAAACCTATTTTGTCAGTATAAACTGCGGTGAACGGAAACGGTAAATGAGAAAATATCACTCTAACACAATACATTTCTTTAAATAATGTTTCACCATATTCTTCTTGATATTTTCCCGCTTGTGTATTTCAAGATATTCTCATTGATTTTTCCCACTCGTGTATTTCACCATATTGTACTTAATATTTACCGCTTGTGTTTTTCACCATATTGTACTTAATATTTACCGCTTGTATATTTAACCATATCTACTTGATTTTTCCCGCTTGTATATTTCACAATATTCTACTTAATATCTACCGCTTGCATATTTCACCATATTCTTTTTATGTTTACCGCTTGTGTATTTCACCATATTCTTCTTGATATTTCCAGCATGTGTATTTCACCATATTCTTTTGATGTTTACCGCTTGTGTATTTCACCATATTCTACTTAATATTTACCGCTTGTATATTTCACCATATTCTTCTAGATATTTCCCGTTTTGGAAATTCTCCTTAGTTATACGGCACGGCAAGAAAAACACAGAAAAATGAATAAACGTGCTTTAAAATTTGAATTCTTTATCTCTATGAAAGGGCGCGACTTATAGTTCTTTCCTATATTTCATTTGCTTTCTCTTTTTAATATTTATTTGTTACTTTTCACCGATATCATCCCAAAGTTGGGTTTCAGTTGTTGTCTGAAACTATGTCTGCATCCCTATTCAATGTCCACAAGGATTTGTGATAATTTGATCTCCTGTAGTTGGCTTGGAAAGAAATAGTGTTATACTCTCCTATAGATTCCAGTTTAATCTGTCGATCCATATTTTCCATGCCTGTACTTTTCCATAAATTAAGACAAAGAAAGAGAACGTTTTCAGTTCTTGCTCGCATGTTTTGACCGTGTGCGGTACATAAGAACCGTTATTTCCATAAAATAATGATTCCATCAACATACTTATACCGAAATATATACTCATCCTATTTTCCAAATGTTTAAGTCGCACATAACAGTAAAAAGAGCATTAGTTTAGGGAGGTCTGTAATTTTTGGACTTGGTCACTTTCCATTACCTGCATCGCTAAATATTAGCAATTCGATGAGAATAAATTCCACCGGAAAAGTGGAAATTATTTAATTTGCACATAGTGGCGCACCCCTCGTTACAAGGTGTACGATGTGGTTGGTTATCGTTATCTAGAGGATGATCGACCTCGGTGTTATTGCCCGGATCGAGTAAATAATAAAATAAATTATGAAATTTATAGATGGAATAAATAGAGATCTGAGCAGATATATAGAACAGAATAACACGAGCCCCCTTACATGAAATATACCAATTTAATCAATTACATCAAACAAATTGAGATAATACATAACATTAGGAAGATACACTTCTTTTTGAAATCATTTACCGAATTTCAACACAAATATACTGATGTAATTAGCCGATCTGTTTAAAACGATAGACTTAGTTCATCACAGAATCGAGTGAACAATCGAAGTCATTGCCCAGCATGCCTGCATAACCTGGTTATCGCTGGTCACTCCAAATTCAATGTTGCTGTCCGGTCAAGGTTGATGTTCTCCCCTTTTTTCCCCCTTCTCACTCTCTCTTATCTCGCCTCTTTCGGCCCTCAAACTTTGTGTGGGTAGGTAGGTAGGTGGATATGTGGATAGGTGGATACGTGGATGGAGCTATTTCCCCTTTCAAAATGAATTCAAACAAATAGTTATAGTCCTATCAAGAAAATTGATGTACGAATTTAAACAAATAAATTAAAGCAAATAATTATATTGGTATCCACGAATTACATGAGATTGATGCAAATAGCTTGTGCTTTCAAGACGCGCTCGCTTTTACCGCCAGAATCGTGTCCCTCAACTTCCAGACACCTGTCCCTTGAACAATTGTTTATACGAGAGAATTTCTTCTTATTCTACTCGGAATCAAGATCTCTTCCTCTCGCAGGAAGACTTGGACTGATTAAATTTTGCGATGTGGAATATTTAAAACATGAAATTTCGTCTGAGAAACACACCTCTTATTTAGCGTAGCCAATCAGATTAAACGTATCTACCGCCTTTTATAAATACACCTTTATTTCGCGCCTATTAAAATAACTGATTCTGGACAATTTCAAACGATAATACCACTTCCACGAGCTTTACACCTAGTCCCTGCAAACTCTCAACTTTGACATTTTAACCTTGTGTCCGACGTTCACAATAAAGGCTTAATTAAGAATCAATCTCGCCCTCAAACAGGGACATTAAAACCATCGCAGCCTAGCGATTTCATACGGTACCTTTCCTCATACATCTAATTAATTGTTATCTGCCAACTAATGTGCTCTACAGAGATACATCGACAGAAATTTAAACCCTTACACACATACTGATCCAGAAGATTAAAAAAATATATACATATTGAATATTTTCTCCATAATGGACCTTGAACAGTTTCCTTGTAAGCATCGCTTCCAGGTACTTTTCATAAAGAGTATTTTTATTCTAGTTTCGTATCTGAAAATCATTTCAGCCAGCCACCAACTGAGGAGACAATGAAATGAGATTAAAATGACTTATCGATTAAAACCAGTGTGAAGTCAAGTTATTAATATTTTAAAATGTCACTGAAATATGACCTTTATTTGAAAACTGAACTCGTACGTTTATGCGTCAATCTATTAGAGAGACTGACAGAAGAAAAGTTAGATGATGGAAATGTTTATTATATAGAATGACATACAGTCATGAATTCCTCTCCAAAAGGGGTCTTAGTTCCAAAAGCTTATCCGGCCTCTAAACATTGCACATGCTTCTCACATCGCACGAGATATAGTTGCATTATACATGAAACGTATATTGTCCAGTAAGTTGTCGGTTTACCATCGGTGGTGGATCTGGGTATATCTAGGATGGTAAGAAATGGAACACTCACCTTTCTACACCATAACCAGTAGATAGAGCGACATACATTTATACGTAAGTATATAACCAGATAGATATATAGATATGTAGGTAAGTAGATAGATATCGGTAGATATATTCTATTACTTTTATTTTATTCACTGAAAAATTGAGATACTTCCCAAGAATATAACGTCAACATTTAAAGATATATTCCTTTGCATAACCATGAAACACTAAAGAAATTATACTTCTACTATTTAACACCCGTAATTAAAAAAAATATGTTAGCACATAAACATATCATTTAATACAAACAAAATAGAACAAATCATTTATTGCTCTTCAAAAAGATATAATAGCTCGCTTAGAAAGAGTCTTAATTTTTTTTTACCCAGGATAGGTTTGATAATATGTAATTCCTATTCATCTATTCAGCGCATATAAACAATGATAGATAGATAGATTCCGAATAGTTTCTATGAAGCTTCTATTCTGGATTTGCAACCGAAGGAAAATACTGACCTTTCGACATGTGTATGCCAATCAACTAGGCACAATCATAATTTTTCAGACGCAACGTTTTTGCTGAAGGTGGTTTAGAAGTCATAATTTCCCGATGGAATAAAAGTGATTACCAATAAAACGATCAGTGAGTTTGAAAACAAGCGCAATATTGCCTAATACGCGTGAAAATATATCTTCAACTCGAGTTGATATACATATCATGTCAACCTCAGTGTGTGTACCTCAGCTGAAATGGGATAAATGGGGTAAACTTACTGATAATATCGTGGAGAGATATTCTTTGCATGGGTTCTTCGTCTCCTTTACATAAACGAAATTCCATCGGAAATGTTTATGAACTGGATCGTTTAGTGTTAAGAGTGTTTATAACTGTCTAATTCACTTTGAAACAGTTGATCCAACAGTAATTGCTCCCACCATGTTTCACTCTCTGCGCCAATTGCAATTTTGAATGATTCATATTGGACCCAAACGGACTTCAAGCATGGCTTCGTGTTAAATATGGTACGTTAGTTTTCATTCAAAAACATATGCATAATGAATGTTTTCCTGCAAATTATTTTTGTCGTTTCTCGTTAGTAAGGATAGTATTTACCTAATGTACCTAATGCAGCTCCATTTCTTTCTTTGCACGTATTTGTAGCATTGTCCACACGTATTTGTAGTATTGTCCACACGTATTTGTAGCATTGTCCACACGTATTTGTAGTATTGTCCACACGTATTTGTAGTATTGTCCACACGTATTTGTAGTATTGTCCACACGTATTTGTAGCATTGTCCACACGTATTTGTAGCATTGTCCACACGTATTTGTAGCATTGTCCAAGAAATAAATAAATTGTACTACAAGAGCAGAAGCTGCTCATGGAGAATGATAGTTTCTGACATGGGTAAAAGTAAAATAACTCTTCCCACAATACAACAAAGTATTGTAAAAGCAATCAATGACGTAGGTTATGGGTAGTTCACGAGGTTTTCAAATGACCTATAAACCTTTTAATCATGCTATGAAATTTAAATGTAATTTGACATATCATATCAAAATAAATATTTTTTATATCTCTAATAAGGGATTACGATTAAATGTGGTGCAATAATGAATTGTGACAAATGGTAGCATAGTTCTCAATTATTTGAATTATCATCTTTTACTATATAATGTGGTTGTGGTCTCCAAAGTAGTAACAACCTCAGCCGATCAGACACAAGATTACCTCAATATGCGCAAATCTTATATTTAAAGTCATCGAACATCTTAAAGAAACAAGGCTATTTGCCAACTTTTATCTATATCTGATCAGACATTAGCTAATATTTATATAGTTTCTTTTACCTCTGGTGATAGCTTTGTTTTGTTTTTTTTTTGGTTTTTTTTTCTTCTCTTTGCAATACTTTGTCCTATAACATTAGACCCTATAGTTTTGCTTGTTGCTCAAATTGACTTTTATCTACTTCGGTAGCTTTTGTTGCAATTGTTATGCTAGGGTTTCATATCAGGTAACTTGCTCAATACCACTTTAGTTACACTTGCAAATACTTGTTTGATCGCATCAAATACATTACCAAATATATAACCACCAATACTTTTATTTTTTCGATGTTTTTTTAAGAACATGTTATATATATATATATATATATATATATATATATATATATATATATATATATATATATATATAAAGGATATTATATTTGTTCTTTTATTGAACTATAATATGTTATTATTTCACCATTTAGACCAGCCTCTTTCCTAGACTGGCATGCAATAAGCATTAAAATGCTTGATAATTAGTCAATTTTATTAATTTGCACGTATATTAACTCATCCTCATATATATTCCGTAAACTACCTGGGGGGTGAACTTGGTGTAAACGAATTAATCACTGTTTATACCATTAATATAACTATTTGCTACCAATCTACATCGTACTAACAAAGTGTTAATTTCTGTTATGTGTACTTTTGTATTTCCTTCATGTCCTCCCTTTCCCTCTATTATTCTTGAGTCAAAACCTAATATGTTTCGAATGCTGTTCTTAATTATAAATTCAATTTTTTAAAGTTTTTATATAAAAAAATATTATTCTACATTTTAGTGTAATACAATTTGTATTCAGTACCTTCTAACATATTGTTTACATAGTTATTTATATCAGTAATATTATATGCTTCTGGTGGTATTAAAACATGAAGCTATTCTATACAATTATAGAACTGAAAAGTATTGTTTTAAACATATTTCATTGCCATTTTCTTTAACAATATTGGATTGGACACGAGTTGTCTAACTCATCTAAGTCCTTTCCCAAAACACAAAAATTATCTAAAGATGATATTCATTGTAAAAAAAATTCGAGTACATCCAAAAAACAAGGTCAAACATTTTGTATATAAAATCACATAAAACATTACAAAAGGAAAATAGAATAAACGTACAGGTATGTATTTAAGTAAATAAACAACTAATGAGAGAGACAGAGGGAGGAAGAAAGAGAGTGTGTGTTTGTGAGAGAGAAATAGAGAAGAAGAAGAAGAGAGAAAAGACATTGCATCGGTTACAGTCACTTTTGTCCATATGATATGGTAGATTAATCTTGGGCAGCTGTTGGATTATTCAGATTTTGTTATCTATGTTTGCCCATATTTACATTACCAAGCATTGCCATACATTTTTCGCAGCTCCAATATCAGAGCAACCGATACGTCTTACTGTGACCTTATCCATTGACATGTCCAGGTTACCAGTCATTGTGTCACCACTTTTTAACAAATAAGTATCATCCAATTTCTGTAACTGTCCATCAACTCTTTGGAATTGATTGTCAATGAACTTTGTCACAAGAGTGTTGGCATCATTATCTGTGTACTATTTAGTTGCTGTATCATTTGCACTAATAGGTTGGACTGATTTTGCAATCTTATTATTGTTCATATCTAGATTTTGTAACATTTCTGTATAACCAGGCTCATTTTCCCACCCCACCCCCCACGGCGAATGTATTCATCCAGTTCGTTTTTTTTTATATTTATAACGTCATCTCTTATTGAATATTTAGTAGTACCCAATTCTACACCATTAATGCTATCTGTTCGTGTTCCAAAAATTGTATAGCTCATTTATATTATATAATTATATAATATATATGGAAGAAATATTGTATACATATAAGGGGTATTCTATACATATAAGGGTATTGTATACACATAAGGGGTATTGTATACATATAAGGGGTATGTGAAGCAGAACAAAATATCATAAATGCAATGACACATTTGTATAAAGATCCAGATAAAGACAATACAATAAACTTACTTATAAAACAGTGTAAAAATGTAAAAAATCATATTTTATTAACTCAAAAAGATATACTAAAACCAAATTTTGATGATGAAATTGAGATTGAATACAATACCAATAGATTGCACAAATATGAATCATGTTGTGTTGATAAACTTTATTACGACGTTTGAATGAAAGATCTTAAAGTTTGTTTTTGATATTATTTCATGCCAAAATTATGATAATTCTCTCGATATCTTCCATTAAATATTATTATATTTTTTTTTAACAAGCAACACAATTTTATCTAACAAGTTCTATATCATTTAATATAGAAAAATTACAAGTCAAAGATTAATGAACATGTAGATTTATCTAAAAAGAGAATTTGATCAAAACGCCTACTCTTTTTTAATAATTTTATACAATAAATTCAGTTTAGATATGTTATGTATGTTAGTCACTAAAACACCGACTTATTGTCTGCATATGTAAGTAGGTAGAAGAAAACAGACAATCAAAACATATGAACGAATGGAACGCCTTACTAGGCATATTATTAACAATTGTTACCAGAACACAATTGTCATATTTTGGATGCAAATATTGAAAATTGTACGTATAGTATATTATAGCGTTTGATATCGGAAAAATTAGGTTAAAATGGAAATTATTAAAATATGTAGAGAATATCTTATAAGACGTAAATATACATTTTTAACTAATCATGAATAATCGTCATAAAATAATAATTTAAATTGATTCAATATATTGCAAATGAACACATGACAGCAAATTTAAAATAAACCTTCTAAAAAAATACTATGTCAGTAAACTATTGATTGAGATACATTACAAAAGTACGTTTGCATAATTAGTATTGAGATAATTTTCTTCAACTATCCAATTTATTTCTCTTGGAACCTTTTATCCAGTCATTAAATTAATTAAGTAGTATAATAATGTAACTTGATTAAAATATTAATGTATAACGGTATTTCTTTTAAATTATTTGAATTAAGTATTAATGTTTGAAAATTAATTAGTTTATATATCCCACGTGGTATTTTTTCTAGGTAATTCTTCATTACGCTCAAATGTGTTAAAATGAATAATATCAGAATACTACTTCTAGCGAACATATCATGACAAATTTCTACATAATATAGCTCTTGAAGATTCTCTGATTCTGGATTGCCGATTTTGGATAAACTGGTCAGCTAACCGTTGTTTGATCACAGGTAAGAAAACCTTTATGTTCCCAACAGCCTTTGAAGCTTGTGCGCCAAAATTTCGTTGCGTAAGTGTGATGGAAACTCCTATTGTAAAAACAATTCCAAGAAATACAAATTTATTAACAACTTCTAACTCTAAACCCTTATAGAAGAATACATTATTATCTGCTATTCTTCCTTCCCTAGAAAAAACCCCCCAAAACAACAAACATAATATTTGTTTTGTTTGTATTAACTTTAAGACGTCACTTGTCACAATGTGTACTCAGAGCACTTAGGCCCTTTTGAAGACCCTGTTGTGACTCAGAAAATATAACTAGATCATCTGCATATAAAATCATAATGGTTGCATCATAACTATGTCAGCACCTCAATGGCATTAATAAACATGGAAAATAAGAAGGGCGACAATCATTCCCCTTGACGTACGCCAGTTACACATACAATCTGCTAACTGCAGATAAAGATCCTTCATGTACAAACAAGAGTAATAATGTAAAAGATAATATTTTTTAATTCAAGAAGAGATAACAAAACTGAATTCTGATAATGAAATTGAGATGAACATAATAATGATAGATTGTTCAAAACCCGAGTCAGGTTATATTGATTAATATATATATATATATATATATATATATATACATATATATATATATATATATATATATATATATATATATATATATATATATATATACAAATTATATCATTTGAATGAATTTTCTTAAAGTTGGTTTTTAAAGTTATTCCATAACGTATCATGTTCGTTCTGATTCGTTTTGTTTTTATTTGAAGTATATTAGTATTGCTATTATAAAGCTTGAAGAGTTTTGAAAAAACATAGAATCAAATTTTAATGTTCTTTTTTCACTTTTTAAAAGATTTGTAAGTAAATCAACTGCATTATAAACATTTTCTTTTGGTGCATTTTTCTTTTGTTTTGTAGTTGAAAGTGATGCGATTCATAATCATCTAATACATTTTGGTAATAATATTTGTTATTATATTTTTTATTTTCATGTTTGTCTACAAAATAACTAACATATTAATTTTAATTTTTATATCCATGGTGACTACCAAAATTCAAAGAAACACATCCATCATCATCAATACCTAATATAATATTTGTTTTATAACAACCTGAATCAATATGAAATTATTCCACCTTGTTTGCTTTATTGCCAGTTTTAAACTTCTCCCAATCTCGATCGTCTGTCCCTGGATCATCATAATATTGATTGGGATCTGCTGATCAGAGGCTTTCTTCACAAACACTATACCCGGGGCGTCAGCAACTACACGGAAAAACTAGTGTCCTATACACGCACACACACACACACACGGCTCATTACTACGACCTAATGTCACATTTCATATGTACTTATTTTCTTCAATCGTTGAGAAAAATGACACCAATAAACTATTATACACATATCGTTCACTTTTGAAAATGGCAAATCACTTGTGCGTAATCTTGACGCACGAAAATTTGACGTCATATTTTGAGTGGGGTTTTCCAGCGTTTATCGCTCAATGTCATAAGGCCGGTTTTTGTATGAACTGGCTCATATATATATATATATATATATATATATATATATATATATATATATATATATATATATGTATATGTATATATATATATATATATATATATATATATATATATACATATATATATTCTTAATATTTTTATATAGATTTTAAACGCGGTAATTTCGAAAACTATTTTAATTATATGTTGTTATAAAATAAAAGAAAATAGAAAATTGTAAGTGCGTTTATTCCCAGTAAATTGTTATCTAATCTATAGTATATAATGCAAATTGGAATACAAAATTGATTACAAAACAAGGAACAACAATCTAATAAAGCGTAAACCAAGCAGGTGACCAAACCCGAGAAGGTGTTAGCAAAACATGCAGCCAAACCTGAAAAACAAACATCTAAACTGGCAGCCAAAGCTGAAAAACAGAAAGCCAAACGGGTAATCAAGGCTGCTAAACAGTCGGCTAAGTTAGCTAAATTTATGTAAAGAGCTGTTAAAAGGGCTCCAAAACTTTTATTTAAGCATGCAGCCAAGGAATCTAGATAAGGAATCACAAGAGGTTGTAAATTCAGAAAAACAACCAGCAAAGGTATCAAGAGTGGCACCTTAGGTAGCCAGGCAGGCAGTTAAAGAAAAGCCAGTTATAGCTAAGAAAGTTATAGCTTAGTCAGTTAAAGCTAAGAGAGTGAAAAACACAAACTTTAAAACAAAAAGTCCAAGAAACACTGTTGTATGATTATATGTATGATGTACCTGAGGACTATTCTAATGATAGTGACCTGGATAATTTTTTAAGCAACATAAAGCCACACATTGCAGATATTTTTAGTTACATATTACATATAAATAAAGGAATAAAATATAACATTTTATTACAAATATTATTTTATAGAGAAATAGATATAACAACTTTAAGCACAAAAACTACTGAAGAAAAAATATATGGATTTTTCTCTAATAAGGGGCCAGTAAACTTGGAATAGATGAACTGAAGATAGTTTACTTAGAGTATTTACATAATTTAAAACAAAAGTTGATATATTTGCATTACTAGGTTTTGGATGGATAATGAAAATAATTTTGAATATTGAAATACATGTATCAAAATATGAACCCATTAGAGGAAATAGCTATATCAGACTACCCAAAGATTTAGAATTTAAACAGGATGTATCAATATTAAGAATAAGGATAATAAATGTTTTCAATGGTCTTTATTAGACGCTTTATATCCTGCTGCAGACCAGGTTGAACAATATTAAATTTCCTGTTAAATTAAATAGTGAAATATCTGATCATTTTTTCCGTTGGGAAAATGGATTATATCCACTCACACGTTCTAATGAAATAAAAGGAAAAAATAACATCGATCTGTTATTAATAAATTTAAATGAACACCATCAGTATGTATTAATTAAAATATCTCCAGATTAGGATACAATAGTAGTGAACATAAGGGATATATATATATATATATATATTTATATATATATATATATATATATATATATATATATATATATATATATATATATATATAGTATTGATGAACCTTTAGAAAAACATAATGTTGACTGCGAGTAGATAAAAGTCCCATTTATAATATATGCTGATTTTGAAACACTGCATAAAAAAGTTAAAATTAATAAAGGGGAAAATACAGAGCAAATTGCCCGTATGTTGTTTTTCATATATTATTGTTCGATGTGATGGTAATAAAATGAATCAAGTATTGTACCGTGGAGATTATTCTGTTTGAATTTGTCTTAGTAGTTTACATGATGAAATGGAAGAAATGATTGTTTTAAAAACTCCAGCTAGCATGAAAATTACAAATGAGGATAGAGCTAGCTTTAAAAATGCAACTGTTTGCCATATTTGCGATAAGAAATTAGAAGCTGATGATAGGGTTAGAGATCAGTACCATATTACTGATAAACTTAGGGATCACGCACACGAAGCCTGTAACATACAACTTAAAATATCTCTATATAAAAACTAAAGTTTCCATAGTATTTCATAATTTAATGGTATATGATGGGCATTTAATAATGTTCGGCATTGGGCATCAAATGACAGAATAGCATACATACCTAATAATATGGACAAATATATGTCATTTGGAATTGGGCAGTTAGAATTTATTCATTCTTTGCAATTTCTTATTAGCAGTTTGGATAACCTAGCAACCAGTCTTCCTAAGGAAGATTTTAAGAAAACAGGTAAATATAATGATAAAGGTAAAATATAATTTTTAACTATAAAGGGTATTTATCCATGATTATGTGGATGGTTTTGAAAAATTCGAAGAGACTAAACTGCCAGAAAAGGGTATATTTTACTCACAGTTAACTAAATCAGGAACAAAAGATAAAGATTATATACATGCACAATAAGTTTGGGAAACTTGTATTTAAAGTAAATACCTTTGGTGACTATCATGACTTATATCGAAAAACCGATGTCTTGCTACTTGCTGATATTTTTAAACATTTTAGAAATATGGCAATCAAACATTATGGATTAGACACTGCCCATTATTTCAGTAACCCTGGTATATCATGGGATGCATTATTGAAAAAACGAAAACAAAAGAAAGTCAAATGCGAATTATTAACAGATGTTGATATGCATTTATTTATAGAAGAGGACATTAGAGGTGACATATCATTGGTTCCAAAAAGATACGCTCAAGTCAACAACCCGTTATTGATTATGATAAAAAATAAATAAACCAAACAGTTGGATTATATAATATCTTAAACAATTTGTACGAATGGGCAATGATGCAATATTTACCTGTTTCTGGATTTAAATGCATTTCACCATACACATTGCCTGAGAATATTCCTGATGATTCCAAAAAGGTTGTATGTTAAAAGCTGATTTAGATTATATTGAGAATTCGCATGATACGCCTAACTGTTATCCATTAGCACCCGAAACATTTGCCTAACTGTTATCCATTAGCCCCCGAAACATTTGCAATTAAAGAAGAATAGTTAAGTGACCAGCAACAAAAATTTTCACGAGATTTAAATTATAAATTTATTAATTCTGATAAATGAGTACCAACTTTAATGAATAATAAAAAATATATAGTACATTAAAGAAAGTTAAAATTTTTACACAAAACTTGGTATGAAGGTCACAAAAGTGCGTATAATTTTAGAATTTAATCAAGATAAATGGATGGCTCCATATATCCAATTAAGTACTCATTTTATAGCATAATTTAAAAATGATTTTTAAAGAATAAAGACTTTTTAAAGTTAATGAATAACTCAATATTTGGAAAAACTATGGAGAACCTAAGGATAAGGGTTAGTATTAAGTTAGTCAGGCCTACCGAAATAGATGAAATAAAAAGACTAGTGGCCGATCTGGAATTTGTATCAAGAAAAATATTTATTGATAACGTAATAGATGTTCATAGATTTAAATCAAAATTAATGTGTAACATACTAATGTTCTCGGCCAGGCCAGTCAATATTAGATTCATCTGAGTTACTTATGTATGATTTTTATTATAATCATTTAAAAGATACATATGGTAAAAACGTTGAATTATTCTATACAGATACTGAAGGTCTTTTATTGAAATTTAAAACAGAAAATATATGTGATGATATCATCATCTTCATCTTTATTTTCTTGCGTAGAATATTACATGATATAATAATTAGGTACAAAACAATCACTTCATTACAATAATAAAACATTCATAAGGTTAAAAAAAATAAAAAATAAAAGAATGTATGTATGCATGTATGTATGTATGTATGTATGTATGTATGTATGTATGTATGTAGTGCTTTACGGCACCTCAGCACGAAAGTGGCTGTGTAGTGCCAACAAAAGGTTATGTTCCAAAAATGAAAAATTGAATTGCAAAATAATTAGGAAGATAAAGCCTCTCAAATAAATGTATAACTAAGCACACTAAGATAAAGTATAAAAGGTAAAGATGTAAAAAGTCTGTACAATATATATAAAATAACAAATAAATGTAACACATTTAAAGTCCTTAAAACGTGATTACAATTTCTTGTACAAACCGATTTTCTCCGAGGGTACGTCCTCGTACAGTTTCTTCAAGAAGTTCACGTAAAAATATTTCTGCCTCACAGGGTGGAAATCGACACACTCGACAAGAATGTGCTCCACTGTCAGTGGACACTGGCAGGGTACACACTCCAGTCGAGGTTCACGCTTCAGAAGGTATGCATGAGTCAGGTATGTGTGTCCGATACGCGATCAGCACAACACAACCTGATCTCTCGGGTTTGTTATAAACGAGGGATAGCACTCACCTATAGTGGGTTTGATATTCTTAAGTTTATTTGTGGAGTTTTCATTCCACATATTTTGCCAAGTACGACGAACATGTTGATTTTTACAATATGTCAAGTCAGTATATTGAATCTTCCATTCGGAAATGGGTGACTGCAGGGCATCTTTGGCTGCTTTATCTGACCTTTCATTATCTTTTATGTCAATGTAATTTGTAATTAAACTAATGCAAAATTAACCAAAAAAAAAAAAAAAAAAAAAAAAAGCAAACAAATACTAGTATATACAAATAATGAAATATGTAGCCAAACTATGTAGCCTCACCTCGTGTGGAGAAAGCCAAGAACAGGCCGTAGAAGCGACAGAAATGATTTTGTGCATACAAAAATGTAAATAAAAATGTAGTAGGACTATCGTGACACTTTTCCTCTCTGCCATAAAATAGAACATTAGACCTTTAAAATGCTTAAATTATATCGATCATTAAATTATGCATGATCTTACAAAACCTGTATTTGTAGGACATAGCTGCACACTGCATGACAAAGTATATGCTGCATACCGCACATATAACTTGGAATTTCCTTTGCAGTTACACCCGCTGGTAACCTTTTACCGAGAAGTTATTGCAGTTGCAGTTCATCTTCTGTGTTAAATAACGTAACATGTAGGTTTAACAAAAAGTTATCAGTCAGGAAATCCCGAAAAGACTCTCTGATCCTCGGCATATAAGGACATGCAACACAACAATGACGTATCAAGTCTATATAAACATTCCCACATCGAATAGACATGTAGAGCTATGTTTGAGGAACAGCACCCCATAGTCAAGTTATATAAGTAAATACCTTTCTGTCTTAACTTCTTTGAGCCGATTTCCCTACTGAAGCTGGTTGCAATGATTCAGGTGTCGAAGAGAACCTGTCAAAATCTGTTTCATTAGACATTCGAACTCTCCAAAGGCTATTTTCAAAACCAGGAATTTTCGATCTGACAATTTCTTTCAAATTTTGTTTATCTGGAATGCCACAATGCTTCAAATAATCAGTTAGATACTGAAACAAATCAAACTTCCTTAATGTATCATATATATTTGAAATGAACCCGTAGCTTGACTTGCATCCGTTATGTACATCATTACGCATCAAACAGAATCTATGCAAAACCATTAGTTTTTTCCTATCAATTTCGGACTGCGCAAATGCCCAACCTAGCATTCTACGTGTAATGTCTGATCTTGTATGTGTTGGAAAGCCTTGTAAACGTTTGACAAATTTTAAAATGAATGTAATGGGAAAACAATAAAAGAATTAGTTATATTACGGCCTAAAACGTAGTCTCTAATGGCTGATGATAAACAAATTAAAAAAGCTAAGGGGGTATCGATTTCGCTTGTGATAAAGGAGTTAGATCATGCACTTGGTTACAAGAAATTATTTTAAAAGTAGAGATGAGGCATACTATGTATTTATATAAATTAATTTTAAAAGAGTCTGTCGCCTCTATTCGAACATATCATATTCTATTTCCGCAATGATCCAATTTTCTTGAACATCTATCTTTGACTTCTCCTTCTGATTTCAACTTTGGCTGTTAGGCACTTTCCAATCTGATCAAAATCAGATCTCCACAGTCCTACATGGAGAATTGACAGACTCCGATGAAAGTTCAAGTTTTGGTGACCTTTGGAATTCCCAGTCCGCTTATATTTAGTAGCCTGTCAGATAAAGCGTTGCAAATTCGTGTTAAGGAGAGTTATCGTTCGAAACGATATGTTCCGAATGACGTGTGTCACTTTCAAGAATGTGATTTGATTGGTGAACCACAAGGTCAACAGAACATTACTTCTTATTGATGTCCATCAGATATGCACGTAGGACTGTAGAGGTCTGATTTTAATCAGATTGAGGCACTTTAAAGGTTGCAATGTGTATTTATCCAAGATAATCCACAATCAGTAATCCATACCGTGTGCCTGATGACACTTCAAACAAAAGAACGATACTATCGCGCATAAGCTAACTTTTCATGTTTATCTTGACTAGTCTGACATATTTGATATTTCCCGCTACAATCTTTGCAAGTATAGCCATAGTATTGCATTGAAAAATTATGCTGATCGCTCGCTTTAGCCCATTTGTGTACAGGTCTCGCTTGAAATCCTTCCCTATATTAATATGGTTGATAGCGAAAGTGAATCTTCACTTAAAAGCGATGTCCTTCCTTTGGGAAAAAATGATTTAAGCAGCGTTTTTCTTTTGTTTCTTTTTTTCTTTTTTAAAGACACGCAAATAATCTTGATGAAATGATCAGATTCTCAAAATATATTTAGTCAAATACATAGAGGATATCTACGTTATTTGATATTTAGTCAAATGCATAGAAGATATCTACATTATTTGAGTAGATATAAGGAATTTTTTCAGTGTTTCATAATGGGATATTGAAATATATCAGTGGGAGAAAGTTATACCGCCAATGTGGCGATATCACTTTTGAAACTACTTTATTTTCCCATTTAGGAAATATATCGGCCCTTATGCATGCTATTCAGACCTGTATTTCCATACTTGGGACTATTTAATCTTTCTTCTTCATTTGCTCCCTCCCTCTCTCTCTCTCTCTCTCTCTCTCTCTCTCTCTCTCTCTCTCTCTCTCTCTCTCTCTCTCTCTCTCTACATCAGGATGAACAGATCTTAAAATGTGTCACGACTGTAGACCCTCTAAAAATGTATCAAGATTGATGATTAAAAATAATAAAATTAAATCTAGACTGCAAGCTTACCAAGGCCACACAGAAAATTTACGTTTAAGTGCAGAAATAAAGAAATGTATATTTTCTTTTGTGTATTTTGTCAAATTAATGACTGTTTTCATGCAAAAAGGAAGATATTTTGAATTTTGTTAACAAATGTCTTGCGCAGATTGATACAGTGAGCATAAGGATATTTTTAAAAAAATAGAATGGTCGTATCCAACATACTTCAGAGCAAAACATCCTCAAACAAAAGATTTTAATGATTGCGAGTTTACTTGTAAGGATTTTGGTTCTTTATTTTGTTTAGTTCTGCATTCAAACGTGAATTGTGTGACCTTGGCAAGGTTCGGTAACAGTTGCTGTGCCTAAATTTCGATTGTCACTTAATTTCGTGGGATTTCTTGATGGCGCCTCCTCTTTAATTATATAAATGTATATTAGGGGGTCTACAGTCTTGACATATATTTTAAGATCTGTTCAATCTGATGGAGAGAGAGAGAGAGAGAGAGAGAGAGAGAGAGAGAAGAAAATGAAATAGTCCTAGATATGGAAATACAGGTTTGGGTACAATACATAAGAGCAGATATAGTTTCTAAATGGGGAAAAAAAGTAGTTCCAAAAGTGATATCGTCATTGTGTCTATAAAAGTAGTATCGCCACTGTGGCGATATAATTTTTCTCCCACTGATATATTTCAATATCTGATTATGAAATATATAATAAAAAATAACGACATGAAAGAAGAATACACCTTCTTGTAACATGCAGGCAAGAATCAATATCAAACGTCTTTCATTTGGTTGTATTCAAACATATCAAGAACTTGGCATGTATCATCAGCTTGTTTACATTGATTTTGGTGAGGTTGTTGACTGTCTAGTTTAGTCACTATTCTAGAATGAGGACATTCTTTTAGAATATTTCGCGCTTACTTACCAAAGGTAGAAATCGAGTTGACTTTGAATTGGCGACCAGTTAAAAAGCTTTTCCACCCTTTTCTGGATTTATACGCTATCCAGACGTTACAAATTGTAATACTGTTGTTAATAATGCTGTAACGAATTTTCAATCAGGCGTTGAAGGGCAAGGTAGGTAGTAATGGTGTAATTATACTGCCCGAATAAGGGGATGCTTATTGTAATACATCCTGCGTAAAACAAGGCATTCATGATATCATATATATATATATATATATATATATATATATATATATATATATATATATATATATATATATATATATATGTGTATATATATATATATATATATATATATATATATATATATATATATAGTTACGGAATTATGTATATGGAATCTATAATGTGCTTAAACTTTTGCCCTATGACTCTACTTTAAAGTTGTGTCAAATAGTGAGTCATATTTAAGTTGGGTTTAGTTAGTTGTACTATTAATCAAATAACAACATGTTTACTGACCTTTTGTTCAAGGTCAGATCTTTTACTGTACCTGGAGTACTTTTCCATGAAATAGACGCATTTAGTATTGGATTCTGGGTCGTAATAAGCCACGTTTCCTGTTGTGAAATGTGCCATTTGCAAGTTTATAAAATACCTGAATATACGAGTTATATTCATTCCATTTTAGATCTTGAGTTGAAAAGAACTGTTTTTTTATGATCAGCTTTTGGAATCATCAGGATGTTTGAAATAATAGCCGTACGAGAGCTGGAATCCTGTAATGTTGCTGTAATGCCATGCTGAATAGATAATTCGAAAGGAATTATTTATTGGACCATTCATCAGAGCTACTTGAAGATATTTAGGACTTTCTCGGGTGCCTCTGGACATTCTTAAAGATGATCTGACATTATCGTTGGTACATCGGAACATTACAGACTCGTTCATTCGGAACCATCATCTATTCGGAACATTCGTTCCTTACGAAGACTCATTCATTTAGAACATTCGTTCATTACGAAGATTCATTTGGAACATTCATTAACTTGGAACATTCATTCATTTGGAACATTTTATAGTTTCTATATATACAGGACTTGTGATTAGGACACTAATAATTGTTGGATTATTTGGATTTTAATACACGAAACTGTAAGTGTATTTTGATTTTCACATTAATTATTTAGAATAAATTGTTTGTTGATTTTAACAAACATTGTTGGTTTCACTTTCTTTTTGTTACGTTTGTTCGATCCAGAGTCGTAACAATATATATATATATATATATATATATATATATATATATATATATATATATATATATACACCATGTCACGCCACAAGTTTGCTAAATCAGTAAATCCGACAGCTTCTAACAGTATTTTTCAATCTCTGTACAAATATTTGATTACGGTTTTATATGACCTCTCTGCATTCCAATTCGTGAGGCTAAACCCGAGCATTTGGCTATGATGCATAGGTACAAATGTTTTACTACACCAGATGATATATTCATCATGCTAAATCATGTGTTTAAAGCCTAAGCTTTAATATACAAATGAAGGTTGAACAATTTTCATTTCATTGTCCTACCCAGTAGAACTCTAAAGAGAAATCAAATAAAAAGATATAGTGTTTCATAAAGTGTAAAAGAGTGAATCACATATAGCATACAATTAAATGTGCCCGTTATATTATGGGTTGGTTTAATTATCCAAAGTTCCAGCAACAATAATGCAAGAATTCTACTTTTCCGTTTGTACATTTCCTTTCAGATTTTACATAATTATTCACTATTTGCCGATATGATTACTAGATCCCAAAACCAATTTCCCATAGTATCTATTATATAAAACAAATTTGTTATAGTACTCATGAAAATTTATAAAACATTAGATCGGATATTGAATCTTGGACATATAATGTTACTCATTTGTCTCAAAGTAATCAGGGGAATACGGAGTTCTGGAATTATTTCTACCATGAATTTAATGCATACATCCTAACACTGAATGGTATTTACAGCTATTATACAGGTTTTAAAGAACTCCCTGATGGAAACGGATATTTCTGTTATAATGCTTTATAGAGAATCTGACCAAATCAATTAATCTGAAAATCATCTGAGCAACAAATAAAATGAGCCCATTTGGTTAAAACTTGACTAGATATAAAATTATGCTTAGAATCTCAGCAATATTACAGACCAGCGTTGAGAAGTCCCAAAGACTAACGCCAACCTGAAAAAGTAATTGAATATCCTTTTCAAATTGTCTTATCTCAAGTCATACTTGACACTATCTCCACAGAGACTTCCGTGATTCCATAGCTATATCTTTCCAATAGATATCTGATGTCAAGGCACCAAACTAATTTGTCCACAAGAGTTCCTGGGTAGTAAAAAATTACAAATTTTTCTGTCAGTCACGGCAAAATTCTTGTGAATATGAATAAGCCCTCCATCAAATAGATAGGGCCTGTGACAATAGAAACAATAGGTTGTAAAGTCATGCTCAACTGACCAAAAGCCATGAACGTCTCTTTGAACCAGTTAGATCTACCACTGGTAAGTGCCAGTGTTGACTTTGGTTTTGCGAATCGTATTGATGTTATGGTAAGTGTCTATAATAGTAAATATTTTGAGTGACTCTGATAAGTATTCATTGACTCTTACTCTGACTGGTGAGTGGCAAAATTGTTGAAAAACATTAGGTACGGGTTGGGAAAATGCCGACTACAAAACTTTCAACCTCAAAATAATCAAACTATCATTGCACGAGAGTATATGGAATATTTCATATTAACTGTACTCCCTTTTTCACAATGGCGATAGTTAAATGTTCCTAGATGTAAGTTTGATCTTTTAACCCGTCGTTCTGTAAAAACGTCTATCACAGACTAACTACCGGGTGAAATTTTACATAGCTACCCATTCTTTCCTATGAAAACTTATCAAAATCAGTTGTCGGTCAATAGACTATTTATCTTCACAATCACTGGAATATGTATATTTTGCTAATAGTATTTCATTATGTTTGAATGCTTGATTACTTAATATTTTGGAGCAATCGACACTCCAGATTCATTTTTTCTGTTTGGTTGTGATAAGCATCGAGCCAGATGTTCATAAGAATCTTAGTTGACTATGTATCTCAATATCTATAAATGGGACCATTAATTGACAAAATCGAATTGTGATACAGACTGTAAAACCCACACTCTTTCTTCGTTGCATTTGATTTTTTAAAAATCAATTTGATTTCAACCTTATTATGTTAATCACGCCTTTCGTTTTCCGATGAACTGAAGTTGTTATCATCAACCTTTACCATTTTGCTACCGTTTAAATTGTCCCAATGGACCGCGTTGGGATCAAAGACTCATATTTACTCAAATCTTCAAGTACTAGCTTTATCCTTTCAGTTTCTCCTGCCACACATAGACAGACTTAGACAGGCAGAAAAACTGGCAGAAAACTTATAGCAAACTCATAATATCGGTTCTAGAAAAGAGCTAACGTTTATAACACTGCTCGTAATAGTTCCGTCTGCATGCAGGGTTTAAGGCATGTTTTCTAGACAGTAAACAAAAATAATATCAGACCCGTTTTTACATATCAGAAGAGGCTTTTTCCATTTCATAATTTTTATTTAAGTTTGTGAAATGCTATCAAGACTGGGGTCATTATTAAACGTCCAAAAAGCTATTGTCTTCCATCTTGGCACTTAAGGAACATTACTTTGAGATCATTGAGCTGGTCTATCTACAAAGGCATTTTACACTATTAGTAAATTCTGAAAGAAACACAACCCTAATTCTATCAGTGTGTGCCAGTTAAAATCCCCTTTTGGGAGATAGTCATATTATAGTGACACTATTTGTTGTAACTTTAATAATTGGTGCTACATTAACTTTTGCAACGACATAATAACCGCATATTTTTAATACAGGAAAGTCTTATCAGCGAATAAAATGATAAGTCTGTTTTATTATAAATTCATATTCATATATACTAATGGAATTTATATCAACCCTGGGATTTAAAATGGTCAAATTAAGTATATCTATGATATAATTTCCTTTCGACTAAGTCATCGTTTTGTGGGAAGAGAAAAGAACTGTACCCCAATTTATCAAAGAAATAGACTGTACCCCAATTTATCAAAGAAATAGACTGTACCCCAATTTACCAAAGAAATAAGCTGTACCCCAATTTACCAAAGAAATAGACTGTACCCCAATTTACCAAAGAAAAAGACTCTACCCCAATTTACCAAAGAAAAAGACTGTACTCCAATTTACCAAAGAAATAGACTGTACCCCAATTTACCAAAGAAATAGACTGTACCCCAATTTACCAAAGAAATAGACTTTCATTTTTTAAAATATTTTCTTACACAACATACGTACTTATAAATCATTTTAAGCAAAAATGATGACGGCGACGTCGAGCGCAAACTTTCGAAGAAGACAACGGAGTTTCATGACAAAACTGATTGAAGATTTGTTGATAGGTTTTATCGACAAGTCTTTATTATATTTTGATAATCCCTGATAACTCATCTGCAAAAAGAAAAAAAAATTTGATATCACAACAGATTAAAGATGTTTCGACAAACCAGGATGATAATCCATTTGTATTGCTTGATAATCGCTTTGGCAATGTTGAAATATTTCCCATGTATTATACGCACACGCACAAAACATACTGCTGTCTAACGCGATTGTCCTGCCCACACTGTGCTTGATTCAATGGGTAACTTTTTTATATATATATTCCTCGTATCATGTCCGTCACATGGAAACCTATGCCAGGTTATTGTGATTGCAAAGAATTGACAGTTCAGAGAAAAACATCAACAACCCAATTAAATTTAATAAATACAAAAAAACGTATATACATGTTATTGCTCGATTCATTTCTTGCGTTGCTGATTAAGATATTTGAAGTAACACTTTCGAAGTAGACGTGTTGCTATCACTTATAACATTAACCGTAAATGTACAAATTCCGAATCTATTCTCTTCTGGTGAATTTTGTCAGGATCTTCTTCATATTTTGCCAAAATTAGATTAAATATGCTGAGTTCGTTTAAACTGTGCGAAATCAGCAACATAGAACACTGTATAAATACGTAAGTACAAGAATTTCACAAAATGACAACTGCAAATATTTTCGCCTGTCGATTATTTTTCTTTTTCTTTTTTTTTCTGATCTCAATTTTGGTTTTTCATTTTAATCTGGTTTTCTCGAATTCCGTCTCAACTGCTTCAATTCCTTGTCATAAAAAAAACAATATTAAAACGTCGATCCATGCAAAGTCAGTAGTTTCTTTTCTCTTCACTTCTTGTGCCATAGCTGTAACGCAAATACCAAAAGTATGCATGACTATCAAATATATTTCATCCCGTAATATTCAGTTACATAACTATTTTGTAACCTGTTATGTTCTAATCTCCTCACTTTTGGTTTTATTGAGTCAAAATCACATGTCTTTGAAAACCAACGTAATAATTCTAGTTTGTTCTCTGAGTTACTTTTTCACAAGCAGCTGATTTCCATTTCAATGCAACTCATGATTTGAGAAGCACGCGAACGAAAATATTGACAGCTGTACTCCCTCGGGAAAAGCCATGTATAAGCCTATTTTAGCAGGTCGTCGATATTGAGTATTTTCTTGCAAATTTTCTTCCTTTATTTTCTTTGAATAAGAAAGAAACTTCCTACTAAATAACAATTCGATTCTAGGTGTTCTTTGTGGATATTTTAATCCATCTTCGAATGAAAACGGTTTTTATACGGTTAACAGAATATCAATAAGGAAATTGACAATCACTTTTTATGTGCTGAACAAGAGCTAAATGTTTTAGATGAAGACACCAAAAAGCTAATTTGTAATCAAGTCATCTTCTTTATTATACAAGAGATCGACTCTATGTAACATGAATTATTTCCTCTCGATTTACTCTAGCACAATTCATTTAATTGACTGTAAACCAAGTAACTGACTTCTCGACCAGGAACTATTTTAAAAATGGGTTCAATTTGCTATATTGCATATTGTAATTTATTGCAACTTAAATCAAATGTTTGTACATTCTTTTCAGACAAAGATTAGCTCTTAGATAACGACTTTGTCAGCATACAACATAATGTAATGTGAATAAACTGCTGGTCCGTTTCACAATTACAGCTGTTTTTACTATACTTTTCTCGACGGATCTAGTAATTTTAATTTTCACGTTTTTAAAACATTTCCTCCAACCAATCGCCCTCCTATTTTGTTTCTAAATATATTTTATTGTTATTTTTATGCAGGCAAGGAGAATGGACTCAATTTTTTGCGACTCAGTAAGTTTACTCCTTCCCGAAAGATATACACACACACACACACACACCGATATTTTAACCAGAGTCGTAATGAATTATTATAACAGATATGAAGTCGGTGTCAATAACAGCTACATGAAGCAAAGAAGAGACTGAAGGTGGAAAACAAAATGTGACATTTAAAATCGGTATCGATAACGGCTACACGAAGGAAAGAAGACAGTGCAGATGCGGAAGATTGCATTAGCGAGGCAAAAACTAAATATATATATATATATATATATATATATATATATATATATATATATGCTAACCGTATTTAAATATATATTATAGTTCTATCAAAATAGTTCTATTGGTCTTCTAGTTATGTCACTGCTGGCGCGTGAGACATTGAGTCTATAACGTAAAGCCCTCCTCTGTAGATATCTTTTCATTATTGATTTTATGGACGGGCATCCATGCCAGTCAATTGCTTTGTATGGAATATATATATATATATATATATATATATATATATATATATATATATATATATATATATGAAACGCTGTTTGATGGACGATATTGATTTTAGTTTGTGTCCCTGACTATATTGGTCTGTACGAGTCATTTGACATGTTTGCTTTATTTTAACTCTTGATTTACAGTGATCATGCCAATGTCCGTAAAATACAGTATTAGCTTCTCCTCTGTTTATTTAGAAAACCCATTAGACTGACTTAACAAATCTAGAAATTCTTCCGGTGGTTTACCTTTTTTCAGAAAACCAGACTAATAGACTGAAAGACAAAAAGAGAATTGCCAATGCCTCTTTAACGCTTCCACATTGTAACATCATCATGGTTCCTTTCCTAAACGGACGCAGACGATCTACAAATATTATCCCTGTCTGGAACAAAACCAACAATTGAAGTGTTGTTAGTCAACCGAAAGAACAAATTACCTTTAGAACGCGCATGTCAATCAACTAGTTCTAATCATTATTATTAGTCAGACTCAGCTTGTTTGCTGCGAGTGATCTATGGTCATATTAACCCTATGGAATAGCAGCAATAACCAATAAAAACTACCATCGAGTTTGAAAACAAATTCAATATCCCCTAATACGCGATAAAGGAGTTCTTCAAATTGAGTTGTAATACTCATCAAGCGAAGCTAAGTGTATATGTTCCTCACAATATATTGCAGAAAAGTGTGATAACTCAAATATCAGCTTTTCCAGAAAAAGAAAGAAAAAACACCACCTTTGATTAATATAGCTTGGAATCTATTTACGTACACTGGATTGATTTAGTGAAAAGATCTTAGATTCGTGAGTGGCTATAAGTAGTGGCTATTTTCGATTCATTTAGCAGCATTTGATCTTACAGTGACTGCGTCCGTCAT
The DNA here is from genome assembly GCA_029931535.1 of Margaritifera margaritifera. Lineage (NCBI taxonomy): Eukaryota > Metazoa > Mollusca > Bivalvia > Unionida > Margaritiferidae > Margaritifera > Margaritifera margaritifera. Next base: position 4,539,537 of record JAQPZY010001658.1, on the reverse strand, counting down.
GTTTTCCTGTCTACGTCAATTTGGATTTGTGAATTATTCAATTTGGATCTTAACAGATTTCAATCCTGTTTTACTGTGAAGGTAGGTTAAAGTTAAATAAATCTTCATATCTGAGTATGACATCTTGCAAAATAACCGTTTTTCCTCGTCTCGCCGAAGAGGAATTGATTCATTTATCTAGTAGAGCAGGCATGTGCAACCTACGGCCCACGACCTGGTTTTATCCTCTTACTTACATCATATGGTGTGGCTTTAAAAATCGCTTATCCGGTCCACGCCCTGGATGAAGTTGTACATGCATGTAGTAGAGCATTTTTCTGAATCAGAAATGCTTTGGCGTTAGCGCGCGAGCATTTAATCAAGGATTCTTAGAAATCTATATGCCTTGCAGTGATTCTGTACGTGTGGTGATAAAGTTATTCTTCAGAAAATAAATGTATATAACAATGAACGAGAATATGTATTTGCGAGAAAAGGATAAAAAGGAACGTCTTAGTTTTTTTGACAAAAGGATACAAAATGTTACTTATTTAATACTTATGGCACATATTCATCAAGGTTTCTTTCATAAAATTAGATTAGAAGTATTATCTTATATATTTATGAAAAGATGATGCAGAATTTATTGCCCAATTATAATTAAAGTTAGGTATTTTGTTTTGTATTACAAAAAAAAAAAAATAAATAAATAAATAAATAAATAAAGCACCTCACAGCTCCAAAAGAGAGCTTCCACAGTGTTTTAAACCTTCAAAATATTTTTGAAACAAAAAAATAATTTCCCCAAATACTCTGAGTCGACCTAACGGGTTTTTGAAAAATAGCAACAGCTAACCGCTACGGTTTAATTTATTTGTATTTGTTATTTGTGTACGACCATAGTGTAGGTAAAGGTGGATGATGTTTTCTCTTCGGACCACAATTATGTATTTTTATTCTACGAGTCAAATATAGGTTTTGCAACACAACCTAGATGATTACAATAAAAATAAAATCCATAATGAACAAATTTCTGTATAATGATCTTTTTTTTATACTCCTAACCTTAATTTTAATAATGCATTTTTTATATTTCAAAACAGCTTTGTTTCACTGCTGTGTGTCCTTCCCTTTAATTTGTCATCTGCCCTGAACTAGCAAGGTATAATGATACTTTAATACATTAAACACATTTATTCTACCATTCTAAGTTTAAATTATGAACATTTATCCATATTATATCTACTACATAAAGTTAACTGAAAAAATAAGTCATATTTTCTTTATATGCTATGTAATTATTGAAATTTTGATAAAGATTTGTATTACAGACATTGTTTGTTGCCAGATATAAATTCCATTTGTCATTACAAAAACTGGAAGAAAAAAAAGAACTTTTTGGTGTGAAGATTTGTTGTTGGGTTCATTTCATATAAATATTAAATCAAATTATTAAATTATTATTGTGAAAACTATGAAGAGATGAAAACTATGTGAAAACTATGAAGATATAGCCATGTAAAAATATGGGAATAGCACATTTTTAGCATGGGAAAGAACAATAGGAATCCAACGACAACGTTTAACTCCAGTCAGTTCCAACATAGGTTTTCACCATCCAATATAGATTTTTGACGTCCAATAATGCACAATATTGTATTTAAAATAGCCAGTGACATTATATATATATATACATGTATATATATTTATATATATATATATATATATATATATATATATATATATATATATAGAGAGAGAGAGAGAGAGAGAGAGAGAGAGAGAGAGAGAGAGAAAACTGACAACGAACAGTGCAAAATTTGCCTGAGGTCTCTCGATTCTCATTTGTCGAAGATAATTACAATTCAGAGACACACAAGAACAAAAAAAAAAAAAAAAAAAAAAAAAAAAAAAAAAGCAAAAAAACGCGGTGTTGTTCACAGGTTTAGATGTGCTTTATTGGTTTGAACTTCAGTAATAAACTAGCAACCTATTTGGTATTGACCTACTAAGGGAGGAGCAATAGTTAGTTTTCCTTGCTGGCTCGGTAGAAAATATCCGATACGCCCTGCTGCATGTCATACCAGGTGGCTAATGAAGGCAGCGTGGTTTGCTGTGGGGTGGGTAATTTTTTTTTTTTTTTTTTTTTTTTTTTGTTTAAACATATTTTATTGCCATAAATGTTGACAAATGGGGCCGGGCTATAAGTTCTCACAATTTAGAATAACCCTTTCCCCTTTTATTTGCTGTGGGATTCGTGTCGTGTTGATGTTCCCATTGAGAAGGCCTTAGACGATTTAAAAGACTGCGGTTTCCTTATTGGGGAGTTTTTACAACAGCTTCGCCTTTGTCTTATGATGCATATTTACTTTTGGTTAGAGCGGTTTGTCTTCCACAGTATTTTAGTACGACTGTTGCCTTTACCGTGTTTTTCTATTTAGCTTTTGCTCGGCACTTTATTGCCAAAATTATGCTGATGTTCTGTGAATCCTTTTACATACATACATACATACATACATACATACATACATACATACATACATACATACATACATACATACATACATACATACATACATACATTTAAACAAATTAGTCCACATCACTTGAAAGCAATCTGGAAGTACATCTTGCCAATTGTTATGCGGGCAATTAAGGTTGTCTTCAGCGATGTTATTAATTGTAAACTTTTTCCAAGGACTGAGGTCTAACTATGGACTTATAGCTATTTACATCTTGAGGTGGTAACTTCTCCTTTCGAATGTGTTCCAAAACACCTTTCTGGGCACCTCCAGTATACACGACAATTAGAAATTCATTTAATTGCGCCTTCAGATAGTACAGATGATAAAGAATAATTTTCTATTTTCGGTATCATCTTAAGATAAAGTGTTTGCCTTTAAACTTTGTTACTCGACATGGTATAGCAAAATACTATGTCGAACAAGCTTTTTTTTTCTTCAAAAATCTGTTAGTATCAGTGGAGTCTTTTTCCATATCATGTCCACTTTTACCGCTGTCTATTTTTTCGTCTTTTACAAATTAAATATATTTTTAAAGACCGCGTGTAAATAATGGACATAAATATAAAAGATCCAATAATTTTCAATGTAAACGTCAGTAAAACCCTCGTCAACTATCCAGAGTTTCCATTACAGACAAATCATCGTCGTACAATTCAGCGGCTTTAAACTTAATACCATTTTTGTATTAAAATGACTGTGCAGTCAGGTTGTTCTATACGAAAAATATATTTCGAATACTTCAACAACATTTTATGTTCCTTCTTATTACAGGAATGATCACAATCTATTAAATTGCTTAACGGCCAGTAATTTCACATCTTTTAAATTAATTGTTGTTCATCGAGAACTGGAAGGGTTCATATCCCAATTTGGTTCCAGGAAGCACTTCATCAACCATACCAGACGCCTGCTGGCAAATACAGATACAACCGGTGTGTGTGTGTGTGTGTGTGTGTGTGTGTGTGTGTGTGTGTGTGTGTGTGTAGGCTGTGTGTGGGGGGGGGCTGTGTGTAGGCTGTGTGTGTGTGTGTGTGTGTGTGTGTGTGTAGGCTGAAATGATTATTGTTAGGTATTTATCCAAGTGTAAATTTTACCTAATCAGTAACAAAATAAATAAAGTCTGACGGACTTTATGTCATTATGTCAACTTTGTGAGTGATTAGGTAAAATGTACACTTCGATAAATATCATACCATGATCATTAATAATTATAATTCAAACTGTACCTCTTTGTGTCATCAAATTAGTGGATTCATTTACCAAATATAATTTTAAGCAGCACGTAGTTTTCTTTCATTAGCATCTTCACGTGGCTCCAGAATATCGACCTCGATCTTCGCTGCCAAGAGTCGTCGATCCACTTCTTTCATCATTGATATGGAACTAAGTGTATCAACAACTCTTTGCAAGCAAAGATTACCTAGTCCGTACAGAGTCACAACACAAGAGTCGATGATGGATACATCTTTAGCATTTATTGTGCTCACTTGCTACACATTTCGATCTTACAAAACAAACGTCGTGTCCATTTTTAGTGATATCCACTGATCATTCGGCCATGACATTGCGTAAAAGCTGATTGAAGTGCACCGTGGAAGCAAAATTGTAATTATTTATGAACGTAATGTTGCTCGTAAAGTCTGTGATATGCTTTGTTTTGCTACAGAGATGAGTGTTGGAGTGCAGAATGGACTGTGCGATTGCAGTTTGAAGTTCTAATTGGAGATTTAATCAAGGGCTGGACATTTTGATCTGAAGTCACTGGGAAGGTTATGGCATTGTTCTTGTTCTTATTATTACGAGTTGATACGTACAAAGCTTGACCTTAACTACACTGGAAACCGATTGAGACCCAAAAGTAGTCCCAAGGATTCACCACTGTGTAACAAATTCCAGTATCAAGTGAAAGTTGACACCAATCACATGGCGGAAAGCGCAGTCAATTCATAAGAACTGGAATTATTACACGGTATCTTTCCAGGTTTATCTGCCATACTTCGCATTTTCCGCTATTATAACTTCCGCATACTCATACATTCCACAGAGATTAATTTAATGTTCTCTCGAGTCGGCTTGTTAGTTACACTTAATATCATCGTTGGTATTGTAAGAATTGTTAAGAGCGAGTGTCAGGCGTTTTGAATATAATCCACTTTATCCCCCCACCAACTGAGAAAAAAGACTCGAAAATAAATCTTGTTAAACATTATTCTTTTTGTTCCTTCAAACATAATCTTTAATGAAATATTGATAAAATAATACTTTGAGTTAAGGAAGCTGAAATAAAAAGCACATGTTCTATCATGGTGCATGAAAGAATCAATGTTTGAGATAGTGGTATTGGCTTGAATTCAAAATTTTCCAGAACTTGGCAGGGCTGGCAAATGCATTGACATCAAGATTATAGTGACCTTTCACTCAGTATGTGTACAAAAAAGGAAATCCTGGTTGAATTTTCTGGCAAAAATTTACCAGCCTGAACTGTGTTTCTTCTTCTCAGCAACAACACATTATTACTCATCAACAGTAGTCGCTGATGAAGGCAGTGTGATATTGCCGAAAATTTCGAACTCTAAGATATTTATGCTCTGAGTAAGGGAAATTCCTTGTATTCATTATTACTCATGTTCTCGACATGTCTGCGATTCATGCGTCAAACATAATCCTAAACTTGCTGTTAATAGTGTCCCGAATTAAGAATGAAGCGATTTAAAAAAAGACAAATAGTGGGTGGTATATTATATCTACGAAATAAGAGGATGGTCGGTCTGATATATCTTGTGTGAAATTCTTTCTGGCCACTTCATTAGGAGATCACACCAGAAAGTTGCTAAAATAAAAAATGGATGTTAGCACAGAAAATGATGGTTTGCATCACACTTTTTTTTATCTGTGTATAATCTTTGAATTGACATTGCGTTTCATATGGGCATTATATGCTCAACTCTGGAGAGTATAGACCAAATTAAAAGTAAGCATTTCATCGACTACCAACCTTTGCTAGACTGCAAAATAACGATTTGACTACGCAACATTCGTATGTTTTACCTGAATGAGTGTGAGTAACAATTTGTCTTTCTAGACTTGCACGAATCTTTTGATAACATTCTTGGTTCAAAGAAACAATACAGAACTCTGTCTGGGAAATATCAATAGGAATGATTCATATTTTTAAAACTTATATAAATAGGCATGGACTTTCTTCGAACTAAACTTAAGTAATTACTCAAGATGATTGTACTTCACTTTTATAAACGACATCGGTAAAGTGTGCCAGACTGTGATAGATCCGTACCATGGCAAACTTTTGATCCATGAAACTGTCATGTTGTAAACCGTCTATAATCTTAGTTGACGTCCAATTTTAATGCTGACTTGAATATGGACTCCTTTAAAAGAAAATATCACAGAATAATTATTTATAATAAATTTCTTGCTAATTGAGTCAATAGTTTTTCACCCTTCTCACATTCGGACGAGAGGAATTTTTTATAGGAGTATTTACAAAAGTTGTAGTATTTAATTTCAGGAGTGACAGCTTCCTTAGATTAAATTCCCCGTTAGTCTGCAATAATCCTATTGCCAAGCGTCACATGAATTAGTTTACACGTCTATTTGCCTGGTCACAAATGTTGATAGTAACTGAAAAAATCGAATGGTCTCACATACTTTACAATGTGCATATTTTAGGGTTTGTTAAATGCGTGATAAAAAATTTGAATAGTTCTTTATCTCTATTTTATTGTTCATGTACACCTTATGATTTATTATTACATTCGTGTTCTGGCCATTTGAGGTTGTAATTAGCAATGTTGCTCATTCTAATTCCGTTTAGGTTTTCCCGTGTACTTGGATCATTGATTTAAATGTGTTCAGTACTTATAATATTAACTTCCCCTACCATTTTGTTTTACTAAAGTCTTAAAAGGCATGCTATGAGATGAAAAGTAAATACAAATCCATTTGTGTTCGCCCCCGCAAAGTAATGAAGCTAATATATTTTCCCCTTTCAGCTTCGTCTGCAAAGGTTTTCTTTTTAAACATACATTTTCCAGTCAAAAAGGCAAGCATCGTATCATACTAGCTTTACTTTTCCACAACGCCTCTCGATACCACAGGAATTTTCTTTAATTCCCTGAGTTCTTTTTCGCTTTACGTAAATCGAAATTTAGGCCGGAGTTATCATTCATTTCCCTCCTTTGACGCATGCATTTTTTGTTTTTCTCCCCAAGGCGAAATGTTAGTTTACATATCATGACATTAATTTTCAGGATTACACTATAAAGCGAATTACGATGAGGATTCCTTTTAAGCAATGCATATGTTATCCTACATCTGATTGGAAGATTAAATCTGTTTCTGAGACTATCCAATACGTTGGCTACGACATCAAAATAGACTCTTAGTGCTACATTAATGTGCAGTAACCTTTATTTTAAAGTCAATCTCAAATGATTGAACAGCTGTACAGCTGAACATAGCTAAGTCTCGTCAGTGAATCCGATGTAAAGGTGCCCTCGTCCAAATAATAATTTATCTGAACCCTGTGATTTCGAATCTGAGATTTAACATGCATATCTTCTAAACCTCCTTTGGATTAAGTCATCGCTTCCTGGGAACAGCAAAGACCTGTACCTCAGTTTGATCAACAAAATAAATATCGGCGGGCGGGGGAGGGGGGGGGTTCACGTATTTTCTTACGTGATGCCATTATTCGTGAATCATTTTAAACATTGACAGCTATCAACACTACGAACTCAGACTTACGGGAAGGAAAAAATGAATTTAACAGTAAAACATATACGAAATTTTCTTAATTAATCATTCTGGTGAATCATCTACATTGGATTGCGTCCACCCACGAAAAATGTTTCTTCCTCTAAATCATGTACATACACGGACGCAAGGTTTTCATTAGGCAAACATGCTTCTAAGCCTTTAAAAACGGTTATTTGGAAATATTGACTGTAAATCATGCAATAAACGTGTAAGTTTTAATAGTAGAGTCTTAGGTTTCTTTGAACATTTGTTACCAGGTTATGTTTGGTCTTAGACAAATCAATGGGAAATAATTGATGACTTAGCCGAGACATCTAATGCACAACTAAAGACATTTTTGTTATCTTTTACAACAACTTGACAAGCATGATAACAGAATATTTAAGACTCTTCATAGTTGTAAACATCTTTCCTGTCAGTGCACTGTGTACAAAATATGTAAAAATATAAGCGAGCTTGACTATCTTGAAAAGTCTTTACTAACTGCTATTTCCCTTTGCTCGTAGCCAATATTTCACAACTTCAATGTAATGTTTATCTTCCAAAAAAATGTTCATCACACAGTGTAACATGGGAATGCTTTCAACAAAATTGGGTTGTCCTGCTCGAAGCGATAATGGGTAAATGATAATGCATTTAGTTGAAATATTTTGAAAAAAAAACAAAATGTTTTCCAACGGGAACTGTTGATGGGGTTATCAAATTATATCATTCCCGTTTCCAGGCAAATAAAAGACAAATGCTGTCTAACACGGTATAGGAGAATCATACAGGTTAGCACCAAAGTGCCAGCTGCTAAACTAAATATGCTACAGGAGAACTATTGGAGTTACTGCCAAACGCAGGTCCCATATTTTCTGCTTCTGTTCGACATCATATATAACAAACTCAAAATTGGAGTTGTCGATTTTACATTTGCTTTGCTTCGATCTTTTTTGCCTAAAATAAAAACGACGAGATCTCAGAATGGTTTATGATTGGCCATTACCCTAAGACAGAAATATGAATTATATATTTCCTGATGTGGCGTGTTGGGAAAAGGGGTGATTTTTTTCCTTGATCTCATTTATGTCATAGGGCAACTCTACTACGTAATATACATAAGAATTGAATTTTTAGTTAAGAGAAAAACAATTAAAAAGCCCACAAATTTAATTGTTCAAATATGAATAAGAAATTGATTTTGATCTTTACTGTTAGGCTTTTATGCATCGTGCTTTATACATGTCAAGTTCAATTTTACAATGACACCATTCCAACCTTTTAAGCGCGCACAATCCTTGTGAGTGATGTGTTTCAAACTCTTGAAGTAAGTCCACACCGATTCACATTATAGAAAATGTCTGAGTATAATATTTTTGTCACTAAAGCCAAGAAACAGAGTAAAAAAAATTTGTACACGAATTTTTACATGTAAATTAAAAGCATGTATACTAATGAGAAAGTAGACTTATCGTATAACATATATCTCCATCTGATTATTGCTAATATTAATTAATTAACAAAATTATATAAACCAATTAAAACACTTAATCGAAATGAATGATTATAAATTTACATTGAAATAAATAATTCTCATTATCATTTTTACTGGTTGAAAGTAAGATATATCTTTCAAGAATTATGCATAGAACTACTTTCACCCCAAAACATCCATCACTTCCCACCATGACTCAGCTTTCAATTCAACTATTCAAAAATATATAACGATATTTTCTTTTTTACATGTATTTCTACTTGAAAAGAGAAAAACAGAAAAACAAACACAAAACATTTCAGTCTAGTACTGTTTCGCAACTTTTTTGTATCACGTCATACACTAAAGGTCGGTAATCGATTATTCAATAATCTGGAAGATAACCGGTCCGCAGTTAATGTTATTAAATAAACTAAATTGTCTGGTTTAACAATCTGACTATATAGATTGCAATTAAATAGATCGTCTGGTTTATCAATCTTACTAAATAAATTGCAATTAACTAGATCGTCTGGTTTATCAGTCTGACTAAATAAATTGCAGTTAATTATATCGTCTGGTTTATCAGTCTGACTATATAGATCGCAATAACTAGATCCTCTGGTTTATCAATCTGACTAAATAAATTGCAATTAACTAGATCGTTTTGGTTTATCAATCTGACTATATAGATTGCAACTAGCTATATAGTACGCCATTTTATTTTGTTCTCAGAAACATGTCGTATTTGAGCTTCTGACCTCTAGCACAATGATGTAGAGTACATGAGAGGCAAACGCAGCACCCAACACACAGACACACACAGACACGCACATACACAGAACTCGTGTTCCAATAAAGCAGTGTTTAGTACAACTTCCAATTATCTTTTTTTAACGGTCATAAGACATTTGCTCCAACCAAATCTGGCATGAAAATCTTAAATCTTGGAGCTTAAGTCTGAAAATAAATTGCCAACGTGAACTCATTAAAATTTCTCTGACACAATATAGTCCTTTATATTTGATTGAATCAAAATCCAAAGCTCAATCTGACAGTTTTATGCTCTTCAGGTGTGATCAGTCATATTTAGTCATGTCATTTACGTGTGAGACATTAGTCATATTTAGCCATGTCATTTACGTGTGAGACATGAGTCATATTTAGTCATGTCATTTACATGTGAGACATTAGTCATATTTAGCCATGTCATTTACATGTGAGACATGAGTCATATTTAGTCATGTCATTTACGTGTGAGACATTAGTCATATTTAGCCATGTCATTTACGTGTGAGACATGAGTCATATTTAGTCATGTCATTTACATGTGAGACATTAGTCATATTTAGTCATGTCATTTACATATGAGACATTATGTTGGTTACTTACATAATTTACTTTATTTATTTCTATTATTTTGTTATACAACCATCTATCCTATTCTTTTGATCTTTTTCTAATAGATTCATATCGATACAAGTTTGGATTCATACAGTTAATTTGAATGATGTAAAACTCCTTTTATTCCCTTAATTGACATTTACAAGCCATTTAGATTTATGATTTATTTTTACCCCTGATGCCCATACAATCCTATTTTAGCTTAGGTTTGTATTACTTATAAAAGACATTGAATCTAATATAATGAAGGATACGTTGTGTTTTTATATATATATTTTTGTTTAAACAGTGATTGCAGGCTGTAATTTACAAAATCAAACGTACTATCCGAACGAATTGAAAGGAATACTCTTTTCTTCAACACTTACTCGTCGGAACATCAATGAAAACATAACGATCATACGCCGCAAACAACGTCGCTACTACTGGATATAACGAGCGCAATCGTTGTAGTGTTAGAAATCAACAGAAAATACAAATCACCCTTCGAAGCGTGTATGTCAGTCACTTAGTCCCCAATCATTATTATTCATAGGAAATGACGTTGCTGTAGTTGATCTACACTCATAATTACCCACTGGAAAACAAGCAAAAGCCAATAAAACTTTAAGTTAGTTTGAAAACAATGCAAGTATCGCCTAATACGCCGTAAAGGTCACAGGTAACTAATTATTTTATGAGATATGGAATCGGCCTATCCGTGGTGGTATATTAAATACCGTATTTAAAAGAATGAAGGTCGCTGACTGGCTGAAAATAAATACCGGAAACAAATTATGTAATTTTTCAGAAGAAGCCTGCGGTTGGTTAAATTGTACGCATTAGTATGCTTGAACCTAAAGCCATTTTTAGTTTATCGCTGTCGCCACACAGGCATTACTGGATGTAAACGGGGAGATCTCAGCGGGCTGTATTTTTATAGTGGGCACATACAAGAGAATTTTGTCAAAAACTAGAAGCACAGCATATCATTTGTATCGTTATAAAATTTTCCTCTTGGATGCAGCATTGATAAGATGTAAGCGTGATTTGCTGATCTAACCACAAAAGTATAGTAACTTCACCAAATATTTATGATACGGTCTATGGGAATTAAATTAGTTGTCTGTGCATATAGCAACAGAAACACTCATTGGAAAAGGACCCGGAAAAAATATACATAAACCCTTTCTCGTCCTTTTTATCAGCCAGTTTGGGTGAATTTGTTTGTAATTTTAGAAATAAGTTATTTGTTGTGTAAGTTTTAGATGTTTTTACTTTCACCACTAAGTTTTAGTTACATTGGAATTTAAAAACAGGTATCCGGGGGCTGCAAAATAAAATGCTGCGTAGTGCATTTTTTATAGCAGCAATACGTCAACCATCACTACTGCGCAGCTTATTACTTTTTCGTGTCAAAAAATCTCGTCCGTTCGATGTGAACACATCCTCCCACAGAATCGAGATTTGTCAATAAGACACCGTGCACTCGTGCACCTCTCCGCGCCTGCGCGTAACAGTAATCTTTTCAAGGGCACCATGTTAATGGTTGTGTCCTTCATAACGTGACCAGAGAAAAATTGCTTGTTGCGAGTTTAAATCACATTTTGTTCTCCTTTCAGCTTTATTTCATCTAGTGTTACATACACTTGTCTCGTCTTCTGTTTTTATGCCGGTAGCCCATGCCCTCTACAGTAATTAGTTCTGGAAAGGTCTTCTTGAATTACCATGTTGTATCCCACCCTTAGGGGTTAGGGTACACCACCTCTTATTTATCAAAATACAATTGGTTCACGGATAAGTCTTATGTGTTAGTTATAATTCAACAGAGGCCCGACCGCAATTAATAGGAATTCGTAATTTCCATAATTAAATAATTGATCAAACATCAATTCGGCGCTTGAGGAGTCGCACCCTACCGAGAGGGAGGAGCTGCACCGCACCCAACACTCTTGATGTAGCGTGTCGCATTCTCCCGAATAGGAGGAGCAGCAACGTACCTTGATGAGCGATGAAGACGAACTAGGCTTTGATATATCTATGCCGCATGACCGGTGACCGGTGATCTGACCGGTCACAGGTCAATGTCGGGTGACCGGTCATCGGGCACCTCGCACCGGTCACCGGTCACTGGTCAGTTCATTAAAGTGACGGGCAATGTATGATGACTGATCACTGGTCACTTCGTCCCGGTGACCGGGCAGATCATACCTGTCACAGGCCACCGGTCATCTCGTACCGGTTGCCGTCCTTACACCGGTCATCACTCAGAGGCCTCATGGTGCGGGGATAGGGATCGGACCGATATCCCCCTCTCCCAACTCTATCATCTAACCCTGTACCGGATTAGGAATCTGCCCAGGGGTCCAGACTAGGGAAGTGGATCGGATCGGTATTCAATATTCATATGAATCTGTACGGAATGTGGTTCCCTCCACCTCAGGTAGTTGGTCCCTTATGCCTCCTTGGGACACTGGACCCTAGGCCCAGAGTAGATGCGATGTCGCGGCTCGTGTCACGCCATCACCTCCTCGTCGGATGGCATCTACCAGTAAGGATGGAGGCATAGCATCATCCACGAAAGACAAGCGGTCTCGTCCTCATCTTGTAACTTCTATAACACATAGAGTTCCTACTCACCATGACGAGTGCACCTATGTCACTTCCTCCGAAGCCACTCTCCTGCTCAGAGTGTTCTAGATGATGATGCGTTATCTATTCTCGTCGACACCAATGAATTCGAGGTAGAAAAGCTCATTTGCGCCTCCTATCAGGCTCACCAGCTCCTCTCAGTTTGATGAAGAAGAGGAGATCTGGTCTTTTGATTCGTTTACCGCCTGCTACCCGCGGACTTGTTCCCGAAGCCATCTGGCGCCCAGCCCAAGAAGTTCCTTTCCATTTCGGGAAAGATCTCCGGGACTCAACCACAACCATATCTCCTGCTCCTTCCACACTCCTCTACGATCGAGGAAATACCACAGAGGTCTTCCAAAGACAAAGACTGTGCTAGACTGCATAGAGGGTGGTCTGTCCCTCCCACTGCTTTGGGACCTATGATCTCTGCCTCTAGTTACCGGGTACATTCCCCGAAGTGGCCCATTAAGCCTTCCCAGTTGGATGCAGATGAGTCTCAAATGGGTATTACAACTGAAGCCTGGGCATCCCTTCCCATTAAAACAATCGAAGCCACTGAGCAGAAAGTCTTACTTCTGGTCACTGTAGCTTCCCATGCTGACCTCTTCTCTGCTACTTCGTTTTGTATGCTGAAGAATGCCGCTCTGAATCCAGCCGCATTACAACGCGTGCAGGAAGCTGTTGCCAATACATTCCGGCATTTATTTTCTGTCGCAATGGCTTTATCAGCGGAACTTCTACACATCCGCTGTGACGTTGCGCTTGACTCCTGGAAGATCTTACGTAACCATAGTAAAGACCTTCTAAGGGCTGTTCCGTTGGAAGCCGAGAGCCTCTTCGGAGGATTCATCCCCAATGTTGCTTCACAAGATTTGAAGGATCATCAACATAGATCCTTTACAACTGCTCCTGGCCCATCGCAATCAGCCAGGAAGCGTACTAATATCAACCCCCCCCCCCAGGGGACACCCGCTAAATCCTTCAAACAGATACAGCCCCAGTCCAATGCACAACCTCAAATGAGACCTACTCCTAGTCAGTCAGGTCCTCAGCGTGGAAGTCGCCGAGGAGCCGACGAGCCTCTAGATGGAAGTTCCCCAACCCACCTTCCTATCCCAAGGAAGGAGGGGAGACGGCCCTAGAGACTCACACCCTTTTCTGCCGTGTATTCCTGTCTCAAACGTCCCTGCAGGTGCTCGCCTAGGCCTCTTTTCAGAGGCTTGCTCAAGTATCACGGACGATGGGTGGGTCCTTTCTATTGTGAGCGAGGGTTACCGACTTCAGTTTCGGGAACAACCTCCTCTATCAAGGACGCTAGTGTTCTTTCACGAGTTCAATCTAGTGAAATTAAGGGAAGAGGTACACACCCTTTTACAGAAAGGGGCAGTCGAGAGGGCCATGAACGATCAGTCTCCCACATTCTACTCCCGAATCTTCCTGGTCACCAAGAAAAGCGGGAAATTTCGTATCATTATCGATCTCTCCCCCTTAAACTGGTTTCTTTTGGAGGAGCATTTCAAGATTGGGCGGTCTCCATCGACCTTCAGGATGCCTATTTGCACATCCCGATTTTTCCTCCAGATAGGAAATACCTCCGGCTTTGCTTGGACCAGGAAGTCTTTCAATTCCGGGTTCTGCCGTTCGGAATCCCTTCCGCACCCAGAGTCTTCACTCGAGTTATGTGAGTAGTAGCCTCCTATCTCCGATTACTGGGAACCCCGATTCTCCAGTACTTCTACGACTGGCTGATCCACAGGTTCAGTCCCTCCATCAGGATCTGACCCGTTGCTTGTCCACAGTAATTTGGTTGAGTCTTTTACTCAATCTCGAGAAGTCAGAACTCATTCCATCTCAGGACTTTGTTTACGCGGGGATGAACTTCCTCACAAACCAAAACTTAGTCCGGGTTACACCGGATCTCATAGATCGAATCCTGGCACTTCTAGAGGCGCTTCGAGTAAGAACGTTGTTGTCTGCTCGCCTTTACCTATCCTTATTGGAAACATTGAGCGCCGCTGCGGATCTGATTTCCTTTAGACGTCTACATATGCGCACTCTACAGTTTCTCCTTCTTGCAAGGTGGAAATCACACAGGCATTCTCTATCAGCTCTGATTCCTCTAGGATCCGAGTTTCATCGCCATTTGTACTGGTGGATGAATCAGGACAGATTCCTGACTTGGGTCCCCATGCATGCACCCGACCTCCACTACTCTATGTTCGCCGACAAGTCAGATTCGTGTTGGGCCGCTCACCTAGAGCCGGAGGGAGTAATTTTCCAGGTCACTGGACTCGGGACGAGTCGTGCCTCCACATCAACAACCTAGAAATGAAAGCCGTATTTCTAGCGTTGCAAGGGTGCATCGACAGAGTAAGGGGTCAATGTTTCATGGTCTCCTCCGACAACACGTCCATCGTAGCGTATCTTAGACGTCAAGGAGGCACACATGCCCCTTCTCTCTGTGTGGAGGTCTGGAATCTCCTCCGCTGGGCCACCTCGGAGAACATTACCCTCCGAGTTCGCCACATTCCAGGGAAGAAGAACGTTTTAGCGCACAGTTTGTCCAGGTCAGGCAACACAGTCCTCACGGAATGGACTCTTCACCGCTGCGTAGCAGAAACCATTTTTTGACTATAGAGAAAGCTTCTTGTGGACCTGTTTGCGACCAGGCTCAACAACAGACTTCTCTTTTACGTCTCTCCAGTCCCGGACCAGAGAGCTTGGCCTTTCCACTGTTCCGACTGCTAAGTAAAGTTATGCAAAAAAGTCAGAGCTTCCATTGCTCGTATCATTCTCATAGCGCCATTATGGACCCAACGATCGTGGTTCAACGACCTTTTAGACCTGCTGATAGATCAACCCAGGTCTCTGCCTCACAGGAGTGATCTTCTGTTGCAACACAGTGGCTCCATCCTACACAACAACCCACACATTCTCCACCTTCACGCTTGGCTCATCTCAGGCGATCTATCCGCCAGAACAAGTTTTCGGGCCGGGTTGCCAGTTGCATCATTCAGGCCAGGAGAGCTTCAACATCCAAGGTCTATAATGCCAGGTAGAGAATCTTCTTTGATTGGTGCAGTAGGAAACACGTTGATCCCAGCTGTCTCTATGTTACTTCCGTTGATAATTTCCTTTTGTTCTTTTCGAAAACAAAAAATGTTCAGTATCAACTATCAAGGGCTATCGATCTGGCATCTCCAACACACTTAAATTCTCTCAGTGCTCAACAATCGGTTCAGATTCGCATCTTGCTGATTTTATTAAGTATTTTGAGCTGCAGAGACCTGTGGAATCTATCTTGTGTTTAATGGTCTTTTTTTTTTTTTTTTTTTTTTTTGGGGGGGGGACTAATTTTAATTATGCAATACTTATCCATCACTATTACCTAATGACCTCCTCCCACCCTGCTCTGATGTCCTGGCGTAATCTCTTCTGTGAAAAAGAGGACTGTTATTGACAATTCTCCACTCTGTGTGAGGATGTATTCACATCGAACGGACGAGATTTTCGACACGAAAAGTAATACTGCATAATAGTGATGGGTTAGTATTGCATAACTAAAATTAGTTTACCTGCCCCCCCCCCCAAAAAAAAATACATTTCTCTTCAGCGCTATTAATAATACGTGTCCCCCGAAACATGTCTATCGTGAATTCGAGCACATTAATGTTTGATTAACAGTTCTCGGCTTTCAAAAGTGGAACTATATGATTGCAATTATTAAAATCTACAGATGAATATTGTACATCTTTTATACTAAGGTTTGTATACAAAATATTCCATTTTCTCTATTTTGTAAAACTGGGTACAACTACCCGGACAAATCCAGACTACTAAATTAGGTTGCATGATCTGTTAGGTGTCGTATTTAACTTGGGAATTTATTTATTAAAAGCACATTTTTCTGTTTTTCTATCATTTTCATCCTTTTTCTCAAACGTGTGACTGATTTTATTACGGATGAATCTCTCTCTGCCTCAAGTACAATGATGTAAATGGTCGAGGAAACATTTTCCTTTAATAATCGATAAAATATATAACCTGGGATATCATCAGCACCAAAATGGACCGCTTCGTTTCTCAAACGTGGCGAAAATTAAAGTCTGTGAAGGAGTGGGTTCCAAGATTTACTTCCCTTTTCTACGACAATCACTGTACAAGCACGCCTTCCATATAAATATTTGCCAGACATCGCCCTCTTAATGAAAAAAGGTCAATGATGCCGATTTTATGCAAGCACATTCAGTGACGTTGAGTAATGTTTTGAGAAACTCGAAAATGTTGAATATTTTATATCGACTTGGAGCCTATGTAACAATCCCGGATTAGGTCCCTTTATTAGAGACGTGTTGCAATGTGGGTTGAAATTAATTTAGTTTCAGCTATGCAATGTAACATTCCATTCATTCCCCAGTCAGCAACCAGCCGTCAAAGGAGTAACATCTAGCTATAGCCGCACCGCTGTGTAGGATGAGGAGGATAGGGGGTCACCTGTGCGTTCCCACGTACTGGCTCGTGCAGATACAGATCAAATTACTACTTAATACAATGGAAGTCAGGGACTTATCGGCTTATACCAAAGAACATGGCACAGTAGATGACCAACCTACTCCTCCAACGAAGTCTAGGATTACAAGTGGAAGGACCGGTATTAACTTAGACCACTGGGGGAACCTACGCAAAGTAACCAGACGCAGCGGATGCCATGCGTGCTGCCAGCCGGGAGAAGAGGCCTATAAGATGGCGGTGAAAAAACATCGGACGGACGCCTGGGAGAGATGTCTAAAGACCCATCAGAGCAGAACTTTCCAGCGGCAAGCTAATCGAAATTGCCTCACTGAAGGGGGTTTTCTGTTTCTTTTTTGAAACACTCTTTCGATCACACTTTGTAAATTACAAATTAGACCGCTTTCGAGCCACCGTCTAAAAACACAACTATGAATTTATGAAAAAAATTACTAGATCACTAAACTGAGATGGATAACTTGTATTCACGGGTTGGTTATATTTTCGGAAATATTAAGTAAACTACGTACTCAAAGTTCAAATCTGAATGTAAATAAATAAATGTGTAACTAGTTTGATTGTCAGAATTAAAATATGCGGCTAACACATAATTGGCCGTTAGGGACAGCCCGATTAAGTCAACTGGGCAGAATTTTATTAAAAGTAGGTCAGTGGCGTTTCAAACTCATATCCGCTGCCGCTTTGCGCCTCCGGAATGTCCTTTTCGAACTTGGCCACGACAGACATTGTGAGTTCTAACCTCGCTCATACAAATAATCAAATATTGCGCTGTGTGCACACTTGTTAACCAGACGTACATGGCCGAATGGCCGAACACGTCTTTAATCCAAAAATCGTCATATAATGCACTTCGTATCCACATAGCAACAAGAAAAACTTCCTTTTGAATATATCACGAATTTTCAGAGGAAAACTCTCATTCTATTGTGATAAATGTATCAATTTGTCATTTCAGCAGGTTCACAAATCGAAATAAATGCATCGATATCTTCAAAACGCTAACTGCTAGACAGCTATTCTTTGGAGGAGGTTTCAAGGAAAAATACTGTTGACTATGAATAATTATTATCAAAGTAAAATTTGATTTTAGGTCACAGGCAACTCATTATTGTATGAGTTAAGGAATCAGCCTATGTGTGGTGGTATATTAAATACCGTATTTAAAAGAACGAAGGTCGCTGATTGGCTGAAAATAAATACCGGAACAAAAAATGTCTTAATTTTTCAGAAGAAGCCTGCGTATGGGTAACCTAAAGCCATTATTATTTTATCGCTGTCGCCACACATGTACACTGGATGTAAACGGAGAGATTTCACTGGGCTGGATTTTTATAGTGGGCACACAAAAGGGAATTTGTGTCAAAAACTAGGCGCACAGCATATAATTTTCATCGTTTTAAAAGTTTCCTCTTGGATAGATCATTCATAATATATAAGCGTTATTTGCCGATCTTACCACAAAAGTATAGTAATTTGGCCAAATATTAACGTTACGGTCTATGGGAATTCAACTAGTTGTCTGTGCTCAAAAGAGTTGTTGAAGTTGATTTGGCACAAATACGTCCAGCGAATCTCACTGTGTACTTCGCTGTTAGTCTCTTCTTGAGTAAAGAGTGTTGCCAAAGTTTTAAATCTGCTATGTATAAACTGCACTCTATCTAGTGTCTCTAAGGAAAAGCTCTTAAATACATCAAAGGTCATTAGGAGTGTTTATTTAATTCGTTAGCAGTACTGCTTATTTTAGTGTCTGCATCAGATTGCATAATGAATAATTCCTTTTTTTAAAAAGGATCTGATGCCTGGTTTTAAAAAGGATCTAATGCCTGGTTTTATATAAAACAATGTAAATTCGTTTTCAGTCAAAGTTCACTTTTTACTCTCATTTCCTTAAAATCAGTTGTTTTCTATCTTTAGTAAAACAATATATATTAATTTACATAATACTGCTTTTTTCCGTTAGAATCTCTTTGTGACTATCTTGACCGAAAACAAGACATTTTACTATGCTTACCATTATAGCATCGCAATTATTCGGTATATGGACTGGTACTTCCCAGAAAAAAAATAAAGTAAAATGATGGTCAAGGCAACAAAATAATAAAGTGAAATGATGGTCAAAGCAAAATAACTTCTTTGACAGTTTATATGGCATGGATCAAGGTGTTGGCTGCAAAATGTACAAAGAAAGGCTCGATGGGAAAGAACTCGATATAATATTTACAATGTTCTTTCAAAGAAGAATACAACTGATGTGAAATAGGTCAGAACGTGTATATGATTATCAAATGCATTACAATATTTGACATGCTGTTCTCATACCAGCTGTATACACATAGCGTCAGAATGGTTTGTAAATTCAAGAGCACGTTTATTTTCTCAAACATAGTTTGATTCGGTTTAAAGGGTTTTGAATTGAGGTGAATTGACTTTCAGATTCCAAGATTTGGTTGCGGGCATGTGTTGATATACGGAATAGTTAGCCAGATTGTCTTTTGACTGAAATCGCTATATAGGGGGTGGGAAGATTCTTTTTTTATTTTACAAACTCAATAAAGTTGATTTACAGACAGCGGTTAATATAAGTTATAAAAACGTGTACAATCGACAAAAAAGTTTTTCTTCTGTTTTTGTCAATAATACCTGACTAATGCGGGATCATCCTAGAGATTTCTATACTGTTTAATTTTTGATATGTCAATGTGAGTTCTCTCATTATTCCCGCACGTTTCGAGGAAAAGGCGGTGATTCAGTTATCCTGCCTTTCCGGAAGTGCGTGCGCTCGTGTGTGAGTAATGTTTGTGCAACTCCTCTTACACCATTCAACATATGGACTTCATCCCTTGATTAGAGGTGCTCTTTTG
The DNA here is from genome assembly GCA_029931535.1 of Margaritifera margaritifera. Classification (NCBI taxonomy): domain Eukaryota; kingdom Metazoa; phylum Mollusca; class Bivalvia; order Unionida; family Margaritiferidae; genus Margaritifera; species Margaritifera margaritifera. The sequence goes on along the minus strand of JAQPZY010001658.1, from coordinate 4,519,390 downwards.
ATGTGCGCAGTGGAGTTTGAATTTCAACGCAGCACCTTGGGTGGGACAAGGACGGCTGGTGTGGTTTTATATAAAATTAAAATAACTGTCAAATTATAAGACTAACATGTCTGGAGTTGGCATTGCAAACCCAAGTGTCAATATATGGCTGATGGAGGTTTACGGGGGTGGGGGAAAAGAGTTGTAGCCCTGCGCAGGGGGATATGTGTTTCACTAACTCTCTAGTTGTTAAATTTCTTTTTCTTACAATTGATTTTTTTATTATTTAAGATCAGACATTCAGAATACTCTGGAGTTGAAAACGGCGTAGATAAGTTTGGAGATAAGTTTCGAAAATACATTGAAAATTTCAACGTTTTCATACGAAAGAAAATATGCATTAAAACCACCAAGTCGAAATGGTAAATTTTGTTGCAAATCTTTATTATATATTCTTTCTGTCGCCTTGTGACTTTAAAAGGAAACGGATTATTCATCAAGATATGAGGCATATAATTTTCTGCTTTTGAAAAAATAAAATGAATGATGAACATATGAACTCAATATTGGAATTTTTGATGGTGTTACTGCAAATATGAAATATTATTGGAATATGATATTATTTAATTTACATGAGCGATAGTCGACATTAACTTTACAAATCGAACACTTTTACCGACTTTGATTAAATTGCATTCACCGCTGTGCAAAGTGTGGCTTATATCAAAGATAATTTCTAATTAAATTTTCTTCACCGCTGTGAAAGATGAAGCTTATACCAAAGATTAATTTCACAAGAATGTTTCAATTTTCACTAAAATGCTTTTAAAGAGGATTGTTTTTAAATATGGTTTGACGTTTATAACTCTAGGTGCTTTTGCTTTAGAATAAAGCATTACGTATTGACTAAATTGCTGTTTTCAACTAGGGCTATTAGAATACGGGCAATTAAAATTATATTTTTGAAATATTGGCGATAATTTAGTCATCACTTTCACTGCTCAAAATAACCTAATTGGCTACAAAGGTACTGGATTTACAACTTCCTGGTAGAGACATGACACATTGTACTGATCATCTAATCAAGTGGCGGCGCGTTGGGAAGGGGTCGGCATGGGTGGTGGTGGTGGTGGGGGGTAATGGCACCGGGCAAGGGGGGGGGGGGGCGCTGTCGGGAGTTTTTTTGTCGCAAACAACCCCCTACCCATCTAAGCCCTCTATTTCAGGGCTTAGATAGGGGGGTTGGAGGTTGCCAACTGACATAAAAACTGTTCTATGTGGCAAAGTAGGGGCGCCACTAAAGAACATTGCCCCCGGGCGCCTCGCTAGACGCGCCATTAAGAACATTGTACTCGGGCGCCCCAAACCCTAGCGCCAATACTGCATCTAAATGATCAAAATGATGTATAACTGAGTTTTTGACGGATTGCAAAGCAACTGCAGCCAATGGATGAATGTCTCTCTCTCTCCGTCAGTCCGTCTGTCCAACCTGCATCCACACTTTGAGGGACAAATATTTGGCTCAGTTTCTCAAGCAATATTGTTGGATTATTCTATTTTATTTTCCACGATCCAGCAAAATGTGTATAATTTTACATTAGTTCGTTTTCTCAGAGAGAGTACTGCCTGCATGGTGATAAAACTTCCAAGTTGGATCAGTCCTGAGGAATATTACACAACTCAGACAACATATAAGTGCTCATAAGAATTCTCATTCCTTTCTACTATCAACTGAATGTGTCCATCGTTTAGCCGTTCGATTTTTTTTTATCAGCATTACCGGATGTATGCAGACTCTTGAAAGATAAGTAGAGGTGAACTAATTATAAAACAATCAATATCTTTTCACGCATATATGACATTCGTAATACTATCCACTCAACTTTAAGTCAACCCTGGTACGTCTTAGTGGTAAATATAAAAATCTCGTCATTTGCTTTTCTTATCTATCTCTATCACAAACCGTCATCACAGTCATTTGCTTTTCTTATCTATCTCTATCACAAACCCTCATCACAGTCATTTGCTTTTCTTTTCCATCTCTATCACAAACCCTCATCACAGTCATTTGCTTTTCTTATCTATCTCTATCACAAACCCTCATCACAGTCATTTGCTTTTCTTATCTATCTCTATCACAAACCCTCATCACAGTCATTTGCTTTTCTTATCCATCTCTATCACAAACCCTCATCACAGTCATTTGCTTTTCTTATCTATCTCTATCACAAACCCTCATCACAGTCATTTGCTTTTCTTATCTATCTCTATCACAAACCCTCATCACAGTCATTTGCTTTTCTTTTCCATCTCTATCACAAACCCTCATCACAGTCATTTGCTTTTCTTATCTATCTCTATCACAAACCCTCATCACAGTCATTTGCTTTTCTTATCTATCTCTATCACAAACCCTCATCACAGTCATTTGTTAGATTGCTCCAACGTTGACAAAGATTTATATTAGTGCAGGAAAATATATTTCCATAGGTAGAGTTTACGCGAGAAACTAATCAATTAGTTAAGGTGTATATACACCGCTTATAGAAGCAATCTTTAACGGAAATTGTGAATACTACCCGAGATTTGTTATTTGAAAAGCACAGACAAAATTTCAACATTTTTAAATACGCATACATCTTTTTTTATTTTCTGGATAGAATCGATATACGATGCGTTTTCATTTGGTTGAATTTAAAATTTCCTAGAACTTAGATGATGTTGCCAATTCTATGGCATACATGCTTAGGACGCTATTCTCTTTATAGTCCAGTACGTATCTTAAGGGACCAGAAATATCCAGTTGGGATTTCCTAGCACTAACAAGCACGACAGAAATTGCTGTTTTCTTTTAATTAGCAGCTAATTATCGAGATTGCCTTTATTTTCTGAAAATTAATGCCATTCATCAGTTGAAAATAATCCTACTATTCCTGGTAATGTTAAAATTAATATTGAATGAGACTTCCCAAAGGAGAAGCAGATGGAAAATGGTGTCTCATTTGGCTAGAAAAGAGGTTACTCAATCTGAGGTGTGATGCGTATATTTCAGGCTGTCAGATGTAGATATCACGTAACATGGTTAGGAAAAGCGAACATTCCTTAAGCACCAGAAATTATGGTTTGCGTCATAATGTCGTAAAATGTCTCCAGCCTTTTAACTGCCATTCATTGAAGACGATATTTAATGAGAATTACGTTTATTCAAGTCGAGATTTATGTATTCATAAGTTCGGTGGTCAAAATAGGTAGGGTCATACACACGACATCCCATCAACTATCACAGTTTGCTATTGAAAACGACAAAGATTTGCATCTTGGCAGCGTCCGCTGTTTATCCTAGAATTATGCAACAAAAACCAGGTCTGAATCACTTATTTGCATTATATTTTCATCGTCTAGGACCGAATTACTTATTTGCATTATATTTTCATCGTCCAGGTCCGAATTACTTATTTGCATTATATTTCCATCGTCCAGGTTTGAATTACTTATTTGCATTATTTTTCCATCGTCTAGGTCTGAATTATTTATTTACATTATATTTTCATCGTTCAGGTCTGAATTATTTATTTGCATTATATTTTCATCGTTCAGGTCCGAATTACTTACTTGCATTATATTTTCATAGTCCAGTTCTGAAGTACTTATTTACATTATATTTCCATCGTCCAGATCTGAATTATTTATTTGCATTATATTCCATAATCTTATTAAGTACATCCCCAAATGCCAACCAGGCAGCATTAGCTGATAACATTTCAGGAGATCCATATCAGTTTATCTCACGGGGCTCCAAAACATTAAAGTTGTGCAAAAAAAGACTATGTTTAAACGTAGCATACGCAAGTTTCAGAAATTAAATCCATTGAACTTCCCCTCACTAAATTTTTAAACCTTCATTTTCGAGGGCTTTCGAAATCTGCCTCGCTATTTTGAGAGTAGAGCCAGAGACTCGGCCACATCTGATTTAATGACAAGTTTTAGAATACATGATCGGGTATAGAACAAGGTGCTAACAGTAAGAAAACGTCTTAGGTTCGTTTTTTTCACTCGAGTCCTACCTTGTACTAAAATAAGCTCAGGAACAAGGACTTTTTAAGTAAGCCGTTCTTCAGCTTATGTGCACAATAATTAAAATGGAATGTCATTTACAGGTATGCTACAATTTTTATATATTTTATTTTAAAATTGAAATTAGAGATTTTCATTATTATTTGTGTTTAAAGACTTGGTTAAGAAGACGATCCTATAATTTCGAAACCATGAACCGTTGATAAAATGAGATTCAATATAACCCAACAAAGTATAAAATTGCTCATAGAATCTCATAATTTATACTTACTGCCGTTGAGAAATTCCCAACAGTTTGTTTTAATTACATTTATTAATTTATTCAATATTTGTCTGTAATCTCTCGAAGAGAATGTGAGCAAACAAAGATTCCTTAGAGACTCGCGTGTTTGAGTATGCTTGTACCTGAGTCCTACCGACGGAATTCGAATGTCTCACCACCGAACTTTCTGAACCACAAGACTTACCCAGACATTTGAGATGAAAACATTTTCCGCCAGTCTTATCCACAATAGGATCCACGTACACGAAAATATATTTCATGGACATATGTAGCCTATGGCAGTGCAGACAGAAAGAGAAAGTCGTAATGGTCATTATCAACTGATCACAAATCATAAATATCTCTTATGTCTCTATTGCCGACAGGGGCCTACGTAGACTTTGATATCAAAAGCATATCGATTTTGGACAACGTATATATGATGGTGTATCATTTAAGAGTTCAGTTATTTTTCATTGGTGACTTGTACTTCAAGTAGTGAAAGGTATGGGGACAGTGGGTTTAAACATAGAACACTCTCAGGGCAAATATTGATAGTAAATTCCTTTTTGAAGAATAAAAACAGGATGGAGAGGAAATTTCCTCGAAATTAAGCTCTAGCATTCTCCAACTTCTTTTACAATGTAATTTTTTATGTACAAACTCGTCTTTTTTACGAACGTGTATGATGGACTGGTTATGACATTTAATTTAAAATGTGCGTTCTATCGCTGGATAGATTTGAGAGTATAAAAATTATTTTTTATACTTGCCAATCAAGAAAATTCTTTTCTTTTTTAATTTCGAGCGGGGTATCTTTGTTACAGTAATATGGGTGAAATTTATACAACACATTAAAGATCAATGGATTAGAATCTTTCATTAGGCCATGATCACGATAGAGACAGTTCGTTACGAAATGCACATCAGAAACGTTTTTCTCTGACTTTCGCGTGGCTATAAATTGTCACGTGCGGCTGGTGTCACGTACTGTTATGTAGTTTATAGTGTTGATGGCTTATATGGTTGAATTTTACATATAGATGTCAATTATTGTATTGTCCCCATTGTCTTCTCGTGCAAATTATAATTGTTGTGTTGTCTTCTAATCTTATATTTCACCGTTCGTGTTCTGGTCAATGACTTTTGTTATCAGTGATCTAAATCATTTTTACCATTATTGTTTCGTTTAGACTGCCATCGATTATAGATTTATCTTTATTCTGATCTTTACGTTATATCTTTTCCAACCGATTACACCTCGACAAGAATACTGTGTTGCAAGAATACACTTACGTAATCCAATCTATATTATCTCCACATAGGCAGAAGTTGGCGCAGCTTACCAACATATATCTCTGTATGCAAGCGAGGTGGTAGATACGTTTCTTATACCGCAAGCCGACAAGTTGTTGCTCAGCAGGATTAATGTGCAAACCCACTAATAGTGGAGCTTTTAAAAGATATCAGCCTTATCCTATCTTGGAATACGACATTGAAATCTCCGGTTGAGGAGACCTCTGACGGCATTAGTCTACATCTCTCACATTGTTCTCTTGGTATTACATTGGTTTTGAGCAAGCATATTTTCAGGTGATATAACGGTTGCATATTTGGAAAAGGCTACGTTTCATTAGTAAATGAAGATGAGATTAAACTTTCTCAAAACCTGTAGCCATATATATTAATTGAATTTCTCTTTCTTTTAATATTGCTTATAGGAAATTTTAATATGTCTATATTCTCCTCCATCTCTTGATATATGGGGGCCCGCATGGCCGATTGGTTTAAGGCTCTGGCCTTTACCAATCACTCACCTCTCACCTCTGTCAGCGTGGGTTCGAGTCTTGGCTCGACCAATGTGGGTACGTGAGAAAGCTTGCCAGGAGATTCCCGTGGGTCGGTGGTTCTTCCCAAGGTATTCCCGGACTCTTTCTCCACCAAATATACTGGGCGCCATGTATGGCCTATCGTGTGTTAAAAATAGCGTTAAACTCCCAAAATCACAAACCACTCTTGATACATACGTCGCTACTAGGAAAGGTTCTCTGTTACTTTGACTAAAAAACACCACTAGCATTTTCCTTTCCGACATCTATTGACAAGCAGAACGACTTCGAGAATGAATACCACTGCTTTGCGTACAGTTTTTTTTTCTCTCTCCTACCTGACCTACATTTAACTTTTTTAGTCTCTAGGCTTTTAATCAAGCGCAGAGTTTCAAAGAGATAACATTACTGATTAAGTGTTTGATTGTTTGTTTACGGCTCCAATCTTACATTGACTTCGCTTTTCTGTGTACAGTTCCAGCCGAACATTGTGTCCGATATTATTAGAAGTGATTGATATTGGAACAAATCTCAAGAGAGAATTCATATGCTGCTTTTGGAACAATGTGTTTTCAAAATCTGAAGTCAAAAAGATATTTTGTGGTGTACATCATCATTATGATATGGGCAAAACACAATTATGTTGATGGAAAAAACTGACCAAAGTTCTTAATGTGTGTAAGTGCCTGTCTTCGAGGAACGTAAATGCAAGTAGTATTATTACTGTATGTACTTTTATTTGATTGCTTTCCACATTATTCAGCAATGGGGATGAGGGAAAAATATCCAATTTTTGGGGCACATTTTTTTCCATAGTTTTAATGTTGCATTTTATGTGGAAATTGATTTCCATCAATTAAAAAACGCAGCAATATGTCGAATTCTAATTGGGGACTTGTTAGTCGGATAAACAACTCAGCAATATGTCGAATTCTAATTGAGAATTCATTAGTCGGATAACTCGTTTTTTGTATTTTACGGGACTCATCATTCACATGAAATGCCGGCTTTTGGTGATGTAGATTATTAATGAGACAGCTCAGATTCTGAGACAGGTAGTATATAATGTGACATAGTGACAAGACTACATAATCATGGTTTTTGGGATGTTCCGTATGAACGATAAGATGCCATATTTTGGGATTGTTAAAACAACTAGCTTATATTGATTGAATGAAGCTACAGCTTACACGAATAAATATACCGTGAAAGTTCTCAAGGCCCAAACCTAGATATTCTGTTTCGTTGCCAAATTCGAACAACCATTTTAGTTCATGCTATTGTCTTCCCATTACACTTACCACTGGATGTACAAAGTAAATTTTCAAACTAATACAGTTTTACATATTTCTTGCCTTGACAAATGATACAGCCACTCCATGTAAGTGTACGTTCAGAAACGTCTAATCCGTTTTATTTCTTTATATGCACCTGGATGTGGTAGTCATTCTATGCAACGGCTTGATAACGCACACTTTCTGTAATGTTCTCAATGATTGAGTGAGAGGGATGCTTTGTAAATAAATATGTCTTAGAAACTTTGATCGACTAACTATTTGCTTCTAATTAATGGAAGGCTAACTTAATATATTAATTCTTGCACGTTATATGCACGTGCTCTTGGCTCTTTAGACGTTGAAAGGTTCATATAGTTAAATAAAACCATTCAAAGGCCATACATGATGACCGCTAACTCTTAAAAGTTATAGCACATATGATCGAAGTAGTATGTGTACCGCACCTGTTTGTGTCTATATTACATAATTTATCATTTCCTGTCCTACAATTTGTCCTTTATCATTCCTTTAATTTGGATTAGTATATGGATAGCTAAACTGTATTACAATATATTTTCTGTCAATCGTCCCACCAAATACAATCCTGCAGGTCTTCCAGACAAATTAAATCATTTTTTCATGTGTCCAAAACGAGTTAATTGTAAATAGCCAAAGGTTATCAAAGCGGAGAAAAAGTTTCATTTACCCAGGGTTTCTACAAAAATATTTTTACGACTTTTTTTCTCCTTTTTATTTGTTCCAAAAGATTGATAAAAAACGTAATTATATGACTCGCATACATTTGCTTCTTGATATGCAATAAACACAGCTATATCATAAGATTAATGTTGTAATTAAAGAAATATAGATATGAAACAGTGTAATTTTTACAGTTCAAAAACAAGCTTTTCATCTCTTGACTCATTTCTAAAGTTGAATCTATACCGAGGAACAAATTTAAATCTTTTTTACACGTATATATGAAGCTACCTGATTTTTGGAAAGAAATTATTTTTGTAAAATTGTTCTTAATTGAGTGTTTTTTATATGAATGTTGGAGTAATTTTAAATAGATGAATATTCACAGACATCTATGTCACAGAATTAATTTATATATTTCCGGAAGAGTATATATTTGTATAGGAACAAAACCTAACTATAGAATCTACCTATGGTGTATGTTCTGTTTACCCTGCGTAGGAAATCAGTATAATTTGAAAAAACATTCGAAGTAACTTAAAATTAATTTATAATGTGTTTAATATAATATAATATAATATAATATAATATAACTTCACATAATTTATAATAATTTATAATCTATGATAATTTGGAAACAATCGAAGTATCTTAAAATGAACTTTTATAATATAATATAATATAATATAATATAATATAATATAATATAATATAATATAATATAATATAATATAATATAATATAATATATAATATAGTATAATTTGGAAACAGTCGAATTATCTTAAAAATGAATTCTCACAGGGTGTTGTTTTAGTTATTGGAATTAAACTTATGCTGTGATTGTCATAAAGACTTATTAATGCAACAAATTGCAGGATAATGTCTTAGCACAATACTGTACCGCAGTCGCCAAGTTACGAGGCCAAGAACATACGAGGAATCTTCGAAAGGAATTAGAAACCTTAACTTTGGAAATGAGCCATTGTAAAAAAAAATTATGATTTGATGTGTGATTTTAAACTTGAGACTGTCCTTACAGTCCGAATTTGTGACTCATGCTTTTCTAATTATATTCCTCAGGCACTTTCATGTCAGATTTCGAATAAGAACGGTTAGAATGCAATTTACAGAATATAAATTGTAATTTCTTTTTTATGAATTGACCAGAATCAACTGGTTTAAGCAAAAAACTTGCAACGAGTAGTAATTCTTAGTCGCCGTCATGTTTTCTTCTCGTCAAAGAGTATAAAGCTTTCTCAGATACTGATAGTTTGTTATTTTCTCTCTAATTGCTGTATCCAAGATGTTACGTTTGTATAATTTGCTCACGGATTTTTTATCCCTTAAGATGTGTACGGTTGTTTCTGAACAGTTGAACGTGCTACACGATAAAATGCATTGTTGTTCAGGTTCTTAACTATACTTACAAAGTATGCTCAAATGAACTAAACCGCACGGCAAGCTTTTATAAATAAACGAAATCGCACACAAGTTCTTTATACACCCTTTTATCAGACCCATGTTAGAAATTATATTTCGAGTTCTGTCACAATACAGAAAAGGAAAATAGCAGTATGTCCGGTCGCTTGCTCTGCACGTGCCCTATTAGAGCTGATTTTACACGTTTGTCGAGTGACGATTGGCCAGCTTCCATTGATTTTGTTATCGTAGTTGTAAAACGTTTCCTTCAACCAATCAGTCTTCTAGTCACGTCAGTGGGGCGTGCGACATTGTGTCGGTAACTTAGAGCCCTTTTCCTAATGCATTTATTCATTAATGATTTTGTGGCAGGCATCCCTGCTATGCGATAGAATTCTCCAGAATATGTACTATTGTAGAGTTGCTTGATCAGTAAGGTTTATCTGAATCATATAAAGTTCGTCTATATGTCTATGTAGGCTTTTACAAGCAGAATAACAGAGTTTATTTATCCTTAGGTCACTTTTCCAGTGACATATGAGGAAAGCAAGATTGATACAAAATAATACATTATACATCCGTGTGGTTATGCGTATACTCTATTGTATCAACATATTAGAGGTAATTAGTGACTAAAATTAATTAAGCGGTATAATTATATAAACCTACATGTTTGTATTAACAGTCTCACATTATTTGCACTCAGTCTATATACAATTCAAAATATTTGGTCTCCCATATAATTTATGTTTCAAAAAACACTTTCGCTCTTGATTAATGGTATTTATTGAAAATATCTTCGCATTGAGCTACTAAAGATTTGATATTTTCAAAAGAATTACTTAACCAAATGTAATTAAGGCGTTGTTATGTGACAAATGCGTTTATTTCCGTAAGTACTCGATAAAAGCCACATTTTAATAATGCCCGTCCCTCCTCCCTACTAATGATGATCTTACCTGAGCAGATAAAATACAATAATAGTTGCTCCTATGTACGTTTGAGCAGTATTAGATTGACCACAACAATGTGCAGGTAGGTTTAATTTTACCGTGGGCGCACTCGTTTTGAAAACTCAGATTGATCCTCATAGAAAAGAAGAGTTTGTTTCTAATTCCTTCTACTTGTGTTCCTGCGCCGTAAAACACCAAACCAAACTTTTTTCCTCTAAAACGTTTGTCTTTCGTAACATCATCAAGAACAGTTCAATAGAAAGCCGTCTTGGACGCCAATGATTCGCTGATACGACTCTTCTATGAAACAATTCAGACGGTTTTAGAGCCGTCAAGACAACCGAGATACACTTCAAAGCGTGTATGTCAATCAATTAGTCCCCAATCATTATTATTCATACGCAGTGTGGTTGCTGAGGCTGATCTATACTCATAATTACCCAATGGAATAGGAGCAATAGCCAATAAAACTATCAGTGAGTTTGAAAACAAATGCAATATCGTCTAATACGCGGTAAGAGTTCATGAAGTCGAATTAGCACACATAAGTCCAACGAATCTCAGTGTGTGTGTGTAACTTACCTTACACAGTAGAAACGGAAAATTGCTTCTTGGGGAAACAGTTGGATAAACAGGATTCGATATTGTGTGTCTGACACAAGATCTGTTATTCATGAGTGATTATTAATATTGGTTTCTTACTTCGTTTAGTGATACTTAACACGCCTGTCACTGCACCCTTCACATTTCATCGTTCGCATCAAATGGCATTTGTGAATGATTCGTTTTGGATCCAAGCGGATTTCAAGCCTTATCTGGTGTAAGGTAAGTTAACTTCAATTTATTTACATTAAAAATCATATTCTCATTCTGATTCCCTGCAAACGTAAGCTCTCTCGCTCTCTCTCGCTCTTTCTCTCTCTCTCTCTCTCTCTCTCTCTCTCTCTCTCTCTCTCTCGATTGAAAAAAACATGTATATGATACTAGATGTTAGAAAATGCAAGTAAATGACGTCGAGAGCAAACTGCCCTCATGCGATTCTCATCAACATTTGTTGTCCTTTCATTTCACTTCTCATTGTATTCTTAAGCCCTGTATCGAATAAAACATCACTAAAATCTTTTATACCATTGTCAAATTTGAATCTATTATTTTTCCAATATCCTTAAATTCGTCTTCGAATGTGGAAGAATAGTAATCGATATAGTGTTAAATTGTCCTAATTGTTTATGGTCCCAGTTTGGAGCCTGGCATTAATAAATTGAGTTAATCATACGGTTTTTTTGTACTATATCGTGACGCAGAAGATACGAAAGTAAAATACAAAATCTTTATCATTCTTTCTCATTTGAACTACATAGACAATATTGATATAATTCTATTGGGGTGAAAAAGCTGTTTCTATCGGTGGGAATTATGGCAGACTACAATTAAGAATGATGTTTTAACGTTTGGTTATTCCAGTTATTCTTCAGTTGTTAATTTTAAAAGGAATTCTAAATGAAGACAATCTTAATTTACCAGAAAACACATCGGAAAGTATTATTTGTGAGCGATATAATGTTACCGATATATTTATATGAATACCGTTTTTACAGCAAAAGGTACATACATGCATTTAGTTGCCTTAAGCGCATAAACGAAAATTCAAGACCGACCTTCCAATTTATGTCCACTTCTAGGTTCAAACGGTATTTGGCCATTGCAAGTTGTTGCGTTTGCACGTATTGTTGAAAATACACTTTGTGTATTGTTTATTAACATAAATAAGCAGGCAGGATGCTCAATGCAGAGTTCGGTAACTTGACATTAACACAGACCGGCATTTGTCCAATTGTTTTGTAGTTGATTAACTTGCCTACAGCGATATTAGACCCCGTAAATCCGTTTAGGTTATCCCAAAGGACTTAATTCAAATCAAAGACTTGTATTTATTCAAGTCTTGACACGAACGCTTCCTTCTTTGATTTGTCCTATCACAACCCATTTCATTGTTTGCATCACCAACTGACATACTATTTGCTTTTGTGATTTGTACCGTACATTTGTACTATTTTCCCTAACAAAATATTGAACTACCTTGGTTTTTGAGTGATATCTTTTTGGTTAAATAGAAGCATTTAAAAAAAGTATATTTTGTATGTACTTCACAAATCAGGATAGTGGTCATCATATGAGAGCTTCCACGTCTTCACATATAAAATCTTTCTTTCTATTCTTTGATGGAAGATAATTCTGGACAGTACCCAGCAGAATCAAACAAATAATTGAATCATAAAATCTATTTTCACTTCTCATTTAAATAGCTTGTAATAGAGTATCCTATATATAGAAAGAAATCCACAAAACACACAATGAAACCACATGGCTGTGAAATGGTGATATTAACGTATTTAATAGGACAGATCTTTTAGATGAGTACAGTGAAATATGTCTTAGCGGGCACCTTGCTCATATTGAACAAGATTTACTGGTCCATTTTCTTAAATTTATTATCAATTTTAACCTCCGCAAGAAAGATATATATCCATTAAGGTCAACGTCTTTGTGATCTCTTGAGGGTCATTTAAAAACAGCTTTCAAGCTTTCACTGGGTATCTAACTTTTACTCGACTGTTCTTTTGATTTACTCCTCGCCAGTTACTGTAAAGGTTGATATTACTATTTTGTTCCAGGAAGTACTCATTCAATGTCTCCTTACACCTACAACGGCAAATAGAAATGATGCACCTATTGTATTTATTACGGAACCTCGAGAGAGATTAGTCATTTATTAACTGAGCCACCCTCTTAAAATAAACAATTATTATTATTATTATTTCATTTAATTGTAACATACTATGCATGTTCTCTTCCTGTTAGTTTAGTCAACCCTAGTATTCAGTCGAGGTATCTATATTGCTCGTTCGATTCGATTCTTGTTTGTTTATACATCTCGCATTTTAGCTTTGCTCTTAGTAAGATTGGATATTAGTGGAATAAAAATCAAAAGTTTCACGTCTCTCAAAGCAATATCTTTCCACAAAAGAGATGACACAGTAAACTTATATTTTTTTTGAAAAGAGAGAGATCTTATGCTTTTCATATAAGGATCCTCTTTGAAAAATATGGAATAAAATTAGACATTTGTTATTTAGGAAGTAGTGGCAAAATGTCGACATTAAAATGAAGAATATGTATTGGAAGCCAGGACTATTAATATACAGATAATGTCGTTTGGTTGAATTCCAAATAATTCAAAACTTGGCAGGCTGGCAGGCATTGTTCATTTTTAATATGCATTTTAGACTGTTCAATGTGTAGCCGATTACGTATTACGTGTACGTGTTTTAAAACGGGACATCCCTTTGGAATTAAGTGTTATTAACTTACCAGACTGAAAATGAGTTGTTATCTAATTAGCAGATGAATAACCGAATGATTCGTCCTGTCTTGGACTATTCCGTAATTGACCGTAATTGAATTATTCATTTATTTCAATATTCCATGTTCTTTTCTCTGTAATTCTTGCCATCTCACTTGAAACAGGTATTGTATCTGTATAAAACCATTCTGACGTCATATATAACTGACTTTTCATGTGCTTTGCTCATATACCACAAAAGTGTTGTCTGAGTTTGATATGTTTCAATAAAGGATTGTTCTGTTATATTTTCTACCAGTCATGGGCCAAATATAGTGAAAGCATTTTTGATGTTGGCGTAATCAATTATGAATGTGGAGCTTTAAGATACAGGGAGGTAGTGAATAGTGCAATTGATTAGCAGATTAAAGGGGATGTTCATTGTATTTTGTCATATATAAAATTCATCATTCAGGCTGTGGGATCTAGGATATTGCAATGCACTTTTACAAAATCTGAATGGACTTTCTCAACACTCAAGACAAAGGTTTAATAGCAATAAAATCGTTAAATTTTGTCCGATCTTTGCTTTGCCGCTGTTTAACTTAACTTTACTTTGTTAAACTGTTGAGGGGTTTTGTTACTTAGGGTTGCATCTACTACATCCACTAAGCTGGCTAAACTGACCAATGGTGACATCTATCGCTCAAAATAAAATGTTTTACCTGAAACTTTACCGGTTTAAATACACTGTCTACCATCCAAGTGAGTTCAACCTCAGAGAATTATCAGACATTAACAACAAATATTATATCGGAGTGTGGGATGCAAAATAGCACATCCAATATTGTTCTATGTTAACAAACTTGACAAATATCCACAAGTCAGTGCTAGTGTTCAAGCCTTCCAAAAACTAGGTTCTTTCATTCCCTTCACCTGTTAAAGATTATAAATTGTTTACAAATAGGATTTTTAGTCGGAGTTCCTTTTCATCTGTGACATGTTATACAGTATAAGACATGGTCAGATATGAACACGTCTTGGAATAAGAGGGCTTCCTATGCTAATAGTTCGACTCTCAGTCGTACCCTGTCTCGAAGTAAGCTCAAACACATAGGCTTTCTCAAATTCTCTATAACTAGAATTGTACGAATACATTCTAACAATACATAAAATATAAATATAAAAGGTATCGAGTTAAAGGAAACAAAATATTTACTGTTACAGTTTTACAGAAGATGCTACTTAAATTCTTGATGGTTCTCTTGAATCTCTGAAATCGTCTATTGAAGTATTACACTTCTTTTCAAGGATTTCAGAACTGAAGCTTAGCATTACCAAAACAAGAGTAGTTTGGATAGGAAATAAGAAGTATAGTGAGAAACCTTTCATCTCAGGTTAAACTTACATCATTGGGCAAAGTTTTCGGCGTATTTGTATAAAAATGGTCAAGATTAATTTTTAAAATAACATAGAAATGATTTTTAAAAAATTGAAACACTGGGAAAAACGATCATTCACGCCAATTGGTAAAATACCAGTTTTTAAAACTTTAATTATTCCAAAACTCAATTATTTATTCCTCTTGTTACCAAATCCTTCGCAAAATTTTATCAGGGAAATAAATGAATTATTTTTCACCTTTATATGGCAATCAAAAGTGGACAAATTTAAAAGAGAGATTTTGAATCAGATTTATTTCAAATGGGGCTTGATGATGATAAATATTGATAAATTTATGTTAGCTTTGTAAATAACTTCGAGTTCGTCTATCTAATAGAAATTTTTTCAGTTTACTTGAATATGAAATATGCGATATCAAATACCTGTTCCTATTAGGAGATGAAAATGTGATGACATTATCCAAAAACGACAAAGAAAAAAATGCCTTTTGGTGTAATGTGTTATTGGCTTCGAAACTGTTCATGGAGAAAACTATACACAGACAGAAGTTCTTATGAAAACAAAAGTATGGATGAACTCACGTATAAGGGTTAAAAAGGTACAAGTTTTCTATAAGAAATTGTTTGAACATAACGTAATCTATATTAATGATATACTTACAGATCAGGAAACTTTAATTGATTTTGTTAGTTTTAAAGCTAAATATGGTCTCTACACGATTTTCCTTGCCTTTCATGGTTTAATTCAATGTGTAAAGTTCTTATGTAAAAAGTTACAGTTAGATATAACTACACCGGCCAGACCATCTATCCCTTTCCATTTAGAAATTGTAATTCCTAACAATAAACGGTGTAAAGACTTTTACAAATCACTTTTGAAAACGGATGTTAAAAAAACTAGTGAAATGAAATGGAATAAAAGTTTCAAATTGAATATGGATTAGTGGCCTAAAATATATGCTAACGTTTTTACAGTAACAAAAAAAATCAGATTATAACGGTTTCAATTTCATGTTATTCATAGAATTTTACCAATGAATTAATTTTTGTATAAAATACAATTGTCTGATACCGATTAATGTACCTTTTGTGAACAGTTTCCTGAAACAATACAGCATTTGTTTTGGGAATGTAATGTGATAAACAATCTGTGGAATGATGTGTCTCACTGAATTCGGAATAAAGTGAACATAGATGTTGTTCAAAGTGCAAGAAATGTTATATTGGGAGATACACATACAAAATGAATACATTCAAAAAAACTGTTATTTTTGTTTTCTCCTTGCCAAATACTATATGTATATATGTAAAACGAAAAGGGATATACCTAAATTAGATGAATTTAAAAAATTTCTTAAAGAACACTATAATTTTGAAAAATATATTGAAATCATATCTGAAAAGAAAAAACATTTATGTTGAATTGGGAACAGTGGAAGCCATTATTCAACCTATGACAAAGACAAATGTGCAATGATTTAAATGATTGTTTAATAGCATGTTGTAGATTATACTGTATAATGCACCTAATCAACTGGTATGATCTGAAATCTCTCTCTTTCTCTCTCTCTCTCTCTCTCTCTCTCTCTCTCTCTCTCTCTCTCTCTCTCTCTCTCTCTCTCTCTCTCAATGATTGGTATGTCATAGTTTTAAAGTTTAAAAAAAACGTACATCCCGAGGGGATATATATATATGCTTGGTAACCTATTGATGCTCAGTGATAAAAAAAAATGGTTTTGACTTTCATGTAAGTCAGTGATCACAATGAAAACTTGTGGTCAATGATACTTAGCAAATGGGATCAAGTCTTGTAATTTTGAACGCATTCATGCTGAGCCGTAAACGCTTTGATGCACTCAAATTAATAATCATAAAATACAACATTAATAATTGTTGTATATAAGGGGACAGGCCATTGCTAATCATTGTATATAAGGGGATAGGCCATTGCTAATCATTGTATATAAGGGATAGGCCATTGATAATAATCATTGTATATAAGGGGATAGGCCATTGATAATAATCATTGTATATAAGGGGATAGGCCATTGATAATAATCATTGTATATAAGGGGATAGGCCATTGATAATAATCATTGTATATAAGGGGACAAACCATTAATAACCGTTGTATATAAGGGGGCAGGCCGTTGATACCTATTGTATATAAGGGGACAGGCCTTTAATAATCGTTGTATAAAGAGAATAGACCATTGTTGTATATAAGGGAACAGGCCTTTGATAATCGTTGTATAAAGAGAACAGACCATCGTTGTATATAAGGGGACCGGCCTTTGATAATCGTTGTATATAAGGGGACAGGCCTTTGATATTTGTTGTATATAAGGGAACAGACCAATGATAATCGTTGAATATAAGGGGACATGCTGGGAAATCAAGTTAGATAAGATCTTATCAAAAGTCTTAGTTTAAATTTGTCTTCAGAGATTTGACTGACTGCGTGGATTAGTCTGATTAAACCTGGATGTCTAGGGATCAAGCTATTGCAGCTTTATAAGTCAACTCGGCAGAAAAATGATATCCTTTTCCTCTCTACTAGGCCTACATCATGGCAACCTAGGTACAAAATGTTTAACTAGGGCTATTGAAGCCATGCAATGTAAATTAATCATGTCGTCAATGTCATTTATTACTTATTGCAAACAACAAACTCTGTTTCAGTCGTCCATTTCTATCACTAACAGTCGCCCATTTCTATCACTAACAATGTACAGGTTGACATTGACATGGCGAATTGTATTCATTTGTAAACAGTTTATAAACTTGTATCAACATTTCCAGA
Organism: Margaritifera margaritifera; assembly: GCA_029931535.1. NCBI lineage: Eukaryota > Metazoa > Mollusca > Bivalvia > Unionida > Margaritiferidae > Margaritifera > Margaritifera margaritifera. The sequence goes on along the minus strand of JAQPZY010001658.1, from coordinate 4,501,347 downwards.
AATTGCTGAATCTATACAGAATGACTAGTACACTTACTTTTTTCAAAGCACGTTATTTTGTGTGAGTAAATATCGCAAGGATTGATTTGATCTTTATGAACATCAAGGAGATGACTCAAATGTTTTCATCACACTGAAGTTCACGCGTTGATTTCGAGTTAATAGCATTTATAAAGCCTGCGGCTTCAAATGTGCCCGATGATGAGGGACCGACAATTTATTTTTCGGGGCTGGGGCGGGGGGGGGGGGGTGGAGGGTGGGGGAGGGAATTTCAATAAGTTTACGGCCTCAAATAGCTTCAGAAATATTCTTGCTCTGATTATAGAAAAAAAACTAAACATATCCATTATATTAGTTGAAAAAATAAGGTATCGTGAAGTAAAAGAAAAATAAATTTCTGGTTTGAAAGAAAATCGCCATCCCCCGCCCCCGAAAATTAAATGGTCGGTCCCTGATATCCCAATTTGATAATATGTGTCAGACATTTTAATACATCTTTTTAAAAAGAAGTGTATAGCAAACTGACTCCAGAATTTGATGTAGGTTTACTTACCATTCCTTTATTAGCAAAGTTGAAAATAGTAAATATAAATGTTGCTTAAATAATGCCGTTCAGTAGACTTTAGTCTTTACTGATACCTACACAGATACATTCTGTGGTACTGATGTGTGCTAATATTCGAGTCTTAGGTTTTTGATGACATGAATGCTATATAATACATTTCATTTTAGGCCATTTGTGCCAAATCTTAATATAATAAAATACATTTCACTTTAGGCCATTTGTGCGGAATCTTAATATAAGAAAATACATTTCACTTTAGGCCGTTTGTGCCAAATCTTAATATAGTAAAATACATTTCACTTCAGGCCATTTGTGCCAAATCTTAGTATAATATTTCAATTTAGGCTTTTTCTGCCAAATCGTAACATAATACTTTGACTTTAGGCCGTTTGTGCCAAATCTTAATATAATATTTCACTTTAGGCCGTTTGTGCCAAATCTTAATATAATATTTCTCTGATGAATGTCTCTATAATCGGTCGTTATCTTTAATTTGAACAAGCGAACGGTTGCGTACTAACCAGTTTACAATGTTGGGTTGCATTTTATTGTACTTTGATGTAGATTTAACTCAGATGCTTCAAAGAGAGTAGTATACAATTCAATTCGTTGTCTAATTCATTTCGTTACTTTTTACTTATTTTAAACATGATATTTGCGCTTGCTTGGCTAGTCCCCATAGATTGCTTCTCATTCAAAGATGTCACTGATATATATTTATTCTGATATTCGCGTGGTAACTTTCCCATTCAATTTGTTTTATCACACCTAAATAAGTACGATTTGGTCACCAAAGTCAGGAAATCAATAATAATTGGCCTATCCAAGTGATGAACTTAGTGCATTTTTCCCCATGCAAACGGTGTTTTAAATACGTTTTCTAGGCAAGTTTAATTTTCCTCTAATACCTTTAGGTGTCAGACGTCGCTTCTTGCAATTCCTTTGTACTTTCTTGCAGTCCAAAAATTGCCAATAAGACTGGGGCCATCCATTACATCTATCCCTGGATAAAATTGTTTCTTATTTGCTTTTAACACATAAAGGTAATACGTAAAGAACATTTTCTGAAAATGTATCAGCGAGATGAAAATTTAAAGTTAATTAGACTTAAAAACATGTTGAAAAATACCATTTGAGAAACAGCAATCTCCGTATTGGCAACGTTAGCGGTTCTTACTGTCATTAGCCTCCAAGTGCTAAAATAATTCATAGGTAGCACTTTAAGGTCTTAAACGAAATGTAAACTGAGTATTTGCACATTGGTAAATAATCGTCAGTAGAACCAAGATATATAAATCGCTTGATTTAAGCTAAATGAATCTCCCACAAATTTGCGATAGCAATGAAATAATTTATATGTATGTCTTCTACTTTTCCTTTTTACTTGTCCAAAATCTTCTGAAAATTTAAAGACACTTACACTTAAAAATTAAAGTTCATATTTTACAGAATTCCTGAATTTATGGTCAAGATATTCGTCCCAACATATTCTGGTAGTGAACACTATCCTATCTGTGCCTCAAGAAACATGTTCTGAAAACCATTCAAAAAGAAACATGCCACTATAAAGTACCGATCCTATAACCGTTTCCATGAAGATTCCTTTTTGACCGACTTAAAATATGCTGTAAGTAATTGCCAACCTATTGTTATAAATCTAGACCTTAATTTGCCAACGTTGGACTGTACAGTTTCTTGACATCCTAAATCGGCATACATCAATTAAATGCAATAGGATTAAGAGAATAATTCAACCCATAATGCACGCTGGCTGATACATAGTTAGCAGCTTTAGACGACGGGATAATAATCAGGGTAATTTATTTAGATTTTATAAAAACGTTTGAGTTAGTAGATCATGTAATATTAATGAAATGTTTTAAGGCATACAAAATCTGTCTTAATTCGCTTGCTAGATTTGATTCTTACCTAACAGGAAGGCAACATTGAGTTATATTTTCAATGCTACATAGTCCTTTCAATACGTCAAAAGTGGAGTCCCTCAATGCTCTATTTTTGGCCCTTTGCTCTTTCTCCATTTCAGCAATGATTTACAATTTCATACGAAAGCCATTGAAACTGACTTTTTTTCGGATGACACAATCTTACATACCATCAGTGTTGCAATCCCTCCTCTTGCAGAAAGTGTACAACAAGATCTTTAGGATGTTATACTGTGGTACAAAACAACACAAAAATGCTATCAAACACAGAATAAAAACTAACTGCATCATAATTGGATCAAGAGTAAAGGTAATGAAATTAGATGACATCAGTATATTTGTTCAGGGAACTAAATTAAATAACATAGAAAATCAACAACTTTTAAGAGTGATTATTGACAGGCATTTATCGTGGGAAAATCAAATAAAGCGCATGTTCTGCAGTAGTCTCCAGAATAGCTTTATTGAACAGATCGTCTTCTTATGTGCCAGAATCTATGCTAATAATATTTTATACTGGATATATATTGCCTTTGTTTGATTATGGTTGCACCATATAGAGGAATTGCAATGCTACTAATCTTAATCTAATAATTAAACTCCAAAAACAAGCCGCTAGAATTATTACAAGAAAAGACTATCCATCCTCTCATTTATTCTTTAATTTACAGTGGTTACTTTTTAATTATAGAGTAAAGTACTTTAAAGCTATTTGGATATATAAATCTTTTCCTACCATTGCTCCACAATATATCAATGGTCTCCTAATTTTAGCTTCCAATATTCATTCACACAATATATGGTCTATTTCGAACTCTAATCTTCATTGCCTTAATTCAACACGTATCTGTACATAACATCTTTTACATATTCCGTAGCATTGTTGTGGAATATCATTTCCAATGATATTAAACAAAAAGCAATACCCTCTTCTTTAAGGAACCAGCTTTACCAATTTCCTCTTTCTGATTATGTCATAGCTAAAACAAATTGAGATACCTAACTTGGATACCCCAATACTGTCCCATCCTAAACCTATATATATATATATATATATATATATATATATATATATATATATATATATATATATATATTGTGTTGTTTTACTCTAATGTGTGTGTGTGTGTATATGTTTGATTTTCTTGTGGACAGCTCTAGATCTCTCAATTGCTCACACACACACACGTGTGTGTGTGTGTGTGTGTGTGTGTGTGTGTGTGTGTGTGTGTGTGTGTGTTTAATGATTACATGCGAGTGTGTCCGACACTTTAGTAAGTAGGAGTTTTATTTTATATATATACGTTGCACGTATAGTTTTAATATTCTATTATTAGAGGACTGCATGTAAGATTGGTTGATTCTGAACTAAATGTATTATCCTCGGAATGTAAAGTTCTACTACTACTACTATTAATACTAATAATAATAACTAGTAGTAGTAGTAGTAGTAGTATAAGGTTAAAAATCGATTAAACAGTGCATAAATGGCAAAGCAAAGGCGTTCATGCAGAGCGTGTAATTGATTTTCAAACTTCATGAGTTCATGTAAAATATCAAGTTCAATTCTTATAATTACAAATAGTTATAAAATAATAACAAATCTCAAGAAATTAGTAACTTAGCTTAAATATTGTTAAAGCACGTAAGAAAAGCGCATGAATGCATAAGTAGTTCCATGTTGGAGTTATAAACTAATAACTGAGGTTCATGTGTCACATGATGCAATTTTAACTAATCTAAATGCTCGTTACAAAGGCTTGACAAAAATATATACTTAATCCATTTTGACAGGTTAAACATAAGTGGCTCTATGAACTGTTTTCGGACAAGAATAACTACATGCACAAATTATTCAATGATTGCACATACAGTTACATTTCACTACTAACATTTACCACAACTTCCATTTCTTACAGTATGAATCCACTCTGTGTACCAAAGTGCTAAATTTATTAATCGCTCTATATTTCTATGTCGGTTATATGGTGTAAAAATTTTGTCCCGATGCACGAAGGACAAGATCTTTCTAAAAAGCATATGCCACAGAAGAGAATATCCTCGCAAAGTCCAAAACACTCACTACTTTCAAGATAAAATATGAAAGAAAGAGGACAAGTTTTATTACTTAATTCCAATTTGAAATATAAATAGTATCGAATCTTTAACAAGAAATAAAAATATATCTCTCTCTGTAACTTATAGGCGTGTTCCAATAGTCATAATAATTTTTTTCGTTTGGATTTAGAAACCTAAAGATGATTGAGTGGAATGTCTATTACCAATTTTGGGGTCATATCTTTCTAAGACATTCTTTTTCTTTGCATTAGTTCGGATTCTAAAGACGAAAATTCCCCTTTGAATCCCCGGCACTGGAATACGCCAAAATGCTGAAGCAAGTGATGCATGGTGTATTCTATTGACTAAACTATGGGTTGTTGAGATATTCTGAATGAAACATAGGCTGTTATATACAAAAGGAGTTGTCGCGTCCCTAGATACTATAAAGTTCATGAACCCATAACTTACACGAATCTCTCTCTAACACACACACACACACACAATATATATATATATATATATATATATATATATATATATATATATATATATACTCATGCTATTTGATTTAAAGAAATTTAGACTAAAGCTAAAGAGAGGTATACTTTACACAGGGTGTAATGCAGATTTCTATACTTCCACTATTAGTACACACACACACACACACACACACACACACACACACACACACACACACACACACAACCAATGCAAGTTTGTCAGTCAAAACCTCTTTTGTATTAACTGTTGAACCTTACACTTGCTTCCCCTTAGCTAACAAAGTATTGACGCGGATGGGCACCCTTTTTAACTTTTCAGTAAGAAATAGAAGCATATAAATATCTAGACATGAAAAACATACAATTTTATTGTTTGTGATTGTATACAAAAAAAGAGCAAGGTATGAAAGAATTTGATCAAACAGAGCTAGTCTTATGAACTTGCGCATAAATCTTTTCTAAAAATCAAATCCTGAGTACAACACGGGACGGGCCCAGTGCAACACAGGACGGGCCGAGTGCTACACATGAAGTGTCGAGAACAACACAGGACGGGCCGAGTGCAACACAGGAAGGGGGCGAGAACAACACAGGACGGGACGAGTTTACATTATGGTTAATACATGTTCATGGATTCGCAATCATTTAATATTCTTTCAGCTGCATACCAAAGACAGATTAAGCATTTTAAAAGAAGATATTATAAGTCAAATCTTAGATATCTCGTGCATGAAATTATACGATTTTACTACATACTATTCAAGCTGGCCGTACGATCAGTTCACTACATGAGGTTGAAGTCCAACCCATCAGGGTTATATTCAGAATATTATTACATTGTGTCTTGCGTCTAAGTTCAAATTTTGCCTCAGTGGAGTTTCTTGATTACTAAATGTTCCTTCTTAATGCAATCAATACCTATACTGAGGTTTTGACATACAATAGTAATCAATGTAATGAAACAAAAAACACATTCTGCCAGCTTCAGACATGGCTACAACTGCCTCCATCAAGCACTGCGAGCTTTGCTGGAGATCTAGATAGAGAAATCTTTCTAATACCATCTGTTGGAATCGCTGACTGAAATAACGGTCATAAAAATCTTTGAAACATTTTATATTACTTGCGTGAAACAACCTTTTTTAGTGGAGGTCTGCTCGAGAGCAACTTGAATATCATGCTCATAAAGATATCGCTGCTCATTTGAAATGTATAAAGAATATCTGACATGGCTGATTTTGGCACGAGATTCTTGTGTTTCCAATGGTACGGAACAAAAAGCACTTCATCTAAGTGCACGTCACTCTACTTGGAACACATCGATATCCTTAAAGTTCAGCCTTCAGCACATACAGGATAGATACAAAAAATCAATTGCCAGTTATGCAAGCTGACTGTATTCCAACACAAATATGGCAGACAATTCTTAGCATACAAGTACTATTTTGCTTTTCAGATTTATAAATGTTTTAGAAGAAACGTCAGTTTAATTAGGACATACTACATGATATAAGGTTAATTTTGTAGAGAGATTCTTGGTAGTGTAGCATTTACATGCGCCTGGAACTACGGTCTTACATTCAATTGACAGGATAACCGTATTTATCACCTAGTTGGTACACTTTACACACAGTGTTTGTGGTTTATTATTTTTTATGTCAACACGTTCACATGTCATTTTCTGTGAATCTGATTGGTCCAAATAAGCTTATGAAATTCTTGCACAGTATCCTCATTATTGATTGGCTGCCACCGTGAGAATTTTCCTTGCCCCGCCTTCTGGAATTTTTTTCTTTTTTCTTTTAGTAATACTATCAACAATATGGCGTCCGTCTTTCCAATCGATATCGGAATGGACATTGGGAAACAAACGGGCAACCATCACAAAAACGCACAGTAGTGGTTACGTATGTCAGAATATGGCCATTTTACCCTAAGTAGAATTCTCTGAATGCCAAACTAAAACTTGAGCATGAGTAAACCCGCTGGGCGTTCGCCTAGTTAAACGAAAAATGTAGGAGAACCGAGAAAATCCATAACGCTATCCAACACGGAACACACCGAGTCTATGGAAAAAAACGCCCGTCAGCCTATTGTAATGCAGACAGTCCCCTTTACCATGCTTCTACCACGAGGTATGGATCTTGCACCCACCCCCGAGACAAGCAAGGCCGTCGTAAGGGGCTGGCGATACGGGCTATCGCCCGAGGCGCCAAGTCCGGGAGGCGCCGTTTCGCGGAGTTTGCGGTATTTGTTTCCAAATGGAGGTGAGGGCGCAAAAAGGTGACGCTCGTCCGGGGCGCCGTGTCGTCCAGCGGAAACTTGCGACGGCCTTGATGACAAGTGTTGTTTAAATGTAAATAAACTCACCTCTCTTATGAAGAGAATTGTCGTCAAATTCTGGCTTCTCAACTGACAAAAAGTTATCCAACCACATCATCCTTCCAAATCAAATGTTGCAAATATCCGGCCACAAAAACGTTCAGGCTGGGAATCGCATGAAATTCTTCTATCGTTTTAAAGGATAGTTGCTCTTTGAATTGTAATTTGTATATATGTATATATATATATATATATATATATATATATATATATATATATATATATATATATATATACTTCTAAATGTTATTGGTCATAGAATTGTGCAATATTGCTTCAACTCGCGTCTGGGACTAATTGTTTCAAGAATTGAAAGATGCAGTGTCTGAGCAAGAATTAAATTAAATGCCTGAGATCATTTGTTCTTCTTTCTATCTAGATTCTTTCCACTCAAAATATAAACTATGTGATAAACATAATCTCAAATTGGCAATTACTTAACACTGAATTTATGAAAGTAGTTGAATAATTTATAATTTTGCTCGCGAAGGCTCTCAAAAGCTGGACATTTTTCAAATCGTCTCATAAAATCATTACCCGTTTAAGATCCTCTATTTATTACATAGGTATATTAACGTAAATAGCACAGTAGTCATGTGATGAAAATATTACTTTAGACTCTTCTCACGATAATATCAATGGCAAGACGATTGTAAACCGCTCACTGTGATGTTCTTCAGTATTTTGACTACTCAAGCTTAGTATTTTCTTCTCTATGTTTTTTTTTTTTAAAAAGAACATTTTGCCTTTTTCGCTAATTTCACTAAAGCTCGCTATATTGCTTTTTTGGCAACGAAGTCTGCTTTTGAAGTAATCAATAGAAAAAGAGTAAAATATCTATTACTTTAACTTCACGTGCAGTGGCAAGGTAAAATAGTCTGCATTCAGAATGATACTACCCTATTCGTCGATTCTGCACTTTTCAATTTATTGTGGTTTCTTGTAAAAGTCTCTACTGATTATTACCGTCTATACTCGCGTATAATTCAGGTCCAAATGCAAACAACATAGACCCTGATCTGCCGTCGCATGCGCAAGCAGATCAGAGTATATGTTGTTTGTTCTTCTGATTAGTCCTTACAAACTGCATAGACCCAGATCTGCCGGCGCATTATGCGAAGGCAGATTTAGTCTATGCAGCTGGTATCGATTTATACGCGAGTATACAAAAAGGTTTCTTTCTTATTCTGTTTAAAATGCATTTTAAGCGACACAAAGTCATAGAAGATTTAATTTACATTAAATAGGTAACCAAAGTCAATGTTTGTATTGGTCCTCTGAAAAATATTGACAATATTTATTAAAAATCGCCATGTCTCATTAACTGGATCACAATTTTTAAAATACTATGTAATCACTCAAATTGATTATCATGTAAGTATTCAACATTATCGTACCGTATCAAATTTGTTTGAAGATTGAAATAACATTTGACTCAGTACATATATTGGATGATTCTCGACAAAGAAAACGTTTCTAGTCTTACATCAATCCACGGTCTAATTTCACCAACATAAACCTTTAACTTAGTATAGACTTAAGAAATTTGATTGGTCAATTTTAAATCAGACTTAAATTTCAGCCAACGAGATCACTCGATCCTAGACTTAAATTTAAGCTTAGACTTAGGTTTTGTTGGTAATATCCAGGCTTGTCATCCTATGTTACATTGCATATCTCATACACACTGGTTTCCCTGTAGGTACATAATTTTAAAACTAGGTCCCCTTACTTGGTTTAAGTTATTTTGCAATTTTCTTTAAAATACTGTATGTACATTTGGTATGTTAGAATAAAATAATTAGTTACACTTTGAATTTATATAGTTATTCATGGAAAATTAGGATTTCAAACATTTTAGTCAGTGTCGTGCCAATTAGGAGTCTTTAGGTACGAAATTAATTATTACCCAGTCAATAAAACATTTTGATTGATGGATCGACTCAACTTTAGAATCAGAATAACTCGTTTATTTAGATCTAAGGTCGTGTATTTGTACACTTGCAACGCTGCCTGTGAAGGCTAGACCAGCGCAAGATGTCACAGCATCACCAATTGAAACATAAAACAGTTACTTTGATCAAGAGAACACGTAACTTCAATAATTTTCGTTCTGCAACAGAAAGGCAAGGTTACATACAATTAAATCAGGCACAAACATTCTGCGTTTCGATTTTTAAGCAAAATAAGATATTTTATCTGCAATAATATGCGTTTCGAATGCCGCGTAGATTGTTCTAGAGAACCGTGCACAGACAAATATATATATATATATATATATATATATATATATATATATATATATATATATATATATATATATGCCCTTTGAGGGCTAGACATTGTAGTTTTCTTTCCTTTTGTTCTCCCATATCGAAATAGGCTTATTATCCCGTACGAAGCAATTAATAACGCTGTTTTATATTCCTTTTTCACAAACGATAATTCTATTGCCGTTTTTCTTGCATCAGTACTGTCTGTATGCGGACTTTTAAGTTAGTGTTCTAGACAGTAAAAACACATAATATCAAACAAGCTGAATATCTCCCCCGACAGCATTCGGTTTCAGAGGCGGCTCTTTCCGTTTCCTATAAATTCCGTCAATTACTATGGAGATTGAGATCATTTATCAGTTAAATCCGTCAATACATACATTCTTGTTTTGTTTCAAGTTAATTAAGGGACACTTCATTAATACCTTCAGACTTTATTTATTTGAATTGAACGAGAAAGGCAGTAACACACAGCTGGAAGAATATATTCCATCATGACCTTCTTTTAAAACAATATATCAACCTTGTCTCTTACAGATGAATTCTGTGTATGTCGTTGAAGTGTTTTGATCCCCTCAGTTTGGCCGAAGTTTCTTGAAGATACTTTCAAATGAAGCATTGACTATATATTTTAGCATGGGTTGGTAGTTGCTATAAATCTATCAGTCACAAATTGTGATTAACTATTTTAAATATCGTGAAAATAGTTGCTCAAATTATTTCCGAGTTGTTTTTCTTTTCCCCTCCTTTGTACACAGGTGATATGAATACGTTTACTTTGTACTTTCTTTTTTTAATTTACTCGTTGTCTTAGGGAACTCACAAGGCTTCCTTCCCCATGCTAGAATAAGGAGGGAATCAGCCTTACCAGATATCTGCTGACAGAAAATGACAAGTAGAAATTATACAATTATTGTATATACGGTACTCTAGCACGTCTTTCTGACATACTTCTCGCTTTTGGTTTTCATCATTTTCAGTCAACCCTTGTATTTCGTCCGAATAAATATATTGATTGGCCCATTCCGTCTTTTTGATTACAGCACTTATCTCGCGTCTGTTATTAGTTACAATGCGTAACAGTGAAACAAGAGTTACACGTATTGTAGAGCGATATCTTTCCAGCAAAAGATGGAGATTGGGACTTTAGAGGGAATGTCTTTGAAGATCATGGATTCTAAAACAATATACACGTGTATGAAAAACAGGTTAAAATGAAAATATGAAAAAATGTGAGGGAACTTCCCTTCAAACAATAGGTTTACAGACAAGAAGTTTGGTAGACATGCGGGTAACAGAACCAGCATGTGCATTCGCAAGAAAAGCTTGAAGGACAAATGTACGTAGGGACGAATATATACTAACCCTGCTGTGAAAATTAGGTAAGTATGTTTGTATGATGGAAATAATCTATATTAAAGTTTCTTTCATTTAGTTACATTCCAAGTAATAAAGGTTTTAGTAGCTGTTGGCAGGGCCAGTGCAAGGGTATTTGGCGCCCAAGGCGAACCTTCAGCCTTGCGTCCCCGCCCCCTATTAACTTTTGAAAATGAATATTATGCATTAGTATGAACAAAAATTCTGCATCTGTATTTCTCTTTCTATTTTAGACTTTTATTATCTTCTATCTTTCGCTTTTTCTCTTTCTTTTTTTATTCATTCAGTTCCCCCCACCCCAGTTCCCCCCACCCCCCAATTTTTCATAGTTTGCCTACCGGCCCTGGTTGTTGGCAATTGTGGCGAATATTTTTAAGAGTCCCAGTTGTACCTGGTAGAATGCTCTTTCCCACAAGGAAGTTTTCTTTGAATTTTATCGCAATGATGAAGCGATGGAAACTGTATTTTGTTCTAATTAGTGACTTGTTAACGGAAATCCTCTCCATTTCCTAGACTCATTCACCAATCATGAGTCAAAAATTGTCAAGACCCGGTCGGTAATGGTATTTTGAAATAGAAGGTGGTGCAGAATATGCTATATTTGGAATTTTCTAGATGCATCATTACAAAATATTATGCATGCAGTTCATTTCATGGCTTGGCGGTTACAAGGTATCACAAAATGACACATAGAAATCTGGAAAAACCGCCATGTATGGAATATTGGTTGTTTAGCATCTTTAAATATTTCTCCAAACTGTTTGATGTGATCGCTTTTCGTTTCATTTTTTTATGAGCCTTTACAAATCACGGGACACCATTCAATTGCAATCCATATCTGGAACACCTTTTGTATCAAAACTTTAACATAAAAAATCCACATCGAAGCGAAATGAAAACATTTTTCAGAAATACTTTTAAACCTTATTTGACATGTTTAAGTTACAAATTATTTAATTGGTGTAGAGAAAATAAGTCTCCAAATATTTTTACTGTCATAATATTAAACCGATACCCTAGAAAAGCTAAAGCTAATTTTGAACACACGTACTGGCATTGCTCTAAGCTACCCTGAGACATACATTTTTAAGGTCTTTCTTGACGGCAAATGTCAAACCAAGCAACAGCTGCAGAAACACTTCTCATTAGCCAAACAAATTTCTGCTTATATGCAGGGCTAAAAATAGGTAAAATATTTTGCCTGCATTTTTGTACGCTATTTTACAGATATCATATTGTCCTTCCTGTTTTGTCTTTCAGTAAACTCTAAACATTCAACTCTTTGCCTATGTCCGCCTCTCTTGGTATCATTCATGATATTGTAAAGAGTAATCAGTGAGACTTACAGGTCAAGTTGGGCAACTTACTTTATACAAAATTATAGCATCGAAAGCAAACTTTGAGCTGTTGAAAGAAATTATATTCAATTTTACTGCAATAGATTGAAATGATCTCTGTATTCATTTATAAGACATTTCAAATATCAGCGAAATTGTCAGTTGAAAATTATCTGTTTCGATCTTGCGAGCAAAATTGATTATGAGGAATACGCGAATTTTGTCTAATTCGAAAACTCAGACCTTGGCAGCTATTGCCAACTGTTCGGCATATATCTACAAAGAGCGGTTTCCCTGTAAGCTCTATACAAATTCAAAATTGGAAAATCTATTTGAATTTTCTGTTAGTAACTAATCAGACAGAAATTGTCATGTCTTTTCATTAACAATTAGTTAACTTAATTTTCCATCCTTTTTTGTAGAAGTTTGCGATTTGAATGTGTCCAGCATTGCTCATTGTGAGGTTGCAAGGATTTTGAATGTGTCCACCATTGCCCATTGTGAGGTTGCAAGGATTTTCAATGTGTCCAGCATTGCCCATTGTGAGGTTGCAAGGATTTTTAATGTGTCCAGCATTGCCCATTGTGAGGTTGCAAGGATATTACAAAGTTTGAATGAAACAACCTAAGTCTAAGCAGTGTGGGGCATATTGTGATTTATCAATAAATACATGACGTTTCGTCATGGAATATTCTGTGTCAAATATACCCTGTTAGTTTTCAGATATTGAATGTGATACCGATCATTCAGAATAAAAATTATAAGTGGACCTTCAATAAATAGAAAATTGATTGCATGACCATTTAGCTCTTTTAAATGTAAACATCATTGTTTTCCTGCTGATGACACGTATTTACTTTTTGTCTTATAAGGAAAGCCTTTGTTTCAACGGCGATATTTCGACTTTCCATACCTTGCGAGGTGCAATAACTGCATTGATGTACCCAAACACCATTTATGTCATGGGTCATCATGAATCCCTTTTTAAGGAAACTATGCATAGAGTCTCTTGTTCTAATGTACTTTTAAAGTACCTAGGATAGAGAAAAAAAACTGCTGATGCCAAGAAGTGCGATGGATTTGAGAAATCAAAACCTTCCATGCTTGTTGCCTATTATGATAGAAGCAATGAACATTGGACCAAGCATCTTAAATCTCTTGTGAGATTTGCGTGACTTTGAGGCTGAAAATACTTGATGCAATTAGGAAGTCAAATCACAGAGTTTCTCTGGCCACAAGAGTCAACCAAGCTAGGTAATACAACAGCTTCCGCACTTAATAAGCCAAGGGCCTGTTAAAATACGCACACGGTTCTCTGAAATATCGGGGGCTTCTAACAAGCCACATTTTGAGACAGCAAACTGTCATTGCCTCTAAATCAGAATTCATGGGTACCATTTTGAAATAACGACGTCTCTAACGGGCATGGATTCCTTAATACCTTGTTTATTTTATTTCCAGGGATCTATATGAACCCAGATAAAACGGATCGTATTAATTTGCTTAAAGAAGATAACATAATGATTTTGCAGTGAGTGACTCGTACTTTCACCGATACCCGACACCAATAAAAATGGTTCAATAGACATCATTTCATTGAGAACTAATTTCAGCCGTCGGGAAGGCAATGCGAATGGATGAGAATATCGCGTCGGTCTGACCCCTAAGCATATGTTCTAGACGAATGCAGAATTCTGTTCAAACGGTAGACTTTAATTGTGCTTTACTAAGACAGAATGACTAGATTGAGCCCATGTTAACTTGAGCATTCATACTTGGATGTATGAAACCACATCTTTCAATTCATTTTCTTTTAGTTTCGTTCTATTATTTCAATCAAAAACGCATAATAAGCACATTGTAAAATCATAACCTAATAGTCATTTTTTAATGTACAAATATTTTGGATGCCAACATGCACTAATAAAAGGTAATAGTCATTTTTTAATGTACAAATATTTTGGATGCCAACATGCACTAATAAAACGTAAATTGCTGAACAGCTCTTACATGGGCTTTTACGCCTTTTTTAAGTATCGAAATTGTGTTGTTCTATTTCTTTAAACTTGCTTATTGTGTGATGTTTCATTACGATATTATGTTTACTAGGAATCTCTGTCTTTTCCGTGCTATCTCCTCAATGCACGAAATTCCAGTGTCTTTGACTCTGTACACTCTCGCTTCCGATATGGTTGGTTAATTTTAATTCTGTTAAGTAAAACGATCGTGAAAAATTTTGATTTTGTTTTGAGGAAGCAGTTAGAAGGGATGTTCAACGCCAGCAATATTTTTTTTTTACATGTACCAGTAACTGTTAACGGGTGGCAAAGACAGTTTTAAATTACATCGGAACATTTGAATGATCTTTCGATTAACTTTTTTAAAAAAAATAATGTATTAACTAAACTTATATATATATATATATAACGATAACTTACAATAGATACCTGAAATCAAATATATCTCAATGATTCTTCGGAAATACATGCCAGCTGATATTTCTCTGATCTTAATTGTGTGATCACGAAAAGGTCCACCAAAATTCCGAAGATTGTCATAATAATGATCATAAGTATTTTACAAGTGCTGAAATTTCAATCCATATTCCATATTCTGCGCAGGCCTTAGATGACAGCCAACTACTCTTAGGTTTCATGGAGTGACATACATTTTTTCTAACGCCCAAAGATTACGCCTGGTCATGATAGCGATTTTTATGTCGTCGTCATTGTGCTTTACATGGAACCATGTCACGTAAAAATATGGCGATTGTTTTGATATTCGAACACATTAGATATCTATGCAATTAGCTATATTACTTTGCCGCAATATTTCGTTCCCATGGAGATAATAAAATATGATAAAACAATGTTTTGACCTAAGTAAGCATGACAAACGATATTGCGAATGTTTTTCAAATAGATTATTATTCAGTACATTATGGATTTTTATTGTGCGAGATAGTGTTGTGTTGAAAAACCTGCATTGGAAGAGACTCCGAAGGGGGCGAGTCTAACACAGGTATTTCAACACAACATGGAATGAATATCTGGATATTTATCAGCTCTCAGACGCAAAATTTGGCACGATTATAATCAGAAACCCTTAATCAGTTGCATCACATTCCATAATTTTCAATATATAACCTTATCGATGAAATAAATAGTAAATTATAACATCACTCGCTTGTTTGGTTCATAAAATTTCATAACCGAACACATAACCGGAAATTCCCCACAATATGTTGTTTGCATTTAGTAACTATCATAATTATCGAGATTCCCTGCCCTCGACTATACATCCCATGAAGAGGAATTCCATGTCATAGACTATAGATCTCATTAATAGGAATTCCCTGCCGTGGACTATAGATCGCATAAAGAGGAGTTCCCTGCCGTGGACTATAGATCTCATGAAGAAGAGTTCCATGTCATAGACTATAGATCCCATGAAGAGGAATTCCCTGCCCTAGACTATAGATCTCATGAAGAGGAATTCTCTGCCGTGGACTATAGATCTCATGAAGAGGAGTTCCATGTCATAGACTATAGATCTCATGAAAAGAGATGCATCACCAGTCTGCTGCAAAGACTTAACCTTTAATCTCTGCAACAACACCGGAAAATTAACAGACTGGGCGAGATGTTATTGCCAGAATAACCGGCAGAACAAATGGTCGAATTAAGTGCAGAAATTACTCAGAGGACTACACCAAAATTAGTATTGAACAAAAGGTTATAAATAACGATCGATGTTTTAATGTACAACATTGTAAAACTGAACAGCTAAAAATCTAATATTATTGGAATGAAACCATCTGCATAATTGTGTAGTGCCTGTAGTACTAACTTTTGCGTAACAACTCTCTCTCTCTCTCTCTCTCTCTCTCTCTCTCTCTCTCTCTCTCTCTCTCTCTCGCAAAAAGGGCCCTACACCGTACCAGATACAGATACAGATAAGACTGCAATAAAGCGACTACATTTACCTCCCTTCTGTACAATATGGAGTTTGCACCGAGATAGAAACGTGTAAATTGTGAGACTAGATATCAAAATAGGTAATTACGAGCAACTTTCGGTGCAAATTCTAATCTTTTCAATATATTTATAATCTTGGCCATTGTTCTGTTCTAGAAGCAGCTCCAATGTAGCTTATCCACTCAAGCTAGAGAAATTGCGAAGAATAATTATCGTCGGCTAATAATTGAAAAACATATCGTTTTGTGTCATGGCCAATGTCTAACAGTCCATGTTTTAAGTCATAACCCATGTCAATCAGTCCATGTTTTATGTCATGGCCCATGTCTACCAATCAATGTTGTATGTCATGACCCATGTCTACCAGTCCATGTTTTAAGTCATAACCCATGTCTACCAGTCCATGTTTTATGTCATGGCCCAAGTCAACCAGTCCATGTTTTATGTCATAACCCATGTCTACCAGTCAATGTCTTATGTCGTGACCCATGTCTACCAGTCCATGTTTTATGTCATGACCCATGTCTACCAGTCCTTGTTTTATGTCATGGCCCATGTCTACCAGTCCATGTTGTATGTCATGGCGCATGTCTAACAGTCCATGTTTTAAGTCAAACCCAATGTCTAACAGTCATTGTTTTAAGTCATAACGCAAATGATACCTGAATTAAGTGATCAAAAAGTATTACAAATTATTTCAATGCTACATATTCTATTTTGACACGCACGTTTTCACGGAAATTATTTTCTGTGTACTCCGTTTTAATGTGTTATGTTTTGCCAAATAAAGTAATGAGGCACGATTTGATGAGAAATCGTCCTTGACAAAGCTCTTCAACTGAATGGTCGCAATCTGACTTGTATAGCATATTTATTGCGCTTTTACTGAAGCCGGGGATCAAATATCAGTGGATGATAAGGCCACACATATTGCATTACCGGATGGATAATGAAACAAAAGTACTACTATATTGCAACCTTTTCTCAATATTTTGTGTATATATCACAATGCAAGAAACAGAAATACCAGTAGTTATTTAGATGTTAAAAAAATGTTAATTGACGGAAAGTTATTGTACAATTTAAAAAAGGGAACAAGGGAAATATATTTTCCAGGGGATTCGAGCTCGGGACCTCTGTTCCACTGGACAGTCACTATTTCCACTGAGCTGACCGTTACACGAAAAAAAATATGTGTATCTAGCAAACGCCCACACAGTAAGTTACCAGTTTTAAACCGCATTTATTATTTTGTTAAAAGATAGTATTTTGCGTACAGCACAACCTGGTATCTCCGTTATTTATCTTTAATCTTGTTATTTTTGTTCGATATCTCTTAGAAATCATATTTATACATTCTGTTAAAGAAGAGTTAGATTTTTAAAGCATGGTACATAATTTCGGTTAGTACAATATAGATTTATTCCTCTCACCTCGAATCGTCATATCAATCCATCCATGAGCCCATCTATCCATCCATACTTTCATATATACATTCAGTAATCTATCTATCTATCTATCTATCTATCTATCTATCTATCTATCTATCTATCTATCTATCTATCTATCTATCTATCAAAATCTATCTATCTATCTATCTTAATGTAACGTCCTACTACAAATTTTCATTATCTCTCTTCGTGCTTGTAGCAATTAAACATATGTTAACGCCCAAAAATGATGTTATTAAGGACAACTATTCATCTCTCAACTTCACTGCAATCAAACTCAACATTTCACATCAATGTCACGAGTGCATTTTTCAATCCTCTCGAATTTAGCCGTTTTGAATTTTGTTCAAAATATTTTCTATAACTAGATCATGCAAATAGAGCTATTAAATGTGTGTAGCTTGTCGCTTCTTAACCCCTATTTTCAAGGCAAATGATCAATATTTGAGTCCCCGGATGTGCCGAAATAGTGATGTCTATTAATGCACGTGATAAATAGTTGACAAACTTATGCTTGTGTTCTGCAGCGCCTATCTCAGCCATACTCAACTTTTATTCGCAGGAGATACAAATTACAGCATGCGGTTCTAAATCGATCGATTAAAGATGTTATTTAATTTACGTAAAATGTTGTATTATTTAATCCGTCCTCCGTGGGATCGATGGAAACACAGTAACGATAATAATTTCTACTGTTCTGAAATAAGGAGTTGATTTCGCTTATTCTGCGAGTTATGCAAATCTGGTAATTACTTACAGTCAGAAAAATGCTTCCAGATATTGTAAAATGTGCAATTTCAACAAAATTATATGTAGACTATGTAACAATCCTATTAAACATTTGATAAATTTCCTGATGATGATGCACACAGTTTTCTTCTGAAATGAAAACTTAAACGATAACATTTACTTTGAAATTGCAACGCAAGCTCATTTGCTCATTAAAAAGTCCATTTGTCTCTAACGTACTTTACAAGTACTATAAAAGCATGTTATCTATCACCTTTCTGTAGATTGCCGATATACACCTAACGAAATGCATTGTTACGACTGAAATTGCTATACTTTTTCATAAAAGTGAATATAGTAGTTACTGAATACTACGGTATCTTTACATTAGAGCCAATTCCTGCCACAATTTACGTCAGTCAGTTTAGTAATATCATGTATTAGCATTGGAAAGGTCTGAAACTATAAAGTCAAGAGATGTGCCCTTTCGTCCTACCTGTTAACCTTCTTTCGACAAAGAATTTGTTGTGTAACGATCTCAACTCCTCTGCGAAAGGTCGCGTCATTTGCCCTGAACTCGTATCTATTTATGGAACAAGGGTTGGCGCATTGCGGACTTCAGACTCTAAAGGCAAAGCCACACCTACAGCATTAAGAGTTCTTGTTCTCTTCATTACAGGTAAGAAATATTTTATTTTTGCAAATTCGAAACTTTGTCACTTGTGAATATTTAAGTCTTTTCCTCATAGGCTATGTTAGTACACCGATCTGATATTTGAAGGAATTTTGATACTAATTTTAATTTTCCCTTTTTAAAACTATTATTCTCTTTTTATTCTTATAGTGTGAATTATGAAATATAGCGTAGTATGGATTGTTCAACCTTTATTAGAAAATTATATATGATTTGTAATTTGTTCAACCTTTATTAGCAAATTATATATTTGTTTGCAATTTTAAAATTGGATTTGTTGCTGTGAAATATTGTTTAGTTGCCAACTTCATGTTCTATCATAATCAATTTCAGAAATAAATTCTTCATGCCTTAAAAGTTACAAACTTTAATTGTTTGGAACTTTGTGGTTTGGCATTCGAAATTTTGTATTTACTGGAATTCATGCAAAACGATTTGAGTGTTATTCCGATATTGGTTTCCTATTACATTTCAAGTATATTTTGGTTGCTTTTAGCAAATTGGCTATTTAATCATTTACATCATTTCATATTATATTTTAAATACAGAAATTCATTAAAACAATATTAAGCTTCTAAGACGTATTCAAGTTTAGTATACAAGTATAATAATTTCATGTTTAAATTTATATGTAGAATGTTATAATTTCATGTGTATAATTTTGTATAGAGAATGTTGTTTGATTTAATACAGCAAAGCCGCACCTACAACATTCAGAGATTTTGTTCTCTTCTTTACAGATGTAGTTCGAACCTGGTCACCTCTCGAACCACTGAAATGTAACACCTATTGCGTATCTCAATGGAGCTACACCTCCCTATTCACTGTGACGGAGATGAGTGACACCTGCCTATTCACTGTGACGGAGAGGAGAACAAAAATGCTCTTTCTATCTCTCTTCTTTAGATCCCTGGAGTTTCCCTGCCAAACAAGCCTTATCGGAATCATAGTGAAAACTAATGGTAGCACTTGAGTGATTTATCTCCTTTTCAATGTTAGTTCAAATTTTGAGCGCTATTATGCTGTAACTTTGAGTAGGTGTACAATTTTAGTAATCAACAGTCAAAAGTCAGAACAATAAAAATATAACGGCAACTCAATCCTCGGAGCTTCTCAATATTCTGTACATTCATATTCCATCTCTTACTAATCTCGATATAGACTTGCATCCTGGAATATGAATGGAAACCTTTTCTCCTTTTTTAATGGAATTATCAAATGCATTTGAATATGGTCAATCTCAGATCTCCTACTTAATGAATATCTGACGGACACCGATACGAGATCACATTCTGTTGACCTTTCGATTCAGTTTAATAACAGCTCTTACATTCATGAAAGTGACAAAAGTCATTAGGAATATATCGTTTCTAACGACACGGTTCCCTAACACGAAATGCAACACGTTATCTGATAGGTTTCTCAAAAATAGGTGGACCAGGAAAAAAGGTCTGCTGAACCCGAACCTTAATTGGTGCCTGTCAGATCAACTTATTAAACATAGATCTCGATTTTAGTCAGACTGGAATACGGTTAGCGTGTTAATGCAAACGTACATAATCTGTGCCTGAATATCACAATAGTCTGCACACGTAATCAATCTCGTCTTGGTTTCATACTGCTGTTATTGATACTGACTTAATACATGTTATGTTAATTTCATTATGATGTTTGTTATAATGTATGTTTTGTGTATCTGGCAGAAAGGAACTACTTTAATTTGATACCATTTTGAAACAATAATATTTTACATCCAGGTCCAATATCTTCATGCCCAATCACTTATTTTTATGCTGGATTTCATCAGAATGTATGGTGTCAGGTTGGCTCTTCCTGACAAAGAAAATTGCAGCTGAATAGACTGGGACATGACTGGTAACATGCACATTAGAAAAATGCATGCGACACAGTCAAAGGATATAGTCAAAATATATACACCTGCTGAAAATACAAAAATTTGGACTCTTATTGACTTAAAACCAGAAAATTATTAAAACATTAATGAGTATCAAGATGAGTATCTATATACATATACATGAAATTTAATTAATATTCAAACATTTTAACTGTCGATTTCATAATTTATATTTTTGTCATGAGTTTTTGTTTTTTTACTCAGAAAGTTTTGTGACTACAGGCCGATCTCTTTAAAAAAATTATCATAGATCCCCATTTTCAACACTTTTGCTTTTACCATAATTAAGTTTGATTTTGCACAAATTATGGCGTTTTTCTGTGCATGTTTAGTTAGTTAAATAATCATATGATTTATGTATATGCAATTAAACAGCATTTATTTACTTATATACTGTCACGGAATTACAAAAATATTTTATGATTTTGCTTGTCTCCAAAGGCAATATATAGAATTCACGACAGCCACACAATTTGATGAATGTTCTCACAACGTACACGGAATAAATCTGTGTAACTATAAATTGGTTAACATAGTGGAAAGTGCTATCCCTGGATCCTACAGGAGAATGCTAATTAACATTAGCAGCCCTTTCCGCTCTGTGTTGATGTATATTTGTAATTCTCTATAATAACTTCTATATACCTTGATTTCTGTAGAAGGAATCCAGATATACTGTGTACTTAGATGAGAATTAATTACTTTGTCGACATGCGGGTATGTCTGCTATGCACGAATGCCTATACCACCGACTTTGTAACATAGTCTTTTGGTGATGTGTGCATGGTCGAGATGTTATAGGAGTTGGTGCTTAAAGGCAAGGCGATGGGTGCCGTAACCCGCTAATCCGGGTTCGAATTTCAGTAGAGAAAGAATTAAAATTCTCTAACCTGTATGATAATATTTGTTCGTGTGTGTATATGTATATGTATATATATATATATATATATATATATATATATATATATATATATATATATATATACTGTGTGTTTTTTCATTCGTCCCCTGCGGCCCCCATCTACTTCCATTCACGCACCAACCCCAATACCCTCTCTGCTAAGCTCACATCACCAAAACAGACATCCTTTACGGAGTGGTGTCCATTACATGAGCTTGAAGATTATTCAAAATTCCAATTGGTATCTATCAATGTTGTTCTTTACTAACAGATCTCTTCTATATATAGAGGTATCAACTAGGGCAGGATGCACTTGGGCGAGACAAGAAAACTTTTGGCCTTGAAATATTTCTGTTAGCGCGAATTTTGTTATGAAGATTTCGCCACAGAAATCCCTCTCGTCCACGTGTGTGTGTGTAACTGCAAAAATGATGATTATGAAATCCTTTCATTAAGCCCCCGAAGTGAAGCAATTTTAATATTTTTACCTATATGTATGATCCATGTGAAATAAAAGGATCTGTTTTAGAATTATGTTTAACTAGAGAGAGAGGGGGGCGGGATAGGACTGCTGAAATAAACTTTTGCAGTACTTCTTTCGTTTCCTTATTTCCTTGCATTATAGTATCCTATTCTAAGGATATTTTAAATTTTATATCAAGGAAAAGAATTTGAGTCATATATTTCTAAATAAGCTGAAACTGTGCCATTTGTCTTAATTTTGCAGGAAGCCTAGACAACAGGATTAATAATCGAGACTCTAATAATGTCAGCTGCCAACTGGCACTCTGCAGGATATAAATCACAATTATAGCCTCTACCACCACGATGGTGATCATATATATATATATATATATATATATATATATATATATATATATATATATATATATATATATATATATATATATATATATATATATATATATATATATATATATATATATATATATATATATATATAAACTTTGATTATTTGGAAAGGCTTGTCCAGATTAGTCACTAATATGCACCTTTGAAGTGTTCCCATAACTAAAATTACCGGTAAGTGGGAAGGGGAGGGTGTGAATGGCTTTCTTAAAATTGTAGGTATATGCATTGACAGGAGAGTTATTCTTAGCTTTAGGTGTGCAGCATGTAGATTGTCCCAAGATTAATGAATGAAGGTCCCAAGCAGTACATTTTTATTACTTCAGTTTGGTTTTCAATATAGCTTTTAAGTCGACCTACCTTCATGAATGCTAACTTCTAATTTGAAACAATCGACGTCGATTTCCCAGCTATTCGACGGTAACCTTTCACCATTAGTTAATGCCTTTCATCGTCTTAATTCCCTATTCATTCAATCACTTCTGGAAACGTTTTATACGAAAGTAAAAACAAAAGGAGGTTACATGTGAAATTGATTTCATATTGTCTGCTGTACTTGGAATTTTTCCAGAGACCAGTTATCTATGACAACTACAACAGCACCCTAAACAAAATAAACCCATTAATCAATGATATACCTGTGAATAATAAAAACGGGATAACCATGATTTGCATAAGTTGAATAAAATGTTTTGCGCTATATCTGATTTGATCAAAAAAAGCTTGAATTCACCGTGGTAATTACTCGATGTTAAACAAATAATGTTCCTTTTTAATAGATACTATCAGGACAAAGAAGAGCGGAGATAAAGGCCAAAGAAGAACAAGACATTATGCACAAAACGCTAGACTGTAAGCCTGACTTTGTTTCTCTGACAAAAGCAATGACAGGGATGGAGAAACGATACCTTTTTATATTTAAAGACGTGATATCGCTTTAGAAAAAGGAAATCCTCTGATAAATATAACTGGCAGACAATCTAATCATTAGGAATTTGTTAAGAGTAACAAAATACTGGAAAACGTGGGTGTGATAGGTACACTCCTTTTAGTCCTTTCAATTAAATGCAGATCAAGAAGATAAAGATTAGAGTTCACAACTCAAGATGGCGAAATTTCTTACCTCTCTATGTCTGCATGAAGAGAAAAGACAGGGAATCAGCGTACATAAACACCATGCTTCGCCGTCATCACTTATGCAATAAATAAATTTTCTACAAGGTCTTCTCTTTGAGTTAAGCGGCGAATTAGCTGCCTATACGAATATACGATAATAAATAAATAACAGATTTTAACATGACATGAATTGGAATGTAAGATACCAGGACTCTTCTTCTTCTTCTTCTTTTTCTTCTTTTCTTCTTCTTCTTTTTCTTCTTCTTCTTCTTCTTCTTCAAGTCATGCAGTCAAAAAAGCGTTCGCTGGTGAACTGTGTGAGAGAAAGCATTTAAAGCATTTAATACAATATGTAACGCATTGTGTAAAGAAATTCAAATGAAGTTGCAATATTATTTTACTCTCCATCACGCAAACATACGTAATTTCATTGCCATAAATGTTGACAAATGGGGTCGGGTTACAAGTTATCGCAACTTAGAATAAGCCCATCATCTACAATCGATTAGAAATGTATATGGATAGAGGCACAACATTAATATGGTTTTATACAATTATATATAAACATACACGAATCAGAGAAAATAGTTAGAAGAGACAGAGTATGTATTTGTGTTAGAGACAGTCAGACAGAGAGATAGAGAGTGTATGCAAAAGAGAGAGAATTTGATTACATGCATGAAATCATAAATGCATAAATTATTTATAGTGGCAGATATTTGACTAGAGTACATATATAAAAAACAATACACAAAACAATAAATAGCTAGAAATGAAGAACGTGATGTCTTTTATATATGTATGAAATAAGTAAAACAAGCGAATATTAACATTCGCATTAAAATAAGATGACCGATATAACAAAATATTGTAGTCCCTCCTATATAAGATGATTTTGATTTAAATCAGTTTCCTACGTTTTTTCTAGGTAGTATTTACAAATAAATATATAACGATATGCATTTTCTGTATCTTCACCACAAACACACAATGGAGTATCTCTCAAATGGTTAGAACATAAATCATAATGTAAATACGTACAGTTGTTTCTAATTCTAGTATGCAAAATAGATAATTTCCTGTCACCAACTAAGAAATCAGCAAATATATTCCAGACATGAATAGAAGAGCGTAAAACTGAATTTCTACTTATTTCGAGTATAGCTTTAATTCCAACAAAAGTATTCCTATTTCTAAGATTATACCTGTCTGTGTATCTCAACAACCAGTGGTGGTAGAAGATCAGCAAGAAAAGAAGGAGAGACGCTGTATACGATTTTATGAAAGTAACATAGTTTATGAAATTTTCATCTATCTGCCAAGGTAGGGGAACCAGTTTCTTCATAATCTTACGATAAGATACACTTACTATTAGACCAGTCGCAATTCCTTCTGTTTCTAATTGTGTTTTGCTTGTTTTTTTAGTTTAAGAGAGTCTTCAGCGGAAACAGTCATCACAAACAACGTCAGCATATTCTAGTAAAGGGCGGATTGATGTGAAATATCTTTTTTCTAACGTTTCTCGGCTGAGTTTCTATTTAAGTAGTTTAAAGGCATGTGTCATTTTTTAGGTCGACTGAAATATGTTATCAATATGTTTGGTCCAGTTACCTAGACAAAAAGAGTTGTGCGAAGTTGTTTGTGGTAGTCAAGAAAAGATAGGCTTTTTTCTCTTCATTTTAGTTCAGGAAAAACGGGCTTTAACTTACGCGAGAATAACATTATCTCAGTTTTTGGTGGATTAAAATCAAGCAACTACTGCCTAGACCAATCGTCAATCGTTTGTAAATCTGTATTCAGTACATATTTAGTCTCGTAAGTATCGTTTGATGAATACGTCAGTGAGCTATCATCAGCAAAGAGTCACGTTACACTCAAGAGGTTGTCGCCCATATTATTAATATATACAATAAATAACAACGGACTTAAAATAGAGCTCTGGGGTACGCCAGCCGCAACATTTTGGCTACTGGATTCAGCAGTATTTACAAAAAGTGTTTGGAGTCTATTAATCAGGTAGTCAGAAAACCAATAAATAAGAGAGCTATCAATGCCATAACACGTTTATTTATTTATTAGACCAAACACGATCAAATGCTTGAATGACATTGGAAAAGACCAGACACATGTCATCCTTATTATCAAGCGCAGTATTGATACTACGGTATATATCAATGAGCTGAAAAACTGCAGATGTTTTGGGGAAGAAAACCGCATTTGTATCTGAATATAAGATCATTTGAGTGAAGGTGGTCGTAGATGTGTTTAAAAATAATTCTTTCTATAACTTTTCCAACATAACTCAGTAGTGAAATAGGCCTGCAATTTAAAGGATCACTGCCACTTCCCTTTTAATACAATGGATTTAAGTTTTCGGTTTTTCAAAAGGTTGTAAACACTTTTTTAGCAAGAGACACGTTGAATAAAATTGTTTAGGTATGGACAAGACCGTTGTTTTCAGCATATGGGGACTTATTATATCCACACCTTTCTTTGTGCGTGGAAAAGGTTTTGATTATATCAAAAACATCTTGTTCTGTTTTTAATATATTGGTAATTTTTTATTAGCTCTCAGGTGTATATCCCGTAGATTGACACTGATGTCATCAACCCTCGATGTAGCAGTGAATTAAGACATTCTGCATTTTTGACATCGGATAATGCTACATGCAGCAAACCATTCGCATTACTGCTCCTGAGTGGCGGTCTTGTGGTTGCAAACTTTTCTTTGACAAAATGAGGCAAAAGTTTCCAATAGTCTTTCTAGACTGCACCAATATAATCAATAGTCTCCAAATTTTGAACAATTTTTTTTTCTTTCCCATTTTATTCTGATTATTGACTTTACTGCGTACTTTTTGTATTTTTCCAAGTGGCTCAGATTTTTGCTATTACTAGCTATATTTTTCATGTGGTCGCGCTTCCTGCTTGTTCTACTTATTGTACTATCTTACCAACATGTATTCCTCATCTGAACGGTTACTGTACGAACTGTCATACAATCTTTAGCAAATTGAATATACGACGAAGTAAAAGTTGCAACAGCATCATTGACAACACCACAAGACCCTAACTTAGTTGTCCAGTCTATACCTGTTCAAAGATTATAAAAAAATTTTTTAAATCCGCTTTATAACAGGGCCAGACTTTTCTTTTATAACAGGTCGAGGATTTATAACGCAACAATATAATGAGATAGGAGGCCTTGCAATCGCTTACATTTGCATCAACAGAGATAACTCCAGAATGGAGAAGTTCTATGGTTTCTAGATATAATAAAGTGTGGTGAATCAGATGAAGGGCGGTAGATTACAAGTAACAGATACTTACTACCATTACACATATTTCTATCCATTTCCCTTCAAGGTTACCTGACAACAGATAGGTATATGGTTTGAAAATCAAATTGTCTGAATTAAAAACCATTACACCTCCCCCATGATTTCTTCGATCACACCTAATTGGTTTATGGTAACCGTCTAATGTAAGATCATCGTCAGTAATATTATTATCTCTACTTGCAATAATGTCAAAATCATTTTTAAAAAATGAAGCGATGAAATCTAATTTAAGACGAACAGATCTAAAATTTAAATTTACAAAAGATAACGTACTATCCGTTGATGGGGTTAAATGAAGTACATGTATTGCAGCTGTAGAAATTAGATGAATCTGATACATGTATTGGACCTGGACTGAGTTCATGTTCTACAGATAATATAAGAACCCAAAACATCCATAATATACAAATGAACAAACTTGTGAACACTAGATTTGCAAAACATTAGATTAAGTTTATTGTATCTATTAATACTACTGACATGTAGCAAAAACACTGATAATTCAACATTACAACATATGAACGATACAATGAGAAGCCAATTGAACATTATTATATTTACCCAATGTAATAAGGAGATTGATAAATACAGCATCATTACAATTCAATTTTTTAATAATATGTACACTTCCAGGTCTACTGAGGAAAAGTCCTATACTTATCCTATGTGAAATAATAGAGTAAGCCATTATGTACAGTATGATTTAATGTAAATGATAAGACGGACTTTATCTCGTGCTTTAACTCTGTAAATGATAAGACGGACTTTATCTCGTGCTTTAACTCTGTAAATGATAAGACGGTCTTTATCTCGTGCTTTAACTCTATAAATGTTAAGACGGACTTTATATCGTGTTTTAACTCTGTAAATGATAAGACAGACTTTATCTCTTGTTTTAACTCCGTAAATGATAAGACGGATTTTATCTCGTGCTTTAACTCTACAGAAGAGTACATTTCACATAGTGTAACATAGAAAATGCACCTTGCCACGGTCAAAAGTAGAATAAAGAAGAACATATGCACAGTAGGAAGAACAGAATGAAGGAGAAAAATGAATCCATAGATAATGAAGACCGTACTATGCCTATGTACATTTCAGATAAAGATTCACTTAAACAGTCAATAGCGAAAATCGTGTAGAATTCAAAACTAAACGAAAAAATGTTATAAAAAAATAAAAAAAGAGAAAAAGAGTCTATCCAGTGTAGGAAAAATAATGAGATATATTTGTACATGTCCAGAATAACATGCATGAAAGAGAATTTTATTGATTATGAGAGAGAGAGAGAGAGAGAGAGAGAGAGAGAGAGAGAGAGAGAGAGAGAGAGAGCGATCACATATATTTGAGAGAGAGATCACCTGCTGTTCGCCTGTTCAGGAAGGACAACTTTTGTTTTCCTGATAAGAGAATGTGCATAACGAAGCCATCATTTTAAAAAAGCACATAAATTGTAAGTACTTACGCAATAATGTAAAATTAAATAGGTCAAAATATAGGTATAAGAGCAAATCTCAAAATAATCGCAACATAAAGATTGTATTCTCCTCTAAGAAGGTGAAAAAGTATCCCCAGTTATCACTACGGGAAATAGTTATTTACATAAAACAGATACCTCATGAAAGGGAAATAACATTTTAAAAATAAAAGAGCATTTCACCTATTCAATGCTTTTGTAGTAATACAGAAGCCAATGGTGAAAAATAGTGGTTGTTATTGTAATTGTACTTTTGTAGTAATACAGAAGCCAATGGTGAAAGAAAGTGGTTGTTATTGCAATTGTACTTTTGTAGTAATACAGAAGTCAATGGAGAAAGATAGTGGTTGTTATTGTAATTGTACTTTATAGTACACACTGAGAAATAAAAAAGAAACTGGTCAGCGACGTGGGGATGGTGGGACGGGGATCAGTCGCTCACATATAAAGTAATAATAATAATATGTCAAGTAGATTTTCTTTTCTTTTTATTGTACATTTTTTTGAAAGTTCAAGCCGTCGATTTGCATTAATTTGATTTCCCCAGTGTGTGCCAATTCGATTATCGACTACATTACTGCAGCGATATAAGACGTTTCGAACTTTTACACAGTTTAGGACAGTGACTTTAGAAATTAAATTCCCACATATAATGCTTCAAA
Source organism: Margaritifera margaritifera (assembly GCA_029931535.1). Taxonomy (NCBI): domain Eukaryota; kingdom Metazoa; phylum Mollusca; class Bivalvia; order Unionida; family Margaritiferidae; genus Margaritifera; species Margaritifera margaritifera. Next base: position 4,471,776 of record JAQPZY010001658.1, on the reverse strand, counting down.
TTGTGTATTGTGTCAAATTAATGACGATATTCAGACGAAGATGAAGATAATTTTATTTTCTTTAATGCATTTCTGTGCGGATTCATACAGTGAACACTGTTGGGATGCAGACACTGTAGAATTATCACAGAACGGTCGTATCGGACAGACTTCAGAGAATAACATCTTTAAACAACAAAATTTAATAAATGATTGTAAATTTCCCCTGAAGGATTTTGATTTCTTATTTTTGTTTATTTCTGCATTTGAACTTGAATTGTGTGACCCTGACAAACTTGCAGTCTAGTTCGGTAAAAGCCGCTGCACTAAAATTTCAATTGTTACTTAATTTCGATTTGCAATCAATACTAATCTATCCCCGATTACTTCATCGTTTTCACTAATGATTATGAGTGTTATGCGAGTTAAAATCGCTAATTAAAATTTTTTTGTACTCTATTATATTTAATCAATAGTTTTTTGTAGAGTAACAGTTTCTGTATGGAAGACACTGAACATCAAATAGAAATAGATCATGTAAGTTCATTCACTGACAATTTGCAGAATTCTTGCTGCAAACTATTTTTAAAAAAGTTAATACTTGAAACCTACTTTTTGTTGCTTGGAGTTCGTTTTTAGGCATTTTTTTATGGTACCTCCTCATTGCTTACATACATGAACAGTCTTGACATATTTGAAGACCTGCTCATCCTGAGAGAGAGTGAGAGAAGAAGGGATATAAGATGGGAGAGAAAGAAAAAGAAGAAATATTAAATAGGTCTAATTATGGAATTATAACTTTGAATATCATACGTAAGAGCGGATATATCTGCTAAATGGGAAAAGAAAGTAGTTCCAAAAGTGATATTGCCACTGTGGCGATAAAAGTGGTATTGCCACTGTGGCGATATCAATATTCTACCACTGACACATTTCATCTCTTTATGAAATATGTAATAAATATATTCTACATTACTGAATTCATTGCTGTTTTCTCCGTGACCAATATAATGATTATGATTCCGTTGCTGCTGTTGTTGTTGCAACCTGTTTAACACTGCTATCAAACATACATTCTATTAAACAATCACAATAAAACAACAATGACAAGAACAACAACAACTAGTCCTACTACTGAGACTGCCACTGTTATATGTACCGATGTCGATACTGCTACCACAACTACTACTTCTGCGGCTACTACTTACAAGCTACAGTCAAACCTGCCTACGTGATCACCTATATAAAGCAACCTTTTAAGGGCCTTTACACAAAATATGATCGAAATAAACCTCATTTAGTATCCACATGCTTTAATAGACCTTTTTTAGTTTCCAAGACGTGGTACCTTAAGACAGGCTACAATTACTTGCACTACCATCATTTCCACTACTACCACTGGTTACTACTGCTACCGCTACTGCTACAACTGCTTACTCTACTACTATAACTACTACCACCACCAACAACAACAATCATACCATAAACATTACTTTTACTGTTTATGTTTATTTATGTATTGCATGTGTCAATCGGGAACGGGCAACATACAATTCCAATAAATACCCTCTCTTATGCGCATGATTTACAATCATATTGATAATAAGCAATGGTAACAATAAATAAGAGTGGATTAACATCTTGCATACAATTACAGATATACGGGAAATTTAGGACTTACTAATTTACAGGTAAGAAATAATGAGAAAGACAATAAGGAGATTAGGAGAAGGCAAAGGGTTAAATCATTTACATCGTCAGGATTTTTCAGTATATTATACTATTATAATAATGTTTAATTTAACTTCAGAAGACTGGTTAAAGCATAGATGTAGTTATTTATGTAATATTAGACCTACTACAGCATCGATATTGCTGCCTTTGCCGCTTCTTACCTGCATTACAGACCAGATTGCAGCTGACAAATCCTGTGCCTCCCATTGATGTGATATCGCTGAATGCGTTCATCTCTCTCTTAGATAGATTTGCAATACTGAAATTTATCTCATAGCTATAACCTGAAAAATCGTTACAAGTACAAAGCTATCGATTATATCAAACCATCTTCTTGTAGTTACACTCTAGTATTGCGTTTTGAAAGCAAAACAAATTTATTTCATGTGATTACATGAATTTTGATATAATTATCTAACAAAATCTCCCCTCAGCCCTCGTTGGTAAAATGTTTCAACCAAATGTCTTTGCTTGAATTGAATTCTAACCGATTTTGATGTTAAGTTTATGAAAACGCTAAAATTGTTTCAAACATTGAAATGTAGGGCCATATACGTCAGGATATCAGGGTTTTTATCAAAATATGCTGCTTAAAATATTAAATAAGTTATTTATTTTATTGTGCAGTATTTTCTTTTCCTTTGAATCAGTCGGTTTCAATAGCAATGCAATCTTAAGATAATGGATATTTCTAGATAACACGCGTATCATCTACAATGCCATAACAACTATCATTCAAATTTTCCTTACAGTGAGATATTTCAGCCTATGTCATACATTTCTTCTTTACAGTGAGATATTTCAGCCTATGTCATACATTTCTTCTTTACAGTGAGATATTGCAGCCTATGCCATACATTTCTTCTTTAAAGTGAGATATTTCAGCCTATGTCATACATTTCTTCTTTACAGTGAGATGTTTCAGCCTATGTCATACATTTCTTCTTTACAGTGAGATATTTCAGGCTATGTCATACACTGCATATCGATCTCTTTTTCCCCATCTCTACTTTCAGTACTCTATAGTAAAGCTGTCCTTAACTTGGCACTGCTAAGACCAAACTTGGCACTGCTAAGACCAAACTTTTTGGCCGCTTTGATAGAATTGGGCAAAATAAAGGGGTTTAATTCGAATAAGGAAAACCTTAGTTGGACCAAAATATGTTGCCAATATGCAGATTAGGCCGTATTAAAGAGAAACACTAACAAATATCACAGGCGGACAGAGATATTGGTAACAAAAAGGAGGCAGAGAGGGATGGTAGTGGTAACTATATTAGCGTTTCATTGCTTCATTTTCTTGAGTTTCCCCACTGAGAAACGTACAATATTCATGTGTTTATGCAAAGAGAAGTTAAATTCTCACAAAAAGAGAAACTTCTCGAATATGCTCCATGGCAGCCGAATGAATATCATTTATCGAATATGCTCCATGGCAACCGAATGAATATCATTTATCGAATATGCTCTATGGCAACCGAATGAATATAATTTATCGAATATGCTCAATGGCAACAGAATGAACATCATTTTCTGAGCCCTTTGCAGTAAGGTAAGTAACACATTGTGTCGTTCTGTTTGAGGAAAACTATTATTTTGTATTTAAACTATCCTTCACGGAAACTCGTTGAATTGTAATACGAAGAATTTTCAACGATTAACTAAAAGTTCATCAGAATAATAATATATGTCAACCGATATGCTAAGGATTTCGTGTCCTGATTGCACAAGTAGAAAGCTGCGCCGTGATCACGAAATTCACAGGCGAGACACCGCGTCCCTGAGGTTACTTGTTCTCGTATAAATGTGACTACTGAGGAACGTTGCTCTCGTTTAAATGTCACTACTGAGGAACGTATTTCTCTCAGTGTCATTGTTACCTTCATAAAAATTATTCTTAATTCTAATTGGATGAACAGGTCACAGGCGCTCTACAGTAATACATCGTATTGGTTTCCTCACATGTGCCTTCAGCTCAACGTATTGTTCTCGTGTTGGGATATTTTTAGAAGATAGTGTTTACCTATTAGATGAGCCAATCATATTCCTAGATAAAGTCAGAGGCTATTGACACCATATAAAATCAAATTATTTTATGTTGACACTTACCCAGTGTGAACTAGTGTTAATATTTTAGTGCCTTCTGAAAATGGTTGAAAAATGTTTAGATTATGACGATTTGAATTTGTACATGATATATAGTGACAGTCGGATAGGTGACGGAGATTAGACCTAAAACTCCATCAAGCTGCCAATGTGCTTGTAAATCACGTGATGCTCATATCTTTGCGAGTGACAGTATTGGTCGGTAATACATAGGTGTCGGCACGTGTTAGGGTTGGAGTGACAAACAGCGATACGTTAAATGGCTTCTGGTGAAGCTGGCGACGATACCGAAACTGATATACCTTACGGGAAAAAGGCATTTTGTTTCTTTAACTGAGGAAGATACTGGAAGAATAGTTGAAAATAAATATGCAAAGAATAGAAAACAGACCATGATACGGTTTGTGTGCCTTCGTATGTGTATTCGGTAAATTAAAACAAAGTTACCTAACTTTGAACATATTGTTACTATTGAGGGGCTGGATGATGCACTTAATAGCATCTACGCTGAAAGAAGGATAGAAGACGACCAGATGTACAAAAAAGCAACAGCTGCAAACTCGAGACATGGTTTGAACAAAACTTTAAATTAAACACCTTTGATGAGGCAGATTTAATAAAAATGTATCAGTTATTCAATTAGAATGACCCAGAATCACTTCAACCAGAAGTGTTCATCGATATCGTGCTAAATTCAGACGCCATGATAGGGAAACCAATCTGAGAGAACTTACAATGATGGACTTTCCTGTAACGAAAGATGATGAAGGTTCTCGCTATATGTATATGCAGGGATGAGAAAATTAACAATCATGAACTTGACATGAATACAGCATCCGGAAGAATGTATGAAATGAAATGTATGTAGTATCAATTATTACGCCCGCCTCAGCATCACAATAAAAACAACAGCAACAAATATAATAGTCGATACAAGAACAACAACAGCAATAATAATAATAAGTGATAACAACAATAATGATAATAAGAATAAAATAATGCAAATTTTATTATTAACATAATTATTACTATTATTATTATTATTAGAAGTAGTAGTAGTAGTAATCATCATCATCTCAATAATGTTTTACTTTGATTCAAACAGAATATAACAGTTCGGTATAGACACAGTCTGGAATTCCATATAGAATAATATTCGAATAATTGATTTTGACAAAATTGTTCGAACAATCATGCAGAATACTCATTTAAAATATTCTCTAACAAGATCACTTAATGAATGTTTCAATTTAATTATTGTTCAGATGATGATGCCTGATACCTTGTGCGCAGCTTTGTGATATATAACTCATACCTGACTCATAAAGCTATGTGTTTTTCCAGAAACCAAGCAAGAAGATAAATTCCTAATTTTGGGAATCCTATTTAAAGTTAATTATTTGAAAGTGATATATTTCATTTCGGTTGTGAATTCTTTCCTAATCGTATAAATTTTTTAATGTTACAACTGCAGAATTAAAGTGGTGCCCACAACAATAGAAAACAATTCTTTGAATCACATGTGTCAATATAATTTATGTCGTAAAGAATTGAAAGGCATAAATTGCCTAGTCTTCTTTTGTTCAACTTCAAATTTGATGAAAAACCGCTGGTTTATACAATCCAACGAAAACTATGGTAATCATATTAAAGTAAAATGTTAATGTCATTTTTCAAAATATGCTTTCCATGCGTCCGGACACTTCTTACAGATTTTCATTGCACCCATTGCTAAGTATGCCAAGTACTATGAATCATATCAACTAAGTCTATGGGACACTGATTCAAGTACTATGAATCATATCAACTAAGTCTATGGGACACTGATTCATGTACTATGAATCATATCAACTAAGTCTATGGGACACTGATTCATGTACTATCAATCATATCAACTAAGTCTATGGGACACTGATTCATGTACTATCAATCATATCAACTAAGTCTATGGGACACTGATTCAAGTCCTATCAATCATATCAACTAAGTCTATGGGACACTGATTCAAGTACTATCAATCATATCAACTAAGTCTATGGGACACTGATTCAAGTACTATCAATCATATCAACTAAGTCTATGGGACACTGATTCATGTACTATCAATCATATCAACTAAGTCTATGGGACACTGATTCATGCCTTGTAACCCGACCATTTCACATAATCTTTTTTTTTTTTTTTTTTTTTGTTGCTTAAATGTCCTTAAATTAGACTTGTTTACCTGTGTACTCTCTCTCTCTCTCTCTCTCTCTCTCTCTATATATATATATATATATATATATATATATATAGTGTGTGTGTGTGTGTGTGTGTGTGTGTGTGTGTGTGTGTGTGTGTGTGTGTATTTAGCGCAAAATGAGAATTCCTATACTGCCCAGCTATTCCAGAATCATTTTGAGGAAGTCCGGAATTGCGCAAGGGATATTGCAATGTGTATTAATATGTTTCATTCTTCTGTGAATTTTGAGAACTGCTCTTCATATTTGCAAATTTATTTCGGTTGAATTTATTCGGTTTTGCTTTCAAAACTTACGAAGATTCAAACAGAACGACACAGAAATATAACCTATATGAATTACATCCAAAAATAATTATATATGTAATTCCTCCGTTTAATATCTGAGGGGAAAAAGCTACTGTTAAAATTAATTTTGTTTTTGCTTTTTAAACATTTAGGAAAAGTCTTGTAGAAATAAAATACCTTTTTATAGTATGTGTATTTTTAGTGTAAACATGTTTATTTAAGTTCAACGTCGTTTTCTTTACTTTCACCATGTTTTAACCCCCTGCGGGTTCAGGGGTGTATCACGCAAGGTCCGATGCGCTCTTCTGCATTTCGTACGAGGCGACTAATGGAGGAAGGATGCGGGGGGCGAGTCAGATTAAGACACATTATTCCAGTTGCCTCGGTACTAAATAATCTACTCGCCTTGATGTGCCGCAAAATGTTTGCACACCAAATCAATCTTGTCTTTTTTTTTTGTCATTACTTTGTTTATTGACACGAATAAGAATTTTCTGCATAAATAAAGAAGAGTACATTTCTTTTAATTCGACAACAAGCTAGAATAATATAAATAGCATAAAGTGTTTTCAATTGGCATGAGCATAAAAAAAATACATATTCTAGATTAATAAAGAGTTTATAAAGATATATTTCTGCATGCGAAAGAAACTGTCACTGTTTCGCTTTACAATTAGATTTTTGTATACACGGACTTCTTACGTGCATAAATAGCACGAATTATCGAATCGCGCACGAACGATTAATTGCATAGTTGTTGAATTTTCAAATCCTCTTAATCCAATACAGAATTGAACTGCACAAACCGAGAATTAATAATGTCTGACTTCAAAATAATGCTTATACAGAAGCACTTGCCCCTGTCAAAGAGTTTTGCGTAAATAATATTAAGTAAATTCTACCCTTGTTAGGTTTAGTGATGTCTTAAATTTTACTTGGAGAGATGTGCTCAGAGAAAAATACAATGGAAAAAGTACTTCGTTGCTGAACTGAAAATATGGACATATCTTCATGATAGAGAAAGATCCCCACCTTGAAATAGATCTAGGTTTTTGAACTATCCGAAGCTTTTGGCATCACGAAGATGACATATCGATATTTATCATGAATGTAAAGCTTGGAGAACCTCCACTGAGAGCGCTATATATTGCAGCTGTTTCAATATTCATGAATTAAATTGCAACTTCAGGGTTATTTTATTGATGACCATCACTGGTGGTAAGTTATGGTCTTGTCGCTGAATATTTTGTCATCATCAGAACTTACCCTGGACGCAGACTCCATTGTTCTGTCGAAGGAATTTTCAATTACGCATAATTCTTTTCTAATCATGAAGTAGCTCCAGCTAGGTTTACATGACTTATTAACTGACTCAATGCATATTCATATTTTTTTTTCTCAACCTGACCATGCATTTTTGAATGTAACACTTCATTCACAAGATGATTTGGATCTAGTGTTGAGAAATTCTCAAGTACCCATCTCGGGGAAAGGGTGTTTCGTGGAGTGATATTTCGGGAAGGTAATGCATATATATATATATATATATATATATATATATATATATATATATATATATATATATATATATATATATATATATAAAAGACGATTTATCACGTTTAGGTGGCCCAGTATAACCTGGGTACAGTCGTCGATATATGTTTGAATTGCCAATATATTCATTTCTTTTTATTCCTCCGCTGATAATCCATCGAAAACAGATTATCATTAATTAATGGTACCCAACTGAGAGTGTGGCGATATGGACGCCTGGTAACATGCGAGGTGTTTTCCGTGTTGATTAATGATATTAATAGCCAATTTACACGTGACGTTGACCTTATCCAAAACGAGGCAAATATGCTGCTGCACGCGACATTTTACGTGATCGGATTACACGATTCAATTACACGGAGATAATTTTGAAGTTTCATCGTGTATCAACTAAATTTATTCCGACATTTTGATAACAAAAACTATAGAATGTTGATATAAAATTAAAGCGGTCTATTTCGGGACATCTTGATCAGAGTAATCGGACGTGAAATTTCACCGTGTAATCCTAGTAGTAAAGCAGAGGGCGCTTCGCTAAGTTTTTCGCATTTTCTTAAGCCGTCAATCTAAAACTGTAACAAAATTGACCGGACTGTAACCCAGGCTAGGTCCTAAATGAAAATGTAGAAAAATGTGTTTCGAATTTGCCCGACCTTCAACTCCTCTGGGTGTGTGTGTGTGTGTGACTCAGCAAAGCATGGATCATCTAAAATAATTATTTCTAAAGAGAAAAAACGTAACTTCATTTTAATGTTGACGGCAGGAAATCTGAGTTAAATACTTACTTCAGCTGCAAAAATATATTACGTCAAAATAAGGTCGCATAAAACGTAATTCAAAATAATCTGAAGTTTTGAAATTGAAGATTATTTTATTCACACATTATGTTGGGTTTTTTGTTTGTTTGTTTTTTTATTTCGTTTTTGCGAAAGGTGCTAAAACATGCCGTTTAGCTTCATTATTTCGATTCCAAATAGCTCTAAAACCCAGTAAGAGAGTGATTGTAACTTCTCAAAAGCTATTACAAGGTTTATCATGATCCGTGCCCTTTTAATCTATGACAGAATTTTGCATCTATCTCTCAAACGTCAGGAAGCTATTTCCCAGGAGACCATTTCTATCAACTTGTATTGAAATGGCATCCTCTAGTTCGGTTTTCTAATCTAAACATTTTCTTTTTTACAATGACATTCAAGATAATCAAAAACTTGCCCCAAAGTGGTATACGACTTGGAAAAATGCAAATATTGCGATGAAAAGAATATATGATTTAAACAGAGGCTTGTATCGTTAGTGAAGTCATCAAGCATTTTTATTCATAACGTTTCTAACGCTGCATTTACTGCTAAAAGTACCGTATATACTAGCGTATAATCCAAGTCCAAACGCAAACAACATAGACCCTGATCTGACGTCGCATAATTCGCCAGCAGATCAGGGTCTATGTTATTTTGTTCTACAGATTAGTCCTTGAAAACTGTATAGACCCAGATCTGCCGGCGCATTATGCGACGGCAGATCTGGGTCTATGCAATTTGCAGTAATAGGATAATAGGCCAGTATATACGGTAATTTATAGGTAATATGACCTAGTGTTTTTTTACTATGTAAAATTATTGTCTCACTACTAACGTCCACCTAGATCGTCCAGTTCACCTCGGCATTGTTTTCACTTTATGAGGTCAAGGTTTTGAAAACAAGACTCGCTTTCCCCAGACTGTAAACATGCACTGTGTTTTATTTGGTGATTGTATTGTTCGTTGATGGTTCCTAAGTACCTTTTGTTATAGAACATGTTTTAGGTCATATACAAATCGTCTAGTAGTGACACTGGGACAGTGGGCGCACGTCCTCTTTTTAGCAGTGTTCAGTTGCATTTGCTACTCTGAGCGTTTCATTGGCTTGTTCTTATAGTGACATTATGTTTAACAACATGGTAATGGAAATCACTTCTGGTTTTCATGTTATTTCGCCATCCCGACACTGTGTGTTCTTCGTCGGATTTCCCCTTCTTTTCTTGACTCTATTGTACAATTATGAAAAATCTTTAAATTATTTTTTATTGGGAAAGCCACAAAAACATGTCATGCAATTATCTCTATTTTCGATTTTTTATAATTTTTATTTGGTGAGAGAAAGCAGCTTCAAAATCAGGCATCTTTAGATATCGAAGCAAAATGATGATTCCCAGTCACCAATTTCCTTTCAGAAAGCGTGTTTGCAATTTGGCAATAACATTGATCGTTCTTTTGTTATCGATAGGAATCTAAATTAGCCCTTAGAAAACGCACTTCAAGTTTCCAGTTCTGATGTAGGTGGTAGTTTTTCCCACTCCGAACGTATTCTATGCATGGAAAATGCACGCGCATCGTATTCTTTTTCCATCCTTGACGTGATTAGTTTTCTCAAAATGCACGCGTATTTCTTCCTACCTTTATAGTACTTAGTGTACGCAATACGCATGTGCAGCGTGGTCTACTTTCAACCATGTCTTTGCTTACGTATTCGCAGGGTCACCTACTCGAATTACATGTTTACATGCGCCTTTTGTTCACACATTCCAGCCCTTGGGACCCATGCATATAATTGACAAAATGCTCAGTGCCTAGATACAGTATATATATAACATTGATAACTTCTGCCTTGTTCGGTTGCTTTGATTCATGTGGAATCATTTTGTATATTGAAGTGCCATTTTTAACAATGTGTTCACTATTTTCCCATGTATATCGGGAATTATAAATATCGCATGCTGTTCCTATAGTGCCTAATGTGTAATTTCTTCGCCGAGTTTTACAAATATTCGAAATGGAACACCGATGTATATAGTGATAGTGAAACTACTCGTTGATCAACATTGACCTTTGACCTTGCTAGAATACATAATGCGTAATGAAAGATAAATCAAAATGAATATCAATTAAAATCGTAAGTACTTTTTAAAATCCTATAATAGGAATATTTTACCGTAACAGATTTTGTCTTCTTCTTGTGAAAATGATTATTTGGTATTTCAGTAATGCTGTCAACTTAATTTTTGAGAAACTAAATTACTTCTTACTTTTTTCTCGCTGCCCCTTTCAGTTCGATCATATTATTTTATGGAAGTTCCAGAGCTTTATGAATTTGTATTCATTTCCTTTAATTTAGCGCTTGAGATAAATATGATGGATGCAGCTATGTCAACAAGCAATGTGATTTATATTTTATCCAACTAAGTTGTATGCACTTTATTGGAGATAAAACTATGATCTTCATTTCTTTTGTTGCTATAACTTACAGAAATACACCGATACTGCATTCAGGTCAACTATCAACATGTCCGCCATATTTGATGGAAATTCTTCCTCCTCTTAAAGAGGAAAAATCTAATTACTCTCTCTCTCTCTCTCTCTCTCTCTCTCTCTCTCTCTCTCTCTCTCTCTCTCTCTCTCTCTCTCGTGATAGACTTCAAAATAACTTCCATGCCGTCCTGGCTCGAACTATTTTCTTCTTCTTTCTTTCCGAATACAATTAAATGCTGGAATTCCCTCCCTTTGGGATGCTTTGGGCTGCCGTCAATCCTCGTCTTTTGTGCGCGTTAAAAATTATATTTTACCTAATATTGAAAAGGTATCATACTATTTTACTCGAGGCCATAGGAAATTAAATAATATTTTAACCAAACTTAGATACAATTGTATAAGTTTAAAAGCTGATCTATATCGATTGACCCAACTTATGACCCCTCTTACACGACCCCTCTGGTTCATGTGGATTCCACTTTAAAACTTCGACGCACTTCTTCTTTTACTGCCCCGTTACCAAGAACAGATAATTAAATTGTTTCGATCTATTAGATTTTTTCTTCCAGTCACTACCTTTATATTTTTAAATGGTAGCACTGATTAATATACCTCTAATAATTAATTTATCCTGCAACAATCTAAAAATTTTATTCAGAACATTTCTGGATTCGACTGTTACTTTTAATTTTAGTTTACCGCCTTCTCTAAGTCATTTTGTTTTTGTTTTGTTTTTTTCCTGTCCACCATTTATCTTTCTTTCTTCTTCTCCCGGGCGCCAGGTAAATGGGGGCGCGGTTGGGAATTTTTTTTCTTCTTTTTTCCAGCTAAAATGTTCATAGTATTTCACTTCATCTTAGTGTAACGGGACCTTAGATGGGGGTGGGGATTGGAGGTTGGCAACTGACATAAAAACTGTTCCCCGTGGCAAGGTAGGGGCGCCATTAAAGAACAATGCCCCCAGGCGCCACGGTAGGGGCGCCACTAAAGAACATTGCCCCGGGCGCCTCGAACCCTCGAGCCGCCACTGTGCTTAGATGTCTATGAATAATACTTGTAAGCGAGAGGACTTTTAAAAGCTGTGAAAACTTTTGATCAAATCCCATTGCTCTTTTAAATACAAAGCCAATAAAGTTATTGAAATTAAATTTTTACAAAAATATCGACATCATTTTGAAATGTTTCGTTTGGATAAAACATCAGACACATATTTATTGCCGGTTGCAAGATCCGATGGCTACGTCATTTTAAGAGTCTTAGTTAAACGAGTTTTGTCAGAAAGCGATCTTTTATCGTTAGTTTTGTAAAATACTATTTTCTTTTAGTTTATTAAATAGTTGGGATGATCGATGATACGTGACAACAAATGCAGGAACATAATTTATTAAATCATCTGGAATTTACTACATTAATTGTTCAGTTAAACCCGAGCCCTAAAGAGAAAGGTGCAGGTTCTCGCCAAGAGTGTCCAATTAATAGGACCCCCCCCAAAAAAAAAAAAAAAAAAAAAAAAAAAAATTATCTGCTGCAACATTCTCTGTTACCTACTCAATATTTGTCACATCCGATACAAAGACACTATCATGATCATGATTTATCACGTCCGATACAAAGACACTATCATGATAATGATTTGTCACGTCCGATACAAAGACTCTATCATGGTAATGCAAAAGTCGCCAACAGGACTGTTACGGATAATGAATTATGTATGGCCTTGCTTCTGTCGCTAAGTTCAATGGTGTATAAAGTACAAACTTCAAATGTGGGAAAAAGGCGCTCTGGGAGATATATCGTACTGGATGAATCCTACATGATTTATCAAAGCCATAAAAAGGTTCCTCATAATAAACGTTTCGTATATCACTACATTTGCATTTGAAAGCATTTACTGTTCTTGTCAACATTTAGGTATAAGGTAAATTTTTAGAATAAACACTTCATCATGACGTGGTATAAACCCCGACTACTATATGCAATAATAAGACGCATTTTAATGATACTTAATTTTTGTTACAAATGGACCTGATTACCTAGGTTGAAATATCCATCAAACTGTATGTGAAGGACGAAAAGGAAAAGCAAGTTATAACATTACGTGTAAACTTTATACAGTTAGAAAAATAGCATAACAGTTTGTGGCATCTAAAATAGGTTACTAACAAAAATGAACTTCATTGAGTTTTTTTTATATACTTGTGAAAGGATAAAATTTCAGCAGAAAATTTCAGGCCCGCTATCTTAGTTAAATCCTAAGCTTGGATCATGCAATTATTTGTCCTACGTTTCTTGGAACACCATCCGTATCCAACTAGTACAACAGGAAATAAAATACAGGATCTTTTGAGGAACACCATCCGTATCCAACGAGTACAACAGGTCATAAAATACAGGATCTTTTGTGGAACACCATCCATATCCAACTAGTACAACAGGACATAAAATACAGGATCTTTTGTGGAACACCATCCATATCCAACTAGTACAACAGGACATAAAATACAGGATCTTTTGTGGAACACCATCCGTATCCAACGAGTACAACAGGACATAAAATACAGGATCTTTTGTGGAACACCATCCATATCCAACTAGTACAACAGGACATAAAATACAGGATCTTTTGTAGAACACCATCCGTATCCAACGAGTACAACAGGGTATAAAATACAGGATCTTTTGTGGAACACCATCCATATCCGACTAGTACAACAGGGTATACAATACAGGATCTTTTGAGGAACACCATCCATATCCAACGAGTACAACAGGATATAAAATACAGGATCTTTTGTGGAACACCATCCATATCCAACTAGTACAACAGGACATAAAATACAGGATCTTTTGTAGAACACCATCCGTATCCAACGAGTACAACAGGGTATAAAATACAGGATCTTTTGTGGAACACCATCCATATCCAACTAGTACAACAGGGTATAAAATACAGGATCTTTTGTGGAACACCATCCATATCCAACTAGTACAACAGGACATAAAATACAGGATCTTTTGTGGAACACCATCCATATCCAACTAGTACAACAGGACATAAAATACAGGATCTTTTGTAGAACACCATCCGTATCCAACGAGTACAACAGGACATAAAATACAGGATCTTTTGTGGAACACCATCCATATCCAACTAGTACAACAGGACATAAAATACAGGATCTTTTGTAGAACACCATCCGTATCCAACGAGTACAACAGGGTATAAAATACAGGATCTTTTGTGGAACACCATCCATATCCAACTAGTACAACAGGACATAAAATACAGGATCTTTTGTAGAACACCATCCGTATCCAACGAGTACAACAGGGTATAAAATACAGGATCTTTTGTGGAACACCATCCATATCCGACTAGTACAACAGGGTATACAATACAGGATCTTTTGAGGAACACCATCCATATCCAACGAGTACAACAGGATATAAAATACAGGATCTTTTGTGGAACACCATCCATATCCAACTAGTACAACAGGACATAAAATACAGGATCTTTTGTAGAACACCATCCGTATCCAACGAGTACAACAGGGTATAAAATACAGGATCTTTTGTGGAACACCATCCATATCCAACTAGTACAACAGGGTATAAAATACAGGATCTTTTGTGGAACACCATCCATATCCAACTAGTACAACAGGACATAAAATACAGGATCTTTTGTGGAACACCATCCATATCCAACTAGTACAACAGGACATAAAATACAGGATCTTTTGTGGAACACCATCCATATCCAACTAGTACAACAGGACATAAAATACAGGATCTTTTGTGGAACACCATCCGTATCCAACGAGTACAACAGGACATAAAATACAGGATCTTTTGTGGAACACCATCCATATCCAACTAGTACAACAGGACATAAAATACAGGATCTTTTGTAGAACACCATCCGTATCCAACGAGTACAACAGGGTATAAAATACAGGATCTTTTGTGGAACACCATCCATATCCGACTAGTACAACAGGGTATAAAATACAGGATCTTTTGAGGAACACCATCCATATCCAACGAGTACAACAGGATATAAAATACAGGATCTTTTGTGGAACACCATCCATATCCAACTAGTACAACAGGACATAAAATACAGGATCTTTTGTAGAACACCATCCGTATCCAACGAGTACAACAGGGTATAAAATACAGGATCTTTTGTGGAACACCATCCATATCCAACTAGTACAACAGGGTATAAAATACAGGATCTTTTGTGGAACACCATCCATATCCAACTAGTACAACAGGACATAAAATACAGGATCTTTTGTGGAACACCATCCATATCCAACTAGTACAACAGGACATAAAATACAGGATCTTTTGTGGAACACCATCCGTATCCAACGAGTACAACAGGACATAAAATACAGGATCTTTTGTGGAACACCATCCATATCCAACTAGTACAACAGGACATAAAATACAGGATCTTTTGTAGAACACCATCCGTATCCAACGAGTACAACAGGGTATAAAATACAGGATCTTTTGTGGAACACCATCCATATCCGACTAGTACAACAGGGTATACAATACAGGATCTTTTGAGGAACACCATCCATATCCAACGAGTACAACAGGATATAAAATACAGGATCTTTTGTGGAACACCATCCATATCCAACTAGTACAACAGGACATAAAATACAGGATCTTTTGTAGAACACCATCCGTATCCAACGAGTACAACAGGGTATAAAATACAGGATCTTTTGTGGAACACCATCCATATCCAACTAGTACAACAGGGTATAAAATACAGGATCTTTTGTGGAACACCATCCATATCCAACTAGTACAACAGGACATAAAATACAGGATCTTTTGTGGAACACCATCCATATCCAACTAGTACAACAGGACATAAAATACAGGATCTTTTGTAGAACACCATCCGTATCCAACGAGTACAACAGGACATAAAATACAGGATCTTTTGTGGAACACCATCCATATCCAACTAGTACAACAGGACATAAAATACAGGATCTTTTGTAGAACACCATCCGTATCCAACGAGTACAACAGGGTATAAAATACAGGATCTTTTGTGGAACACCATCCATATCCAACTAGTACAACAGGACATAAAATACAGGATCTTTTGTAGAACACCATCCGTATCCAACGAGTACAACAGGGTATAAAATACAGGATCTTTTGTGGAACACCATCCATATCCAACTAGTACAACAGGGTATACAATACAGGATCTTTTGAGGAACACCATCCATATCCAACGAGTACAACAGGATATAAAATACAGGATCTTTTGTGGAACACCATCCATATCCAACTAGTACAACAGGACATAAAATACAGGATCTTTTGTAGAACACCATCCGTATCCAACGAGTACAACAGGGTATAAAATACAGGATCTTTTGTGGAACACCATCCATATCCAACTAGTACAACAGGGTATAAAATACAGGATCTTTTGTGGAACACCATCCATATCCAACTAGTACAACAGGACATAAAATACAGGATCTTTTGTGGAACACCATCCATATCCAACTAGTACAACAGGACATAAAATACAGGATCTTTTGTGGAACACCATCCATATCCAACTAGTACAACAGGACATAAAATACAGGATCTTTTGTGGAACACCATCCGTATCCAACGAGTACAACAGGACATAAAATACAGGATCTTTTGTGGAACACCATCCATATCCAACTAGTACAACAGGACATAAAATACAGGATCTTTTGTAGAACACCATCCGTATCCAACGAGTACAACAGGGTATAAAATACAGGATCTTTTGTGGAACACCATCCATATCCGACTAGTACAACAGGGTATACAATACAGGATCTTTTGAGGAACACCATCCATATCCAACGAGTACAACAGGATATAAAATACAGGATCTTTTGTGGAACACCATCCATATCCAACTAGTACAACAGGACATAAAATACAGGATCTTTTGTAGAACACCATCCGTATCCAACGAGTACAACAGGGTATAAAATACAGGATCTTTTGTGGAACACCATCCATATCCAACTAGTACAACAGGGTATAAAATACAGGATCTTTTGTGGAACACCATCCATATCCAACTAGTACAACAGGACATAAAATACAGGATCTTTTGTGGAACACCATCCATATCCAACTAGTACAACAGGACATAAAATACAGGATCTTTTGTAGAACACCATCCGTATCCAACGAGTACAACAGGACATAAAATACAGGATCTTTTGTGGAACACCATCCATATCCAACTAGTACAACAGGACATAAAATACAGGATCTTTTGTAGAACACCATCCGTATCCAACGAGTACAACAGGGTATAAAATACAGGATCTTTTGTGGAACACCATCCATATCCAACTAGTACAACAGGACATAAAATACAGGATCTTTTGTAGAACACCATCCATATCCAACTAGTACAACAGGGTATAAAATACAGGATCTTTTGTAGAACACCATCCATACCCAACTAGTACAACAGGGTATAAAAAACAGGATCTTTTTTGGAACACCATCCATACCCAACTAGTACAACAGGACATAAAATACAGGATCTTTTGCCATATATACTACTTTCTTAATTTTTTTCTGGCCTGTTTGTTGTCTCCCAGACTTTATTTTATGCCTCTTTGGAAGAAGAAAATGATAAAAAAATAAGCTCTTTCAAGGAAACAATTTAATGAAGTTTCATTGTATATTAATTAAAGTTTGCGGGTATACTGCATTCAAATAAGATGCTTTATAGCGCAAATTATTACTCTACTGGACCATCCCTCTGGAGGCCCGTATTTAGACTCGACAACACCGTTTCTACATACGATATCAGGTCCTATTTTGAAATTATCACCATTTAAGGTTGAATAAAAACCTCCTTTTTAATGGGGAAGTCATAATTCATTTAATTTATTCATGATTACCAGAATAAAACCTTGTAAAAGGGCACGTTTTACTACAATGCCATTTTTTTTTTTTTTTTTTTTTTTTTTTTTTTTTTTAGTCCTGTTTATCCCATATCGACACGATTGCATATTATATTCGATTAAACGTAATCGAAACCTAGTGCTTTGGGCCAATTTGCTGATTCATTGGCAATAAATAACAATTATGCACACCCATAACTTATTGATTTCGACCGCCGTACTCATTCATTTGAGAAAACAGTTTGAATTGATATTTGCTGCAGCATAATTCTCCATCAGAATAAAGGGAAAATACCTGCTCGTATTTTTCGATGATTTTCACCGCAAGGCAAAACCACAGAAAGTTTAAGTTCTACATGTTTTCGGCCGTGAAATTCCAGGCAAACTTTGCATTTCAATTGATACTTATGCTCAAAGATAAATGTGAGATCGTTAAATCCTCATTTAAAAATGGAAAACAATACGTTCCTACATGATACAAAACTGACAATATATTTAAAAATAGAATGTGCACATTTAATCCTGTCAGAATACGGCAAAATCTTTCATGTGGATTATTTAAGGATTGGTCGTTTATTTTATTTTGAAATTCAGTGAAGTATGAATCGAACAAACGCTGTTCTAAACTGCAGAATTCAAAAAGTCAACCCCATACAAAAGGTTGCAAGCATTTTTTCGGTTCATACTTCACTGAACTTAATAAATAAACTGGTCAATCCTTATAATTACATTTTGCAAAATATAAATGACGTAATAACAATAATTCTGTCAAAATGCATTAATTATAATTCACACTGATTTTTTTTTTTTTTTTTTTTTGTTTGTTTAACCGTGCATGAATACGCTCAAAAAAGCCATCAATATGTGTAATTTGCATACAACCAAACAGAAAAAAGCTGTCTGTTAGTTGGCACCCTGGTACAAGCCGATTTATTGTTGGTAAGATCATCATATGTATATCCTCTATCGAACAATTAAGTCAATTAAAAAAAATTAAATCCACGATGGATAAGGGAGCAAATAATTAAAAGTAATCGTTTCTAATTTGTTTCATTCGGTGTCGAAATGTGTGAGTATTTTTATGGGAGGGGGGACTATTCATTTAGCTATTGGTGATAATACGTTCTGTGTCATTATATCTTTGTAGTTTTGTCTATTATTTACATAGATCCCTCTGTTGTTTACAAGCGATCTCAGCTAATTCACTGTTTACTCACTTTACAACCAGTGACTATTCATCAGATGCGTTATTCACCAGTACATTGTATTACTCAGTGTAAAGATGCAGTATATACCAGTACATTGTATTACTCAGTGTAAAGATGCAGTGTACACCAGTACATTGTATTACTCAGTGTAAAGATGCAGTGTACACCAGTACATTGTATTACTCAGTGTGAAGATACAGTGTACACCAGTACATCGTATTACTCAGTCCTGTTGTACACTTAGTCTGCATCTTTGAGCTTGTGATATTTGAAGTACTGAAGTTGATACCACAATCGCAGGATAATGAAGTTACACGAAATGATTAAATTATCTGGCGTCAAAACGTTGTAACTCTCACGAATAATGTGTTATGTTTAGAAACATACAACTACAGCTGTTTTCTTGTTGCTTTGGCAAATGACGTCTTTAATATTCAATATCTTTTATTAATGTCTTATCTCTATGCCTCTTTATTAGTTTATTTATAGCTTTTTAATGATAATTCCCTGTTTCTTCATAGTGTTAAATATTCTTGCTCGATATGGATGATTGATCTTTGTCGAGGAAAAGTACATGTTCTTTTTTCTTGTGAGCTTTTCCTACATGTACTAGTCCCCCACCCCATGTGATAAAATATGTGCATTTTAAAAAGAACATCCATTTTTAAGAAGCAGTCAATGTAAAACGCTATGGGCATTCATTTACTTGTGAAAAAAGACATAGGGACATATGAAAACGTACTATTCACTCCGGAGATGTACTTCATTCCTTTTCCTTTAACTGATGAGTAGTAAATCATGTACAAAAACATTGGATGAAAATATCAATTTGCATATTAAGTCCAAATGAATATCATACACTAACAAAAATGGAATATGGACTCGCATCCTGGAGGAATTTTATGACTTTCTCATCTTCAAAGGAGTATGCTATCAAATTTGCTACTTTTATGAGCAATTAGTCCCCGTAGTCCTCCTTTTGAATAAGTTATTTCCCTTGATGAGCCATGTTGTGGAATGGGACCATGTAACTGAAGCGCATATCGCAAGATATAATTTAATTCATGCATATATGAAATAAAACTATTGTTGTTGTTTCGATATTAAGCGGTAACTAATTCAGCAAGAACGACGCATTTATACGCGGTACTTTTGTTATTATATGCGGCGATTTCCTCGTTATTTGCGGTAGTTTCGGCATTATATGTGGTTGTTTTGTCATTTTGTGCTGTGGTTTTATCATTATGTGTGGTGTTTACTCTAATATATGCTGTGCAATTTCCTTTATAATCGGTCCATTACTCTATTTATTTATATTCAATGGTTACATGTATAGCTTTATATTCTTTGCTTGTTTCATTATATGCATATACAGCACTTTCCTTGTGATGATCATGAAGTAATTCGTAGATCTCCAGAGCTCTACCGAATGCCACAGACATTGGATAGAGTGACAATTTAAAAAAAATTTTTTTTAGTATATGTTGTTATATACGTTTTTATTATCTATTTTAAAATACATACAACGATTACAATATGCGATACATACCTGTACCTGTAGATATATCCAAGGAAAATATTGTCAATCGGCCTAACTTCGTAAGCATCCTTGATTCATGCGCCACGTTTTGCGCGCCCTCACTAGCTTGTTTTGAGATCCTGACATCATCAACTGGTCACCAGCGTTCGATGACAGTGACCGCAAGTGTTGATTAAGAAATATTCCAGGAAATGAGATTTAACTATGAACTACAATTCAAATCAAAGAAAACACAATGAAAATGTATAATTTAACTAATGCCTCAAAGTTTGTGGCCCTGCAGGGAGCTTTCTTTACCTTGTTATTAGTGGGAAACCCCGTCTAAGATTTCCGAGACGGCAAAGGCAAACATAAAAGATTGGTTACTATAACATGTAGTTCTTAAATCAAGGATATATAAATCCAATGGAAACTATATGAAATTCTTCACTGAATTATGTAAAAAAAAAAATAAAAAAAAAAAAATAATAAAAATCGTTGTTGTGAAATAGCCTGAAAAGCAATCTTTTAAAAATTCACCGTATCTTTAAATTTGATAATTTTATCGAAATATCTTTAAAAAATACATAACTATTTTTTTTAATTTGGATATTTTTAACATATTATTTATTGTTGTTTTTCTTGCAGTCGCTATGCGCTTGAAAGCAATAAAATATAAAATATAATAAAATATATTACAGATGCAAATAATAATAATACAGAGAAACTATTCAGGATCAATTTCTTCACCTTAGCCTTGTCACATTCCAATCTTACGTAACGTGGCATAGTCATTTATTTCAGGGGCACGAACCATGGATGATTTCCTGAAATAGGCAAACTTCGACTCGCTCGGAATAAGGGTCGCTTGAAAACTATTTATAAACATTTATAAACCTTTTTTAACGATGAATAAATTAAATCAATATAGTTTTTCGCAATATTATAATGCAAGCGTTAAAGTTCACGTGAAGGGCACGAACCATGGCAGAACTAAGACAAAATAAAGAAGTCAAAAATAGATTTTATCACAAAGATAAGAGATAAATCACTTTAAAATGATCCATCACTCAAACATAATGCTCGCTTCGTTCCTAATGATCCAAACAGCAGTTGAACGTGACATGTATAACTATTCCTACTAAAGAAAAACCTACCATCAGTCATTTGATGCTCGTTCTTCCAATAATGTTATGGATGTATGAAAATATATATCCAGATTGCATCTGAAAGTTTATATATAAAGTTGGAAAGCATTTCATAATAAATGAGTACTATTTCAAACTGGAAATCACATCCTGGTAAACCAGGTGCCTTGACACCGTATATTACTGAAGTTTTTTTGGCAACGAATGGTACGCACCGCCTCTTGAATAAAAATGTCGCCGTAGGACTAAAACGTAGCCTGCAAGAAAAAGACTAGGGAAAACGGTTTATCGAAGATAGAAGAGATAGCAACACGGTTTTGTTCTTATAAGACATGGAACTTCAAAGCCTTGGTTTAGAAATAATTACCGATATAATTAAATTACGAGAATTATTGAAGAATATTTCGCAATATTTGTATTGAAACATGA
Source organism: Margaritifera margaritifera (assembly GCA_029931535.1). Taxonomy (NCBI): domain Eukaryota; kingdom Metazoa; phylum Mollusca; class Bivalvia; order Unionida; family Margaritiferidae; genus Margaritifera; species Margaritifera margaritifera. The sequence goes on along the minus strand of JAQPZY010001658.1, from coordinate 4,449,323 downwards.
TTTAATTTCAAACTCCCATTTCATTTGATATAAAGTTGCTATAAATTGTACTTGCATCCGCACCATTTTCATTGCTTTGTGAAGATCTCTGGAACAGATTTCCTAAACTCAGCAATAGCAATTGCTGCAACACTGGACCCATTTTCAGAGAAACAAATTAATTCACAAGTCCACAGACTAGTCAAAGATTATATGCAAAGCAAAATCTTTCATGCGATTCTAAAAATAGAATTGACCTCATTATTTGTCAAAAATGAGGCAACAACATGCATGACAACCAAGACTCATTTAGGTACTGATCTATAAGGCAGCTCATTGGATGCAAATCATAATGTAAATAAATCAGTTTCCAAGCATTTTCAAAGCGCAGGTCGTTTATTAAATAATCGGTCAATCCTTCAAATTGAATCAATAGAAGAAACAGAAAACCTCAGACAGGGAAAGTTGTTGGATTAAAACATTGCAGACATTAACACCTTTTGACTTTATTTTACAAGCAGAAACGGAGAATATTCTCCCTTCATCATTACCTATAACTCAAAAGTAAATACAAATAGCTAAATTGGTTAGAGACGGCTACACGAATATTAACAAGAAACTTCCAGAAATTTTTGGCCAGAAACTTAGGACCGCCTATTGTAAAAGGAAAATTTTTTGGCGACATTCTAATTAGGATAAAGACGAAGAGCGCGATTAATTCTCCCTAGGCTGGTGCATATTATGGTTCCTCTAACCATAACTCCAATCTTGACTAAAATAAATAAACAAAATTATAAATTAAAATAGAAAATAACAAGCAAAGTCAGTAAATCGTTCCCCTGCCCCTACCGTAGTGAGGTCACCAACAGTATACAGTGATGAAATCCGACTAAGCTTTGTGATAAAGCTAGAGTTACTTGGCGGTTATGGAAAGTAACCAAGTTTTATTTCTCTATCTCAAAGAGTATTAGAGTAAAAGAGCAGAATAGGGGAAACATTGATCGAGTGACCTTGATCTTGAAGATATAGCATTGACTGTGATACGTGAGATACCAACAAATCGAGAAACACAAGTGTAAATGGACACGCATCGGTTAGAGTCCTTCAGGCATATTAGTCATGAACCATTCGATATACTACTGTCACTATTTGATATTAATCTGAATGCGTGTGAATGAAAATATTTAATAATGAATAGTCATTTATCATTATCATGTTAAGAGGGTGCACGTACATAACACTACTTGCTGAGAACATTCATTCATTCGTGTTGCCTTTGCATGTGGTGTAGCCTTCTGTGGATCCAATCAACATCAGTGTATGTTTTCATTTTATTATGAAGATGACGTGTTAAGGTAGAGAAGCTGGCTAAAAATCGTTGAGTAATTCGTTGATCAGTAAATGGGATAAAATACGTCATTCCGTGATGTTTTGTTCATATAATTTGATTACGATTTCAGTAATGTCGTGCAATGAACTGTATAGGAACTATATTGCCTTGTTATTTCGCTCCATATCCTCAAATTGAGATCTATCTCCTGTGGCAGTTCAATTTTTACTCAAATATTTGCGTCTGTCTGAATGAATCAGTTGATGTCCATGAAACTTTACAGGTATCTACATTTTCCAACCTCTATCTGCATACGTGTTCGACAATTTTTGACGGTAATAGCATGGTACCTTTATTTCTTTGTTTGGAGTCTGACAAAAATAACAAAAAACATAAGTTATGGTTTTCTTTTTTTTTTTAATGGAAAAGGTCTAATCCAGAAGAAAACATAAAACCTCGCTCATCAGAGTTTCTAAAATTACTTTCTCACACGATAACCGTAACAACAAAATCTGCGTCATTTTAACAGAATTAATATGAAGGGTCAATATGCAACGACTGTAACAGGATGAAGCCGGGCCGGGTTGGGATTAGATTTAGCGAAGACACTGAACGCAGTTTCGTGAATGAGATGTTTATTCATAATGTGAGTGAACAATGAATGAATCCGACACCTTGCTCGTGCGTATAACGTTCAACAATGGATTTAACAGAATGATGCGCACAGAGTTCAACAACGGATATAAGAAAATGATATTGTTCCTACATCAAACTAATCAGAGCACGGACCTTCAACGAATAATCAAACAAAAATCGATGTATGGAAATTATAAACAAATATGATTGATATATGGATATATCACCAATGATGATCAATGTATAGAATTTATACACAAATATGAACGATGTATGGTTCATTGACAACTACAATTCATGTATAATTGATTTTCACACATATAGCGATATTGAATTATATGTATTCAAATATGGAACATATGACGTTATGTATCTCTTGGCTTGATTGTCGACTGGACGCCACGAGATATTTCCGGTTCCACAGCTCTCGTCGAACGGTCAAGGAGCAACCACGCATGGCCCGCTCCTCCCAGTCTGCCGAAGGATCCCTCGAAAAACCCTTTTCCCCGCAGACCATTACCCCGAATCTTCGGGTCCTCACTGCGAGTAAACCAATACCGTCCTCCGAGCCAAGATTATCATCGACCGCAGCATCCGGGTTACAAGAAACCCCAGAGTTTTACGACTCCAAGTAAACAGCTAAAAATACAATGATTGAGCCGTATAGTACATGAGACACGGTTAAGTACAAATACAATGACATACGTTACGCATGCGCGCAGATGAATTGGCTTCATTCCACATTAAATTATTTCATCAGAATTACTGTACGCGATTATTATTATAATAACCACGTTCGTACATGAATCTCTGTCCTACAAGAATAATCTCGCTGGATTATAAGAACTCGAACATTACTCATAATTTAATGCCCGCAACATATAATTGAATTAAACAGGTGTAAATCTCTGTAAAATTTTGAATAAATGATAAAACATCCAATATATAAAACAATTCTATCACATAGAAAGGAGAACAAGAAAGAATACAGTTTTACATTTTACACACCTCTACAGCCGAAGATTGCTTCCGTAAAGTGGACAGCTTCCTGACAAAACGCATCTATATTGTGAAAATACAGCGATAATTGAATCTACAAGAATCCCTGGTTATGGTCAAATCCACGGCCAGAAAACTGGAGGTAATTGGGTTTCTCACTGCAGGCACTTTGCGTGCATCAGTGGGTGAACCGAACTCAGTATTTTGAAATAGTTAAAGCTAAAAATAAACCACTTTCGGGTAACGCTGTACGCGGCAACGAAACCCATCTACATTTTCGTTCATATATAATGCATAAACATTTTACTACACACAATTTCCCGACAACGACTATAATTACTTATCGATCGATTAAATTTCTTTTTATTACTATCTGTGTACATAAATTTGTTTTAAACCAATTATTTTCTCATAGTCACGATTACTTCTGTTACGACTCTAGGTCTTAACTAATATGTAACAGAAAGAAAGTGAAACCAACAATGTAAGTAATATCAACGAGCAATTAATTTCCCAAAGTCTAAATAATCATCAATTTCCTAATCACAAGTCCAAAAATATAGAATGTTCCGAATGAGTTCCAATAGTCTTGAATATCCTGATATAACACAGTGATACAATCAAAAATGTCTTTGAATTAATTCACAAACGTCCAAAATAATGTATTAATTCAAAAGTCAATGAGTACTTTAGTAATTCCAATGATATATTAAGTAAATACTTCCTCTAGAAATATATCTAATTTCAACGGCACAAACTATAAAATCTGATCTCAAATGGATTCCCACAGACTGATCTAAAACAAGAATGAATTATTTGTTTACCAAATCCCTATTTATACACATTTTCACTTGACATAAATCAACAGGATGTGAAGCAATAAAATGGGAAAAAAAGTCTAACTGTCAACAAGTCTGGCATTGAACTCAAATGCTTGTAAACATTCTATTTACAAGTGACCAGAATCTAAAGTACAACTTACCTTTAAGGACAATATTTAAACACACATTATAGACTAAATATACATAACACTTCCTATTTCAAGAAAATTAAAAAGTTAAAAATTTCACCTTGCTAAAGATACTCAGCTTTATCATACTTAAGTCTCATTTAAAACGTTGTTTTATTAGGATTTCCAGACATTAGGATTACATCCAAAATTTAAATTGGGTTGTATAAGTATTTCTCAGAAATATAAAATCTGCAACATCAAATGCTAGAATTTGTAAAATATGCTCTTAATCATGATTTGTCACATCCATTTTGAAAATATTGTGAGGGAAGAAAAGGGAATAGCCAATAAAAACGTGTTTAACTATGAAGTAGTTATGATTTTGTTTCTGTTGTTTAGTACAATGGTACATTTATCAAAAGCTTTAATAATTTAAAGAAACCATCAACTTAGGAAGAATATAACGTTAACAGCCAAATTACAATTTTAATGGTCCGATCAAAGACAAAGATATGTTCTCTACTATTGATGTTTTGTTGTTGTTGTTTTTGCTTTTTAAGATGCCCCACTATTTAAGTCATTTTCCTTATGAGCAATTGGTATAACTAATCTTTGTTTCTTTTTTATTTGTCTTTTTTCTTTTCTTTTGGAAACTTGTCAGAAGGCGATAATGTCAACACAAATTTCACGCTAAAATGTTTCATTCACCCGTAGAGAGTTTCTCAGAAATGTTGGTCAGTATTTGGGAATCCGGTCAATTTCTACTTCTCCATCGGGATATGGAAGCTGTTTCTTTAATGACTCCCCTGATTAATTAACTGTTTGTGCAATTCTTCACTTTTACATTTTTAAAACTTTATTTTTAATTGGCACCACATATCCATTTTTGTGCTGAGGTGCCTTTAAACGCTAAGACATACATCCACACCTAATTAAAATTTGATTATAAAAAATATGTAAATCTCAACCAGTTACATTTCATACAGTGTACTGTATGTTGGAGTTACCCATTGAAATTATTTTGTTCTAGTTTGAAATGCTTATTAAAACCTTGACCACTACTTTTCAAATACAATAGCAGCTTGCCATGTTTCGTTCCACAACTCCACAAGGTGATTGTATGTTTTGTAAATTAGTTGTATCGCCAGAAACGTTGTTCTGAGTCGGCATAAGGAACGATTTTGACATGGTGTATGGATACGTCAAGGCCGTCAGGCCGAGACGTATTCATAAGCCATATGAAACGAGTTCTTTCCCACGACTCAGAACAAAACACGAGTGTGGTTTTGTATTTATTATATTCCCCCTCTTTTACGCTTTCTAAATATTGTTAGCTTCACTGTATGAATGCAGCTCAAAACGAATTGGGATTTATACAAGTTCGATTCACTGCGTCTCAAAATATCTACGCGCGGACGTCAAAGAAGAAACATAAGTAGTTCGAATCTGGGTGTATGATACGGAAATACGGATTGAACAGCTGTATCGAACGCCAGATCAAGCATGTAAGATTAAATGGGTATGTAATGAAGTTTAAGACCTACTGTATTCCAACATGTCTGCTAATTTAGTTAATGCACCCTTGTTTTATGATACCCCGTGTTGTTGTTCTTTCCATGTTGATGGAACAAGTGAATCAAATTCTCATTGAATATCCATCTTTTACTGGCATTCTGTACATTCTGCGCATTAGGTTATTAACCTTTTGATTCTTTATTAAATTATTTTACCTCTTTTGCATTATCATATCAATATCTAATGGATGCACCTGTCGTAATCTTGGTCACTGGAGTATTATGTCACATTGATAGGAGACATCTTCATTTGGTCCTATCCGTCTGTCTGTAGACAAATTAAATTCGGCAGGCATATTTTCACAGATACGAAGACAACCTAATTAGATGTTTAGGCCATTACAGCATTTTTTTAAAAATCTTTATTTTTAGACAATTTTGAACTTTTAGGACTTAGAATTTTGTAACGACACATAGTTACGAAGAAATCACTTGATGTAGATAAATTACATTTGGTAGTCATTTGTATGCATATGTACATGATCTGATTAGAGTTTCATGCTATTATATAATTTTAAAAAATATGTTCTTGAACTTGTTTTGCTAGGACTTGTTGATTTATGATAGGGCTTCACGTATTTTGCTAACACAAATCTTGTTTTGTGCTGTTCCGGCTGGGGCATAGACACGAGACGTTGGCCCCGCAATGTTTTTCATTTGGACCCTTTTTGCAACTCATTATATACTCCATGGTGAGCGCTATTCATCCCTATGTCAATAGCCAACTTTATGATTACGATTATGACACGATGGAAGCCAATGATCAAATTACAACAAACCCGTTTAGGAACAGCAACTCCTCTGTACCTGCTGTGGCTGCTGGCCAAAGCCCACGTAGAAGTTTGCAACATTGCCGATCTGAGACTAACTGAGTAAGATCACTCACACTTCACCGAAATACAAGCCCGAGATTGTCAACCGCATCGTCCATGACAAAAACAACTAGCGCATGAGCCCGAATAATCAGGCAACATCCCCCTCTCAACCACCTAGATCGATCACACCAGGAGCTCCAACAAATAAATTGAAAGATTGCCCCATATAGCTACATGCAAGAGATACTCTGATGCCTTCAAGTCAACGTCAAGTCCCTCACGTGATACAACTTCACAGACTGATTCCATGACTTCAGTGGGAAACGACGAAACAGTGTTAAAACAGATAGACTTCTCTCCCGAACAAAAGGCAAACAAAGTTAGTGAACATGAATTTGTTGACTTGTGCAATAATCAATCCACTGGATCACATGGTAACAGAGACACACACGTCAGTGACAGTGAACCACAATTTTCGACAAACTTGAGAGTAAGAAAATCAAATCCATCTTGTTATCGAAATTATTTGCAAAACGAAAAAGAACCAATTCAAGAAAGATTGTTCTCATCAAGAAAAGTAATTAAAAATAATTCACAAATTCATGTCCAAATACAAGATCTAACGGCATGGCACAAAACTGACGAAAACTTGGCAGCGATTATCAAAAGACATCGACAAGTAACTTCCTTCAATATCTTGCACAGGAGGTTCACGGACCGTCTGATATAAAACAATAATGTAGAGATCCAACTGAGTGCATGCTGTAAGCTGCAAGTGATACGCTGCCCGTTAAATGCTTTAACCAATATACAAAAGCCGTACTAGAATGACGCGCTTAAAAGCAATCATAACATGGAACGCGAAGCTCGCATTGCCTGAGTCAGACAAGTTAGACCACGTGGTCTTCAGCATGAATTGTGTGGTAAGTACAAGAAAGCAAAAACGTGAGTTTAGGAATGCACATTGCATTGCCAGTGATGCCTTTGTGTTTACTTTGCAAGGAATGCACATTGCATTGCCAGTGATGCCTTTGTGTTTACTTTGCAAGGAATGCACATTGCATAGCCAGTGATGCCTTTGTGTTTACTTTGCAGCCCGTGGCTTGCGACGATGCACTCCATATAAAGCTCAACTAAAGTAGTGACGAGTTCCATCTGCTGAAACTATTCGAAATTATCCCTGACACTCCCCTGGATGAAGCTCTTATTCACCGATTTCACATTAGTTCATTCCAGTGCATTGTTCTGATATCGAGAATATATTTCTCCTTACCTTAATTTTAACACTAATCTCCTAATTTGATCACGGAGTACATTTTCTAGGTCATGTGCTAGTGATGAGTGAACCAATACTAGGCACTTGGAGTTATGGGCCCCCCTTACTGGATAAAATTAATACTTTAGACCTGTGATTCAAGGGAAATACCCGTATTACATTTGAACGTAAATACTTGTATGTATATAATCCTTGTTCATAAACATGTTTGTAAACTAATGTATTGGGTTCATCTGTGCGTTTCCAGATATCTTCTTCATATTAACTTCATCATTCTCCAATTGTCGCTTAGATACGATTGCTTATTCCTTTTAGATTGTGTTTTCTGAACAATCATTACAGCTAACGTTTCCATATTTGTATATTATTTTTTTATATTATTTCCATGTGATTTCTCTGTTCTTTAGTCTTGTTTGTCATGTATGTATCTGAAAATCTCCTTATGAAGGAAAGAAAGAAAGAATGAATTAATGGCGTCAGTAAAATAGCAAATATTAAGGCTGAATATCCTCACCAATTATCTTTTTGTTCGAAATGATGGATAAACATTTAAAATTTATTTCATCACTTGCTAACGTCCGCTTTATAACTGCTTCTTTCTGATTACTTTCTTGTGTATAGTTGCTCTAAAACCCTTTACCAAAAATGATTGGTCTCTGGAAGAATGACATCGGTATTAATAACATGTTTATATCTGTATCAACCACGAGCGTGTTTAAGGAATCAAAATGGTAACTTTATATATCAGATGCTACGAACTAGCAACTGTTTTAGGATTAATTAGTGATCTGCCAAACTAATATGATTTTTCACACATGTAGCCTTCATGGCGGTCATTTCAGATCAAGAAATTTCGATAGCTTCAGACTGGTTGTCACATTTTGTGCGATGAAAGTATCTCATGTTGCTTAAGGACAGTATTATCTCCAAAAAGACCATGTATTTCTATTCTAAGATCAAATACAAATTTAAAATAGTTTTGCTTGCTGTGTAGCATCAGCAAGATCTTACACATCCTCTCAATGATTTAATTTTTGGTTTGCGATCTATGTTATATGTAAAGAGTGTAACAGATATTTATATCCTTGTATCCCCATATTGTAATTTTATGTGAAAATGCACAACTTGTCTCCTTAAGTACTCATCAAATCAAAACTAATAATCACACTGCCTGCATGTTTGTCTTTGCTTTTCAATTATATATTTCAGAGCCAATGTCATGAGTTACAGAGCTAGCCAATTTGTTTCTGTAACAACTTAGATTGTCTTAAATGTACATTCAATTATTAGGATTAAAGAAAAGCAAATCTTACTTTGAACCACTGGAAAATATCATAATGTTTATTCTGCAATATCATTTGGCGTTGCTTAAACCACTGAAAATAAAAGTGGAGAAAGAATAAAAACAATGATATACCATAACCATAAAGGAGAGATAGCAATTATCATTTCATAGCAGGCCGTGATGATAGATGTTTGATTGTTTACTGTCTTCTCTCATGTCTTTCTATGAATTTAGCAGCCTGTCTCACAGACTGCCGTCCATTCGTGATAATGACAGATGCGTGATAAACATATTTTGTCCACTTTCATATTCAAAAGGTCTATGATTATTCCGCACAGATTGCAATAAATCCTTTTGATGGACTTTTAAAATTTAAAAAAAAAATAATATATGGTTGTCAACCTTTCAAATGAATGGCTGAACGTAATTGGTGAAATGCGTTAATTTCATGGCACTGGAAGATTGTTAAGAAGACAACTCCATTTCCTTTTACCAGCTGTCAATTACCTTCCCTGGCTGGAGGCAATATGCACATAATACTCTGTTAATGAACAAAGATAGAAATAGTGATTTTACTTTCTATAATATCATGCAGTACAAAAATTATAACCATCTAACCAACTATTTGTATTGTGAGGAGAAAGAGAATATATTCCATCTTGTTTGTATCTTTATATAGGAGCGAGTGTAAATTATTTGTTATGTAGTTGTGAATATGATTTCATTTATTTAATAATCCATATAATGGACATACGAACTGAAATTGAATTTTATTTGAAGAATTGTTCTGGATATTATGCATTTTTATTTACCTTTAAGATGGAGAATATTATGTCTTTGTTTCAAAATGTTGTCCTGTAGTTACCGACATTTTGTATATATTGTAAAAATTGAACACGTTGCTTTATGTACTAATAGGGGACTGTAATAAGAATAAATTCATCTAATTCTCATAGGTATTTCAAACGCTTCACATTAATTTGAAAACTAGCTGCTGAAATTGTTTGAATAGTGAATTTATTTACTTTATATCTAAAAAAAATTGATTCAAATTAAAAAATTAAAATGTCATGGCAAATGAAATTATTCCTTTTAAAGCAGTGGGCCAATCTTTTGTACATCTTTAAACAGAACCTAATATTTGTATTTATTATTGCTTGCCGTAAAATTGGATTTTATAGACAGGTCTGTAGACATTTCGGTGTCCTCAGGAACGTTAGTTTCCAATTTGCTAACGTGCCTGTGCTGGTTTTAGATATTATGGTTATGTTTTCGCATTAACCCATAAATAACATTTATCTAGATAATACGATCTACCATGAACAGCTTTGTTTCAAATATGAAAATATTTTAGTTTATGAGATTATTGGCGATCTATGACAATTAGTGATCAGGGTCCTGGCAACGGAATCTCTCTCTCTCAATTTATTAGCGTTTTATACACAGACGGAAGCATTTTATGGATACATGCATTATTTCAATTCAACTGGTATTTTCTCCGATTAAAGTTTCAGAATAGTTTAGGACTCCGTGTCCTTGATTCACGTTTATTTGACATACCAGACACCATCAGATGTATCAGTATTCATCAGAATTCTATTATATGGGTTTTAAATACATGTCTGGATAAAAGAAGTAGGCGGTGGTAGGCTAGCTTGCTTGGTACAACCTCAATAACCTAAAATGCAATTTAAATCACTTTTTGATATTTTTGTTTTTAACTGTATATATTTACTCTCTTTCCTTTTTTTTCACATCTTTTGCTGAAAAACCACCAAAGCTGGGAAACCTGGTGGTCAAGAGTGATTATGTTTTTCATTCGAAAAAGATTTTTAAGTGGAATACGATTCTTTTTTAACGTAAAGGGAGGTGTTCCCCTAATTAATCATGAATAATGAATATTAAACACACTTAATACCCCGCTGTTACATATTATGTGGAAAGGCCAAAATGAACTTCAGATGAGCTACGTGTTACCTTCCTTTCTACTGTGCTACTGCAAAAAATAATATTGTAATAAGATTTTTAAACACAAAAGTTATGGGTTTTGCTGCTTTAATAAATTTACATGCTGTAATAAAAAAACTCTTATTTCGCTATTTGAATAATAGGCTGAAACCATGTTTTGTGATTATATTGCGATCCCACCGTACATAAATAATGATAATACGCTTCCAAGGTCAACGCGTCATTTGCGTTCAGACACTTGTGATCTATTGCCCCATATGCCTCTTGTCGTCATCTTATAATCGATGGATTATGTTAGCATGCTCTGTTAAGCATCATGATCTCACCGTCCCGGAGTCCGGATTATCCTAACCGATAAGTCAGGGCACAGGAACAGACAGCATTACCAACGTGATCGGGTTTGTCTTGGAGACTTCACTATTTACAGGGAAGATTATTGTTTGACCAGCATAATTTATCATAAATAGGGGATGGGTTTATGTCTTGGAACTGTCTTTGGATACGCATGCGGGAAAACTATAGCAAAGACGTGGTTGAGTATGTGAAAATATGGGGCGGTTTAAGCACACACACACACACACACACACACACACACACAAACTGCGAGTAATCGTCCCCGTATATGAGTAGTTATATCAATACTTATATATTAGGTAGATGTTGTCGAATGATAATATTCAAGAATTTTTGAAGGCATGTATCGCCACTGATGTCCCAATACGATACGTATCATGATGCGTAGGTCCCTATACTTCATTTTGTCATCACATTTCAGTACCACCTTAGTATTCATATACTTTGTAAACATCTGAATAAAGTCAGGTGTATTTCATTATCAAAACCAGTAGTAACATGACAGAATTTAAAATTGGTACAATATGAAAAAGTAGTTTGGTAAGTCAAGAAATCTTACAATTTTGTCCAGTTTCAAATTTCACTGAATTTAATAATCGTGCGTATCGTGATAAGGGCTGGCAACCGATGTATTGTATCGTCACAAAAGTATCGATATTCCCGATAAATACCGCAGTACCATGAAAATTTTCAATTTGTTAAAAATGACCGTTTCACGACTAGCGTGTATGAACCTTTATTATGAAGAAGACTATATTTAGTGTTCGCAGTTTTTCTCGCATTTATTGACAGATTGCTGTGATATTGGTATTCGTATTTTGCATCGCATCAAGAGGCACATATCTTCCAATAGTTAGGCTCTGACGATTTTCGCGCCATTAATGGATTGTTGTAATATCTTCTGTGCCACAATAGTCCCTCATTTTTGACAGATTGTTTTTCTATTTGATAGGCAATTTTACCATGATTATGTCCTGATAGTTCCAAAGCCAGGCTTTATTACTTTTTATGAAAATTATGTCTCTTTTTTCCATTTAGAGCAGTCACTGACGGTTGTATATATCTCGTGTGCACAACTAGTCTGTCAGTTTTTGAGAGTGTATTCTGACATTTTGTAAGTTCTTTTACTGTCCATGTCTCGAGACCTCTTTTCTCTAGCAGACAAAACGTGCATAATATTCTTCTCTTCATGTATTCAGAAATATTTCAAGTGGCACTTTGGCCGCGACAGTGACAAACTCTTTAGCTTAGAAAGCGTTTGTAACATATCAAATTTTGACTTTTTAAGTGGATGGATACAAGAGACATTTAGAAAACCCCCTAGGAGATTATCTAGGATGACTTTCAATGAGTTCAACAGATATATCTTCCACTTAAAGATTAGATATCTGAAAAGTATCCACAAGCATTGAATATAAAATTTAATAATCTTACTTATTATTTTCAATTTGCAGTGAGCTACATCAAAGTTTCTCCCAGGAGATGAACATTATTCATGGATATTTGGTATTCTAGACAGGCGTCCTCCTGCATCAAATTCTAACTTGTTTAATAAACTGAAGCGAAAGTCGTCATCAGAGGACTTTCTTGCCTGTCATAATAAATAAGCACTATTTATCATGATAAATCAGAATGATGATCTTAGATGATGTATTATGTTTATTATATTGGTCCCTAAATAATGATTTTCAAATATAATAACTGAACTAATGTCTGAAATGAAGATTGTATTAAGTATTGCTGTCTTGAATGTGCTTTATGAGCATCTTGGATTTGCTTCACTATCCATGAATCTGGTCCGTACATTAGTTTATCAACACGGGTCAGAAAATCCTCATCATCAGCATAAACAATGAAGCGATGATAAAGTTTTCATAGTTCATTAACTTTGCTGTTTTGTTGACTACTTTTGCAAATATTATCACATATAGCTTGAGTATATATCGGCTGGTGTCTTTATGTAGGTCACATGTAGCTTGAGTATATATCGGCTGGTGACTTTATGTAGGTCACATATGGCTTGAGTATATATCGGCTGGTGTCTTTATGTAGGTCACATATAGTTTGAGTATATATCGGCTAGTGTCTTTATGTAGGTCACATATGGCTTGAGTATATATCGGCTGGTGTCTTTATGTAGGTCACATGTAGCTTGAGTATATATCGGCTGGTGTTTTTATGTAGGTCATATATAGCTTGAGTATATATCGGCTGGCATCTTTATGTAGGTCACATATAGCTTGAGTATATCTCGGCTGGTGTCTTTATGTAGGTCACATATATCTTGAGTATATATCGGCAACTGTCTTTACATTGACATAGATGTTTATGCGGTATAATGACGGAACTTGTTTTCTTTTTTTTATCTACGACGAGAAAAAGCTCATTCATTTTTGCCTGGATCCAGCTCAGTTGTTTGCAGTAACGGTAACCTTTACGGTGGCTACAGATTGTCAACGGTAACCTTTACGGTGCTTAGAGATCGTCATAAAGTCGAAAATGGAAATAAGGAAAAGGACTTTAATATATAGACGCACTTCGAATCCTTGGAAACAAGCAGGAAATTAGTAGTAGCAGTAGTACATGGATATTCAGACCCGAAACATAAATCAAGGAACGATATTCGTTCATGACATAAATACTAAGATTTGATAGTTTTATAGTTTAATAAATGTCTGTTGTCACAGACCCATAAATAGTTTACCTTTACGGTTTATGTCTTTATGGCATCTTCAAACCCCCTCAAAAAAAAAATTAAAAAAAATAACAGTGTTTTTAAAGGAGCTGCATTCATGTACACTCTCTTTAACTGTTTTTACATAAAATCCCCTTACAATATGTTGTTAGGATCTACATCGAGATATGGGAAGCCAACAGTAATCACCTTTACCGTCCATTCACACGTCTTGTAACCACCAAAGCTCTGCAACCCTTATCCATAATTGGATACCATTTTCTATGTGAATTGCCTGCTAGAAGAAAAAGTGCTTTTTTTAAGGCTCGTCTTTTCAAGTCCAATTGTGACAGAGTTCTTCTTTTTTCATCAATTTTAAGTTTCCACCACAGAAGATCTTTCTAACCAGCATACCTCAGGAACGTTCAGCATATCCTGATGCAATTAGGTTTTTATATTTTCTTATAGACTTAGATGTGCTTTTTGTGGGTTTTGCCTAGGAATGTTGTTTTCAATCAACATAGCTCAAGAATCATTCTGATGGAATTTGGTGAGAACATTATCTCTTAGACCTAGGTTCCGCTCTACAGTTTCGTACTTTGAAAACGGATTCGATTTTTAAACAAAAAGAATTGTCCAGACTTTCCTCACTGGTAATCCTGGTTATTTTGTTACGACTCTAGGTCTTAAAAATATGTAACAGAAAGAAAGTGAAAAATCAACAATTTATTTCTAGACAATTAAAGTGAAAATTCAAAAGACACCTACAGTATTGTGAATTAAAATCCAAATAATCCAATAAAACTTAGTGTCCTAATCGCAAGTCCAAAATATAGTATGTTCCGAATGAATTCCAATAGCCTTGAATGCCCCGATGTGCCAGACTTAAAAATCATATGCCTACATGACAAAAATCAGTAATTCTAGTGAAAAAACCCCAATCTAATTGTAAACAAAAGCAACCGTGACCTCGAATTCTATGTAAACAACTTGTTTACATCCTACAATCAAGGACAAAGTTAAATATGTATGACAAAGTTAAAGTTCGGCAATTATGGAAAAATTTTAACAACATTTCCGATAATATCCTGAATACCAAAAAATCGCATCAATTCCTTTTTACAAACAGGCACATGGAATTCAGGGATAGCCTTGACCTTAGCTTCTACATATTTAACTTGACCTTGTCCCAAAATAAGTCCTAAAAATGTGACACAAGCATGGCAAAACTCACTTTTTCTTAAATTAATTGTAAGATTTGCATCACTGAGTCGATCCAAGAATTTCCGATGGTTTCTAAGTGATCTTCCCAGGTGTCGTTGTAGATAAAGACGTCGTCGATGTACGCGTCACAATTATCTAGACCAGATGTTAGCATGTTCATAAGACGCTGGAATGTTGCCGGAAAATTTTTCATACCAAAAAGCATAAATTTATATTCATAAAGCCAATATGGAGTTACAAATGCTGAAATTTCTTTTGCCCTTTCAGTGAGTGGAATTTGCCAGAATCCTTTTAAAAATGGTCAAACTTGGTGACGTATTTCGCCTTTCCAATGTTATCATTGCAATCATCTATTCTTGGCATTGGAATTGAATCCGTTTGGGTGACACTGTTGACTTTTATATAATCAGTACACATGCGGAATGTATTGTCTGGCTTAGGCACATTAATACATGGTGAACTCCAGTTACTATTACTTGTTCTATTAAATCTTTCTACATTAAATATTGAATATCATTCTTTAAATATTCCTGTTTGAGAGGATTCAACCTGTAATGATGCTGTTTCAAGGTGTAGAATCTACAATGTCAACGTCATGATAGATTTTATTTGTTCGTGTAGGAACATCAGGAAACATGTGCTCATACTCACCTAATAGCTGTTCATTTCTTTCCTGTTGTTGTAGACGTGAAAGTTTCTGGTCCAGATTGTTCAATAATTCTGAATTCCGAAGGTTGGTTAAACCAGAATCACTACAGTCATATTGTATTCCATCGTTTACATCCTCACTGCGTGGGACAGGTACGACTATATTGATTGAATAATTAACTGGGCTATCTCTGTCAAAATACTCCTTTAACATATTTATGTGACAAAGTTGTTTCTGTTTCCGCCTACCAGGAGTATGAATGATATAATTTAAGTCATTTACTTTCTTTTCAACTGTATAAGGACCATACAATTTAGCCCGAAGAGGATTTTGAGGTATGGGCAAGACAGCCAGAACTTTCTCACCAGGCTGAAAACTCCTTTCCTGTGCATTTCTGTCATTCCTTAATTTCATTTTTGACTGAGCAGAGTGACGATTAGTTCTTGCAACTTCACGAGTCTTTGATAACTGAGACATAGTCAAGAAGATTAATCTTTGGACCTTCATTTGAAAAACGTTTTTATCTTTCGATAATTTCAATGGTCCACGAACAGTATGTCCAAAAACCAGTTCAAAGGGACTGAAACCCAATGACTCTTGAACTGATTCCCTAACAGCAATCGACAACAAAATGAACACCCTCATCCCAATTCTTTTCTGTATCAAAGCCATATGACCGAATCATATTCTTCAAAGTTTGATGAAATCTTTCCAAAGCTCTTTGACTTTCATGGTGATCGGCAGAAGATTTAAACTGTTAGATGCCTAACTCGTGCATAACTCGTTGAAAAATTCCAGACATAAAATTTGACCCTTGATCAGACTGGACAGATTTGGAAAAGCCAACAAGTGTAAAATAAAAACTTTACCAAAGCTTTTACAATGGTTTTAGTTTTAATATTTCTCAAAGGAATCGCCTCTGAAAATATTGTAGATGCACACATTATGGTCAACAAGTATTGGTTGCCTGACTTGGACTTAGGTAAGAGACCGACACAGTCTACCATTATTCTACTAAATGGTTCGTCAAAGCAGGAATAAGTTGCAGATGAGCCTTATGTATCTTCTGATTGGGTTTTCCTACCATTTGACAAGTGTGATAAGATCTTCAGTTTCACTAATAGCCCTCTGAAACAAACAGGAGATCTCAGGATCTTGTTCCCGTACAACAACGAGTGATTGTCTTTTGTGTCCCTGATTAGAATAGAGAGAATGAGTTGTACAAAGAGAATCACTGTGATCAATACCTTTTAATTGATCAATATCAGGAGAGAAAGTAACCTCCTTTAAAGACTGACCAATAAATGTGTCAGCTAAAGGAATAATTTCGTGATTAGCATCATTCTCAAGAGCTCTTTTCGCAATAGATCTGGTAACTGCGCAAGCAGGATACAAATCAGGGATTTCAATCTCAATAGGATAAAACTTTTTAATCCAAACAAGGCTGGTCAGTTACAAGTGGATTGACCACGACCTTATCTCCAGCTAGGTCGTTGCCCAGTAACAAATGGATACCTTCTATAGGTAAAGAAGTCACTGCTCCAACAGTCACAGGTCACGAAACTAAGTCTGATGCCAAATTGACACAATGGAGAAGAGCATTTATATATCCGTATTCTACTCCCTGTATAAGTACACTTTCACTAGAAGAAGACTTCTCAGACAAAGGCAAAGTACCTGATAACAAAAGACTCTGAGAAGCTATTGTTTCCCTTAATATATTAATGGGGATAGGTTTGGCAGAATCACCAATAAGTGATATATAACCTTCTGGGATGAGTGGTTTATAAGTCTCCAAAATAGAATCAGACTGGGGTTTGTTTGACTCAACAAATGTATTGCTTTCAATAGAAGACCGGGACTTTGACCTCTTTGAAATAAGAGCGTTTGGAATAGCTTTGTCTTTATTCTGCTGATTATTTTTTAACCTGAAGCAATCAGAAATGACGTGCCTCTTCTTTTTACAACAAGTGCACGTAGGAAGAGATAAGGAATTCTGATCAGTCTTATCAGATGTTCGATTTCTAACAGTTGTGCTGTTTTGAAATTTAGAAGTACTAGTTTGAGACTGAAATGTGCTTTTTTAAACCAGAAAACTGCTGAGAGGAAGACTTATTGACGAATAAAATTTTGTGAGTCAAGGAATAATCATCAGCCATACGAGCAGCATTTTCCAAAGTTTCCACATTCTGTTCGTCAAGATAGGTCTTGACATCAACATCGATGCACCTCTTGAACTCGTAAATTAATACGGGCTGTCTGAGGTTATCGTAATCTTGATCAACCTTCTTGGCTGAGAACCACCTATCAAATAGTTGGGGGGTTTTTTCCCTTGCAAATTCGACATGAATTTGTCCAGTTTCTTTTCTACAATTCCTAAACTTTTGTCGATATGCCACAGGTACCAACTCATAACCCTGCAAGATGTACTCATTAACCACACCATAATCAGTGCTTTGTTGTGCTGACAGTGAAGTGTAGACTTCACGAGTTTTGCCAATAAGTACATTTTATAATAACAAAGTCCAATGCTCTCGTGGCAATTTCAAGTATGCATAACAATTTTTAAAAAGACCTTGTATATCTCAGGTATTGTTAAAAGAACTTTTAATGTTCTTTTTTGGATGTATGATTGATGTGTGTAATTTGGGTTGGAGGGTATACCGCTGGTCTTACTTAAGACGTGCATCTCTCGAAAGACTGATAGCTCCACTTTGCCATTTTCACCTCATGGACATCAGAAGTAAATTGAAAGAAAAACTAGCCGATAACTTTTCTTTCATTCATATATATATATATCTATATATATATATATATATATATATATATATATATATATATTTATATATATATATATATATATATCATAATCCTTTTTTTAATAACTGCTAAAGTTAGTGGACTTTGGACTAGTTTAAGTTCGTTTTTTAAGTTTTTTAAGCACATGGAAGCAGCCATAGCGATCATCTACCTGCTTTATACAGCGCGTTGTTTCACTAACACAATATATAAATAAATTTCAGTCACAATACATGAAAATAGCATAGAGGTATGCTAACATTCTCTCAATTGTGTTTATTCCAATTCCTCTTTCATTAGTACGTCATAACCATGGAGCGGAACCCTAGATGAGCCTGTATTGGGTTTTGTTTTATCTACACAATTTTGAACAGAGTTATGACCCATGTCAATAACCTTCATATCTTTACATGGGATGTTGCTTGTAATCAGCATAGCTCAAGAACCATTCAACATATATGACGCAATTGGAACATTGGGTCATAGATCTAGTTGTATCTTTTATGGGTTTTGTCTCGTCTATTACATTTTGAACAGAGTTATGGCCCTTGTTGCTTAACTTCATAGCTTTACAAAGGATGTTAGATGTATTGACGAGTCCTTGAAGGAATTGGATTTCAAGTATTCCACGTCATCATTTAGAGGAGTCATGGCCCTGAATGCCCTACTTCTCCTAACTTTGGCGCTAAGTTAGTAGTTAGCAGTGCCTTTTGGAAGCACCCATCGCTAATATATACAGCTTGTAATCTTAATGCTGGAAAATGCTACTTAGCTATCCATATAAAAAAATCGTGCGAGAGAAAGAGGGACTTAGAATTTCCTTTATATTTGAACTTAAATTATGTCTTTTTATACTTTATATTTCAATGCTAATATTTTTAAATATACATAATGAGATTAGGAACAAGTGAGCCAAAGAGTCAAAATCCTTTGTAATGTATAATGTTTACTTTTTATTGCAAATATCTGAAGATTTTAAAAGGTATAACACTTGAAATCGATATTCACTGCAATGATTGTGCCTACATTGTTTTGTCCAATTTGAATAAACTTAATCTGAAATCTTTTCTTGAGTTGAATGGAATATTCAAAGAATTCAGTACTGTGCAAACAGAATGCCATCTACTAATCATGAGAGTTAAGAGAGAAAGAAAAAAAATGCCTCGTTTAATTTAGCTTTAAATCTAAACTATTTAAAATATTTCTTTCTACCACACAGCCGATGGAACATAGCAAACGTACCTAAGCGGTATTTTCATCAAATAGAAACCCTTTTTTTTCGGCGCAGGGAAAATTTATGTTGAACTAATATTAAAAATCCAATCAGACTTCACAGTAAATGTACCAATAGTCGAATCCAGTTAAACTTCATAGTCGAAAATGTCCCATTTTTACCTCAGCTAATTACAACACGTACATTCTAGAAAAACACATTGGCATTCTGGGTACAAAATGAAATGGTGTTTATTTGTTTTGGTTTTTTGTTTATGCTACAGATTTAGTATTATAAACAAAGACATGAATAATAAACAATTTAATATGCATACAAATCATAAACAAAAACGATCTTAAAAGACGTTAAAATAAATCAATCCGGTACAATATCTAAGTGATTTGAATTAATAGCTTCATGTCCAATGTAAGATAGCCCTTAGCACTGTCAGAAATCTGCAGTTATTGCAATGCTTTTGCTGGAGTTAAATCCTATTTGCACAGTAAATTATATTCATCGGAAACGAGCTCGATGAAGCAAGCATGCTTTTCATTCGGCCTGTCTTAATCTAGCAAAGATACAAGATCTCGAGAAATCAAGGAATTCAGCATTTTATCAATACGACGAATACTTAGCGCTTTAAGAACTCTCTTTTAGGCTAATCCTTCATCTTACTTAAAAACTGATGTTGACTCATATAACTGGATATTTGTATGTCTTATATTTTGATGCCTTCTAAAATATTTTCCTTAAAGTAGTATTTAGTCAAAGCTACTATACAGTTTCACTGAATTTTTAAAATGCCCTCGATCATAGATGCTCACAAATGGGACTTACTTTTATTCAGAAGTACCCACTTTACTGTTTCTTCTTACAAGGAATGTTCATGATCTTCTTATGAAAGCTTCTCAAACACAAACAAATATTATTGTTTTAAAATATGTATTTTTGGTACTATGGCATCATGAAATAAAAGCTATGGCGAAGCTACAATTATGATGTAATGCATACAATGGTATTATGTAATGCATACAATGGCATTATGTAATGCGTACAATGGTATTATGTAATGCATACAATCTTATTATTGCTAGGTTTAAGATATACAAAACAACTCTACTAATAACTAATAAATAGTTGCCTTCAACACATTTCTTTGCTGTGAACTCCTAGTTGGACCTTTGCGTGTCGATCCCGAATAAATCCGTCGCTTGGGCAAGTCAATTGCATGAATAATACATTACAACAGCAACCCTTGAAGAGTTCGTGACAGAACTGCATCTGTTTTTAATACAGAGTTTACAATGTCTTGACAAACACGACTTAAGCATCGTTTTTTATTATTATCTGTCAGCGTCTTGGTTGTAATTATATAACACATATAGCTGGTACATGATTTTCGTTTACCTAAGACAAATCACTTTTTGATTTCGAAGTGGGAAAAAATATATAACATATTAGGTCCAGACAATTGTGCTACGACGCTTGATTAACCTTTTTTTTTCTAGTAGTACCTTTTGATATAAGTTGTAAACTTAAGTGTCGGCACTTGTTGTATCGTTGATAATTTCAAAGGTAGAGTTACTATTGGAGAAACTTGCTGATTATTGAAATTTCCATTGATACCCTTTTATATCGATATCCTCTTTGTATGTTTGGTAAATTTTCCAAGTCTGCATATAATTTTGTTATACCAGGAATCGTATATGACGATCTTTTTACTCATAATTGACTGTGCTATTTTTTTTTCTATTAGAACCTTGATTATGATTTTGATGACTGCCATTTGGACTTGGTTTATGCTTCCACAAGTTTGTTAAGCTCTTTTTATCATATCTTCACCGATATTCATCATGGGCAGGGGGATAAAGCATTACATACACGTTTTATACTTATCAGCCAAACAACCGATTTCCAATTTAAATGATACAAGCACAGAAAATCCATTCTGAAATTGATGACCAGGTTCCTTCACAAAGACGTTTAGGTCACTATACAGAGTTTAAACAAAATGTAAGAGTCCTCGATAGCTCGGTAAAAATCACTCTCTATGCATCATTTTAGTCTTGGAATGCTATTTCAGATGCCATAATTTGCGTAGATTCTACTTTTCTGTTGGCTAATATTGAGAAACTCATGGAGAATAGGACAAAGTTCAAAAACACCAGATGACAAATTTACTGCCTTTCATATAATTTTTCATTGAATTAGGGTTCAACAGAAAAACCGAAAGTCCAGCAGAACGTGTGCAAATTTACTTCTGTGATGACGGAATTGAAAAAGGAATTTTTTTTTAACAGTTTTGTTTGCTTATATAAAAACGTACAAAACATTATGTCTGTAACATCGTAATATACCCCTATGTCGTAATAGCATGCAATGTGGACATATTTGAATCAAGGAAAGGTATTTACCAATATACATTATTAGTACCTTTTAATAATCGCTTTTTATTTTCATATCAACGAATTTTAGCTGTATATGTTCAGTCTTTGCAACTAAACAAGAAGAGAATTTAGTCGAACCATTGAATATTTGTAGACAAAGATCACCATTTATTGCTGATTTGTAGACAAAGATCACCATTTATTGCTGATTTGTAGACAAAGATCACCATTTATTGCTGACTACGAAAGATGCCCGAAAAAAGGACTTCATCAATAATACTTTCCAAAACTGACCGCTTTTTAAAACTTTAATATACATCCATCTCTCTCTCTCTCTCTCTCTCTCTCTCTCTCTCTCTCTCTCTCTCTCTCTCTCTCTCTCTCTCTCTATATATATATATATATATATATATATATATATATATATATATATATATATATATATATATATATATACACGCACACCTTGGTTTTATTCAATAGTATATAAATGTTGAAAATATAATCCTTATATTCGTCGCCATCTCTTGAAATACATGGAATGTTGATCATTAAACAGATCCAAACATTTTACGTATGCCTTAAGCGAGTGTTTGTTAGCAGTCTGTTTCATAGCCCATATGTCTCGCTTTCATTTCCTTTCTTGCGACTATAGACTTCAAAAACATTGTGCGTCCTTGATTGCTATGCAGTTTCAGTTGCCCTAAAAGTAATGAGACATGCTCCGGTGTTTAAATTCAGACATCAGTTGGAACCAAAGTATTTTTTTAGTCTGACGTTGTGATTTATTTCAGTAATATTATACCTAAGAAGAATGAAGCGTTCAGAACTTATATCAGGGGTTATAAAACATACGTATTAATATATGTTTCCAAAATATCCTTCATATCTCTGCCATATTACTTTCTCTACCTGTAATCCCCATCAAAATAGTATTATGTGGCAATATTCACTGTGCACTCTATCGATCTGCATCGATACCAGATCTGAAATTTCGTGCACCTTTATTATGCTCCTAAAATATATTTCGATTAGCTTGCATATCATGCCATTGTCCACTGACAGTGGAACGCATTCTTGTCGAGTATATCAACTTCCATCCTGTGAGACATTAGTTTTTTATGTGAATTAAGTTAAGAAACTTTATGATAATGCAACACCAGAGAAAATATGCGACTTTCTGAGTGAGTGCTGTTTATATAAAAAATGTCGATCCCATATTTTAATGATTTTAAAATCTATACCTTTATCTTTATCGTAAATGCATTATAAAGAATTTTAACATCTTTACCTTTCATATTTTATATTGCAATACTTCCTGTTAGCGTTTATTTTAAGGGTTGTGCAATTCTTTGTATTTACACTTTTAGAATTTTACTTTTAATCGCCACCATAAAACCATTATTGTGGTGAATTGCCGTTAAAACGCTAATGCTAATACTTTCAATCTATAATTGAAAATGCGACCGAGGTAAAACTTTTGTGAAAGTGAAGTTCAAATTAGAATTAAGTGGGATTATTTGTGCTTTCTTGTTCGTCAAAATGTAGTGAGTATTTATCGGTTGTAATGGAGACTAACAATTTCAAGTCAGAGAGGAGACTTGGTCTTTATTTTCCTTCAATGGGGCATCAAAAGACACAGCGACAGTTGCATCTTATTTTCCTTCAATGGGGCATAAAAAAACACTGCGACAGTTCCCTTGGTCTTTATTTTCTTTTAATGGGGCATCAAAAGACACTACGACAGTTCCATCTTATTTTCCTTCAATGGGGCATCAAAAGACACTGCGACAGTTCCCTTGGTCTTTATTTTCCTTCAATGGGGCATCAAAAGACACTGCGACAGTTAACTCTTATTTTCCTTTAATGGGGCATCAAAAGACACTACAACAGTCCCATCTTATTTTCCTTCAATGTGGCATCAAAAGGCACTGCGACAGTTCCCTTGGTCTTTATTTTTCTTTAATGGGGCATCAATAGACACTGCGACAGTTCCATCTTGTTTTCCTTTAATGTGGCATCAAAAGACACTGCGACAGTTCCATCTTGTATTCCTTTAATGGGGCATCAAAAGACACAGCGACAGTTCCATCTTATTTTCCTTCAACAGGGCATCAAAAGACATTGCGACTGTTCCCTCTTCAAAAAGAGTACTTGACTGAAGTCAGTAATTAACGCATATCTTTGGATACTCGGTATTTACAACATGTCACAAAATTCCAAAATATCATACTAACTACAAATGTGCAAAATATGTGCATGCAATAAAAGTTAGAAGAAAAAAATCTGTATGTTATGTTTCATGAGAGAACTCAACTTAAAGAATAAAGTGCAACAGGTATGAATAAAGAAAATCGGCTGCGCAATGATGCAAATAAGATTTGCATTTTAGTTGCACTAAATATTAGCATTACTGGTGTTTTGTAACTATTGAAACAGCTTTTAAAAAAGTTTCAAAGACACACGAACGACTGAAAGGCTCTGAAATTGTCTGCTTTTCATTCTGGAGAGCTTCGCTTTAGTTCCAGCTGTTTGTGAAGATTCTAAAAAAAATGTGCACTCGTACTATATATTATTGGCGTACAACAGAAAAAAAGCATGGAGTCCATACGTATGTTTGTTTAATTAACTGATTCTATATTTTTATTTTCCATTCGAGTTTGTTGTTATCATGCAAATAATATCTGTATCCGTTGTGTCGTATAGTAATGTAGTTATTGTTATAGTTACCTATGATACGGTTCGTAAATTCCGCTTGCTAAAGTTGACTGGTCGTTTATCTGACCCAGTTGCATGTTTGGCAGAGCGGTACATAGAACTATTTTTCTTTAAAATAAACATGGAAATACGCCTTTCATAATGTTGTACATATAATACAAGCAAGAAGAGTAATATATTTAAACATTTTTATCGGATGACAAAAGAAAATATTACCACTTTTCCAAGGTTTACAGAACTGATAAGGTCATTGACGTTACATTGCATTTTATTAAATATTTTATTGCATATCGGACGTTATCAAGGCTGTGTTGTTATAAAATTGAATCCCGGACTATTTTTGTGTGTGCACCTTTTTAATTTAGTGATTTATCCACAAGAGTTTCCTATTAATTCTTTCTTAAAAAGGTCCGTTTTCCTTTGTGATTAAGTTTTTATTATTATACTTAATCCATGCGCTATTTTTTTTTCAAAATCCTTTTATAACTATACAACTTATCAGTAGTCTGTAGTTTCTAAATTTAGCAAACATTTACGATAAAAATGCCTTCTAGATGTAATTGTAGTATAAATCTACAATTGCCAAACATTTGTGCGAACAATATCTATGAAAACGTTATGATCATCGTTAATACTTTTGAAGTTGAGGAGGAAATGACCTGCAGTTTTTATCGACGTACTTTTTTAATTGACCCAAATGTGGGATTCTTTTTAAATCGCGTGCAGTTATTTTCAACAAATGCGATGCCTAGCCTATGAGAAATGCTGAATCCTATGAGAAATACTGAAGCCTAAAAATTAGCAAAAAGGTAATAAAACCCTAAAATCGAAATATAAATGCAGTAATATGTTAATTATTTTATTTGTTATTTTTTTTTTTTTTTTTTTTTTTTTTTGGGGGGGGGGGGGGGGGTATTTATCCGTAAGGTTACATATAATAGCGTAGTTCAGGCATGCCATGTGTGTTGTTCATATGACACCAGCTTCAATGTAAAGTTATTTACGATGCCATCTGGGCATGATCTGAGAAAAAAAGTAAAAACAATTTTTACTATGACTGCGAGACAGAACATTAAAAGTAACTGAATCCAGATGCGCCAGTCTCTATGCTTTTCATTACTAGAATGATAATGAATGCCTGTCTTGTTCCCTGCAAATGAGGTGGCAACCACCTAGGTCATATTTCCGTGTTTCAATTGATATTATTTCTTTGCCTCAATGAAAGTATTCAGAGTGAATCTTGTTTAGATGCTATTTGAGTGCATTAATGCTAGTCAAGTTGCTGTCACTGCAGGACAAATCATTAGCAGAGCTGACCTGAAATAGGTTCATTGTTAGGTATTATATGAATCTTACTGATCATTTGTTTATAACGCTGACATGAGCAACGTTTTAATAAATAAAACCAGTAAAAGAAGCTTTCATAAGGATAGAAAATGCTAGTGAGTTTGTCTACGCACGTATTCTTTTATTTTGGGAACTGAATTCCTTAGAGCCTAACAATGTGTTGCATGAATTCATTTATTCATTCATGAGCCATTGCTTTACCCTATCTCTCGATCTTTTCTTTGGTTTTTTGTTGACAAAAGGTGATCCTAATAGTAGTTTGAATTACCCTTCTTCGACCTTCTCTTCTACAAGCAACATTCAGAAAAAGGAGAAGAGTTACCTTATGATGTAGTGAGCAAATCTAAACCTTGTTCCTCTTACAACAAATCCTTCGTGCAAAACCTTTTTCAGTATTCGACCCACTGTTTGCTCAAACCTGTGTGTCTCCAAAGATTCTAGATCTTATATGAGGATGTGATTAAAAAAATTCGGTAGTGTAATGTGGCAGCCAATAATGCCACTCCTATTGTCCACATTAAATCAACATTGATGGAGGGGTTCATAAACTTCATAATTTGGCTCCTTGTCAAACATATTTATCTGCCGTTCAAAATGAAGAGTACTCAAGAGATTTGTCTCTTTTCTTACACTCTCTTTGAAAATATTAGTGATCTGTTGATCAAAGCCGCCTGTAGTCTCATATGGACTTCAATTATATTTGTTCTTTCCTACATTTAGGCCGATGACCTCAGGTTAATTTCATCGTATTTAAGTCCAGATCGCACCAGATAAATAACTCGGTTGGTACTGGGCGCCTTGATAGCGTGGTAGATGCTCATTTCGAATACCTCTTTTGTCATCGACTGGGCACGACAATCATCGACAAACAATTTTTGAAGCGCTCTGTTACATCGTACTACAAGGCGTGTTAATTTCCCTGTTGCGCACTGTAGTCGTAAAAATGTCCATCGATTTAGATCAGTTCAGTATTTGATTTACCTCATATAACACTACTGCTGCTGCTACTACTAGTATCAATAATAATAATAATAATAATAATTGTACTACGACTACTACTACTAGTACTTTGTTCAACTTTAAACTGTTTTTTTCTCTCTGCTTCTACTACTACTACGACCGTGATATTTTTTGCCGAAACAGCCGCTGGCGGCATAACTACAATCGATATCTTTCCTCTCGATTAATTCAGAATCAAATTTATGATAAACAATTTTCCAAGCGAAATTGCTTCAAGAAGAAGCCATCAGTCATATCGCACTAACTTCTCAAAATTGTATCTTGATATCGTGTTATTTAATTGTCGAGAATTGGATGTAACTATGTATTTAAACCTATTTCCGCCAATCATGTGTAAAACATTTATATCTAATTTATTTGAATGGTTTTATAGAGTCGTGCTGTTTTTATCAGAAACAATAAATGATCGACTACAACACGATTTGCGTCAAAATAGAGACCCATGCTTCTCAACCATCCGATGGGTCTTATGCCATCGCGTACCAGTGCAGACGAATGGTTACAATAGAAATACAGTTGTATGTTAGTAGCCAATCCAGAATAGTAAACGAATGCCAAAAATGAAAATGATATCTTTCAATCAATAGTACTGTATAAACTGCATGTACTCTAGTACATGCTTGAGTGTAGCTGACCATCTATCGACTTTCGTTTACCACATTGTTCAATGCATGTCTAATCATCTGAAAAAGGTACTCTTTATCGACATACGCACAACATAAAACGAATGTCATCCCCATAACTTTACGAAAGATTATAGGATTGAACACCCTTCACTCAACCGTTTACATAGATCTGTCTTCACGCGGTATTACTTTGTTACAGTGAAACTATTTCAAGAAATGGCGGCGTAACTGAGTTGTGATCGTTCTAATATACCTGGAATATGTATAGAATTTCCCTTGCATGTGGCTCTCTGCGGCAAATGTTCATACTGGGAAAGCTCTCAGACTCCAAACATTGTATTCTAGACAAAAATTATGAACTCACGAGACGCGCTTTGAAACAACTCAGTGGATAATCAATTACATGTATGCTAAAATAGGTTGTTCGTTGGTTTGCAATTTCAGATCATACCACTCTTGTATAATTACTTTCTTTCTCAAAAAAATCTATTCAGGGCGCAAAATAGTTATATTGTTGTCAGAGTGAAATCAACCGAATACATTCCTTGACAGCTGCAGATTTTTGCTCCCGTTAGAAGCAGGTGTTGCGGGGTTCATATGTAAAGTACATTTTTGTGAAGTCTCGATATGGATCGGGTTTAACGAAGATACATTCAAATATATTGCACATACCGTTTGCTAAATCATAGTTCTAATTACATTACCCACCCCCTGTTGAAAGTTATGTTTGTGCTTATTGGTGTACAACACAGATGTTGGAATTATTCTGAAACTAAAAGTAATCACTTTTATATATATGTTCACGTACACTTGAACCAATCTATTCATCCGAGCTAGAAAGTGACTTGTCTCATGAAATTAGTTGCATTGGACTAATTTTGTATCTTTCTCCAACAACAAATTATTTCTCGGTACAGTATTGTAATTCACTATATTTCTTATGTTCTTTGTTTCATTTGTAATATTATTGGTATATATTTATTTTGATGTCCATCTTTAACATTTGAATCCATGTTATGTTTTACGAGCAATTCAGGTCAATCTGTTTTACATCAGCGTCAGCATCAACATTGAGATTTTGTGTTTGTTTAATTATTTTTATGGTGACATTGTGTTATAAAATAATGTATCCTCAACTGTATCCATGGTGACATTGTATTATAAAATAATGTATCCTCAACTGTATCCATGGTGACATTGTGTTATAAAATAAGGTATCCTCAACTGTATCCATGGTGACATTGTGTTATAAAATAATGTATTCTCAACCCTATCCATGGTGACATTTAACTTAGAAAAGCATAGTTGTAAGATATTATGCACTATGGTTACTTTCATCATGTTGAAATTTGGCCGTAATTTAGATTCAACCTTTTTCAAGATTAGTAACATTTTCACCTTTAATGTGGACAGAATACGGAAATTTATCTCGAGGGAATAAGGAGCATAAAATTTATATCTGGGAGGGGGACTCTTCTTCTTCCATTTATTGCCACACCCTCCTATATCGAGTATTACCGGCAGGTATGCTAATGCACGCTCTGGGGTATGTGAAAAACATATGTGGCGAGGACAGGCACCTACTCGTTTTCAAATATCAAGGCAGGTATCTTTTACCTGCACAAGGTGTGACTCTCCTCACAGGAGACCACCATTTAACGTCATTATCTGACGTACCGAACACTGTTCAGTATCATACCCGCCATTGGTGCTAATAGAGGTGTTTGGAAACAGATTCTTGCCTTCATTGAGATTCGAACATGGGACCTCTGGCGCCACTCTCCAAGGATTAGACTTCACTATCTTGACCACATACGTGGGGAAGATTTTTTTTCTCACCCATCATGTGTTTAATTCTATTTACCTTTAATTGTATTTGTTGTGGGGGCTTTGGGGTACAAACATTGCAGAATATGAAACTGTGTACGATTTGCGTATCAAAATGTAAGCATCAATGACGTAATTCATATGACATCAAAAATGAAACTCATGAACTTATCTTTTCTACCCAAAGGTAAGATTAATATCTATCTATAATATTAAAAGAGAGCTCAGATTGTAACATGTATCTTCTGCATAGTGGTACAGTTGGAAAAAATTTGTTTCCACCTTTCTGTTTCTGGTTTCTCATGATGCAGTCTATACGAGTGCTTCGGCAGAGAAGGCAAAATTTAAAGCAATGAAATCAAAGAAGACAGAGAAGGCAACTTTTTGTTTCTTATACAAATTATTCACTTAAAGCATATTTTCGATATTCATCGAACAAATTAATATTCTACGCAACTCAAACACTTCCTTTGCACAGCTGGAGAGCACGCACGTGTCTTTTGCTAAACATTACTATGACGTCACGCAATATTTTTGATATCCCAATATATTCCTCCAATGTATGGATAAGCGCCCAGTCAAACACGCAATATGTCAATCAGTACACCCATGACGCTTACTCTCCAAGGCTTTACCAATTTCATATAATAATCCATCATATGCACTGCCTTGGGACAGAGAATCCTGCCCGAGGGTCAGAATTTTTTTTAGCAGGAACGCGGCTTTACCGAGTTTCTGCCAACCAAATTCTGATCCTGAGGGCGGAATTTTCCTATTCCACACCAACGCATGTGATGGATTATTTTCTGTCATTTCTAATGTGGAAAGAGTGGTGGAAAAAGAGATCGCAGATAATCGGTATGGGTGTAGCCATATGAATATATTGTATTATCCAAAAGGTTTAACGTCATTAGAAAGAGCAAACAAAAATATAGTTTACAACAAAGTATATATTGCAAACAAAGATTACTGTTTACAATCTGGAATAATGATGGTTATAACGTTATCAGCATAATGACATTTTCTATAGTGACACTAATTGCAGTCGCGTGGGACAAGCGTTTCTCACATTTCTATTTGTGCATGATCGTGTTTTCCTGTGTAGAACACCTAAGGATAATATATGTTTATCTTTCATCAATTGACAGTTGTCTTTCATCACATTACCTTCTACTGCGATCATACTACACACAAATTAACCAAAACTCCCTGATTTCTATCACAATTTAAGCATTTTCTGACAATAATCAAGAAATTGACCAAAACTCCCTGATTTTATCACAATTTAAGCATTTTCTGACAATAATCAAGAAATTGACCAAAACTCCCTGATTTCTATCACAATTTAAGCATTTTCTGACAATAATCAAGAAATTGACCAAAACTCCCTGATTTCTATCACAATTTAGCATTTTCTGACAATAATCAAGAAAAATATTATTTGCAGCACATTTACATCCAAAATGTGCAGTGGTTGAAATTAGTGTCCCTCAAATAGAACGTTTTGAACTGATAGACCTAACTACGGATACCGATTCTGTTTTCCAGTTTTGAGTCGAAAAAGTCCTTGTTGTAATTGTTATTTTATTTTTGTTCATTCAGCTTTTCATTATTATTTATGAAAGGAAAATAAATTCGAGATCAAAGTTACATCGAGGTCTATATCATTTTTTGTTGTCTGTTTCGTTAAATCTTTGGGATATGTGTGAACTTTACTTTTTTAACTGTTCACATTTGTATCATTGCGCACGCAATCTTCAGTATTCAATACCTAGGCTGAGTAGTGTCATTACCTCGACGGTCTCCGTGACTATTCCTTGAACGCTATGTTTAAATGACATTTCAAATTTACACTGCATTGTTCAGTGCAAACCTGAACTTGTACGCGCTTCCTTCACCTGAGTAACTTTTTAGTTGATGTTTTATTGTTTTAAAGTTGTCTAAGTATTCTCAATCCAATATTTTGACTTCCACCCTCATTTTTTGTTCAGGAATGTAAAAAAAAATATAATCCTTCATTATGCATCAGTGTTGGATAGGAAAATTTCACCCTCTTGTTACGGAATCAAGCCTCCTTTATTTTTTTTTATATATAATAATTTAATTTACTAATTTATGATCTCTGTTTTTTGTCTAAACAAAGGTTAGCATATCAGTATACATACGACTACTGCTCGATCAATAAGTGGTCACATGATCAATTGCGCGGGAAAATGAAGTCGACCTAGCTTTGTACTTTTGAAACAACATTGAAAGGTCACATTCCATACTACAATAACATTATGTTTACTCTTTAAGATTTTTAGTACGCTAGACCTTTGGGTAAATGACGCGTAACCTAGTTCCTGATTGGTTCTTAGAGGGTTGTGTTATTTTCTAATACCATATTATTAAAGACGGAGAAAGGGTATTCCCTTTTTAAATCTGCGCACTTGTTATGTATATATAGCAACTCATCCAGTGATAAAGGATTCTTTACAGTTGCTTGAATGAAGAGAAGTCGTATTGAGATTTATTTCAGTTCAGTGTGGAATATATTTATTTAATTAGTAATTCATCTGAATTACTATACAGCTCCGTGGAATTATCGGACATTATTCTAAAACTTGTGAGATTCCAGACTTGCAAGGATTATTTTGGATTTAATCAGAACTTATCAATTTCAACACAGTGCAGGTTATTTTCATTCGGAATACTTCATCCGGATTACTCAGATTAACACCAGGAAGTGAACTTTAAAACAATTTAGGACTTTTTAGGATATTCTATACTGTAAGTTATTTTAATTCTTTCAATTTGATTGTTTGTTGAACTATTTTAATTCTTTTAATATTTTAGGAAATTAAAGATTTGCATTTTAATCTTGAAAGCTTGTTTGTGTCTTTTATTATGTTACATTACCCCTAGAGTCGTAACACTCTGGATTAGAATTTTGTGGGCAGAGTGTCTGAAGCACAATTCTGATCTCGAGGGTGGAATTTTTCTATCGTACACTGATACATATGAAGAATTATATTAATTCTAAACGGCTTTTTATGCACGGGCAAACTGTGTTACGTATACATAAGAATTAGAGAAAAATGTATCCTGCCCAAGGAAAACTCGAAATAACTCTGCCCGGCGAAGGAAAAAGTGTCATCTACTCTCTTGTATCCAATTCAAAGAGCTAATTATAATAAAAAAACAGATAAAGCGTGACACTCTCTAAATAAAGATTTTCAATTGAATTTTTTCATCGTTATTTGAAAGAAAATGTCTTAGCTTGAACGAAAATTATGGCTACTACTGACTAAGAGAGAGAAACATTTGAATTATGGAAATAAGTTATGGAGCTGTTGTGACTCGGTGGATACCATATCAGGTTGCAGGTTCGAATCCTACCCAGAACAGCACAGTTTGGCAGCTTTGGTGTATCTCTGGGCAATACACTATAATCCCATCGCCTCGGCATGAAATAGTCTTTGATGTGCTCATGTGCCTTCAAACAGCAATCAAGCAACCAACCAACAAATCTATAACAAAGTTAATCAGCTCCACGCGTGATGAAAATGTGGTTTGTTCATGGCTTTTATAGGCTTCCAGAGGCGTGAACAATCGGTTTGTATCTTGCTACCAATGTTATTCTATCATTCTCATATTGATCATTTATTTAATATAACATATGTACTGATGTGTCCCAAAGCTAAGCCTTTGGCTCTGTGAGATCATTAAAAATGGCATTTATCTTATGAGCTCATGCATGTGTTTGGCCTATTGGGACACATTTATCTCAAGGCGCATGCATGTGTTTGGTCTATTTGGACACATTTATTCATTACCTTCCTTTATTTCCATTCTTCCAACACCGATACATGACACGATGAACTTTATTAGATAAATATGTCATCGTAATGATACCATATGATCTGCATGTTTTTTGACAACAAATGTACTGTTAAGTCTATTATCTTGAGCATACATACATACATACATACATACATACATACATACATACATACATACATACATACATACATACATACTTGTCGCTTGTCAGTTTAGGCTCTAATTTTCACACACACAGCCAATGTTCTAACCAGCACTGGTATATTCTTCGAGTACTGGTATATCCCTTGAGCACTGGTACGTCCCTCGAGTACTTGTATATCTCTGGAGTATTGGTATAGTCCTCGAGCACTGGTATGTCCCTCGAGTACTGGTATATTCCTCAATCACTGGTATGTCCCTCGAGTACTGGTATATTCCTCGAGTAATGGTATATCCCTCGAAGAATGGTATATCTCTCGAGTACTGGTATATTCCTCGGGTACTGGTATATTCCATATCATAGGAAATATCTCTCTGAGATCGATATAAAATTATATTTTACCATTGGCTTTAAGCGTGGATTTGATCTTCCGGATTCATTCTAATGAATTAACTTTTTATCTTTTTATGGAAATGCTTTTGCACAGGATAGGGATCTGTTTGAAAAAGGATGTCGAAGCAATGTAATCGTCGAGTAAAATATTGTCAGATTATGTATTTTTTCTGTCTCCCTTTTTCTGGCAAATGTATTTAGCATACATGTATACATATAAGCATGAATACATACAAATATGAACGCATAAGTCATCTAACACATTCGAGCTCAAGCAAAGTACAAAGGTGCGAGATAGACATATGGTTCTTGCTTAAACCAGTAATAGTGTAATGATTACCCATTGCTTTGCTGTTGTCCAACTTTTGTGCTTAAAAACTACTATACAATCTATGTGGAGCAAATTATATCTCTGTTCATATCCTTTCTTCTCCTAAATGGTAGCTTTTTGTACTGGGCCAGACGATATCCCGCCCTATTTTATGGACATATCAAACTTATTTTCTTTCCTGACATTTTATTCGTTTCAGTACAAGGTTTTGCACTGTAGTCGATCAGGTTTATCATTTTTGTAAATCATTGTTGCAAATATACTGCATCATACATCATAGCTGTCATATCAATAAACTTGTATGTTCATTTCCTATAATATAATTCGCTGACAGGTATCGCCCAATCAACGTCTGTGCTGATAGGTATACAGGTATCGCCCAATCAACGTCTTTGCTAATTTGTGATTCACTTCTTGATTTCTTCCAAACTGTGGTAATTCGATCTATAAACCTCTTTCTAATAAACGACTATTCATCATCAAAACTGAGCTGATACAGGCTATGAATTACATTTAGTTTCTAGGTACCATTGTCCAGTCTCATTCTAAACGACTTCTGAGCCCTTGACATTCCTTGTCATCAATTGTTGGCTTCTTTTTCATGTTCATACTGTCCATGCTGTCATGATTTTCATGTTCATACTGTCCATGCTGTCACGATTTTCATGTTCATACTGTCCATGCTTCATGATTTTCATGTTCATACTGTCTATGCTGTCATGATTTTCATGTTCATAATGTCCATGCTTCATGATTTTCATGTTCATATTGTCCATGCTGTCATGATTTTCATGTTCATACTGTCCATGCTGTCATGATTTTCATGTTCATATTGTCCATGCTGTCATGATTTTCATGTTCATATTGTCCATGCTGTCATGATTTTCATGTTCATATTGTCCATGCTGTCATGATTTTCATAATTGCTACTAATATGCAAGTCTTAACATTATGAGCAGAAAATATATTAGCTTAACTGTAGTTGCAAGACGTGAACGGTTCAGAATTTCTTTTTTATTAACCTTTTCTGCCTTTCAAATGTCCCCTACTTTGAATTGATTATCTATATTCCCGTCTCTCCCTTGCCTTCCTAATAAGCCTTAATATGCTGACTCATTGATCCTTGGAATGGTATGATATATTTTGCGTTGTGTTTTTACTGGTTTGAAGTGTTGTAATAGATTTATCTAATTGATTTGATCCCTCATAAAGACAATTTAACGACAACCTTGTCTATCCATCACAGGTCCAGACATCCAATGAGCTAACATACATGTCATTTTGATCCCTCTTTTACATTACTGTTCTCGTCATTTAAAAGCACAAAATGATTTTGTTTAATTATTAATTTTTATTTTGAAGAAATATCATTGGCCTCTAACAAATAATCTCACTCAGCTGCTTTCCTGAGGTATCAATTTTGTATAGTTTTCAGTACAAAAATTTTAAACTGCCCGTGCTAAATCAAAGCAAATGTCTGGCCTGTAAAAGGAGATGTTGAAATTAACGTTTGAATGTCCCCTGAAATACTCTTGACTCTAACAAGATCAAAGGAAAAGTACCGGCTTATTCTTGAATTCTATTCAGCAAATGTAACACTATAATTTAATAACTTTTTCCTGAGCTGCCTTAAAACCCGGCTCATCGTTATACAAACATCCCAGAAAGAATAGCATTAATCGGTGTCGTTTTATCTGTATGTTCTGATTCATATAAACAAAAATCTAAGTATATTTCCACAACCAACTACCTTTGAAGTTCAACTAAAGGGACGTCAGTCAACTTACTTATGCTTTTATGTCACGATAATTTCACGGAAAAGTCATGCAGGTTGAACAGAAATGAGAAATTATGTGTTGGGTTTAGCGGTACGTTAGCACAATACTGACTATATAGTGTCAATTAAAAGTTAAGTTCTAACAATTTAGAAAATAAAGAATTGCAATAAAAAAAATTAAAAAACCTTAGGAAGAAAAATTCTTTCTCAAAAACGTAACCACGTAGTACTTCAAGATAAAAGATAAAAAGGTACAGAAGTTCAAAGTATTTGAAAGGTATATACAATTAAAGATAGAGGCAAAAATATATTATCCTTAAAATATGAGGTACAAATTTATGATATAAACCGCATTCCCTCAAAACGTCCAAGATTTTCTCTGGTAGTACATCATCGCAAAGTTTCTTAATTGAGCTGACATTAAAATACAGAAATAGGAAACATCTGAGCACAGAAATGATGGCTTTTAGCGTCGGATGAATTGAACGAATCAGCTTCCATCTTCATTTGACGTAAAAAAATTGTTCGATGGTGTATCATTAGGTTTCTAAAGCAAAATTTGAGGGGAAAGTGTCTATCAAGCAACCATTTATTATGTTTTGTAGCCTTTCTTCTACAAGCACCTTTAAAACACTGATATGTAACAACGCGTTGCATATTATGACATACTTACATAAAACGTGCTATATATATATATATATATATATATATATATATATATATATATGTATATGTATATATATTGATTACTCCACGTCTTTAATACTTTTCGATACGTGCGTTTCAATTTTGAGACGTTAATTCTATAACCCTCGCCTGGGACCAGCGAGATGATGAATTATTCCTCGGGTTTGCTTTAAAATGTTTTCTATAGTCTATAGGATACACCTGTGTTTTGAAAAAGGATCGATCTGTACACAAAGAAAAGTGGCTGTAGATTGGTATCAATATGCATCAAAGCAAATCTTATAATGTTATAATGTTGCCATGTTATCTAAAATATCTTAAAATGCGATTTTCTTGTATTTAATGGAATGCAAGAACGTTTTAAATAAATGTTTTGAAGTGTGTGAAAGCCTAATTAGTAGTAAAGAGAATTTGTATAGGGAAAGCCAAGAACCTTGTCAAAACGTTCTTGAACTGCAGAATCCAATGAATTTAAATAATTCCATGATGTTACGCAACAAGAAGTTTTTAAAAGCACATAACTACCAAAACATCATTAGAAGCAAGTCACCAATGAGACTATAGCTCCAAAATGAGTATTCATGACACTGAACACAAAGTACTACATATCTAGAACTTCATTGTGCGTGGATTCTCGAAGAAAATGTATTTATCTTGACCTGATGAGTTGAAACTTAAGATTCTCCAACATACATTCTTACATAAAAATATGCGAGCAACATTGCTTGACGAGGTGTATCATTGTGGTTGAATCCATGTACTAATATCGGATTTCATGCGCCGTTGTTTCCAAAGTGTGTTGTTACACTTTTTCCGCACCGCACCCAAAACAAATAACTCTTGCATTCGCGTCGTCTGTGTATTGACTGAAAACATGCAATCCTGTTGTTAGGTTCTCCAGTCGCACAGAAGAGTAAAATTTTCCGAGTAGAGAAATAAGATGTGCTATCTTGCCTTAATACGTCGTATTCATTCAAAACAATAGAAATAAATATGCACTCAGAGTGGATGTTTCAACTCGTCTGCTCCATAGTAATCGGTGAGTGTTCAAATTTGCTTATCAATCAAAATACGATTCAGAATATGTGCAATTTCACGTATTTACATGCCAAACATCTGACATTTGATTCATTCCTCAGAAAAGTTGTTATTTCTCAATAGATCTTAGAAGATGGGTCTCGTGCGAGACGCTCGTCCGTTTTACGTCAGCTGATCGGGAGTGCACATTGTCCCGGATAAAGATTAAGTAAAGGCAACGTACCGGATCAGCGCCTTCACTAGGGAAACTTTAAATTGCATCTAAAAAAAACTTAAAAGTTTTGTTTTTGTTTCTTTTGTTTTTTATGTAAGAATAGCGACTATACATGTTTTTGTGGGGTTTTTTTTCTTTCTGGTATCAACGTTCGCTGAATCCAGCATCACTAGGACGTATTACTCTTATTGTTATGACCTTGTACGATCAATAAAAAACGACACTGATGAAAGATACAGTAGGACAGAGATTAACCACGGGTCTGGAAAAACGGGGTTGGGGTACTGCTGTGCATGGCCCGCTATAGATTTTGCCTTTAATAATTACATAAACTTTTTTATTAGTATCCCGATGACTCCCAAACATTGTCCAGCAAATATAGATTGTAACTCGAAAAAATAGTTACCAGACAGTGGTTTCAAGCTGAGATGATAGCAATGTCATTTATTTGAACTAACTTAGACAACGATGAGGTTTGGGTTTTTTTTATATTTTGTGACACATGGCGGTCCTTTCTTTAACATGATAAGATCATATCTGGAAATGTATTGTTAGTACCCCGCGAAAGATGGACTTGAATCTTTCAGTCTAAACGATAAATGCGTGGAAATAAAACCTCATGAGCTGTTGACAGTTTTTTTTTCTTTATATAACATTGCAATTAAAATTTGCGATACTTGAATAATGAAATAACTGTTTGGATAATATACAATTTTTAGATATGTCGGTTTCGTATATTGTGAGCACTCATCACAGAGGCTTTTCAACTAAACCTTGGATATTTTCATCTTTCATGGTACCGTCTATACTCGCGTATAATCATATACCAACTGCAAACTGCATAGACCCAGACCTGCCGTCGCATAATGCGCCGGCCGATCTGGGTCTATGCAGTTTGTAAGGACTAATCAGTAGAACAAACAAAATAGACCCTGATCTGCTGGCGCATTATGCGACGGCACATCAGGGTCTATATTGTTTGCATTTTGGATTCAAATTATACACAAGTATATACGGTGGCATTTAGAAGGATCTGTTTCCAAAATTCATTTGCTGTCAAAGTCAATAAAGATCAAATCACTCCTGGATAGGAATGTTAATTTGCGATGGGCATCTTATTTGTTCTCATCGATCTTAAAGTTTAGGATTGTCTTCCATTATTTAACCTTTTGATTAATTAAAGACTGTACGAATGTCTACATCATTTTATGCTAATTGGTAGGTATGATAATATATAAGATTAGCAGTGTTATATTAGGTGACGTGTTTATATATCAAGATAAAAAATAATATAACAATAGCGTTTGCATACTATGTCATCTTTCCCGAGTTTAAAATAGATACCTTCTGCTGTCCTAAAACCAAGAAACCCGTATAATGAACATTGAGGTAAACAATACCAAGGCCAGTTTTGTTGACCTTCATTTTCATTATTTTCTCCTGTATTCTGGTCATGTGTGAACAGGGTATAAATCACTATACAGTACAGGCAGTTAAAATGCGCAAACTCGTAATAATGTAAAAGGCGAAAATTGGTATAGAACCTCACAGTCGTTATGGTGGAAAACTTCGAGAGCTTGAGTCATTTATGCGCATTCCTATAGTATTTGAGTCATGGAATGAGGTCACCTCAAAAGTTATACACGTGGAAGTAAGTAAAGATGGTCTGAGTTGACAGTATTCAAAACGTTGAAGCTTCTTTACAAATTTTATTTTCTAAAACAATCAATTCATACGTATGTTCCAGACATTCAAAACTAAAGTCAATGTCCTTCACAGTTATTTGAAATAAGTAGGTTGACCTGATATCTCCTATTGCTTTGTTATTTGAAATAAGTAGGTTGACCTGATATCTCCTATTGCTTTGAGTTTTATATCATGCGCCAGAATCGTTCGGTATTTATTGCCAGTGTCAGTAATTCAGACGAAAACTATCTTACGTTGACTTATTTCAAAACGTATATTAGTATGCAATGTATTAGTCCATGTCGAGTGCAAGGATGGACCATTTAAAAAGGCATAAAACATATGTATTTATCTCTTTCTTGTATTTCAAATATTTTATCAAAGAGACTAATGGGTCCTCTATGATCTCTTATTCGTTGAAAATTACATGGAGGTGTTTGATAAATAGCGTTAAGAAAGACTGAAAATCCAGACCAGAATCATGTTAATTTGTTTACTGGATTTTTTCATTTACAAAACAGCTGGAATCTGTATTTGAATTTTTCATCACCCTCAACAGAGCTAATCAAAAGCCTTGACTAAATTATTGTGTGTGTTTGTAAAGTTATACAATAGTTGATACTAGTAATATTCGCGTATGCTTACATATTTCAAAGTTATGAATGCATTTTAGATTTGATCAGAACTACGTTTTGATGGACAGAACTTTTCCAGATGTATTTTCGGTCTCAACTCACTGTATGGATATCGTAAATGTCTCCAGTTGTATAATTTGACATAAATCATTCCTAAAAAATAAATAAATTGGAAAACCAACAATTTTCATGCATTTAAAGCGCAATCTCTAAATTTGTAATATGCAAGGAGTATAACTGGTATACGAGAAATTATCTCGTCAAACTGATTGAAATGCTTGGGTAACTTGTAGACAAAATAAATGGTTTTTATGAACTCGTGAAGTAAAATATGGCTACTCGAAACATTTTGCTCCTAAAAATATTTCTTCACATATCTCTTTCCTATATAAAATCACAACAAGTTTCTGATAAATAGATTATTAATCACCCTTTAAACATTGCTTTTTCCCAAAACAACATTTTGACGAATGTTTTTTTTTTCTTCTACTTTTTGTATCTAAGAAGCCACACGTATCAGAGTAAGACAGTTGGTATACTGTAGTCGAGTTATCTTTAGACATTGTGTACGAGTGGCTAAACATTGCTAATTTTAAAAAATTCTTCTTGCGTAAGAGGCAAAAGTATAGAATAATAAATTATCATTTTAGAAAGCGTCAACTGATGTTGTGGACCTTTCTGCCTTGTGAAGCTATCTTCAAGAGATTATGTCAAGAATACTAATGCCCAAATAATAGATAACAATATTTCTTTACAT
The DNA here is from genome assembly GCA_029931535.1 of Margaritifera margaritifera. Taxonomy (NCBI): domain Eukaryota; kingdom Metazoa; phylum Mollusca; class Bivalvia; order Unionida; family Margaritiferidae; genus Margaritifera; species Margaritifera margaritifera. The sequence goes on along the minus strand of JAQPZY010001658.1, from coordinate 4,408,186 downwards.
GATCAAAACAAGTTTCATGGACACAATAACTGAATCAGAAAAGTAATACTATAGTTAAATGACTGAAGGATTTGCAGTCTAAAGGATTTATGTTAATCTTCTACTTTGTGTATTTGATCCTTTCAGATTTGTGTGTAAGAGTTTGTATTATGTTAGATGTCTTTGTTGAAATGGAGGTTTCTCGTCATATTAGATTTTACGCCTGAAAGGAGCGGTAGATGAAGCAAGAGTTATTTCTATCGTACTGGTTTAATAATATAACAGGAATTCTGTGTGCGTAGCAAATACCAATTTTATCAACTTCTCATCCGTTCAATGCTTGGCCTTTAACTACGCTTTCCTATACCAACCCTTACTTTTACAGAAAATTAGAAGGCCTTCAAAGCGCATACTTACAGTAATTGTCATCTTTCAGATGATCGTGTAGGCTCCTTATGTAACCACAGTTAAGTTTTCCATGTGCCCTTGAGTATAAAAACAAAAACAAAAACAAGATTGACATTACTGTAGATCAGGAATGCTATTTCAGTCTATATTTTCACAGTAATAGATATGTACAAAATCGGTACAGCAAGGCAGATAATAAACTTAAACCTATCATATTTGCTTTGCAAAACCGTGTTTTATGTCTTGAAAATTGCGCTCTTCCTGTCTTTGTCGGAAATATACGATATGAAGGATTATGTGTTCTCTAGAGAAACGCATCACGCATACAAGAAGGCTGAGGTCTTGCTAAAAAACAGTTTGCGAAGTGCAAATATATATCATAGCATCTAAATTATTTCCCTAAAATAATTCAAATTCAAAGATCCACTAGCTTTCATTTCTTTGGCCTGACTGTTTAAAAGAGTTTTTTGCACTTAAAACTTTTAAATTTGAAATAACTTGATTGACAGTTGATTAGACCAGTCAGTCTCTAGAAATAAGAGAAGGATTAAAGACAACGTCGTGTACTACGAAGGGGCACGAAAACTGGTTGTGAAAATGTGTTCACTCTACACAAATTGGGGTCTGGTTTCAGTGTATAGTGCTATAATCTGCGAAAGGTCATGGCTCACCCAGTTATTATAAATTGATTTCACCGAGTGCTCCACTGCAAGAAGACCAATGTAAAGAATTAAGGTATACCCATGCTACGAGGAAAATATTTTAAAATTTGTAAAAATGGCTGCCGGGGGGGGGGGGGGCATCGTGGTCTTAGACGTGGCGTTGGTGCAAGTTTAAATCGGTCGCTTATTAAAAGAGTGTTCATTGTTTGTTATTTGTTGTTGTTGGTGGGTTTTTTGTTCCTAATATATATTTCATGGGAATTATGATGCCTTTTGCAGTATGCTATTTAGTCATAAACATAAAACTGAGGGTAAATGAGATTTTCGAAAAGAACACAAACCCAAGACTGACATATTCATTTAAATTAAACTCCCATATGGTTGGGAATAGTGCCGTGTCTCAGAAACATTACCAACATAAATAATATTAAAACCATCCTTTACACCTTGGATTTCAAATACACTTGCAGCATGTAATCAATTACATAATAACGTAGAGAGAAATGTAAATACATCTATCTACTTGACGGTGTATGATATTCAGCAAATTATATTTTTAGCTTTTCTTCACCTTTCACTACTTACGATCAATACCTGGCCTGTTTTCAATCATCTTTTGCACGATTTGCCAAATGTTATATTTATTTACGTGTTTCACTTTATATGCAATATCTGTGAACTGCTTGTCGGCTCAGTTTTTTAAAAGAGTAAGATGGACTATAAGAAGGAGTTCACAAGTATTTTGAAAATTCAACACTTTAAATCAATTATGTTGTCAGATAACGGTTGACCATCAATTATGTTGTCCGATAACGGTCAGTAAACAAACTTGAACTGACTCCCACCCTTATTTATAACATTTGGTAGGGATCTAGATCGAGTAGTTTAATTTTCCTTATTATCCCTGCGTTTTTAAAACTAAAGCCATCATTTGTATGTCATGGTTATTTATCAGTCTATCCCGATTTCAACCTATATTTTATATAAATCCCGTACTGAACTATTTTCCTTTATTTTAAGCACCTCATCTACCTAGATTCCATACTTGCTTCAATCAGAAGTCTGGTTTTGATGTGTTTATTTGAAGAAAAAAAATGTATTCCACAGATCAGGAAGATATTGAGCGATCGTTGATCATCTGGTCCAAATTTAGCCTCTTTCGATAGGTCAGTCTATACTAGGTTTGTCAACGTTAGATCCGTAAGGTTTTGTCTAAATAAATATATATTGAACTATTGGTCAAACAGATTGGAAATGTAAACTAGATTTATGTTAACAGTGATGCGTATCTCTAGTAAAGATAGTGATTACAACTGCAAGAAAGGGTCACATTTGAATTTATTACACTCAATTGCCATTGAAGATATGTTTCGTGAACACAATTTACCTCAAAATATAGAACAGATATTATGGGGAACAAGTTGTTTATTCATTTAATGTTCCAGTGCATGTATGTATGTATGTATGTATGTATGTATGTATGTATGTATGTATGTATGTATGTATGTATGTATGTATGTATGTATGTATGTATGTTTGTATGTATGTATGTATGTATGTATGTATGTATGTATGTATGTATGTATGTATGTATCTATGTATGTATGTATGTATGTATGTATGTATGTATGTATGTATGTATGTATGTATGTATGTATGTATGTATGTATGTATGTATGTATGTGCGTTTAACGGCACCGCGGCACAAAAATGGCTATATGGTGCCGTTTAAAAGGAAAGTTGAAAAAAAATGTAAAACTTAATAATTACACATAAACTTTAGGAAGATAAATACTTCTAAATAAATGTAAAGATGAAATACTACAATATAAGGTCAAGATGTTACAATTCTGTGAGATGTATATAACCAAATAATATAGGTAAAAACAATATTAAATTCTTAACATATACGATCACAATCTTTTATATAATCCGCGCTACCACAAAAAGTGGTCGATTTTAAAACCCAACCTCTCTGTATCATTTTACGTCCGTCCATCCTTCTGTCTGTCTGAAGGTAGCTCTCTCTCTCTCTCTGTATATATATATATATATATATATATATATATATATATATATATATATATATATATATATATATACATATACACACTGCACATGACAGTCTTTCCAAAATGCACCGAATGGTAAAGATCGTGTTGTCCTGGAAAAATCGTATATATGAAACAAAAGTGACAAACAGTGCAAAACTTGTGCGAAACCAAGCCAAGCGCTTTCGGAATCTACCGATTCCATTCTCAGGGGCACAAGCTACATAGGATGATTGCACAAACAAGACAAGAACAAAATCTTGACAGAATCTTCATGATGTTTGGTTGTGGATATCTACAAAGACGGCACAAGAAAGAAGAAAACAAAAACAAATAAAAGGAAAAATGTTGTATATAATTAGTGACTTAAGCAAGTTAGTAAATAATAAAAAAAATGTCCGGCATCTGTATGGTCGTCGACAACTATCCAATTAAAATATATCCCGGTATAGTATTTTGCTGAACTCGCGATTACTTCAACCTAGTAACATGTTCCTTCTCAAGCAGTATTACATAATTGTGCGGTGACTAGTTACCTCATGAAAAGTAAAGCCAGTGAACCGTTAATGTCTAACGCAATGTTTGTTTCACTACACGTAGCATCTCTCTATACCAATATTCCACAGGAAATAAAGGCATGTATGAAAGACTTAGAAACAAGAACTGTGAAGACATCACCCACAGAAATCCTGATCAGTAGATCATAAAAATCTGAATTTTGAGACTGAGTTTTCACTCTGAGCCAATCAAAAATGACGTTACAAAGTAAAGTAATTTGTGATTGGTTGACAAATCCCAAGCTTAAAATCAATCTCAAAACTTGTATGATCTCCAGGCGTAGTCAAGCTCCTGGAGTTACTTCTTTAACTCAATAACTTTGAGTTCAATGGCGAGAACTACCTGCAGATAAACGGAACAGTTATGGGGACGAAGATGACACCCTCATGTGCAAATATATTTTTGGGCCTATTAGAAAGCTATTTTCTGGTTTTTGTAAGCTATAACTCAACTCATATCAATTGGTACGTTTTCATTGATGATGTGGAAATGAAACTGCAAAATTGGAGGGAAAACCATGACGAACTCATAACGCAAGCCAATAATTTCCATCATTCGATCAAATAAATTGTCGCAAACACGTTCCATACAATAATTTATTCCAAACCGACTGACAAACATCTAATTCTATACCGAGCAGCTGGCAACCAATTTAGTTATACTTTATCTTATTGTGTGTTTTATTTATTCATGTAATGCAATATGCAATGATATGATAAATAATTTCACTATTGTTGCAGCCTGGTATTCAAATATACGCCTGCTAACGTCTTCATTGTGTGCACACTCAACGTCCTTTTAGTCCATCGATAGGTTTATTTCTTCCATCTTCTTCGTCATCATCATCAATTCTTCCTCTTCATTCTTTTTTTTCTTCTACAATTGTGAATCGGTTTTATCACTCTGTTGTCTGAGCTCCTAGTTTTGAAGACAACAATGTTCTAATGGATTTCCTCATATTTCAGAACTAAAATTTAAATGAATGCTAATGTCATTCGGTATATAAATATATGCACAGATAACGACTCGTGGCTAAAGAGTGAAAAACAGGAATAACAATAACGTATAAAACGAAGAAATTTACTCGAAAAATGATCAGGTCCCATATAATTACTGATTAGTTGAAGAGTTCTTGCAAATTGACAACTATGGTCCAACGTTGATAACATGGCTCCTGTAAGGAATACTAAACGTCATCATATCTACTGGCTGAGAAAAGCCAATCTGATAGTCTGCATTTTTTTTTTCAAAAAACATTTGATTGTTTCCTATACAAAATGGCAATTAAAGTTCCTTCCCATATATTCTGACTCCGATGGTGGGATCTCTCTATACCATACCAAAGCATATATCAGGGATCATTTTTTCTCTCATTCTGAAGTGGAAATAGTCGTCGAAAGCACGGTGGTGAAACATAGATATAGACGTACCCTACAAATGAAGTGCATTTCTCACGAATTTCACATCATTTTAAATCAATAACATTTTCAGTTTACAACAAAGTATTTGTAGTGAAACCTTGAAAGTCCCCAGAAATGTTGCAGACGTTAATGACGTCGTAATCATGCAGACATCATTTAGTGTCATTAAGTGCGTCCATGTAGGATTAATACAATCCTTCATATGCATTAGTGAAGGATAGGAAAATTCCACTCCAGGGTAAACGTTTTTTGTCTCAGACACGAGGCAAAGCAAATTCTGATCCCGAGGGTGCAATTTTCCTACCCACCACCGATGCATAATGAAGGATCATTTTTCTTCAATTCCTGAACGAAAAAAAAGGGATTTAAGTCAGAAACACTATTGAAGTAAAAAAAAAAAGGTAAGGCGTAAAATGTAAGGTTTACACTGAAATATTCGGTGTAAACTTTAAAGACACATATCAGCGTTGAAGTAACCGGAGTCGGATATATGCGCAAAATGTCTACAAAATATAAAATTCTCTCTTATCCCTAAGATTAAAGGAAACAGACAAAAGATAATGATTTAGTCCTCGATTCAACTTTAATCTAGAATTAATTTTCCTTTAATAAATAATAAAGAGAAGGCGAATATTAAAAAATTACAATTGCAACATCGGGGTTTCGACTCAAAAGCGTCATTACCGGACTCAAGAATCTGTAACTGTCGCTAGGTCGATCAATGCAAAACGTTCTTCTGGCAGGACCATAACTTCAACCGCTGCACGTTTCAGGGTATAAATGGGTTGCAAGTCCTGATTATAGTGAAAATATGCTCAAGTGATGATGGAAATCAGGAGATTTCTGCCCATTTGTGCGCACCAAGATCGCAGTACAAGGTCATGTGATGAATAACGGCAATCACGTGATTTAAAGATAGAGATCTTCCCCATCGTTGTTCTACTTTGGAAAACACGGTCATACACACGTAGAAATGTGAGAAAGATTTCTCCCATGACAAACAGAGAGATGAGACGAACCATACTCGCCAAAGTCCCTCAACCTTCAGTACAAAGGTTAAGAAATCAAATGAGACATTCAAAATGATGGTTTATAGCCGATGGCTGAAAAACATCGTCTAATGGATAATCCATGACAAAAATGAAACAATAAACCAGACGAAAAGCAGATAAAAGTCGCTATAAAAGATCTATCGATCACAAATTGGCGTCAACAATTCAAAGCAAGGATTATTCTTATGATGGACTATTTCTGAGGAAAATGTGAAAGCATTTCCTACAAATGTACCGCCTATGCATGATCATGGTCATACGAGATTATTTGTTGACGGGAATGTTTTTTACAATGGTTTGAAATATTGTGTTGACATTTATCTGGATCCAAAATTGGATTCATTTTCAACTTTTGTAGGATGTGATTGTATGTCCAATGGCCTTATTCCGTGGGAAATACCAGACCTTACTATGCTGTACGTAAACCTTCTGTTTGAAACGAGGACTCCTAAAATCGAAGAAGTGTACCACTCTTTTGAATGTTTTACGGTAATGATATTTATTATTATAACAGAGTCCCTTCTTACACATACGTTATATGTGCATCTTGAGTCTTTCTTCATACTCAATAGGTGATCAGCAAACATAATACATTTAAGATTATCACTTTTTATAAATAACCCCTTTTCATCCTTGGCGCTCGACACAGACTTCAAAGAAAGATGATGGGATGCTGGCTGATAGTATCCTAGACTATGTTTCCCAGAGGAAGAGAGTCATAAACAGGAAAATCCACATTTGAAATTAAAGCGAATGAAAGATCTACATTGCAGAGTAATGATGTACATAACAGATCTATTTTTCCTTTATTACCAAGAGATGTTAGAAATTCGTATACGTCACATCGATATTGAAACTTTTTTCAATAGAGACTTAAACTATATCATTTCTTTATGAATAGATTTTTTTATTTTTAAAAAGAAAGTTAAGAAAGCGGGAACAGTAGTCTTAATTTAATTTCAAAGTGGCCATTTATTAGAGAAAAAAAAAGCCAGGGACAATTCTTTTCCTAAGAAAAACTAGTATTACTTTCGAGTCAGAAGTATGGGACAGGGTATTTAACAAATGTTCAGATGTATGGAAGACAGTATCGAACCAATGCTCAGAAATATGAGACACAGTTGTGTATGTTCAGAAATATGGGGCACATTATCGAACCAATGCTCAGAAGTATGAGACACAGTAGTGTATGTTCAGAAATATGGGGCACAGTATCGAACCAATGCTCAGAAGTATGAGACACAGTAGTGTATGTTCAGATGTATGGGGCACAGTATTGTGCCAATGTTCAGAAGTATGGGGCACAGTACTGAAACGATATTCATGCGGTCTACAGGCAATGTCTTCCAATGTTGTCGGCGATGGACTCAAAAGGTACTTTATAAATCTTAGTATCAAGAAGAAAGTTTATATGATGACAAAAACCAAATTTTATATTTACTAATCTTCCGTGATTACTCAACATACTGTAAACGATGTATTCGAGAAAGATCATTGACAATTTTTCGACTGTTATAGCTTAAGGTACGTTATCCAAACGATGGATTTAGTTTCCGGAGCAGGCATCACGTAATGAACTTAATTTCCAGAGCAGGCGATCACATCACAATTATAATATTTTCAACTCGTGTACCATGTTACAGTAGTTTAAGTTTTCTTTATTTTCCTCAAAAACGTGTGTTATTCTGGAATAATTTTGTTATCAGAATAAATTATGATATGTAACTTAAATTCATTTTTGTGACGCTGTGAGGAAAGTAATGTGGTTTTCTTTATCTTTTTAAATCTATTTTCTTTTTTTATATTGTTCCTTTTATGTTATACAAGATAGTTTTCATTCTGCAAAGGTGTTTGTTGATAAAGATATACGTTGCTTTTAGACTTCATGTTGTCTTCCCCCATGAATACAGACACCGAAAACTATGTGTATCTGGTCGGTCTACATTTTACTCAGAAGTTTGTTCGGTGTGTCATTTTAGTTGTTTCTTTCTCCTTATTTTCATAAACATAGTTTGCGGCTGATTTTCGAATTGCAATCTACAACTTTCAAGGCATGACGGATTATTTTGAAGCTTAAGAAGGAATACAATTATTCTTTAGTGTAAAGACTGAAAAAAGTGCATAATAGCGAAGTCCATCTTGCTTCCACGTGGGACCTGGTCGTGTGACTTTGTCGGTTGAATGGTTTAGTACTATCATGAAAAAGGCAAACATTAGTGCATATGACTGATACGCAAAACGGAGCAAGAGCGAAAAGACTTCAATTTTATCCTGCCTTTGTCTTGTGCGCATCTGTTTCATCTATTGATTATTGCCTCTGTCGAACCTCGAGAGATTTTGAACAATCCTAATTGAAACCTGTAACTATGAGTTATTGCACCGTATGTCGGATCTAATCATGCTTCGGGAGTAATTTCTCATACTCGATCTCCTCATTTGAGAAATTATTGCTTATCCGGAATGCCTCTTCCGTCACAAATTAGGTCCGAACAGCGCCAGAGAAAATTGAAAGCCACTCTAATTTTAGATCTCTTTAGATTGAACTTTAATCTTTGCATTGTAGTAACAAAAAATCTGCTGATGATACTTGACGATATTGTTATGGAATAAAATTTCCAATACAGTACATAATTCGGAATTATTGTGAAGCTGGGAAAGATCAAAGGCAATTATTTATCTCCCTTTCATATACTAATTTCCATAAATGGGCAAGAAAGAGAAAATCGACTTTGCTTTTAGTTAGCTGATTATTTACTTACTTAGTTTGTGAATCAGATTTCTGCAAAGAAAACTGACATAGAACATTACTTTTTTGCTTTTGAGTTTGACATTGCATACTGAAGAGTATATTGAAATCAGACTAAAAGTTGATATACAATTTCACTGTGAATACTCTGCTCGAACGACAATACCACACATATATATGACAGACTTTTTTCTTCTTTGAAACAATATAATTTAAATATCTAGAAACACACTGGTGCAACTACCATCAAAGTACGGGAAAGAGATAACATCACCATTGGAACGAGTAATGTTAGGACATTTAGACTAACAGGGAAACTCGAGGAGCTAACCCATGAGTTGGGAAGATACCAATGGCACATCCTTGGACTCTGCGAGATGCGCTGGAAGAATTTCGGAGAGAGATCAACAGATGAAGGACACAGGATCTACTTCAGTGGACATGATGACAAGCATGGGCATGGAGTTGGATTTATGGTACATAAGGACATTGTGAGCGCAATCATGGGTTGTCGACCGGTGTCTAACAGGCTGATTACCATCCGCTTGAGAGCATCTCCCTTCAACATCACCATCATAGAGGTTTATGCCCTAACATCTGACCATGATGACGAGGAAATGGATATGTTCTGCACAGTCCAGACGAAAAACATCACAACCAGATTGGCTATATCTTGGTGAGGAAGCGCTTCCGGTCTAGCGTTAACATTGCCAGAAGACGTAGCTTCCCAGGATCGGAGATAGGAAGCGACCATGACTTGCTGATGATGGCTATCAAACTTCGTCTGAGGAAGACCAAGAAGCCAATACAGGTTAGGACCAGGTTTTAACTTGAAAAACTTAAAGATCCAGGCGTGGCACAATCATTTGAAGCACCAATAGGCGGCAAATTAGCACCACTCACAATTCTGGGTGCTGAGGAAATAAACCTAGACTCCTTGATCATCACCTTCAACACGGCATTAATAGTCACAGCCAACGAGATCCTTGGCAAGTATCGTATGATAAAGAAGCCCTGGGTCACAGCAGATATCCTCGACCTCTGTGACGTGAGGAGAAAACTGAGGAGGAAGCCAGGAGACCTTGAAGGAAAAATGCAGGGAGATTAACAACAGGATTAAGAAGAGCTTAAAGAGAGCGAAGGAAAGCTGGCTAGAGGACCAATGTAAGGAAGTCGAGAAAAGCCTGAACCAGAATAACAGTAAAAAGGCATACCAGTTGGTGAAAGACCTGACAACAGTGAAACAGGGGAGATCTACCACGATCCAGGACAAGGCTGGAAAGAGTCTCACATAAGATCAAGAGATTCTTAACAGATGGACGGAATACTGTTCAGAGCTTTACAACCAGGAGACTTCTGGAGACCAAGCTGTACTAAACGTCCCACTGACCACACCAGAGGTTGACCACCCGATCCTCAGGGAAGAAGTAGAGGCTGCAGTAAAGGCACTAAAGAAAGGGAAGTCAGCTGGGGTAGACAAAATACCAGCAGAACTTGTTCAAGCAGGAGGAACCTCCATAATAAATGTCCTCACAACAATCTGCAACAAAATCTGGCAAACAGATTTATGGCAGACCCCATGGACCCAATCTCTGATTATCACCCTTCTTAAGAAAGGGAATCTGCAGCTGTGCCAGAACTACCGGACAATCAGTCTCATCAGTCACCCGAGCAAGGTTATGCTTACGATCATCCTCAACAGACTGAAACCCCAAGCAGAGCACATCATTGCATAAGAACGGGCAGATTTCAGAGCAGGACGTAGCACTATAGAACAGATCTTCAATCTTAGAATCCTCTGTGAACAGTATCTGTAGCGTCAACAGGGCCTCTATCATGTCTTCATTGACTTCAAGAAGGTTTTCGACAAGGTATGGCATGCAGCCTTGTGGGCCACCATGCGGATATACAACATAAACGCAAAACTAATCAGCACCATCGAAAACCTGTATGACAAGGCCACTAGCGCAGGTCTTGTCAATGGCAACATAGGAGATTGGTTCAGAACCACAGTCGAAGTCAGACAGGGATGCCTTCTCTCACCAACTCTTTTCAACATCAACCTGGAAAGGATAATGTCCGATGCCTTGGAAGACCATGAGGGCAGTGTCAGTGTTGGAGGCAGAACAATTACCACCCTGCGCTTTGCTGATGATACCGATCTCTTAGCAAGAGATGAACAAGAACTGGAAACCTTAGTGAACCGTCTCAACCAAGCATCATTAAGGTATGGGATGGAGATAAGCGCTGAAAAGACCAAGCTAATGACAAACAATCCGAGTGGTATCAAAAAGGAAATAAGAATGAATGGACAGAAGCTGGGCACAGTGACAAGCTTCAAGTACCTAGGTGCTATCGCCTCTGATGAAGGTTCAAAACCTGAGGTTCTTTCCAGGATTGCGCAGACAACAACTGCACTGGCTAGGCTGAAGCCTATTTGGAAGGACAGCAACATCATGATTTGGTCCAAGATCAAGCTTATGCGCTCCCTCGTCATGTCCATATTCCTGCATGCATGTGAAACATAGACCCTGACTGCAGAACTAGAGAGAAGAATCCATCCCTTAGAGATGAGAAGTTATCGAAGGATGCTAAAATCTCATACTTAGACCGCGTCTCTAATGAGGAGGTGCGCATTAGAATCCAAGGTGCAATTGGACCATATAAAAATCTGCTCATCACCGTAAAGAAACGCAAACTAAGATGGTATGGTCACGTCTTACGCTCATCTGGTCTGTCAAAGACAATTTAACTGGGCACAGTGAGAGGAAATAGAAAACGAGGCAGACAGAAGAGATGGGAAGATAATATCAAAGAGTGAACATCATGGACTTTGCAAAGTCCCAAAAAGCAGTGGAGACCAGGGCAAAATGGAGAGAGATTGTCGCAAAGTCATCAGTGGCGCCCCTACTACCAGCCAGGTTACGGGAGAAATGAAAATAAAAAAAAAATGAAGAAACAAACGGAATATGAGACATGATTAAAACAATTATAGTTTGTGTTTTCCGTGAATATCAATAACCTTATGTGCATGAGTATTTAACATTTAAAAAGGTTGATTTTTCCCTATATTGAAACGCTGGGCGTTGTAAGACAACATACATAAACCTTGAACCCCTCGGGGCTGTAAATTGAATTAACTTCATTCAAATGCCGACTTTTTTTTCTAACATTGGTTTTGTATTGATTCCCTTGGTTTTCATGCAAAATTCTTATATTTGCATTGAAATTAAACTGTCCTTAACTATTACGATATAGGTTGTCTTTTCTTTCTAAAAGATATGTATCGACTTTTATGTTTAAAAGTTCATAGAGGGTAAAATTCGTTCGGTAAGTTATAAAAAGCGTTTATGTGGTGCCAAAAAAAATATTTAAAAAAAAAAAACATGACAAGACTTTAGTATGTCGAGGAACCATTGTATGGTCTAGATTAGGACGAGATGTACATATATCTTGCCATGGTTGACATTTAATTGACACGAGAACGTCCTGGTCTATTAGTGACGTTTGCTGAACATTTATATTTTTCACTCATTTTCTGTTCTTCATTTGCTATATTTTAAAAAGGATGCTGATGGAATAATTCAAATGTTACTATCCTCAGTTTTAACAAGGCCGAAGGTTGAACCAGGATTCAAATCTAAATATCCCATGAATTTTCTTCAGAAGGAAACCTTGAAGAGGTTATGCTCCTAGAAATTTTGAGTTGATATAATAGTTAATTATGAACGATTGAGATTAATGTACGTTTAATATGACAGACAAAAAATGTGTTTTATATAATTGAACAATGACTAAATCCTTTAATTTCATCATAACAACTTTCCCCGAATTATATATAATAGATTTTGTTATTTTGTTCACACATACACACACAGAGGAGTGATTACAGAATCATTCCTAGTGGCCAGATTAAATATGTTTTTATATTGATCTATAGTTTCATTTTATTTCAGAGAAAAATATTGTATATAAAATGAGTAGCAAAAGTCTTAAATTTTATGAAAAGTAAAGTCAAACACCACTTGCTATTTATAACTGGTGGTATTTCACTGGTATAATTTCATTAGACATGTACACTTCCTGCAACTTGTGCCATTGTATTTTTTAAATATAAATCAATTATTCCATATTTTTTTAAAAATATCAAATAGGAACATTCTTATGACTTGTTGTAAAAAATAGCCTATCTTGCGAAAGGTCTAATTTGTTCAAAATTAAATTGAAATTTTATGTCTGATAAAGATCAATTCTGTGTTGAAGACAAATTTGAAATTGATGCAACGGGCGTTTAATGAAAGCCATAAAAATAAACACGATACAGAGGCAGACAACTTTACATTTTCATTTGAAACCTTTAGTCATGTAATGCAAAACATCCGGTTATTCATTGACTTAGGTCTAGTCGAATCGAAATTATTTTGAGTAGAAGCAACACTCAGATATGCATTTCTTTTTGTAATGATTCTTAAGATCATATTGTTTTCTAAAAATGTTACCCTGTATACCTCATTGGCTTCTCTCCAATTTAAAGACTAGCTTGAGGTATAAAAGCAGGATTAACAGAGCTATGTCATTTTTTTTCTCCTGGCTGTGGAAATGAACAGATATCTGAGTAGGCACCTGATTGGTTAATTACTGTCTGACCTGATTGGTTAATTACTGTCTGATTGTAAAATCATGTCTTTAAGACAATCCACCTACTCACTGCGACTTTACATCTACCTGATTTGCTACTTTTGGCTACTCAGTCATTGTCATTACTTGTGTCCTACTTTCTGACTAGTTTTCTTGGCCACTACCTGGTCTTCATCAATATAATACATTTGCCTTTAATCACTGCTTTCAGAATCGATTTCAGATTGTGCATCCCACTCAATCTGGACTTCTACACATTGTGGAAATGAACTGTAATTAATTTTTGTCTTCTTCCGCTACTCCTCACACTACTTTTTTAATGACAACTCTATAATATCGTTTTCTTTTCTGTTTTTGTAAATATATGTGGGTCCAGTTTGAATCTCTCTCTTTCTCTCTCTCTCTCTCTCTCTCTCTCTCTCTCTCTCTCTCTCTCTCTCTCTCTCTCTCTCTCTTCTGTTCAATACTTCTCTCAACTCGATCAGCTTCATTTCTGCTTTAGGCTCAAGGAACAACTTATAACGTAAGCATCAGTCGGCCTTTGCTCTGCTACAAAACCATTTATCAGTCATGGTTCCCAATTGTTCCGGGCAGCTCATCTATGTCTTGAGCAGATGCATCCTTTCTTTTTTACTCTCGATTTGCGCTGATTCGATTTGCTACTCACTTCCCGTTTCACACACATTACTAGCCACAGCTTACAATGAGATTTCTCGTTTACTTGACCACTTTACGCAAATTCGTTTCATTATCCAGTCTCAGCGAACACGTATTTTTTTATAACTTAGGCTTGATTAGGTCTCAATTACAGACTACTTTTTAACAGTCTCACTGTGTAAGCACGCCATTTCAATCATTATTAAGCTATACAGCAATATACAGTGGTAACAGCTCCCAAGACTTTTCTTAATAAAAGAGAGAAGTATTGGATTTTTAACATAGTGTGGTACATTGAAATCACGGAGATTTCATCGTTTTTTAATTGCTGTGTCTACTTGTTACTTGTAATTACTTGTTTTGTAATTGCATCACGCGTCAGTGTTACGAATTTGTATTTGAGAATATGGTGTTGTTGATTTTGAGAGGTTCCCTGCTTCATTTACTTATCTGCTCATTTACCTCAATGGTGAGAAGCGGCTTTCTAAACAAGCTTTTCCTGGTAATGTAATCCATCATTGATTGTCAATAGTTTAAAACTACCATCTGTATTTGGAAATCTACTGCACACCTACCTAGAACCATCAATGAAAGCGTAGACAAGGCACATTCCCTAACTTTGTAATCTTTCATTCGAACATCTAGGGAGCTTTATATTTAAGACATGTCTCCTAAATATTCAATAGATCTTACTCGGCGACAAATTTATCTCCAGTGTAATAATTGCGTTCTAAAAAAGTACACATTATTGATAAAACACCACAATAAATTTGAAGCAATAATAATGAATGTGGCGAAGTATTCTTTCCCGCATAACAAATAACTTACAGAAATCGACTAGCGTCTTCTAATATACAGATATATCATATTTAAAGTGAGATAAAGTACGAACTACATGCATATTATTTGCAAATAACTCAACTCTAGGTTCAAGTTATTTTGAAATCGTGTATTTCTAGCGTTTTATTCTCTCTAAATCTTTGAAATTTGCTCCAGGACACAGTTCCTTAAAACTTAGAACAATCCTGTAGTTGCAAAGTAGTGTTGATCTCTCTACATACTTATATTTGGTCAGAATGTGAAAAATACATTATGTGAACCAGATTTGTCTGACATCAGCTTATGAAAGTTTACTGTAATCACCGTTAAGCAAGGTCTCTCCGTCGACCAAAGTTGCATACTTTTAATCGAAATATTCATTCAGAATAACTGCAACAGCATAGTTATCATACACAATGAAATTGTTCGTGTTTTGAAGAATATACACATAAGATGATTTTCCTATCTCCCTCCCCGTCTACCCCAAACATCCCTTCTCACCCGCACCCTCTCCCGTAGAAGCATGCTTGTGTAATGTGGCTCAAGTCCCCCAACACCGTTGAAATGATGAGGAAAACCAGATACTCTTTCATATCGATAGATTATGCTCTCGAATAAATTAAATTCAATTGGTATTAAAGTGATGTAAAATACATTGTGCATCTGAGTGCATCCAAAGAACATTGTAATTTATATCGCCGGTACAGCATTTAACTCTTTGCTGTAAGGACATATTCACCTCTCTCGAGAAACTTTTTCTTTTAAAGAGATTTATCGCAAGTGTGAAAATTATATTACTTTTCACTATGCCCCATTTCCTGATTCGGCAGTACACAGAGTCAGTTGTCTCTGAGTCTGAAGATGTTCCAGGGAGATGCTACAATTTGACATAGTATAAATTGTAGCTTTTATGGCCACTAATCCTCTAACAACTATGGTAATACGGCTACTAGTCTTCAACATACTATGGTCATATGGCCACTAGTCTTCAACATACTATGGTCATATGGCTACTAGTCTTCAACATACTATGGTCATATGGCTACTAGTCTTCAACATACTATGGTCATATGGCCACTAGTCTTCAACATACTATGGTCATATGGCCACTAGTCTTCAACATACTATGGTCATATGGCTACTAGTCTTCAACATACTATGGTCATATGGCTACTAGTCTTCAACATACTATGTCATATGGTCACTAATCCTCTACCTACTATGGTAATACGGCTACTAGTCTTCAACATACTATGGTCATATGGCCACTAGTCCTCTACATACTATAGTCATATGGCCACTAGTCCTCTACATACTATAGTCATATGGCCACTAGTCTTCAACATACTATGGTCATATGACCACTAGTCTTCAGCATACTATGGTCATATGGCCACTAGTCTTCTACCTACTATGATCATACGGCCACTAGTCCTCTACATACTATAGTCATACGGCCACAAGTCTTCGACATACTATGGATATACGGCCACTAGTCTTCTACATACTATGGTCATATGGCCACTAGTAGTCTACCTACTATGGTCATACAGCCACTAGTTCTCTACATAATATGGTCATACGGCCACTAGCCCTCTACATACTATAGTCATACGGCCTCTAGCCCTCTACATACTATGGTCATACAGCTAGAAACAGTGTATAAATGCTCTGTCATTAACTATTTTAGCCTTTTTCATTGAACATAATTGTTGTTGAGAAAGAAACTGTCAAGAGCAACCACACTGAAAATGGAAATGGCGTATGCAAACAATGTGCAAACTTTATTTATGACTACCAATGTCCTAAATACCGTTGTCGCAAGATGATATGGCATATAGAACTGGGGAGAGAATGCTAAAGCCTACTATAGTTCGATTTGGACATTTTTACCGTTTGTTCTTGATAAATTATCGGAAAGAAACTGTTTAATTTCGGCAATATATATATATATATATATATAAATATATATATATATATATATATATATATATATATATATATATATATATATATATATATAAATATATATATGAATAAGAAATGCATATGCTGCACCTTCTAAATGTTAAATATCGACACTTCGACCAAGCTTGCTCTTGACGCATTGAAGAGGTAGAAAGATCAGAGGTAATCGGAACAGTCTACGTTGAGAATGGTATTCAGCTATTACACGTCGATAAAGATCAGAAATTTAGGTGTGTTTTGTAAACGTTTATGTTTAATTTCAAATGAGAGAGAATTCCGCAAACTGCATTTTTACCCTAAATAACCTCAGGCCCATTGCAAATATAACGTTACTCCAACTACATTTTTACCCCAAATGACCTCAGGCCCATTGTAAATATAACGTTACTCCAACTACATTTTTACCCCAAATGACCTCAGGCCCATTGCAAAGATAACTTTACTCCAACTGCATTTTTACCCCCAAATGACCTCAGACCCATTGCAAAGATAACGTTACTCCAATGTCTCCTCAGAGAAGAAGTACATTAATCTAGAAACGCTTTTTTGCGTAAAAAATTTGCTCTCATTCTTTGCCTTAACGACATTACTGTTACCAACACGATTTAACAATATGTTTAGGAGTATAGGGGACAGTGAACTTGATTACTGCATTAAAGTTGTAACAAGGTTTTGCTCTTTTTATGGGTTCAAGGTATATGGAAATTCTCAACTCTTGGCGTTTAGTTGTGTGGAAGCAATTCCCTTCAGAATCAATATAGTGACCGTCTATATTGCTTTTCTTTAAGTGTGTTAATTTCTTACCGCGCAACTTGAGTACATAGTCTTTAAGTATGTCTGGGATGACTGTCCCAGCATGTTCTTTGACACATAACGATCGCCTTGGCACCAATCTTGTAGAAATAATCTGTACTTCGACCTTTAGATCCACACGTTTATAAGATTTTATGACTATTCGTAGAAATATGTCTTCTTCCAGCTAGACTGCTGGAAAATCCGATGGAAGGGAAATGTAACCGAGATGTATATCAACGGTAACATTTTTCCTTCCACAGGATGGTTTCTCCAAGAAATGTTTGAATGAATTTCCATCATTAAGCACATTTTAAAAGCATATTCCTGAATGCATCAGTCTGTGGATAAATGCACAGTTGTTAGATATTGGTCATCTGGATTATAAATAGTCAGAAATGCTTAGTAAAACGCTGGAAAACTTATGATGATGTCACACCAAGTTTTCAATCTATTTCGTATTTCTGTTGGGCTGCATTTTGTGATAACATAAGAAATGTTTCCTTTTGAAAACACTAAATGTTATATCACGATATTATCATGTAACACTAATTTATATTACTGATATAAAAACAAGGATAGCTAGTTCGTCAATTCTGAGAAAAAGACCATAAATTTGTCCTGATTAATTGTTGTCTTGGTAGAAATTCTATTTTCTTTCCGTTGTATGGTAACTTCATTTTGTAACAGAGTAACACAATCCAGAAGGTAAAGCAGTAGATCTGTAACACATAGTGCCTACTTGCTTTGGTAGGTCAAGAAAGGTGAACCATTTTTAAAGCAAATTTTTGTGGGGGGTGGGGTTGGGATTGCCATATTTATTTTCTTATTCAAAACAAGACGCTGTGTTTACTTTTGTAATAATTTCAAAAAAGGCCACGAGTACACGAACTCGAGGCAATAAGGATGGGAATATGGGAAAAAAATTAGCATAGAGTGCCAGGAGAGTGGTACAATACCAGGAGTACCGGTTTCATGACGGTACCCATATGGAAATCAAGAATATATATGTCCTGATGAATCCATATTATTTACAATATCTCGTATGAGAACTTGTAAACATGTGAAGAGAATCACATAGAAACAAAACATTCGTTTGATTTGCTGTACCATCTTTTGTAATATCGTAATGTAGTGAGTGTTAAGTCCACTGTTAACGCACCAATCTTTTCTGATATTGTTCCAAATTCTCTTTTTTCACAAGTGTTTTCTGGTACCTGAACACACTATCTCTTCTAATGATGTTGGTTTCTGTAATATAATGTGCATCTCTGGCTCGCTGATAGCAAAATGATATTTATAATTCTGTGCACAACCGTGGCTGATATAGATACATAGAACGTGAAGATGTGGGTACATGCAAGGTGTCTCGTCGAAAGTTATCCCACGCATTTTAGTGATTTATTGGCTGAAAATTTGTATTAAACATATGTAGGTCATTATAGTATTTTACTGTATAAAGTGGGTAATATTATAGGATAAGGCGGTGTCACTTCATTGGTTAACAGGCAACCATCTTTTGACCTATAAAACAATAGACAATATCCTTTATGTGAAGAAAAATAAACGGTTTGGTAATACTGGATCAAAATTCACAATAATTTTTCTTTAATTGGTTGTGTTTATTATAAATTAAAAGATGCGGGGAATTTCTTTTTTATTTTATGTCAGACGTCATCATGCCACTTTATGAGATATGATTGGAATTATTACGAACTTTTTTAATAAATTTCCTACTGTATACTGTTATTTCTTCTAAGTCATTGAATTTTTAAATTGATGACAATTCATATGTAACGCGTTCCACCAATTGTAAATGGTAAATGAAAAATAATAATATGTGAAACATTGGCTAATATGTTTTATGCTGGATCATGAGATTTTCAATATGTACATTTTAATTTGCATGCCTTTGTCCTTTTTACAAATTATGGACTAAGAAAGTGTCTATGACGTTCTTTTTCCTCGCGACAGAAGAGTAAAACTAGTCCAATTTCGTTTTACAATATGCCTCGTCGTTTATAATCTTTTCGCGTAAACCTGATCATTCAGCTGAAGAGAAATGCTTCAAGTTTAGAACGGTTTTATGCCATATTATAACTGTGTGATAAACAAATATAAATATGTCAATACATGTATGCGTACACGGATTTATTACATTATATGAGATTGGATTCCGTGAAAAGCAAAACCGTGGATTTTCATTATATAGTGTGTCGTACATGCACCTAAAATAATATGTGAAACATTAGTAAAAGTAAAAATCCCCATTTCTATTATTCATTTACGGCAAATGTTTTTGAGATATTGAATTCTACAGACAATGTCCGGATCCCGTTAACCGTAAATGAGGTGGCAACAACATTGACAACGTTAATGTGTAAAATTGATTTTACTTGCATGGATCGGTGAATACAATTAAAGTGTAATATGACCCTGTGCTGAGTGCTATGAAAGCGAGTTAAAGTGTATCGGTTTACTTGATATCCAGTACAATTATTTGAAAGGGTGAATGGAATCCATTTAATCGTGTGATTTTGTTTTCAGTATTAGGAGTATGTTTTGGCTCTACCAAGGGTGTCCGCTCTGACACGATCTTGTTCACAAGCAAACTCGTCAAACTAGTAAAAATAAAATGGCGACCACCTGCCCGCCATCCAGTGGCGTACTAAGGGTGATTTGGCGCCCGGGGCGACGATGATGGCCGAAAGGGCCAGAATACGAGGCCCGAATTTTTATCAGCTGTTTTGGCGCCCCAAGACCTCTGGCGCCCGGGGCAACCGCCCCGTCTGCCCCCCGTTAGGACGCTACAACTGCCATCTTTTTCAGTGAATGAACTACGGTTAAATATGGCAGTCGCCTAGGTCCGACAGCTTGGTTTCTATCACAGCGAGTATAAACATCAGTTAGACTTTATTGGGACCAATGACGCCTCACAACCATAACCAAAGTAAATGAATTGCCGTAACACGGATCAAAGTGAAACTTGTTCCTGGTCAGAGAACCGCCAGAATACGATCCTGATTAAATGTTTGAGTATGATTCTATCTAGAGTTTTAAAAAATCGTTACTTTCAAAGTGTGAAGTTCTGGCCTGGAATCTATAAAATAAATACAAAATCAAAGTAAAGGACTCTTAGGTTTGCTTGAACATTAGTGTTTAGACACAATAGCTCTGCTCAAGTCGAAGCTCCAAGATTTGTAGAACTATCTCTAAGAGCGGGTGTGTCTTACGCTGAAAATTACAAACATATCGGGTAGTGTAGCGCTAAAAAGAAATCAGGTTTAAATTTTACACATTTTTTTATTTTATTGCTTGATCTAAAGTGAGGTTAAAATCAGGAATAATAAGTAAGTATCTTATGGTTAAATAATGCCAATAATATTGAAAGACTTCAAGTCTGAGCTCTCATTTGAGAGGTTTGAGTTTGCGTTCAAGTCTGAGCTCTCATTTGAGAGGTTTGAGTTTGCGTTCAAGTCTGAGCTCTCATTCGAGAGGTTTGAGTTTGCGTTCAAGTCTGAGCTCTCATTTGAGAGGTTTGAGTTTGCGTTCAAGTCTGAGCTCTCATTTGAGAGGTTTGAGTTTGCGTTCAAGTCTGAGCTCTCATTTGAGAGGTTTGAGTTCGCGTTCAAGTCTGAGCTCTCATTTGAGAGGTTTGAGTTTGCGTTCAAGTCTGAGCTCTCATTTGAGAGGTTTGAGTTCGCGTTCAAGTCTGAGCTCTCATTTGAGAGGTTTGAGTTTGCGTCTAATTTTGATCTATTTCATAGCCATGGGTGTCATATTTTCATCAGATTTTGATCCAGTATTGACTCAACAAACTAATCAATCTTACGAATTTCAATTGTTTTTGTGTTATCAAAATGTTTTTTTTCTTTCTCAAACACCAAATTTAAATAGAAAGCGAAAGAAAGAGTGAAAATTATGTAGACATAATGGGGGCTTTTTTTTCCTTTGTACATCAGAAGTTTTTCCTGAATCCACTTTGTTTATGGTTAAAATTTGTTCATGATCATATGAAATGTTTACATGTATTGTGTTTAGTTTTAAATCTAGAATCGCTGGTATCAGAGAAGATCATGCAAGTTTGCTACAGATTGGTTACGAACATTCACCAAACGTCTTTGTTGCCTTACTTGTATTTTGACAAGCAATTTAAACAATAATTTTATTTGGTAAATTTATATTTAAAGAATCGCTTTTCACACTCAACTTGAACCTTAACTCGTATTTTGGTTTTTTTACTCAATAAAATGGGACGAGGAAATTAGATGAAGGAAAAAAAAGGATTTTTGGTTTGATTTATTTCAAAGTCTTCTGGCGATGTTTATGTAATAACTTCATTATTTGTAGAAAGATATTATCATTTTTAATTTAAAAAAAAAATATATTGGATCACAGTGTTAAACGTAAAATCTTTCATTTGTAACTTGAGTATGGAGCTAATCGATAAAGCAATGATCCTCGTTTTCTACATGCCATAGCTTCGTTGTGTATCTAAAGAAAAAAAATCAAAGTTATTTAATAGGCCTTCTTTTCCCCCGGTTTTTGATTTAAACGACTTACCAATCTTTAATCTAAAATTACCGTAGGCGTTTCCGTGGATAAAGATGATGGTATGGGACACCATCGTTGTTACCTATTCAAACTTATCAAGTATTCTAATTTAAAGATTGCAATAAGTGTCATAAACATGATTGCATACAAAAGCATAATTATAATTGTTGTCACTTTTATATTTGAAAGATTAGTGTCCATTAAGAATGTAATAGTATTTATTTGAGCACACTCAAAATAATACAATTGGTGTCTTCACGTTTTATTTACTTTGCTTTATTTTTTAAATATTTTTTGCAGATTTGCTGTTAAAGTGTTTGAGTCACGAAGGATACGTCTTGTAATTGGAGGATTTATTGTTTGGTGAGTACTTACTGCACAAGACATCTTTATATCAGGTTTATATTTTTCCCGAAAAAAACATTTGCTATAATAGAATCATTTTTATTATATACCTATCTCTCGGTTAAATGAACATCATTTATTTGGTCCCTATTCTATCGGAATATATACCAGTAATCTCATGTGTTATTTTCTCATTTTCTGATTTTATTCACACACCGCTACTTTTCTAATGTGTACAACTTGTAATGAATATTACAGTTTGCCATAACAAAAAGTGATTTTAAAAAATAGTAGTTTCCCCTTGCTTACTAAACTTTGTCCATACGATTCAAATATTTTTCTCTACAGATAATCTCATACAACATTAAGGAATATTTTGTAATGATACAAGTATGTGGATATTGTGGAACTGGGTATAACCTTCAAAGTGCTCTGTATCATTTAAGGGATACCAAAAACACTGCCTGCCTCTCCCCCCCCCCCCCCTTTCACTGGAGCATTAGGTGTTGTTGGTACCTTTGTGTACCCCTGGATAAAAAGGTGAGAATACGTGGAAAAATATTTGGGTTATGTTAGATTCCATATGTGACACCATGTTTTCCATCTACTGATCTAATGAACGATAACAGACATCAGAAGACGTTTATTCCTCCCAAAATTGTGGCCCATAACCATAGATTATAACACTGTATGTCAAAATTATTTTATCCTGAGCAAATCCTCGCTCAGATGTAAGATTGCTTGATAGCAAAATCAATAACTTAAAACAACGTTCTCGCTCATAATAGCAACCGAACGTAAGAGAAAACTCACCAGTCTCTCATTCTTGGTTTTCTTTATATCGCTTTAGCACCGTGTCTCAAAGTCCAATTATTCTGTTGTGTATGAATGTCGCTAGATTACATAGTTTTGAAACTGATTTATAAAATGTGTTCAGTCAGTAAATTAAATTTTGCGTTGTGTGTCTGTGTGCTTGTTCAACTTTTCTATTTGTTCACATTCGCCAGATCGATGTCATGTATGCTCAAGCCGTTTTAAATTTCCTGTTAAAGAGAACATGGGGCCAATGTGCATGCGTTGTGTTATTCTCTTACATTTGTATTCACTGGAAAGTATTTGGTAAGACATTCATTTGATTTGATTAAGAACTCATTCGATGCAAATACTTCGATATATGTAATAAATGTGCTGTTCAGAGTAAACAGAAATTGATCTTCAAACAGATCAGTAGCTAAATCAACAATTTATTTATCGATTCCATTTTATTTCTTTGAGTCTGTTAAGTACATATGAATTCAAATTAAAAATAGAATCAGTGCAATACCTCATTAAAGTGCAATGAAAATGGGTGCCTGCGTTATAAAGCACATCGTGTCAACCAAGAAAGACAGGAATTTAGATATGTGTACAAGAAGCTATGTATTAGATTGCAAAGTTTGTATCAATTTTACCCACGACATAACTGTAGTTGCGCAGTTTCCCTAAAACAAAGTTTAGTCAATAATGTAGCAACAAATGATATTACAAAAAATGTCAAAAAGAGTAATAGAAATTGATGCTGAACATGCAGGCGATAATACTGATTATTTCTTCTTATTATTTTTAAGGGATTGTCAGTTTACAATCCTAAGGTCAAATTTTAGGATTTCACCTTGATTTCACAATTTTGTATTATTATTGTGTATTTGCGTTGTGCAGGATTCACACTTTTATTTTTTAAATAGTTTTACGTTTGAAAATGTATGATTGCACGAATCTATTTACATATGTCATTTAAAAGTTATTAAAGATAGTGTTCTTTGTTAATCTTTTTTGTTGTTTCACATCGCCCACATTAATATACAAGTCGGAATTATTACCACCGTATGTACTCGCGTATATTTCAGGTCCAAATGCAAACAACATAGACCATGATCTGCCGTCGCATAATGCGCCGGCAGATCAGGGTCTATGTTGTTTGTTCTACTGATTAGTCCTTACAAACTGCATAGACCCAGATCTGCTGGCGCATTATGCGACGGCAGATCCGGGTCTATACAGATTGCAGTTGGTATCAATTTGTACGCGAGTATAGACGGTAATTATGTTTACATGTACAATTGAATAAGAAACAACAGTAGCAGTAAGATGCACTATATTAATTTGTATTTCGGGAACTTAATGCATGAACATTATTAATGCAAAGCTGTAAAACATTGAAATTTGTTATTCTTCTGGACCTTTACGTCTAATGGCACCATTTTGCTGCTGAAATACGGAATTCAGTAGGTGTTTTTTTTTTTATACAGATATTAAAATACTGATTCAAAGAATTCTATGCAGCTTGTTTAAATTATGTTTAATTGTTGAATTGTGACATGTGGTGCCTTACCTTGCCTTTTGAGCCCTTATTGGAACGTGAAGATTTACTGTGTCCATCACTTCTTCAGGTGTGATGAACAATGAGAAACATTACACACTTGCACTGAAATGGCTTATGTGTGTGTGTGTGTGTGTGTGTGTGTGTGTGTGTGTGTGTGTGTGTGTGTGTGTATAATGTGAGCTGAGTACATACTTGAATCTGAGCTGTTTCATGCGAGTGGGGTCAGATCATAAAGGAATTACTTTCTACTATTTATATATATATATATATATATATACTTTTATTCCCCACGCATTTTCTGAAAGACAACATTCTAACTTGCAATAAATAATTATTGGCAAGTTCCTCTGTGTGCTGACTTTATACGTCAATATTAGCAGCGATATTTTCCATTTGTCAAGATCAATAGAAAATGATTACAAGAAATGTCAAACTTCAATAAATCTAGTTTTTTTCTAACATATTCACTTTGAAACGTGTTAAAGTCTGAGATGGTTTTCTTATTTGCGTACACTGTGAAAGGCATTCAAGTCTGAAAGATAGTCGGTATCGGACAACTCAGTCTCGGTCTGCCTAGACTCTATCTGCATACAGAATTCTTGGTTTGACTATCCCATCGCAATAAAAGCCTAAGCGGGCAGGCGATCCTGGCGACGGACAACTGGGCGAACATAGTACATCCGTTATGTATCTATGTAGCCATTGCTCTGATTGGATGTATGAAAAAACTTTTTCATTTGTCAGGTCAAAATGTTACTTATACGTCATACACAGAGCGTTAAGTAGATATTGAAAAACCGAGCAACAGACAACAACACAGCAACAGTGGTCGACTTTAAAAGTTAGTTTCAAGGGAAATAAATTAAATCACTATTATTAACGTTCAATAAAATAAGAAAAAAATCCTTTCACAGCAACAGAACAAACATTCTGACAGCACTTTGTTTTTAAATAAGAATGTTATTACTCTTTTCCAAGAATATTACCCAAAGTTGAGGAAATCTTTATAGAATAAATTTATAAGGAATTCTTTACATTAAAAGAAACAATATGGCGGAAGGACCGTAATAGTCTTGTTACATCTGCGAGAACGAGATAACTTAAAGAATTTTAAAACTTCAAAGTAAGAGTCCTTTTTCTTGCAGCTAGACCTGTCCTCTAACCGATTAGTCTCGTATACGTGCGTTTTCCTTTTGCTATTTATGTTTTTGTCTCAATATAGTATGGCATTTGTTGATGCTATCCAAAAAAGCAAAAATGGCCATAAGAACCATTCATAGCCATTGAATCATTGCATTTTCTTGGCCATGGAGTCATATACAATTTACATGACCTAGTTTGTATTCTTATGTTCAAATGTGCATTCTCTAAGACTTCTTCCAGACGATATAAAGTCACTCTGTTGATTAATATATAAAGCAGAAAGCACTGTTTTGCTATTTAGGGTTTTATTGACCTATTCAGAGTAGCGATTCATTATCTGTAAATATGTTTTCCAATTTGAACGGAAAATGCTCACAATCGAAAGAACTGTCAGTTTTCAATTAATTTCCACTTTTGTTTTCTTCTGAGCATATACATTCGCTGGGAAACATATAAAAATCTGAAAGCAGACTTGGAACTTCGAGAATTTCAAGATTAAATGATACAGGTCGGTTTTATAGCTGTAATGTCTGCCCGCAATCCGATTAGCCTTGTATCTGAGGATTTCCGTCATTTTCATTGTTATTTATTTATTTAAATGTTCAATGTATTCATTATCTGTTGCATTCGTTTCTGTGAAACAGGGAAACAAAATATTTGCCGATAAAAGCACTAGCGATCATTTGATCACATTATTTATAGGATCCAATATTTTTTTGTAAAGTTTAAAGATGCATTAGGTATGAAGTTCAAACGTTTGACAATGTGCTCTTTGGATTTATATCTAAAAAAAAAGAGAGACAGTCTGGTTAATTAGGATTTTATAGTCCAGTTGAGAGTGGTAATTCCATTTCCGCAGATATGTTGTCTGATAGTAACTCATTTGTGTTACGCAAGAACCGCTGTTAAAAGCATTTTATTGCGTCTCGAATTGGGGAACCGTTCTGCAAAATGTTTTGCAAACAGTCAGCTTATTTTAATTGAATAAAGATGGCCGCCAGGCACTACGTGTAGTGTTTTGCTCTGAGTAGTTTCAGGTTTTTATTTAGTTTTCTCATTTCATCTTTGGAAGTCTTACGGAATAAAATGGGATGTGAAAATTGTGGAACTAATGTGGAGGTGAAATTTTCTCAAGGTGATGTGTTTCTATCTGTAAATGTGGAAAAAAAGTGGTTCCCGAGTTCCGTACTCGAAGCAATAATGATGTCATGACCGCCTCCCGACAGCGTGATGGTCGTGTCAGTGTGTGTGTGTAAACCCAATTACTGGACGCTCCACAAGCGAGGATGCTTTGGGTAACAACGTGATAGTTAATGAACTGCTGTGCTTTGTTCAAAACAGAATCAGCGTATTGCTGTATGATGTTATAATTAAACTATGTGTGGGTTTTAATTAAACTATGTGTGGACACATACGCTGATAGTGATATTGAAGCAGCAATGGAGAAGATATTTTCTACAGTGAAAACCGATGAGAGGTTGATTAAACACAAGGGAGAGGATAAATGTCTAAACAACATGAGGGACATAATGAATTTATTTACATTTGAGGATCATGACAATGTACCCAGCTTTGCAGCTCTTGACCTGGCAAAATTACCACCGGTGACAAGTGGTTATGTTAACATGACCACCATCTTGAAAGATATGGAAGAGGGTACGTCTACAATAGAGATTATGAAGGTGACGCAATCCGACACATTAAAGACAATTAACAACATATATACAGCGGCGATATGCTCAGTTGAGCCCCTTGTCGTATCCACATCAAGGTCTTCAGCCGTGAAAGGTGGTACTGACGTGGTGGCTCAAGCGGAACTAACGAGTTGCGAGATACCCGCAGCAAAGAGGTCGCCTTCGATCAATGCCCCTTTGTCAATTCCAGCGGGTACTGACAACTATGATGAGACAGATGGAAGATTTCTGTCTGAAGATACTGGACAAAATTGGGCAGAGATAGTTAAAAGGGTTGAGAGGGAGGAAGATAAAATGGACAGCAGCCTAACTGTTGCTAAAGGGTTTTAAATCACTTCGCATTCTCACAGCCATGCAATTTCGAGTGCGAGTGAGTATAAGGATGATAATTTAGAGAATGATGTAACTTTACCGAGATGGTCAGGAAACTTCGTCCACATATATCCAATCAAATTAGTGGACCTTATAGTTCCAGGAAGGGAGCTTGTGAAAACCAGCAAACCGTAAATAATCCTATTCGACGAACAACACATGATAGACCGAACAAGAATGCTACTGTATTGATTGGAAGTGCCCTTTCTTTTAGGCTACGTGCAGTGGAGCCTATACGTGTTAAGTCAATCTTTGTGACGAGACTTGCTCCGGACACAGTAGAGAGTGATGTAACAGCTCATGTTAAAATACAGACTGGTTCGAGACCCATTCGAGCTGAGAAGCTGAAAACAAAATTTGATTCGTATGTTTCGTTCAAGGTTACATGCGGATCGGTTTCTGTCGCTTCTTTCCTTGGTTCTAATGTCTGGCCATCAAAAACCCTGGTTAGAGAGTTTTATCAGAGTAAAAAGTAGTAGATTCATGATCACAAATTCATTTCATCATAGAGATGTGCAATATTAGTTAGTATTCTTGCCTATTCATTCGTATACAGTAATTATAGTAGTATAAGTAGACATAAAATATTACCATGACAATTAATCTGAAAATCACATATTATGATTGTCGATCTGTGTGGCACAAGGCGAAACATGTAAAGGACTTATGTAATTTGTTGGCATTTGTTTTATTTAGGAACACTGGTTGACCGAACAGAATTTATCTTATCTTCCGTCCATACATGAAGACTTTTATGCCCGTGGTGTCACACCTATTGATTCTGGTACTGGGTTACTTGTTGGATGACCCTATGATGGTGTCGCTGCTTTGTGTAAAAGGGCACTGGGGCCATATATGAAAATTCGTACATTTGTTAACCCACGGATAATATGCTTAGAGAATATATGCATTCATACACTGATACAATACACATTAAAAAGTAAGCAGTGTGCAGATGATGGATTCAAATGAAGAATTTGTACATTATCTTCATCAAATTAATTCCATTGCAGAGGAAGTAAATACTAGCTATTTATATATATATATATATATATATATATATATATATATATATATATATATATATATATATATATAAAATAGTAGCTGATTGGAATGCTGACTCTCTTAAAGAGTCAGAATTTAGTAATGAATTAAAGATATTTTGTGATGAATTTGGATATATCATCACTGATGTTGAGTTACTTGGTACTGACCCTAATACGCGCACCTATGTCAGTGATGCTCGTCATACAGTATCATGGTTAGAGCATTGTGTTTCGAAGAGCTCTGGTCATCGGTGGTTAAAGGATAAGCAAATTCTATATGAAATAGTAGGCTCAGATCATAGCTCAACTTAATTTACTGTTACTGTAGAAAATCTACCAAGAACCGAACCTGAGAGTTTGGTCAGTGGTAAAGCGGCAAGAAAATTGTATATAAACTGTTGTGGCTTGACTGTAGATGAGAAGAGGCGTTATACGGATATGGCTGATATGCTCCTTTGTAATGTGCATATACCATATGATGCTGTGAGGCTATTGATAAATTGTATCATGCTGTTGTAAAAGTCCTTGCAGATGCCGGTAATACTGTTGCCCGCAGTACTAATTGTAAACATTATGTGGAACCGGGATGAAATGACTATATGAAAGATTTACATAAATAAACTATGGATTATTATATCTTATGGCGTGATAATGGTAAGCCTGGGCATCGTTTTCTATGTGATATAATGATGAAATCCAGGGCCCAGTTTAACTATGCCTTAATATTATGTCAAACGGAAGAATCTATATACATGGCTGACTCCAATGTCAACAAGTTGAACAGTAAAGACGTTAATTCATTTTTGGATAGATGTTTGCCAAGAGACTAGAAAATTATTTCCCTAGCCAAATCTGTGGGTAACGCTACAGGCCAGCAAGGCATTGCTGAAATGTGGCAAAGTCATTATTATGAAATTCTTAATTCAATTAAAAGTGAAACACACAAATGTAGTGACTTAAATAAACATATTGCATACGGAGATATTGAGTTTATACATTTGCACAAGATTAATAATACTATTGCTAAGTTAAAAACCGGCCGTTCGCCGGGTGCTGATTTTCTTCAAGCGGAACACCTTAAATATGCTAGTGAAGGTTGCATGTGCTACTTCTGTTTTGTTTTAATTCTATGCTTGTGCATCGCTATACTCCTTTTGACCTCACTAGAGTAACTCTTATACTAATAATCAAGTCAAAGACCAATGATGTATCTGACAAAAACGATTATCGACCTATTGCCATGGCAACTGTAAGATCCATAATGTTAGAAATAATTCTGATTTGAAGATGTGAAATAGAGCCCACAGACAATTAGTCTGGCTTTAGGCGACATATCTCCACTGATGTGTGTCTGTTTTCCTTTAAGAAAGTCATTAATTACTATGTCGACAACGGTAGTCCAGTTTATGTATGTTTATTGGATGCTAAGAAGGCTTTTGACCAAATAATTCACTGGACCCTATTCAGAAAGCTAATTGATAGAAACGTTCCATTGTATGTTGTCAGTTTGCTTTTTAATTGGTACGACAAACAACAATTTTGTGTACAGTAGGGTCAGATAACTTATGTGTCTTTCCGTGTGACTATTGGTGTGCGGCAAGAAGGTGTTGTATCCCCATTTCTGTTTAATGCATATATTGATGACCTTAATCATGATTTGAATAGGTCTTGTTTATGACTAACTTCAGTTTTGCTACTGATATGCATGTACTTAACCCACATATTGGTGGATTACGAAAATTATTAAAAACACGCGAGCAAACTATATCAATTACAACACAAAATGTGTTTCAAACCACAAAATCCTAAAAAAAAGTGTCCATACCTGAAGTTAGGTTTTTGGGGACAAAATCTGCTGTTTGTCAATGAGCATATGTACCTATGGCAGTAGTTCCCAAACCCCGGGTCGCGACAATATCTTTGTCTACGAGTAAATATGCATTTAAGGTCTTATAAAACACGTTCTACACATGTAAAAATATTGCTTTTCAAATCCTGTTGTATGAATTTATATGGTACTCCTCTCTGGACAAATTTTTCACGTTCTACAATGACGCAGTTAAATGTATGTTACAGCAATGGATTTAGATTTTTAATGGGTTATGATAGGCGTCCTTATTGCATCGATAATGTTAGCGAATATCAATGTTAACAGCCTTTGCGTTTTGCTTAGGAAGAGAATCTATTGATTTAGAAGTGAAATCGCTATTAGTAACAACAGAATCTTGAAAGAAGTGTTTCACTTTGCATGCTGCCGTAATTCATCAATAACTGACCGTTGGAGCAAACTGTTGTATTAATATATATTTTTTTCCTTCACATCTTGTGTGAAATTGCTGATCATTGCCAATGAACTTAAGTCCGAAATAAAGTTATGATGCATTATCCAAGATCAGTATCCACTCAAGGTAGATTATGTACATGAAAAGTATGCATGTATATAGCGTCTTGATCACTTTTCATGAACACGAAAAGAGAACAGATTTTCACATCAAGCGCCATATTCAGTAATCTGGTTTTTGACAAGAGCTTATCAACCATTTCAGATTGAATTACTGTCATGGGATACAAATTTTGATTTGGAGTAAGATCAAATGATATACAATCATCAGATGTTCCTCGTGTAACACAGCTCTAGATGACCGTTGTGCATGGCTTTGAACTAACACAAGTCGTGTTTGCCGTATATACTCGCGATAAACTAATGCCAACTGCAAACTGCATAGACCCAGATCTGCCTGCGCATTATGCAACGGTAGATCAGGGTCTATGTTGTATGCATTTTGGATTCAACTTAAACGCGAGTATATACGGTAATTGAAGGCATTCCTCATATAAACATAACACAAAAGAACTGATTCATTTTCCAAAACTAATATCATGGTTCTGGACATTTCTATATTTCTTATTAGTAATGACGCCATGCTCATTGGTAGATATCTGGTGACTATTAGGAAGCTGTGGAAAATAGCCAGACAGCCGTTGGACGTAAACATTCCTTTACAGAAGGTAAAAATGTTAATATAAATTTTGTTTTCAAATGATACAATTGGATACGAATTGATTCTGTCAATTATTTGTGCCACAGAATAAAAGACTTTCAGGTTGAAGTTGTGAAGCATTGACCAAACAAACTTGGTGATTAGTTACCCTAAAGCATTGGGAAGTAAGTAATCTGTACTATAGTGTAATTTGAACTATATGTGGGAATAACATTTTGGCCCTGTAATTGTGATCTTTTATACCAGATACATGTACATAATGTATTGTACTTCTTCGGGACATTGCAATGTTTAACTTGTCATTAAGAGGTTAACAAAAATGCAATTGGAAAGAGGAAGTTTACACCTGTATTTGATACATGCATTAACAATGATATATACATGAATGTTCTGTCAACAAGTGTAATTTGTTGATTGTATTGTTACCAAATACAGATATGGACTTTCTTATCTGGGGTGTTTTATTTCTTATTTACCAATAGCATGCAAAGCATCAGAGTTACAGATTCAATGACTCATTGTATAATTCACCAGTATTTTGTGTAGGAGATAGGCTTTTTACAGCTATATTATTTAAACCCGATATATGTAATTCTATGATATACAATACTAACAATCGGTTCTGGTGCATCTTAAAGGATCACTCTGCTCATTGTCTGTTCCATGCCATACATAGACCCAATTGTTGACTAGATGCCCTGTACACTGGCTGTCTAATGATATACAAAGGCCGAATTGTTGGCTAGATGCCCTGTACACTGGCTGTCTAATGATATACAAAGGCCCAATTGTTGACTAGATGCCTTGTACACTGGCCCATTCCATGCCATACAAAGGCTTAATTGTTGACTCGATGCTCAGTACACTGTCTGTCCCATGACTAGATGCCTTGTACACTGGCTCGTTCCATGCCATACATACACCCGATTGTTAACTAGATGCATTGTACACCGGCCCGGCCCATGCCATACATACACCCGATTGTTAACTAGATGCATTGTACACCGGCCCGGCCCATGCCATATATATGCCTAATTGTTGGCTCGATGCTCAGTACACTGGCTGTCTAATGACATAAATAGGCCCACTTGTTGACTAGATATTCTAAAGTATCAATTTTATTCTTCAATTTACCCACTTAATTTATTTTCTTCATTGTTTTCTTTCTTTATTTTTTTACAATTGACTACCATGCTACCACAACTCTATAAGTAATTGGTTGTCATTTGATTTGATAACCAAGACGATTATTAAATTCATGGGCTCCTGGCGCTGAACGATTCATTTCTAACCGCGTCTCAACCGTTAATCCAGCTTATCTGTTCCCACCTAATCTATGTCATTTTGTTGTCCACGGCCAACCCTAAATATTCCATATCATAGGTCCCTGTACATCGGAACAATCCTTTATCGGCTTCCATACAACGGAATTATTTCACATCATTGGCTCTTTTAAACTATGCAACTATTGAAACCTTTGCGGTAAAAATTGTCTAGTTGGCCATCGTTCTGTATTCATCTGCAGCACGTACAATTGGTTATACACTGGTCTGCGCTTTGATTATTTTGTGTTCCTTTACTCATCCAATATAGTTTTCTACGCTGTATTGAAATTTTACCCCTTTTGAGCATCGAACAAAGTTCGAAAGTTGGCTCTGTGCCAAACCTTCTAGTTTGCTTTCTTTCGGCTTTTTCTTATCGATGACTGTTCCAATGTCACTATGATAACCTATGCTCTCAGCTGATCATTTTCTCAGCCTGTATAAGCTTGTTAACAATCCACACTTTAGTTCATTGTATGTCGATATACTGGTATAATATCTACGTAACAAAAAAAGGGTCATGGAGTAATGAATCTTTGCCAAACTTCCTCAAGGACCACTCTGTGCACTGGCTGTCCCATCTGCCATTTCCGTGTAGGCCAATCGACATTTTCTTTCTCCGTTATCCGCTTCATCACTTGGGACTATGCTGCACTTTGTTTTATCTCCTAGACTGATGTGTAATGTTTGTAAAGCAATATATGTAGCGTTGATCACTCTTTGATGTTCTTTAATTAACTTTTGTTGGCTTTGGTACGGTTTGTGTCTATATGTTTTAATCCATCGTTTTCTATATAGTCGGTGTCAAAAAGAACCCACACAAATAACTATTTTTATATGTTAAAAGGAAGACAAGTTTTGTTTAGTGCCATCTCTTTATTATCTAAACTTAACTGCTGGAATTGTTTTTCGTTCTTGCTCTACAAAAAATAATACTTGTTAGGATGATCAATATATCTTTGGGAGGTGGTTTATTTGTATTTTTAAAATGGTGTCTTATTTAGACTCAAACTGATGAATTAGGTGCAGAACGAGCTTCATATGTTAACATTATGAATCAATGACAAAGACCAGAGATTATTACAAGTTGGGGAGCTGATATAGCTGAACCTAATTGATACTGTCCTTCTCGAGGACAAGATGATAACGGTTCTCCAGCAAATGACCTTGAAATTTCTCATCAATGTGACAGAAGAATCTCACGAAATTGCGATTCTTACTTTTCTTGTCGCATGTAGGCTGTGTCAGGCAGTTTGTCCCCATTTCCTCGTGAGAAACACGTACTAACAGCAATCTACTAATATTTAGTTTATTCTACCAGTGAATCGGTGGATTTTCAAGAGAAATAAATTTGATAATTCATTGTAGAGAATTATCACATATTTTTAACTCCAGCTACAGGAACTATTTCAAAGCCGATGAAATGGAGACGGAAAGAGCGACACTGACTAAAATACACTTAAAGTCTTCACTAGTTGTTATATACACTTAAAGTCTTCACTAGATGTTATATACACTTAAAGTCTTCACTAGTTGTTATATACACTTAGAGTCTTCACTAGTTGTTATATACACTTAAAGTCTTCACTAGTTGTTATATACACTTAAAGTCTTCACTAGTTGTTATATACACTTAAAGTCTTCACTAGTTGTTATATACACTTAAAGTCTTCACTAGTTGTTATATACACTTAAAGTCTTCACTAGTTGTTATATACACTTAAAGTCTTCACTAGTTGTTATATACATGTTCTAAAGTTTCTTACCTGTTTGCATATAATTGTTCTTTAGCTAAATACAGCTTCATTATATCATCCTTTCCAGGCGATTGGAATGTAAGAGATGGCGTCTCGTCAATTTAACCTGGGTTGAACTTATTTAATATTTTATTGCGCGCTAATAAAAAAAAGTATTACACATCGATAAAACTACTTGTGGTTGTTGTCTTTTTTTCATAATTATTGCTATACATGAAATTGTTTGGTTGTTATTATGGAAATATCAATTTATGCCCTACCACAAGGCTACTTTTTTCATACATAATGGTAAGTATCTGGTAAGACTGGTGCAGGACAGTTTGCAGATACCCCGTTTCTTTGCCATTATTTAAATTAAGGAATGCAAATCCTAGCTGTCAGGAAAAAAAGCTTTTAGTTTTCAAAACTTTTCAATGCCCTAAATTACCTTGATAAATTTAAAAACCTTTAATGTATTATTGTTTATATTTTGTTATTGCATCCTACAGTTATCTTTATTTCTATAGAGTGATTGGAAGTGCTCTTCTCTAAGGGATTCGACGATCAAAATCAATCTTAAACGTGTGCATTTACGGTATTTTGTTTCTAATAGAGTAATCTTTCCTTTTGTCGGCTTCTAAGTTACATCATCTAGATGTTTTGCACATAGTTACCGGGCATGCATACGTTGGCTAAGATAAAGTAAAGATAATTTTAAAAAATTAATTTGTCTCTAATTATCCTAACTGCTCAATTTGCAAATTTTAATGAGTCTTTTAAATCTCCATTATTCTATATGTGCTACACATAATTGGCCTTTTGAGTATAAACAGTTTTTTTTATCCCTACAATAGACCGAAAATTGTATGAATGGAATGGTTGACCTTCCCTATGTTGCATTTTTCCTGGTTTATGTTTAAAAACAGTGTTATTTTCCTTAATATTGACCCTGGATATCAAATAAATAGTTTCCGGACCACATTCACTGTATTGTAGGTCTGTTGCAAAGAACAAAGTTAGAATTTTATTGAGTGCCGGTTGTACTATTTTTTAATGCTTTTAAAAAAAAAATGGTCATCAAACAAACGTGGATAGGTTCTATTTAATGTGTCCTTTTTTGTAAAAAGATGAAAACAAACATCTTTACTGTAAATTTAGCTAATCTCTTTCCCGTCGTACCCAGACATCCACGTAATGTCATGTAAATCGAAGTATATTTGTGGTGATACTTGATGAAGTCCAGATGTTTTCTATGAGTTACATGATTCAATAATGTTGTTCTGAGTAATCTGATATAACAGTTATTGATGATATTGATTTAGCGTTCCTTTCAGATGGGTGTTTCATCTGCAAATACATGTAATGCAGTTATTCCCTAGCTTATGCCGTTTTCATTTCGTGCAGAAAATAAGCCTTTGAAATTGATGTTGCCCGCATTTTACCATTTAGAAATGAATGTAGAGTTATTTGTGTCATTATCAAGGGCAATCCTCATCATATCAGCTGGAGATTCAAAAGTATTTGAACATATATTAAATTAGTATACTGGCTTTTTGGATTTGTGGGTTTAACACCATTTTTCACCACATGATAGGCTATATAAGGCTGCCAGTATATTTGGTGGAGGAAGAACCGCGAAGACCCCGGAAACAAACCACCGACCCACTGGAAGCTACTGGCAAACTTCTCACATACCCACGTTGGCCAAGTCGAGACTCGAATCCACGCGGACAGAGGTGAGATGTGAGTGATCTGTAAAAGCGAGCGCCTTAGACCAATCAGCCACCCCGGGGCCTCCAGAACAATGGTTTGGAATAAATGGCTTCAGTGACCTGGAATAAATGTTGGTGTCGGCACTAACAAATGTCATCACTTTAATTAGCTTATCGAACAGGTTATACGTAAAGGCATTCGTCTCTTTAAAAGCCAGGTCATTAAAACTATTGCACAATTATCCAAAACTTGGAACTTGTTAGCACATCTCTCTCTCTTTCTCTCTCTCTCTCTCTCTCTCTCTCTCTCTCTCTCTCTCTCTCTCTCTCTATATATATATATATATATATATATATATATATATATATATATATATATATATATATATATATACATACGTTAAATGTAACCAAATGTCCTATTGTGATCAGATAACCTTAATTGTCCTAAAGATTGTAAAAATTCAATAGAAACAAAGTTTCTATTTGCAACGCGGTTGATAATGAAATGTTTGTTTTTCACCTTACATTACATTACAATCGTCATTTCACCATTCTTAGAAGTTCATGAGGGTCCCAATTAAATGCTTCCAATCACATATTTAGACTGTCATATATTTTTTCAAGTCAGCTTTCTAAAAGCAGAGAAGGAATCTATACAGTTAATGAAAGTGCACCAATTTTCAGCATATGTATTCAACCAAACATGTCAATATTAAGCAACATCTGTAATAATATGACTTCCCAAAATGTCTATTTTAAATGGAATGTGCGCTTCTGAGAACTTGTTGTGTCTCATCTCACAAACTGCAGTATCTGCACAAAGCATGGGTTTACATTAAAGCAATGTCCTTATGAAAAGTTATTCGTGATTTTATTAGGAGTTGTACTAACTCGTACAGATTACAAGAACTACATTAGATCGGCTTGTTGTTTATGTGTATATAATTTATTTTGTCCCAGACACGTGTAGAAATGCCGGGGTTGGGGCCCTGGATTCATCTCTTTACGAAATGTGCACGAAAGTATTACATTATTAATAAATAAATCATGAGAGAGAGAGAGAGAGAGAGAGAGAGAGAGAGAGAGAGAGAGAGAGAGAGAGAGAGAGAGTATGTGATGTGTGGTTCAATATGAAAATACACGTATGTTCATTCCAAAAACAGATAACAATTACAGAGATTTTACTGATCAAATTAAAATTAAGAGGAAAGAATGAAAGAGATAAAGATTAAATTATTTTCTGGTACAAGGTCATATCAACGTCACATGATGTCTTTACATGATATACTGATCATACCTTTCTCTAGAAACAACTTGCTTTACTGAAGCACATTTATGTAAGTCATCCATTTCTTCGGAGCTGGTTCGCCTTTAAAGCGCTTAAAAACGTTGTATTTTTCTACTAAATAAATGCTTTTTAAAGCTTGTTTAAAATGTGATATCTGCGGATGGGAATAACAGTACTTGCACTTGTAAATGTAATACTTTGCATGCATTAAGATAAAATCGAATACATAATCTGCCGCTTGTCTATTATATATATATACCCAACAACACTTTTTCTTACATAAATTAAAATTATGTATACGAGTACACTTATTATTAATCTACGACACAAAGTCTGCCCAAAACCTCTGAACTATGTTACATTCCCCAAAAAGATGGCATATGGATTCAGGAAACTGACCACAAAAAGCACATATTACTATCTGTTATACAAATTTTAAATACAAATGTATTTGTAGCAATAATTCTTTGCATAATCACCTTATTCATGGACACTTTGTTGATCTGAATGTAAGAGAGAATATTTGTTGCCAGTTATCTTCTTTTTGACCAAATTCTCTGTACCACATGACTCCTGAGGTAGGAATTTCCCTATTTTTTACCAGTTTCTTGTAACTACTTTTGAAACCCTTTTTGTCCGCTACAATGTAAATTACTTTAGAGCGGATACACGGATCTGCGAGTTTTTCTGTTTGTCTAATATCAACTTTTGCCTGATATTCAATTATTACTTTCATTAAGCCTTGGTATACTAGACTATTTGTTTGAATTGAAAAAAGTTAAACTGATTCATATTAAACGACTGTCCACTAGCATCCACTAAGTCTTATTAAAAAATATGTAGCACCTACTCTAATATTGCAGTTGTGCCACGTGGGACTATCTACAAATCAGCATGTGTATCAACTGAAAAAGTATTTTTTAAATTTATATGCTTAAAAAGCATCTCTCCAAAAAGTTGTAAGTAACCTAATTGTTGTCTTGGCATATTCCACCCCAAACAAGTGGAAATTATTGATATTTTGGCATAGTCCACCCCAAACAAGTGGAAATTATTTATATTTTGGCATAGTCCACCCCAAACAAGTGGAAATTATTTGTGTTTTGGCATAGTCCACTCCAAACAAGTGGAGATGATTGATATTTTGGCATAGTCCACTCCAAACAAGTGGAAATAATTTATGTTTTGGCAAGATGCCTCTAAAATGTGTTTCCATTTTGTAGATGCAGTTGTAAGTCGTCTAATCCAAGTGATTTTAATGCTTCAACAAATGCAAATACATCTATCATTTTTAAACCTCCCAAATCATAATCATTAACAACTACTTTTCTTCTGATTTTATCAATTGAATTATTCCACATAAATAGAACTAGATGGCTTTTTTTGATAGTGCTCAACTTTTTACAACTGTGATTCCACCAAATGGTGTTAGAGATCTTTTTGACCATTGATTTCATTTCTTTTTATTTCTTTAATTTTTTTAAATATTTTGTTTCATTTTATTTTCACGATTTGTTTCTACCATTTTTTTCAAGCTTAGTTGAAAACTGTACTCCTAATAATGTAAACTGACTGTCTCTCCAATTTATTTGATAATTCTGACATAGTCTATCCTCACTTCCAACTTTGCTTCCAAACCAGTTTTATCACTATTGACGCCAAGTCCAGACAATTTAGAATAGTGAAATAAAAGATCAAGGACAGACGTCAAGGATTTACTATTCCCATCCAGAGTAAAAACGGCTACCATCTGCATATTGGGATCAAATATTCTCTATTATTAATTTGTATTCCTTTAATATTTGGACTACCTCATATATATATATATATATATATAGATATATATATATATATATATATATATATATATATATATATATATTGACAAAACTATATAATCAGTACTCCCCCTTGAGACGGGGGCCCCGGGTGGCCGAGTGGTCTAAGGCGCTCGCCTTTACAGATCACTGACATCTCACCTGGGTCGTCGTACACTTTTTATGGGATTTATCTACAGTATTCACAATACCAATAATACAAAGTTGCAATAGCCTGTCGAGACTGTACGGTAAATTTCTTGGTTAGGAGACACACATACTGTTTAATGCTTTGTTTGTTTGTTTGTTGTCTTTTTTAAACCTATATTAGGGTTCTAAAAACATTATATTTAAATATTAAAATGTCCGAAGGCCGCACTCCGTTTCTTTCTCTCTTTCTCTCACTGTGTTTGTTGGTCAGGCAGCAGACTAATCGACCAACAGAGAAACATAGGGATGGACAATTTTAAAAAATCTTATAATAAGTCGCTCAGCCCCCCCCCCCCTCTCTCTCTCTTTCTCTGTTGGTTGATCTCTCTCAGCATATCAGTTTTACCGCAGTCTCTCTCTCTCTCTCTCTTTCTCTCTCTCTCTCTCTCTCTCTCTCTCTCTCTCTCTCTCTCTCTCTGGACCATCGTCGCAAGCAACGGGCGAAAATCCGTGAAAAACGAGCGTAGAGAATTTTCGCCTGTCATGCGACTATTTCTCTGGACCTATGAATGATGGTAAAATCTACGGATAAACCGACCAAGGGAAAGGAGAAAAAGAGAGATGGAGGATAAAAACAATCTTATGGTCTGTAGCAATGTTAATTAAAGCATATTAATGACTTAAATCAGCTGTAAATAAATTTAAATGTTTGAATTACCTCTTGTTGGCTCATCATTTAGCTAAGTCTATATTCCACACTCGTTTCAATATACTCGACGGTGCCTGAATGGCTGCGCGTTCAGTGTTCAAGAAGCTAACCATGCTGTGTTTGTAGTGCTCTACTTTCCTCGCTTAAACCATCTTTCATGTTTAAATCATAAGTGTATCTTATATTTATTTAATCAATATGAAACAGAAACTATAAAAAAAGAAGAAAAGAAGCAACTTATCAATTTGCAAATAGAATTGTGAATAGCCGCAATAGGTACAGAACTACATTTTGTAGCGGACATACTGGGCAGGGATGTGAAGAGTTCACTCACTCCTTCAATACACAGTTTCCTGTAGTCAATCTTAACTCCGTTGGAAATGCAAGTATGTGTATTTGTATGTGATATCAATAAAATATATGTATAGTATGTACGCTGTACCTTTGATATACCACGAGATGTATAAATTTTTCAATAAAAGAAAACTTGGCAAGCCTCGTTTCCTTTTAATGAAAAATTTATACGTCTCGTGGTACATTGCGTAGACCATGGTTCAAATAATATGCAGTTATTGAACAAACAAACAAAATATATCGGCATTTAGATCATTTTATGATGCACGTGAATCGGGTGAAAACAAGGCACTAAACTTTATTTGTGCGGAACAAATGTTTGCTACAATATTTTACGGTTATCAATTTGTTTTTCAAAAAATTAGAGCAAATACATATAAATCTCTGATTCTTTTTCTCATTTTATCTCTTCGTCCTAACATTACGTAAAACAAGCAACTATGGACTGTTTCAATCATATGCAAAGATTCCCACTGAATAATTTGAATTACTTTCACAGCAATAGGTGTTAATGCAACAAAATGTAGCAGTAAATTTACAAGTTTATAGAATACTCGAGATTGTGTTAAAATAATTGCATAAACTTAATGAAATAATGGGAGATAATCCAGAAACAGACGGTGCATGAGTAATACATGGATTTAATTCTATGATTCTTAAAAATATCAATAGTAAGTACAAGCGACTTTTAAAACAATTAGTTGAAATAATAGCGGGATTATATCCATATAATCACTAATATATCCAAAAATTATATCCATATAATCACTAATATATCCAAAAATTATATCCATATAATCACTAATATATCCAAAATAATATCCATATAATCACTAATATATCCAAAATAATATCCATATAATCACTAATATATCCAAAATAATATCCATATAATCACTAATATATCCAAAATTATATCCATATAATCACTAATATATCCAAAATAATATCCATATAATCACTAATATATCCAAAATAATATCCATATAATCACTAATATATCCAAAATAATATCCATATAATCACTAATATATCCAAAATAATATCCATATAATCACTAATATATCCAAAATAATATCCATATAATCACTAATATATCCAAAATAATATCCATATAATCACTAATATATCCAAAATAATATCCATATAATCACTAATATATCCAAAATTATATCCATATAATCACTAATATATCCAAAATAATATCCATATAATCACTAATATATCCAAAATAATATCCATATAATCACTAATATATCCAAAATAATATCCATATAATCACTAATATATCCAAAATAATATCCATATAATCACTAATATATCCAAAATAATATCCATATAATCACTAATATATCCAAAATTATATCCATATAATCACTAATATATCCAAAATAATATCCATATAATCACTAATATATCCAAAA
This sequence comes from Margaritifera margaritifera, assembly GCA_029931535.1. NCBI lineage: Eukaryota > Metazoa > Mollusca > Bivalvia > Unionida > Margaritiferidae > Margaritifera > Margaritifera margaritifera. The sequence continues at coordinate 4,365,399 of JAQPZY010001658.1, read as the reverse complement.
TAATATCCATATAATCACTAATATATCCAAAATAATATCCATATAATCACTAATATATCCAAAATAATATCCATATAATCACTAATATATCCAAAATAATATCCATATAATCACTAATATATCCAAAATAATATCCATATAATCACTAATATATCCAAAATAATATCCATATAATCACTAATATATCCAAAATAATATCCATATAATCACTAATATATCCAAAAGAAAAAGATTTTTTTAAACATTCATTTTGATATTCTACTTGAATATTTTATTGTTTTGCTGCTTGATGCGGCATTGGCCAATCAAACAGTTCAACTATCTTGTCCTCTACAGTGAGCAGTGACATAATGTCAGACACAGAGACAGACAAACAGATAGATTGATAATTCCGAATTCTTATCGCTCTGTTTCAAGCAGTATTTAAAACCGGTTAAGGACGATAATTACCACCGAGTTTTATTTTTTACAACGATTATCTAAAACTGCATTAAGTAAGCTTTCCCTGTTTAATATAGTTTCGTGTTTTACATAGTTCCGTGTTTTATATAGTTCCGTGTTTTATATAGTTCGCTTTCTTCAACATTTCCGCCTATTCAACTATATATAAAATCGTATAACAGAATTTCGGTTGACAAAACTGTAATAATGTCTCGTCCATAATTTTTTCAGACTAAACGAATTGCTCAAAGAGAGCCGTAAGGTGTCACTTCATTAGCACAAGTTAGTAATCTGTATCAAGATGTCACTTTGCAAGCACAAGTTAGTAATCTGTACCAAAGTGTACTTTTTGCTAGCACAATTTAGTAATCTGTACCAAGGTGTCACTTCCCTAGCACAAGTTAGTAATCTGTATCAAGATGTCACTTTGCTAGCACAAGTTAGTAATCTGTACCAAAGTGTACTTTTGCTAGCACAATTTAGTAATCTGTACCAAGGTGTCACTTTGTTTGCACAAGTTAGTAATCTGTACAAAAGTGTCAGCACAAGTCAGTAATCTGTACCAAGGTGTCACTTCCCTAACACAAGTCAGTAATCTGTACCAAGGTGTCACTTCCCTAGCACAAGTCAGTAATCTGTACCAAGGTGTCACTTCCCTAACACAAGTCAGTAATCTGTACCAAGGTGTCACTTCCCTAACACAAGTCAGTAATCTGTACCAAGGTGTCACTTCCCTAACACAAGTCAGTAATCTGTACCAAGGTGTCACTTCCCTAACACAAGTCAGTAATCTGTACCAAGGTGGCATTTCCCTAACACAAGTCAGTAATCTGTATCAAGGTGTCACTTCCCTAACACAAGTCAGTAATCTGTACCAAGGTGTCCCTTCCCTAACACAAGTCAGTAATCTGTACCAAGGTGTCACTTCCCAAACACAAGTAAGTAATCTGTACCAAGGTGTCACTTCCCTAACACAAGTCAGTAATCTGTACCAAGGTGTCACTTCCTTAACACAAGTCAGTAATCTGTACCAAGGTGTCACTTCCCTAACACAAGTAAGTAATCTGTACCAAGGTGTCACTTCCCTGACACAAGTCAGTAATCTGTACCAAGGTGTCATTTCGCTGACACAAGTCAGTAATCTGTACCAAGGTGTCACTTCCCTAACACAAGTCAGTATCTGTACCAAGGTGTCACTTCCCTAACACAAGTTAGTAATCTGTACCAATGTGTCACTTCCTAACACAAGTTAGTAATCTGTACCAAGGTGTCACCTAACACAAGTCAGTAATCTGTACCAAGGTGTCACTTCCCTAACACAAGTCAGTAATCTGTACCAAGGTGTCACTTCCCTAACACAAGTCAGTAATCTGTACCAAGGTGTCACTTCCCTAACACAAGTAAGTAATCTGTACCAAGGTGTCACTTCCCTAACACAAGTCAGTAATCTGTACCAAGGTTTCAGGTTGCAAACACCTGTATTAAATTAAAGACATCCAGCATTGTCCTGTCGAACACAAATTAGAACAACGCGGTCACGTGTTTGTGCTGGAATAAATTTCTGCAAATAATTAACCATTTCTTCACAAGGATATTTAAACATGTTTAACAGTTACTCCGCAAAATATTTCTGTGGTGACCATATCATTCAGTTGAACATAGGAATGGTTTTTCGAGAATTGATTAGGTTGATTTTTCGTATCTGCCTCGTCGTGTTTAATCTGGATTTGTCTCTCTCGATGATTATGCTTGTAGACTTACATTAGGTACTACAGTCTCTTAGATAAATGTGTCTCGAATACTCTTGACAAACTTACTTCAGCAGATATAGAATCATTTTCATTTCTACAATAACTTTTTAAAAGAAGTTTTCGGTATTTGAAATTTAATCGCTGTCTGAGTCATCAATAAAAACTGTTGTGTTCAATGATTTATGATGGTGTATACTAATCCAGGTATAACACTATTTAAGACAATTTTTTTTCCTGGGTAGTAAGTGTTATTTCCTAATTGCTTATGCCTCAAAAGTATAGAAAATGGCTATTATTCCCCACAAACTTTGCTTTTGTGACCAGGACAGTGATATTTTGAAATTTAAATATTTCCAATGAGAAAACGGGCGAATTTGTGTCTTTTCGTTCTCATAAAGTCAGAAAAAAAACAACATATGAATCCAAATTAACATGTATTTATACTAAAGTAATACAAAAATGACTACAACAGATTTAGAAGTGAGTAGTTTTTCGAGATTTACGATTATACTGTAAATCACTTTCACGAATCAGCCCCCAAATGTAGTCTCCCATCATGTTCTCGTTATACTTTCCTTGGTAGCGGCGTTCAAAGTCCAGTATATCCTGGTGGAAGCGCTCGCCTTGCTCCTCCGAGTACGCTCCCATGTTCTCCTTGAATTTATCAAGATGAGCATCAAGGATATGGGCTTTGAGGGACATCCTACCGCCCATTGTGCCGTAGTTCTTCACCAGTCTCAACTAGCTCCACATAGTTTTCGGCCTTGTGATTGCCCAGGAAGCACCGAACCAATGCGACAAAGCTGTTCCAAGCCGCTTTCTCCTTACTAGTGAGCTTCTTGGGGAATTCATTGCACTCCAGGATCTTCTTTATCTGTGGTCCGACGAAGACACCGGCTTTGACCTTTGCCTCAGACAGCTTAGGGAAGAAATCTTGAAGGTATTTGAAGGCTGCCGACTCCTTATCTAGAGCTCTGACAAATTGTTTCATAAGGCCCAATTTGATGTGCAGTGGTGGCATCAGCAGCTTCCAGGGGTCCACCAGTGGCTCCCACTTGACATTGTTCCTCCCCACAGAGAACTCGGTCCGCTGTGGCCAGTCCCGCCTGTGGTAGTGAGCCTTGGTGTCCCTGCTGTCCCAACGGCAAAGATAGCAAGGAATCTTGGTAAAACCGCCTTGGAGACCCATCAGGAATGCCACCATTTTGAAGTCTCCTATGACCTCCCAGCCGTACTCATCATACTTCAAGGCCTCCAGCAAGGTCTTGATGCTGTTGCAATCCTCTTTGAGGTGCACCAAGTGAGCCAGGGGAAGAGATGGGTACTTGTTACCATTATGGAGCAGCACGGCTTTGATGCTCCTGGATGAGCTGTCAATGAAGAGGCGCCACTCATTCTGGTTACAGGCGATTCCGATTGCCTCGAACAGACTGGTCACATTGTGGCAAAAGCAGAGCCCATCTTGACGGGTGAAGAAGCTAGAAAAAGGTTGGTGACGCTTCCTCTGATCTGCGACTTGCACACTTTCATCCAACAAGTTCCTCTGCTTGAGCCTAGACGTCAAACGCTCGGCATTGGACTTGGTGAGACCAAGATCTCTAATCAAGTCGTTGAGGTCTTTTTGGTTGGGTTGTATGGGTTTCTCTCCTCAGCTCCACCTCTGAATTTGTCATCTGGATCTACAACGTCTTCCTCGCTCTCTGACTTGCTGCTCTATTCTAAAGACGGCTGCTCTCTCTCCAGAGGAGTGGGTACGGGGAGCTCATGGCAGTGTGGCACCGGGGCGATGGATGAAGGAAGGTCCGGATCCGTGATAGCAGGTGCATTCTTGCCAGTCCGATGTTTGGAAGGGTCCATCATGCAGAAGTAGCAGTTGCTTGAGTGGTCAGTGGGTTCCCGCCAAATTCTTGGGATAGCGAACTTCATGGCTCTCTTTTCCCCTCTGTACCATCCAACAAGAATACATTTATTTCACCCATGACTAATGTGTAAGAGATTCTTGCAACATTTTTCATATATGATATATTTTTTCAATAACATTGAAATTTTAAAACTTTTACAATTTTAAAAAGTTTAACAAATTTTATAACATAAAATTCCGAGCAACAATTGTCAATCTTACCTTCCAGAGTTTTTTTGCAGTGCTCGCAGGTGAAATGAGGTGCCCAGGGTTTGTCTTGATCCCCGACAGGCATGCCGAAATATGCCTTGTAGGCCTCACACATCTTAGCAGATGCTTCCACGGAGTACTTTTTCGCTCTTGTCTTGGTAAATTGGCCGCAGACATAGCAAAATGCGTCTGCCGGATGCTTGCAGCCTCTTGATGCCATCTCAGAAAAATGCAGATATGTATCCACTTAGGCAGCTGGAACTAAACTGAACTGGTGGGCTTAAGGCCCCTGTATTTATACTACTATTTATATTACTGGAAAGTTCTAGAAGTTACTCCAAGTTTACTCAGCAATGAATCTATCTGGAATGTTGTGGAAAATAGGTAAATTTCAAAATATCACTGTCCTGGTCGCAAAAGCAAAGTTTGTGGGGAATAATAGCCATTTTCTATACTTTTGAGGTATAAGCAATTAGGAAATAACACTTACTACCCAGGAACAAAAAAAAATTTTTTTTGTTACACGGTGTAATCATCGAAACCAATATTTTAGCTTGTGTATTCATATAGGGTATCCACTTAATATTGATATCGTATGCTTTATATAAATATTCATGAATATGATCAACATGAGGTTAGTAACTTCTACATATTTCATATATAATATACAATTACAGTAAGAATTTAGCAAACGATAATCATTACAGACTATGGTATCTTTCCCGCGGTGTTGATATCTTCAATAGATATCGTCTGCCGTCTCACAATTGACAGTCATTATACAGAGTCATGACGGTTCAAGTTAGCAACAAACAAAATTTAATTCATGATCCACACATAACATTCTTCTGTATTATTAGACAGAATAAAGACTCTAAACATCCTTTCTCGCGAACGACACATCCCTACTTAGCTTGGAGAATATACGTGATATTTCCTCTCAAAGAGAAATTCATAAGAGAGAAATATATCTTGAGATATTGTAGCACTGGTGTTTTATAACAGAGAAAACAACTAATATTTATGAAAAAGGCTCAATGACGTTGACAACAACAGAGATGTAGAATGGTATTTGTGAGTTATGGACAACAGCAATGACCTCTTTCTCGTTTCAGTTCCAAGAATCAAATTTGATAATCGAATCATGAATTTAACCAAAAAAAATTACAATTTAGTATATAATATGAAACGAACAGCTTTATGTTAAAGGCGTGTAAGCTTAGTCTGTAACATATTTGTGTTATATCATATTATAATCAATGTGATGCTCAAGGATGCAACCCTGTATTTTTACAATGTACATCGTGTGCAACGTAAACTCTTGACATTGTTATAAACATGAAACGACGTACAAAGTTAAGATTTTTCATGCAGTGATATGTTCTTTAGATAGTAACTTGTATGCGTCTTATGGTCATCAGTTGACGCATGCGAGCTCTCCTTTCCTTCCTAGCTAATATAATAAAAATCCTGATATACCAATTACCATTATTTAAGTTAATAGAGCAATTGTCCATTTCATCTATATACCAATTACTCATATATATGGTAATTGAGCAATTGTCCATTGCATCTATATACCAATTACCCATATATAAGGTAATTGAGCAATTGTCCATTGCATCTATATACCAATTACCCATATATATGGTAATAGAGCAATTGTCCATTTCATCTATATTTAGCATTACTTCTCAATTTTATTCAAAGTAAGTGTCTATACTGTATCTCTCGTGTTGATATGTTTTATTGTACTAATTATTATTTGTATTTTCTGTTGTTGCTTCATGAAGTTCATCAAGTCTTTCCCCTCCCCCCTTGATATACCGGACAGAAGACGAGAGACCGTGCAAAAGTGTATTTGTTTGTATATAGTGTATGTATGTATGTATGTATGTATGTATGTATGTATGTATGTATGTATGTATGTATGTATATATATATATATATATATATATATATATATATATATATATATCTATATATATATATAGTGTGTGTGTGTGTGTGTATGTGTGCGTATGTGTGTGTGTCACTCAGTGTTCAACGTTTAGCTTTGGTTTCTTTATACTTGACTCTCAGTGCTTGCACAAATGGGGCCTAAACTAAAACGAACGATTTTTCTTCAAAATCTGAGATCTCTTTCTTTGTTTAGTCTACCGTAACAATTAATTAGGGACACGAGTATTGAAATTATGTCCGGGTTTACCTGTCCTGGGCATTTTCCATCCCTGCTTTAGTACCTGTCTTTCATTTCTCTATCGATGTATTAATTTAAATGAATACATTATTTTTCGCATGTTACCGGTTCTTATTTCTGTCCAGCTTTTTATTTCTCTTGGTTCGTCTGACTTGATTTGTCTGCTGTGTGGACAATCAAGATGGCTTAATTATTCGTAGTCAAATAACTCACATTTTCTCCGCCGCTCATTTTTAATAATGTCCCGGTACACTGTGGAATTCTTAAAAGAACTATCTTTGGGGGTTTTACTTCAGGGTCAGAAGCCTTACGGTCGCCAGACTACTCCATTTATTTACACGAATGGCTTATCAACTGGAAGATTGTTCCTAAACGTCCCCCAAATGTTTTATAGTTGCTTCGATTGAGCATAAAATTGTTCAGCAGCAACTCCCATCAAAATCGATCGAATTATAGAAAAGCTATACTATCTATTTTTGTCCTCTTACACCATCTAATTTTTGGCTTCTTTATAACAAGGTTATGTAGCGCATACAGTATACTGAGAATTTACGCCTGTGTATTGATATGGATGTCCAATCAACCGCGACATCAAAATAGGTCAGTTTTATCGGAACATCGGGCTTGGGCGATGTTGCACAATTTAATAAAACATGTATTCAATTCTCATCTTTCAACGTCATATTCATAATGTAAAGCTGAGACTGGTTGTAACGTTATTAGTTTTCAAGCAATAGATATTACAGAAAAGACTTATGTTTTAACAATTTTAAATCATAAGCGCCTACATGAAATTTTATAGTTGATTCTTAAATACTTCCTAATATTGGTAATGAGAATAATCGAGAGCAAACTTGACATACAAAACCTTGCATAATATTCAAAATTTCTCAACATCATACACATCTCCGACAGTCAGCGCTGGTTGCAAACATTGCTGTTTATCGAAGCTACATATGAAAGAGAAGCAACATGGATTTCGTATCTGAAACCTGCACACTTACATTCTGTACGAGTACTTGTAGCTAATTCATATGGACATCTTTGGGACTGTAATGACAGAACACATAATTAAAGTCTGCGTTTCAATGTATTGGCAACGTTATGTGAATTGGTACCTTCACAAAGATAGAGCTGTAGTTTTACATACTTTGTTTTAGCACGACAATCAGATCCAGTGGCGGCGCGATGGTTTGAGGCGCCCGAGGGCAATGTTCTTTAATGCCCCCACCCCTACCGAGGCGCCCGGGGGCAATATTCTTTAGTGGCGCCACTATTTTGCCACAGGAAACAGTTTTTATGTCAGTTGCCAACCTCCAACCCCCTCTAAGTCCTGAAACTTAGATTGGGTGGGTGGTGGAGGGTTGGAAAATAAAGCTCTAGACGGTGCCCCCCTTGCCCGGCGTCCAGGGGCAATTGCCCCAGCCCCCCCCCCCCTCCTCCACGCGCCGCACTGGTCAGATCCCATGTATATAAGTTGGTGCCGTTAACGGATTTGTTTTTGGCCTCGACAGTCAGTTCACAACTATCTTATGTACTCTAAATTGATGACAAACAATTGTGACATGCATCTCTTGTCGTCTTCTACAAAGTACTTTTCATGAAGGTTACAATGAACAGCTAAAATGTAATCTTAAAGAGATACTATATGTTTAGAATTATTTCCCTTACGGAAATCTTCTTTTGCCAGGAAGACTGAATAATATATGGGCTGTGCGTAGCATAGAAAGATATGTCACTAGAGGTTAGTTTCAATTTCAAGCCTATTCAAAAATTCTTACAACAAGGACGATTTTCTTCCACAGCTTGGTTAATTTTTTCTTAAACGGGTGCATTTCAAACTGGCATGCATATTGCTGTGGAAGATTAATAATTGTGCACCGTTTAAGGTCGCTGCTTTTTATTTCAAGTGTTACAGTTTGTAGAGGAAAGTGGTCCAGTACGTGGTTTCCCATATGATTGGTACCGCTGTCGACTTCACCTTGAAAACTTTCCTATGAAAAAAACATCAAATTTGGGATCACCTAATGTCATTTTTGAGACACTAATACCTCAACATAAAGGTAAGCATAACAAGTTCATATTAAACAATGAGCCCGAATATTATAATTATTCTCTGCAGAAAATATAGTAAATGTTTTAATAATTTTTGTTAGGTAAAGTTACATTTCCTCAGACATATCTACTAATAAAATCCTAAACATGTATATTTAAACTTACAAATAAAGTGAATTGTATAAAATGAAATATGATTATATTTGCTATCTTTTTAAAATCACATTTAGAGGTTTCATTAACGCCATGATATCATTTCCATTAAACCTTCAAGTCCTGCTACGCTAATTAAACATTATTCGTATGTCTTTATCAATTCATTTTTACTTTTAGAAGTATATGTAGATATTGAACGCCATTTAATAGAATATCACATAATAAGTTCATGTTTTTCAACATGCAAAAATTATAATAGTGCTGCTACAATATATTTGGAATATCAAATAAACAAACTCCTTTTTGAAAATGAGACCAAACGTCATTTATTGTGTCTGACCGGTTCAGGTTTCATGTTTTGATAACTTGATGGGGGTAACCAAAATATGTATACTTTAGCTTTAAAATAAAATGAAATTGTGTGGAAAAAGATACAGGCTCATCGACAAAGTGAATAAAAAATCATTTTGGTGTTATATTTAATATGGTTTGCTTGTAAATTATAGCCAATATTCCACGGTAGCGTATCTTACTCATTGGAATTACAAGATTTAGATACTGAGCATTTCCGTCCTCCGCAATTCACATCATGGACTTGGCTAACCTAATTGATTACTCTAATGGTCTGGTAGTAAAAAAAAAAAAAAAACAACCAACGAACCATCTGTGGAGGAGACGTGAATTTTGATAAAATTAAATGATAAATCGTGTCTACATATGTGTCTTGGACTTATTTAAATTTCAGACGTTGTATAGCACTGTATTCAAGTTTTAATATCCATTAATTCTAATTAATATAGCATTGGGATCTCCTTGTAAAGCATTAAAAAAAATATTCCAAAGATGAAGATGATGGATTTATTAACGTTCAACATAAGTCTTCAAATTATCATCAATTATACAAAAACTTTAATAATACGGAAAAAGGGATGATGCTAAGGACTGTAATTTGCAGGAATATACCAATTGTATTAAATCGTTAACTCTTGTGGGGCGTAACTCTAAAACAACTCGTGTCTTTTTTTTCAATTATTTTCTACTTTACGTTCCAATCTTCCGAAGAATACAAGGATATTGAACCCAAAGTAATCGAATAGCAAAAATTAAGTTAATATTATTCACACGCAAAAATGATATTAGCATTATCACAATACTCTTAAATAGCAATTACATAAACCTTTATTGAATATACCTACAAAGTTATGTTTCACGAAAGCGTAAGCAATAGTCAGTTTATTCTAGAGAGAAACGCTGTACACGGCTTGGTGTTTTGTGATGTAAATACACCTGTTTTTTTTTTTTTTTAAAAAAGGACATTTATTCAACATAGTTTGTCTTAACAATGGTACAATCGAAGAAAACATTTTTAATTTTCATATCATTTAAATGATGAACTGCGATTTCTCGAAGATAAGAAAAATGACAACTTTCCAATTTCATTTCGCGCAATTTGCATAAATACACAAATTCATTGCATGATGCGAGAAATAGAAACTTTGTAGATTTTCCATTAACGCTATCACTTAATACATTGGCCATGAAATGCTTCTAAAGTCAATTACTGTGAGAGATTATAAGCCCTTATGTATCTACCCCTAAGAACAAAGAAACACCATGGTAAAATGTATACGAATTTATTGCGTAATAAGCTCAATATACGACGGAAATAGAGATTTGATAAATTCATTCATTTTGTATTAAAATTCGTTTGTAACTCGCTGACTGCGCATAAGAATGAAGATACAAGTCTATTGGTATGCGAATATTCATTGGATGTGTACTTATTCCAGGAAGTTGTTTTTTCGCCTTCTAAATATGTATCAGGGGGCTTCATAAATATTGAAGAAGAGCGACACCTTTGAATATCTGCGCCATAAGAAAAATATTTGGTAGGAAATGAACGTGTCTATTCTTGGTCCTTTTTACAGATAATAGTATGCACTTACATTAAGATTCCTGCGATGGGTTTGGCATAAATGTAATTCTCGGTGCAATGGACTAATCTTTTACTTTCAGATCCAAATTTAGATTCATCACGTGGGTCATATTGACAAAAATATTTAACACCAGACTAGAAGACACTTCTCTCTCTCAAGTTTCCGTTTACCACTTGCGAGCCCTAGGGATGGAAAATTTAACTGATTTTTATTCGGAAAGTGACAAATCAAGGCACATATAGCATTCATTTTGACTTTTCATGCAATAACCAACCCTGAATACGTCTCAGTGGAACGCAGTTCAATTCTGCTTCTAACAGAAGAATCTCTGATGATAGATATCGTAAATTACTACACATCGTCATTTTTTATCTCGAAAAAAAAGCCTTTTTTTAAAAAAAATAATATGGTAATAAGAATAATAATAATATTAATAATAATAATAATAAAATAGATTTAATCGACTTTTACTTTAAGTATATTTGTATTCTATCTAAATGTCCTGTAAATTTAATGCAAATATGTTAGGTTGATTACGAAGGTAGCACTTCATTTTATACAATCAATTTTACGAGTATCACATGTAAAATTGCAATGACTTTATCTTGTATCGCTGAAATGAACAAAAATGTTCATATCTTTTAAACAGCGTACTTTTTTTAGCACAATAACTCTCTATTCAGACAAAGATATATTTTTAAAAAAAGGTCCAGTGCGTATTTGAATTATACGCTTTTGTCGAAGTGTATTAAACATTTGAAGTACTTATTGAGCTATATTTAGTTTAATTTCCAGACATAATTCAAATACAACGAGTTATGTCAAATAGGCTTTGATTTGAACCTAACAAAGTAGTACATTCATATTAGCGCATAAATAGTGTTTACGAGTCCAATTTCACCTCCATCTCTAAGCCGATTTAAGTTATTTGTGAGAATACTGCAGCAACTTGGTGAGGAATATCTGTTCGATTAATGTTAAGTCAGCGTCCAGACAATCGACACATACCGGTAGTTCAAAGTGTAATTGTCCCATTCTGTTAATTTGCTGAAAAGTACATATCAGAAACCACATGTTGTGTAATATCCTATTTTCGAAAGTGGAAGATATCATGTGGCACCTGTCCAGAATTAAACTATTCGAACTGATTTAAAATAAATGGTCACAATAAAAGCTCTCGGATGAAAGCAGTTCTAAAGAAGCCAACGGCTCCCCAGGTGGTGCTCTATCTAGATTTTGTCGAAAAGCAACTGCCACCATACATCGATTTCTGTAAGAATCTTCGAGAAACGCCATCTGTACTTTATCTCTTTCTTCAAGGAATGAAGGAGTTTCACAGTCGCCAATAATCTAAGGTAACGAGAGTATCGCATTTTCTCGATGATGGGAAGCGAGGGTCAAAGTTGATGCCTTGTGCGCATGTGTATTAAAGACAATGGAGGTTTATTTTAGCCAAACGACCGACTTAACTCTGCTATTTGACATTAATGGTCCTAGTTTGAGAGAAAGTCTTTAAAATCGAATGAAAAATACAAATAATAAAATGGGTCTGAAGATAAATACGTTCCAATAGCTAATTAGTATATTCTTTATCTCGTCGCCGAGGTCAACAATTCGAGGAGTATGACATGCATTAGTAAGCCAGATAATTTTACAAAATTCCCAGATATATTTCGAATACAACGAATTAGGTCAACCTTGAAAGGTCCTTACCTTACCTGTAAGGACCTTTCAGTCGTAAAGTATTTCCTCAATAAACCTTTCATCAGCTGTTTGAATTATTAGTAGCGAGGACATGGGAATACAGTTAAAGAAAAATCAACGAGAAACTGAGATTTTCTATCAACCCTTTAATGAAGAATATACATCAACTAGTGTGGAATAAAGAAGAGATGAAGAAATAAAATTGTTCTAAGGAAAATTGATTGCCTCAAGAAAACAGGAGGAATACAAAGCAATCATCAACATGTTATATGGACATGTTGTGTGGACTTATTCTTCCCCTTGATTGACTGTAGTACAGTATAATTATATGCATATTAATAAAGGAAGTTAAACATACAGTGTATATACTAACTTCATATTATTAATTTAAAGGCGAAGTTCAGTGTATATACATACTATATTATATGATCTCTTTTGACTGTAAATATATATTTTTTTCTTCATATTGTGATTCATCCAATGATAGAGCCGATGTTTTGCACAGTACTTTACCCACGTCGGAATAATACATTTTCGTTTAATTCTGGCGTGATGAACGCGTGACGTCATTAGTTCCAAATGGCCATTTCACTCGGTAAAATAAATTAATAAATATCATATACGATAATATGACTTGCTGGAGGGGAGGGGGGTACGGGGATGAGTGTGGGAGCGGGTGAATGCTGTGTATATTGAGAACAAGTTTGTCGACAAACAGATTTATTTATTTAAAAAAAAAAAAAAAACTAAAATTTTGACTCAATGTTGTAAAAGGATGATCATTTCAATTTGAATACACCCAAAGATACGAGAGCAACATGTAATGTTTCACCGTGTTCTTTGCGCCGAACTGCTGTCAGGCAGTGGGTTCACACCATTAGCCTCGTTCTCGAAACACTCCTAGTTTACAAGACAAGATCGGTGATGCTCCGATTAAGGATTGTGAAAAGGATTTATTCGCAAAAATTAACGGAAAATATAGCAATTTTAAAATCTGAACAAGCAGATTTAGCACAGTCATTTTATATCTATCACACATTTTTTGTGTCGAACATCAACGCAAAAATAATCTCCATGTCAACTCAAACGAAGTTGATCATTGGGCCAAACGGTCTGGTCAGGAAATGGCCTTGTTTACCGAAACAATTTTGAGAGCAGATTGCTAAAAAGCGGACACATTTTCAGGGAAAAAAGTTTAAAACATACTACGTAGTTAGTAATTTGATGTCGTTTACAACGACAAAGACGTAAATCTGTCAAGAAGTTACACTTTAGAGCGCTCTGAATTAATATCGAACTTTTAAATGATGACAGTCTTGAAAAGGTTTCCAACATCAGTCTGTTTAAATGTTCGTAAATGCCAAAGGTAAGAAACGTTCTCCAACATCAGTCTGTTTAAATTTTCGCACATGCTAAAGGAAAAAACAGTTTTTCTACATCAGTCTGTTTAAATGTTTGTACATGCCAAAGGAAAGAAAAGTTTTCCTACATCAGTCTGTCTAAATTTTCGTACATACTAAAGGAAAGAAAAGTTGCCGAAAATGTATTTTCTGTATCTGACTCGTCGCTTTTAATCTGGAATTTTTCTACTATTACAACAATTATGTTTGGATACTTTCGTTAAGTAATGTCTCAGTATCAAACGTACTCTTGATGGGCATATCTTAGTAACTTCGAAAGAAATTTCATTAGTAAATGTAGAAAAAATATGTTTTCAGCACGTTCAATTGCCTCCAGAATAAATAAAAATTATATTGATATATCGAAATGTTCATTTATAATGAAGACTTATACTATCGATTGTGTCATACAAACATTATAGTTACTATCAATTTGTAAGACTATGTTTCATTTAGGGTATGAACTGAATGTTGCTGTCTGGAACGTTTCATAAAAATTCGTAAACATGAATGGTTTCTATGAAAGTATATAAATTGATGATATAACACATATCTTCTGCTAATGTTTTATAATGATAAGGTTTACAGAAAACATTTTTTTTCCTCGCTGAAAATTACTTGAATGGATATCGTCTGCTGTCTCTCGATCAGCAGAGATATTGTATAGAGTAGACATAATACAATTTCAAGTTGGCGACAAAGAATAATTCATTAATTGTTCATTCTTCTTCTGTATTAATCAAACAGAAAAGTATAGAATATTGAGGCTGAATGTTCATTTATTGCAAACAACATTTACCCTATCAACATTTAAAAATACCCCTACTATCACCTCTCAAATATATGGTTGTGTGAGACAAACTATTTGATAACTTCAGCTGTCAGTACTTTTTAACGAATATATACTGATGTTTCTGAAAATGGTTCGATGACATCACGGCTATAGCTTATCACAATAAAAGAGGTACAGAATGGTTGAATCCATTATGGAATTATGAAAATTAGCCAGTGTTGTTCTCGTTTCTGTTCTAGATATCCGAGTTTAAGAATTGAATCACAAACTACAAAGACTTTTGAGTTTGGTATAAAAAATATCAACTTTCTGTTAAATGTGTTTAAGCTTTGATATGTGTTAAAATTTCGTTTATCTTAAAGCACGCTTGACCTTTCATCATATTAAAAGACCGATACTCAAGGAATTTACCATAGAATTGTTCAATATGCCAGAGACCTTTTGTGATGTAGGCTAGATACTGCTTGCTGATGTCACATCTTCTCTACATAGCAAACTACACGCAGAAGCTGAAACAAGCACATTTATCCATTAATTCCTAGCTAATTTAATTTTTTAAAAAACTTGTATCCTATGCATGATGAAACTGAGTGTTTATCATTTTGATCGATACTCGGGATTATTTTCAAAATATATCAGTGCAAAACGTCTTTCCTTTAACTTCGATGCGGAATGATATACTGGTCCGATTTCTTTTTGATAGCTCTCTGTGTATAAATCGAAAAATATATCAGAAATAATATGTAACGTTGACATTGAACTATATCGAAAGTAAATTGGAACGGTGGTCATTGAGGAGCCGGTGACAGAACAGCGTCAGGTTTTCACGTTATGTATCATGCGATGCAGTCTTTCGTGACTTTTCTACAGGTTTCGCTTCGCAAAGATGTGCGACAGGAAATAAGTGCTTGCGAAAAAAAGTGATAGGATAAAACATATTTGCTTTTTATATACATATATTTCCGCCGAACTCTCTTTATTAGGAGTCCCTGCTTCTATGACCTCCGGTATATTGTAATGGATTCTCATTTTTTACAGTTGGGTCTATTATTATATTTACTTGATTCTCAATTTTTGCAAACCTGTGACCTTGGACGTCAATGTTTACAATTTAAAAAAAACTGGAACAAAACCTGTAGAAACTGGGGATAATTGGTATGCTTCTGTCATATTTATTGAGGTGGTATATACTATTACCAAGCTCTGACCGTCCCGTCCGGTCACGTCTCATGACGAATTTTTGTTTCCGCTCAATAACTTCTGAACGACTACATGAATTCAAACCAAATTTGATAGGAGGCTTCACATTGCAACGATATGGATCATTGTCGATATTCACTATTTCTCGACTAAATTAACGGAGTTATGGCCCCTGGTATACTTATAACTTTGCCCTTTGATTGTATCATAATTTCATTTTCGCTCAATAACTTTTGAAAAACTTCATGCATTCACGTCATATTTAATATGATATTCTAGATTGGAAAGAACTAGGATAAATTCGATTTTCACCATTTTCTACGATGATTTCGCGGAGTTGCGGTCCTTTTTCTATTTAGAACCTTGCCCTACTATTGCATGGTAATATTGTTTTCGCTCAGCTCCAATGACTTAATGAATTCAAATTAAGTTTCGCATGAGGCTTTAATTTAAAAAGATCTAAGTCAAGTTCTATTTTCACCGTTTTCCAAGTAAATTCAATGGAGTTATGGCTCTTGTTTGACTTGGAGCTTTGCCTTCAATTTCGATTTAATTTATTCTCAATTTAGAAGGACTTCATGGATTCAAACCAAATTGGGTATGAGGTTTAACATTAGGAAGACCAAGGGCAAGTCTGATTTTCGCAATTCTCAAACAAACTTTCATAGAAGGATGGCCCCTGTCTGACATAAAACTGTACCCTTTAATTGCATCAGAATGTTGTTTCTACTCGATTGAAGGACTTGATGCACTTAAAACAAACTATAGTATAATACTTTACAATTTTTTTTAAAACTAAGTCAAGCTTAATTGTCACCATTTTCTGACAAAACGATACAGGTTTATATTCCCCGTTTTTCACTTAAAACTTTGCCCTTCAATTAAATCATATTGGCGGAGGCATCCGTGCCGAAATAAACAAATTTAAAGTTTTTAACTGAACTATAATAATCAATTTACAGTTATGTCTACTACAATCAGAAAACAGGGGTACAAGCATTTAAATTAAGAACGGGTCCCTCTTGCTCCTTATTTTGCTTGTTTTATTTCTATATGTAAGTGCATGCTGTGTACTCAGCGTTTATGCCGGAGTGTCAATATTGATATCACGTGAACTAGAAATCGAAATTGGACCGTGATGTCGAAATTCGGACTCTAGTGATACACCATCTGATAATTTCTGTATTCAACTCTAATCTTTCAACGTGATTCGCACAATAGAGTAGGCATTGGATGCAAAGTTAAGTGTTGCACAGTGCAAATTCATTGACGACATAGAATTAAAATGGATCGAAACGGGCTACAATTTCAAAATATTTCTTGAATTTTACAAGAACCTCCTTCCCACGTTAAAATTTACGTCGGAGTCATCAAACAGGTCCAACATCTTCTTGGATACTCAATCTGCCCTCCAGGAGGGGAACATAGAAACTGACCTGTATTCTAAACCAATGACTCACCAATATCTACTCCCGACCAGGTGCTCTCCCCGTAATAAAAAAATCTTTCTTACGGAATGTGCGTTGGGACCAAACGCATATGCTCTAATCCGGCTACCTGCGAAAAGAGACTCGGAGAGTTCCAAAGGCACCTTAGAAAAAGAAGATACAGAAGGAGATACATGGAGGAGTCTATTAACAAAACTAGACTCCTTGATAGTGGAGCCATCTTGAAATATAAAACCATGAAAACTAACAAGCATGTTCCCTTTGTGGTTACTTTCCACCCCAAAGCCCCAAACTTACAACAGATCATTCGGAAACATTGGCACCAGATCGAATCATCCGAACGTCTAAAAGGCATATTTCAAGAAGTTCCTATGGTTGCATACCGTAGACCCACAAATCTTAAGGACCATTTGGTATGTGATATGGTAACTTCAAACAAGACCACATATTGAGATTCAGGCACATACTGCGGCAAAGACAGGCGTTGCCTAATTTGCAAACATATGTCCGAGACCGAATCGTTTAGAAGTTCGACGGCAGGAGTTAGCTTCACTATCAATCAGAAGTTAGGATGTGGAACCACAAATGTAATTTATCTCCTGACATGCCAGATCTCTGCCACTCAATATGTTGGCGGAATTGTTGATTTCAGAAAACATACGAATATCTACATGAGCCACATTCACAGGAAAATCAACGCGAACTCGCCAACCACTACAACTCAACTGGACATTCAGTCGAGTCCTTCGAGATGCTACTGATTGAATATAACCCGGGGTGGACCGATATAGAACGCACGCATAAGGAACGATACTGGATATTACAACTAAAAACTCATGGGGAACTCGGCCCAAATGAAAAAGTTAAACCTTCCCAAAGTTACAGACAGGCATCAGTTTATCACACGTACGCAATCCTTGCGATGCTATTTACCCAAGTAAATATTCCGTAACTCTTTACATGTATTATCTTTATTTTAATTTTATTATTATTAGTAGTAGTAGTAGTGGTAGTAGAAGTAGTAGTATTTAACTCCTGCCCATTATCCCGCTACACCATTCTTATGACACATTTCCTTTAGTACCTACACGCATAGCTTTACCGGGATATAATTTGTTTAGTAAATTTTATAAATGGCGTTGATTTTTCGCCATGCATGGTCTCCTTGTTCTCAACCTGTAATTAGGTCAATATATTTTGCTTCTCTGTGCGTTAGACGCTATGATCCTTTCTTTAATTATTGTTATAAAACTCTGTTGGGTTGACGGCAGCGCAAAACACGTTCTTTACCCATTTTAAGACAGTTTTAAAATTATTTAAAGAATTTCTCTTGGCTTTTGTGTTTAGTGTTTGTTTTGTGGATGTGAGTTGTTTCGTTTCTTCACCTGACGAAGAGTTTCTTTAGCTGGAAACGTTGGGAAACTGTTTTGCATTTTCGCAGTTATCACTTTTTGTGTCAATAAGAATACAAATCGTATGGCGAATAACAATCCTTTCAAGTGCACTGGATCCAGGAAGGGACCACGTGTATGGGATTGATCAAGATATTTGTATTTTAAAAAAAAATTAAAAAAAAATAGCAATACACACAATAGCAAAACTTTCAAAAATCTTCACGATTATGGATCTAATAGAAGTATTATTTCAAAATTGTGGATGTCACGCCTTATTGGTTTGAACTCCGATTATAATATGGCATTAGTTGCTTTTGAACTACAAAAAGAGGAGCAAAAGCGCCATCTATTTCTTCATATAAAGTGTCGTGACCGTAGATTATAGCCCGGATAATTCATTTTCTTTGCTAACAATAACCACAACAATAATGCTAATACCAGCAAGGACTACGAAAAGTATTAATTATAGTATTAATTATAATTAATGAATAATGAACCACTTTTTTATTGAAAAATGTGGGATCTAAACAGATACTGATTTTATTTTATTTTATTTTATTTTATTTTATTTTATTTTAATATGGATGCCCTTTTGGAGTCTTCTTGATTTAAGCTGCTTGGTTTCATAGTTCTTAGGCGGCATATCCAGTAAGATTCCTTTTCCATCCTGGTTTCGGAACTCCAGTTGCGGTTGTGGGCAATTTCAGTTAGTATAATGGCCAGGAAAGAAAAAATGTTCTGCTATTAGACTTCTGTCCAATTTATTTGTCATCCAATCAGATCTGTGAAGATTTATCCTTTTATGTAGTTTTCGGTTTTTCCGACATACTGAAGGCCGCAAATTTTACGTGTGATGAAATAACTTATATTCTATATTTTGCATGTTTTGCTTGGACCATGTATGTTCAATATTTCGCTCGTCACTGTGCTAGAGAATATGTTTATCTTCATCATATGTTGACATGTGTTGCACCTTTTATCACCACCGGGCCAAGATGTGCCAGTATGGTCTTGACTTATGATTGGTGTTAACTTTGCTCTGACTAGGATGTCTGTGAGGCTTACGGTCTGCGGTAGGCTCCAACTGGTTTGTTCGAGAGGATTAACTTTAGGGTGTCATAAGATTCCACGATTGCCCAGTGTTACTGGGTGTTTTTACCTACTTTTGGGTCGTCTGGATGGTATATCAGGATAAATGGTATCCGATCGTCTTTTTCCTCTTCTCTATATTTTAGGAGGTCATTATGTTTTTTTTTTTGTTGTTTTTTTTTTTTGTTGTTCGGGCTTTATTGTTGTCTCCGCTATCAGGTCTTTGTTGTAGCTGCGGTCCATCAAATGTTCAGACATCTCTTCGGACCTTTTTGGGGAATGTTTCATCGTCGGTGCAAATTCTGCGTATGCTAGGTGTCTGACTGTATGCAATGCTTCGGACGACACATGGCTAGGAGAAATTACTGGTGTTTATCAGTTGACTTCGAGTAGATGTCCGTGTGAACTTTGTTTTTTACAAGTCTGCTTGTTGTGTTTTGAAATACGTGGTTTGAGTTAGAGACTTCTGCCGTGAATGTTATTTGAAGTATGAAAGTTGTTTTTTTTATATATATAAAGTCATCCAGATTTTCTCTTCCATTTTGCCACTGCATTTCTATGTCATCAATGAAGCGTACCCACTGATATGGTGCAAATCTCTCCGATGTCAAAAGTTGCCCCTCCAGTCTTCCCATCAAAATTTTAGCATACGAGGGGTCATCGTTTGTACCTCTGGCGGTTCCATTGATTTTGGAGGTAATTTCTTTCATTAAAAACAAACGTTGTTGAGTTTAGTTTTAAGACTAGCTCAAAATTTTAAGCAGGAAATGAGTGGGCGGCTCTGTACAGGTCTTGTTTCCCATGCTTCTTTACACGCCCGTGTCCTTTCACTGTGCGGTGTTATGTACAATGTTTATATATTTAACGTTTGTCATACATATTTAAATTTGTCCTTGATTGTAGTATGTAAACAAGTTGTTTACTTAGAATTCGAGGTCATGGTTGCCTTTGTTTGCAATTAGATTGGTTTTTCCACTTGAATTACTTATTTTTGTCATGTAGACATATGATTTTCTAGAAAATTCTGTCAGGTGGCTTGTGTTTATATATTTAGGGAGTTTGGTAAGCAATATTTCATTCTTGTTTTAATGGTCAGTCTATGAAGAATCATTTTAATAATCAGACGTTTATAGTTGTGTTGTGAAAATCCTAGCAAATTTACACAGAAGAATTATTTTTTAAAAATATTCATTGGAATTACTAAAGTGTTCATTCTCATTTTGGATTGATACATGACTTTGGGATTTTGTGAATTCATTCAAAGATATTCTGAATTACATTACTCAGGTATATCAGGACATTCAAGACTACTGACACATCAGGACAGTCAAGACTACTGGCACATCAGGACATTAAAGGCTACTGGAATTAATTCGGAACATTCTATATTTTGGACTCTTAGGATTATTTGGATTTTAATTCACAATGTTGTAAGTGACTTTTGAATTTTCACTTTAATTGTCAAGAAAAAAATTGCTTGTTGATTTTGCTTGCATTGTTGGTTTCACTTTCTTTCTATTAAATATTCGTAAGATCTACAGTCGTAACAGCGGTATATTAGTATACATGGATGTGACGCCTAAGGGAACAAGCGTTGTATCTGGCGAAAATGGTTCAGTTGCATTCTTCTGTTGAGATAATATGTAGTGTCCTGAAGATAGGATGGTAATTTGTAGACATGTGGTCTTATGAAATGATCCAGATATCACGATATTCTCTCTTTGAAATGCCCATTACTGGACATTATCGGTCTACCCGGGTTTTCTTGTTTGTGGATTTTAGGAATAAGAAAAAACCTTCCCGCTGTAGGATTTTCTGGAGTTAAGTAGTCTTTGGTTTGCTGGTCTATGTGTTCAGTTTGGAACGACTCATGAATAATATTTGTAACAGTTTTTGCATGGTCCAGTGTTGGATCTTCTTCAAGTTCTTGGCAGAATCTGTCGTCGCTTAATAATTGTCCATTTGCTTCCTTTATGTAGTCTTCCCTATTCATGACAACTACAGCGTAGACCTTACCTGCAGGCTTGCTTATCGTGTCTCTTTTGTTTTTCACTGAGTGCAGGGCCTCATATATATATATATATATATATATATATATATATATATATATATATATATATATATATATATATATATATATATAGTGTGTGTTTATATATATATATATATATATATATATAGTGTGTGTGTGTGTGTGTGTGTGTGTGTGTGTGTGTGTGTGTGCAGCTTGCTTGTGAGAGGAGCCTGTAAAGCTGAAAATCTGAGACAAAGTGAGAAGGACAAGTATTGAGTGATTTTTTTTCATTTCTCAACATCAGAAGCACCTCGGAGAATCAGCACTAGCTATATGAAGTACCGGTTCTCGAGGCCATATAATTATATAGAAGCGGAATTGATTTCGAGTCTTAAATCTCCACTCATATTATCTTCCCGTGATATACGGTTGATACATCAGTACATCTTGGAACTTGTAATGACTTCACTCTGAAACAAACTCTGCATTTATCGGGATCGGCGAGATTACGTGATTGGTATCTCACAAAGACAGAGCTTTACTTTCACACAGAAGACAGACCCCAAACATATTAGTTGCTGTCTTTGGCAGTTTGGTTTACGCTTTGACAGCCATGAGCAAAGGTCTCTTATGTGATTGTCCTTCTTGATACTACTAATCTGAATGAATCACGTAAAGTCCAAAAATTCATTGCTTACTGTCTTATGCATACATGTCAAAGCGAGAAGGTAAAGTGTAATCGGAAGGAGATATCATATCATCAGAATTATTTCCCACTGGAAAACGTTTCAACCTGGAAGTAATAGCTTTGCTCAGTGTAATTTAGAATTGCTGTCTCAAGACATTACTTTCAATTTAAAGCCTGAAGTCGAGAATTCATACAGCTGGTAGAGAGCCGCATTTCTACCACGACTAGGTTTTTTATTCTTATACGGGAGAATGCAAAGCGTGGCATACACAGTCTTAGAAAATTACTTGTTTGGCACCTTTTACGTCACTGCTGAGGAAAGTTGTTAGCTATTTATGCTTATTGGCTTTTATCAGTACTGCTGTACTGCACCTTAAAATAAAAAAAAAATAAAAAACATCTATGCACAACTAGAATATCCATATCCCGTTCTCTCAGACTGAACGAGACTATTTTGCCCATCTGCCATATTGTATGGAATTCATTACAAAATGTAGTCTGACACATTGCCTTCTTCACTCCGTTCGTAACGTAGTGAAGAAGCAGAATACCAGACTACTGATACACAGATACTTAACAGATGTACTGGGTCTTTCCAGTTGTCCGTATGCAGATTAATGCACACGTTTCCTTTTTTAAATTGGAAAATGTGTTTAAAATGTTCGATCAATTAAGATCGTTATTCGTTTTTAAAATGGTCGATCAGTTACTAACATTACTGAAGCTGTTATGCATCGACTTAAAGGAAATCAAAACATACTCAGTTGGAAAAGGAGACCAAATGTGATTCATTGTGTATTTGGCTAGAAAAAGTTCTAAACTTTTGATGATTTTTATGTGAATATGCTTATTGATTTCCTCAGACACATCCTTAAATACAATACAATCCTTAACATGCACACATTTAAATTTAAAACAAAAGCATAGGAAAGTATAAAACGATTTGCCTTCCTTCATATTTAGTATGACTTTTCTAGTAGTTTATCGATCATACTGTAAAAATATTTCTTATTAATTTGAATTCTAATATTCGGACGCCGAATAACTCGTCTTCTACGATGCATGTCATAAACATCTGCCACGATACTTTTTACTCTGATATTGCTGGACGGTCTAGAAATACGATTGCGAATAACTTGTACGAGTGGCGTCATTTTGCCAGCTCCTGAATGATAAATCTTGTACACACGTGCTTCTTTGACGTTTGCTAAGTTTGTGATATTGTATGGTACTGGACTGAAATTAATGTCCATTAATTTTAATCAAAATTGCACTTAAAACCCTGTCTTAATATTGAATGAGCTATTATAGATCTGAAGACGATGGATTAATGATTGCCTAAAATGGTATCTGCAAATTATTATCGATTATACAAATTTTTAAAGAAAATGGGAATATTGTCACATTTTTAGAGTTATTATTATAGCTAAAATATCATTTTTATAAAATCGATCCACTCCAGTGGTACGAAATTTCAAAATGAAAGATAAGTGTTTTTTTTTTTTTTTTTTTTTTTTTTTTTTTTTTTTTTGTCTAATTTTGACAATGTTTCCCCTAACTTCACACTGATAAATGTATCTAATTGAAACAATGACGACATTAACTTGATTTGTTTTATGTCCAAATTAATATTATTGTAGCCACAGTACTTTCTAAATAAATAATGACCATTATTTTAGCTGACTATGCCCACAAAGTTTATACATTTCATGAGATTGCGACAAATGGTCTTTTTTTCTAGGCGCAAGTATTGTTAGCTAAGTGGTCTCTGTGAGAAAACAATATTGGTTATTCTACTAAACGAGACATCGTTTAACATAGTCTTTCTGTATCTTTGTACAATTTAATGAAGTAATTCTTAATTGCACGCGCTATAAATAGAGGAAACAATGGACCCTTATAAAACAAAAAGAGTCCTTAATGTATTTCGCGCCATTTGCATCACTACGCTAACATCATTTCAAGATACCGAATAAAAACTTTTAGGATTTCTATCAACGCTAAAACGTATTCCCTTTGTCTATGCCATGGTTAGAAATCTACTGCTTAGACAAATCAAATTATCAGCCATAGTTGTTTACACTGCGATAAAAAGGCCAACAGTTTTAAAATTTACACAAATTAAATTTACATC
The DNA here is from genome assembly GCA_029931535.1 of Margaritifera margaritifera. NCBI lineage: Eukaryota > Metazoa > Mollusca > Bivalvia > Unionida > Margaritiferidae > Margaritifera > Margaritifera margaritifera. Next base: position 4,340,885 of record JAQPZY010001658.1, on the reverse strand, counting down.
AATTCAGTATCAACGTTTTGATAAATTCCTTTCACTTTGTATTCAAAGAGGTTTATATGTTATTGATTGTGCATAAGAATGATGCAAAAAGTGTACGAATGCGCGAATAGTCGTTGGAGCACAAGATGAAGCGAATTTATCTTAGCGTGTTATCTTTCGCCACCGAATATTTATTAGGGCTTTATTAACATTGCAAATGGGTAAAACGTTCGCAAATCTAAGCAAAAGTTTTTGATTCATGATTAGGAAAGAAAGCTATATATTTTTTTAGCTATTCTTGAATATAATACCATGTACAGACGTAACGATGTATGTGATATAATTAAATGTGGAGTGAAAATTTGAATGTGAGAATGACATGATTGACACCAACACCATTACACAATTATGTTAATCATACAGCTGTTAAAGTGGTGGGTCACATTGACACATATAAATTCATTAGAATAAAACCCGTTGAGTTTATTCCATTAATGGCAGAGTCTATCCATCGCATTAGACGGTAAGGGTCATGGCTAGCAAACATTTATTTGAGATTAAACCATGCAATCATTTGTGAGATACATGTGCAATTTGTGATTACTTCACTCATGTATCAAGACTGACAAGGAAAAATAGAATCCTTAATGTATTTCGCGCCATTTGGATCACTACGCTGACATCATTTCAAGATACTAACTAAAAACTGTTAGGATTTATATCAGCGCTAACACTTACTCCCCTTGTCTATGCAATATTTAGAAAGTCTACTGCTGTGACAAATTATCAACCATTAGTTGTTTATCACAACGATAAAAAGGTCTACGGTGGTAAAATATACACAAAAATGAAATTGCACGAATTCAGTATCAAACGTCTGATAATTCCTTTAGTTTTGTATTCAAAGAGGCATACAGATTACAGTCATTTTGTTATTAACCCGGATGTAGGCATGTCAGAGGATTTGTAGGAGCCGCAGGCAAAGTAATACAGAGATCAATGTATGTTCCACTGAAGCATGCTTACGACCAAATCGTTGTAACATCTAACGCCTCTACAGCACTGAGTCACTTATTTCTCGGACGTACGGACGGTTTTTCTGGGCCCTACGGGGGTTACATTCCGTTGACAGCACTAGTTACATTACACTTACTTCCAGACGCGTCAGTTTTCACAAGGTATTTGTAGCTGCCAATCCTCATCTAATTTGGTAGTCTATTTCTTTTATCATTACAAAATTCTCTATCTCTTTTAAGGTTAGTCACTGAGCGGCTATTCTCGTGTCAATGCTCAATAAACACTAACAGAGTCGAAGATATTTGAATTTCAACTGGGTAATATTATCCCAATCCAATTGTCGCCAACGTTAACGTTAACTTTGTCCTTCAAAACACTGATCTGTATAGTAATATTGTAGCAAGCTGTGAAACATGTACCTTCGATTATCGCAAATTCGTCACTCTCATTGCCCCATTTTTTGGCACAGTACATATTTAATTTAATTTCATAGTTTATCAGGAATTATATTTTGTACGTGTTAGCCACATATAACAACTGAGAAAAAAGTTGCAGACAGCATATCAAAAGAAAAGCTGTCTGAATTGCCAGACCTAAAAGCAGATGTGTTTTTGAATATGCATCCTAAGCGACCCCATTTTGTTCTGTGTATATAACTAAAAGTTTGATCACAGGTATCGACAGGTATAAGCAGTAAACTTTTACAGTGTACCCAAAAAGATACACACAAACTAGAGGCAAATGCAGGTGTCCTTAATGTTCCGTAACAACTGCAACACAAAAGAGTGGGTTCAGTTATGTTGTTGTTATTCTTTTGCTGTTATTCCTTTGCTGTGCACAGTTGAGCGCGTTATACAGCAAGAACTGCATATGATTAACAACGCTGATGCCAGGGTTGTAAAAGCCAGATATATGTTTTAAGGCTTCTATAATAGTGAGCTTATCATATATGCTTTAAGTGGAAAGACCTTCAACGTTTAGACCACGAAACATAATATCTAGTGCAACTTCAAGGGTTCTAACTTTCCAGTGTAATTTTGATGGCATGATCAAAACAGCCTGAATGGCCACAGTTATTTCACTAGCTGCTCTTCCATACCTACGATGATCCCAAAACGTCGACTCTTAGCGGCAATCACAACGAACACCATTCAGTGTGCATCAAACAATCTTTCTGATAGCTTTCTTTTGGAGAAATCTCTTCTGAAAACATGTCAGATTAAGAGGTCATGATTAACACTTTCTCTGTCTTAGTAGTAAACAGTATATGGACCCGTGAATACATACCATCTGATGGTCATCTTTAGCCAACACTTGACACCTGAAATGTTTTGGTTACTTAAAACGATAAGAAATCTCTGACAATGTGACGATTCCTTTATCATTTAAAACAGCTATGTAGGACAAATGCTTAAAAAGAGAACTTTGTTAGTTTTTCAGTGTCGATATCGATTAGAATATTTTAAAAATGTGTGATTTGTCTCTAAAACTATAGAAAGAAATGTCTCCAACGCGAAATACTGAGCATTGCTAGTTGTGGTCCTAGAAGACCTTGCCATTGATAAATTAATACATCTAATTTCACCTTTATTGGTTTCTATATCAGCATCATGGGCCATCGGCATCCTTCAGTTTCGGAAGACTATGGAGTTGTGCTCTGAAGTATTCAGTCAGTTTGTTGACGAGCAGCGTCTGTTGTGGCTGAAGAGACCAACTCCGGAATGACAATCTCTGTTGCATCTGTCAATTGCAACTGTTGTCTCTCGCTTCTCTGAAGTCTTTGGTTGGGCTCATTGGTTTCTATATTGTTTCAAAGATAAACAATTATTCTAGCTCTGAGTATCGTTTGCTGCTTGGAAGATGTTGAATTCTTTCTTTCAAAAAGGGCACATGCATTTTAGAGTTGTATATTAGTACATTCAGCTTTCCGACGTTATCATCTGGTTCGTTATTTATGTCACGAAATGTGATCAATTGGTTGATGATTTGTTTATTATTTTTTTCACAGAATGGCGTAATTTTGGTCCTATTTCATTTATTTGATGGAGGAAAGCTACAAGGATAAATGCAACACCTTTACCGAACCTTTCCTCTTGTCTGATGTCATGTCTGTCTATTTAAGTTGCTTTCGTCTATTGCACTAACCCAGCCACTGTATATTTGCTGTAAGTGGTTGTAGATTTCCCTCCCTTTACAAAAAACAAATATATGTATACTCCGCTAAACCTGTTTCATAATTTTTCCTATCCAACAGTACAATTTTCATTTCAAATATTATATGTACATGACGTCTGGTTTCATGTGTGTTATTAGCGTTTAGTTTATATTGGATTTTTTGCATACCTGTAATTCTATGTGCAGTGGACTAATCTTTTACTTTTGACATTTAAATGTAAACCCATTAGGTGCGTCCTATTGTGTATTATAGTTAACACCAGACATGTATACAGCCATATATCTATTGAGTTTCCGTTTACCGTTTGCAAGTCCAAGCGATTGGAAATTTAAATAATACTGTAATAAATTTGGGTATGTTCCATTTGTATTTACGTCTCGATTTATAGGTTCGTTAGATTTTAGTGATTAGTTGTTTGATTATGGGAAGTCGGTGTTGGGAAAATATTTCCCAGACCGAGTAATTAACCAATTTCTAGGAACAGACGTCATACTTACAGTTTTTTAAGAGACTTCGCAGTGGCATGGACTGGTTTCCTAGTTTGAGATGGGGTCAGACTAGCATAAGTTGGCATGGAGCCAAGTAGTTCCTATTTGAATTCGGAGGTGTTGATTGATTGTGCCTTTCGGTGGGAGATATTCGTGACAGGAACTACTGTTTTGTGCCATGTAATAATTGGGAAGAGGTCATCCCTTTGTTTGGAGTAGCAGTTGGTGGAAGTACACGTGCGAAACGCGATTCAGACTGTTGTTTTTAGGACTCACGGTACTAATGATACGGAACAACTGTGAACCAGTCAAGAAATGGGTTCAGATGCAATAGAGTATATACGTGTTTGGTGGTCCATAATTGGTTAATAATGAAAAGTAAAATTTATGTAAAAAACTATTTTGAGAGCTTATCCTATCTGTTCCTAAAAATGAAAATAGAGACAAGATTCTATTGATGCAGTTTTAGTATTTGCACAGTTCCCTGCATTGGGTGTTTGCTAACAAGGAGAATCCATGCAATGTGAAGCTGTAGTTGTGACATTGTGGTCATTTATTTATTGATTAGAGAACAATTGTTTCTAGTCTTGGCGCGTTACGAGAAGTTCCAGTTGACAACGAATGTTGTCGGGAAGTCCTTGGAAATAGGGGAAAACAAGGGACTTCCAGCCCAACCTCACGCAGGTGTTTAATTCGCTCGGTAGATGAACCCCTGTGCGTGTTACAATATTTATGCGGAAAGTGACAAATCACTAGTAACACGAGTAGACACATACAGCAATCAGTTTAAGTTTTCGTGGAATGACTGCCCTCAGTGATACACCACAGGAGGACGCAGTTTAAATTTATTACTAATAGAGAACTTTCCAATGCGCGTTTTTATAAAATACTATACATTGTTATGATTTTCAGAAACAAAGTGTTTTCATGCAATAATAATAATAATAATAATAAGAAGAAGAAGAATAAACACGCAAAATTTAAATCTACTTTTATGTTTGGTTTAATTTTCATGTATGCCATGTTACTTTTTAAACAATAAAACCAATAAGGTTTACTATAAACGTAGCATTGCATTTTAAGCAACAAATTTGTAAAGGTAGCTTTTTGGAATTTTAAATTACTATATCTTGCATCACTGAATTTAACAAAAATGGATCATATTTTCGAAACAGCATATTGTTTGTGACAATAACGCTCTATTCCCTTAATTATGCACATTTGTCCACATGCATTAAGCATTCTAAATACTGAGTTCTGTCTGGATTGGATTTCAGTCATGTTTGGAAGACTAAACATTATATCGAATGTGTTTTTGTTTGAACTTGATTAAAGCACTCTATTCATATTAGAGCATACAAGGTGTTTACGAGTTCAATCACCATCACTTAGCTGATTATTGTTGTTTTGCAAGAATATTAAAGCAACCTGCTGAGAAAAAGCTCCTTCGATTATCATTAATTCAGCGTCTAGGCAATCTATATACAATTTATAGTGTCGTTGTCCTATTCTGTTGAATTGTTCACAAATGTAAAATATGCAAATATTATGACCTAGTTTCTGGGGTTGGGGAGACATTTATTACCTTGTCTCTCGCAAGGGGCTATTCGAACAGGAGATTTAAAATAAAATGGTCGCAAAAAAAGCTGTTAGAAGAGATTAGTTCTAAAGAGCCAAACTGCTCCCCCGGGTGGCCCTCTCGATTCTATCTCTCTCTCTCTCTCTCTTGGAAAAAAAACAGGCACTTCCACCATAACTTGATTGATGCAAGAATTTTACAGAAACACCATCTGTACTTTTACCTCTTTCTTCAAGGAATTTGCAAAGTGTAACGGAAAACAATTTTCAAAAAGTGAGGACTGAACAAGCAGTTTCAGACCAGCAATTTTTAGTCACCTTATTTGGCGTCAAACTTCAACGCAAAAATAATGTCAAAATCAATTGAAAAATTAGCTGATCCTGGGACCAAACTGTCTGTACAGGCAGTGGCTTATTTACTTTGAAAGAAGTATACTAACTAGTAGATGCGTTTTCAGGGAAGATATTTTTTTAAAGTTAGATATAGTTATCGAATATCGTTTCCACGCCAAAAAATGTAATTTGTCGAGATGATATTGCTTTTGGAGCGCTCTGAATTCACATTGACGGTTTCAAAGTAGACGCAGTTTTGAAAACTTGTCCAGCGGTAGTCTGTTTTCATGTCGATACATATTAAAGCAAAGAAACCTGCCGAAAGTTGACTTTTCAATATTTGACTCGTCGCTTTTAATCTCAAAGTTCACTACTGCAACGATTATGCTTGGAGACTTTGGTTAAGTAATGTCTCAGTTTAAAGCAAATAGATGGTTTTGGGCAGACATTCTTTAGTACCTCTCTAGATCTGTAATTAGTGTGGTAAATTTAGGAAAGAGTTTCCGGCACCTGAAATTGAATTGCTTCCAAAGTAAATACAATTTTTACTGATGCATCAGAATGATGATTTACAACAAGGAATGGGATCATCGCTTGGGTCATACAGACATTATAGTTGCCCTCAATATATGAGCTTATGTTTGATTTAGAGTATCAACTGAAAATTATTGTCTGGAATGTTTCATACACATTCATGAATATCATTGGTATATATGAGATTATACTAACAACCTCGATCACTTAATACAAATTTTCCGCTGAAGTATAATAATGATAAGGTTTACAGACAATATTATTTTTCCCTCGCTGAAGATCCCTTGAACAGATAGCGCCTGCTGTCTCGCAATCTACATAGATATTGTATCGAGTAGACAGAATGAAAATTCAAGTTGGCGACGAATAATATTTCATTCATAGGTTTCTTCTGTATTATTAAGAAAAAAAGAAAGAAAAAAGAAAAAAAAAACAAACATTGGGATCGAAGTTGTCTCTCTCACGAAGTATAGTACCCTACTATGTTTGGGAAATACGCATGTAATGTGTGTTAGAGATAAATTGTTTCCGATTTTTATAGTACCGGATCACAAAAATAGTATTTCTGAAAATGGCTCCACGACATTGACAACAACAGCGATACAGAATGGTATTAGGGCTTTATCAAGAGTCAACTTTAAGAATGAAATCGTAAATTACAAAGACTTGTCAGTTAAGTATATGATATGGAATCAAAAACTTTCTGTTGAAGACGTGTAAACATAGCTAGTAATGTCAGTAGTTGCATCATAGCATGGAAAAGTTTATATTCAGTTACTTACCCCTATAGTTTGACTATACACCGGAGATCTTGTATACCGAAGACTCTCGGTATTTTCAGGATTCTGAGACGACGTTCAAGGTTAGGTATTTTTTGACAAAATAATGTTTTCTTCACAGAGCAAATTACACTCATTATATAAGCAGCAGCTGAAGAAAGTGAACTCTGCATTCATCCCTTAATAATTCAAGCAAAACTATTGTATGCCATGAATGCTTTGTATGTAATAGTGCTTTACGGCACATCAGCACACAAGTGGCTATGAGTGCCAACAAAAGGTTATGTTCCAAAAATGTAAAATGAATTGCACAAAAATTAGGAAGAAAAAGGTTTCCAAATAAATGTATAACTAAGCACAACAAGATAAAATATAAAACATAAAGATGTAAACAATATTGTAAAATGCATAAATAATAGATAAAAGCAACCCAATTAAATTCCCTCAAACCTGAATACAATTTCTTGCATAAACCGCAATCCCTTAACAATTTCAAGATGTTCTCGGGTGGTACGTCTTCATACAGTTTCTTTAAGCAGTTCACGTCAAAATACTTCTGTCTCACAGGGTGGAAATCGACACACTCGACAAGAATGTGATGCACTGTCAGTGGACACTGGCAGGGTACACATTCCGGTCGAGGTCCACCCTTCAAAAGGTATGCATGAGTAAGGTATGTGTGTCCCATAAAACACAACCTGATCTCTCGGGTTTGTTTTATATGAGGGATAGCACTCACCTATAGTATGTTTGATGTTCTTAAGTTTGTTGTGAAGTTTTCATTCCACATAGTTTGCCAAGTCGGACGAACATCTGATTTATACAATATTTTAAGTCAGTATATGGAATCTTCCATTCGGAAACGTGTGACTGCAGGGCAGCTTTGGCTGCTTTATCTGCTCTTTCATTACCCTTTATGCCAATGTGACTAGGCAGCCATCAGTACAGAACATTTTTCCCAGATTGTACGAGATCATCATGTTTCTCTGATATTTAGGATATTAACGGTTTGTCAGATTTTAAAATTCTGCACGGCTTTCAATGAGGAAAGGAAATCCAAACAGATGATGCTATTTGTTTTTTGAGAAGTTTTGATATAGTTAAACGCTTTGAGTATAGCTGTAATTTCTGCACTAAAAATCGAGGCTTTATCCGGTAATCGGCTCGAGATGGTGCCATGGGGTGCTGCTATGGCAGCTGCAACTTTGTCTCCATCTTTCGAACTGTCTGTGTACAGTGACATATGGCTACAATAGGATGCTCTGATTTCATTGAATTTACTCTGAAAAAGGAGAGGATCTGTTGAAGACTTTTTGAATTCGCAAAGGTCAAAAATTATTTTAGGAGGTTTTGATAACCACGGTGGTGATTTGGGAATACAGAATTTTGCAATGTTTCCAACACTGATTTTTGCTCTTTGTAAGTGGGGACGAATTCGTATACCAAAAGGTGGAATGAAGTTTGTTTTCAGAACGTACAAGGTTTGGTATTTGTGTCTAAACAGTACATCATATGCGGAGTTAGATGGATTAGAAGATAGTTTGGTAGTATACTGAAGAGCCAATTTCATTCATAATATAAAGTGCATCCCATGAATGAGGCACTACAGACTTTTTCGAGATTCCTTTTGATCGATGTATCGCGTTAATTTCGAAATATTTCACAGCGAGAGTTTTTACTGTTTGTTCCACGTGAAATGATTTACTAGCTCTTTTCTGTGTGTAAATGGAAACAAATATATAAGAAAATGTATTCCATTTTTACACAAAACAATATCTAAATTATGTGGAGACCGTGGTCCTAGAGGAACTGGTGAAGTATTTTTTTACATGAATTATGTATGTGATGGAGTGTTTTGGGATGTAGTGCAAGATGCACATCACGACGATATGGGACGGGAAATTTGTCAGTATTGAAAATATTATACTGGTTTCTATTTATTTAACTCTAAGTGCTTGTGAACATTTGCCTTCAACGTTCATTTTCAAATCCCACAGACGTGTACTAAACTTTAGAGACCTTCTTAAGGTTATTTGAAACTATCAGTTATAAATATTTGCTCACTTCTACGCCGAGCAAAGCAGTTTATATATATATATATATATATATATATATATATATATATATATATATATATATATATATATATATGTATGTATGTATCTCGAATAATTTCCTCGAAGTCCTAATGTCTTGACTACAGTAATTTGTCAGTGGTCAAAATATTTCGATTACATTATTACAATAATTTCATCTGGTGGATTGATACCGCACTTGCCCTAAGTTTATCTAGCAGATTAGCTTCTGGAGTCAACCACCCACAGTAAACCACAACTCTATTAACGCTCTGAATCCCTCTACTTGTAACAGCAACCTATATTAAAAACAATTTTTTTTTCTTTTGGGTCCTCTTTCATTTAATTTATAATTTTGACTTCTTTATTAACACTTATATGAAGTACTTATAAAAATGTATTCTGCTTTGACCCAGTATGTCGATATGGCTATAACGACAACTTGTACACCGAAATAAGGCCGTTTGTAGGATTATGGAACTTGCGTGATGTTGCACAAGTTAATACAAACTTTATTCTACTGTCGGACTCGTAATCCAAAAGTCTCGGGTTCGATTCCCGCGCAAGCCAGCCCGGGTCGGCTGCCTCTGTGTGTCTTTTGGAAAGGCACTTAGTTCCCATTTCTTCGGCATGATATAGTCAATAATGTCCTTAAAGTGCCGTAAAAAACATAAAAACAACACACAAAAAACAACACCAAAAAAACAACATTGCACACGAGAGAACCAGCTATTATTACAGCATCACTATTTTTCGAGCCATAGATACTTTTGAAAAGGCTCCTCTTTTATATATTAAATCATACGTCCTACAAATGTATTGACAGATGATTCATTGGTACTCTATGGAGTTTGAAACGATAAAAACGTGGAATAAACTGTGAAGGATGGACCTTATCTGATGTTTTTCATTTTTCAGCATCAAAAACATCTCAGAGAGTCAGCAATAGTTGCAAGAATTAGCGGTCGCCGAGGCCAAATATTATATAGAAGCAGACTCGTGTCGAGTTTTAAATCCCCACTCACCTCCTACACGCAATTGTATGGTTTAAGTGTGTCTTGGAGCTCTTAATGGCTGAAATAGGAAACAAACTCCGTTAAAGAGATATGATACCATTAGAATTAGTTCCCTCGTGAGATTCTTTCAGACAGGAGGACGGAATAATATCTCGGCTCCGAGTAATCTAGAAATTACAGTCACAAGACATTACCTTCATAATAAAGTTAGAAATCGGTCATTTTTAAAGCGAGTATACGGTCTTTCTTCTTTTCTTCCGCATATAGATTCATTATTCTCACACAGATGTGTTTAAAGCCAAGCAAACATATTTTTCTGAAAAATTAATCATCGCGCACAATTTAAGTCGCTGCTATCATTTCCATTGCCTTTAATCGGTAATGCCGTATCCGCCACCTAGAAAACCATCTATGAACATCTTTTCTTATTGGAAAGTGTTTTCAAAAGTTTGGATCAGCAAGATCATAATTTATACTCCTATACATGAACATAAAGGAAACCACTAACATCGAAATCAGACCAAATATCAATAATTGTATGTGACTAGAAAATGTTTGAAACTTTTGATGATTTCTAACTAAACTTGCTGATTGATTTTCTCATTCACATCCAAAAAATACAATACAGTCCTTAACATATCTGGTAATTTACCGCCAATATTCACAGGTAGAATTTGTTTTTAATTGGAATTCTAATATTTGGATGATAAATATCTCTTCCTCTGTGATATATGACATGAACTTTAACTAACTATTGCTAGCAGGTTGTTACTCCACTCTTGATCGACGGTCTGGAAATACGACTGCGAAGCGTATGTATGGGTGGCATAAATTTCTCTGCTCCTAAATGATAAATCGTGTACACGTGTGCTTCATGGACTTTTGCTCAGTTTCAGACATTGTATAGTACTGGATTAAAATTAATGCCCATTAATTTTAATTAATATCCCATTTAGACCTCACTAGTAATGCATTTCAAGAACTATTACACATCTGAAGGCGATGGATTTGTTACAGGCTAAAATGGGTTTGAGACAGAGCTACATCTGCAAATTATTATCGATTGCGCAAAAACTTGAAGGGAAAATTTATAACTCTTGCATGTATAATTTACGCAAAGATATCATTTTCATTAAATTCATCCATTCCAGTGTGAAGCTATTTAAAAATTAATCATATGTCTGTTTTCAATTATCTTAAATTTGTATGTAATGCTTCTTAGAGATATACTAGAATATTGAACCAAGCTTTAATTGAATGTCAATATTTTATTAATGTTTTTCACGTGCACAAATTATATTAATTTCTAAATAATAGTATAGACAATGCCCACAAAATCGTTATATTTTATAAAAACAGGACTGATGTTCGGTTTAATGTAGGGACAAGAGTTGTTAATGGCGTGGGATCTGACAAAAATTACACAGTTTTTTTCGCTGAAGGTCATGTTGACAGGTAACATTTATTCTGTACACGTAAATCATTTGGAAGAGAACCTGTCTAGTATATTCTCTCCAGAGCAAAATATATTCATCACCTGACCAGGTTCGAGTCATAGTTCAGAATAGTTTGTTTTGCCAAACAACTTAAATTTTCCATGTAACTTATATTTTAGCTAACGATGGTGAAAATAGTTGTGTGATATATATCAAAAGTATATTTTGTAACCATAATATATTCCTGTCATTTTAAGTTTTCTTTATCCATGATGTTTCCTTTCTATATAAAACTGTATGACGTCTATCCTCAAGATAGATTTTCGCGAAGACTTACTTTAAAAAGCGACCTTCATTACAAGACAAAAGCTTGTACATGCATTTGCTTTGCTTTTCGGGTAGGCAGTCAAGCATAAGTAATGCTTTAGTTTTTAATCGTCTCAAATTATGGTTAAGCACGGTTTTCATTTCTTATATACGAGCGACTCTTGTTATAAAATCATTATATCATGTTGGCTGGGGACCTATAGAATCTGTCGCCGTTTTAGTTAAACATAGGTCTTTGTGACAAATATTACGGCCGAATAAGAGAATAAAATGTAAATTATTTTACTTCCGTTTAGTATACCTAATATTTACAGTTCTTGCACATCTACTGATAAGCGTCAAACGATTTAGAAGAATTCCCCGATATCCACTGTCTTCTGTTACGTACAGTCGCCGACAATATCGCACCAACGGAGCCAGCTGTCTTGCGAAATCACCACCGCAACTTAGACTTCACTGTCTTCTGTTACGACACTCTAGCATACAGACGATCTTGTACATATAAAAAATACCGCACCCAACATTACCACACGAATCAGTAACCGGTCTTACGATATAACCACGTTTAAAGCTTGTCCACTTTTAGCCCAGATTCAAAATCTTCAGTTCAATCTAATTCTACGTGCTGACCACCTACATTTTCATCATGACTCTGTCTTGTACCAATGTGTACATCGAGACTGAAGTTAAGCAAGGATGATAATATGTTAAGACAATGTTCCTAATTAAACATTCTTCAAGTTTATCTTAACTTCACAGAAAATGATGATGATGGGAGGTGTAATTAATTGTACAGGTCTGTAGAATCCACACAGTATGCCAAGACTCGAGACTTAAACACAACACTGATGTGGCTCCAGTGGACACTTTTCTCTTACCTACACTAGATTTGGACCGACCATATAATTTTCAGGGTGGGTGGGTGTCTTTCCACCCGGCATTTTGTTATTTTTTAATTTTTTTATTTCAAGCTATTTGAGGGCCGAGGCTTTTTTTCCAAAAGATCCCAGGCTCTCTTCCCCCCCCCCCCGAAAATTAATTGGTCGTTCCCTTAAATAAGTGATTATTACGTTATTATTGTAGCTTGAGTTACCTTCATTTCCTGAATTACTACTGTATTATATATCCACCGTAGATCCATACATCCATCTATTTCGCTATCTATCAACTTAAAATATTCAAATGGTCTTTGATATGATAGGCCTTCTTTTTTCAACCCGCATTTAGGTCTGTCATAGGATTAGTAGGTGACTGCAATTATGTATGGATTCCTTTAGCAGTTATTCCTAAAGGAAGCCATTCATTCCCAGCCTCCACAGAGGTTACATTTCGTAGATAGCGCCAGTTTGATTATACTTATAATTGCAGACGCATCAAGTTTAACCGACTATTTGTAGCTGGCAATCCACACATACCTTCGTGTTTTCTATGAATCAAAACAGTATAGCATTGAATGGTCATCATTGTGTCAATGTTCAATAGGTCCAAATAGAATTAGGATCAAGTCAAAGAGTGTTTAATATAAACTCAATACAATTATATCAGTCCTATTATCGCTAACATCGTGTTAACGTTGTCTTTTAAAGCACTTGAGCTCACAAGAATACTGAAGCTAGCTGGTGAGAAGTGTGATGTCCATTATCGCTAATTCATCGTCTACGCACTGGAGCTGAATGTGTCATCGTCCCAGTCTGTTTACTTCCTGAATTGTACATATCAGGAAGTACATTTTATGCCTTGCCACAGTTTTTGAATGGATTTAATAATGTACCGAATTTGATAATTTTAATAAGAAGTTCATGCTACCATAAAAAAGCCATCTAAATAAGCCAGACTAAAAGCATGTGTATTTCTGGGAAACGTATTTTGCACGGTCCTATATCGTTCGATGATGTATAACTAAATATTGATAACAAGCAAGTGGAAATGGTATATTCTTCATTGTACCAAGCATTTTGTAACAAGTTTACTGAAATATTCTCTTAACTTACTTGAACACTCAGACTGAGCGGCTATAACAACAGCTAGACATTCGAACAGTTTACTCGCATCAGTACGAAGGTTCTTATATATTATGATTCTTTTATATTTCTGGATAGCGATGGAGGGAAAAAAAACAAAGAACTCACCTATATCGTCTGTGCTGATTTCAACTGGAATATCTGAAAAATCCAAGGTTTGTCTCCATGGGTTTATTAAGTCTGTTAAAATAAATGTTTATGGTGTCCTCTTTATTAAATACTGTCTTGCCTTAAAAAAAAAATGTAAATGCAAGTCCAACTTTTCATCGTTGTCTGTAACTCCTAACAATCCTCATCTGTGTTATCTGAATAAAGCAATGAGACTGCTTTAGGCTTGACGGAAAAAGTTATATCTGTCTTTCACAAAGGTAGGTGATTTTCAATGTATATAATTTGAATAAATTCAGCTATCCCCCTGTTTTCATTAGAAGCGCCGTTGGCTTAGCGGGAAAAGCTGTTATCTGTCCTTAAAAAAAGTAAAATGATTTTCGACGTGTAATTTTAGTAAATTCAGATGTCTTATGTTTACATTTGTTTCGTAAAATGTCGCGAAATACAGCTAATTTATTTTTTGGTAAATGATACCTTTGTTTCTAGTGACTGAACTAATTTTGATCCTAATCCGCTCCTTTGATGGCGGAAAAGTTACAACAGAGAATCTCACCCTCTAGAGCGACATTTATCATGTGTCTCATTTTATTTATGTTAATTTACATGGCTTCTGTCTTCTTCTAAACACCAGCCACTATCATTATGTCTTCGCTGATAGCGGTGATATATGTATACCCTTCCTTTTTCAAATAAATGCATTCACTGAGTCGTTTTAGTTTGTGTCTGTCCTACTGATAGCGGTGATATATGTATACCCTTCCTTTTTCAAATAAATGCATTCACTGAGTCGTTTTAGTTTGTGTCTGTCCTACTGATAGCGGTGATATATGTATACCCTTCCTTTTTCAAATAAATGCATTCACTGAGTCGTTTTAGTTTGTGTCTGTCCTACTGATAGCGGTGATATATGTATACCCTTCCTTTTTCAAATAAATGCATTCACTGAATCGTTTTAGTATGTGTCTGTCCTACTGATAGCGGTGATATATGTATACCCTTCCTTTTTCAAATAAATGCATTCACTGAGTCGTTTTAGTATGTGTCTGTCCTACTGATAGCGGTGATATATGTATACCCTTCCTTTTTCAAATAAATGCATTCACTGAGTCGTTTTAGTATGTGTCTGTCCGACTGCGTAACCTTCACTGACATTAATATATGCACAAGACGTGTGGTTTTAACTGCGTCACCAGTAGTTGTTCAGAGTATATCCAGACACTGGACTAGATTCTGGTTCAAAAGAA
The DNA here is from genome assembly GCA_029931535.1 of Margaritifera margaritifera. NCBI lineage: Eukaryota > Metazoa > Mollusca > Bivalvia > Unionida > Margaritiferidae > Margaritifera > Margaritifera margaritifera. Next base: position 4,325,771 of record JAQPZY010001658.1, on the reverse strand, counting down.
TGATACATCACTTTCCGATCCAAATTTAGACTCGATAGCTGGGTCAGTGTTCTCAAATATTACAGACTCCAGACTCGTAAAGTGTTGACTCCATCAAGTTTCCGTTTAACATTTGCGAGATCTATGGATGAGAATTTAAACTGGTATTTATGCGGAAAGCGACAAACCTCTAACAAATCGAATAGACACCTACATCATTTGATCTGATTCTTTCTTGTAATGACCGCCCTCAGGGATACGTCCTGGTAGAAAGCAGTTCATAGCTGCTTATACCAAAGAGTTCTTCAAGATAAGAGTATGAAAAATACAGTATAACATTGTTTACCTGAATATCGTTGATGTGGATTATCGGTTAATCGAAACAACGTATATCTCCCCCAAAACATACTGCTTTGATATTACAAAGACTAATTCATCTGAATTCCAGTTTATTCGAACTTGAGGCGTAATCTGTAATCTTCACGAAGATCAGATAACGAGATTTTACTGTGCTGCAATAATAATAATAATAATAAGAAGAAATCGTCAAATTCAGTCTTGTTTGTTGATTGTTTTATCTGTGAATTTGTGAATCTCCCGTTGGTGTTGGTGTTGGTTTTATTTTGTAAAAAAAATTTCCCACAATTTCTACAGCGCGATTCAAACAACAGAAAAATAGAAGATCTATTATAAATGTAACATTACAGAAGGTCCATTATAAACACGGAAGATCCATTATAAACACACTGGGTCCATTATATACACGGAAGGTCCATTATAAACACACAAGGTCCATGATAAACATCACACTACGAAGGTCCATTATAAACACGGAAGGTCCATTATAAACACACTGGGTCCATTATGTACACGGAAGGTCCATTATAAACACACAAAGTCGATGATAATCGTAACATTACGAGGATACATTATAAATGAAACATTACACTTTAGCTGTACTTTTTTTCAAATTAAAATGACTTTATTTTGTATCATTGGAATTGTCAAAAAGTATATGTATATTGTTTGAAGAAGAAAAAAAACGTTATATGTGTTGGACAATGATTCACGATTACAAACAAGCTATCGCTTTTTCATTTTTTAAATAGATTTTTTTGCCTATTTAAGCTGTGAGTATTCATCCTCTGGTATTGTACATTTTTTTCTTCATTTTGTAATATTTCGATTTGAATTGTGTCGAATATGCTAAAATTGTATTGCCGTATACAAGGTGTAAATCAATTATCTGGGTCTAATTAGTTTTGCGAGAATATTGACGCAACTTGCTGAAAAATATATGCATTTGTGTCATTCATTATCGTTTATTGAACATGTGGGCAATCTAAGATAAAGTGCCACTATCCCAACGTTTTGATCTTTTTTAACTGCACGTGTCAGAAACGCATTGCACTCGATGCCCACGTTTCTGTGAGGATTTTACCTCATACCTAGTCTCGGATGAGACATTTCAAATAGTAACTTTCAAATGAATGTTGACAACAAAAACTATCATAATGAGACAAATCGAAAAGCAGACCATTACAACAGTTCTGTGTCTGTGTTGTTACCGGATGTCTTCAAATAAGTCTGCAGAAGTAAATATGTCAAGGAGCAATTCTGTTACATTATATACCTTTTTTTTCGACTGCTCTTTGAATAAATATTAAAGTTACAAAATATACATCAGTCTTGAGAACATTTCTCACAATAGTCTGTTAAACTGTCTGTCGTGTGTATGAAGTGTCCGTCATTTTTGTTCTACGGCGTACGACTCAAATATTGACCAATTTCTCTTTCTTTTTTCGTGATCTCATTTTTTCTGTCTGCCTTTTTCCTTTTCCTAATCTATCTTTAGACAGTTTTCGCGCTTGATGTAAGTGGGAATTCCGTTCTTAATATTGACTAGTTTCTCTTTCCTCGTTCGAGCAAGACAATATTTAAAATACGCCAAAAATGCATGGCACTGTCTCTCTTGAGAAGCTTTAGCTGTAAATAAGGTATCAATTTTAAAACAAACCGTGAAATTTACTACCAAGACAATAAAGCTTCCTTCATAAGAATTACACTAAGTTCTATATTTGTAATAAACCATTTGCGAATGAGCATTTGTGTGTATAATGACTTTAAGAAGGAAAGAAAGACAGATTCTAAAAAGGAATTGTTTCTGTGGACTTCGTTTATCTTTTCTTCGGCAAAACGTCAATTAGTCATGTCTCTTGCTAAGGCATACAGAGTAATTGAAGTAAAAAAAAAAACAGTTATGAAGGTGTTGTTAAAAGGGTCAATCAAGCTTTCACCTACTCGTGCGGGCAATCTTCATAAAAGAGAAACGAAAGAAAAACATGCAAACATATATACATGCAAACATATATACATGCAAACATATATACATGCAAACATATATACATGCAAACATATATACATGCAAACATATATACATGCAAACATATATACATGCAAACATATATACATGCAAACATATATACATGCAAACATATATACACATCAAATATGAAGAAGAAAAAATTTAGTTACAAGCTTATTCTATTGCAAAAAACAAAAGTAGTAAAACAGAACAAAAATTCCATTATGCTAATTATGAAATCTCTATTTATTTATGTCGGTTTGCTATGCATTTCAAAGGGAAGAAGCTTGCTCTCCTTTATGCTCTTCCTTAATCTGAACGGAAGTCTGGAAATCGCTCTGGCCGTAGGCCATTCCGTTTGGATTGGGGAAGATCAGACCTTTGAATTTCATTCTTGGAACATAAAATTGTCTGAATTTTAAAGGTATCTACACGCCATTATTTATAAATATGGTATATAGTTTTGGTTGTACACGCTATTATTTACAAATATGGCATATAATTATGGTTGTACACGCTATTATTTACATATATGGCATATAATTATTGTTTTACACGCCATTATTTACAAATATGGCATATAATTATGGTTTCAGAAGTAGACTATTGCTTCTATACTCTCAAGATTAGTGATGAATTTATACTTATTATCCATATAAAAATAAGTCAATAGCGAGAAAACAATATGGTACCCATTTTCTAAATGAATTAAACATGCTAGACAATTTCATCGAAATCCCCCCCCCCACCACCTCTCTCTCTCTCATGGCATAATGGGCAAAATATGAGCTGGATGAAAACTTTGAACTTGAACTTACACCAAGTACCTACAAGAATCCGAGTTGTTATAATGGTATATGTACACTTTGCATGTGATTTTTTTCTAGTGTTACATGATAACAATAAAATAACGAGAACAAAGGTTCATACTCCCCGTTTATTCTCGAAGAGATACATTTTAGATTGAATACATCACATTCATTGGTAGAATGAGGCGAATGTGTACATCTTACACACGAATAATATATGATACAGTCTGGAAGGGATAATATAGAAAATTTAACCGGGTACATGAAGCCGGGTACATGAAAAGTAAGCCGGGTACATGAAAAGTAAGCCGAAGGCAAAATTGTAAGATATAAATGTAGCATTTTAAAATTTTAAACAAATTCATTAATCAAAGGAAAGTCGCTTTAATAAAATTCCAATTCGAAAGACAAATGAAGAAATATATATATATATATATATATATATATATATATATATATATATATATATATATAAACAAGAGCTACATTCGTTGTAGAAAATCGCTTTATCAAGGAAAAGATCTAATTCAAAATTATATAATTACTATATTTGTTTTTGCATACGATCCCAGTTTAAATGAGAGAAAGAACAACTGCTTACAAAGATCAAGTTTTGTCTCACTGCTCCCTCTGGATGAGATCTTGATTTTGTTGGACAAAGGATTTGGCCGCTTCTTCAGCCCTGTTCAGCATGAGATTTCAGATGTTCCAGGAAACTACATTTTTCTGCAAACATACTTGTAACTTGATTTGAATACTGATGGAATACTTGTATTACAGATTTTATAACGCACATGTGGCATTACAACAGCGACACTAAGAAATAGCTTTGATCCCAATTATAAATTTAGTAAGAGTATCCGTTCACGATTCCTATCCTAAACTCTTTCTCTCTCTCTCCTCACACACACACACAGCAAGATGCCACGTTTCTTTTGCTTCTGTATATAGTCATGAAATTAAAGATGCTTGTTTTCTGCATTGAGCATAGCTAACTGACACTCTTCGGGCAATGTCTTCTCTTTGGGATCGGTTACAGTCAAACTGTGAAAACAACGTTCGATTGAAAATCTTTGGTACAAACCTAATACTAATTTTCTGACATAAATTGTCTACTGATGCAGAAAAACAGTTTTAGAAAATATTTAGAGCAAAAAGGACAAGATTTACCTATTTTAATCTTACTTTACAAAACTCTCGACAAGGACATGAATGTTTTGTTTGGAAGAAAACACTTTTATCATAATCTGTAAATATCTCAACCCACCTTCTCATATTGCCAGCCGCTTCCTTATCCATTTTTGCTGACTTTGCAGCAAATTCAGCACTATGTCGAGTGTTGTTTACGTGGTGGCTGATTACTATCTTCATTTGTTTGATACCTAATGAAAATAAAAGGAATAAAATAAAATCTATCTAGACTCTTTGTTATTTTTGGCGAGAACAAAAAGGTACACCAGGCTTACTCAGCAAAAAAACCTGTTTATCGTATTTCGTTGGAGTCGGCAAAGACATCGGGCGTCTCACGGCTACGTGAATAGATGGAGTTGCGTGAACATTGCAACATTTTAGACAAACAGATATGAACCGTGTGTACTGTTTCGTCGGGATATACCCTATATCAGAGCAAACACAATGTTTCTTCCTCGAAAATTACCTTGGTAGATAAGTAACAAAACGTGTTAAGCAATACTGAGATAAAACTGAGTTGGTTTGTATTTCAATCTCAAGAAATAAAGTTGTCTGTAACAATAATAGAGAAATAATTCACCTTGCCATTTGTCACTGACCACACCATCCCAAAAGATCTGGACTTCCTTGGTCCACTCGAAAGCTTTCTCGCTAAACTCAGCTTCAGATCTTGACTTCTTCTCCAAGAACTTGCTTGACACCGAATAGTCTCTGCTTACAGAAGGGAAAAATAAATAAATAAAAATATTTGAATTTTATGACTTCATAATTAACTTTCAGCTGAAAGTCCAATACGTTATCGTCTTCAGTATGTGCTCCCCTCTTTTGTTTAAACTTATACCCAAGCCCTGACAATGTATACAAGCGTGACAATATAAGCCCCCAGATACAGGTGATGGAAAAATGGATAAAGAGGTGCATGCTATCTGAGTGAGAACGTTGGGAGGCTCCTCTGGACTAATTCCAGGGAGTTGCTTTTAACAATCTCTTGAGGAAACGCATTAAAGATGGTGCTAGGAAAGATACTTCTACCGATAGGTAACTCTGTTGGGCTGGTGTGTATGGGTGCTGGGGATGGGGTGGGTGGGTGGGTGGTCACATTTTAACATATATCCGTAACAGATCATTAGTAAACAATATAATTATGGCAAACCATCAATATTTGTGCAATTTTTAAAACCATGCCTTCTTGCAAATTATTTCGTTACAGTTAATATATAAGCGCAAAAAAAAATATTTAAACAACCGTAATAAGACACTTTCTGAGGTCTAAAATGTTAGTAGAGTCGCATTTGAAATGGAGAAAATAAAAAAGTCAGGCAAAACTTCTGGTCGGGAATGGGTGATCACTACTATTTGATCATGACAGCATTGGTAATCGAACCGACCCAACAAGTGCAAAGCCAGTTCTTTTTCTATCGTATAATTTTATGTCAATGAATGTCTGGTGGATGGAATGACAAAAAATTGGTTCTGGCCATAATTATCACAGAAGAATCGATTAGGATTGAAACAAGTTAAAGAGATATACCCGATCATACCACTCATAAAATAAGATGTGACACTAATTAACATAAATCATTTTAGGAAAATTTAAAACGTGATCAATATAATAATTAATGTATACACAAGTAAAGAAATAAAATATATGAGAATATTTTTACAGAGAAATTTAATTTTAATTTGAAGCATATTATTTTGTATTTGCTTATTTCTTCTTTCTTTCGTTCGTTCTTTCTTTCTTTCTTTCTTTATTTATTTAGTTATTTATGGGGGGGGGGGCAATCGGGACGTAGGAATGGTTTGGTTTGGTGTTTAACGGCTCAGTGACACAATTAGATTATTAATTGCCGAAGCAATTGGAGTAAATTGCCTTGCCCAAGGACACACCACGATAGCCGACCAGGGTTGATCCCTTTCGGTCGCGAATTCGGCATGATAACCACTGAGGCACCTCAGCTCTTGTCTGCATTAGGGACTTGTTACAGCGTTCGGAAGGGCCCATCGGGACTATTCTACATTAGGGACTTGTTACAGCGTTCGGAAGGGCCCATCGGGACTATTCTACATTAGGGACTTCTTACAGCGTTCGGAAGGGCCCATCGGGACTATTCTACATTAGGGACTTGTTACAGCGTTCGGAAGGGCCCATCGGGACTATTCTACATTAGGGACTTCTTACAGCGTACGGAAGGACCCATCGGGACTATTCTAGATTAGGGACTTCTTACAGCGTACGGAAGGGCCCATTGGGACTATTCTACATCCCCCAGCCCGAAATGTGATACGAATGAACAAGTTGTGTAAGATATGACACAGGCGCCTCCTTTCAAAATGCAAAAAGCAACCCTAAAACTTGGAATGACATCAAAGACATCGATCTAGAGTTGTTAATACGGACCTTAATGTTATTACTCATCTGGCACTTATTTAATTGACTTCATCCGAACCCTGAAGCAATACTTTATAAATGCACAAATACACTTTTAACAGAATAAAATTATAGCATCGACGAAACTGTCAAGAATGAGCATTGTGAAAATTGAAATACTGATGTTCTGCCATAACTGTAATAGCTATCAAGATTTATTAATGCTTGCTCCAGCTAACCTGGTTATGCCAAAGACATCAAGTACTTTGTAAGCTGTGGAAATTACCAGAAGAAGCCAGCAAAATGTAAATAGCACCAACGTGAAGTCACAAAAATGTTGCATTACTTATTGTTCTTTCTTATAGACAGCCCCTCACCCCCCACCCCCACCACGGCGAATATTCTCGACAAAGATTTTTGTCTTTTGCAACAATTCCATGAAACCTACGTCTCATATTGTTCCATGGCGGTCTTTAAAGAAACATATAGTCCAACAAATTCATACTGTTGTAACGACCTGAGTTATAACAACAACAAAAAAAGATGGAATCTCACAATTTAGCAGTTTTTTATAGTAAAAATTTAATGTCCGTCGCTCATTGACTGAAATGCAACATAATCATGAAACGCATAGACGTTCTTGATGAGGAATGGTAGGAATTTTAAAGAAAATACGACTTGAGAAATCTAGGAAGTGTTTGGTAAGAGATGTTAGGCACTCCTTAGACCTTACAATCTGGAGGCTATTTATACTGATGCAAATATTTTGGGTCAGAGGAAGAGAGACAGGATAGAGAAAACAGTTGGATTGCTCTCTTACAAGCTGGAATAGTTTTTGAAATGGCTAAATTTCTATTGAATTTCCTATTGAAATATGGTGCTACTTATTTTGGAGAGTTGGGTTCCGAGTGTATATTATTTTGATATGCTGTTTGTAAAATAAACAACTAAAAAAACAAAAAACAAAAAAAGTAACAATAACAAAATTAAAGTCCAAGTTCGAAATAAAGCTTTGACTCCTGCATTTACGTGCTTTGCATGCACTAATTCATTTTGCTCTTCTTTTTCACATTAAATAACTTGTTTTCTCCACATAAATATCGGACGAAACATTTAATATTGAACACAAAAATCTTACTGACCCATAACAAATACTAAGTCTGATAACAAAACAACTCAGCTCACTGAAAAATCCCCACAAAAACCTTAGCATTACAAACTTAAATTTAATTCTTTCAAAAGTCAAACACATTATATCAATAAATATTTCATATAGCTTTTCATATTTAATTATCAGTTGATTTAAAGGCCACAACTATGATAGAGAAATTTCTGCGTACTATTTTATGAAACATTGTTTTACATTAAACGTCGAACCCTTGTCTTGGTATATACTAAATCCATGAAATTACTAGCATTCATACTAAATCCATGAAATGAATAGCATTCATACTAAATCCATGAAATGAATAGCATTCATACTAAATCCATGAACTGAATAGCATTCATACTAAATCCATGAAATGAATAACATTCATACTAAATCCATGAAATGAATAACATTCATACTAAATCCATGAAATTAATAGCATTGATACTAAATTCATTAAATTAATAACATTCATACTAAATCCATGAAATTAATAACATTCATACTAAGTTTTTGGACATTTACAAATACAAAAGTATAGCCACACAAACAAAACAAAATAATAATTTGATAAAAACGAAACGAAGCGAGTACTTAACTTGCTTATTATTCAGCTCAGGTGGCGCTCTACAGTTTCGTATTTTGCACAAAGTTAGATTTTTAAAGATAAAGAATTTTCCAGGCTTTCCTCACTGTTTACCCTGGCTATTTAATAAAAGACCTTGTATATCTTAGGAATTGTTATAAGAACTTTGAATTCCCTTTATTTTGGTGTATGATTGATGGGTGTAATTTGGGTTATAGAGTATACAGCTTGGTCTTACTTCAGATGTACACCTATCAAAAATCTTCTAGCTTCGTTTGATCATTTTCACTTCCTGGACTTCAAAGATAAATTGTAAAAAAACGAGCCGATAACTTTTTTTTTACTTTTTAAATATTTTGTCATTCATTCGTTGCACTTTCAGAAGTTGGTATTGCCTACTCTAGCAAAATTTGTTTTCCCTATTTTAATAACTGCTAAAGTTAGTATACTTTGGAGTAATTCAGGCTGATTTTTCGAGCACTTGGGAGCTGCCATTTTGGTCAGCTGTGTGCTTCGATCATGTACAATTTTCACAAGTACAATATGTAAAGAAATTTCAGCCACAGTACATGAAAGTAGCATAGAGGTATGCCAACATTCTCTCCATTATGCATGTTGCAAATGCAAACAACTTCATCTTACACATGTCACTCTCTCAGAAGTACGCAATATCTGTAGAGCGCCACTTCAATAAATGTTCCGCAAGTTGGGTGATAGGGAAGAGAAATGATGACGCCTGTTACAGTAGAGGTGCGCCAAATGCTGCTCAAAATCGTAATAAATAAAAAATAAAAAAATACAATAAATTGCACAATAAAAATTAAATTACACAGGTTTAGACTTTTACTCGTTATATTATGGCTAAAACGGAGGGGGTGTGGATGGGAGTGCCAGGCAGTATACCAGTCCCCCACTTTTATTATTTGGAAATAATTTATTGACACAGAGGAACTGGGCCGCCCCCATACCCCTCGATTCTTCAGGTATAAGGATTGTGTTGCTATATTTTCCATATAGTCTTCATCGTCTAACTGGGAGTGGCAACTGCACACTATGTGAAAGTGCATAAAGCACGACACTGGGCTGTTAAATAAAAAGGGGGTGAGGGAATTATATTATTACTAGTATATAAATAGAATCAAGTTTTGGAATTCGTCCTCCAAAACACCGTCAAATACTGTGAGAAAAATGTTTTTGCCTTGGTTCAATACATTTTTTTAAAAATTAGATCAAGGTTAAGTTGATTCGTCTGCTCGGTGTTGCAGCGTGAACGAAAGCAATCTCATTCCTAAGGACGGAAGGTGACGTACTGTTCCTGACGTCACTAATAGCATGGTCGACAATTTCCGTAAAATATCGGAAAATTGGTGGCGTCGTGTTATTTTTAAACCAGCTCTTAGAGTTTTTATGATAGCTCATACTGAATGGTCACTCGCGATTTCCATATACTTTTTTTTCACGAATGGATGCAAAGAAATAGATAGAAATCAGTATTTTTTTCATGAATATGTATTCGAATCTTCAATACTTTGTTTTTCTAAGTCTCTTTGAATTTGAAATAGTAATAAAGTAAGACTTGTATATGAAATAGTAACAAAAGTAAGACTTGTGTATGAAATAGTAATAAAAGTAAGACTTGTATATGAAATAGTAATAAAAGTAAGACTTGTATATGAAATAGTAATAAAAGTAAGACTTGTATATAAAATAGTAATAAAGGTAAGACTTGTATATGAAATAGTAATAAAAGTAAGACTTGTATATGAAATAGTAATAAAAGTAAGACTTGTGTATGAAATAGTAATAAAAGTAAGACTTGTATATGAAATAGTAATAAAAGTAAGACTTGTATATGAAATAGTAATAAAAGTAAGACTTGTATATGATCGTTGAAAGTATTAAAGTACTTGCCTTCAAGAATTCAAAAAAAAAAAAAATTCAGGGAAAGGTTCGACCGTCCACTATGCTTTCAATACCCATAACTAACAATTGTTTAATTACACACCAAAAAAATCCTCAACGTGCATAATGGAATTTCTGTGTGTATTTGTATTGCAACAGGAGAAGGTAGATGTGACATTAGCCTTCATTCAAATTGATTCTGTAACAACAAAAGTGAATAAATGGTTAAACTAGAATTTTGTGTTTTTAAAACACATTCCCTTTCTTAACAATTTTTACCATCACCATCAAGTTTATTTTAAGTCACTGACGGCAAGGACGAACCAAGGGCCGATATCAATCTCATATGTGCATTTGTTCTTTCATATCCAATAAGAGTTTATATTTTTAATTCAGTTCAATAGTTTATTCTCATAAGCATGTACATCCTCATAGAGTGCATACTACAAACATTGCGTGGTTATCAAATGCTACACGTACAACTTTAAACAGAAACTCAAAAAAGATTTGTTCATGCCCTGCAACTATGTATATATGAGTAAAATCTACAAGGACTTGAATTCGCCTTTTCATTCCCTGCAAATGTATCTATAGCAACGGGTGGGACCTCAATAGTTTTACAGATATGACATAGTTGCAAAATTCAGGAGGGTGGAGAAACACCCATTGGGCTGATATTGGCTGTGCATTTGTTTTCCTGGTGCAGACTACTTCTTTCAATGTTCCGTTCTTATATGAGAAAAATACTCTCCAATTTCACTCGGCCTTGAGCAGCAGAAGTCATGCAAATTGACTTGATAAAAATTTGAACATTTCATATGCTGTTTGTGCTACTAACAGTGGAAAAACACGGCAATAAAATGATTCTGGATAATCTCAAGAGTCATCACACTGGATGAAATACAGATGCTATCGATCACAAAATGGCGTTTGTCATAGGAAGCAAGGTCATCTTCACAGGCGTAATGCACGTACATAATGTTATGTAGCCCCTAGCGCCTCAAAGGTAAAACTAGCAGAGTTTAGGTTGAATTTATTTCCTAGTGCCATAAAATGTGCAGTGAATAAAGTTCGTTTTTAAGACAAACATTTATGATCAACCTTTTGCTAAAGTTGTTGCGCTTAGCTTGATTTGTTCACATAATATTTGTATTTTATTTTTCAGCGCCTTAAATTCCAGCGTAAAGACGAGTTTGCTGAGTCGTACATGTTTACTATAAATGTCACTGTTATCTATATATTTCATTGATTTTGTCCTTAAGTAAACACCTCGTGTACTGATCATCGTAGGTTATGGAGTTAAAGAACTTTGACGGATATCTGTGTCTTTTTTCGAACTGCTGCCTTGCTCTTTCCACAATAACAGGTCATTGTAATCTATATGTGATGTTTTGATGATTTTTTTCTTTTTTACTGAATCTGCACGAAAATGTGTGCAAAGTGTGTCTCCCGTAAGCTCCAATTAAGCGGTATTTGTTTTTTGTTTTTAATCTTTATTACCGATCTACAAAATACTCTAATTCCGATATATTCTCTGATGACACAACTATCCACCATTCGGGCAACTCTTTTCAAAAGTGGTGTACGCAGATTAAATACACGCAAATCGATAAAAAAAACTATTTGTAATCGACGTCTTTCAACTCGCCTCTGTAATCTCTTACAAATTCTTAGGTGTTTTCATCGATAGCAATCTTCATTGGGACACCCCAATTAATTATATTTGTCTTTAACTGAGTAAACGGATTGCACTCATGAAAATTCTTTCTAATTACGTTTCTGAAAATATTCTTAGACTATATTGCAATAGTTATATCGTTCCATCCACTTCAGACAACTGCAATATAACTCAAACTGATAAGGTTACTAAGCTGCAAAACCGAGCTGCCGAATAATATGAAACTCCGATATCTTCAAACGAGCTGCCGAATATGAAAATCCGATATCTTCAAACGATCTTTGAAATGTTTTGTAGATTAGTTACTATTTTGTGAACGCGTTACACTGCAAAAAGGTTGCATGATGTACAAGGCGGTCAAATGGCCATGTATCTGAATATATATGACGAGACATTTAATAGATGTTTGTGAACTTTTTTTCCTTTCAAAACCAGTATATATTTATTCCACGATCTCGCTCTTCCTGTTTCGATAAAAATCTGTCTGTGACGGGTCCAAAAATTATGGAATATTACTCCTATTGTAATTAGAAATTCAAGTTCTTACAGTAAATTCAAATCCTTTTAACATGATTACTTTTTCACTACTGATATGCAGATTTATATTCCGATTTATTCTAGGCATATATTTTGTTCTACTTTTATTGCTTAAATTAATTTCATCTTCCAAATTTTTTACATGTCATTTTAATCTGAATTTTAAGTGGGATTACGAGTCTAAACTAAATGTATGTATTAATGCAGTATGTATAAATTTGTACGAGGACCAAATGGAAGAATACCTTTTAATGCCAAATATGTTTGACTCTTAAAAAGAGATTATTATTATTATTATTATTATTATTATTATTATTATTATTATTAATGCTATTGGAAAACGCTCAGTGCTTTGGAGAAGAATGTTATTTTTATCGGTGTTTACCGTCTGGATATAAAAATGTAGACGGCAAGAGAAACTGCTCTCTTCAGAACGTCTCCTAGCTTTAATTTTCACTAAATCGTAACATGCATAGTAGCCTGAGTACAGTCGTCGATATATGTTTGCTTCGCCAATATATTCTATTATTTTTATTCCTCCGCTGATTATTTGTCGAAAATAAATTATCATTAATGAATGGCACCCTATTGATATTGTGGCGATATCGACGCCTGGGGATATGCGAGGTGTTTTCTGTGATAATTAATCCTATTAATAACCAATATACACATGACGTTAATCTTATCCAAAACGAGGCAAGGATGCCGTCTTTTTCAGGACAACTTGATCGAACGTGAAATTAACCATTGAATCCGAGGAGTAAAGCAGAGGGCGCTGCGCTCAATTTCGCAGGTCCACCGGCCGTCATTCTTGAAAACTAAAACGGACTGTAACACAGGCTACATTCATAGGTTTTCAATTCTAATCATACATGGCTCTAAGAAACATGAGAAAATAAATGTCCTGGCAGGAAAAGCATAAATGCCTGAATTCGCATAACTTTTTTAAATGAGAGACAAATGCTTACAGCGGAAATTATGTAATTGCTTTGTTATAAACATGGCTGCATCTATACACAATAGCCATCCTTAGTTTTGAAGAAAGACCAGTCATAAAATATTGAAGCAATACAACCCTGTCCTAAGATTATCCGAGAGCTTTATCGACACACTGTAATATTGTAGATTACGAAAAGCACAGAGATAGAAAAAATTGGTAATCGAGGAGAAAGAAATTAAGACAAGTCACATTAGTGATGATTACTGGTAAACGGTAAAAATCTGTTGCAGTATCTGTATATGTTACGGTATCTGTGCATTTTTGAATGCAGTTATTTACACGGATTTCAAACATGACAAATCGGAGACTCGATTAGTGAAAGTGACTGAAGCCAATTCATATTTTATCATTGCAAAATTTAAATAAATATTTTTAAAAAAAAATGTATGTATTGATCATTTGTTTGAACAGTGTTATAATTTTAGTTCATATTGTGTAGCATAGAATATGAGAGTTACTGGCGCACTTTATATAACAAGTCATTTTTATCTTTCGTTACGGTTTACTATAACTGAGTAACAACAACGGTGAAATGGAGTAGGGTGTAGCGGCGAAGCGACTTATCAGCGGGCAGTGGAGCCCGATAACACTTTAATTTAAGTAATTTCATATTTACGTCACAAGTATGCGGAATACTTCTGATAGTTTTGGCAGAGGCTTTATGTGACAGCCGACTGCGACAGTTGGTCGAAAAGTTGGAAGAAATCAGAGCCACTCAGTGAAGATAACCAGACGAAAAAAATGGTGACTACTTAATTATCTTTGGTGCGCTACATTATTTTCGTGAAACATTGCTTATAGTAAATTTACAGGCAAAAAACTCGTTTCGTATTATACTCCGCCATCAAATAAAACATGCTCGATTCGATGTACGTTTTTGTCTCTGAGTTTTGCTATATGCAGTATTTCGTGAAAACGATGTATCGCACTAGAGACTCCAAAATAGTAGCTATTTACCTTAGCTTGTTTTCTTGTCTGAGCAGCTTGATTTTTTTCAAACACTTTGACCAATTTTTAAACTGGCTAAGGGGGGTGGGGTGGAGATTTAAAGTTGATGCTGATGCTAACCACAACTGCGATTATACGCAGTTCTGATGAACACAATTAAGGAGGAAGATGATGATGATGATGATGATGCCAAAAAGATCGAAGTTATCCAAATGCCCATGATATCAGATGATGAGATTGTATTTATAAAAATTTGAATATTACTTTATAGGTATTACTAAGAGCGCCAGAACAGTCATATTTTATACTAGTGTGTTCTCTAAACCCGACATGTATTCTAAACACTCTAATCCTTTGCCATTAATTTGGTTGTCCAAAACCTAGCACAAAATATGCCACGCATTACTTTGGAATTGGAAGGTCCGGGGATGCATGTTGTCTGACAGTAATAAACATGATTTCAAGGAACTTTAAGATTGGTTTACACACTTTAAACCGTGTCAATCTCCTCAGCACAGCTCTTTGTGACAAATGAGTCAAGAACTTGAAGTCTTCTACTTGATTAAAATGTATGTGCGCGTTGCAGTAGTAAAATATCTTCTCAGGCGATCACTTCAAGCACAAGAAGCATAGAGTGTCTGACTCGTAATCCAAAGGTCGCAGGCTCGATATTCATCCACACCCCCTCCCTCCCACAGGCCAGCCCGGGTTGGCTGTCTCAGTGTGTCCTTGGGAAGGTACTTTCATCCCATTTCCGCTGCATAGTATATCCAATAATGTATTGAACTAATTTAAAACAAACTAACCAACCTCACACAAATATTGTTAGTAAAACTCCGTAAAAAAAAATGTCAATTCCAAACTGCTGTATGAATATGATTCTGAACTGATTTCCCGCGTTCAAACAATTAAGCTTTCAAGTAGGAAAGTGCATTCACTACAATTGTATTAGTTAGCCTTTCTGATAAATAATGTACGTAGAAAATGTAATAGTAAGCTCCTTTTGTTGCCCAGTGTGGAGCAGCGGTAGCTCAGTGGTTAGTGTGCGGGACTCGCGACCAAAAAGATGTGGTGGGTCTCTGGGCAAGACAAATCCATTAGTAAAATGACGGACAAAATATTTATTAAGCCAAATTATCTCGATCAAGAAAACATTTAACATGACAGTCCCTCAAAAAGCATGTTCCAGCGCATATGCAGATAGATTGCATAATTAAATTTTTGATTCCCCGTTTTCTATCTTAAATTCTTACATTCACCTCTATGTCTTATTACTTGCATTTGACTCATCCCCATCATTGGAATATTTACTTCATCACAATTGTGTATGCGATATTTTTTACTGTGACTCACATCACACAGTAATTTTTATTTTTGCTAGCCTAAACGAGCAAAAGATTGAAATTGTTAAACGAGTTTCATATATTTTATTTGAAATGAGCACCAACGTTAGATCTTATTTTAAATATGACGAAACACATATATCTACTTTTCAATCTAGAATAAAGATTCATTGGTTGACGCCCAGGATTCGATTAAATGCTTCTAACACTACACGTGTATACTATTAAATTGTGACGCCATTATTGATGCACTTACTTAAAAAGATAACAAAATTATTTAACTCATTTGATAATATTCATAGCTTCATTTTGAAATGAGCACCCATGTAAAAACTAAAATGGTCAAATAAATTTATCTCAATGACATCGCGTGATAAAGCTTACTGTGTACATCACTAAGTTCTAATGCCATGAAAACTAGACCAATATTATTGTCAACGAAATTTGTCAGTCACAAGTGAAGGTTAAGCTTAATCATGCCCTTTCATGTGTTCGTCCTGCCAGAATGTTTGCAATTGTTTCATTCAGAGACCTCAAGCCATTGTGCACATGGTAAAATCATGGAGCAATATCGACAGGATTTTAAAGACGCTAGACTTGTATCCAGTCGTTTCTGGGAATTGCTTTGCTCGATCTATCTATCGATCGAGACCACAGCCATATCTCAAGGGACTTTAAATTATATTTATTCTTTCCTAAATTGAAACATATTACTATAGGTTATTGCACTTTGTGTCAATACTTATCAACCTATGCGAGTAATTCCAAATGCTTTAGGCTTCGTAACAACACATTTAGTGCTCATTTGGAATACATCTTTAGTCACCAATTTGGTCTGAAGAACTTCGTGGAACAAATAAGAAAGCCTCTCTTATTTGAGTGTCTCCGTATTGCTTCAACATCGTTGGTTCAAGTTTAAACTCTTTATTGGCAATGTACAATATCAACTTCTCGCCCTCACATAACACAAGGGAT
Organism: Margaritifera margaritifera; assembly: GCA_029931535.1. Taxonomy (NCBI): domain Eukaryota; kingdom Metazoa; phylum Mollusca; class Bivalvia; order Unionida; family Margaritiferidae; genus Margaritifera; species Margaritifera margaritifera. The sequence continues at coordinate 4,308,937 of JAQPZY010001658.1, read as the reverse complement.
TACAAATGACATGTTTTATAATGAAATACGGATACAAAGTAATATTTGCAATAAAAGTAACAGTACCATATTTTGGGGCAAAAACCTATCAGATATTCATCTTCAATCTGATTTAGATTATAAAGCTGAGAGATTCTTTGAGTTCTATGTACGTTTCCAAACCGTCCATACTTAATTGCATATTGATGCGATGCACATCTAAATCTAGGCAGTGCAAATCTCTATTATTCTAACGAAATACAAGGTGAATATTTCTCAGATTTTAAATCAGATTTTAATACTCTATATGCATCAAGTGTTGATGAAACTGCTAAATCAGAAAATCAAGTCTGAATCTGCTGATTTTCTACACTTCCAATCTTAGCTTCTAGTTGCAAATTTATCTAATCATTACTGTCTTTCCCAAACTTCTTGAAAACAAAGATCGAAAACTCACCTTTTAAAATTTGGGAGCCCAAAACCATCGTGCATGCTTGTAAACTTTAAAAGACTATTTGGTGAATTTAGAATTGTATTTTAGTATTAAAGGATAACGTCCAAGTTCATAAAGTATGGCTACATTTGAAGTCTGCTGTTTTACACCTAAAATATTTTAATGAAGTTTCATATGAACATTTTCGACATCCTCAGTAAGTTTTGGCAAAACCATAAAGCAAATAAATATAACTTTTGCTCAGTTTTCATGCATACATTATCAAATAACTTAAAAAATGATTATTTTTCCATCGTGACTTGGTTTGCTCATTTAGTTTAGACAATATTAAATCTTCCATTATAACTCAGAGTAAAGCCTAACTATGTAAGCTCATTTAATATTGATAAAGGTTCATATCCATAGAAAAACAAGAAGAAGAAGAAAAAAAAAAAAATAAACAAAACAAAAAAAAAATTTGGTCATCGATGTTGACATCTAAGAATGATTACTTTTGTTTTATTAGTATTTACCTCCATGCCTCAATTGTCAATAATTCTTCAACATTTTAGGCAAACATTGTAAACCTTTCGGTGGTATTGAAAACAATACAATATCATCAGCAAATAATAAAAGAAGGGAAAAAAATTAATATGTATTTCAAAGGTATCAGCACTTTCATTGTTTAAAAATGTAACTAAATCATTGATAAATAAAATAAAAAGCATGAGTGGTAGTTGTTCACCCTGCTTTACACCAAAAGTCTATGAAAGCTGCATAAAGCTTTTGCAATTTGGTGACAACATTTTATTAATAACAGAAAAAACAGTAAATGAACTGTCAAAACTACTTTTGAAAGACTGAAAATAAAATTGACACTTATTCATAACATTATTATTTTCAACCCAATTTTCGCAATCTCTCATTCAAAGCGATAGAAAATCAATTAGCGAAATCACTAACAAAAGTAGTGCTAAGATAATTTTCAATCTTACTATGATGGCCTTCATTGGAATCGGAACTATTATGTTTGTAATTTCCGTTATGCCGATAAACTCAAATTGCAGAAAATTAAAAATAAAAATTAAAAAAAATTAAAAAAATATAAATACTTTTATATCTCATTAATATCAATCGTATTATACGGATGGAGAATCATGATTCTCTCAGTCTGGCATCGATAGATTCTATATACGGATGGAGAATCATGATTCTCTCAGTTTGGCATCGATAGATTCTATATACGGATGGAGAATCATGATTCTCTCAGTCTGGCATCGATAGATTCTATATACGGATGGAGAATCATGATTCTCCGAGTTTGGCATTGATAGATTCTATATACGGATGGAGAATCATGATTCTCTCAGTTTGGCATCGATAGATTCTATATACGGATGGAGAATCACGATTCTCTCAGTTTGGCATCGATAGATTCTATATACGGATTGAGAATCATGATTCTCTCAGTTTGGCATCGATAGATTCTATTTATGTTCATGAGCATATTTTATTCTTTCACTTTACAGTAGTGTTAATGTAATGTTGATGGAATCAAGTGCCTACTATTAGCATGCACCTTTGAAAAATCAAAATGAGTACTTTCAGACTTAAGCATCACTTGTTAGTATCACCTGATGTATTTCTTCATTCCCATTACATCACGACAGTGATATATATATATATATATATATATATATATATATATATATATATATATATATATATATATATATATATATATTGACAAATTAATTCATAACGGCGCCAATACAAAACAGTTTCCCAACGTTTTCAGCTAAAAAAACCTCATTGTCAGGGGAAGAAACGCTAAACACAAAAGCCAATAGAAATTCTTGACTCTTACATGTTTGAATGACGGGGAAATAAACGGACAAAGAATTAAAAAATAATAGAAGAAAGAAAGAAAAACAAATTGCTAACGGTCTTGAAACGGGTAAACTACATATTTTATGCCGCCATCAGCGCAACAGAGTTATATAACAAAAATCAAAGAATTGATTATTGTGTCTATCACGCAGAGATCCAAAATGTTTTTGCCTAATTCCAGCCTGAGAATAAAGGACGGACACCATGCCTGGCGAAAAATCAACGCCATCTACAAAATGTATAATAGAAACTATATCCCGGTAAAGATATGCATGGAGGTATGTCAAGAGCATGGTATAGCGGATTAATGGACAAGAGGTAAAATAATAATAATAATAATAATAGTAATAATAATAATAATAATAGTAATAATAATAATAATAATAGTAATAATAATAATACATATAAAGAGCTACTTAATATTTTCTTCGGAAAATATTATCGCAAAAATTGCGTACGTCTGATAAACTGATATCTGGCTGTAGTTTTTATAAGGTTGGATTAGGAAGGTTAGACTTTTTCATTTAGGCCGAACTCCCCATGAGTTTTCAATTGTAGTATCCAGTATCGTTCCTTACTTGTGTATTCTATATCGGTCCACCCCAGGTTAGATTCAATCGGTAGCATCTCAAGGGACTCGACTGACTGCCCAGTCGAGTAGGTGTTGTAGTCGAGTTTCGCGTTGATTTTGTTGCTAATGTAACTCATGTGGTTATTCATTCGTTTTCTGAAATCAACGGTTTCGTCAACATATTGAGTGGCACAGATCTTGCATGTTAGAAGATGGATTACATTTTTGGTTCTACATTCTAACTTCTGATTGATAGTGAAGCTACCAGATGGTCCTTCAGATTTTTAGTTCTACGGTACGCAACTTCTTTAAACATGCCCTTCAGACGTTCTTAGGATTCAATCTGGTTCCAATACTCCCGAATGATCTGTTGTAATTTTGAGGGGTCGGAGTGGAAAGTAACCAAGAAGGGGACGCGTTTGTTGGTTTTCTTGGTTTTATTTTTCATCTGGACATATAAGCTTCGGACATTGTTGGCTTTAAATGCAAGATTTAGGAGAAAATATGCAAGTGATTTTTCCTGCTACCTGTGGATACAAGCACCTTTTTATCCAGCAAATTCATTCATTTGTGTTTCAAAAAGAATGAGTAAACTCTTCAATGGTATAATGCTCCTGTAGATTTCTGCAAAACATGCATTGTAATACCGTACCAAATATTTATTTTTGTCGAAGCAATCATGAGGCTGAATAACTTAGGTGTGCGAAGACGTCTATGACACGGTATAGAAGAAATGTATGATGCAGTGTAGAAGGGAATCATGGGATAAATACTTAGGAAGCATATTTACATTGGGAACCAACAGAGAAAGGTAAACTATATGGGGGAAGGTGTACATTGAAGTAATTTTTCTTGGAGTCCTTCGTCGATGTTTTGCAATAATTTACAATACGTCTGACGATTGACATCTGAAGATGCACACTTTAAAGCAGTCAGGCCCAGAGGGCTTTACCAGTATAAATAAACCTCATCAGTAGTATGTAATTTGTATTGTCTAAATAAAGTATTTTGATTCATATTTATGTTCCATGCAGAAAAAGCTTACCCTCTCCAGAGTGCAAAGAAAATGGATGACTGCATTTCTGTGTATTTAATATGACGAGGCTTTATATAGATTACAATATCATGAGATTTTGCTTCTAAGAGGTTTGCTGTCGTCATGAACAACTAAGGGTGACACATATCTAAATAAATCTCTCAATCAACCCCCTACCCTCCTCCCCGTCTCTCTCTCTCTCTCCACCACGATCGAACAAATCACAAGCCATCCAAATCGAAGAGTCTACTTAAAGGTATATTAATATCAACAGTAACATTCTGTAATCCGTGGGTCCTTTAATTTAATCTCTGTGCAATATAAACAAATTAGTACAATGAATGTAACGTAAAGAAAAACTCATATTTCCAACCACTCTTCTGACTAACAAATGTAACCAGTGAAGGATTTAGTGCAAAAAGTTACTCACTAGTTTGTAAGTAAATTAGGAGCATGTTTTCGCTAGAAAGGACAGTTTAAGTGGTTGTTATCTGGTTATAATCCTTCAACTCAGAACTAGACGAGATTGGGACGGAAGTTATTCAGTGAAAGAAGAAATCTATATTTTGGACTAAGTTTTCTTGTAACTTGATAAAACGGAATATTTATTGTCGAGATAGACATAGAACAACTTCGTATCCAATGCATTTTTTGGTTAAGGTTGGTAGAATGTGAAAGGATGTTTTAAAATTGCAGATGACACTTTAGTACAAATGAAGGGTATTCTAAATTTATATAATATTGAATACCAATCATATGGTGAGTAACAGTCCTTTCAAGTACACTGGATCCAGTGAGAGGGATCGCGTGTGTCAGGGATAGATTACGAGAAATATAAATAAAACTGACAACACACACACACACACACACACACACAGACACAGACACACACACACACACTTTATGTTATGAAGACACATATTACTTGTAACAGAGTTACGGAGACGAGGGGGGGGGGCGGGGTCGAAATTTGGTGAAGTCGTTTTCTCATTTGGGTTGGGTGTTGGGTAAATGATGGAGATCTAAATATTATTCTGGTTAGAATTAGGTAGTAGGTATAATGCACGGGAATTTGCGATGGTGAGCCATTCCACTCACTCTTGTGACACATTCGTGTCATGTCTACCCAATTTAGGGAGCAACCTTCTAAATTTGTTGCTACATCCAGAAACTGTTCATATTGAAATAAATAGAAGATTGGATCAAAGTAAATACATTGAAATTTAAAAAGTTGGGTTCACCGAACTAGTTTTCTTAGTATGGGATTATGCTTGAAATAAATCGACAGCATTTATTTTACGCAAAAATTTATTGCAATTACATACTGTGCAGAAAAAAGGATCGAAGAAGCAGGCAGGAATATATATATATATATATATATATATATATATATATATATATATATATATATATATTGACAGTTATTTTGTGACCCGATCAGTAATTTAATTTTGAAAATTACTACTACTACTACTATTGCTACTTCTACTCTTTATTTGTAATACAGGCCATCGGCCCAATATAGATAAAAAAAAATCAGCAAACGATGCATCAAAACAGACATGAGCCTGCCCAGCATTGACAGCATGTTAAAACGATAATGGAATATAAATACAATGTGTTTTGCTCAATAATTGGTGACATTTAAATATCATTATCATAACTGGTTGTACATTAACATATTAATAAGTTCACATATTAGAGAAATAGGATATCACGAATGTATATAGAATAGCATTGATATTAACTTGAAATATTTTACGTATTTCCCATTACATTTTTCTCTAACCTTCACTGCCTTTCTAATAAAGATTGCTAAGTTTGACATAACCAGACATGAATCATTAATATCCACATACGAATAAAAACTTTCTGTATTTAAATTTGTATACACAGATGAAAGTACGAACTTTTTTCTTAGTTTAACAAAGATAGAGCAATTTATAATAAAGTGATATTCATTTTCAATTTCGGCGTTACATAATTGACATATTCTATCTTCATAACAAATATACTTGTATCTTCTTTTATTTTCTCTTAGCGATACATTACCCGTTCTTAATATAGTTATCATATTTCCTCAGTTTGTATCAACTAAAGCATCTAAATAGTTTTGACGTGTACGATCACCTTTTGAGCATTTATATATATAAAAAAGTAATCCATACGATCTCACCATTTAATTATTCCACGAAAATATGTTCACGTCGTTGTCTAAACCTTTTCTGTGAATACTCGCCCATCACCAACCCTTGTATTAATCATGCATCACCAAATCTATATTTACAAAGCAATTTTTCTGACACTATTTACCAAGCAATCTCAGTTTCACCCCATTTTAACTGTAGATTGTAACATTGTTTCGGGAATCTGTTATCTGTTATTTTCATGACTCGAAACCAATATTTCAATATCTGAATATATCTAATAGTTCTCATATTAATTCTTCACAATTCATTATAAACAAAGACATTTGGAGTAGATATTCATATTTCCAATATGATTTACAAAATGACATATCAGCTAATACTATATCTGGTACTTCATGCAAACCCCAAACTTCAAATCCATCGTTAAGAACAGGTATAATATTGGCATAAAAAATATGCAGCAAAGTTTTGACAGATACTTTTCCAAATCTAGATAATTTACTTTTCAAAGAATGTATAACTTTTGAAGTTTGAGAAAATACGAAACCTAAATACTTGTAATATGATTTAATTAGGACTTTCGTAGAATCGTAATACCATTTTTCTCATAGTTACGGAGATAACAAACCCAGTGATATATAACGATTTTGTTGTTGTTGTTTGTTTGTTTTTTGTTTCTTATGAAGATTAACTGATTTAATGCAAAACTCTTTTAAAATTAAAAATGACCCGGTTTAATAAACATATTTACAATATGCCTGAATATGATTGCCTACAAAACAAACAGTTTTTTTGGTCAACTGACATGCTAGTCTTAAAAAAAAAAAAAAAAAAAAAACCAACAAAAGAACACTCACCTCAATCCATTTTACCGTATGTCATAAAATGACTGGTTTAAACTTAAAATCAGTTTTAATAGGGGTAAATAAAAATTAACAAGTATTTTGGTTCTTTTTATTGATATCGTACAACCTGAATCGAACAAACTACTTTGAATAATTAAGTTCGGTTTTTACATATAAAAGAAAAATACAGAAGAAATGTTGTGTCTTTGGGCGTGCTCTATGGAAAACATTGTACGTATCGTATACAAGCCTCAGTATTTCAGCTTTCTCTTGTAATCCAACCATACACATGAGATACATGAAACCATACGCATGAGATACATGACACCATACGCATGAGATACAATGAGATACATGAAACCATACGCATGAGATACATGACATCATGCGCATGAGATACGTGGCACCTTCAGAAAAGAAGAGCGGCACGTATTTTTTGAAGGCAATGGAAAACATATGTCCTAGGTCTAGATTGAGCCATGTTTGTCATTCCCACTGTAAAACAGACAACTATATCTGTATCAATAACCTCCAATTGGTTTATCAATATTTATCAATTTCATTTACTGGCACCAATAACATGACTTATTCATGAAGTTGAATAGAGTTCAAACGTTGAACGCACAGTCAACGGGAAGTAACTCGAAAATGCTTGTACATTCGTAATCCGTCCTAATGCCTGCATAATACACAAAAGAGTTCTCTCTAGATTAGGATTTGCAAAATTCGTGAGAATTTAAAATGCGCTCCTATTGGTATCGCTTTCATAAAAAAAATAAAAAAATCTGTAATTCGTACTTGTGCATATCTGTGTGTTGAGTTCCTAAACGCATGGTCTCAGAACTCGCGTTTTATGCCATCTGGTAACCAAAATGGCGTGCGATATTTCAATTGTTAGAAAGTCAAGCGGGTGTTGATTTCTCGGGTACTTATGGTGGAAAGATGTAAATTTAATATGATTTGTTTTATTTCAATCTGAATTAAATTACAATAAATGTAAGGCCACATTTTGGGTATGTATCGACACATGAATTATAAATAGATGTGTTTGCAGAGATCAAAACACCGAAAAGAGTGTTTACGGCTTTGATCGAATTAAAGTTTCTGAATATTTATTCCTTTTCCCTGCTAGCCATTACTGTGAGTATGATTTAATGTGTCGACAATACTGAAGCAAACTCTTGTGTATTTCTTGTCTTAAATAGGTACTCTATTTGCAACAATGCAACATAACAATTCTAGAAATGGCATTAATTTAAGGAAATATCGCTGTGTGCGAAAAAAGGTAAAACTGGACTATGATTTGAAATGGTATACTGGAATATCAAGTCAAGGAGATTTGTTCTTTTCTTAAACGGCGTGCAAATTCTGAACTTCAGCCATCAGCAGATCACTTTGTGTGTTAAGTTTGGCACAGAATGTGACATTTGGCGCGAAAATCTATCACGTGACATAATACGACAAGATTATAGGATGTATTCATTTCCAGGCTCCTTACACACATGGGATGTAGGTTTGTCGGTGAGGAAATGTATTTACACGTAAACGTGACTATTGCGAAAGAAAATAACGTTTTGAAGAATCCAAGTTCCAGCATTCTGGAAGAAAATGGCCTTGTTGGCGTACAAACGTTTGGCGGAAGGCCTTCTGAAAAAGCGCTAGGTACTTATTTTGATTCTCACCTATAGTGTTTTTTGGAATGCTTCCTTTAATCTGTCATAGGCTGAAAAAAAATTTAAAACCGGAAGTAGACTTTCTGTGCCCCATCCCCTCCTTGTTTTTTTCCTCTTGTAACAATAGTATGGCTTATATGTAACCATGCAACTCTTACTGACAATTTGGCTTGCAAGCATTCTATGTTCACATTTCTTGATACACCATCTAACCTTCAGTAGTATTAACCCATAAATTTCGGCGTTCTTGTGCATTTAAGACTCACCTAGACATACTCCCAGATGCAAAAGTAATTAATTTTACAGTTAATAGTCACTTGCATGTACCTCTTGCAGTTTGCAGCGATGATAAGGGATTCATTTAGTTTTCATCCAGTAAAAAAAAAAAAAATAATTTGCCTGATGAGGTTCAGTTATTTTGCAGATTAGGCATTCAGGTTCATAGATGTTATAGTGATACATAGAGAAATGCATCGGATAATATTTGACTATCAAAGTAGTTTTGATCAGATGGGTTTTGCTTAGGGTTGCCATATTTGTAATTGAAAAAAAGGACACACACACACACATATATATATATATATATATATATATATATATATATATATATATATATATATATATATATATATATATATATATATATGAGACAAAGAGGAGATTTAAGGACAGAAAAGGAGGACATGTTGGGGAAAAAGAGGATGTATGGTAGCCCTAGTTTTGCTGAACTCTAGTTTTGCTGAACTTCTAATAGTTTTGCTGAACTTAAGTTTTGCTGAACTTCTAATAGTTTTGCTGAACTTCTAAGAGTTGCTATAATCTGTACATATTTACCTGACTCGACAACACAATTGTGTAAATTTGATACTAAATTTTAACTTTAAAAGATTCTTAAATGAGGCAATGTAAGTAAAGTTATCAATACTCCTCCTAGAAGTGTTTAAATGTGGTGGGCAGGAAGGTACCTTGTCAATTGGGGGACCCTTTTTTATGCCAAAAATACTTCTTGGGGTAAAAAATTGGTATTCGTGTGACCAAATGACTTACTGTCAGTGATCAAAGTTAGGATATCATCTTTTAAAAAGTAAAAATGGACATACGCATATTTATATATGTACCCTACATTAAATAAGCATAACAAATGTATGGAATTACTGTATATACTCGGGTACAAGCCAAAACCAACTGCAAACTGCATAGACCCAGATCTGCCATCTATGCAGTTTGTAAGGACTAATCAGTAGAACAAACAACATAGATCCTGATCTGCTGGTGCATTATGCGACGACAGATCAGTGCCTATGTTGTTTGCATTTGGACCTGGCTTATACACGAATATATACAGTAATACAAAATAGGACAGTTTTAAGTTCGTAATTTAGTGCTCTAAAGACAGGCAGAGCAGATGGTCATAGAAAAGCAATGGGAAGGACATAAAGTACAGAGGGAAGGTTAATACAGACACACAGTGGAGCACCCTTCTGTTTTCAGCAAAATGGAGTACTGGTTATTAAGTCAAACCTCTCTCAAGGACACTCAAGAGAACACAATTATTTTTTCCTTTTTCGATTGGTGGACACTCAAAAGGACCACAGAATGTGTCATTATTGATAGTTCGATACTCAAAATACCACGAAAATTTACCTAATTGATAGGTGGCACTCAAGGAAAGACAAATTGCCCTTAATTATAGGTCGACACTCAAAAGACCACAGAATTTGGCATTATTGATAGTTGGACACTCGAGGAAAGACAAATTGTCCTTAATGATAGGTGGATACTCAAAAGACCACAGAATTTGGCATCATTTGATAGGGGTCCTTTATATATGGGGCCCTGCCTAGGTAGGTGCTACAATTTTCCAAGAAGTTGCTAAATTTTTCCATAAAAAATACTGATATGTGCGATTATCTAGTGTACCACAATTGGGTTGCAATATAAAATTTTCTGTTCCAGATCTGACTTCTATTCAAGTTTAGTAATTGCCCATTTTTTACTTGTATTTTCTTTTATAATTCTCTTTGTTCTCTGAAAAGTTTCTTTCGAAACTCATCAAAGTATGATTTTTTGCTGAATACTTCATTTTGACCCTTACATAATTTATACAAATCTCAAAAAATGTTACATTAGCGAATGTCTTCACCGATGCCAACACAGATTGACAAACAAACCTCCTTTATGAGCAGGTGCCCTCTGTATGAAGGTAACTGTCAATGCAGATTCCATTTGATTGAAGATTTGGCTATAAGTATTTTTAAAAAATTGCGTTATTAAAAAAATTAAAATGTAACTAAATTAGATTTCTTGAATTGTGCAAATTGTTCTGAAGTGAAAACTGTCATTACATGTGTTACCTGTTACACTCAAGCAACAAGACTAGTCTGACTTCATTTCAGCACTAATTTGACAGGTGGAAAGTATATTTAAAAGAAATCTGCTGAATTGGGACTCCTGTTTTGCACAGTGTCACATTTATTGTAGCAGTTCAACCAACTGATTAAATAAAGAAGTAACAATTTGACTGAAAGTGGACAATGGGAGGGGGTGGAGGTGGTGGGGTCAATCTTCAAAAGTCCCTTCCCCATACCCTCTCTGGTAAGCCTGCTACTGAATTTAGACACATTGTTGGCTTATATGTACAGTGGTTCCAATTTTTAAAAGGCCTCTCCCCCCCCCCCAAAAAAAAAAAGAGATGACCCCTTGCAGGGTTGCCAACCTGTCCTGCATCACTGTGGTGAATTGTTACCATTTTTTCCTCTCATGGGGCCATCCCTCCTAAATGATCAACCTTTTGAATGGTGAAGGGTGGACACAGAAGAGGTGGATCACTGTATATAGCTGGTATTTTACTGATGATACTGGAGCCATATCTTGCTCTAGAGAATCTAACTGTGAGATTTATGGTTTCTTCTTAAGTGATGTGTAGTTCTTTGTATAAATAGTGCTTCCAGTGTTGCATGATTAGATTGGAAATGTCATACATCAATCCTCCCACTAGAGGAAAGACTGGATTCTAGAGTGTAATTTCTTGGTAATCAGTGCTAGGAATGCTGTGCAGGAAAAACAAATTGATGACAAAGTGTTAATTTGTCTGAACATTTCTGTAGGCTGACCCACACAAAGTTATAGTTGTTTATTGTTCAATTTCTTTGAGATGGATTTGTATAATATCTATTACAGTTGTCCCTCACTATAAAGTCCCTCGGTATACTACATCACTTGTATTACATGGATCCTATTAAATTCGTAAAGTTTTGTTTTAATATTGCTGCTTAATTGATTTCACTATGTTTTAGTTCTTGGCTCATGAGAAGCAATAATGATATGATTTCATATTTTTGTGTTTTAATGCATTGTTAGGACATGGCCTTGTCAAAACTTTCCTCTGTATAAGGTGGGTTACTTTCATGGCTTCCTTAGACAGTGCTCTAGAGGAAGCACTGATGTACTAATATTTGTATAAAGCAAGAGATGTATCACAACACTGCTTTTGATTAGAGGCCAAGGTCTGTTAGAAAAGATCAAGCTTTTATATTACATTTGAAATAAAGCTTTTTAAAATTACATTTGATATAATCAGTATGTAAGCAGTTTATCTGAAGAAAAGCTGATCATGCTTGTTTTTGCCGATAATGCTGTATTTCCTCTTGTTGTGGTTTATATAACAAATTTTGACCATATATTTTAAAGCATTTCCATTTTGTCTTTCTATTTTATATAATTTTTAAAGCGTTGCAACATTTTTACTGTTTATTTATTATCTTCTACAAGTACATATTTACTTATTTGCAAAGGGGGGGGGGGGGGTCCCCGGTAGCTCGTTGGTAGAGCACCAGACTAGTAATCTAAGGGATATGGGTCCGGGTCGGCTGTCTCTGTGTGTCCTTGGGAAAGATACACGAGTCCCATTTCCTTTACATGATATAGCCAATAATGGGTTAAAAGTGCCATTAAAACCAGTGCGAAAAAAAATTTATTTGCAAGGGTTTATCTTTAAAATGCATTTAGCAATTTTTACCTTTATATTTTTAGAACTTAACTTTTAATTATCACTATATTAAGCCAGAATTACATATGTGCCATTAAACCACATACATGCATACATACATGCATACATCATCGTCATTATTTGTTCTGGATTTGCAGTTGTATCATTTTTAGTATTACCCTTCCCTGCTTCACTCTTTTTCTTTCAAACTATTTATTTATAAAATTATAAAAATTAGTTTTTTTTCCAAAAACTATACTATAGAATTCCATCCAACATCAGTAATTTATTCCACTCTAATGCATTTTAAAATTACTTATCAGTTGATAACAAGCAAACTTACTACCTCAAAAATACATGACACTTAATTGAAGGGAAGCTGCCAGCAAGCTTTCTTACATAACCACGTTGGCTGAGCTGAGACTTGAACCCACTTGGACAGATGTTAAATGTGAGTGATCTGTAAAGGTGAGCACCTTAGACCACTCGGCCCTCTGGGGCCCCCTTATTTGATCAAATCCACAAACAAATCTTAGATAATAATAAAAGTTACTTGTTTTTACTGGTATCTTCTTTCTTTTTAAATAGGGCCTTGACTGTACTTCATGTTTTATTCTAAAGGTCAGATCTATGATGACACCTCACCACACAATATACTGTTGGTACTCACTTATAAGTCCAGTCCGAATCCATACTGCACAGACCCAGATCTGCCATTGCATTATTTTCTGGCAAATCTGGGTTTCTGCATTATGTTTGGAGCAGTTAGTAGAACAAACAACATAGATCTTGATCTGTTGGCACATTATGTGATGGTATATTAGGTTCTACTTTATTTGGAGTTGGAGTTGTAAGCAAGGACAGACGGTAGTTAAAAGCATATGGTGTTAGGGACTGATGTAATGTCTATATAGTATAGACCATTGGGCAGGGACTAATGTAATGTCTATATAGTATAGACCATTGGGCATTCATTCAGTTATAGGGTTTTGATAAGATTTGGAGATAGGCTTTCACCACTCTGTTGTCTTATCATATGCATTGTGGCTGTAGAGTGTTTAAACAATTGGAAAAATATCATGACCAAATAATTGCATAGGATATTTATGGGCACCTTATGTCCTATGTCTGACATGTCAAGTTAATAAATGGTCATTTGAGCTCATTTGTTGGTCATGTCCAGCAAACATGGCTGTTTTGGGGTCTCTGACACATACCTACTATTCTTGTCACTGATAGTTTCTCATTATAACACCCACCCACCCCCAACTTGAAACAGTTTACTCGGAAATCTGCCAGTGCATTCAGGGGCAATGGAATGATTTCTCAAGTTGGATGGCTCTTTCAGATGCATGTGAAGTTTGTCAGGCAAGTTGGGCAGCTATCATTCTACATGTAAATTCATAATTTGTGCCCAATTTTTGATGGATATGGATGCTCCAGTTGCCCCAGTCCAATACCCTTTGCATTTTGCAACAGTAGTCTGGGTCTTCACTGCTAGTAGATGGAGGTGTATTTAACAGGAGTATTACATGATTATAAATGGTATTTGCCATAAGTTGGTATACTAACATATTTACCTGGATTATTATATGGTATTTGCCATAAGTTGGTATACTAACATATTTACCTGGATTATATATGGTATTTGCCATAAGTTCATATACTAACATATTTACATGGATTATATATGGTATTTGCCACAAGTTGGTATACTAACATACATGTATATACCTGGATTGTATATGGTATTTGCCATAAGTTGGTATACTAACATATTGGATTGTATAGGGTATTTGCCATAAGTTCATATACTAACATATTTACATGGATTATATATGGTATTTGCCATAAGTAGGTATACTAACATATTTACTTGGATTATATATGGTATTTGCCATGAGTTGGTATACTAACATATATACCTGGATTGTATATGGTATTTGCCATAAGTTGGTATACTAACATATTTACTTGGATTATATATGGTATTTGCCATAAGTTGGTATACTAACATATATACCTGGATTCAGCTATGCTTAATGATAAGCCAGTCATCCATTTTTACAAAATGAAGCAAATATTACCAAAAGATATCTTTAATAAATAATTTTGCACCTTGCATTCTGAAAAATGCATTAGGATACCCCCCCCCCCCCCCTTTCAGAGTTTTACCATGGGGGAAATAACATTAATTACTGGTTATTTTGTACAACTAAATGTAACTGCTCTCAGCAGCATATGAAGTGCCACTCTCTGATTTGAACCATTTAATATCCATGTTCTCTGATAATGAATCTGAAGATTTGCACCATTTAACCGTATTTATCTGGTTTACTGTTACAAAGTGCAAGCATCTGTGCAAAGAAAAGACCTAGATCTGTTGTCACATATTGAGCCAGCAGATCAGGGTTGATGCTATCTGCTTAAAATTGTCATTAGAACAAAAAGCATGGACCCTAATCTGCCAATGCATAATAAAATGACATCATGGTCTACACTGTTTACAGTATGGTGCACTTTACATGCAAGCAAGTACAGTAGTCCCTGCCTATAAAGCAACTCATTATAATGCAGTCCTGATATAATATGGAGATGGTCATATAATATGGAGATGGTCATATATCCCAGTATACTATATGTATGCAGTTGTCCCCCACTATAAAGCACCTCAGGATAACACAAACCCTGATAAAACATGTCTGATAAAACATGTGTATGGTCATAAACCCTTTTATACATGTATGCAGTAGTCCCCATCTATAAAGAAACTCAATATAACACAGTCCTGACATAACATGGAGATGGTCATGGATCCAATTATACCATAAATATACAATAACCCCTCACTATAAAGCACCTCATTATAATGCAGTTTATAATATAACAGGTTTGGTCATAGATCCCATTGTACTACATGTTTGCAGTAGTCTTCCACTATAAAGCACCTCAGTATAACATAAACCTGATAAAACATATGTATGGTCATAAATCCCTTTATACTACATGTATGCAATAGTCCCTTGATATAAAGTGCCTCAGTATAACATGAACCATGATAAAACATGGATATGGTCATAGAGTCTATTATATATATAAATATATATATATATACAGTAGCCCCTCACTATAAAGCACCTCAGTATAATGCAGTTTATAATATAAGATAGGTTTGGTCATGGACGCCACTATAGCTATTTCAGCGCTCCAAGTTTAAACTAAAATGGTCACTTTGGCAACTAAAACTAACAATTGACCATGCAATTTAATTTACAGTATAATCCCATTTCGACTGTGACACTGCCAGTTTGTACATTAAAATTTGGTACATTAAAATTTGGTATCTTTACATGTGACTATTCCAGTTTTTAGCCTACAAGTGACTAATCCTATTCCTGATCTGTACAGTTAGCCTCAGCTAATGGCATCGATCTGGAAAAATGGATCTGTACAGTCAACCTCAGCTAATCACATCGATCTGGAAAAATGGATCTGTACAGTCAACTTCAGCTAATGGCATCGATCTGGAAAAATGGATCTGTACAGTCAACTTCAGCTAATGGCATCGATCTGGAAAAATGGATCTGTACTGTCAACCTCAGCTAATGGCATTGATCTGGAAAAATGTGGACATGAAGACAAACATGGACAATTCAGTCAAACTGCCATAAATGTAGATTTGGCCAACACTTTACTAATATAAACTATCATCAAAAGAAAATTAATGTTATGTTCTTTTTGTCATCTTCTACTCTTAGTGTCCAAGGCAACCATATTGTTTTTAGGGCTTGGTGACCTAACCTTTTAAATGGCCACAAACAATTTGAAGATGGTCACCCTATGCCTGCAGAAGTTTGATATGCACTTGGAGTACTGTATTTGAATTCTGTTTTCCATGTAATGTACCCCAGTATGACGATGCTACCCTATTTATGGCTTCCATTAATAACGTTATAGTGAGGTATCACTGTACTATACACTACCTGGCCTTGCTATTCTAATACAGAGCTATGTACCAAGTATACGGTGACTTTGGCCATATAACACTACCCCATTTATGGCTCCCAATAATAGTGTTATAGTGAGATGTCACTGTACTATACATTTCATGGCCTTTCACTTATGTATATATTCAGTCTAAGTATTTCTGCAGGTATTTTTCCAGTGTAAAACTGGCAAAAGTAACTCCAATACACAAGAAGGGAGATCTTTCTGATATGAATAACTAAAGACCTATATCAGTTTTATCATCACTTTCAAAGATATTAGAAAAACATGTTTGTAATGAATTTCAGAACTACCTGGAATCTTTTAATTTACTATATTCATGATGATCTGGCTTTTGACATTCATGCCAGATGACACTAACTAGAATGGTGGATGATTGGTTAGCAGCAATTGATCAAGGTAACCTGGTAGGTACAGTGTTTCCTGACTTTACAAAGGCTTTTGACCTTGTTAATCACAAAATCCTGCTGGAAAAACTCGGCATATATCAAGTTAACCATGAAAGTTTAACTTGGTTTCAATCCTATATTGAAGGCAGACAACAAGAAGTTTCTATTTTAAATAAAGTTTCATATAAGAAACTCTGAAAGTCTGGTATTCCACAAGGATTAGTTCTTGGACCATTACTCTTTCTGTTGTACATTAATGATTTACCATATTACATTGAGCTATCCACCACCAACATGTTTGCAGATGACACAACATTATATAACACTGGATCAACTGGCCATGACCTTAGTTTAAATCAGGATTTGGTTAAAGTAAATAACTAGTGTGAACACAATAGTATGAAGATAAATACAGCAAAGTCAAAAGCCATGATCATAGATAGTTGAGCCAGAGAAAAAGCTGAGAAAGATGACTTCAAAGTAATGCTAAAAGGAATAGATATAGAAAAGTCTGAAAATGACAAACTACTGGGCATTATGATTGACAATATCTTGAACTGGAAAATGCAAGTTGATAAGGTCATTAAAAAAGTAAACTCACTGCTTTATCTCTTGAACAGAATAAAATCTTATCTCTCTCAAGAACAGAGAAAGATATTCTACAATACCTATAGCAGGGGTCCCCAACCTTTTTGTGCCTACGGGCACATTTGTGAGTTTATGAGAGAGTGGCAGGCACCGACCAATTAACTTGACCCATTTTTTTATTTTTTATTATTCATTATAACCTCTTCCGCTGGCAGACAAAAAACCTTGACGGGCGCCATGGTGCCTGTTATCACTGTGTTGAGGATCACTGACCTATAGCATGCCACATCTAGAATATATCTGTTCTATCTGGGTTAATAGTGATGCAGAAAATCAAGAAAGACTACTGAAATTTCAAAAAAGAGCAGCTATAGTTATTCTTGATGATGATTTAGATACACCATCAACAAATCTTTTTAAAACCCTTAAGTGGCTTCCATTTCAGCAGAGAACTTGGCTTCAAAAGGATTTACCTGTCTACAACTTCTTACATGGTTTGGTTCCTGATTATCTTCAATGTAATTTTAAATTTGTGGAAAATGTACATATGTATGAACTAAGATCCATCTCAAACAAGAAATTTATATTTACCTAAACCAAAATTCAGAGTTTTATAAAAAGAGTTTTGATTTTTCTGGAGGCAAACTATGGAATTCCATTCCATCCTATATAAGGTCAGCTGACTCTTCCCTAGATTTTAAGAAGCTTCTTGGTCAACATTTACAGAAACAATCATTTGCATGATTTTGTATAATTCAGTACGACTATTTAAAACAATGTTCTTTATGTACTCGTCTGTAATGTTTTACACAAGTTCACTACTAACCTTTGTATGATCCTGTATGTACTCGTCTTTAATGCCTTGTATATATTTTATAGTAGCAGTAGATCAATTATCTAGTTTTTAATAGCATTGTTGTCTAAAGACACCACAACTTGTAAAAATTGTACATGTAATTGTAAAAGGCCTCATGGAAGATAGGTCAGTTGACCAAAATGAGCTTCTTTAAAGAAAATTGTTATTATTATTATTATTATTATTATTGCTATTCTAATACAACACAATGTACCCCAGTGTATGGCAACCTTACCTATATCATGCTACCCTATTTGTGGCTGCCATTAATAGTGTTATAGTGAGATACATGTATCACTGTACTATACACTTTATGGCATTGCTTTTCTAATACAGAGCAATGTCAGTCATGTTGATTTGATTATAAATTTTAGATCAGTAAGGGTTCAGATTGATCAAAGTCAACATTTTGTTGGATAAAGTAAAGCATTTTAGGCCATGAATAATTATAGCTACATAGCTTCCTCACTATAATGCCCTTCAGTATAACACAGTTTCTTTTACAAGGCGAGTATGATCATCAATCCAATTTGATTAAAGGGTAGTACATTTATATGTATCATGTACATTTATATCTATTGTGTACATTTGTATGTATCACATACATTTATATGTATCATGTACATTTATATGTATTGTGTACATTTTTATGTATTGTGTACATTTATATGTATTGTATACATTTGTATGTATCACATACATTTATATGTATTGTGTACATTTGTATGTATCAGGTATATTTATATGTATCATGTACATTTATATGTATTTTGTACAATGATATGTCATGTACATTTATATGTATTGTGTACATTGATATGTATCATGTACATTTATATGTATTGTGTACATTGATATGTATCATGTACATTTATATGTACTGCATACATTGATATGTATCATGTACATTTATAGGTATCATGTACATTGATATGTATCATGTACATTGATATGTATCATTTACATTTATGTATCATGTACATTGATATGTATCATGTACATTTATATGTATTGTGTACATTGATATGTATTGTGTACATTGATATGTATCATGTACATTTATATGCATTGTGTACATTGATATGTATAGTGTACATTGATATGTATTGTGTACATTGATATGTATCATGTACATTGATATGTATTGTGTACATTGATATGTATCATGTACATTGATATGTATTGTGTACATTGATATGTATCATGTACATTTATATGCATTGTGTACATTGATATGTATCATGTACATTGATATGTATTGTGTACATTGATATGTATCATGTACATTGATATGTATTGTGTACATTGATATGTATCATGTACATTGATATGTATTGTGTACATTGATATGTATCATGTACATTTATATGTATTGTGTACATTTATATGTATTGTGTACATTTATATGTATCAGGTACTTCATTATAATGTGGTCTTAAAATAAGGCAGTATCCTTTTGCTTCCATTGACAGCATTATAATTTGAGAGTACTGTACAATTATTTAATTTTTTTATTGCTTCCATTGACAGCATTATAATTTGAGAGTACTGTACAATTATTTAATTTTTTTATTGCTTCCATTGACAATATTATAATTTGAGAGTACTGTACAATTATTTAATTTTTTGTATTGCTTCCATTGACAACATTATAATTTGAGAGTACTGAACAATTATTTAATTTTTTGTATTTGTTCAAATTTCCGGAAGAAGGGAAACCTTTAAGCAGGTACAGGTTACAAACTATAATTTCAGGTACTGATATACATGTATATATGATTACTGAAGTGCTGAAATCTAAATCTTGCTTCGGATGCAATTGGTTCTTCCATGGTTATAGATGATATTATTTGGACCTCTGCTGCTTTCATTGGTACATGTATTGCGTATTAAGTACAAACTGCTCCTGGATGTAGTCTATAATTTCAGCAGGACTATTTGAAAATTAAGAGCCTGGTTTTTGCATGCTGGGTAAGTTAAAAATCCTTTTATATGCTATTACTTTAAGGTGTACAATAGATAGAGATATTTTGCAGTAGCATGAAACAAAAAAGTTTTTATAACTACAGAATAGTAGTTTTTTAATTGCAGGATGCTAGAATGTTTCTGAGTATTGAATTCATCAGTTAATAGGACAAGATAAAATTGTTGTTCAAGTAATACAGTTAGTGTCACATTAGAATTAATTTTTACACCCACGCCTCTGTTGGCGAGACATCCACGCCTCTATTTGTGAGACATATCTATATTCTATTTGTGAGACATATCTATGCTTCTATTTGTGAGACATATCTATGTCTCTATATGTGAGACATATCTATGCCTCTATTTGTGAGACATATATATGCCTCTATTTGTGAGACATACCTATGCCTCTATTTGTGAGACATATCCATGCCTCTATTTGTGAGACATATCCATGCCTCTGTTTGTGAGATATATCGATGCCTCTATTTATGAGATATTCATGTATATATGCCTCTATTTGTGAGACATATCTATGCCTCTATTTGTGAGACATATCCATGCCTCTGTTTGTGAGACATATCGATGCTTCTATTTGTGAGACATATCAATGCCTCTATTTATGAGATATTCATGTATATATGCCTCTATTTGTGAGACATATCCATGCGTCTATTTGTGAGATATATATGTAGCTATGCCTCTGTTTGTGAGACATATCCATGCCTCTGTTTGTAAGACATGTCCATGAATGTTTGCAAGACTTGTAGTATTTCTTGTGTCTCTCTGTCTGTCCTTCCATCCGGCACTTGTTAGCGCAACTAGTCCTGCAGCTTTTTGATGGATTGTCATGAAAATTTGTAAATATTATTGTCATCACCTGAAGATGCACATATCAACAAATCACTTTGTTGCAACAATTTTTTTTAAGAGTTATCGCCCTTTTTATCTTGTAGCAGTATATGACACTATCTCATTTGCACAATTAGTCCAACAGTTTTTGATGGATTGCTTTGAAACATGCTAAATATTATGGTCATCTCCTGAAGATTGCATGTCGACAAATAACTTTTTTGTTGGAGTTACTGTCCTTTCTGTTTTGCAACTAGTCCTGTAGTTTTTTGTATGTGTTTCTACTACGTCACATGAAAAACATGATATTTGACTCCCAAATTCCATGACACGGTCATGTTTTTAGAACAATATATCCTATAAATCTTGGAACAAAAAAAAAAAAGGGACAGAGATAGTGGACCTTTCTCAACACTGCAAATATATGCCAGTAACCTGTACCCTGTTTAAACAGTCAACAGTCGTGATTCGCATGGGTTCTTGCTTAATGCTTAGGGAATATTATCACCATTGGGCAGCTTATACAGTTAATTGTCATAGAGAAGATTAAAAGTTAAAAGTGGTCAGAGATAAATAACAAACATTCCACAGATTTCTGAATTGATTGACAATAGCTGGAGTGATTTTGTGTTTGCTAATTCTTTCAGTTTTCTTGTGGGAGAGCCCATTGAACTAATTTGCATAGGTAAAGTACATGAAGTGGAACAACCCAGTTCATTTGAAGTTGGGTAAATTAGACAGGAGTGTTGAAGAAAAAAAGTTACTACATTTTGTTGCCTTGAATGAGAATGTGTTAGCCATTTTTATTAAAGATTATTGGATAGTTTGTTATTAGCAACGATGTGTCTTTGTAGTCATATTTTACTCTATATGTAATATGCAAAATGTGATATATCTGTAGTTGGAATGGTAAAGTTAGGATTAGTGTGAAAGTGTGATTCTTTTTTGAAGGCAAAATGTCAAAATACAGCTATGATTCAGTTATGGGAATGCAGTCTGTGAAGCAAGCAAAGCCCAGCAAAACTAACTTTCAGAACTCCTGGTTAACTGAGTTTGACTTTGTGAAGTGCAGCGTACTTTGCATGTCTGTGAACACCAGATTGATGCTAGTCATTCAGGAGTATGTGACATCTGCAGGGTTTCAATAAGAAATAAAATAGCAGGAGAAGTTGGAAAAGTAGTGGGGAGGGGGAGAGGTCAGAACCTTCTGAAATGGTGTTGGTGTATCAACTAAAGTTAGACTGTCTTTCCTTGATAGAGAAATGTTACAGTTGTTAGAGAATAATTTTGTTTTATTATAGAATTTTGTATAAAATTCATATTGATAATTAATATCTCAGGTTGGTTTTTTTCCAGATCTTATGAGTTTCATCTTATTAGTAAGGAAAAATTATTGTGCAGAATTGTCATGTTCATTAATATTCATATTTATATTGAACCATTGCAATAGTTCTTTGAATGAAATAAATATCTCTTATTTACTTAGCTTATAAACAATGTATATAAAAAAGCTGTTAGAAAAGAAGCACAGGAAAATGCAAGTTGCTAGATTATAGAATAAAAAAGGAAAAAAAGTAAAAAAAATGAGGTTTTATAATAATACACAATTCAGAACTGAAAATGACCAACTTACATGTGACAGAATCAGGACATCAAATCAGTTGATTTCAAAATTTTGATCAGTAGATAGGCTTCTAAATCAATAGGATTTTTTATTGGCGTAAATTTTACACATTTTAAGGGACTGAAAAAAGGTGCACTTTTTGACATAATATATATTCTCTTCATATTATAAAAAAATAGCAAGTTTTGAACATGAATCAGATTCTGATGGCAATGTTACAATAATAATTAATGAGTCTGGTATTCTCATTTAAATGAAGCAGAAAGAATTTATATCTCATAGTTAACTGCGAAAAAAAAAACAAATGTATATATATATTGTAAAATCCACAAACAATTTTAGTTTCCTTCACAAGTTCACTGCCAGCTGACCATTCATAAAATTCATTGTGATTATTAAGTTTCATACTTAACAGGCTATCAATAGTTTCCTGGCCCAGATTTCCCCTTGAATCACACTATGGTGTTCTGATCCATATTTCCCCTTGAATCACACTATGGTGTTCTGATCCATATTTCCCCTTGAATCACACTATGGTGTTCTGATCCATATTTCCCCTTGAATCACTCGGCAGTTTTCAAAGAATAGAGAATATCCTTTCTGTATCAGCATTGGAATGTGGCAATGACAGAACTTATGATCCAGTCTCAAACAAGGCCTTCAAAGTGGGTGTTTGTTACAGAAGAATCATTGCCTGGTGATATTTCTTTCCCAATATACTGTCTTAAAATTCACTTTGCATTAATGGGAGCCATGGTAGCTCGGTAGAATATCAGACTCTTAATCCAAGGGTCACGGGTTCTATACCCACTCAGGCCAGCCCTGGATGGCTGCCTTGGTGTGTCCTTGGGAAATGCATTTAAGTCCCATTTCCTCAGCATGATATTTTGATCTTGTCACCGCCAAAGGTCAACCTAGTTTTTTAATCAAAGACTCACAATCCATCATGAACCACCTTCGATTCCTTTATTACTTGTAATACCTCAATAAATATCCCATGTTTGGCCTTAAACTCCAAATAACAAGAATAAGGTAATCAATCTATAGCTTTTTGTTTACACATATCAGTCTTAATTGGCATTATTGCACAGGTCGTTGCACTGATGAAACAGTTCCAGTCCACACTAGACTGGTTCTGACTGGTTTCTGTGGTGTGTGGATAGAACATGTAAAAATGTTTTTTGTTTTTGGTTTTCTTTAATTTAAAAAAAAAATCATTTAATTTTCAAAAGTGGTAGATCTCATCTATAAAACAGTATGTGCAGTAGACTGCCTTTGAAATGTTTTTTTTTTTTTTGTCCTGCTGCAGGTAGACTCGTATGTATGTACTTAAGAAGAGGATGTATTGTGGTGTGGGTGAAGCCCTGGGCAGAAGATCTTGTAGACCTACTTCATAATACTGTACATATGCTGAAAATGCTACTAATTGTAATTACAGGTTTGTTTCTAAAAGAATTGAAGGAAGTCGAGTTGTATTCATGTTTATTTTATGTCCATCTGTAAGCAAAATGTTTGACATGCCATTCATCACTGGTATCATTTGTATATTTTATCAGTAAGCATCAGCTAGCCTACCTTATAACTAAGACTGCAGTGTTTACAAAAATTTCTAAACATGTATGCATTTTACAATAACTAAAATTTCTAAACATGTACGCAGTTTACAATAATCAAAATGATTACAATGTCAATCTTTTTCCCTTACAGTCCATTAGGCTTATTAAGCAGCTGACTGCATATTGTACCTCACTGTTTCATTTGCTGTACGTCTTTTACCTCATGCTGTGACAGGTTAAGATGTGTCTTTGTTGAATATATCTGGCAATTCAGGTTAAATATTCCTAGGACCCTTGAGGTATTGTTTTCCTACTGCTGCATGCATATACATGATGAAAAAACTCGATAAATGTAACTGGACGTACTGTGTACTCATGCACATGGGATGCTTTTGTGGGATCTACAATGATTAAGAAACTATACTGTGGCTTACCAACTTGAAATGGTGTTTCTTTAAAATAAATGTTAAATCAAAAGTTCTGTTTCAAAACATTGTTTTTCAAAGGTAAATGATGTAGTTGAAATAAAATTTTATCAGTAAATCAACCTGATGTGTAATGTTGTGTAATGTACACTGCAACAATTTTCCACAACTTTGGCTTTTTCCTAGTGATGCCACATTCAATGTGAAAATTATACATACTTTAAGAAAAGAATTAAAATAAATATCCTTCAAAAAAGTCCTCTTAAGCAGAGATGTTGAAATATTTGATTTAATTGGAACGAGTAATTCCTGCTTCTTTGACAGTCTCGTGTATGTTGCAGCCTTACTTGTTACATTTCTGTTTCATGATGTCCACTCTGTACTACACAGTTTATAGAACGTTGTGACAATTTGTAACAAACCACGTTGTTTTATTTAGCTAGAAAGTGAAGATTGCCTTGCTTCATTACAAGCAGGTCACCACTCATGATTGTGATCAATTTGGAATGAAAGGAAAGAGACTGGATATTTATGGATTACTTCGACATTGTATCCATCAGTTGTCAGGCAAGAACTTTCATTGATGCTGAATTGGAAAAGGCAAGCATCTTCTAGGCTTAAACTAATCTGTAGTGAATGGAAGAAAATGCTAATCTTAATTGGATGAATCATCTCTGATGGAATATGGCAATGTATAATAAAGTTTTAAAATTAACTTTTTTAGATTCTGGAACTGTAGGTGGCGATTCCTGTACATAGTAATAACATTCTGCATTGAGACAATGCATTACTGCAGAGCTCAATCCTGAAAGTAACTAACATATTTGAACAATCGTGACAGACCAAGTTGCAAGGGCTGAAGTGTTGTTTTCTACCAGTCTCTAACAAGTGCAAAGATGAACGCTAATAACACTTGCATCACCTTCAAACCCTCCAAGGAACTATTGAGTTGGCAACTATACTTTCATACTGTATTCCACTTTCCAATGGATTTTAAAGGCAGAAATATTCGGGGTTTTCTTATTTAATGTCTGGGTGGTTGTGATTATTTGAGTGTGTGAACATATGCATGTATGTGGAGGCAATATATGACAATACAAAGTCTGCCATCTGTTTTTTTTTTTTTTTGGAATTGTATTAAATGCTTCAAAGAAAACATATTTTATTATCATTTATTTAAACTTGAATTTCCAATCATTATAAAAAATGCTAATATGTGTAGATAACTTGTTCTTAGTTGCACAATGTTGCTTATTTGGGTCACACGAACTGACCCTCCCTGGGACCATGAAGCACTTTTTGAGTATCAACAATTCCCCCAACACTAACTGGATGGTTGGTAGGTATCTTTAAGTATCACTATGAAACTTGGTGCATATTATGGTCATCATCAAAAGATGTACATATCAACAAATCTTTGTGCTCACATGATTTTTGTAAGAGTTATTGCCCTTTTGGACTTAATGCTGGATGCATTGTATGACAGAATTTTTGAGTGCAACTATTTCAGTTTTAGTGGATGGCTATGAAACTTAGTACATAGAACTGCACACTTTTTTTATTTATAGATTCATCTCCTTTATGGGGTCGGGGTGGTTTGTGGGTGGGGTGGGGTGGTTTGAGGGTGGGGTATGGGTGGTTTGTGGGTGGGGTAGGGATTGTTTGTGGGTGGGGTGGGGTGGGGTATGGGTGGTTTGTGGGTGGGGTAGGGGTGGCTTGTGGGTGGGGTAGGGGTGGCTTGTGGGAGAGGCAGAGGTGTATTTATGTGAGTAAATTTTTCACCATTTTTGTAGCTGATCTCATAATTTTGAGCTGGCTGTCTCATAATTACAATTTGGCTATCTTATAGCTACAACTCTGCTATCGTAATAGTTGCTTGGTTAATCATAATTGCAACTTGTCTTTCTTGTAATTACAACTTGGCTATCTCATAATTACAAATTACAGCTTAGCTCATTTGTAATTATGAGTTAGGATTGTGTAATTAAGACTTGGTATTTCATAATTACATCATTTACCTATTTCATAATTATGAGTTGGTATTTAAGTAATTACAACTAAATATCTCATAATTACAAGTTATATTGTAACTGTTAGGTAGATATCATAATTATGTGTTAGCTATTTCATAATTATGAGTTACATGTAGTATTGTGTAATTGTGATTTAGTATCTCGTAATTGCAGTTAGCTATATCGTAACTATGAGTTAGATATCTCGTAATTATGTGTTAGCTATTTTGTAATTACAAGTTACTATCTCATAATTATGAATTGTGCAACATAAAATTCATTCATTTTTGGCAGGAATACAACATGCACTTTGTAACATTATAACAACAATTGTTCAAATTTTTATGACATAACAATTATTCGATATTAATTTATTCCTTTTGATAATTAAATTTTGAAATTTACAAATGTTAGATTGCAATCCATTAATAATAATTGCAGGCTGACCACATCTGTGGATTTTCCACATTATATGCTTCTTTCATCACAGTTCCAGATATGCGGATGGTGGAGAATGCCTACTGGATATACTCGCTTATAAGTCGGGTCCAACTGCAAGCAACCTGAACTCTGATCTGCTGTTGCATAATGTGCAGCAGATCAGGGTCTATTTCTTTGCACTACTGATTACTCCTAGCAAACTTCATAGACCTAGATCTGCCAGTGCATTATGTGATGGGTTTATGCAGTTTGCAGTTGGTCTGGACTTACATGCAAGTATATACGTTAAGTGCCTATCAAAATTGTTATTTTTAAGGGTCTATTTCTTTCAAATTCTACATCTTTTGCTTGAGAGTCTTTTCAAAATATTGCAATCATGATGGATGATTTACAGAAAAACAAACAGTACATTGAAAATTATTAATTTTGATTAAGTGATTTCTTTGAAATTCAGATTTTATTCCTTACATAAGCATAAAAGTAAAGATATTTTCCAAAAATCTGTGTAATAACCTGTACTGTAATTTCATAATTATGACTTTGCATCTCATAATTATGACTTAGCTAAATCGTAATTATAAAATACTAAGTCGCAAGTACTAGATAAGTTGTAATTATGAGATAGCTAACTCATAATTTCAAGATAGTAAACTTGTAATTATGAGATCCTAAGTCATAATTACAAGATAACAAACTCTTAATTTATAGCAAAGTTGTAATTACACAATACAAAGTCATAATTAGGAGATATTACATCATAATTAACCAGCTAAAAAATGTATTTTGACTGGCACTAACTAGCATGCATAATTTGCCTAAATGTTGGTATATACAATGTTTGGATTGATCGCTTGGTTCATTCTGAGTTGCTGGAATTTTGCATCCTGGGGGTGGGGGAGAATATGATCCAGGGAGAAATATTTCAAAATCTTGCACAGTTCCCAGTTTTCTTATCATTGTACTCTTGACAATGTGTTCCTTATTCATTAAATTTTTATCGCAAAATGATTTGCATATAGGTTTCATTCCCAATCACCCTGTGCAGCTTAGTAATTATTCCAAGTTTCTTAAGTATTGGTTAACAATTTGTATCTGGAAGGCTGAATCCTAACTCTTGATTGTTTTGGCAAGATGTGTTGTGATTAGTTGATTCAGGTTTTGAGAGCTGATGGTTAAACCATTGCAAGTATGTAAGGGGAATAAAGGATATGGAAAAAGTATTTGTGAATAATAATAACAGAGTTCTGACAAGTAGGCAAGTTTTTGGGATGTAATCCTCAACTTTGCCATATGAAAGAATCAGTTTGGCATTTTTAGCATTGCTATATACCATATATGACATAATACAAGTGTACATGTATTAAGTAACACATGCACACACATTTAGGGCTGGACAAATCAATTTTTTTCTGGACAAGTAAAACAAATTTTACTTACCCAGCAACAAAGTCAACTTGCCCACCAAAGAAAAGTCTTTCCATATATAATGGCTTTTTTCCATGCAATAAAAACATTTATCCTTGTATTTCCCCCTTTGTTACATGCCTACAGTGTACAGTAAGGTGGAGCATGTTATGTCTTGTCCATTCATCCACTGATATGTAACAGTCCATCTGTTACAAATTTGGTGTCTGCACAATAACTTAAGTTGTCCACCATATACAGTTGCCATACATTGTGGATGGCTTGCACTTGGGGTTAGGAAGAACCCAATCTATTTTGGGATACAAAATTCAAGGTCAAGGTCACTCACTGAAAGAAGAAATATGGTTTCCACACAATGACTCGAGTTGACCACATCTGCAGTTACCAAACTTTGTGAATAGCATGCATTTGGCTTAAGAAAGAACCCTTTTTAATTTGGGGTCAAAGGTCAAGGTCACTGATTGAAAAAAGAAAAATGGTTTTTACACAATAAATCAAATTATCCACCATCTGCAGTTACCAGACTTTGTGGATGGTTTTCACTTAGGGTAAGGAAGAACCCTATCAATTTTTGGGTCAAAATGTCAAAGGTCAAGGCCACTGTGATTGAAAGAAGAAAAATGGTTTCTGCACAATAACTCCTGTTCTCCACCATCTACAATTTCCAAACTTTGTCATTGGTTTGCACTTGGGGTAAGCATAAAATCTATCAATTTCAGGGTCAACAAGTCACAGGTCAAGGTCACTGACTGAAAGAACAAAAATTATTTCTACTCAATAACCTTGAGTTTTGCATCTATGGTTACCAAACTTTGCGGATGGCTTGCACTTGGGGTGGCAAAGAACCTTAATGTTGGAGTCAGTAGGTCAAAGGTCAAGAGCACTGACTGAAAGAAAAACTGGTTTCACACAGTAACATCATTTCTTCATCGCATACCTCAACCAAACTTTGTGGATGGCTTGCACTTAAAGTCAGGAAGAAGCATATCTGTTTGGGGGCTAAAAGGTCAAAGGTCAGGGTCAATGACTGAAAGAAGAAAAACGGTTTCTGCACAAAAATATTAGTTATATATATAGAGGACTATTAAACATGGAACAGGGGTATAATGTGCCAGTCACAGTGCTCTTGTTATATAAAGTCAACATACAAATTTGTTAGTACCATTTTATTAAGTATGCAGGAAATTTTTCATGGCTTCAGTGTGGGGATACCAACATCAAATGATTTTAATCTGAGATGTAGAATAAATGCAATTGTTCATGCATAATAAACAAGAAGACATTACATATTGCTTTGTTTTTTAAATGTAATAATGATTACCTGCCCCTGATTTTGGTCTACTGGTGATGGTGCTTGGTCTACTGGTGATGGTGCTTTTTATTATTATTATTATCATTATTAATGAAGTTAAAATTTATCCATCAACTTATTGCTCCAGCTGAGAAAGTGTTGACTTTTGCAATGTGGTTTACATAAAATATTTAACTTTGTGTATTAAGGACTGTTGATGATGTTATGCAAGTACAAGTCAGTGTTTAAGATATAGGGATGAAACAATATGTCTTTGCCACATATCGATATGTATAATAATTTGAAACCTATGATATGATACATACATGTGTTGATAAAGTTAATGAATAAAGAGGCAACTGACTAATAATTATATATGACTATTGAAGGTTAACTAACTTTTATAAGGTAAGTATCATTTTGTATTGATTCTCCACATTTAGAATTGATGTAAGTATTGAAACGGCAAAATTATCAATACATTGATACATTGCTGAATCATTTCATCCCTATCAAAATGTTTGCCATGATTACACTTATGGGTATGTCCTCAACAGCTCGCACTTCCTGACCTCATTTAAATTGCATTCTGCTGCGCAAATCCAAGTTCTTCAAACAAAACTCGAATCTGGTCATCTACATATGCACACAAAAATCTAATGACATCTACATATGCCAGAAAAAAATCATTTTTCTTTCAAAACATGGTACTATAGAATTTCATCCAACAACAATATTCTATTCCACTACATGTATACTGTTGTTAAAACTTAATAATTGTCAATAAGTTGACTTGCTACCTCGAAAATAAGTAACACCTAATTGATGGGTATTTCCAGCAAAGTTGGATGAAATTTTATTTGATAGTAAGTTTTTGAAGACAACAATAAACTTGAGCTGTAGCTAGTATCTTTTTTTTCTTAATTTGAGCCTGGGCTTCACATATTTGGTTCTCAAGGTTTGATGTACTGATACACCATGACATAATTAAGATATGTGGTGTGGTTGACTGAAGTATAGTACAGGCCCTGGAGCAATTGTTCAGTTATAGGGTTTTTGTAACAAGTCCAGGAGATAAGCTTTCACACCTCTTTTGTCTTGTGCTTTGTGGCTGTACAGTGTGTAAACAATTGGGAATATATTTTGACCACATAAGCTTAGTCAGCGACACCTCTATTGATTGTCTAACAAAGAAACAGTGTGTAAACTAGACCTAGTCACCTCTGAATTAAGCTTAGTCAGAGATACCTTTATTAATTGTCGGATAAAGAAACATCCTGTGAACTAGAACTAGTGACCTTTTAAATTTTCTTTGTTAAGGTGTTTATTTGATGGTTTAATGGAAAAATAAATCAAAGACAATTTGATATAATGATATTTAAGATATCCTTTGGCTTTGATTGATGTCTGATTGGTCACAGTATGTGGTATTCAAAAACTTTTATCTGCTGGACATGTCCAGCAAATATAGTGATTTCAGGATCTCTGATATATATATGTGTGTGTGTGTGTGTGTGATTTTGAAGCATTTTGCATACAGCTAGAGACCTTTTTAAGCCATGGGCTTTGAAGAGCCTGGATACTAGTGTGTCCATTGATACACAGCCAAAGTATTCTGATGACCCTAATTTCTTTTTTGTACATGTTCAAGCTTTTTAATGAACATTCAATACACTAATGTTGCATTCAATACACTAATGTTGAACAATCATTTTTTCATAAGGTGGAGCATATTGTGTTATGATGCCTGTCTATCCATCTATTCGCCTGTGACCAATTTGATTTTCACATAGTAACTCTAGTTCTCCACCATCTACAGTTACCAAACTTTGTGAATGGCTTGCAGCTTGAAGAACAATGGGTTCTGCACAGCAATTTCAGTTTGCAACCATGTACTTTCACCAAAGGTTGTGGATGACTTACATGCTGGGTAAGATAGAAGCCTATTGCTTTTAAGGTCAAAAGATCAAAGATAAAGGTTACTGTGACTTAATGGGAA
Source organism: Margaritifera margaritifera (assembly GCA_029931535.1). Lineage (NCBI taxonomy): Eukaryota > Metazoa > Mollusca > Bivalvia > Unionida > Margaritiferidae > Margaritifera > Margaritifera margaritifera. The sequence goes on along the minus strand of JAQPZY010001658.1, from coordinate 4,276,941 downwards.
AAATGGTTTTGGATAATAACTTTAGTTCTAGACCATTTACCTTGACCAAAGTTTGTGGAGAGCTTGCACTTGAGATATGGAAGAGACCTGCTCATTTTGGGGTCAAAAGGTGAAAGATCAAGGTCATTGTGATGCAAAGAAAAAATGGATTTTGCACAAAAACTTTTGTTCTAAAGTTCCTCGACCAGACTTTGTGGATGGCATGCACTTTGGGTAGTAAAAAACCCTGGGGTCAAAAGGTCATGGTCATAGTAAGTCGAATAAGAAAATAATGGTTTCTGCGCAGTAAGTTCAATTCAAGACTACAGTATATGCATCATGGATTACAGAAAACCATGTTCCCATGGTGGAAATTAATCTGTCCTCACTGTTTCCATCACGGACTGGATATAGTGGTCATCATGGATGTCCACATATTGGCTCATTGTGAACAGATCAAGTTTTATTCCCCCAATTAGAAAGTTGCAGCAATATAATTATGTAATAGTGGGCATCCACTATATTGCGTAGAACTTACCTGTTAGCTGAGCTACAGTGCAGAATGCTCTTTTTAATTTGTACACATTTAATATTCAAAGACTCACCAGCTAAAATGCATTCACATATGTGTATTGAGAGACATGAAAAATAAATTTCCGAGCAAAGAATCCTGAGAATATTTAGGTGAATCGCACAATATAATAGTTGTATGATGGTAATTTCAGAGAGAGAGAGAGAGAGAGAGATGCTGCTTGTAAACAGACAAAAAAAGAAATAACACTGAAGTATTAGCGGGTTTTATTCCATTATTAAAATAAAAAATGAGAGAAATGCTGTGATTTATTTTTTCATTGCCCCAGTCACTTTTAAGTTTTTACCCACACAACGAAATATACACAGCGCTATCCAAAATACAACCTCTACTAGTACATCCTTTGTTTAATACATGCGACCCAAATGTACATGTCCATGCGACACATTTTTTCAGGAACTAGATACATGTTTACCTTTACCGTAGACCAACATTTTTTCAGCAGAATATGTGAAGCACATGATGCTGCATTCTATAACCAACAGCTTAATAAAATATACTTAGGAGTGCTGGTTTGGTCATCTGACAAGTTAATTATTACCAAATGGATGTGTGAAAGGGATGAAACCGCATGATCACTTAAATATTTTCTGTAGGAGATAAACTTGTATGCATTATTTTCAGTTGATGCAGATACAATTTATTTGGTACAGTACATTCCTTCAATTCACATGACAAATATAATGCAAAACTCTTCCCGAATGTCAAGCGAATATTGTTTATCAGTTTAGTTACTAATTTGTTACATTTTGACCTGATTATCCTTTTTAAGAAGTTGACGTGAATACAAAATAAAACATTTTGTCACCAAAGAGCACAGATATAATGCGTATTTATACAGGGTTTAGCAATTACGCCAACAATGCGAAATTGCGGAAATTATGTCCATAATTGCCCAAGTGGCACTGAATCTATGGAAGCCTAAACAAAGTTTAAATTCACATGAACAAACTTTGGACTCGGAAGCTGAATTAAAAGCAATAATAATACAAAGTTAAATGCCTGAAGATAGACATGTAGGCAGCATAGAAAAAAGGGTGGGGCCAGTTACATCTAGTAAGTGCAGATGGGGAATTTTTTTTTTTTTTTTCCTTGTTGCAGTAGCAGTTAACTTCATCTGGACAGCCATTATACCATCATGGTCTTTTACAATTCAACCGAAATGCCTACTATTATGCAAATATAATTGTGAAATGGATATCTGCAGTAGATATGATAGTATTTACTGTACAATAAATTGCCTGTAGTTTTGTACGTTGGTTTAGTTTTAGTTTTATATGAGTGGAATTTTTTTCTTCTTCATACTTTTTTTTCCTTGTTTAACTTGTACTGTTTAATGCATAAGCTGAACACGTTATATCTATCAATAATGCCTTGTATATTGCTAAACCTATAAAATCATATCTAATTGCATTTATTGCTAATTATATGTGGCTTCATATTTTTAATTGCTTTAAACAGGTATTCATGGTAGAACTTCTTTATCTACTCAAAACTGGAGGTGGAAGAGGTTTTGGCTTCTAAGGTTGTAAATCCTAATTATTTCCAGTTTATTATGAACCTTTCATATTAAATCTAAGGTCGTCACAAATATTATCACTGTGTTCAGTTTGATTATTGCAGTAATGTGGGCTAATTTGACTTTGAATGTACTAACATTTCGGAAGCTTTAAGTTCGTATATGTTAATTATGATCAGATTTGACTATACAACCAAACTCGAATAATAAGAAAGTAAGAAAAGCACACTGATAGCAGGTTAAAAATCCAATTAATTATATAATTCTTTTTAAATACAAAATGAATTGCTAAGCAGCAATTTACTTATTTACATGTTCTAAAAAAAGAACGGTACCCGGTACCAAAATTTTATTTCCAAATTTTGTCAGTAGACTAATTTCAAAATGACGATAATTGCAACACATTTCAAAAATGCATACTCTCTAATGATCAATGCCTGTTTCTGAGTTAGTGATAAAAGCTATGTGTGATGTTGATTGAAACTTATGGTGCATAATCACTCTCTCTCTCTCTCTCTCTCTGATTTTTGCATCTAATAAATACAGTTTATTACAAAGAACGATGCATTAAAAAAAAAAAGCCTGTTGTGTAATAGAGCTTTTGTAAACATGTCATAGCTATGTGCTGCTGCAATAGACTTAATTATATGCAGTGTCGAAAGATTAATGGGGAGAATAAAAATGTTATATGGTTTGTTTTATATACAATGTACTGCTAGAAACCAATTTTACGAGAAAATATCAGAACTTAACCTCGTTGTGTTTTTCAGACTGTATTACCAGTCCAAAATTTGTTTTTTCCACAAACAACAAAAAACCTTATAATTCGGAAGTTATTGTTTCTTTTGAAACATTGGTGCTAAAAATAACATTGAAGCTTGACACCATCATGACTGACCATTGTAAACAAGTGTAGCGGCTGACTTCAGAGTAAAAATGTCATTCCTTGGCTGGTGCTTGATGATAGATTCACCAAAAAAGCGATGAACAAAGTAATCTTTTTAATGAAATCACTTAATTTATGGCATGAACTGCCAATGATAGAGCAGCCTTGAATACAGTGTAGATAAATTAGGTGCATTTAAAAATTGTCATACTCTCAAATAATCAATGTCATAAGTCTATGGATAAGGCACAGAAGAACATTTTGTAGCAAAGCTCGCATATCATGTTTTGTATTATGTCAATATATGATGCCATGTTGGTCTTTTACAGAATAAACTTGAGAAAAATATTTATATGCATGTCATTATATCCTTTGTTATGTATGATGTTTATATAATATTATAAATATTTTAGGAAATTATAAATGTTTCTTCACTTTAATATTTGCTTAAATCTTAATGTTTATCAGGAAAAACATGTTTAACTAGTGTCCTTGAATTAGGTTGTTTTGATCAATATGTTTTCTCAATTTGAAGGTCAAGGTTGAATTTTGTTTACAAGTAAAATTCCATTAAGATGACACACATTCTAGAACATTCTGTCATGTGACCAATCTTTATATATACCATGTTTGGTGGACATTTATTCAGTTTTGACATTACCATCAGTCTTGTAAAGAGCTATTACAGTTGTGAAAATTCATTCCAAATTCTAAGAGAGGAATTATTTTAAATATTCATTGGATTATAACAGTGTTCATAAACTTTTGGATTTTGGATTTTTAATTGATGATTTTGGAATTTATGTGAACTTATATTCAGATATTTTGGAATACTTCATTTTGACATCAGCACATTAAAGATTTCTAGTACATCAGGACTTTGGAGACCATTAGCACATCATAACATTCAAGGACACAGCCGTGAATTCGGAACATTCTATATTTAGGACTTGTGATTAGAACAATCATTCTTATTGGATTATTAGGATTTCAAAACACATTACTGTAAGTGACTTTTTGATTTTTCATTTTAATTATCTAGTAATAAATTGCTTGTTGATTTTTACTTGATTTGTTGGTTTCACTTTCTTTCTGTTACATTTTTCTTAGACCATAGAGTCGTAACACCTTTGTACTTCATCATCCATGTACACTATACATGCAAATAGTATGGCGTTCGTTTGTAAACGCTATTGGTCATAATTATTAATCTTTAAGGTTATCTTCATTTTCAAAAATTGTTATTGCAGCATGTTTCTGACATTTATTTAATTTAATAAATTTACTGACATTTATTCAATTTGATAAATTTAATGAAGCTGGTTACTTGATATAAACTTGTTTCAAATCTTATCTAAAGGATGAATGCAATAAATGATAACTATCTAACATGAATGTCTTATGCATTTGTGACAAGATGGGGCATTTCATGTTTTATATGTATACTGCTTTCAATAATTTGTTAAAAGGAGGTTTTCGAAATAGTATGGACATTCAAGGGAAACTATGACAAATTAATAACCAGTACAAGAAGCACTTTTATGAAATATCATTTACTGAGAAAGAACATCAAAGTTACTGCTTGATGCAGAACAGTATGTAAATTTCTGCATGTGTATATGGTAACAGGTACATGTACATGTAATCAATCAACAAGGATGTTCATTGTAGCTCAGCAATTTATCCGAGAGAATAACCAAGAAATTTAAAATCACGTATTTTTTTCTATGTTACACATGTTCATCTGTATGTATCCTTAGCTAGGCCACTGATAAATACCACAAGAAATGCTACCACTGTATAGTTTGTACAGGTAAAGGTATAAAATTGACACCTGCCATGGTTGGGTTTACGGCATCAGGGTTTGTCCCATCAGTTTGTTTAGTGTGTCGACTCGTGGAGCGAATACAATAAATCCAGCAAGGGGTGCCATAAAACCCACTATGGTTGCAATAAAATCTGTGACAGAGTTCCACTAGATTGAGTGGATGTCCACTAGACTTCAGGGAAATCCACCTAATGTAATGGACATCTACTATTCATAGTGGACACTTAACACCTTGCCCCTGTGTCCATGTTCGCTGGATTGAGTGGACAATCTGTAATCCATGATGCATGTACTGTACATACCTTGACTAAAGGTCATGGTCATTGAGACCAATTCATTAATAATCTCCGGAGTCAACCATACCCTACTGTACTTGTTCCTAATCTATATAGGACTATTAAACATGGGGCAGGTGTACAATGTACCATTTATGGTACTCCTGTTTAAAAATCTAATAGAAATTTTCTGTCATTAAAGGACAGCATTGTGTATTAATTTGGGAAATATAATTGTCTTTTAAAATAGACGAGAAGGACTCCTCTATTGTGTTTAAAACTTTCAAGATGTTATGAATACATGATTTGAACATTTGGATTTTTGGATATGTATAATTTACATGCTTATGTAAACAGGAAAAAAAAGCTCATTATAAAGTCATTTCATTAATTGGGTGTCTAAAAATACATGCTGCAAAGCAGGAGAGAGAGGAAGAGATCTTTGTATTCATCAAAAAGAGGTGGATAGAAAAACTCACTCTACTCTTGTACTGTATTGATTCATGATTTTTTTTTCTCAGCATTTTAAGATTAGCATCTTTTGAAAATTTTTGAGGAAATAGAGGAATGGAACAAACTGTATGAAATAGACAAAAGGAAAATAATTATTAAATCAAATTGCCTCCCTTTGGCCAGAAGGTCCAAATGTAAACTAAATCACAAGATACATTGTTTTATTGCTTTTGGTTTACTGCGAAGCTATCTTATATACACATAATGAAGTCAGGTTCAACTGCAAACAACATAGACTATGAGCTGTTGTAACATAATGCACCAGCAGATCAGAGTCTCTGTTGTTTGTTCTACTGACTACTTCTGACAAACTGCATAGACTCAGATCTGCCAGTGTATTGTGCTGTGGCAGATCTGAATGTGTAGTTTGATCTGACTCGTATGTGAGTATATACAGTATATTCGTAGTGTTGGCAATGCAAGCTACTTACTGCAGGGCAGTTTGAACACTTTTAAAATGTTTGTTTTGAGACACTTTAAAATATGACTGACCAAAAAAACACATTTTTGGGACTCTTGTAAGCAAGTGAATTGCTCAAAATGTTCTTTTGATTTTCTTGTCAAGATATTTAGCTTATAGTGGTGGGGTGCGGTGGGAGAGTACACACATGATAAATTATGAAGGAAGGCCTAAAAACGTGAAGAAAAAAAGGGAATGATTGAAAATGAATGAAGATTCACTGGAAATGAATGAAGATTCACTGGAAATGAATGAAGATTCACTGGAAATGAATTAAAATGAATGAAGATTCACTGGAAATGAATTAAAATGAATGAAGATTCACTGGAAATGAATTAAAATGAATGAAGATTCACTGGAAATGAATTAAAATGAATGAAGATTCACTGGAAATGAATTAAAATGAATGAAGATTCACTGGAAATGAATTAAAATGAATGAAGATTCACTGGAAATGAATGAAGATTCACTGGAAATGAATGAAGATTCACTGGAAATGAATTAAAATGAACCAAAAATGAATGAATTGCAACTAATAATGAACATGAACTGAAAATGAAGTCAAAGGGACATTATTACAAAATGGCTGAAAATGAAGTCAAAGGGACATTATTACAAAATGGCTGAAAATGAAGTCAAAGGGACATTATTACAAAATGGCTGAAAATGAAGTCAAAGGGACATTATTACAAAATGGCTGAAAATGAAGTCAAAGGGACATTATTACAAAATGGCTGAAAATGAAGTCAAAGGGACATTATTACAAAATGGCTGAAAATGAAGTCAAAGGGACATTATTACAAAATGGCTGAAAATGAAGTCAAAGGGACATTATTACAAAATTGCTGAAAATATAAATTTTAGTATAATGTAATGGTACACCTCTCCCTCGATAACCTGTGCACAATGTGGATCCAAAACAGACTGCAGTATAAGCAAGGGCGTGAGTTACAGAGGGACCTCTGAAAAGTTTAAAAGGGGCTGCCATCCAGCTGGACATCGACAATGTGAAGATGGGCGGGGGTGTTTAATGGTTTAATATACTCGTTTTATGATTAAGTTGGGAATAATTGTTAATTAAATGCTTTTCCTAATGAAGTTGTTCACTTTTCTGTATAAATTACATTTATTATCAAGATATGCACTGTCCGAAAGATCATTAAAAATATATATACCTGCAAAAACATTGTGTATTATACTTCACTGCTTTTGCATGTGAATGTGGATATATTCAAATGTTATTGTTGGTTCATAACAAAACAAGACTTCCTCTTTAAAAAAACTAGGGAGATTTAATTTGTGAAAGAACAACCGTCAACATCGAAACTATATTTAAAAAAAATTGTTCTGTTAATAAATACTGATGCCACAATATCATTGCTAGTAATAGTGAAAGTTCTGCTCATCCTTGACCAAACCTCTGAGTGCCAATTTAAGAATTTTAAGTTGACAACAAACTTTAGAACTTGCTTCTTCATAATGAACCATACCTGTGAAACGAAGCTTTCCATGCACTCAATTACTTTTTTCACTTGCTTCCCCTACTATCATTGACCACATTTCGAATTAATAGGATAAACCACTGATTATGTTAGATACTTTATGTTACACGTACCTACATAATAATATTTATAACAGCTTCGATTGGTCAATTGAAATGAGTTGACCTGACACACTTCTGTGACCACTAGCTCTTATGCGGGTAGGATTTGCATGCCTTGTAACCTTTTTTTAATTCCACCCCCTTTATTTGATATTTGTTGCAAAAGACGTAGTTAACATGATAGTACAAAGCAGGTCTATTTTTAATTGATTGTAACAATACAACAAACACTTCCTCAAATCGAAGATCAAAACAAAGTTGGCACTTAATTAGGTTCTCATAGAAATGCTCACAGACATAGTTGTGATGGTAGATTGACACTTTTCACATTTGAATACAAGAGGGCGTATCATGTTTATAATCATTACACTGAAACCGAATTAAAAGATATATTGTTATTTATAGAGTACTGAGAATTTTTATTTCGTGAAGAAAATTTAACAAAATATATGACTTCTTATTAAAAGTTGCAAATTTCATGATGTTGATTCAAATATCTAGTCACTAAATACTGTTTTCAACGATAAAACGAGTGATATATCAAAGTTTCATTTACCAGTTTTGAACACGATTTTCTTCATGTTCAACAAATATGGGCCAATTCTTTTGGTATTTTTTTAGCAATAAAATGGGATCAACGCCTGACCCCATGTTATAAGTGGGTTCGTGAGTTATCCAGGCGCAAGTTATTGAGGGAGAGGTCTACTTTGATAATACTTATTATTTAGAGGAATTGTGAAGTATCAAAATTTAGCAAAGTATTAAGGTAATTTAGTTTAGTTGACTACGAAACATGTTTCACACATAGTACAGCAGGCAGTTTTAAAGCAGGAGGGTATAGTGAAATTGCAAATCATTTTGCATATAAAATTTGAAAACCTCCGGTCACTCATTGTTCTGCTAACAGGTGTTTAACTTAACTCTGTCCCAGTATTTTTTGGGGGATGTTTTTTGGTGAAAACTTTTTTTTTATCCAACAGAAAAGTGTCAGTGACAGTGTTTTTTGGGAGAAGTACCACCAACTTCTCAAGAAGGTCTCATTTTCATTGACTGTTAGCTTACATCACTGATCAAAAAACCGTTCTGCATATTCTGACATTTTTGGGGGAGCTGCGATGCCAGGCTGGACTTGTGACCAGAAGGGTGCATGCAGGTTTCAGATAAAACATAAAATGTTTATTTTTGGCAACCTCAGTGGCAACCATATGCCAGGTGAAAACATCAGCAAGTATTACTCATTGTTTGTTATTCAATCATGGAAAATATGTAATGTAAACAGTAGTATTAGAGATGCAATTTAATTTTATGATTTTAAAATTGGTCACTTCAAATAAATCTCGAGAGACAATTTTGAATTGGCACTGTTACTGTGAACTTTAACAAGGGCTGCACTGATGGGTAGGCGGCTATCTTCATGACTAAAAATTAAACTCTTCAGCATCATCACAGAAATCTTTTATTCAGCGAGTTTAATTAATTATTATGTAATAAAAACAAATTTAAGTTTCTGTTAACAAAAACATAGTATAGATTCTATTTATTACATAACTGCAATGACTGGGTTGCCAAATGATGTTACTTGGTGACTGTGTGTGATGTGACCTCCAATACTTTTGGTTACTGAGTATACTTTGTGACTAAATTTAATTTGACATTGATACTTTTGGTTATGGAGTGATGTTACTTTGTGACATTTTGCTAGCATAAGTGTAATGTAACATCCGATTGTTTCAGTTACTGAGTGATGTCTTTTTGTGACTACTAGTAAGTGTATTGTGACGTCTGATACATTTGGTTTTCCTGAGTGAAATTACTTTCTGAAGTGTAATGTGACAGCTGATATTTTTGTTACTGAGTGAAATTACTTTGTGACTAAGTGTAATGTGACATCTGATACTTTTGGTTACTGAGTGAAATTACTTTGTGACTAAGTGTAATGTGACATCTGATACTTTTGGTTACTGAGTGAAATTACTTTGTGACTATGTGTAATGTGACATCTGATACTTTTGGTTATTAAGTGATATTACTTTGTGACATAACAAGTCTAAGTGTAATGTGACATTCAATACTTGTAGTGTGGTATTATGATACATATAAATTTCACCATTATCTTTTTTAAACATGTGTAACATGTACCCAGCTGTGAACACCTTGGACCTTGATCTGCCAACAATGAATGTACAGGTATATCACGTTCCACACTGTTTTGAAGTTTGGTGCATGTTACTATTCTATTATTGCCTTCTCCCATAGAAACTGTTCGTGCCCAAGTTTAAGGTGAGAGCAGTATACACCACCAGACAACACTAGAACATTTTCAAAGGGAGAAGGCAGTACTAGATTTTGTATTTCACATGATTGGATGTGATGTCTTGTGAAGTTAGTGCATGGCAATATTGCCTGCAGGAACGGGTGTGATGACTGTAGTTAGGTCTAGTATCCTGGAGTCGAGGGGAAATGCGTACTGTGATCAAATAAATCCCTGTAGTTTACAAATTCAAATTCAAGAATGTATTATGTTATGTACTTAACACAAGTAATACATGATAAGGAATTTATTTTATGTATTTATGTCGATTTCAGTTTCTGCTGATTGAGTACTTATAGAACCCTCACTCTTCAAGTGCCTGTAATCTCTACCTATGCAAGTCTCCACAGCTGTAACGAGCATCCAGTGTTCTTCCATGGTTCTTTATATGTGGTGAGTATTTTGTATATTAGTACATTATTTTTGGTGTGTGACGCAGTGTTCGGAGATACTTGTGCATCAGTTTACTTTATATAGACACTATTTCTTCAAAAACATTTTGTTCAATTTAAAAAAAAATTACCCAGTATAGAGATTCCCATAACTCTTTTGTCTAATTTTTTTCAAAAAATTTGGAAAACATTTTTTTTTACCATTCATTGAAGTGTCTTTTTCATAGTCTTGTAAATGTGTTGTATTTTAAGTTCATCATTTTTACATTTACTCATTTCTTATCACCATGCCTTTTTGGTGGATATTGCGATACTCTCCATCTGTCTGTCTCTTACTCTAACTCCTTTGAAACTGATGGTTGGAAATACACCTAACTTGAACTTATCTTGCATATGTGGAAGCATATATGAGATGAGTATAATTTTTGGGCCCCTCTCCCTGGGTCCCTTAAAGGTGTCAAAAGTCAGATATTTAAAAAAATTGAATTCATTGTGTCGTTTTGAAATTTTGTGGACCAAACTTCATACATGCAGTTATAGATGGAGAACATATAATGTACATAAAAGATCTTGGATTATTGACTATGGGTCACAATCCTGAAATTATAAAAAGGGGGGGTGGGGGGTGAATATGCAATAATAAAGTGTCAACTTGCCATGGGGAGCCATGAATATACCTGGTAGCTCTAGTTTATTATAATTTTAAATGTGAAGTTAAATTAAAATTGTTACAAATTTAAGTTTCAGGATAAGATACATGTAGGTTATTGCCTCTACACACATTTTTAAATTCTTAAATGGTTTTCTCAGCTTTGGCTTTGTTTCCGTGGAAAGTAATGATATAAATAACTAAAAGTAATATAGTGTTTGCCTCGTGGGATTATTATTTAATTTTAACTGTAATTCAGTCTTTGTCTATTTTATGATGTATGCATCTGTGTATTTCATAATGTATATAAATGTGTTTCATAATGTATACATATGTGTTTAGTGATGTATACATGTGTTTCATGATGCATATATGTGGCGGACTACCCTCGTGACAAGGTGTCCGCTTTATTTGGTTGGTTATCGTTATCTAAAGGATGATCGACCTCGGTGTTATTGCTCGGATCGAGTAAACAATAATATAAATTATGAAACTTATAGATAGAATAAATAGAGATCTGAGCAGATATATAGAACAGAATAACACATGAAATATAACAATTTAATCAATTACATAAACAAACTGGGATAATACATTACATTAGGAAGATACACTTCTTTTTGAAATAAATCATTTACTGAATTTCAACACAAATATACTTATGCAAATAGCCGATCTGTTTAAACGATAGAATTAGTTTATCACATAGAATTGAGTGAACAATCGAAGTCATCGCCCCTGCATAACAGCATAACCTGGTTAACGCTGGACCCTCCAAATTCACCGTTGCTGTTCTCTTTGTTCTTTCACTTTTTCCCCTCCTCACTCCCTCTATCTCGCCTTTGTCGGCCCTTAACTTTGTGTGGGAGTGTGGATACGTAGGTACATGGATACGTAATTGCGTGGATAAGTAGGTGGGTGGATACGTAGGTAGATGGATGGAGCTATTTCCCCTTTAAAAATAAACAGAGAAGCAACCTAAATCTTCCGTCAAATATCCTACTGGGAATAGAACCTTACTCCACTCTCGTTACGTCTGATATTGTAATATCATAATTCAAACAGATGCCAAAGGCTATCTGGTCATGCCACGCATGGCAGACCATAAACAAACCCAGTTTCAGAAGATTAATGTATTTCTAATGGCTATTTCATCACTGACTCAAATTAACATCACACGAGACATAACAGTTTCAGTTCACGTCTTAATTATACAAATGAATCAATGAAATTCACTTCAGGGCTTAACTACATTAATTTCAGTGAATACTTAAGTCTTTATCATACATGAAATCATCTAAGACAACTTGTATCAAATAAAGTAATGCATGAAATCCTTAGACTACATGATTCCTATAGCAATCAAGACGACAAATTCAAACAATTCGTCAAACTCATAAAGAAGATTATTGTACTAATTCAGACAAATGAACCCAAACAAATAGTTATACTCATCAAGAAAATTGATCTACAAATTTAAACAAAGAAATTCATGCAAATATAAACAAATAAATTCAAGTAAATAATTATATTGGTATCAACGAATATTTGAGATTGATGCAAATACCTTGTGCTTTCAATGCTTGCTTGCTTCTACCGCCAGAATTGTGTCCGTCAACTTTCCAGACATCCGGTCCCTTGAATAATTGTTTTTACAAGAGAATTTCTTCTAAATTCAATCTCGGAGTCAATAGCTATTTTCTCTTGCAGAAAAAACGTAGACTGATTAAATTTTGCGATGGGTCATATTGAAACCATGAAATTTCGTGTGGGAAACACACCCCTTATTTAGCGTAGCCAATCAGATTAAACGGATCTACCGCCTTTTATAAATATGCGACAAATTTGGTCACGTAACCTTTTAGATTTTTAAACAACCGATTCTGGAGAATTTCAAAAAGATAATACTACTTCCACTAGCTTACAGATGGTTTCTGTACCCTCTCAACTCTGACATTTTTTATCTCTAGACCTCCAAATAACCTTCGTACCGTTAGTTCTACAATGATGGCTTAATTAAGAATCAATTTTGTTCCCCCAACAGGAACATTAAAACCATTGCAGTCTAGCGATTTAATACGGTATCTTTCCTCATAAATCTAATTAATTGTTCTCTGTCAAACTAAAACGTGCTCTACAGAAATCGACATAAATTTGCACCCTTACAATATACATATACATGTACATGTGTTTCATGATGTATACATGCATGTGTTTTATGTATACATGCATGTTTCATATTGTATACATGTTTCATGATGTATACATGTGTTTCATGATGTATACATGCAATTGTTTCATGATGGATACATGTATGTACATGATGTATATATGTGTGTTTAATGATGTATACATGTGTGTGTTTCATGATGTCTTTTGCATGAAACATGTATACCATAAAGACAGTAAATTTTGGGACAGGAAAAATTAATTATTATTTTTTGTGTCCCAAGACTTGTATGCACATACAAAATATAACCTTTTTGGTGTCCCAACACTTAGAATCACAAAAACTTTAAGACAAAATTGGCAAGATTGCCATATGTCACATGGCAGTGACTAACTCTTGTTCAATTACCATGTCAATAAACTGTTTTAAACTACTATGATTGCTTTATATTATTATTTTATATATGCATATTTTCTGTTTTCTCAAGATGAAATAAAATAAAGGTAAATAAATACTTCATAATTCATGGGCCACTTAGCTCTTACTGGGAGACCAAAAATAGACCTACCATAATGATGGTAAGTCTTGGGACACTATAAGTCTTAGGACACCCTTAATTATTTTCAAAACTAATTTTTGTATGACCTAAAAAAGTTGGGACACGATATTATAGCAATTTTTTCTTGTACTATAAGTCTTGGGACACCTTGGACATTTTTTTCTTCTATTGATCGCTCGGCGTATTTTATCAATCATAACATTATTTTATAAAACAAATTTTAAAAAAAAAGACAGCAGTTGTTAAGGGACTATCTTGATGTATTATTAGATGGCAATATTATAAATTATTATAATTTGTTTGAAAAATAAAAAAAATATATTTAATTTTCCTCAGTTTTCTTATCATTTCTACTGATTTCAAATATGTATAATTTTATCTCATGATGACAAGCATTGAGCATTAGCACAATGTTGTAACTGTATTGAAGTAACTTCTTCCGCTTTTGCGCTACCGGTAGTTTACTGTTGTTAGTTTATGCATTATTGCATTAAAATTGTCAAATGTCACCAGTAATTACATTTTCTGACTTGAAAATTTAAAGACCTGTTTCATTAGGCCAAGAACAAAAATGTGTATTTCCGGTTGGCTGACCATCCCTGTTTCTCATTGATTTTAAAACCAGTGCAATAGGAAACACGCATTTTTGGGGGGGCCTTAAAATGTGTACCAGTATTTCATCAACGAAAATAGTTTTGGCTAATCGTTCACATTTATAGTGACCTTGTTTGTCGGAAAACAAAAGACAAATACACCAATTATAATTAGGGATGTTAATATCGTTTTTTTTCCAAAATCGATTATCGTTTGTAGAAATCCGATTTTAAACCGATTATCGGTTTTTGTCCTACACTGAAATTACAAGAAATATATTCTTATAATGCAAGTTAGTGAATGCCTCTTGCGAATACAAGATGTTCATTACATACCATAACGTATAGACACGCATCGTCTGACGGCATGGAGGACGATGTTGTGGCTCCACCGAATAAATATTTCTTTATAAAGGTGTTGTTCGTTTTTCTTTATAAATTACCTTTAATTTCTGGATAAAATATCTTGAAAAGATCGTAAAAACAAACATTATTCCACGAGGTATCAGTACTCTTAACATGTGTATCGCTAAACGCATTGTGTATTACGTCACTTTTTTTTTTTTTTTTTTTTGATTTGGATACATTCTAGTTTTATTGTTTGTTCAAAATGAATGAGATTTCTTTTATTAAAAAAGATAACATTCATATCGAAAAACGACAACTATCACTAGATAGATTAGATAGATAGATAGATTGTACAAAATAAATTCACAAAGATAAACCATATACCAACTATGAATTTAATGGGTCTAAACGTCAGACATGTAAAAAAAAAATATTAAAATAAATAAATAAATAAATCATCCGATAGAATAGACCAGCCTCATCACAATGATAAACTTGGTCGTCTGCATATCCATCACGGGTCAGTATCCCTCGGAGTTGGTTGGGATAACTAGATGCAGCCGCCTGATTTGCTGCGTGTATCTCTCCCGACAACGAATTTTGTTTTATTCCATGTCGGCGCTGGAATCTCCAAAAGCAGGTTGGTTTTCGGCTGACAAGACGGAGGTCATGATCTGCAACGCCTTCAAGACCGGGAGTAGTTCGCTAATCAGTTGCCAATGTTCCTCCTTCATATCCAGTGTTTTGGCATCGTTCATTTTTGTCACGCTTCTGTCACTAAGAACTGCCACAACAGGCCATCTGAGTTGTGAGAGCCTTTCAAACATGTCAAAGACGCTGTTCCAGCGGGTCTTGCAGTACTGAATCAGTTTGAGTGGTGTCTTGTCCTTGTCCATGGACACCTGTCGTTTCATAAGCTCACCCTCCGCCATTGGGCTATGTGAGAAATGTCCAACTAAACGTGACGCAGCGGATACACACTTGGAAATTTGATGATTCGTGACGGCATGGGTGCCCATTGCATGATTAATGCAAAGTTGCAATTTATGTGCCGCACAATGAACATCCAACCATCCATTCACGCTACCGACATCTTTAACATTGGAAGCACCATCATGGACACATGCAACAACTTTACCTTTTATAGCCCATTCTTCAGACACAGTTCCCAGATGTTCAGCGATGATGGCTTGCGTGTGGCGGTCATTCATTGGAATTGTTGCAAGAATGGGTGTCTTCATAGTCCAGTCTGGATCAATGTAGCTGGCAGTGAAGCTCAGGTATGCTTCGTTGGTTACACTAGTCCA
Organism: Margaritifera margaritifera; assembly: GCA_029931535.1. NCBI lineage: Eukaryota > Metazoa > Mollusca > Bivalvia > Unionida > Margaritiferidae > Margaritifera > Margaritifera margaritifera. Next base: position 4,260,957 of record JAQPZY010001658.1, on the reverse strand, counting down.
TATGTCGGTGGTAACGGCAATATCCTTGACATTTTCTTCTAGATGTGTCTGCATTTCCGCCATTAGCGTCTTCTTCATTGTAGTCATTCGTGACATCATCGTCTGACGGCATGGAGGACGATATTGTGGCTCCACCAAAGCCATCAAATCACGGAAGGAATTGGATTCAACAATCGAAATTGGTAGCATGTTTTCAGCGACAAACTTAGCTACAGCAGCAGTAACTTTTTCTTGATGACTATCAGGACAGTTTCTTTGTGTTCCAATAAATGTTGTTATTCGCGGCTGAACATTTGAAGGAGCCGCAAATCCGGGATGTTTGCTACGCAAATGTGCATGCAATCCAGTAGTAGTACCACCGCTCCGACTTATTTGTTGTGAACATAGTTTACAGCGAGCCATGCTTGATGAAATTTTTTCAAAGTTTTCCCATACATCAGATTTATTTACACGACCAGCCATATTTGTAAACTTGAAAAGACACAACCAGCAGAGACCAATCCTCAACAACAGAAGCTGTAGCTATTAACAGTCTATTGTTGTCAATTTCGGACATCAAAGAACTTAGCGACCGGTCGGTCGACTAACTATTGACATCCTTCAACAATAAATGTATTCATTTACAAACATGCTGCATGGAGCGCTCACAAATTTTAAACAAACACATCTTCTTATCTGCTGGCCATATTGTATTAAAATGTAAACACTAAACAAATGCATGAATGAATTTTTTTCTGGCATTTTTTAAAATTTTCACTACAAAAATGGTAAAAAATATTGAATTCGATTATCGTTTTGTAAAAACAAAAACCGATTATCGTTTTCAAAACCGATAATCGGATTTCCGATTTTCGTTTAACAACCCTAATTATAATCAAAAGGAGCCGCCGAAACAAACACCTGCATGCCAAAGTCAAAAGTAGAATGAAAACACAAAACAAGGATCAATGATGATCTAGTCAGTCTATATTCAGAATTTTAACCTAATATTATGGTCATTCTGTAATGAATATATGACAGTTATGTGAATATATCTGGTTATGTACCTAATATATTTATAAATATTTGTTACACATTGTGTCTTGTCATATAGATTACATCACTTTGTAGGGTCACTTATATCACTGAAAACGGTAAATGTTGGGCATGTGAATCAAAGTAAACGGTTACTTATTTAAGGTAGCTTACATCAGAGCAAACAACCACTGTGTTATTACATGTACATGTATTGCAATTATTTTCAAAGCATTATTTTTAAGACTATTGTATTTTAGAGACATTATTAAAGTTTAGTGCAGTGATGCCTATATTTTGAAACCAACAGATGTACTTCATTCAGTGCAAGTTAAAATCCTCAATGTGCATGCAGTAAACAAGATCACTTAAAACACTATTTTCGTTGCTGTAATAATGGTACCAGATTTTAATGAGTTGGGTATTTAAATTTTTTGAGGCAGAAAATGTAATTACTGGGGACTTTCTATAATTTTAATGCAATAATGCATAAACTTACAATAGTAAACTAGAGCAAAAAAGGGAGAAGTAACTGGTAATATGGGTACAACAACACTTGTCATCATTCGATGAAATTATACATCTTCGAAATAGGTATAAATGATAAGAAAACAGAGGAAAATTAAATATATTTATTGATTTTTAAAACAAATTATATGTACAACATTTCCATGTAATAATTCATAATAATAGTCACTTTACAACCACAACATCATTTAAAAAAACCCAAAAAACATTACAATAGATTAAAAACGCCATTTGATCAGTAGAAAAAATGTCTAAGATGTCCTAAGACTTATAACATGTGCAAGAATTGCTATAATTTCATGTTCCAACTTTTACAGGCGATACAAAAATTATTTTTGAATTTAATTAAGAGTGTCCCAATTTTTATAGTGTCTCAAGACTTACCATCATTACGGTACATCATGAAACTGAAATATGTATATATCATGAAACACACAAGCTTATGTCAGGGATCCTGTATTTGCTGGACATAACCAACAGGTCAAAGGTTTTGACCAGCATATACAGTGAGCCACCAGAGATCAATCCTAGGTTATCCCAAATTATATAAAATTGTCTTTAATTTGTTTGTCCACTAAAGTGTCAAATAAACACCTTAATGAAGTAAAATTCAAAGGTAATTAGGAATACACATTTTTTTCTATTGTTGGACAATCAATACAGGTGTTGCCGACTAAGCATGTACATGTAACTGCTGATTAAGAGCTATACTGCTTGCATTCAGCTAGTTAAACAGGAGTAGGAAAGGGCAACTTGATTCATTTGTGAACAGTAATGTCACAGATAAATTTCAAAGGTCGGATTTTCAATACAGATATTTGTTTGCTACTCACCATCAGTCCTGCAAATAAAAAAAAAACAATCTATAATTCAACTGTTGCCTCAGGGTCTACGCTACAGACAGTACAATAATCGGTCCCTGACAGCATGTGTTTTTTAACAATGTGGCCGAGTGTCAGCACAGATAAGACCTTCAGAACAAAATGTGTAGCCTAGGCCATAATTAAATAGAAAAAGATACAGGTAACAACAACTAATCTTTATTATCATCCTGCAATACGTACTACCGGTAGTTTGGTTTTATGGGTTCAACGCCATTTTTCAGCACATCAGGGTTAAAAACTAACTTTTTTATTAACTAGTCAAGCTGACTAACAGGACAAAAGACACATTAGTCCGCAGCAAAATCTATTAGTCCTCAAAATACATGTACGTAACACAACAATAGAGATTTATACACATTATAATTTATATTGATTTGCCATCAGTTTGTCCCAAATCATAATCTTCTCCATCTGATTCTGCAAATCACCCATATACAATGGTCTTCTTTGTCTCGGTCCACAAGAGTTCCATAAATATATAGCTGGCACTGGATCATAATCAGCAATGTCTTCACTTAAAAAGTGAATCGTTAATAAGTCATTCAATACATTGCTGTGCAATCTGCATCTCCAATCAGATTTTGTCATTTTCATTTCACTGAATCCCCGCTCTGCATCTGAAGACGAGGCAGGAAGGGTCAACACAATATTCACCTGTGCAAGAATGTTAGTGTGACCTTCTTGAAAGCTCTTGTTGACATCACACCATTGTAAGTTCTCTAACTGACATCCACAAGTGTAAATTAAACTTTTCAAGAGTTGCCACTCCTCTTCAACCTTGTCTGGATAGAAGCCTGCCATTGTCATTACTGGGGAAAAATGTTCCAGCAGAGTAGTAACATCCTCATCACCAAATCTGATATGATTTGAGTCTCTTGGTCATAAATGAAAATCTGCAAACTGTGTGGCTTTCAATACATCACATTGCTGTTTGTCAAATCGGGTGCCCAAGTGTTCTGTTAAACTGTTGATCGTGTCCTCTCTAGCATGAAGTGATAAATGCACTGATGTTGGGGATCTTGGTTCTTTTAATACAAAGCCATGAAATTCTTTTATAGGTCCATTACCAATATCCTGCAGAAACTTTTTTAACCTAGGTCCATCTCTTAAGTTCAACTGCTCCAAGACACCAATAGTTGCAAGAACTCTCAGGTACACTTCAGACACCAATAGTTGCAAGAACTCTCAGGTACACTTCAGACACCAAACAAGACTAATTTTGAAGAAACAATGACAACTTGGACAGTAAATTTATGACATCTGTCAAGAAGTGGGGATAATTAACAAGATACAGATCTAGCAACATCTTCAGATAGCCAGTTGCTTTCCCAGTAGCTTCATGTCTTCTAGGTGAAGGCTGATCAGTTTTAGTCAACGCCTGGAGGTGGCTGACTATTGGTGGATATGATTTCCACAAATTGTCCAAAGCCCTCTGCCAGTGTGCCAACCATCTGGTTCCACCAACACGAGTAGGGACTATCTTGGTGATTCCCAGCACCTCACATGCACCTAACAAATCACTTCTATTTAAAGGGCTATTCTGATAAAAATAGTAAAGTCCTGTTGACAGCTCCTCAACTTTTGCATGCATAGGTTTTTTTGCAAAGGCAGCTTTGTAAGCCAATTCCAAATGATGAGCATGGCAATGTTTTCCTACAAGACATTTCTGCCATTCTCTAAATCTAGCAATAACACCATTGTTCTCTCCTGTATTGACAGCAGCTCCATCAGAACCAAATCCAACAAGTTTACTTTTGTAATCAGGCATTGCAATTGATGCAAATGCATTATCAATAGCTCCTAAAATCCCATCAGCATTAGCTTGTGAAACTTGTATCATACCCAAAAATGAAGTGCATATTTGCCCACCTATGGCAGTTCTCATATAAATAACTTCTTGTTCATGGAACCCTTTATCAGTGGAACCATCAGTGATAATACTAAAAAATGGCGCTGATTTGATCTTTTGTTCAAGTTTATTTCTTGCACACTGTGCAATAAATTCTGAAAACACTTGTGCCTCTTTGTCATTGAGATATGTTTTACCAACATCAATTCCCTTTTTGGCATCCAATTGGACCATCCACATATAATCGCTAAACGGCCTTCTCATTTTTACAAGGGCGTGTACATTCCTAAACAAAACTTACATTCTTCCAACAAATTTTTCGTTTAGTGTCATGACGATTTTACTTGCTGATGACTGTCCTATGGGTTTCGATAATTCTCGACTCGTGGTCAAGCATTTCTGATGGATTTGTGATTTGGTTTCATGATATACTATTGTTTCCAACCGTAAATTGGAACAGCCAACTACAAATGAGCTTTTTATTCATCCTCTGTTTTTGAATGCTCTCTGCAGATGCTGCAAAACATGGTATTTACTTTGGGGTTAAAGTTAAGCCACGGCTGACTGCATTTCCACTTCTCTAGAAAATGTCGGTTCCTAGTTTCTTTATCATACTGTTTGTCATGTTCCCTTTTGTCCTCATTATTGTCAGTCTTCAGCCTTTTGGCTGGATTTTCCACACCTTGTAAAAAATCGCCACATTGTTCTCTTCGCTTTCTTTGTTTAACTATGATCCTGGTCAGTGCGACAATAACACTTTGCACTTCATTTGTAATGCTTAATCTAAAGTGCCCAGGTGATCAGGATTTACATATAGTAGTTACAACAAGTTCAGTAACTAAAAATAACAAGTTATTTGCACGCATTTCTGTTTTGGAATTCGTTAAAAAAAATACGAGAAAAGCAAACTTTAAAATAATTACATGCATTCATTTTTTAATTTTTTATTAGTCAGGCGGACTTATATTGGAACCTATTTATTAGTCTGTGAGGAAAACTATTAATCGCGGACTAATGTCCGTTTGTTAGTTTTGAACCCTGCACGTGATAGGCTATACATGGCGGCCAGTATATCTGGAAGAACCCGGAAAAATCCCGGGAAGAACCACCAACCCACGGGAAGCTACTTTCAAGCTTTCTCACATAACCACATTGGCCGAGCCCAAGACTCGAATCCACGCGGACAGAGGTGAGATGGCAGTGATTGGTAAAGGCGAGTACCTTAAACCACTCGGCCACCCGGGGCCCCTACAATACATACTAGAGGACCTGAGCAAAAATAAATCTTTACTGTCAGACTCGACTCGAAATGCCTGTCAAATTGAGTGTTATATATTTTCAGTGTAGTAAGTCAACTTGTTGTCAAAATAGAAATAATTTTAAAACAGTACAGTGGCATAAAATGCTGTTGTTGTGTGAAATTTTGTAGCATAGTTTTCTGAAGAACAAAAAATCATTTTATAAATAAATAGTTTCGTAGAAAACTAGGGTTGCACAGAAGAAGGATGCTAAAACTGAAGCAACAGCTAATTTGGAACTAAAAATGATACATTTTCCCGTACATTTTATAATTAGGTATAAAATGTATGTTTTCTTTATTTGTTGCAACTTTTGATACCTCCTATGAATGTTTTTTATAATAATGTTCACAAATATCTGACTGCAGCATTAGTTTTTGGGAAAAATATCAGAAAAAAACCGTCAGAATTTTGGGATCCCTGATGTATACCGTGTATACTCGTGTATAAGCTAATACCAACTGCAAACTGCATAGACCCAGATCTGCCATCACATAATGCGCTTGCAGATCTAGGTCCATGTAGTTTGTAAGGACTAATCAGTAGAACAAACAACATAGACCCTGATCTGACGGAGCATTATGTGACGGCAGATCAGGGTCAATGTTGTTTGCATTTGGATCCGGCTTATAAACGACTACATATGGTACATATCTGTGTTTCATGATGTATCATATCTTCATACTAATTAAATACAGTATACATGGGCATCTCCAAACAAATTTAATACCCATGTACATTTGGTAATTTCATCACATAAACAGTATTCAGGTGGAACTGGATAAATTTCTTCCATTTATGATCCAATGAATAAACATAAGTCTTCAAATTTTTTTCAGAATGTTGCTCAAAAACACGGCCACTTTTGAACCTTCCAGTCATATTCCATCCAGGTTTTTAGCTGCAGTGGTAATGTTCAAAGCATGATGGTAAAATACCACAGATAGTCATTACCAGACGGACACTTCAATCCAACAGCAGTTTGATTACTTTTGGATTGCAAAATTCAATTCCAAAAGAAAAGGGAGAATTTACTTGCATATAAGAGACATGTTTTAATACATGAAGTACAAACAAATGTATTGTGTAATGTGATTTAAAGTTTGGAAGTTTTAACTTGGATGAAGTACTGGTAATCAAATGATTATTTTGTGCATCGATTTTTGTGCATGATTTCATTAGAAGTTATACGTAAAATTGTGTGGAAAACTGATTTTATGTGCTAGTTTTTCCATGTGGTAGCATTAAAAATAGTAAGTTTTGTGATATATCATAAGTATGAATGTTTTTTTATAGTTTGTATCTTATATTAGTTTTATTTTTGCTGTGTACTTTTCAACTTGTCATGCGTTTTGTGGAGTCTGTTCTTGAACTGAAAATTAAGAGGGGAAATCCCCCCACCCCCACCTCTCCATTTAAAACAAAAGGGCGAAAATTTTCAGAATATAGGAGGGATTTAATGAAGAAATAAAGGCAGGGTTTGAAAATATTGTACATGATTTTTGCGGATTCATTTTAGTTTTGAGCACGATTTTATTTGGAAATAAGTGTGAATTCTGTAATTGCATGTTCTGGAATAGACCCTGGTCTTGTTTTGAGGTACGTTTTATAATAAATTTTAGTACCTGTACAGTTTTGCTTGTACGTTATACCATCTTGTGTATTCTATATGCATATACTGTATTTGTGTGTGTATTATAAATGTGTACACAAATATGAACAGCATTTACTTTGATCTACTGTTGCATAATACATTGTCAGATAAATGTCTACGCTGTTTTGTAGCAAAACATTAGGCCCTGATCTGTCAGCACCTTATGCAATGATAGATCTGGGTTGCTGTTATTTGCAGTTGAACATGCTGTATCCACAGGTAAATATGGTGATCTATATTGGTATAATCTCTGTGTTGGAACCTGTATGCCTGGATTTTCTTTTTTTCCAATAGATCTGTACAATTTTTTTTGCAGCGTTTAACAATTTTTAGAAAAATAACAACAAAAATGAAGAGAAATAAGATGAATCGGCCATAGACTGTACCAAAATATGATAAAATTAATTGTACAGGTTACCAGTAGGCACACAGATTATTGGAAAAATGACACAGGTGCACAGATTCTAAAACTGTGTATCTCTTCAAGTATACATGCTGGATCTGATATCTTGTATGCAGGTTTGGAATTTGCACTGCCACTCTTATACTACATTGATAAAATTCTTGTTTAATTTTCACTTTGATAGCATTACAGCTGTTACTGCCTTGCAAGATTGGAAAGATTAAATGGTGAAGTGTTATAACTTGAAGTTGGTACACTGTAAATTTTAATTTTCACAAGGAGTGGGATGGGGGGCAGTGGGGGGTGGGGTGTCTTCAACTTTTTTATTGCATGACTACCTTTCTACTAATTGTAACTTATTACATCAGTATTTTGACTATAACAAATGTTCCCTCTACAAAAGTTAATTAAGTCTTGGTTTTGGCAGATGAAAGCTGTGCTCAGCGTTGTTTACACTCTTGCATTCAGAGGTTGTTTATCACGTTTACTGTTCTGAATAGGATAATAGACCTGGTGATTAACACTGGTTTACTGGGCATGGTGCATAATGGAGGGAGACTAAGGTAGGATTTTAGGTTACACAAGCAGTGTCCATCAATCACCCTTGTGTATGTACATCATCACTTTCTCTACCAATTTCAACAACCACTAACATAATTTGCTGAGTGAACACCTCCCTCCCAGATTCCAGTAATTTTTTCCCATCCTGTGCGTTAAATGCTATACAGTCTGGTCTTGTGTAACAATGCTAAGCATTTCTTTTGAAAAATGCAAAGTTGACTAGATAATAATAATAATAATAATAATCATAATAATAATAATTATAATAATAATACAGACTATATTTAGAAAGGGAAACTCTTTAAGTTAATAGGTCTGATCTACCTACAAAATTATAGTTGACATACAAACATGCAGAGTTTATAAGTAGTCACTCAACAGATCACATATACACACACATGTATCACAGAATGAAACCATTTAGCTAGTGTCATACACTTGTGCATACATATGATGAATCAACAGATACAATGTCTAAATTGTTTCCATTCAAAGCATTGTATGTGTATACATATGATGAATCAACAGATACAATGTCTAAATTGTTTCCATTCAAAGCATTGTATGTGTATACATATGATGAATCACCAGATACAATGTCTAAATTGTTTCCATTCAAAGCATTGTATGTGTATACATATGTTGAATCAACAGATACAATGTCTAAATTGTTTCCATTCAAAGCATTGTATGTGTATACAAATGATGAATCAACAGATACAATGTCTAATTGTTTCCATTCAAAGCATTGTATGTGTATACATGTGATGAATCAATAGATACAATGTCTAAATTGTTTCCATTTCAAAGCATTGTATCTGTAAAATGTAACAGAGATCTGATGGACACTGATATGAGGTCATGTTATGTTGACCTTTAAATTCACCAGTCAAATTGCTGCTTTCACATTTATGAAAGTGATGAACTTCATTCATACCTGTCATTTCTAATGATAACTCTCCCTAACATGAAATGCAATACTTTATCTGATAGGTTACTAAAAATAAGTGGACAAGAAATTTTAAAGGTCTGCAGAACATGAACCTTTATCGGTGCCTTTCAGATCTACTTTTTAAAAGCAGATCTCAATTTTAATCAGATTGGTGTAAAATGGAATTGTAGTTCAACAGAAAACTAGTTCTTTTCAGGAGTCTTTACTGCATAATGGATTCTTTGAAACCTTGATACATCCAAAATTAGAACATTTTATCCCGTATATCAACCAGCATGATGCATGTTTTCACTATCATACACTTCACTTTGTCAGTACAAATTTCATTGTGAAATCATATCCTGCAGTTTTTAATAACTAAAGTTTTAAAGCATGTTTTATTAAAAAAATCATTGATTTAATGTCTTGTCAAAATAGTATTTCAAGAACACTCTTTTTTACAAGGCAAAATATTAAGGTGATTTGCTTCATCTTTCTATGTGAAATATTGAGGTGATTTGCTCCAACTTTCGAGGTGAAATATTAATTTGATTTGCTCCAACTTTCAAGGTGAAATATGAAGGTGATTTTCTCCAACTTTCTAGGTGAAATATTAAGGTGATTTGCTCCATCTTTCAAGGTAAAATATTAAGGTTTTTATCTCCATCTTTCAAAGTGAAATATTAAGGTTTTTAGCTCCATCTTTCAAGGTGAAATATTAAGGTTTTTAGCTCCATCTTTCAAGGTGAAATATTAAGGTTTTTAGCTCCATCTTTCAAGGTGAAATATTAAGGTTTTTAGCTCCATCTTTCAAGGTGAAATATTAAGGTTTTTAGCTCCATCTTTCAAGGTGAAATATTAAGGTATCTAGCTCCATCTTTCAAGGTGAAATATTAAGGTTTTTAGCTCCATCTTTCAAGGTGAAATATGCAGGTATCTAGCTCCATCTTTCAAGGTGAAATATTAAGGTTTTTAGCTCCATCTTTCAAGGTGAAATATGCAGGTATCTAGCTTCATCTTTCAAGGTGAAATATTAAGGTTTTTAGCTCCATCTTTCAAGGTGAAATATTAAGGTTTTTAGCTCCATCTTTCAAGGTGAAATATGCAGGTATCTAGCTTCATCTTTCAAGGTGAAATATTAAGGTTTTTAGCTCCATCTTTCAAAGTGAAATATTAAGGTTTTTAGCTCCATCTTTCAAGGTGAAATATTAAGGTGTTTAGCTCCATCTTTCAAGGTGAAATATTAAGGTATCTAGCTCCATCTTTCAAGGTGAAATATTAAGGTTTTTAGCTCCATCTTTCAAGGTGAAATATCAAGGTATCTAGCTCCATCTTTCAAGGTGAAATATTAAGGTTTTTAGCTCCATCTTTCAAGGTGAAATATTAAGGTTTTTAGCTCAATCTTTCAAGGTGAAATATTAAGGTGTTTAGCTCCATCTTTCAAGGTGAAATATTAAGGTATCTAGCTTCATCTTTCAAGGTGAAATATGCAGGTATCTAGCTCCATCTTTCAAGGTGAAATATGCAGGTATCTAGCTCCATCTTTCAAGGTGAAATATGCAGGTATCTAGCTCCATCTTTCAAGGTGAAATATTAAGGTTTTTAGCTCCATCTTTCAAGGTGAAATATTAAGGTATCTAGCTCCATCTTTCAAGGTGAAATATGCAGGTATCTAGCTTCATCTTTCAAGGTGAGATATGCAGGTATCTAGCTCCATCTTTCAAGGTGAAATATGCAGGTATCTAGCTCCATCTTTCAAGGTGAAATATGCAGGTATCTAGCTTCATCTTTCAAGGTGAAATATTAAGGTTTTTAGCTCCATCTTTCAAAGTGAAATATTAAGGTTTTTAGCTCAATCTTTCAAGTTGAAATATTAAGGTGTTTAGCTCCATCTTTCAAGGTAAAATATTAAGGTTTTTAGCTCCATCTTTCAAAGTGAAATATTAAGGTTTTTAGCTCCATCTTTCAAGGTGAAATATCAAGGTATCTAGCTCCATCTTTCAAGTTGAAATATTAAGGTTTTTAGCTTCATCTTTCAAGGTGAAATATTAAGGTTTTTAGCTCCATCTTTCAAGGTGAAATATTAAGGTTTTTAGCTCAATCTTTCAAGGTGAAATATCAAGGTATCTAGCTCCATCTTTCAAGTTGAAATATTAAGGTGTTTTGCTCCATCTTTCAAGGTGAAATATTAAGGTGATTAGCTCGGTCTTTTAGTACATAATAGATTGGATCAGTACAAATATAATTTAGAAGAACTATATAAAAAGTGTATTTAAATTGTGTTTTTGATCAAGGAAGCTTATCAATAAGAGTTAATTTAATCTCTGCTTGATAAAAATTAGAGTCACTTTTAATAATTATAAAATAGGGAATAGGAAAGACATTAAAGAAAGGGAAGCAAGTTCCTTCCTCTTGACTATGATATTTTCAGCATCTGCCAGTATCATAACATTTCATCAGTACCTCTATAATGAGGTATGCAGATAAGTGCTGGACAGATAAAAAGACTCCACAATAAACTGCCAATTCATACTTAATTTTTTGGGCTTTAAAATATAATTTTTTTAATGCAAATTTGCATGCTTTTTCTTTTTATCCCATTTCTGTGTAGTTCATTTTTAGGCCTCAAATATTGATAAAGTGAGTGTACTGCTTCCCCTAGGTTCAAACGTTAGCTCGGTTAACATCTTGAACATCGTTGTCCATTAACTACATCTGATGAAAACATCTCCAATAGAAACTTTAGATTTTTTGAAGCTGATACTTTTCATAAGATCAGAACAGGCTGAAATTAATGTTATTCAGAAATCTTGAATATTTAAGAGGTACAAAAAGGAGTGCAAGTTTTACTGTTGTCAGAAAAGGGATGGAGTAATAAAATGAGAACATTGACCAAAAAGATAGGGAAAATCTAATGTTTTATACAGACCATGATGATTAACATCAGTTATTGGTAATAAAAGATAAAAGACCTTTAAGAACTTTATATTTACTGATAAATAATCCAAGGCAACAGCAGTTTGTCTTTTTTTTTGCCACCAATTTATCCTTAGCTGCATTGGTCTTTTATCTGATTAGATATCATGAAAATTTGTAGGTGAACAAACTATTTTCATCAAACAAACACAGATTTCAACTATATATGAAACATTATCATTTGTAGTGTTTACTATTTACTAATTAAATAAAATTACAAAAAAAAATAAAACTATTAAAAATAGTGAAAAATAAAACGAGAGTTACAAGCAGATAATCGTATACTTTTATTTTTGATAATTCCCCCCTCCCCACTTAAAATCCCCACCCCACCCCACCTTCTTGTTACAAGGTAGAGTTCATATTATGTATGAAAATTTTGTCTACCATCTACAGTTCTAAACTTTAGATGGCTTGTACTTTGGCTAATAAAAAAGCTTATTGGTTTCGGAACGAAAAGGTCAATGGTCAGGGTCACTGTGACAGAAGGAAGATGTACGGTGTCCAAACAATAACTTGAGTTCTCCACTATCAACAGTTACCAAACTTTATGGATGGTTTGCATTTGGGATACAGAAGAAGTCTGTCATTTTAGGGGTCAAAAGGTCAGAGATCAAGATCACTTTGACTGAAATAAAATGGTTCATACAACCTTGAGAACTCCTTCAATTTGAGGATTTGCCTTGAAAACTTCTTGAATTTTGATAAAGTTGGTTTCAGGTTTTATTCTTGAAAAAGTTCTTAAAGGAGTTTTAAAATACCTTGAATTTTTCCCCATTCAATTGAATTTATTTGAAGGAATCCAAAACATTAAAACTGAAGAAAAAAAATCACTTTTTAAAATAAAACTTTTAATTATTTACGTATTTTAAAAAATGAAAAATAAAATAAAATGGGATAAAATTGGGTAGATGAAATGACACTGCTCAGTTTTGTGTTTTTTCATGTCTTTTTGTACCTATGTATGCAGTGATAAACAAAGTGACATATGGAAAAAGTTCAATTTCCGTAAACAAATTACTCCTTAGAAACATTTGGTAGTCCATGAAAGCTCCTTGAAATGCAACTCTCTGGGACTATGAACCATGAAGAAGAAAAATGGTTTCTGCACAATGACTTCAGTTCTCCACCATATACAAATACCAAACTTTGTAGATGCTTGCACTTGGGGTAAGGAAGAAACTTTTCAGTTTTGGGGGTCAAAAGGGCAGAGGTCAATGATGCTGTGACTGAAAGAAGAAAAATGGTTTCTGCACAATGACTTCAGTTCTCCACCATATACAAATACCAAACTTTGTGGATGCTTGCACTTGGGGTAAGGAAGAAACTTTTCAGTTTTGGGGGTCAAAAGGGCAGAGGTCAAGGATGCTGTGACTGAAAGAAGAAAAATGGTTTCCACACAATAACATTACTTCTAAAGAACATATGTAGACTAAACGTGATGGATGACTTGCACTTGGGTAAGGAAGAAACCTATAGATTTTGGGTCAAAAGGTTTAGGTAAATGCCAGTGTGATTAAAAGAAGAAAAACGGTTTTTGCACCAAAATTTCAGTTCTTGACCATGTACCTTCACCAAAGTTTGTGGATGACATATGATTTCGGGATCAAAAGGTCAAAGATCAAGTTCACTGACTGAAAGAAGAAAAATTAATTTTGCATAATAACTTGAGCTCTAGACCATCTACCTTTACCAAAGTTTGTGGAGGGCTTGCACATAAGGTATGGAAGAAGCCTAGTGATTTTGGGATCAAAAGGTCAAAGATCATGGTAACTGGCTGAAAGAAAGCTGGATTTTTCAGAGTAACTTTTGTTCTAGAGTAAGTTCCCTGACCAAACTTTGCACATCAAGTATGAAAAAGCCTATTGATCTTGGGGTCAAAAGATCAAAGGAAAAGGTAACTGGTTGAAAAAATAGGGTTTTGCAGAATAACTTTTGTTTTAGAGTATGTTCTTTGACCAAACTTTGTGGCTCACTTACAATTTGGGTAACAAAGAAATCTGGTCTGGGGTCTAAAGGTTTGAGGTCATGGTCATGGTAAGCCTAATAAGATAATAATGGGTTCTGCACATTAACTCATTAACCCCTGAGCCAAACAGCTAGGTATTCCCCTACAGCATACTTGCAGAGGGATCACCTAAAGCAGTGTTAGCCTTACCAGTAGCTGTATCCCTGAGACTCACTGACAGTACTTGACTTGCTGATTTTTACAGAGGGGGCTACATGAAATAAATTAGTTATTTTTTGCTTTGTATTCCTTCCATTAAGCTAAAATTTGGCACAGCTGTTGTCAATAAAATTATGTACATAATGGTATAAATTTCACGGAACATGCAGAAATAAGACTCGTCCATAAAGGTAAACAAAAATGATTTACTTACCAATTTGCTTCTCTTGTCATTAATAATCCACAAAATCCATTATGAATTCACACTGAATAATTAAAACCTTTAAGACATGAAATAATTCTATTTTATGTACACAGAAATTCCATTTGTCATCTCTCTTGCAAACTTTAACCTCATGTGAAAACTGCAAGCAGATGGGCATATTTTCCTTACACTTTACTTACCATTCTTCCTTACAATTCTCCACTAAACCTTAAAAAACTAATTTAGCACTTTGAACAAACTCTGAATTATTTACACTCATGTTAACTAAATTAATTTTCCCAAACACCAGCAAGTCTTTATTTACAAAAAAGCTCAATAAAATCTAATTCATTGCATCTGCGTCTAAATTCATTTTTTCCCTGGTGTTGATTATGTGAATGGCCTCTTGTCAATGTGTGTTCTATCCATTGATCACCTCTTATTTCATTTTCTTCTTCTTCATTCTCTTCAACATTCTCATTTTCATCACTCCCGCTGTCATCTTCAATTGGTATTTCAATGTCGCTATCAATCTCATCTGATGATAATCCCAATAATTCTACATTAGAGTCTGTCGGGTCAGTTTCTACTTCCAGTGGCTGATTCTGGTCATTTTACATCATTTTCAGATCTAAATAACTCCACTATTTCTGGCACTATCGAAGTCAATTTTTTTTCCTTTGTGCTGCAATCTTTCCTCTATCTATGTATGCTTGAATTTGATTGGTTAAAATGCCTGCATAATTAGGAAATGGTTTGAAATCAACCAATGGTTTGTGCCTCTTTAACTCGTCATGAGGGATACAGGCCTAGACTAATACTGCCACTTAAAAGCAGCACCTGGGATAGAAGCAAGGTAAACTGCGCCATGTTATCGTGGCACTTGGGAGGTGAGGGAGGTAAAGTATGATGCGTTATTGTGGCAGCAGGGGTTAATGAGTTAAGTTTAGTTTAAGTCTGCATATCTTGACTAAAGGTCCAGGTCATTGAGACCTGGTGGTCAGTAATCTCCAGAGTCAACCATACCCTACTAGTGCCTACACAGAGGACTATTAAATACCAGGCAGACGTATAATGTGCCATTCATGGTATAATGTGCCATTCATGGCAGTGTTTGAGTTGAAGCAGCAAGTATTTGCCTGTTGTTTTACTATAAGCAGTGCTTTGTGAAAATGATGTTGTGCACCAAAGACACTAAAATAGTAGCTATTTACTTAATCTGGTTTTCTTGGTGGAGAGGCTCTGATTTCTTCAAACACTTAAATCATTTGTTATGATAGCTTACACATAACGCCATTGCTAAAAAGCCAGAGGTATCCAGCATACTCATAATATAGGATCGTGAGATTGATTAGAAAAACAAACGTAAAATGTGCACAATCTGTGCAGCACATTTGCTGCTTTGACAGTACCAAATTTTGTATGTACAAAGTGTGTACTTTTACAGTACCAAATTTTGTATGTACAAAGTGTGCTTTTACAGTACCAAATTTTGTATGTACAAAGTGTGTGCTTTGACAGTACCAAATTTTGTATGTACAAAGTGTGTGCTTTGACTGTACCAAATTTTGTATGTACAAAGTGTGTGCTTTTACAGTACCAAATTTTGTATGTACAAAGTGTGTGCTTTTACAGTACCAAATTTTGTATGTACAAAGTGTGTGCTTTTACAGTACCAAATTTTGTATGTACAAAGTGTGTGCTTTTACAGTACCAAATTTTGTATGTACAAAGTGTGTGCAACAATAACATAGTGGTCTAGAGGGTTTAAATCTAAAACTAAAGTCATTGGGTAGTAGTTTTTTTTAAAATCTAAAACTAAGTTCATTGGGTAGTAGGTTTTTTAAAATCTAAAACTAAAGTCATTGGGTAGTAGTTTTTTTAAAAAAATCTAAAACTAAGGTCATTGGGTAGTAGTTTTTAAAAAAATCTAAAACTATAGTCATTGGGTAGTAGTTTTTAAAAAAATCTAAAACTAAAGTCATTGGGTAGTAGTTTTTTTTTAAATCTAAAACTGAAGTCATTGGGTAGTAGTTTTTTTTAAAATCTAAAACTAAAGTCATTGGGTAGTAGTTTTTTAAAAATTTTTCAGGTGAATGTATGCAACAGTACTTAACACTTGCAAGGGATTAGTTCTGGAACAAAAAAGCTGAAATAGATTTTGTTTCAAAGAATATTTTTGTATAAAATCCTTTGTATACTTGAATAGATTTATCAGTTGCTAGAGTGTATATCGTAATCATTATATGTTAAGTAATATGAATCGCTTGCATGTTAATTTGTGTGTGAATTGTTGTATTTGTTCTGGTGTTTATTTATGAAAAACAAAATGTAAGTATATTGGGTAAGTACTGTGCAATGCTTTGATCAAATGTTAATACATGTAAAATTTTACACACTTTTCAAAATAAATATTTAGTTGTTGTGACTTTTTGTACACATTCTTGTTCAAGGGTCAGATGTTTAATTTTTTTAAAATTACACTGGAACCAGCTAATATTAAACTCAGTTTTCATGATTCTTTGGTTCTAGTAAAAAATACTAATAAATACATAAAGGTCACATTAGGTTTGTGATGTAATGAACTTCATAATGGTGTAATATGCAGTTTGTTAGGACTAATCTGTAGAACAAACAACATTGACCCTGATCTGCAGGCACATTATGTGATGGCTGATCTGGGTCTGTATTGTTTGATGTTGGATTCGACTTGGACACGAGTATAGATGGTATATTTTCTTCACTTTATTCTTGGTTTTGAATTAAAATTCTTAACAGCAATGACAATAACAACAATAAATTTGAATGGTCCATATGGGACAATATAATAACGATGACTACTGTATCCAAAATTGTACATAGTAAAACCTGTGATGGGAGAACAAACTCGCTGCCAATTACAAAGTGTTCTCTCAAGACAGGTGGCCTGTAATAGAATTTCAATCATGTTATATAACAACATTGATCTCTCCATTAAAAATCTTGTCTTACATGACAGGTGGTCAATCCTTCTGCAATCTGCAGGTGTTCTCTCAAGACAGGTGGTCTCAATAGAGGTAATCCAATTATCTAACAACCTTAATCTGTCCATTAAAGATCTGGTCTTGCATGACAGATGGTCTCTCAAAACAGCTGTTTTTTAAGTCGGGGGTTTTGTTGTATTACTATGACTGATAGTTCAGATGTCTTAGTAAAGACTAAATACAGACACTTTAAAATTTTGTTACTATGTATTATTTTGTTGAGAGTTCTATTTTCCATAATTTACTGGTGATAAAATCTCTATGCCTAATTAATGTAGAATGTGATAACTTAGGAAAAAGATTTTTCAATGAAACCCCTTATAAATTGTTAAATTAACTTGTTCTGTCTGGATCTTTTGAGAACTAGTTCATCTGTTTGTTAGTCTTATTTATTTGTATACATTAAACAAAAGTAATGAAGGTGAAAGATTTTGAAGGCATTCATTTGCCTTGCAGATTTGACTTTAAAAAGGCAGTTTGGATGCACATGTAATCAATTCAAAAGTAGCATACAAGTCTCTATTTGTGTCTAGCATGTATGTGGTATACTTTCTTAATTAATTTTGGGGGGGAGAGATTGTACTAATAATTACTGTATATACTCATGTATAAGCCAATACCAACTGCAACCTGCAGAGACCCAGATCTGCCATCGCATAATGCGCTGGCAGATCTGGGTCTATGCAGTTTGTACGGACTAATCAGTAGAAAAAACAACATAGACCCTGATCTGCCAGCCATTATGTGATGGCAGATCAGGGTTTGTGTTGTTCGCATTTGGACCCAGATTATACGCGAGTATGTATGGTATGAGGAAAAACTACCATTATTTTTATCTGATTCTTAAATACAGCTCTCCCTTTATAACACACTTGTTACAATGTGATTCTTGATATAACATGGTACAAATATGGAACACTTGACTAAAATTAAACCATTGTATTTGAATTGGACTATCAAATGTATGACAGTATGGGTTGAAAGAAACACCATGATGCTTAGTATTTGATGTTTATTTCCTTTTTACAATATTATTATTTGGCAAATTTTGATCATTCCCCTATGCCACGGTTCAGTACATATATAATTCTCTCTATACTGTGGTTCCATAAATAATGTGGTTGTCATTAAAATGTGGTTCCATGCATAATGTGGTTGTCATTCAAATGTGGTTCCATACATAATGTGGTTGGCAGTTATGGATCCCAAATACAGCATTATCATGAGGGACAGCTATACAGGTATTTTCTAAATCTTAATAAGAATGCAAAGTTTTGTGCATGAAAAATTGGGATAAAAAAAAATATGATTGTTATGGATTATTGGTGTACCAGAAATTAGAGGGAACGAAAATTACATGATATGTTCATTTTATTGTCGAGCCTGCCTTGCTGAGATTGCTATCACTCTGGCTTCCATGTCCATATCTGTTCATATGTCCATACATCTGTATGTCCACTTTAGTGTTAAAATTCTTTATGAGGTCAGTTTCTCAAGTACAGATGGTCATAATGTCATGTTACTTGGTATGTGGATACATCTTGACATATAATGTGTTAAAAGTGCCATTAAAGCCAACCAACAAACATCTTGACAATTGTTGAACACCAATTTGCAAAAGCTGGATGGGGTGGACTTGACATGCTTGCTGTGGTTTGCTTCTTGTTCTGTATTAAAATTTAATAGCTATAAGTGTAGAAAGGGTGCGATTAAAACTCCATTGAGATTGTGGAAAATTGAGCTATTTGAGCACAATCTATTAAGGGAGATAACTCTTTCTTTCCATAGAATTAAAGAGAGTGATTTTTTTGTTCCCCCATATGTATGGCAAATGATATTTGTTTACAGACATGATGGTAGTGCTTTTTGCATGAGACAAATAAAACACAAGAAGGCATTAATAGAATAATGGTAGTTAGTGTTCACATTTGATTCTCACAGGAGTTTTTGAGATGGCACTCTTGTCATACAAAAATATTGATAACCCATATATAATTTTGGAGTATCCTGTAGTTTTCTCATAAAAACATTTCCACTTACAGTTGAAAATTAACAAAACATTTTTACAAATTGTTACTTGACAGGATATACTGTAGACAGTGCATCAAAACTGTTTTTCAGTGCTTAGAATGTAAGATGTACAATACAGCATGTTTCTTCTAAATGCAAAATACATATATATATATATATATATATATATATATATATATATATATATATATATATATATATATATATATATATATTGATCTGCTTAGCCAATAAGGTTTAATGGATGTTTATATATTTAAAAATGTGCAGGAAAGTTTACAAGAAGCTGTTAATACTATTTGCTAGTGCCTTGGGAGTTAATCTAAGCCAGGAAGAGTTGCCTCCCTTTGTCTACATATTTTGAAATCTTTTCCATAGCTGTTATTCAATCCTCTTTGAATTTTAGAAGTTCCAAACAAATGCTGAATATGATGCAACCTTGCTGCTGTAAGCCAAACAACTTAGGAACCTGAAGGTAAGGAGCTGTGTTCTTCCTTTTTCCTTCTTTCTTAATTTTAGGAATCTATTTGAAATTGGAATATATTTATAGCTTGTCATGATTTTTCAATACTTTTTCCGAAATTGAACTGCATTAAAGGAGAATGGTGCACATGTAGCAAGTTGTCATCATCACAACAATTGTCATATCGTTATCATCATCATTATCATTACCACTGCCGCTGCCATGAAAACCGAACAATTTGACCAACAAAACAAAAATGTTGATAATTGTGTTGCATGTTCATTACTGCTACCACGTGGTTATACTCTCTGATACAATATGCATATCTCCTAATCTAAAGGATGTTAAGGTCAAACTTGTTGTACTGTATACAGCAAAATCCATTATTTTCATAGGCATCATTTCACATGGATTTTTATTTGTACATAAATGCATGGATATGCCACTGAGTGTGGATGGGAATGTCATTTCTTACGAGTTGATCTTTTTTTCAAGCTTAAATATTGTAGCAAACATCAGAGTAACAAAAATTGATACAGCACAAATCGGGTCATTTTAAAATTGTATGAAATCTGCCTTATAAAGGACACAACATAAAGAAACCCCTGTGAGCTTCGGATGTAAAATAGACCTGATGTGCACTCTTGTATCATGTAAGACAGAACTGATAAAGGCAACCATTTTGGACATAAAATACGTCCCATGATGCTCCAGCCGAGGTTCTTGGACTTTTTAAAAGTATGCGTTTTTATAAATAATTTGACTTGGTATTTTAAGGATTTGACACTTGTTTGCCATTATCTTTGTCTTTGTTTTATATGTCTTTTATGGGATATCTAAAGTTACTCAGCACCATTTAGCCAGGATTGTTCTGATACCGTTAAAACCTATACATACATACATACATGCATATATATGTACATGCATATATACGTACATGCATTATACGTACATGCATATATACATACATGCATATATACGTACATGCTCTGAAAGGAATACATTAATGAAACCCCTTTCAGACTACCATATTTTCTGTACATCTTTGGAAACTTTGTTTAAGGACACCAGCAGGGATGAGCAAATTCCATAGCTCGACGTCCCGGACTATTCAGTTTCAAAGTCTGGCAAGTAAAATTTTTCTAGTCGCTAGTCCAGGACAAGTACTTTTTTGCCTATGTTAAAGAAAGTCAGGCAAGTGCCTATTTTCATGCTTTAATCACTTTATCTACCTTTGTCTGGCCATTCATGCCCTCTGGGCACTCTGTATGATTGATTCTACTCCTCTCCATGTGTTTGTTTACAGCCAGTAGCACACCTACTTGTGGTAATTGATAACTCTTGTATGTGTACATGTTATATTACTGCTTTATTGCATATTGGGCTAAGCAACTAAATTATTGGCCAGTCAAAACACCTGAGACAAAACAAAGCCGGTATGATTAATTAGCAGTGTTTTAAATGGCTTCCTAGTGTTTACTTAAACCAGATTCTCATGAACAACTCGCCCAATGATTTTAATCCAGCAAATCAATCCAATTAAATTAATGAAAGGCACTTGACTGACATTAGTGTCGGTTCCCTTTATTAACTGATTCAGATTCAATGGCAATGATGATTCTTTAATTTTTAATTGATTATACAGAGGATTAACTTCCACATCCAATATTATGTTTTAAGTGAAACAATTATGCTAATTAAGGAGCTGTCTCTGTTCATATTTAAAGGACAAAATGTATGTTATGATCACTTTAGAAGTAGTTGTCATGCAAGGTGACATTTACTAGTGGATAAAATGAGTTTACAAAATTATTTTTTCAAGGAAGTTAATAAGGAAGAGTCAGAGAAGGAAAATTAATGTGAAAGTGGAGGGGTAAAACATAAGAGTGCCACTGAGCGTGAGGTAACTATTTCTCCAAAAGTTAGACTCTGTGGCAACAAAAAATTTCAAATATGACACTATTAAGAGACTGAGAAAGTTTCAGCCACATTGGGTTGATAGTTATCCCTGGCTTGAATTCATTGACTCGGAAGCAAAAACGTGTTGCAGTTATTGTAAATAATATCCCAAACTGGCACAAGTTGGAAATTCAACCAGTGTATTTGTCAGTGGAACTTACAAATTCAGGATTAAACCAATCAATTCTAATGACAGTTCTGGACCTCACAAGACCTGTGCAGTTAGGGAAAGTCTGAATTCCAGTAAATTCCTTTCCATTCTAGCTGATGGAAGTACATGTATTGATGCTACCATATTGGAGCAAGATGTATTGCATATAAGATACCTGGACAATGGAAAACTGAAAACCTCTGATGTCACAGAATGTATAATATCAACCTATGTTTTTGAAAAATTAAATTCTTTTTAGAAATAAATATGTGGTACATTATTTTGTTTGTTCTTTACATGGGATAAAGTGCAACCAACTCGTCAAATCTTGACAAGTGATTTAAATTTGGGACAAATGAAAAGGTAGGTGGAACAAGTGAATTTTCTGGAAAAAAAAGTGCTTAGCCCTGACCAGGTTTTTTTTGCCATAGTTTCTGCATGTCTTCAGATGGCAACAAATAAATACCTTTTAGTCCAAAAGCATCTTAAAATATTATGTTCACTGGTTCTGAAAACAAGTGAATGACAAGTTACATGTTCGATTTGAATTGTTGAAAATTGGGAGAACCACATTTAATTATTCATTCGGTCGTTGACAATGATGTAACGAATAACATTTGTTTAAAACTACACTACTTGTCTGTAGATACAAATCTTGACGATAAAAACAGAAGATTATGTCACTTTTATTAAAGGAGGAAACCATTAAAGTGAAAGTCATCATCTGGAAAATTTTGTTTAACATCTCCATTGTGGATAATACTAAAACCTGCACATGGTCCAAACTTTATAGGTGGCTTGCCTTGGGGTAAGGATGAAGCTTGTTGACTTTGGGGCCAAAAGGTCCAAGGTCAGGGTCATTGCGATTGAAAGAAGAAAATTTTTTTTGCACAATAACTTTACTTCTACATCACAAACCTGGACTAAACTTTGTGGATGGCTTGGACTTGGAATAAGGAAGAAACCTATTGATTTGGAGGTCAAAGGTCTAAGATCAATGTGGCTGACGAATGAAGAATGGTTTCTGCACAAAAACATAAGTTCTTGACCAAAGTTTGAGGATGGCTTATTCTTTGGGTAAGAAAGAAGCTGATTTAATTTGCAGTCAGAAGGTCAAAGGTCAAGTTCACTGACTGAAGAAAAATTGTTTTAACATAATAACTTCAATTCTAGGCCATATACCTTGACCAAAGTTTGAGGAAGGCTTGCACCTAAGGTACCAGTAAGGAAGATGCCTATTGATTTTAGGGTCAATGGTCAAGGTGATGGTGACTTGAAGAAAGATGGGTTTTGCACAATAGCTTTCTAGATTAAGTTCCTTGATGAAACTTTGTGGGTTGCTTTGAACTTTAGGTGGAAAGAAACCTATAGATTTTGGGGTCTAAACTTCAAAGATCATGGACATGGTAAGTCTGATAAGAAAATGATGGTTTCTGCATACCTTCAAGGTCATTGAGAACTTTTGGTTGATAGTCTACAGATTCAACCATGCTATACTAGTGCCTATACATGAAGGACATTTAAATCTTTGGTGGGGCATACAATGTACTGAAAATGACAGTTTCACTCTACTATTGTTTAGTTTATGGTTGACAACGTTGACACTGTGGAATATTGGAGATGTGTTTTGGACTTCAATTTCACTGTTAGCAGTGTCTGTGTAATGACAGTCAGGAGGCTTAATGTGTTGATGGGATTAGCAACCAAGTGTTGCAACAGGATGACAGTTTGATGGTATGGTCCATTGCTTTAATTTCTATACAGCAAGAATTGGTCTCTCATCATGTGTCTGGTTGAATCAGTTGCTCTGATTGGCATGTAACAGACCAATATTGTAGATTTCCAGACTGTGGAATGAATTGAAATCATGAATCTGAGTACTTGACAGCATGTATATGCTCCTTACAGAGAAAAGGAGGAACTTTGCTTGTGTACTTATCTGTGTTTTCTCATATGCCTCTGTGTCTTTCTTTCATCTGACATTTGCTGATTCTGATCAATTGAAGATTTTCAGAGGCATTGTAATTGGACAATGTGCATACTGACTTTTCTTTATAAAGAATCATCAGTGGCTGCTGTTGTGGAAAAAATGGACTCTTTTGTTTCCTCTATTAAATTGTACTTGGCAACATTTTATTCTTGTGAAATTACATTTTTTTGATTACCTAATGAAATTTTTATGATCAGGCAAAGGAGAATTACATCACTTTTTTTCTTTCAGTCCTTTGAAGGGTAGTTATTTTGGGCTGCACTCTAAATTCTCTGACTTTTTTTATTTTATCACTGGATCAAAAGCAATTAGAATTCAGTGTATAATGTTTTTGTAAAGTCTGGTTTGGAATAAATGGTCTTCAGGATGGGTTTGTATTGTGCCAGATTGCTGTAGGGGGATAAATTATTTATCTGAAAGGATACATAGTAATTTTTTGCGAGGGATGGATGGTTATGGGGAGTTCATTCCATAAAATAGCACCAGAGTAAGCAAATGATTTTTTAAAAAAGTATTTGTTTTTGGAAATGGTATTCTGTACTAATCATTTGTAATTGATCTTTAGGTCCTTGGTGGTGTTCTTCTGACTTAAAATGAAACATACCATGCAAATATTGAGGGTAATGTTCATTCTTAGCTTTGAACATTGATAATGACTGGTGGTAGGCTAATCTGTATTTAAATTTCAGCCATTTCAATTCTGAGAATAGAATTTTTAAATGTGTATCAAATGGTAAATCGAGGATAATTCTTGCTGCCCTTTTTTGAAGTTTGTGGATTATTTCAATATTGATATAGATTGTATTTCCCCAAATTGTACAGCAGTAGTCCAAAAGAGGAAGAATGAATGCATTGTAGAATAATTTCTGATAGTTGTGTGGTAGATAACTTTTTATCCTCTGTAAAAGATAAATTCTTGAGCTTACAACAGAGAAAGCATGTTTCACTTGCTTGTACCAGTCTAGATTATTATCAGCATGAACTCCCAAAAGTTTTTCTGTGTCAACATTTTCAATTAGATTATCTCCAATATACAGCTCAAGATTTGGATTTCTGTTCACTGATAATCTTTGTCTAGTTCCAAGCAACACTGCCTTGGTTTTTAGGGGATTGATAAACATGTTATTCAGTGTCTTGGTTTTTATGGGACTGATAAACATGTTATGCAGTGGGCACCAATATTCAGCTTGATATAAATCTTCACCCAATTGTTTGTTTAACATTTTAACATTTGAATCAGACTTATACAAAGTAGTATCATCAGCATAGATTAGTTTTTCAGGGTCTGCAGCGGACCTGAAAAACCTTGAAAACCTTAACATTTCATTTTGATCTTAGAAACCTTGAAAAGCCCCAAAAAACTAAAAGAAAACCTAAATTAAAAAAACCCCATAACAATTTGAAAAAATGATGAATGGCTCTGCCTTGTCCCCACAAAAATGCTTTTCTGCACACGGTTTTTCATTAGGCTAGCCTATCGGTCGAGAAAGCACGCAAATTATGCAAATTAAAGACATACAGTAATTTTATTCTATCATTCATTTGATAGACCCATAACAGCATATCATCGGATCATCAACAGTGTTAGCATTGCATCAGTCTTTGCACAGTTCGGAGTCCGTTTATTTCAACCTTTGTTCAGATTAAGATTCTTTTCCCAGAAGTGTTTTGGGGTGTGTTGACAGAGCTAGGGGCTGTTGTGTCATGGTCTCCTCCGACAACATGTCCATTGTAGCATATCTCAACATCCAGGAGCAGGGCTGAGCAAATTCCATAGTCCAATGGCCAGGACTAATCAGTTTCGAAGTTGGGTAAGGAAAATGTTCCAAGTTGCTAGCCTCGGACAAGTGCTTTTTGGTTATTTTAAAAAAAGTCAGGTAAATGCCTATTTTCATGGCTTAATCACTTTATGTGCCTTTGTCTGGCTCTTCATGCCCTCCGGGCATGCCAAATGCTTGATTCTACAACTCTACATGTATTTATTTACAACCAGTATCACACCTGCTGGTGGTCATTGATAATTCCTGCATGTGCACACGTTATATTACTGCTTTATTGCATATTGGGCTAAGCAACTAAATTATTGGCCAGTCAAAACATGTGACAAAATAAAGCTGGTATGATTAATTGGTAGTGTTTTATATGACTTCATTGTATTGTGTTTACTTAAACCAGATCCTCATGAAAGATTCACCCTATGATTTCAATCCAGCAAATCAATCCAATTAAATTATTAAAAGACACTTTACCGACATTAGTGTCGCTTCCCTTTGTGAACTGACTAAATGGCAGTGATGGATTCTTTTAATTTTTAATTGATTATACAGAGGATTAACTTCCACATCCAATATTATGTTTTAAGTGAAACAATTATGCTAATTCAGGAGCTGTCTCTGTTCATATTTAAAGGACAAAATGTATCTTATGATCACTTTAGAAGTAGTTGTCAAGCAAGGTGATATTTACAATGTGGATAAATTGAGTTTACTAAATTATTTTTTCAAGGAAATTAATAAGGTAGAGTCAGAGAAGGAAAATTAATGTGAAAGTGGAGGGGTAAAATGTAAGACTGGCACTGAGTGTGAGGTAACTATTTCTCCAAAGAGACATAAGCCAGACTCTGTGACAACAAAAATTGTCAAATATGACACTACTAAGAGACTGAGAAATATTCAACCACATTGGATTGATAGTTATCCCAGGCTTGAATTAACTGACTCAGAAGCAAACATGTTTTGCAGTTATTGCAAACAATATCCCAAACTCGCACAGGTTTATAAATTCAACCAGTGTATTTTTCAATGGAACTAACAAATTCAGGATTATGGTAAACCAATCCAGTCTCATGACAGTTATGGACCTCACACAAGACATGTGCAGTTAGGGAAAGTCTGAATTCCAGTAAATTCCTTTCCATTCTTGCTGATGGAAGTACGATGCTACCATATTGGAGCAAGAAGTAGTGTATATACAATAACTGGACAATGGAAAACTGAAAACCTCTATACAAAAATTATAATATCAACCTATGTTTTTGAAACATTTAAATCCTTTTAAGAAATAAATAATTGGTACATTATTTTGTTTGTTCTTTCTAAGGATTAAAGTGCAAACATCTCATAAAATTTTGACAAGTGATTTAAATTTGGGACAAGTGAAAGGTAGGTGGGAATTTTCTGAAACCACTTGTCCTGAACAAGTGGGTAAAAAAAAATTTGCTAAGCCCTGAGGAGGCTCAAATGCCCCTTCTCTTTGTGTGGAGGTGGAACTTCCTTTGCTGGATGCCTCGGAAGGGATAACCCTCTGAGTTAGCCACATTCCTTGTAAAGCACCATATTCCAGGAAGAAGAACATTAGATATTGGTCCAGGTCGGGCAAAACAGTTCTCATGGAATGGTCTCTTCACTGCTCCATTACAGAGTCCCTTTTCTCCTTATGGGATATTCAAATTTTTATTAAATGTTATGCTCACCATGGAGATAATCTTGTAACTGCTTTGTGTCCTGAACATCAAAAAAAATTGAAAACCTAAAAAAAACCTCACATTTTTAAAGTTAATTTCACTTCTAACCTTGGTTTTTGAATGTTGTACATACAGCGGCAAGTAATTTATAAACAATATGAATAATACATGCCCTAAAATAGATCCCTGTGGAACTCCTTTGTTGATGGATATCAGCTCCAATTTAATGTTACCAATAACAACTTGTTGACTTCTGTCAGATGAGAGTGATAAGTAAGAACATTTGTACTTTTAAAGTTTCCATGCAAGTATGTTGTGGTCAACTAAATCAAAAGCATCTTAATATCAAGATATATAGTTCCAACCAATTCTCCATTGTCCATAGCAAGCAACCAGTCATCATTGAGTTTTGTTAACGCAGACTAACAGGAGTGAGTCTGTCTAATCCTGATTGGGATGGGTGTATTAAATAGTACTTTGAAAGGTAACCATTGAGATGTTTGGAAACATGTCTTTCAAACAGTTAGGATATGGTTGGCAGAATATATATTTTTGGTCTATAATTATCTGGATTTGATTTTGAACCCTTTTTATAAACAGGCATCCTTCAGTTGAGATGGGAAGATTCTGTTACTAATGCTTTGATTAATTATGTAGGTAAGAGATGGAGAAATAATATCGCCACATATTTATTTAAGATGGATGGACCTATCTGATCAACCCCATCTGTTATGCCAGAGTTTATGGTTATGCCAATCCTTGACTTTATGAAAATAGTATCTATTCTGTCTTGCTTCATTGATTTCTGATGTGAAGCATGAGATTTCTGAGAGTGTTTCACTCTTTTTGTTTTGATAGGAGTATGTTGATCTAAAACAGAGTTCATAATAGTATACCAGGTTTCAAGTGCTTCAATGGGGTCTTCTATATTTTCTATGCAGAAGAGGTTAGAGTTTGCTATATCAGATAAAAAGTTTTCAAAATTTAATTTTTTGAAGCATCTATATGAAATAACGTTATGCTTAGCACCATATATATCCTTACTATTTACTTTGTGTGTAATACAAATTGAATAATGGTCACTTAATGATAAATAAGGGACCTTTACTTCAATGATATTCTCTGATTTATTACTATAAACATGATCAATTAGTGTACTTGATGTTTCAGTGACTCTTGTAGGTGAGGTAACAAGTGGAGATAACCCATACAATTCGATCATGCTTGGCCATCTTGCATTCCTACAACCTGAGTAGTCTAGGTTGAAATCCCCAATCACAATAACTTTTAGATCATGATCTAGAGTTACCCTTCAGTTTCAAACTTCTGTATCCAAAAGACAGGTACATTAGGTGGCCTGTAGACATAACATACCAGTATTGGCTTTGATGAGGCAAGACTGATTTGTAGCCATATAGTCTCAAGCGTACTGACCCCAAGGTCTTTTCTTCATTTGTAGGAAACCAGACTGTTTATATATACAATAATTCCCCCTCCCTCTTTATCAACAGTTTCTTTTCTGTCACTATACGGAGAAAAGTTTCACATAAGCCTAACATGTGGACGTTTCTGTTTGATTCAGTATCAGTCTTACCTCATCAAATTTTGGCAAGATGTGTCTAATACTGAGACTTGCCATTTGAAGCCCTTTCTTAACCAGTCCTAGTGAAGTATACAGTACGTAGGTATAGACTTGGAGGATTCATTTTTAACATTTACTGATATTCATCAACAAAGAAGTTCCACAGGGATCTATTTTAGGGCATGTATTATTCATATTGTAGTTGTAACAGATTGCATATGGGCTGGACCATTGGTCTCTGACAAATGAGTTTCAGTATTACTACTAGAGTCAGTAGACTCTGCTCAATGTGAACATTGTAGCACAATGGGAGATGATTTTTTTTCTCCAGAAAATCAGTTGTGTGGTTAATTGATTGTAAACACTCGGGAATTTAAATTTTATGGGGAAAAATGGAGCATTTCAGTACAAATAAACAATCTGGCCTGCTCGTCATAAAACTTTACTCTACATTTCAAGTAAGAAAATGTTGTTCCAGATATGAAAATCTTACTTGAAAAATAACAAATCCAGTTTTTTGACTGGTCAGAATATTTTTGAGTAAGATTTTGAGTCAAGTAAAGTTTAATGATGGAGGGACCTGGACAATCGGCATTCTACTGTACTGTCAGATTTGATTTCCTATCTTAATACAGTTCAGTTTCTAAGCAAGTACTTCAGAGAATATTAGCAGAGTTTTGATTAAGTTAATGCTTCATAACCTTTAATTTTCAAATGCCTGCCTTTTGCTGGAGTGTAATATACTATGACCCAGTCTGTCACTCTGTCTGTATGTCCAACCATCTGTCTGTTAACTTGTCCTTTTCTGCAGCATAACTTCAGTTCTAGACAACCAAACATTACCGGTAAGTTTTCCTTGACGAAGAAAGAAAACCTATCAATTCTGGGTTTTAAAAAGTCAAAGGTCAAGGTCAGTGACTGATAGAAGAAAAAAAACGTTTCTGCACAATAACATTAGTACTACATCACAGACTGGGACCAAGGTTTGTGGCTAGCTTGCACTTCAGGTAAGGATAAAGTCCTTTGATTTTGAGGTCAAAGGTTAAGGTCTTTGTGACTCCTAAGAAAAATGGGTTTTACATAATACCAGGCAACTCTTGTTTTAGAGCAAGTTCCTGGTGACCAAACATTGTGGATGACTTGCACTTATGGTGATAAAGAAACCTATTTATTATGGACTTAACAGGTCACAGTCATAGTAAGTGTATAACAAATACTGATTTCTGCACTGTAAGTTTAGTTCATTACCATATTCTATGACTTAAGGTCCAGGTCATTGAGACCCGTTGTTCAATAATTTCTGGAGTTAACCATACCCTACTAGTGCCTATATAGATGACTATTAAACACTGATATAGGACTCTGGGCTGGCCCTGAACTATTTCCTTCAGGTGCCTGCAATTGGACCAGTCCCTAGATGACTATTAAACACTGATATAGGACCCTGGGCTGGCCCTGAACTGTTTCCTTCAGGTGCCTGCAATTGGACCAGTCCATAGATGACTATTAAACACTGATATAGGACCCTGGGCTGGCCCTGAACTATTTCCTTCAGGTGCCTGCAATTGGACCAGTCCATAGATGATTATTAAACACTGATATAGGACTCTGGGCTGGCCCTGAACTATTTCCTTCAGGTGCCTGCAATTGGACCAGTCCATAGATGACTATTAAGCACTGATATAGGACTCTGGGCTGGCCCTGAACTATTTCCTTCAGGTGCCTGCAATTGGACCAGTCCATAGATGACTATTAAATACTGATATAGGACTCTGGGCTGGCCCTGAACTATTTCCTTCAGGTGCCTGCAATTGGACCAGTCCATAGATGACTATTAAACACTGATATAGGACTCTAGGCTGGCCCTGAACTATTTCCTTCAGGTGCCTGCAATTGGACCAGTCCATAGATGACTATTAAACACTGATATAGGACCCTGGGCTGGCCCTGAACTGTTTCCTTCAGGTGCCTGCCATTGGACCAGTCCATAGATCCATCCAAGGCCAGCCTATCTTGCAAGTGTAAAAAGACAACAGGTCCAGGGTCAGCCCAGGACCGATTCTAGACTGGCCTGAATAGTTAGTTATATAAAGGGTACAAGTTATCTATTCATCTCATTCTAGACTGGCCTGAAGAGTTAGTTATATAAAGGGTGCAAGTTATCTATTCATCTCCTTCTAGACTGGCCTGAAGAGTTAGTTATATAAATGGTACAAGTTATCTATTCATCTCCTTCTAGACTGGCCTGAATAGTTAGTTATATAAATGGTACAAGTTATCTATTCATCTCATTCTAGATTGGCCTGAATAGTTAGTTATATAAAGGGTACAAGTTATCTATTCATCTCATTCTAGACTGGCCTGAATAGTTAGTTATATAAAGGGTACAAGTTATCTATTCATCTCCTTCTAGACTGGCCTGAAGAGTTAGTTATATAAATGGTACAAGTTATCTATTCATCTCCTTCTAGACTGGCCTGAATAGTTAGTTATATAAAGGGTACAAGTTATCTATTCATCTCATTCTAGACTGGCCTGAAGAGTTAGTTATATAAAGGGTACAAGTTATCTATTCATCTCCTTTGTTTTCTTGAAATATCCAGACACATTAAGATACTGGCAGGGGAAAACTGTATTCTTGAGACTTATGGCTGGATTTAATTGACAATAGAAGACTAATGAAAGCTACATTTGAGATGACTGTTGAAGAAATTAGACTAGTTCATATCATTTTTCATATCCTTTAATTGTTTTGTATGCAGTTGATCCATAAAAAACATAATTAGTTTTTGTACTAAAACTTTTTATAGATAGAAGTTTGTTTTACTATTGAAAATTTCAAATTTTTCATATAAATGAAATCTAAAATCAGAAGATTGATGTGTTTTTGAATTAAACTTGATATGTGATTATTGTACAAAAAAGTCAAAGGAAAGACAGTGTTTATTTATTCTCAGACATATGTATGGATATTCTAAGAATTACTCTCAAAGACCTGTAAACAGATACTAGCTATTTTTAATAAAATGTCTTTAAACTGAAATTATTACAAGAACTCTGCATTTTTGTTTTAAATCTGATTGATCAGTTATCAATCTTTCCAATCAAATTAAAATAATTCCACAATCCTACATAGTCTGAGCTGAATTGGATGAAATGTTTATAAATATTAATAGCAATACATATATGCCATCCAGACGTACATGACGAGATTCGTCGCACACGTCTATAATTCAAATTCAGTCATATATGCCATGTAGCAAATCCTAATGCAGATCATAATGAAATAGTTTCCATTATCATAACCAAATCGGTGTCTTTCTTTTCACAACAGTGTGATGATGTTGTAAATACGAGATTAGCATTAGAGAAATCAAAGTCCTTTGTAAAAATCAGAGCTAGCTTGAATGTATCTTCCATTTGGTGATTTTTTTTTAGTACATGTCGCATAATTATGCAAAGTGTGTGAATTCATCATGACAACAGTTTAGATCTGCAATCAGAACATTACCACTTCATACTTGCCATATTCCCAGACAGTGTTGGGCGCTTTTTGAGAGTCAATAAGTGTGTTTCGAGGTCTCAAGGGGGGGTCAGTGCGCATAACCACCAAAAGCGACATAATCCAAATGAGACTAAGCTATATTTTCAAATCAGCCTATAGCAAATGACTGGAAATTCAAATCTGAAAAAAAGAAAATACAGTCTGTTTTCTCTGAACCATGTAATACACTTACAAACAAAATAAAAAATGGTAGACTTAGCATTGTCAAATAACATCACCACAAACATGGTCACAACCTCACAGAGATTAAATACAAAAATACACCATGTTACTGTCTTTAAAATCCATTGGACAGTGGAATGTAGTTTTAATTACGTGCAGTCGTCACTGCTTTCAATAGTTTAGTAGTTGGTTTGATGGTAATGCAAGTGATATTTGTGTTCACAAATATGCCTTCACTTTTCCTTCGTGAATGTGCATTCACATCTGTGTTGGCGCAAGCAATGGCCAAAGTCGCTAAAAGTAATAAAACCTGTAAGATGGCAATGAATATCCATTTCAAAACAATGAATCTGCCAATGAAAACATTAAAGGTTTGTGGTAGTCGGCCAAGTTGCTAAAGTCTTTGACCGCTGCTATTGTAATGTATTTTCGAGGTTAAAGTCACACCAACGGCAGTGAAGATTGAATTTATTCTCAGGCTGAATTAATGAAAAAAGGTACTATTTTATGCAAATACACAATTTGTCATTTTAATAATGATTTAATACTTTTAAAATTATTAAAATTCCATGGTGCAGTTCATTTCAGGTTAACCAGATATTCAAACATGTTTATGTTTTCATGAGTTATTTGATCACATGATAAAACGTTTATTGCAATCATGTAAATGTCTAAGGAAAATATGAGAAAGTTAAGGTGGCAAAACTGTCGAAGCAAATAAGATTATCTCATTTTTTTTAGCACTTATATTACATTATGAACTACAATTTTCCTTGGTCTATTTAAAATGTTGTGTGTCCCCCAACTCTGGAGGGTGAGGGACGCAGTGTCCCCTGACCTTTGGATCCTAGGTGCAACACTAATAAAGGTGTACCGAAATAATCATGTTTTGAATTTTATATATGGAGTAAAAATCAGACTTCAAAGAAACATTGCCGCTGATCACAAACTTTAATAAAGATGGCTTCAACATTCTCATTCAATGCAGTCAGTGATGTGTAATAACATTTATTTTTCAACATGCATCTGTTTGATGTAATTAACATCAAACAAATTGGGGTTTTCCACTTAGTGTACTTTACCTATGCAAATTAGCCTAATGGGCTCTCCCTCAGCAGTACTCAAAGATTTGACACAACACATCACCCTAGCTATTGTGAGCCAATTCAGTAAATCTCTGAAAGTTGTCTGTTTATTTCTGACCACCTTACCTTTTAATTTTCTTTAAAACAACTGTATAAACTGCCCCAAGGATAGTTTTCTACGAGCTCCGAGCAAGACTGTTTACTGTTTATACATACCACAGATTATGGGTATATATCAGTGTGATCAAAAATGTTCATTTTTTTCTGGTTTTTTGGGGAGGGGGGGAGGATTTTTTTCTTTCCGCTAAGATTGTTGAAAATCTGGTTTTTCAAAACATGACCGTATCAGGGGGTTTGGGAGTCCAAAATCGTGTTTTTTGCATGACATGTCATGTTATGGCATGTATGCCACTTTAGATACCATGGGTATACTAAAAAATTGAATCTTTTTGCTATAGAGAGCGCCCATTCTATCCTACCCTTTGTCCTGGGGCTAATTCTTCAGACAGTTACCAATGTTTACTAATCAACGTATTTTTTTTCAATTTTTTGGGACTTGTGCTGGTTAGTATATATTTTCAATGTCACTTTGTTTCAGTTTAATAATGTGTGTCTGTGTTAATGTATAAGGTACTGTGTATGCCTGTGACAACTTTGTGACAGAAGTGTCAAATCATTGAATGCAAAGTAACTGGAGCTCGGCATTTGTAGAGATGAGTGCTGCCCAAGTACAGGAAATTTATGTGTACTTACTGATAAAGGGTATTCAGATAATCCTGTTTTTTTTATAGGAATTTAGATGTTGTTTCTCACTTGCAGAGAAAACAGCACAGCATGTTAATTCTTTACCTTGCATAAGTGCTTTTGGACAGCTGTACTGCATGTCAGTGGAAGCGTGTTTTGATGCCATGATCTAATTCACATACAAGTGCCGGCAGATCAGGGTCTGTGTTGTTTGTTCTACTGATTACTCCTAACAAACTGCATAGACCCAGATCTGCTCATACATTATGTGACAGTAGATCTGGGTTTGTCCAGTTTGCAGTTGCATTTGAATTATAAGTGGGTATATATGGTATATAATCCTTCTTGGGTCATCAGGGCATTATTAATATTTTTCTGAGTATAAAGTTTTAGAGTGCCCCTCAGTGTTGGGTCCTTTGTTTTTTTTTCTTTGCATGAGGACTTCCCAAAATGATGAGAAATTTGTTTTTGCAAATACCTTTACAATTATTCTTTTTTTGTGTAGAAAACATAACATGAAATGACGTATCGCTGGGGTCAACTGGAAGTATCCCTTGAGAGTATGCAGAACATTATATGTCACTCTATTATCTATGAGATGGCACAAAGATTTGATTATTTTCCATTTGTCTGATGAAAAACTTGTTTTAGACAAAGGAGATAGCATTATTCTTGAGGTTGATGCTCGGTTTGGACAGTGGTTCATTAATCTAATCCAATCCTGTGTGTATAAGCATTTTAAGAATCGACAGGTCAAGTGATTAAACTGTTAGGGCACAGACAACTAATTTAATTCCCATAGACTGTAATGTTTATATTTGGCCAAATTACTGTACTTCTTTGCTAAGACTGGAAAATCACGCTTATATCCTATAATTAATGTATCCAAATGAAAACTTTTAAAACAATGAAAATGATATGCTGGGTGGTTCATTTTTGAGTAAAATTTACTTGTAGATGCCCACTATAAAAAATTCAGGCCCAGTGAGATCTCCCCAATTACATCCAGTAGAATGTATGTGGCAACATTGCTAAAATGAAAATGGTTTTAGGTTCAAGCCTATTGTTTCATACAATTTACCCATACATAGGCTTCTTCTGAAAAATTAAGTTAATTTTTTTCAGGTAATTATTTTAAGGCTCATAAAATAATGAGTTGTCTGTGACCTAAAATAAAATTTTACTTTCATAATAATTTTTCATAGTCAGTAGCACTTTTCCTTGAAACCTCCTGCTAAAACAGAGATATCTTGCAATTGCCATTTTGATTGTGTTGAGGAATTTATTTTAATTTGGGAGTTAGCTGTAATGATAAACTGATAACATTTTCCACAGAAGAATAAACATTTCCCCCTTGAAACTTCTTGATATTATGGAAAAATCAGAAAAAAAAATTATCGTAAATAAATTGACAAGTTACAGGAGCAAGATATGACACTCAACAGATAGAAATCATGTAACTTCATTTAGTGGTCCAGTTTTGTCTGGTAAGATGTATCCGGTTTTACGAAATATGGAAAAATGCAGTATTAATATTCAAAATTTATTTTTCATGCCTTACCTTTAATAATTGTAATTATCTAATTTCACTTTTGAAAGTTGAGAATTGTTAATCATAGATTTATGTGCTCGAATTTATGATAGATTTTGAGGACACGTGTCAATAACAGCGCTGCTGAGAAAATGCATTACAGAGCATTTTTTTTTTAGCTATCCCAGGATAACTGTTTTGAAACTCCAGTGTGACTAAAAGTTGGTACTGGAAGTAAGAATTCTAAAGCATACACAACAGACAACTTCTTCCTAAAATTGCAAACAAATTCAGCCAATGTGGCTGATAAAACAGGTGAGAAAGGGTTTCGGCATATTTTATCTGGGTCCTTATTCACTGCGTGTATCTGTTGCTCTATTGCACAGATAGCTAATTAATGACCATAATTGAAATATTTGGCATGATAACTATACTTTTGTATTAAGTCTGAAAATCATGCTTACATGCTATGAACTATTTATCCAAGAGGAAACTTATAAAATGATGAAAATCTAATGTTGTGTGGCTTATTTTTGAGAAAAATTCCCTTTTAGGTGCCCACTATAAGAAATCCAGCTTGCTTAGATCTCCCCATTTATTTACATCAAGGAGTACCTGTGCAGCAGCAGCGATAAAATTAAAATTGTTTTAGATTCAAGCCTATTATTGTGTACAATTTACCCATACATAAACTTCTTCTCAGAAACGATATTTTTTTCTTGTAATTATTTTCAGTCAATCAGCAATATTCATTATTTTAAATTTGGTATTTAATATACCACGACACACAGGCTGGTTCCATAGCTTATAAAATAATGATTTCCCTGTGACTCGTTAATGGTACACATAAAATGAATAACTAGATAGCAAATAAGGCTGTAAAAATGTTGAAAATGATCTGCAAATAATACAAGCTCGAGTATGCATATGTACCATCCTTCCTCATTTATAATGTGTCTAACAACAAACATTTTAGACCCATATCTGCCACTGCATATTGTTCCGACAAATCAGCGTCTCTGGTTTTCATACTACCTTTGATATCATGCAGCATTATGTAATGGTAGATCTTGGTCAGTGCTGTTTGGCACTTGCATCAATAAACATAAGACACAATTACTAATATAATTGTATCATACTTCACTCCCTCATTATAAAGCCTTGCATGATAATACTTGTGTTACGGCAGATCTGGATCCATGCAGTATTTTTGCAGTTGCATTGATAAGCATTATACACAATTACTAATATAATTTGATCATTCAGCACTCCCTCATTATAAAGCTCTTCATTATAATACAGGTTTTGTTATAAAGCAGATATGGTCATGGATACCATTTCATTAAGTGGTAGTAAAATTATATGTATTATATACTTCATTATAAGACAGTCTCATTATAAGACAGTATACTCAGACTCCAAGGGGCAGTGTTATAATGAGGGAGTACTGTATTTATTGTCGAAAGAAGAAGCTTTTATTCTAGTGTTGTGACTGTAATTTCAACATTTTTCATTCTCATACTTAGGATAAGTTAATTACATAATATTTTGATTAAAATAGATTACAGTGCTCCCTCATTGGAGCCACAGAATATACCTGGTACCACCTTATAGTCAGACTGCCTTATAGTGAAGTATATGATACAGTACTCAATATAATGCTGTCCTTATAGTGAGATTGCTTATAATGAAGTACATGATACAATACTCATTATAATGCTGTTCTTATAGTGTGACCATTTTTTTAATGAAGTACATGATACAGTGCTCATTATAATGCTGTCCATGGGAGCCAGAGTATATAGTGATACTGCCTTATAGTGAAGTACATGATACAGTGCTTCCTCATTATAATGCTGTCCATGGGAGTGATAGAGTAATACTGCATTATAGTGAGACTGCTTTGTAATGAACTACATGATACGG
Source organism: Margaritifera margaritifera (assembly GCA_029931535.1). Classification (NCBI taxonomy): domain Eukaryota; kingdom Metazoa; phylum Mollusca; class Bivalvia; order Unionida; family Margaritiferidae; genus Margaritifera; species Margaritifera margaritifera. The sequence continues at coordinate 4,222,812 of JAQPZY010001658.1, read as the reverse complement.
TATTCATTATAACACTGTCCATGGGAGCCATAGAGTATACCACCTTATAGTGAGACTTATTATGAAGTACATTATACATATAATTTTACTACTACTTAATGAAATGGGATTCATTACCATACTTGCCTTACAACATGAATTATCATACAATGGAGGGTGTTATCATGAGGGAGTGCTTTACCAATTGTAAATAAAATACCATAAAGCTATATTTAACTCAAATTCCCGATTTATCATGCCTTATATATGTCTTTGCTAAACAGGTAAATTTTCTTTAAATATTAAGGTGTCAATAGAGCCATAGTATACCACCTTATAATCAAGTACTCCATAATTACCATATTGCAAAGCCAAGAAGCAATTAACATTCACTTAAAATTACTTGTGGGTGTTTTAATTACTTTACCAGAACACTAACTTGTGCTGAAGCTTTGGCTCATCAGTTTGGGAAGAAATACAAAGTGTAATAAAAAATTAAGCAGTAAATTGCTAAAATTGGAAATTCTGCATGATATTGACATTATTTTAAATGGGACTGGTGTCTGTTTTCAGTCCCAAAGGACTCCTTAAAAATTTAAGTTGATTACTCTGTCATTCCCAATTCTTGAATGATTTGACTAAGCTGTCCTGTTTGTTGTACCTAGATATGTATAATTTGTCTTCTCATCTATCAACAGAGGACTATTTTTGAATTTTAGTTCATTTATATACAACAAGCAATATCTCCCTTTCAGTAACAAGAGAGAGTTCACTTATTGAATTTGTATTCAAACAAGAATATCTTCCTTTGTGTAACGAGTTCACTTATTGAATTTGTATACAAACAAGAATATCTTCCTTTGTGTAACAAGAGTTCACTTATTGAATTTGTATACAAACAAGCAATATCTTCCTTTGTGTAACAAGAGTTAACTTATTGAATTTGTATTCAAACAAGCAATATCTTCCTTTGTGTAACAAGAGTTCACTTATTGAATTTGTATACAAACAAGCAATATCTTCCTTTGTGTAACAAGAGTTCACTTATTGAATTTGTATTCAAACAAGCAATATCTTCCTTTGTGTAACAAGAGTTCACTTATTGAATTTGTATTCAAACAAGCAATATCTTCCTTTGTGTAACAAGAGTTCACTTATTGAATTTGTATTCAAACAAGCAATGTCTTCCTTTGTGTAACAAGAGTTCACTTATTGAATTTGTCTACAAACAAGCAATATCTCCCTTTGTGTAACAAGAGTTCACTTATTGAATTTGTCTACAAACAAGCAATATCTTCCTTTGTATAACAAGAGTACAAACAATCAATATCTCCCTTTGTGTAACAAGAGTTCACTTATTGAATTTGTATACAAACAAGCAATATCTCCCTTTGTATAACAAGAGTACAAACAAGTAATATCTCCCTTTGTGTAACAAGAGTTCACTTATTGAATTTGTATACAAACAAGCAATATCTTTCTTTGTGTAACAAGAGTTCACTTATTGAATTTGTCTACAAACAAGCAATATCTCCCTTTGTGTAACAAGAGTTCACTTATTGAATTTGTATACAAACAAGCAATATCTCCCTTTGTGTAACAAGAGTACAAACAAGCAATATCTCCCTTTGTGTAACAAGAGTTCACTTATTGAATTTGTATACAAACAAGCAATATCTCCCTTTGTGTAACAAGAGTACAAACAAGCAATATCTCCCTTTGTGTAACAAGAGTTTACTTATTGAATTTGTATACAAACAAGCAGTATCTTCCCTTGTGTAACAAGAGTTCACTTATTGAATTTGTATACAAACAAGCAATATCTCCCTTTGTGTAACAAGAGTTCACTTATTGAATTTGTATACAAACAAGCAATATCTCCCTTTGTATAACAAGAGTACAAACAAGCAATATTTCCCTTTGTGTAACAAGAGTTTACTTATTGAATTTGTATACAAATAAGCAGTATCTTCCCTTGTGTAACAAGAGTTCACTTATTGAATTTGTATACAAACAAGCAATATCTTCCCTTGTGTAACAAGAGTTCACTTATTGAATTTGTATACAAACAAGCAACATCTCCCTTTCAGTAACAACAGTTCACTTGTTGAATTTCAAGGTTTAAAAACTACATGTACTTATTGACCTAAAATAACTGGAAATCGGATATCCAAATTCATCATGGAATCTAATCATTTTGGCTTACTTGGAATTTATTGCCTGCTCTGATAGATGGCATCTGAACACAGTTATTTTCCTTCTATTTTATCTATAACCATGCATTATTGTTCATTTGTTACTATAAATGATAGATCTTTGTAACTCTCTGCACACGCTAACCCATGTTAGTGCATGAAATCCTGCAAGTGTCATGAAGGGTTGACCAGCTAGCTCATTTTTGTGTATTAATTCAGTAAACAGACTGACTCCTGGGAATTAACAAAAAAAGCACCTGAATGACATGCAGTTAGGTCACTTTACATAACATTTCATTTGTTGCAGAGCAGGCGATTTTACCAATCTATACAAGTTTGTAAACTTCGAAGTTTACCCATTTATTATCAACATAGCTTGTAATATTTTAAAATAAGTCAGCTGTGAAATGCACCATTCGAACTTGTTACTCTTGTTTTGAAATATCAGTTCAATTAAATTTAAGTCAATAGTTTATTTTCATAAGCATGTACAAGCGCTTAGAGTGCATACAACACATATTGCATGGTTATCAAATGCTATACATAAAACTTGAAATGGAAAAACAAAAAAGGAAATCAACAAAAAATGAAAAGGAGGAGAGGATGGATAAATGGAAACAATCTTTATAACATATTACTGTAAAAATAATAACCTGTCTCTTGTTTTAAACGTTTCATAAACAAATTTAGATAATTTACTTCTCATACTGATTTTTATTTAACCTCGAGGGTAGCTAATTGTGGCCTGAGGCCTCAGATCATGTTTTCTAAATGGAGTAAATGTGGAATAAATATCAAATAAAAGATTTTGTCAGTGTGGTCTCCAGAACTTTTCTGATTATTGATGGTGATGGTAGTGTCACAGAGTTCAATTTCCGTTTGTGGATTTGTATGAAATTCATTTTGCAAGGGGTTTATATTTCATGGCAGAAGGTGTATATGGCTTCAAATGTACCTGGGAAAGTAAATATGTTACAAATCTGGAACCTGTGGTCTTGTATTCAGATAAAAAAAAGTCCATCATTTACCTCCTCTGTAACTTAGGAGTCCATTTGTTTATTCTCATTTACAGAAAAAAAAGCCCTTTAGAATGTGGATGATGGGGATTTGAGGAATTCCAATATCTTGTAGTTTCCATGCAGAGTGATAAGCAGTAGAAAGTATTGGCACATAGTTCTTTGAACAGGAAGTTTATTGGATTCTGCACACAGCCCATCAGGGCCACTTTGCTCTCCAGTTGTCTGTCAGGAATGGCTGGCACATTATAAACATTAGTAACTGTATAAATACATCAGCTTGATGGTTTTGGGTCACTATTCTGTGAAAAGTTTTTGTGCATTTTTGTTGTTGTTGCCATATTAAATTATTATGTATAGTAAATCAAGCTCTGTACACCAATTATGGGAAATGTAAATATAATGTACAGTACCATACAAACATTGTGCCATGTTATGGCTGTCTTGCTCTGAAAAAAAGTTTTTACTGGAATGTTGCCATAAAAAAAAAAATAGATTTTATTCCTGACAAAATGTCTGATATACCAAATATTTCATAACAAGAACTTTCTTTTACAAATAGTGAATGTCAAACATAGAAAATGAAAAATGCTTTTGTCAAGCAAAGAGAAATGTATTTTGCATCTGCTCAGACACTGCTATAATTCTGTAAATATAGGGCAATAAATCCATTATGTGGACTGCTTTTGTATTGAACCAAACATTGAGATCAGTTGGCTGCTAAGTGAAATATATGGACTGCTTTTGTACCGAACCAAGCATTGAGATCAGTTGGCTGCTAAGTGAAATATATGGACTGCTTTTGTACCGAACCAAACATTGAGATCAATTGGCTGCTAAATGAAATATATGGACTGCTTTTGTATTGAACCAAACATTGAGATCAATTGGCTGCTAAGTGAAATATATGGACTGCTTTTGTATTGAACCAAACATTAAGATCAGCTGGCTGCTAAGTGAAATATATGGACTGCTTTTATATTGAACCAAACATTGAGATCAATTGGCTGCTAAGTGAAATATATGGACTGCTTTTGTACCGAACCAAACATTGAGATCAGCTGGCTGCTAAGTGAAATATATGGACTGCTTTTGTATTGAACCAAGCATGGAGATCAGTTGGCTGCTTTATATTGAACCAAACATTGAGATCAATTGGCTGCTAAGTGAAATATATGGAGTGCTTTTGTATTGAACCAAACATTGAGATCAGTTGGCTGCTAAGTAAAATATATGGACCGCTTTTGTATTGAACCAAACATTGAGATATCAGTTGGCTGCTAAGTGAAATATATGGAGTGCTTTTGTATTGAACCAAACATTGAGATCAGTTGGCTGCTAAGTGAAATACACCTCTCCCTTGATAACTTGCACACAACGGGGTCCAAAAACATAGACCGCACTATAAGTGACGGCGCGAGTTACCGAGGGACGTAAAAAAAATTAAGAAGGGCATGCCGTCTCTGCTGGACATTGAGGAAACCGCATGGGGGGGGGGGGTACCGGTGCTGTTTAATGGCTGAATACTTTTATAATTACATTGGGAATAATTATCAATAAAGAGCTTTTTTTCTAATGTAGTTGTATGCTTTTCTGTATAAATTACCTTTTATTTTCAATATACCGAACCTCTGAAAGCTTGTTAACAACATTAGTCCAAGCGGTTTCAACAACATGTGTACGCAAAAACAATGTGTATTACATCACTGCTTTTTGTTGTTGTTGATTCACAACTAAACAAGATTCCTTTTTTCAAAAACTAGGGACATTTATTTGGTGAAAAAACCGTCAACGTCGAAACTCTATTTATTTATTGTTCTATTAATAAAATATGGATGCCGTGATTTCATATCAAGTAACAGTGAAACTTCTTCTCATCCTTGAGGAAATCCCTGAGTAGCAAGTTAGAAATTTCAAGTTCAATACAAACTCTGGAACTCGCTTCTCCGTAATGAACCGTATCTGTAAAACAAAGCTTTTTATTCACCAAGTACTCATTTGGCTTGGTTGCCTTACTATCTTTTATTACATTTTTGAATGAGTAGGTAATTTAAGGTAGTTTAATTATATTACTTACATAATACTATTTATAACGGTGTTCAATTGATCAATTGAAATGAGTTGACCAGACACACTGCCATGACCGCTAGCTCTTGCGCAGGCAGGATTTGCATGCCTTTTAACTATTCTGTTATTCCACCCCCTTTGTTTGATTTGATACATAAGACGTAAATTAACATGATAATACAAAGCAGGTCTGCTATTAATTGAGTGCAACAACACAACAAATACTTCCGTAAGTTGGAGATAAAAAAAAAAAAAAAAACGGTTGGCACTTAGATTCTCATGGAAACCTTCGCGGTGATAGCTGGGTCACTTGAATTATATTTTTCACATTTGAATACAAGAGGGCTTATTGTATTTATGATGATTATACTGAAACCGAATTAAAAGATAGAACTAAAACACAAATTTCACTTGACAAAACTTATTTAATTGGTATTTATTTTTAAAGTGTTGCCACCAGTAGGTATTAGTTACGTTTTCATTGATCGAAATTTCATTGAACTTTGTTATTTATAGTGTACTGAGAATGTTGTTATTTATAGTGTACTGAGAATGTTGTTATTTATAGTGTACTGAGAATGTTGTTATTTATAGTGTACTGAGAATGTTGTTATTTATAGTGTACTGAGAATGTTGTTATTTATAGTGTACTGAGAATGTTGTTATTTATAGTGTACTGAGAATGTTGTTATTTATAGTGTACTGAGAATGTTGTTATTTATAGTGTACTGAGAATGTTGTTATTTATAGTGTACTGAGAATGTTGTTATTTATAGTGTACTGAGAATGTTGTTATTTATAGTGTACTGAGAATGTTGTTATTTATAGTGTACTGAGAATGTTGTTTAGAAAGAAAATTAAACAAAATATATGACTTCTTATTAAAAGTTGAAATTTTCATGATGTTGATTCAAATTTCCGGGTACTAACCACTGTTTTTGATGATAAAGCGAGCGATATATCAAGGTTTCATTTACTAATTTTGATCGCGATTTTTTTCACCTTCAACAAATAGGGGCCCTTTTTTTTTTTTTTTTTTTTTGTATTTTCTAGTTTTAAAAAATGGGATCCATGCCTGACCCCGCGTTATAAGTGAGTTCGTGAGTTATCCGGGCACGAGTTATCAAGGAGCGGTGTGTATGGACTGCTTTTGTATTGAACCAAACATTGAGATCAGTTGGCTGCTAAGTGAAATATATGGACTGCTTTTGTATTGAACTAAACATTGAGATCAGTTGGCTGCTAAGTGAAATATATGGACTGCTTTTGTATTGAACTAAACATTGAGATCAATTGGCTGCTAAGTGAAATATATGGACTGCTTTTGTATTGAACCAAACATTGAGATCAATTGGCTTGCTTTCAATGCAATTTCCCTATCTGCAATATTCGTTTTACCTCCTATATGTAAGTCAATGAAATAGGGGGAATTTTACACCATTTAAGAAGGTGACAAAATAATAAAAATCCATCAAGAATGTCAAAAGTTATTACAATTTTATTAAATTTACTTGCATGAGAATTGGAGAGCAAACAGAATAATCGTTATTGGCAAATCAACAAAGCTTTTCATTTTGGTTCAGTGTTTTTATTCCACAATAAATTCTCATGTAATAATATGAGAGCTATGTTGGGTTTATTTTGGTCCATTTCCAGGAATGCAGTAAATTTCATAATATTATGCACACACCCAATATCGGTATATGTGCGAACTTTATGAGAAGTGAAGTTCTCAAAATGTCCAGTTAGCTTGAAAAGCGTCCATGTCTTCATCATCGTCAATATCCGAGTCAAAATACCAATTAACTACTTATAATCTGCTCAGTTCATTTGATGCAAACAAGATCACGATCCCCACTGCCTAAAATATAAATTTCCCCCACAAAATTGTCTATATTTTAATATCAGTAATAGCTTACTCTGTTGCTATTGCTTAGCTAATATATTTCTGTGATGGGAAATACCCAACTGTATGATGAGAATTTGTCCTCCCATAGGGTTGACTAGAAAGTTCAAGTGAATAGGACTCTCTGTGTAAACCCCATAGTCTTTTGCACATGTTTCCCAAAATTCATCATTCTTTTTCCGGCCATCATCTTGAGGTAGATGGTGAAATTATTGGCAGCCTCCTTCAACCTGCTTTGTGAGGAAGCTTTGTTGCCACTTGCTCTTCATTGTTTGTTGGAAGCAGTGGCAAAAACATAAAGCATGCGTTATCCTTGTCCATTGCTTTATCCACGGAGCTTCTCCACCTCCGCAGGGATATTGCTTTGGACACATCCAAGGTATTACTGTAGCACAGTAAGAACCTTTTGTGGGCTGTTCCCCTAAAGGCAGAGACTCATTCCCTCGTGGCGTCTCAAGACTTGAGAGACCAGCAACATCACTCTCTTGCATCCTGCCTGGCCTGTCGAAACTGGCCAGGAAGCGAAGTCATCCTGAATGGTCATGGGGCCCTTCATCCAAATTTTTAAAGCCATGCAGCCCCAGACTAAGCAACAACCCCAGTTCAGACCTCCCCTTTGTCAGTCGGTGCCTAGAAGGATACGCTGCAGAGGCCAAGGGAAGAGGTTTATGGGCCCTTCCCCCTTTCCTAAGGAAAAGGAGGGTTGGCCCTAGCGACTCGATCCCTCTCCTGCAGAGCATTCCTCTTCCATGGGTTCCTGTAGGTGCCAGACTAAACCTTTTTCAGAGGCTTTGTCCTGCATCACGGTAGATGGCTGGGTCCTCTCTATCATACAAGGAGGATACTGTCTTCAGTTTTGAGATCTCCCTCTAATAAGGACCCCCGTGTTCTTCCACCAGTCAAATCTGGTGTGGTTAAGGGAAGAGGTACACTCCCTTCTTCAGAAGGGTGCAGTGGAACTCATGCCCCTTCTCTCTGCATGGAGGTTTGAAACCTCCTTTGTTGGGCAACCACGGAAGGGATTACCCTTCAAATTTGCCACATTCCTGGCAAAAAGAATATTTTGGCAGACAGTCTGTCCAGGAAGGATGGATAGTCATCACGGAATGGTCGCTGCAGCAATATGTAGCAGATACCCTGTTCAGACTTTGGGGGACACCCTTGGTGGACTTGTTCACCATGAGTCTAAACAACAAGCTCCCCTGTTATGTCTCTCCAATCCCCGATCAGAGAGCCTGGGCATTCAATGCTTTAAGCCTGAATTGGGATCATCTGTTCGCCTACGCCTTCCCACCCTTCAGGATGATTCCACAAGTACTTTAAAAAGTAAGGAACTTAACTGCTAAGCTCATGTTGATAGCCCCTCTGTGGCCCCAACGATTGTGGTTCAATGATCTTCTCGACCTGCTGGTAGACCAGTCTAGGATGTTACCCCAGAGGAGGGGTTCTCTTCTGCACAACAACCCACAAATTCTCCACCTTCACGCTTGGGTCCTCTCAAATGATCTCTCTGCCAGGAGAAGTTTCGAGCAAAGTGGCAATCGTTCAATCCAAGAGGCGATCTACGTCGAAGGTCAACGATGCCAAGTGGAGAATATTTTGCAATTGATGCAGTTGGAAATGTATCAATCCTAGCTGTCCCTCTTTGAGCGCAGTGGCAGATTTTCTTCTTTTCCTTTTTGAAGAGAGACAATGCTCAGTTTCTACTATCAAGGGCTATAGGGCAGCCCTTTCTAACACTCTCAAATTTTCGAAGCATCCGGCTATTGGTGCAGACCCTCACTTAGCAGATCTGATCAGGTATTTCGAACTGCAAAGACCTTTAATAAATCCCCCTATGTACCTTTAAGTGAGGCTTCTTTCGAGAACCTTACCCTCAAGACTGTTTTCTTGCTCTCCTTAGCATCCGCGAGATAAAGGAGCGAGCTTCATGCTCTAGCCATAAAGCAAGGTTGTTTGAGATTAGATGGGAATTATAAGTCGGTTTCTCTCTTTGCCAACCAGGCATTTTAGCCAAAAACCAGCTTCCGTCAGTCGCTCCACTTCCGATTGAGATCCCCAGTCTAAGTTGTATCTGTGCTGGGGATGATCAGGGTAGACTCTTATGCCCAGTTAGAGCTTTACGTTTTTACTTGGCAGCTTCTAAAGAGAGAAGGAAGGGTAGGAAGCATCTTTTCCTCCCCCTAAAGGGTTCAGCTGATATTTCAGCTTCCACTGTTTCGAGCTTTCGAGGTGGATTACCAAAACTATCAAGAGAGCTTACCAGTCCCTTACCGAGAGGGCTCTTTCTTTCATGAAAATTGAAGCTCATTGCTACCTCATTTTCTTTGGGTCCACTAGTCGTAGCTCAAAAAGTGGCCCATGCGGATACCATCTGTCAGTAGTCAATGCCTCTACAGTAGGGGTGAGTATTCCTTATTTTCCTTAACCAGTTGTGAGATCATCAGCCTCCCACCAAACTGGCATATTCAGCTAAGCAATAGCAACAGAGTAAGCTATTACTGATATTAAAATGTAGTTTTTTTTGGTTTGGGGGGGGGGGGGTTAAAACTAATTTAATTATGTAATACTTACCTGTTGCTATTCTTAGATTCCCTTCTCCCTCCCAGCACTGTTGTCCCACTAGTAAGGCTACGTCCTGAAAAAGAACGATGAATTGTGGGAAACATGTGCAAAAGACTGGGGGGTTTACACACAGAGTCCTATTCACTAGAACTGTCTAGTCAACCCTATGGGAGGATGAATTCTCATCATACGGTCGGGTATTTCCGGTCATGGAAATAGACTAGCTAAGCAATAGTAAAAGGTAAGTATTACATAATTAAAATTAGTTTTACCCCCCCCCCCTAAACTATTTTCATCAAAATCGGCATCCACATCATGGCCGCTTCAGTACTGTCCACCATTTTGATTTACATGCCTTAAAGTTCAGTTTTGAATTAAAATTTTCTACTAACCAGTTATCATCATCTCTGTTCATTTCGTCGAAGTCAAGCCCATGATCTGCACTGCCTAAAACATCAATTTTTCCCACAAAATTGTCTATATTTTCATCAAAATCAGCATCCACATCACTGCTGTACCTTGCTGTTTCAGCGCTGTCTGCCATGTTGATCTCCACACATTAAAACTCGTTTGAAATCAGATTTTCAAATAACCAGTTATCATCAGCTCTGTTCATTTTGAAGAAGTAAAGATAATGATCTCCACTGCCTGGAATGTCAATTTTCCACACGAAATGGTCTTTGTTTTCAGCTAATTCAGCAAGCACAAAACTGTCTTCACTTCCCTCTTCAGTATATGACTGCCATTTTTTTTTATCTCCGCTTGTTAAAACTCTATTTTAAAATCGAATTTTTACCAGTTTTGGGGTCTTTTAAACACCATCTGTTAATGATATGTGTACCTTCTACCTTTATTTACTTCTTGTCAAAAGAGTACACATAATTGAGGATGTATTATACAGTTAAAAACGTGCTTCTGTGGAGTGGTGGACCAAATGTAGTGAACATACGACCAGAGTCGTATCCCGCTGGCAAAGGTAAAGTTCGACTGGAGTCGTATCCCACTGCAAAAGGGTTAAATCACCAGAATTATGATTATTTTCATATAGCTCCTTTAAATTACCAAGCGGACTCGCTTATAGGTTGAGTCCAACTGCAAATTGCACAGACCCAGATCGGCTGTTACATAATGCCCAGCAGATCTGGGTCTTTGCAGTTTGTAAGGAGTAATCAGTAGAACAGTCAGTATAGACACATGTGCCAGTGCATGGTGTGATGGCAGATCAGAGTCCATGTTGTTTGTAGTTGGACTCAACTTACGAGTATATATAGTACTGTATTAATTTCATACCAGTATTTATTGTTGACACTAGATTATTTTAAAATTATTTTCTTCTGTATTGTTTAATATAAATATTTCTATAGATGAGAATTGAATCAACAGTTCCTTCACATATCTCCATTACAGATGTTTCCTTCTCATATCACTCTGATGGGTGTTTCCTTCACATAAATCTATTATGGGTGTTTTCTACATATAACCATTATGGGTGTTTTCTGCACGTAACTATTATGGGTGTTTTCTACACATAACTCTGTTATGGGTGTTTTATACACAACTCTGTTATGGGTGTTTCCTTCACACAACTCTATTATGGGTGTTTCCTTCACACAGCTCTATTATGGGTGTTTCCTTCACATAACTCTATTATGGGTGTTTTCTACACATAACTCTATTATGGGTATTTTCTACACATAACTCTATTATGGGTGTCTTATACACAACTCTATTATGGGTGTTTCATTCACACAACTCTATTATGGGTGTTTCATTCACATAACTCTATTATGGGTGTTTTCTACACGTAACACTATTATGTTTGAATCCTTCACATAACTCTATTATGGGTGTTTTCTACACATAACCCTATTAAATTGATGAACAGTTAAAAGAAATGAAATCATATTTTTCACTGAGTGTGGTCATTTTGAAGCCAAACTTTTAATTTGTAATCATTAGCAGTATTATGATCCCATTTTCTTGTGCATTTTTTGGTTGGATCAACCAGACTATCTCTCCCAGTACTGGCATCAGATGCTGAGGCAATGAACCCATTGTCATTTTCATTGATTTCAATTCAGTCATTTCCTATGGCCTCTAAATACATAGTACTTGCAAATTAAGGAGACTATTAGCTATTATTATAACCTTCATTGAATATCAATTGTGAAAAGTCAGATATTCTTTAATTCTTTACAATTTGTTCACTTAGAGTGATGTCAAAGCATAATAATAATAATAATAATAATAACAATAACAATAACAATATAGATTTTAGTTTATGAGGGTGACACAGTAAAAAATAATCACTCTTGCAGCCCTCAATTATTTACATATGTGCAAATGAATATATTGAATGCAGCTACAAGAATGAGTTAATCATGATCAATGTGTGTCATTCTTTGTGCACTGTGCATTGCCCATCTGTGAACAATTGCCATTTTAAACTTCTCAAAGAGCACTAAACCAGTTTCAACTAAATTTGGCAGACAGCATCTTGGCTTGAAGTGCTTAAGAGTGGTACAGTTGATGCTTTTCAGCCATTAAATATGGTCATCATTACTTAAAATAGTTAAATCTATAAAAAACATCTTCTCAATAACTGCTGAACAGAATTTCACAATTTAACACTAAGCATCCCAGCAAAGAGGTCTTTTAAACTGATACAAATGATGACAATCCACCATTAAATATATCTGCCATTAATAAAAATATAAAAATTTTTAAAATACATCTTCTCAAAAATAATGACAGAATTTGACCAAATTTGACAGAAATCATTCCCACAAATAGGGCTTTTAAATTAATACAAATTATGCTGATCTGCAATCAGATATGGCTGCCATTACTAAAAATTTAAAAAACCTTTCAATTACTCCTCAAAAACTGCTCAACAGAATTTGACCAAGCTTGACAGAAAGCATCCTGGTATAGATGGCTTTAAACTTTATACAAATGATGCAGATCTTCTATCAAATATGGCCACCATATGATTACCAAAAATAGAAAAACTTTTAAACAACTTCTCTAAAACTGCTGAATAGAATTTGACCAAATTTGACAGAAGTCATCCTGGCATGAGGGGCTTCTGTGTTTGTACAAATGATGTTTATCCTTCATCCAATATGGACACTGGTACTAAATATAGAAAAATCTTTAAATGATTTCTCAATAACTGTTGAACAGAATTTTATCAAATTTGACAGAAAGCCTTTCAAATTTTACTTTTTTATAGCTGATGCTGATCCACCATCAAATATAGCAGCTGTTAAAAAATGTTGAAAATCCTTTAAATGACTTCTTCTCAGAAACTGGTTAGCAGAATTTGACCAAATCTTACTGAAAGCATATTAGCATAAAGGCCTTGTAAGCTTATACAAATGATGCTAACTTGCCATCAGATATGGCCACTGTTACGACTCTATGGTCTAAGAAAAATGTAACAGAAAGAAAGTGAAACCAACAAATCATGTAAAAAATCAACAAGCAATTTATTACTAGATAATTAAAATGAAAAATCAAAAAGTCACTTACAGTAATGTGTTTTGAAATCCTAATAATCCAATAAGAATGATTGTTCTAATCACAAGTCCTAAATATAGAATGTTCCGAATTCACGGCTGTATCCTTGAATGTTATGATGTGCTAATGGTCTCCAAAGTCCTGATGTACTAGTAATCTTGATGTGCTGATGTCAAAATGAAGTATTCCAAAATATCTGAATAAGTTCACTTAAATTCCAAAATCATCAATTAAAAATCCAAAATCCAAAAGTTTATGAGCACTGTTATAATCCAATGAATATTTAAAATAATTCCTCTCTTAGAATTTGGAATGAATTTTCACAACTGTAATAGCTCTTTACAAGACTGATGGTAATGTCAAAACTGAATAAATGTCCACCAAACATGGCATATATAAAGATTGGTCACATGACAGAATGTTCTAGAACATGAGTCATCTTAATGGAATTCTAACTGTAAACAAAATTCAACCTTGACCTTCAAATTGAGAAAACATATTGATCAAAACAACCTAATTCAAGGACACTAGTTAAACATGTTTTTCCTAATAAACATAAAGATTTAAGCAAATATTAAAGTGAAGAAACATTTATAATTTCCTAAAATATTTATAACATTATATAAACATCATACATAACACCACCATTACTAGATGTAGACAAGTTTGAAATAAACACTCGAAAGACTTTGACATAATTTGACATTTAACATCCAGACATGAAGGTCTTTTTCAGTTTGCTGAAATGATTCTGATCCACGATCAAATATGGCTGCTGTTACTCAATAATTGAAAAACCATGAATAACTTCCTCAAAAGTGCTCAACAGATTGTGTCCAAATTTGACAGAAAGCATTCTTGCTGAAAGGCCTTTAACATTTATGCAAATTATGGCGATCCACCATCAAATATAGCCACCATTACTAAAAATGAAAAAACATAAAAACTACTTTATCTTTTAAAAAAAAATGATTTACAGAATTTGACCAACTTTAACAGAAAGCATCTTGTCATTGAGTTCTTTCAATATTGGGCAAATGACATTGATGTGCCATCAAGTATGGATGAAGATACCAAAAGGAGAGAAAGTTTGAAACAGTTGTTTTCATAACATATGCAATCAACAGCATTTGAAAAAATTTCCACAGAAAGCACTTGGCTGACCCAGATTTCTTGGCAAGCTTCTCTTGCATTTGGCTGCTAGAGAGATGTCAGACGGGTGAGCACTCTTGGGTCCACTTGGTACTCATTTTTTTCTCTTGTTATTTCTTTTCATCTGGATGCTGTTTGTTACTTTTTGTGATGTCATGATTATCATCATCATCATCATCATCATATCCACAGCTATGTACTGTTTAACAGATTACTGACTGGACATCTAAGGGTATTCTGAAACTGACATAATTCAGCATTGTTAAATTTTCATAGATATAAAGCATAATTCTTATTACAGATTTTTTACCAGTGATTGTTTATATGCATATCTAACAAACTATTTTGCAAAATATTTTTTAAAAAAAATAATGTTTAAGTGTGATATATGACTGTTCAGCTATCTTTACTATTCCAAAATTATGTAAAACCTCGTCATCAGTTAGGCAGGCCCACCTTGAAGCACCCCTTATCAGTGGTTTAGTGCAGTATCTATTGATTTCTGTGATGTTTGAATTGTATTTGGTAACAGTATTTGCTAAAAATTATCCTTTTTCAGTATTGACATCCTGGGTGCTATAACAGTCTTCTTTGGTTTTACATGCCTTTCCTAATTTTGGAAATATTTGTCACTGCTCAATAAAAGCAGATTTGAATGACCTTTACTTCTGCCTGTCATTTTCAATCGGAGACCAAGTTTACTTGAAAAAATAAACATGTACCATTTTGATAGAGTCATACAAATTTTATTTGATTGTGTGAAGTTGTGGTAAAGCTAAATAGGACATTCACTTGCTATGCAGAGTTGAATTTTGTAAGATTCATAGCTTTTGTATGTAAATTCTGAAGAAAAATTTAATTAGTTCATTTATAGCGATTGAAGGACTGATTAACATGAATTTGATGCAGTAAATGAAATTCACTTAGGCTGAAAATAAAATGAGAAAAGAATTTTCAACTTTAAGTAATTTTGTTATGGATTGTTTTCTCGCTATTGCATGGAATTTACAATAGAGTCACCAGGGTTTATATTAGCAACAAATTAGTGAATTAATTTTGTAGGGAGAGGATCAGTTTGATAAACAACTTGTGGTTTCTATGCTTACTGTATTTTCTGCATGTTTTTGAATCGCTCAAAATACTTTCTTTTCTGTCGCAAAACAAAAAAAAATATTTCTTTCATTGTTTCAAAAAGAAACAAATGAACAAAAATCCAAGCCCAAGCAACCAAACCCACACATGATATTAGGCTCTCCCTCATGTCATACAGCAAAGTAATCATACTTTGCTCGTATATCAAATGGCGAGTTGGGGAATTTGTCTTTGCTGGGGAATTAGCTCGCAAAGCTGCATTGTAGTTCATGATATTTTTATTCACCGACATTGCATAATTATAATAATACATTAACAGTCCACCTCGTGCCGTCAATAAAAATTTAAAATATAGTTTCACTTAGTCGACACAATATATTCCCTAGAATTTCACTGTCTATTGTCTATATTTGGTAGCATATTAAAAGTCCTTTATATCCACTTGATACAACTGAAGACTTCATTCATGGTCATCACTCTACTAACTGAATACTATAACTCACTGAACTGACTAACTAATTTCACTGACTGGTTGAACCTCTGCAACTTAAATCTAACTTTATATTCCAGGTTTCATACTGAAATTCACTGCTTGACAGATTATGACTACTGGCTATAATGAAAGTTTCCTATTGCTTAATTCGTCTTAGGGAAGAATGATTTTTGCTTCTGAACTAACAGTTTCATATGTGTCCACTTGCCATCTGTACATCCTACAGATAGCTTGACCATATGGGGATTTAAGTTGGTTTGGCCATATGATTTGTGACCTGGACACTTCTCCACTTGAAATGTCCAACTTCCTGCCTAGTACAGATCCCTACAGTTAAATACCATCGACCTACAGTCTTTAGCTAATATGGTGCACATGTACATGTACCTTCACATTGTCCTCTAACACTGCTTCTTTAGTATGGCAGATATTTACACCTACTTGCATACATAGTTGCATATGTTGTTCTACTGATTAGTCCATACAAACTGCATAGACCCAGATCTGCCCCGCACATTATGCGACAGCCGATCTGGGTCTATGGAGTTTGCAGTTGGTATTGGTTTATACGCGAGTATAGACAGTAAGTGCTTTGTAAGCCTTAACTAGAACCATACCATTAACACCATTTATCGTAATCAAAATTGTCATCTTTTCATTTAATAACATAATTGATATTTTCTAATTTGTTGCTTCCCAAAATTCCACTCTGTGATACATATATGTACATTAATGAATGAAAACTGACATTGCTTACCATTTTGTCTAATTTATTTCAGTCCACAAGAAAATGCAAGCATATTGAAAAACAAAACATCACACATGAAGCAAAAGAATCTGCCATGTTACACATGTACATGTACATTTAGTGGATATTAATGAATTTACCTTAATATATTGCAATCTTAGAGAAAGTTTAAAAACTTATAAGGGTTCAATGAAAATTATTTTAAATTGTAGCTTACAATTACAGTACTCATCAAGAATACTTTGAATGTACAGGTTTAGCTAGGACAAAGTGCAGAGCACTGTATATACTCACTCATACTGTAAGTCTGATCCAACTGTAAACAACATAGGCCCTGATTTGGCATCACATAATGTGCAGGCTGATCAAGGCATATATTCTCTGTTCTACTGATTACTCCTAACAGACTGCTTATATCCAGATCTGCTGGTGCATTATGGGACAGCAAATCTGGGTCTGTGCAGTTTGCAGTTGGATCTGACTTACACATGAGTATATATGGTAATTCTAAAATGATGGGAAATATTTGCTCCATACCATATATTTTCTTTGGTCATATCTATGCCTTTAGTAGTATTAGGATCAATTCAAAAATATGGAATCAAGTTCCAGTGGTGGTCTGGATCAAGGTACAGTGGTTAATGGTACTAGCTTAGAACTTTAATACAGTAAAACTTGCCTTGGAAGACCACTGCTATGAGAGACCACCAGACTTGAGAGACCAGATTCTCATTGCTTGGATTTATTAATTATGTTGTGTTATGACCTGTCATGAGAGACCACCTGTCTGAAGAGACCATGGCTTTTTGGCAAAAGGTGTTTTTGCAAGACAGATCTGTATTGAAGTTATGCTTGAGGCACATAGGGTCTACATCTTTGTATTGAGAAGACACAAGGTTTTGGAAACAGGTTAACTAGTAAAATTTAAAGCTTTTCTGATGGTATTGAGATATGGGCGTTATTTATTAGTCTCAGTCCTAAACCCTATTGATGAAATTTTGACAAAGAATGATAGGCAATAATAATTTTTGCAAGTTAGAGAAGGAATTATTTTGAGCGGTCGATTTGCTACTGTCTGCTTCAATTTGTCTTTTAGTCATCAATTTTTTTTACTAGGCATTGCTCTGCATTGTTTCTGTATTGCAACAAAGCTTTACTTCACTGAGAAATTTTGATTGGTATCACTAAATTAATTCAGTAGTGCTGATGGGTAAAGCAAAATTGATTGTCTTCAAACTTAAGATAAACTACTAAATCTCCAGAGTGTTGCTAACTAAGATTAGAAAACTAAGTCTGGTTGACCTGGGCTTTTGGGGAGGTATTTCCCTAGCAGAATTTCCTTTTATTTCATTGTTCTGACAGTTATAGAGAAGTTTGAGAAATAGAATTATAATCTTCTACTAAAGCCACACAAAATTATGGATGGTTCCGGTAACCCAGTCCACCCTATTTTCATTGCCCATGACACTATAACTTTTTTGTCATGTATGCAACAACAAAACATTTGGTACTGACTGTGCCAAGTTCTTCACCACCAAACCAGTAACTTTTGATTGGAAACTGTGGCATGAGCTGGTTAAAAAAAGTAGTAAAAAGAAAATAATTACCAGCCCTCCTACCTTATCTTACCTGTAAGTTTATGTAGCAATAATCTGGTAATTATTTAAAGCAGACATGTTAACCAAAGCAGACATAATTCTGACTGTATCTATAAGTAATGAGGATCTGTGTTTAGTATCAAGATAGAAATGCTAGAACCAGACTAACAGACTAGATAAATAATCATTACGTGTACTGGACCATTTTTAGCATTTCTTTTTTGAAGTTATCTCGCATCATTTTCATAATTAATTAGAATCATTCTACTTGTCTGTCATGAGCATTCTGGAATAAAACGGTCATACACAGATGGCACATGGTTGCTTTGCAGAGTGGCTAGAATGCAGAACTTTCATCATTAGGGTCAGAGTACTTGATCCTCTTCAGATTCACTCCTTCTCCTGTCCTGAGAGTGTCCCTCATCGCCTTTCAGTTCTATCCATAAGCATTTTGTTAAGAACTTGGCCCTGTGATATTTTTATACAAGCAGTTCAATATGTGTGTGTGTATGTATATATATCTATATATATATATATATCATCTTAAGGAAGGTAGAGACCTTCCAAATAAATGTAAACATGTACACCTACAAGATAAAAGATTAAAGTAAAACAAAAAAAATCTTCAAAAGGTATATAGAATAAAAGATATAGATAAATAAAGGTCAAAAGGTCAAAATCCTTTGATATTATGTCCAAAATTTGTTATATGAACTGCATATTTTAGAAAGTCTAGAATTTCCCTAGGGGTACATCACCAGAATGCTTGAGTTAACATAAAAACTTGTGTTTCAAAGGGTGGAAGTTGACATGTGAGACAAGGTTGAGTTCTATGGTCGGAGGACATGGGCAAGGTATGCACTCTAGTGTTACCCTTCATGAGGTGATAGGTATGTGTGTCCTATATGCCAGTATCACCATATGATTTGTTCTATATGAGGAATGCCATTATTCAGTGATGGGTCTGATGTTCACAAGCTTGTTTGTGGAGTTTTCATTCCATAGATTTTGCCAAGTACAATCAAACCTATGCTCACGGTCACTTTTACTTGGTCACCTGTTCACAACAGTCATGCTAATTTTCCCACTGGCACATTTCCTATATAAATGTCCTGTATGTAATGGTCACCTGCCTTCTGCAGTCAGCAGCCAAGTGTTTACTAACCAAACAATGGTTTCTCCCTGCCTTAAGCGGCCACTGGCATGTATCTACAGCAGTGACCAATCAGTCTTTTGCTTCATGAGGAAGGCGTTGTTCAGATAAAGGAATATCATGTGAATCGATGTGCAAACATTTCTTATCTCGCTTTACTCACCATTCTGAAATCACATTGATAGTGTAACTCAAAGGTGTCACTATGTCAAATTTGAGAGCGAGGCAGTTTTTATCATTAGGGAAGAGGGTCGAAGCAATTCATTTGCTGGATGGTGTGAAAAGTAGTTGTGTTGTCGCAGCAGAAATGGAAGTCACCTTTTGTGCCAGTGTGACAGGTATAGTTAGATATCTTCATCTATTTGCCTGTGAATTAAAGCTATCTCTGAAGAAAATAGCTTTTTTTTGAAGAGATAAGAGTTACATCCCTTGGTGCTGATCTGATGTCTAATATGGCCCCACAGCATCCATCTTGAAAATCTTGTTATCGCTACTCCTCCTATTGACATGGGGTTTTCTCTGAAAGATGTCATATGATATATATATTTGGTATTAAATGAACATGGTGGTGCTCAGACATACAATATGGCCACCACAGTGGCCATCTGGAAAATCTTGTTATCACTACTTCTCCTGAATGAATGATCATATCAGCATGGGGTTTTCAATGAAAGACTTCTTGTGATGTCTAGTTGGTTGTAAATGAAAATGGTGCTGATCTGACCTCCAATATGACTACCACAATTGCCATCTTGAAAATCTGATTGGTACTTGTAGATGACTGGTGATATCAAGATTGTGCTTTCACCAGAAGACTTCTTATGATATCTAGTAGGTCCTAAATGGAAATGGTACAAATCTGATATCCAATATGGCCACCATGGCAGTAATTTTGAAATGTTATTGTTATTCCTCCAAAATGGAAAGTTATTTCAACAGTGGGTTTTTCACTGGAAGAGTTCATATAATGTCTTGTTGGTTCTAAATGAAAATGTTGCAAATTGACCCTCAATATGGCCACTATATATCTTAAAATTATTGTTTTCTCTACTTGTCCTAGTTGGATGGTTATATCAACATGGGTTTTTTGCCAATAGACTTCTTATGATAACTAGTTGGTCCTTAATGAAAATGGTGCCAATTGTACATATAATATGCCTGCCATGATGGCTGTCTTGAAAATCTTCTTGTTGCTGCTCCCCCTGCATGGATAGTCATATTGATATGGGGTTTTCACCCAAAGATTTCTAATGATGTCTACTTGGTGCTAAATGAAAATGGTACCAATCTGACATCCAATATGTCCACTACAGCAGCTAATTTGAAAACCTTGTTATAGCTGAAGAATGTCAGAGATGGTTTCAACACTCGCAGATAAAAGGAAGAAGTGGTCGTATCTTGAATTTCTGGAAATTCTTTTCATCCAGTAGAGCATCCGAGTCCCTCAAAGGGATTCTTGTTTTTGGATTGGAAGGATTTTTCTTTCAAGAATGTTTTTTTTTTTTTAATTTGTTTATTTGTTACAAAAAATGTTTCCAATTTTTTCTGTTTACATTGTTAGAACTATACCTGTAATTGGCACTATGTGGCTCCAATGATGCTGACATACCATTGGACACTGGTACATACATACATTCCACCACCTTCACTCTTAATATAAATACTTTCTCCTAATTTCTTGAAGAGCAATTATCTAGGATGAAAAGCTTGAAGTGAATAATGTTCAGCTGAATTTGGTGCCATATAAAACAGGATATCCTCGCAATGATGCAAAACTAGGTCACCCCAAACAACATAAGGCTATTGATTTCATAGCTTGCATTAAATTTCAGCTTTTTTCATAGATAAAAATACATCCCTTCTTAGACATGTATTTATTTCTTGTTATTTTGTTCTTTCAGTTAGTTTAGACCTTTTCATTATTGTGGATAATTTTTCTTTCTGGTGCTAACATGTAAATATATAACTGGACAAAAACAGCCTTCCAAAGATTATAAGACTTGTTTCCTATTCTATTTCAGTTTACTAAGGTTGTTGGTTTGAAAGACAGAAGACTTTAAGATAAGGTAGGTACCCTGTGCAAGTGCATTTGAATTGCTGCTGAAGGAAAAAATGAGTCGAATGAAGTTTTTTTAGTGTGAAGTTGGACATCGGCACCTGTGTGTTTAATACGAATATGGTTACGCATTAAAAATGTTGGTAACTGAATAAAGAGTTACATTTTTCAGCTGTTTTATTTGTGTGACTATCAGCATTCACTAAATATGGTACAGCACTGTACTTTGATCCATATAATTATTATCCCACTGGTTGGTATAATTTATAGAGGTGGGGATACAGTTATTGCTATGCCTGTCTGACTGTCTGTTCATAAACTTTTTCTGTTTCTGTCAGTCTGTCTGTCCATAAACAGTTTCATTTTCCAGAGCATAATTCTGAAACTGTTCAAGGTATTACAGCCAGACTTGCTACAAGTTGCACAAAGGTGCATTTTGATACTTAGAATTTTTTTATGTATATCGAATGTATAATATGTGTCCACGAGGTAAGTTGTACTTTAGCCATTTTTTGAACAACATGTTTACTGCATTTGAGTTCAAGGTCAGACTTGTTTACATAGCATTTAGTACTTAGATTGGAATTTTCCATGGCTTCTGTTAGAAAAGTCAGATTCGCAGAGGAAATTTTCCATTAGAGTTATGCATATTCTAGAACGTTCTGTCACGTGACTTATGTTTATATATAGAGATTTTAGTGGACAATATTTCACTCTTGTTCAAATGTTCAGTCTATGAAGAATCATTTTAATAATCAGATGTTTCTAGTTGTGTTGGGAAAATTAAGAGCAAATTCAGAGAGAGGAATTATTTATTTGAAATATTCGTTGGAATTACCAAAAGTGCTCATTCTCATATTGGATTAATACTTAACTTTGGGATTTATGTGAATTTATTCAAAGACATTCTAGATTACATCATTCAGGCATATCAGAACATTCAAGACTACTAGTACATTAGGACATTCAAGGCTACTGGAATTCAGTCGGAACATTCTATATTTAGGACTTGTGATTAGGACACTTAAGATTATTGGATTATTTGGATTTTAATTCATGTTACTGTAAGTGTCTTTTGAATTTTCACTTTAATTGTCTAGAAATAAATTGCTTGTTGATTTTACTTACATTGTTAATTTCACTTTCTGTTACATTATTATAAGACCTAGAGTCGTAATATTCTGCATTCAGTATTTTATGCTGTGATAGAAATTAAGTATAGCATAAGCAGTGATTAAATTGAGAGTTCTGGATCATAATAGGGTAATGGCATGTGCGGGAGACCAGTTGGGTTGGGTGGGGTGGAAATATGTCATCTCCAGACATCTCTTGTTTCTTGGAGTTTTTATATCTGTCCTTCCTGTAGAATACAAAGTAGATTTCATCTGCAGTGTTGATTAATATTTAAATGTTATTGTCGCATCTTTATTTAAATGTTATTCTCCCATCTTGTATTTTGATGAAGAGAACATCTCTTTCAATAATGTCATAACACCAACATTTATTTGCACTTGATAACATTGATTGTTATGACAGAAAAAGTTTGTGGAAAATTCTGTGATTAATAGTTGTGAGTTGAAACGAAGACACATACCCTGAAAATAACTCCATTTGACTGATTGTGCTTAAACAGTATTTTGTTTTCATTTTCTTTCTTAGTTAACTGAATCTTGATAAGTTACTGAATATAGGTCTAAAACTTTCTCCTGTGACATCATGTTTTTGTCCTTAAACATTGGAAGTTTGAGTGCAATATTTATGATTGGAGAATGCCAGTAGGTTTTTTTGTTCCAAAACAATATATTCAAGAGATCAAGTTCGACATGCCCACATTGTAAATTAATAGTGTTTATATGTCATCGCAAGATTCCTCAAAGTCTTTGATTTCACCTGGTAAAATCTGTCTTTTAGATCTGGACAGTGATAATATCTTTTAAAGCAGATGTTAAAAACAATGATTTAAAAAAAAAAAAGTAATCTATAATGTTTATCAACTCATTATGGTAACTCTACTTTGGTATCAGAGAAAAGATTGTTCTTTTTATTGTTGTATGTCTTTTATATATATGTCATAGTGACCAACATTTCGTAGGTCATGGTCACTTTTGTCTGAATTTATTTTCTGCATGATAATGTTTCAAGTGGCTTCTGAAAACTGCTAAAATCTTTATAGCGGTGAAGATGAACATGATTGTTCTTTTTTTATTGTTTTATGTCTTTTATGCCCTGTCACAGGGGGTAACATTTCTTTCTTTGTCAAAATCACTTTAGTCTGAATTAATTTTTTGAGATAATTAATGTTTACAATAGCTACTGGAGGCTGCCGAAAGCTTTGTAGAGGCAAACTATGTAATCATTGATTACACTCCGGTTCTGTGTCTGTGACAACACTGAAGCTTAACTGTGAAGTTTATTTGTGTTTGACGCAGACTACAATATATCTTACAAGACGGCAGTCAAAGTGGAATGTTTTTAGATGCCATTGGTAACAAATGTTAGGTCGAACCAAAAGGACTCAATTACCATACTCGTAAAAAAATTAATCAATATGTTTCAGGTTGTTAGAATACATTTTTATTGTTTCACCTGTAACGACTGATTGTTTCTTTCACTTTTGGTATATTAAAAAATATTTATATCTGTAAGAATGAAAAAATGTCTCAATTTTTGGCCATAATCTCCACCCACTTTGTTTCTTTGAAAGATGCCCCCCCAAAAGATTATAGTGGTACTTGTGATCTCTCAATAAATGGATCTGGAGAGAAAGTACATCACTTGTATGCACCTAAGGTGAAATTCGAGTTTTTCAAGATCCAGGAGCCATTTCTGGAAATACAAAACTACATTGATATTAGTTAACATCGGCATGCACACTTTTAGATCAAAAAGAATGTCTTAAATTCATTTGCATGTTGACTTCCTATCATCATCAGATATTTAAACTGTTGAGAATGGTAAATTTAGAATACCTGATGCCTTCAGAATAAAATATTTACTGTATTCCTCACAACTGACCAGACCATGAGTGGCAATGTCTGCCTTCTTATAGCTTTCTGTGTCATCTTGAATGTACAAATCAAACTCGTTTCTGTAAAGAAAAGGTAAAGAAATGTCCAAGCTCATAATTCTTGACAAAAAGATCAAGCATTATTCTAGTTATGGTACCAGTGCCTGAAAATTATCATGGTCCCATTAAATTGGAAGAAGTGAACCACCTGCCTTTGTCCTACTGACACTGTAAAAGAACAGGAAGGGTGAATAAAACACATTAGAGTAACAACTATGCTGTCATGTTTTGTTTGCGCCCATATAAAGTTTCAAATAAATTCAAAGCTATGCAACCATGTGACAAATTGATCTGTATAGTAGATGCATTTATAAGAAAGAAATCTTGTCTCAATCTGTACATCCAGCCTTTAAACAGGGTCTGAAGCGGACCTCACAAACCTTGAAAACCCTAACATTTCATTTTGACCTTAGAAACTTTAAAAAAAAGCCACAAAACCCCCTGAAGGAAATCTAAATAAAAAGAAAAACATAAAAATTTTAACAAATGATGAACATCTATACCTTGTTCCCACAAAAAATGCTTTTTTGAGCACAGTTTTTTGTTAGGCTAGCCTAGCGGTCAAGAAAGCGTGCAAATTATGCAAATTAAAGACATCCGGTCATTTTGTTCTATCATTGATTTGATAGACCCATAATATCATATCATTGTAGGATCATTAACAGCATTAGCTTCAATCTTTGCACAGGTTGAAGTCCATTTGCTTCAGCCTTTGTTCAGATTAAGATTCTTTTACCAGAAGTGTTTTAGGGTGAGTCGACAGAGTAAGGGGCCATTGTGTCATGGTCTCCTCCAACAACACATCCATCATAGCATATCTCAGACATCAAGGAGGCTCACATGCTCTTCTCTTTGCATGGAGGTGGAACTTCTTTGCTAGATGCCTCGGAAGGGATAACCCTCCGAGCCAGCCACATTCCTCGTAAAGCACCACATTCCGGGGAAGAAGAAGGCATTAGCAGACAGTCTGTCCAGGTCAGGCAAAATAGTGCTCATGGAATGGTCTCTTCACCGCTCTGTAACAGAGTCTCTTTTCTCTTTGTGGGGATATTCAAATTTTTAATAAATATCACCATGGAGATAATCTTGTAGCTGTTTTGCATCTTGAACCTCAAAAATTGAGAAAAAAAACTATAAAAAACCCATCAAATTTTCAATGTTAATTTTACTTCTAACCCTCTTTAAAAAGGGAAAATGTAATAGGCATTCTCCAAATATGAAGTAGGTAACTTTTTTCTTATTTCATTTACATCCATAACATGATTAGCTATGAATGCATCTAAGATGTTTAATTATAAAATAAAATTTATTCACCATTGATTTTCCCTTTTATGCTGTTCAAGGCATATCACTACACTAATTAAGGTCCTCACATATTTCTTTCATTTTTCGGCATTTTCTTTTGTGAAATTCAGTGCATAAGTTAAAATTTAGATGCCTCAAGAATATTTTACTTATGTAAAGCACTAACTTGCAAACAACATATCCACAACTCAGAATAGGTTATGTTGCATTTTCTGGAAATAGTTAAAGTTTTAGAGCAAGTGACCTTGCTGGAACTGGCCAAAGCATACCTGATTGATTTGTCATCCTATGCAAAAGATAAGGGAATGAACTAAATAAATATTTTATTTTCTGTTTAGACTTTAATTCTGCTTTCTGTTGAATGTGGGTAACATTATTTGCTGGTTGGCGAATCTCCATGAAAAATTAGACATAAAACATTGATGATTTTTGTACGGATTACAGTAGGATGTAGTAACAGCTGTTTGGCCCAAATAGTGTGATGGTTCCTAAAATGCATCAGAATCAATGACTCCAGAATACTTTACAGCTAATAAATATTGAAAAATTCTTGTTTGTGTGTTCCATTCAGTCTCTAGTTTCATGCTGTAATTAAATTTGGTTTTTATTATCATCAATCTTTGAATGCAGTTGTATTACTGGCATATATAATGTTCACCTATAACTGCACACAGCTAGCTAATATGTACTGAAATCTGCAGGCTTGAAATAGTGGCTTGCAGTGTAGACCATTATCCACATACAAGTGCATTTGTACTTCATTTCAGTGCAAGCGTGTTTTGACATCTCTACAACATTTGAATATAAGTGCATTTGGATGCCCCTGCAATATTTCCATATAAGTGCTTCCAGATGTCCCTGTAAACAACTGCTATTTGCATCGTTAATTCATAATGCCACCAGATGGGACTATCTACTTGAATAAAACGGACTTTCTGACATCATAACACATGTTAGCATGTTAGATGAATCTTGAATAGCCAATCAGAGATAAAACAATACAGAAAATTTCCCCAAAATGCAAATGGCTGCCAGTATCTTTGTAGGTAGTATCATGGAATCCAGACTATCAGATTGATTTTGATACCCGGTTGTGGTATATGGTAATCCATGTGTCTTTCTATTTGGCTCTTGGTCCGTCTGCCTATTCTTTTGTCTGGCACACCATTTCATTGTGCAACTAGTCCCACAGGTTTTAGCTCTACTCAGGTCATAGACCAGAAGAGCTTATGGAATGGACTGTTGTCTATCATCCGATGTTTGTGTGTCCATTAGTGTAAGATTTTTATCACTACTCCTTTCAAACTACTTGGAGGATTGCCATGAAACTTTTAAACACATTCATTCCAAGGTCTAGTTGGTCTTAAATAAAAATGGTGCTGCTCAGACATCCAACATGGTCACCACAGCAGCCATGTTGAAAATCTTATTATTGCTACTCCTGAATGGATGGTCATATCAACATAGGGTTTTCACTGTCAGACTTCTAATAATGTCTAGTTGGTCCTGAATGAAAATGGTGCTGATCTGGTATCCAATATGGCCACCACAGCAGCTTTCTGGAAAATCTTGTTATCACTACTTGTACTAAATGGAAAGTCATATCGACATGGGCTTTTCACCAGAAGACTTTTTATGATATCTAGTTGGACCTGAATAACAATGGTTCTGCATGGACATCTAATATCGCCATTTTGAGCATTTTGTTATTGCTATTCCTCCTGAATGGATTGTAAAAATTGTATCACTAAAAGATTTCTTATCATGTCTAGTTGCCCCTAAATGAAAATGGTACCAGTGTGACATCCAATATAGCGTCTATGGCAGCCATCTTGAAATCTTGTTATTGCTTCTCCTCCTCAGTGGAAAATCATATCAGCATTGGGTTTTCACCAGAAAGCTTCTTATGTTGTCTGGCTGGTGTTAAACTTCTTACGATGTTTAGTTAGTCATAAATGAAAATGATGTCACCCGGACATCAAATATGGCCACTGAAGAGGCCATCTTGAAAATCATCTTATTGCTACTCCACCTCATATCAACATTGGGTTTTCACTAAAAAAACTTCTTTTGATGACAATCTTGGTCCTAAATTAAAATAGCACTGATCTTACATCCAATATGGCCACCATAGCAGCCATCTTGAAAATCATGTTATTGCTGCTCCCCCTGAATGGAAAATCATATTAGCATGAGGTTTTCATCAGAAAGCTTCTTATGGTTTTGAGCTGGTCTTGAATAAAGATTGTGCTGATCTGATAACCAATATGGACAGCATAGCAGCCATCTTGAAAATCATTGCTACTCCTAGATGGAAAGTCATATGAACATTACATTTTTACCAGAAGACTTCTAATATGATGTCATGGTTGGTACTTAATAAAAATGGTGCCAATCTGGCAGCCATCTTGAAAATCTTGTTATTGCTACTATTCTAAATGGAAAGTCCGATCAACATGGCGTTTTCACCAGACATGGGACTAATTATGATATGTAGTTGCTCCTGAATGAAAATGGTACCGATATGACCTCAAATATGGCTGTCACAATGAATATATTGAAAATGTTGTCAATAATTCTCCTGAAGGGATGGTCATATCAATATTGGGTTTTCACCATGTGACCTCTAAAGAGCGCAAGGGACAATTTTTTACACAAATTCTATGCCGCATTGTGTACTGTAATGTGTATGTACAGTTCACAGTAAGATCATGAGTTATCTCCCTTGTACTCTTATGGATTTGCTACTCTTCTCCTATAAAAAGAGAATAGGTAGAACATGTATCATTCACTTGACCTGACAAGTCAATGGAAGTTCATAGCAAAAGAAGTTTATATACCCCAGCCCCAAATGTATACATGTATTTTTCATGTCTGAAGGTCATTTTTGACACAAAGTGATGCTCACAAGCCCTTTCGCTATGTGATAATTAAAATAAACATTGTGTACTAAACAGGTTGATGCAACGAGGGATCACAGTCAGTCATCTTCCCAATAGGTGGAGCCACATAAAAATCTGGTCCCAATATTTGGTCCCTCCTTGAATTTTATCGTTCGCCATAACAAATTTTAGATCTTGTATTATCCCTAAGAATGCATGTATCATGTATCAACAAAAACATTTTGAGGTGAATTAAAAGATTTACTTCGTTAGCACTAGAAGACACTAAAATTGTGACTTGGCTTCTTTTTTCTTTTAGTTAACAAAAACAGTATATCTTAATAATTTTGGACTGTTCAGACCTTAGCGCCAGCCTAGTATATATCAAAATTTAATGCTATTAACTTCATTTTCTTATCCACAATTTTTATTAAGGATAGGGAATTCCCAGATTCCTCCTTATCCTTTCTCTGAGAAACTGTTCTATATAACCTGGAATGTGTTGAAGGACTGTTAAACCAAATCAAAATCAAATTCAGTAAGAGCATACATGTATGGGCTTAATATCAAATCAATAAATCCATTTGAAATAAGAAGACATACATGTATGGGCTTAATATCAAATCAATAAATCCATTTGAAATAAGAAGACATACATGTATGGGCTTAATATCAAATCAATAAATCCATTTGAAATAAGAAGACATAGTCTTTATAATAAAAATAATAACACTTTGATAGTATTAACCCAAAATTATTTTCAAAATCTTAATAAAAGTAGTGCCTACTGTAACAATATAAAATTCAATAATCAATAATCAAGGCAGTCTCTGTACAAAGTAGAGAGCTTTTTTATCGTTGAAAGTACAGATGAAATTAATCATTCTTATGCCAGATTTGTTTAAATACTCTTTGTTTATCTCATCATAAAATAACTTATATTTGAACAGAAAACACAACAATTTATTGAAATCTGAAATACAAATTAACAGTCCCAATATCAAATCTGACAATGCAAATTTTTTTTAAATTCTGATTATTTATAGTATTAAAGAACAAAAATCTCTAAAATAAAACTAACCATTCATTACAGTTTTGCAGTTTGTCTAGTAGTCAAAAAAAAAAAAAAAATGAATGCTTGTCTTTTTACATAAAGTATATTTAAGCAATCACGACTTTTTCATTGAATAATTTGTAGTAAATAGCAAACTATCACTCTATCACTTTTATCAATGTATGATACAAATTAGAGACAAAGAAACTATAAAAAAGGAAGAAAAATGTTGAATTGAAAATGAATAGTTTCATGAAAATTAAGGCATGTTTAAAAACTAAATTACACCACCCGCTAAATATCAAAAGAATTCTTCACAACAAATCATTGAATGTTTCGTGGATGATATCATTTTAGGGAAATGTATAGGTTAAAAAAAATTAGTAAAAAAATATCACAAAGGTGATTGTGTGAAAATAAATCGTATTCCATTCTTTATGCAAATATGAGAATAAGTTATTTTCCATTTTTTTACAAGGATTATGCTTAATACTTGCTTACTGATTGATTAACTCCTTCCTTTGCCCAGATAACTTAGCTCCCCCTTTTTTTTTTTTTTTAAGCTCCCCTTTGTGCGATGATACTGATCCGTAAGATTGAGACATTTTTCAAGCAAGATGAAGATACTATTGTTTGTTTCTTTCTTTGTAAAGCAGGAAGTAAACCAGAAGTAATGTTGCACCGCTTTGTTCTGTGCTGCCACCTATTGAATTCAAGGGATGCTACTGACTGCAATCCCTCATTCAAAATAGTTGCCATACAGGCTATTTTTAGATATTCTACTTGCCTTGAACCCACGTGTCTACTGCTATGGGTGGCTAACTCTGTTTCCTAGCCAACAATTGGTATTTCACTGTCTACATACTGTGAAGTAACTGGGGGAGGTGTGCATGCCTCATGTCAATCTCAAGAACAACACAAGCCCAAAACAGCTAATTCACAACTATATCCATATCTGTGATTATTAAACAAAAAATAGCTGAAAAAGTCACACCATAGCTTCAAGTTAAGAAATTTGATGGGCCAATTTACAAAACTATCCCCTGCCACCCTAGTTTGCTTAAAATGAAAATGGTGCCAATCTTACATCCAATATGGCTGCCACAGTGGCTAATTTGAAAATCGTATTGCTCAGTAATGTCAGAGATGGTTTCAACACTCAGCAGTTAAAAGAAGAAATGTTCTTATCTTCAATTGCTGGAAATTCTTTTCGGACATAAGAGCATCAGTCCCTTTGAGGGGCTTTTGTTTATGGATTGCCATGAAGTTTGGTCAATATTATGGTCATCACCTGAAGAGGCGCATTTGGACAAATCACTTGCTCCTGTAGTTAGAGCTGTTAACCTTTTTGTCTTGTGGCAGGGTATGGCACAATATTGTTAACTTAACTAGTCACAGTGTTTGAATGATTGCCATGAAACTTCATAAATTTTATGGTCATCATCAGTAGATGTGCATATTGAAACATCACTTGCTCCTACAATGCTTGGCTTTACTGGTCATAGACCAGAAGAGCCTATGGTATGGCCTGTTGTCTGTTGTTCGTCATCCATCCATTTGTCATCCATCAGTCCATCAGCAAAAGTTTGTTATTACTACTCCTAAACTATTGGAGGATTGCCATGAAACTTTACACGTGCACATTTATCCCAAGGTCAGGTTGTTCCAAAAATAAAAATGGTGCCAGTTGGACATTGAATATGGCCACCACAGCAGCAATCTTGAAAATATTTTTATTGCTACTCCTCCTGACATCATAAAGTTTGTCCAAAAATGTATTGATCTTCCCTCAAATATGGCCACCATGATGGCCAGCTTGAAAATCTTGTTATCACTACTCCTCCTAGAGGGATGGTCATATCAACACCAAAGTACTTCTTATGATGTTTTGTAGGTCCTGGTTCATCTAATATGGCCACTATGGCAACAATCTTGAAAATCTTATTGCTACTTCTAAATGGAAAGTCACATCAACATGGGTTTTCACCATAAAACTTACTGTGGTGTCTAGTTGGATCTAAAAAAAATGGTTCCAATTTGACCTGAAATATGTCCACTATGGCAGCCATTTTGAAAATATTGTTATTGCTTCTTCTACTAGCTGGATGGTCATATGACATGGGGTTTTCGCCATAATACTTCTTGTGATGTTTAGTTGGTCCTAAATGAAAATGGTGCCGATCTGACAGCCATTATTGCCATCATGGCAGCCATCTTGAAAATCTTAAAATCACTAATCCTTCCAAGAGGAAAGTCATGTTTATATGGGGTTTCAACAGAAAACTTCTTATGATATCTGTTTGGTCCCAAATGAAAATGGCCATGATCTTACATCCAATATAGCTGCCACAATGGCCATCATAAAAATCTTACCACTACTCCTCCTGAATGGATGGTCATATTGACATGGGGTCATCACTCAATGACTTACTGGTCCAAAATGAAAATAGTGCACAGCTGACATCCAGTATGCCACCACAGCAGTGAATTTGAAGATATTGCTATCACTCAGAAATATCAGACATGGTTACAACATTCAGCAGTTAAAAAGAAGTGGTCTGATCTTGGATTCCTGAAAATTATTTTCTTGCTTGTTGTAGGAGTTATTCCTCTTTGTTACTTGCAGCTGAATATAACAGAATTTGCTGAATGCAGCTACATATAACTCTTGCCGATTTTATGGATTGACTTGTTGCATATTATTTTGATCATCATCAAATACACATGTTGGGCAATCATTTTACTTGCACTATTTTTAGAAGAATTATGCTCTTTATTTTTTCTTTTTTTTTTTACAATAGACTCGATGCTCCATCATGGGATAGGGGTGGGGATGCAATTTGTTTTATGAAGAAAAAGAACAAAACAGCTCCAAATTATGCCTACACAAGATTGACAGCGATTGCAGAGCTGAAGTCCAACAGTGAATGGAATCTATTTATAGCACACTAACATGGGACTCCCTGCTTAATGTACAAGTAAGCAACAGTGTTGCTGTTTATACTTTAGAAAGAAATAATAAGCAGTAAAATATCCAATTTGAAAGCTTGAAATTTACATTTATCAGTGTGCATTTTTTCCCAGCCAGTGTAGTTCAGATTCTGTCAGCTGGTGGCATACTGTTTTGTTGATAGCACACTGTATGATGCATACAGTATACCATCTATACTCGCATATAAGTCTATACCAACTGCAAACTGCATCAACCCAGATCTGCCATCACATAATGTGCTGGCAGTTCATAAGGACTAATCAATAGAACAAACAATGTAGACCCTGATCTGCCGGCACATTATACGACGGCAGATCAGGGTCTATGTTGTTTGCATTTGGACCCGGGTTATATGCAAGTATATACGGTAGCAAGAAACACTTGTACTGAGCTGTAGTTCACTGGTTATATGCGAAAGTATTAAAATAAATTAATAGAAAAATATTAGATACTGCTTTCATACAAAACATCTCAACTGTGTGAGTAAAACCTCATGTTAGGGTTTAGCATGTTGATTATTTGTTATTTGATTATTATGACAGAATACTTGAATCAGATCTATGTTGTCAAACAGGGTTTTGTATGTTGATTATTGTTAATTATGACAGAATAATTGTATCAAACTATGTTATCTAACAGGGTGGTCATTATGACAGAATAATTGTATCAAACTGTTATCTAACAGGGTGGAAATTATTGCAGAATAATTGTATCAAACTATGTTATCTAACAGGGTGGTAATTATGACAGAATAATTGTATCAAACCAATGTTATCTAACAGGGTGGTAATTATGGGTCTTAACATTAAGATTCTTTGCTTGTAAATCAGGGTTGACATGACACAGATTTTTCAACTAGCCCTCCCAATCAAATAAAAATAATGACTTTGGAAAATGTAACTGGCTCTCCTCAAAACCCACAGACCATGAAAGACTTTATCTTTTGCAAGTATTTTTTTTTTGCAATTCTAATCGTCACATTTTTAGAAGTCAACTTTTAATCGGCTGCATATAGCCAGTGTTGTGCTGACATGCCATTAAACGTATTCATGAATAATAATATATTTTAAGAATATTTTTTATTGTGTGCCATTTCCTTTTACTTTATATACCTTTACAAGAATTTTAACGGAATTTTAACATCTTTACCTTTTACCTTTAAACTTGTAGTTTTGTAGGACTATATGTTGACATATATCTAGAAAAGGTTTATCTTCCAAAATATTTATGTTTATCTTTTTAAAAATGTACCTTTTTATTTTTGGAAATTAACTTTGAATCAGCACTGTGTAGCCAGGATTGTGCTGACATACCATTGAACACTATAATATATACATACATATATACATACATACATACATACATACATACATACATACATACATACATACATACATACACACACACACACACACATACATACATACACACATATACATACATACATACATACATACATACATACATACATACATACATACATACATACATACATACATACATACATACATACATACATACATACATACATACATAAATACATACATACATACATACATACATACATACATACATACATACATACATACATACCAATGCTACAATGCACTTTTCAGTGAGGCTAACTTTTGAGTCTTGCTTATTTTTTAATCAAATTATTTAGCACAAAATTGATGATCTTTAATGAAGGCTTTCTTTTAAAGCTGTTTAAATGAAACATATCATAGCTGTACATGATTTGAATTTCACTTTCATGCCTTTTGTTTTTTTTTTTGTGAATGAAAATATATCAGAAATAGTAGTGACGAGAGGCCCTTACTGCATTTAACTCTAAGGATAATCTGTTGATGTTATGAGTTTATTTAAATATCTGATGCATGTAGATCTTTAAATTATCTTGCATGTGAGAACAACATATTTCAAAGAGCAAAGAATGATTGCACCCAGTAATTGCCTTTAAGAATTCGATTTCAGCTTAAGTCACAGAGGTTCATCCAGGATGGCTTGTTAAGAGACCCATGTTTAATATGTTGTTGCATAGAAGGAATTTGTTTATGGTGTTAAAGTACGTGACTTCACCTTTATTGCATGTGCTTTATTGACTGCCATTTCCACAGGTTATTTATTATTGATGTTTGATGCTTGAATGACTGCTTTGTACCAAAGACTTGCTCTGCAGTATAAACTCCACTTGATATTGGAGAGCATTTCATTTGAAGCTTGTAACTGTTATTTGCAAAAGGCCACTAATTACAAGCACAAGTTACTTGACATGCAACCATCCCATGAAGTTCATGGGTTGCTGACTTCTTGTCAGTGGAATTGTTGTATATGATCGCAAGACATGAATAATTTAGATATCGAACAATTTAGACTACTTTCATCTGAGAGATCTCACAGATATTTTCTTGTTGAATTTGGTCAAGAGAGATTGCCTTGAAACTGTTTTGAAAACATCATAGGTAAGTGATAGTCTTTATGATTCAGCATTGTTATAATGTGGAAAAAATATATATACATAAGAACCGTGTTGGCCTAATGCAGAAAAAAGTATATGAAAATTCTTGTTAATTGCTACTCCTAAATGGACCAGTCATATCAACACTGGGGTTTTCACTAAAAGACTTCTGATGTCTAGTTCATCATAAATGAAATCATTGCCAATTGACATCCGAAATGGTTGCCATGACAGCCATCTTTTAAAATGTTGTTAACACTACTCCTCCTGCATGGAAAGTCATACTGGCATAAGACTTTCACCAGAAGACTTCTTATGATGTCTTGTTGGTTTAACATGAAAATGGTGCTGAGCTGACCTCCAATATGGCCACTGTGGTGGCCACAATGAAAATCTTGTTGCTACTTCTCTTAAATGGATGGTCATATCAACACGAGGTCTTCACTAAAAGAATTCATATGATGTCTTGTTGGTCCTAAATGAAAATGGTGCCAGTCTGACATCCAATATGGCCTCCATGGCAGCCCTCTTTAAAATCAAGTTATTACTATTCTTATATATGGAATGTCTTGTCAACATGAGATTTTCACCAGAAAATGTTTTATAATGTGTAATAATTCTAAATGAAAATGGTGCCAAGCTGACCTACACTATCGTGGCCATTTTGAAAATCTTGTTATTGCTACTCCTTCAAGATGGAAAGTGATTCCAAACTTGGGGTTTTTGTCAGAAGACTTTCAATTTTGTCTTGTAGGTTCTTAAGGAAAATGAAGTCGATCAGATACCCAATATGTGCACTATGGTGGGCATCTTAAAAATCATGCTGTCACATCTCCTGAATGAATTGCCATATTGACATGGGGTTTTCACCAAAAGACTTCTTACAATATCTAGTTGAACCTAAATGAAAATGGTGCTAATCTTACATCCAATATAGCTGTCATGACAACCATCTTGAAAATCATGTTATTGACTCTGGATTGATAGTCATATTGACAGGGAGTATTCACCAAAAGACTTCAAATGATATATAATTTGTCCTAAATGAAAATGGTGCTGATCTTACATGTAATAGCAGCAATTACTTATCCCGTCACTATTGTTTAGCTATTCTATTTTGTGCTGAAAATCACCGTCTGTTTGATGTGAATACATCCTCCAACAGTGTGGAGAAAAAACGTTAGTAGGACCTTTGCACTCCAGTCTGTGCCTCATTTAGGCATTTTCACGTATGACATACTGTGTAGACGTTGCCTGAAGAACAGCACATGAGAAATTGTGCCTGTAGCAACTTACCGTATTAGCGGTCTCCATTCTGCAGTCATAATAAGTCTTGGTGTTGCACTATCTGTTTATTTTATTTGTATTGTAAACTTTCCCAACTTTTTAGAACTTAGTTCTTTAAGGGGCCTCCAAGGCAACTGCATGTAGTTTACTCCTTATGGGTGGAAACGCTCACCTAATTTACTGATAAAATACAACTAAGGTACGGGTAAGTCTCTGTGTTTTTATAAAATTACAATAGGCCCTGCCTAACATAGAGGACAGCGTATTCCTCTCTCTTCGTAAGAAAACGTGACCATTATTGGTAAATTTTCACGTGTATTATTAATGTCTGCACCACGAATTGCGTGGTCATTGCATATGTGTCTGCATGTTCTTTAATAAAATTCAGAGTGAAATATTTTATTTTTTCGACAGGATAAAAGACAGGTTTATTTCTACGAGGCAGAATCTATCATTTACCTCATGCATACAGGTACATAGCGCAAACACAGTGGTGTACATGGTACGCACTAAATACAACCAGGTGAGTTTAGCGTGACACAACAAGGTGAGTTTAGTGTGACATTTATCAAATATTGTCATTACTTCTTTTTTATCAGAATAATGTCAGGACAGTCTGGGGGGAAGTGTGGCCACAAGAAGGGCTCTTGGGACACTCTCCCAGACTGCATAAAGTGCTCCAAGTGCACATGAAAAAATTGTTGAACACTTTGTGATTTATGGCCTTCTGGCACCTGGAATCTAGTTATTGCGGATGCAGGAATCTTCCCTCCACCACATCTTAAAATTTTTCTGGATTCACTGTTAGGTCTCAGCTTTTGGGACCAACTTCATTGGCAGCCTGTGAGGCCCCACCAGAAAAAGGGACTGGATGTTCGAGGAGTCATTCACCTCCTCCCCACAGGGGGAGAAGACGAATACTTCTCGCGTTAAAGACAATGTATACGCCTCAGCAGATCGCTTTCTCCCATTAGGGAAAGTAGAGTACCGCAACAGCGGGTTGCACCCTCTCGTTAGGAAGGTAGAGCACCTCAACAGCGGGTTGTGCCCTCCCGTTAAGGAGGTAGAGCACCGCAACAGCGGCTTGTGCCCTCCCGTTAGGAAGGTAGAGCACTACAACAGCGGGTTGCGCCCTCCCGTTAGGGAAATAGAGCACCGCAACAGCGGGTTGCGTCCTCCCATTAGGAGGGTAGAGCAGCACAACAGCAGGTTGTGACCTCCTGTTTGGGAGGTAGAGCACTGTAACAGCGAACTGTTCCCTCCATTTTGGGAGGTGGAGCAACGCAACACATCTCATGCTTATGTTAGCCTGTTGCTTCCTCCCACTCGGGAGGCGATTCACCACTCCCATCACTTTCGGGGTAGTGATATAACAGTGATGATTTCCTCTCCGATTATCACTCGTCAGCCTCACGGTATGGGGACAAGGTACGGACTGAGTACCCCCCCTCTACAGTACATGCTGTGCAGGATTGGGAGTCTGCCCACTGGGCTCAGACTAGGGAAGGGGAACGGATCGGCTCCCCCCCCCCACCCTATTATCCCAATGAATCCTTATGGGATGTGGGTCCCTCCACCTCAAGGTCCTTGGTCCACCATGCCCCTGTGGGCTACTGGACCTGCCCTCACAGTCGAGGTGATGCTGCGGCTCATGTCCTGCCATCACCTCCCCAACAAGTGGCCTCAATCTGGAAGGCTAGAGGTGTCAAATCATCCAGGGTAGACAGGTGGTCTGGCCTTCCCACTGGAACTCGCACTAAACTGCTGGGCTGTGGCGCAGAGTGCTCCTATGCCCCCTCCACCATCGAGGGACATAGTGATGCCCACCCACTCTTCGACTCAGAGTATACCAGATAATGATGATGTCCTCTCTATTCTCATTGACTCAAATGTGTTTGAGACAGAAACAGCGGCACTGACACCTCTCAGGTCCACCCCTTCCTCTCAGTTGGAAGTGGAGGAAGAGGTCTGGTCCTTTGATAAGGCAGTAAACGAAGTTTACCACCTCTTACCCCCGGAATTGTGCCCCAAACCATGTGGCACACAATCCAAAAGGATCCTTCCGTTATGAAAAAGATCTATGGAGAGCAAACACAACCAGACCTCTTGCTTCTCCTTCGTTCACCAACGATTGAGGAACTCTCACAGAGGCTTTCGCTAGGCCAAAGCATAGCTTGGCAATGTCGAGGGTGGTTTGTCCCTCCCTCGACATTGAGACCCCTGGTCTGTTCTGCCAGTTACAGGATACATTCCCCAAAGTGACCTACCAAACCTCCTCAATTGGATGATGAGTCAGCCAAAGTGGGCATTTCTATGGGAGCTTGGGCTTGCCTTCCAATAAAAAGAATTGATGCCATGGAGCAGAAAACCTGGTTACTTGTAACCATTGCGTTGCATTCCGATCTATTCTCAGCAACTGCGTTTAGTATGCTGAGAGTTGCCTCCTTGAATCCAGCCGCATTACAACACATGCTGGAAGCGGTGGCCAAGATGTCCCGGCATGTGCTTTCTGTTGCAATGGCTTTATCGGTGGAATTTCTGCACATCCGCCGTGACGTTGCATTGGACTCCTTGAAGGTCTTACTTAACCACAGTAAAGACCTTCTGAGGGCTGCTCCGCTAGAAGCCGAGACCCTCTTTGGAGGCGTGTGGCCTCTCAAAACTTGCTGGATCATCAACATCGATCCTTTACATTCACTCCTGGCCCATCGCAATTGGCCAGGAAGCGTGTTAATGCGAATCGCCCTCAGGGGCCATCCGCCAAGTTCTTCCAGCAGATGCGACCCCAGCCCAAGTTGCAACCTCAAACTAGGCCTCCTTTTCTCCATTGGATCCATGGCATCAATGTCATCACAGACCCCAAAAGAGGAAGTCCTATAATCCCCCTTCCCTTCCCACCGGAGGAAAGGGGGGGGGAGGGACAACCCTAGGGATCTAACCCCTCTCCTGCCATGCATTCCCCCCCCCCCCCAAATGTCCCTGTAGGTGCTCGCCTAGGCCTCTTTTCAGAGGCTTGGTCAAACATCACGGATGATGGGTGGGTCCTCTCCATTGTGAATGATGGTTATTGACTCCAGTTTTGAGAACAACCCCCACTATCAAGGACCCCCATTTTATTTCTCCAGTCCAGTCTGGGGAATTTGAGGGAAGAGGTGCACACCCTTTTGCAGAGAGGGGAAGTTGAGAGGATCCTGAATGATCAGTCTTCTGCCTTCTACTCCTGAATCTTCCTGGTCACCAAGAAAAGTGGGAAATTTTGGATCATAATCGATCTCTCCCCACTCAACCAGTTTCTTCTGGAGGAACCTTTCAAGATGGAGACAACCTCATTGATTTGGAACACACTTCATCTGTCCGATTGGGCAGTTTCCATTGACCTTCAGGATGCCTACTTGCACATCCCGATTTTTCCTCCACACCGCAAATATCTCCGGTTTTGCTTAGAGCAGGAAGTTTTTCAATTCTGGGTTCTGCCGTTCGGAATCTCATCTGCACCCAGAGTCTTCACCCAAATTATGGGAGTGGTTGTGGGCTACCTTCGATTACTGGGAACACCGATTCTCCAGTATTTTGATGACTGGCTGATCCACAATGTCCACATTCAGTCCCTTCATCAGAATCTGTTCCATTCTTGGTCCGCCATAACTCCGTTGGGTCTTCTTCCAAGACTCGAGAAGTCGGAACTCATTCCATCACTGGACTTTGTTTATGTGGGGATGAACTTCCTCACAAACCAGAACTTATTCTGTGTTCCACTGGATCGGGTAGATCGAATCCTGGCTCTTCTAGAGCCGCTACGAGCAAACACATCGTTATCTGCTTGCCCTTATCTATCCCTATTGGGAACCTTGAACGCCGCTGCCGACTTGGTTCCTTTAGGACATCTCCATATGCACCCTCTCAAGTTCCTCCTGAATCATGGTCTCCTCAGACAACACATCCGTCTTAGCATATCTACAATGTCAGGGAGGCAACATGCCCCTTCTCTTTGCATGGAGGTCTGGAACCTCCTCCTGTCGGCAGCCTCAGAGGACATCACAATCCAAGTTGGCCACATTCCAGGCAAGAAGAATGTATTAGCGGACAGCCTGTCCGGGACAGGTTGAGCCATCCTCACGGAATGGTCTCTTAACCACTCCGTAACAGAGTCCCTGTTCACACTCTGGGGAAGACCCTTTGTGAACCTGTTTGCATCCAGGCTCAACAACAGACTTCACTTTTACATATCTCTGGTCCCGGATCAGAGAGTATGGCCAGTGGATGCATTCTGCTTCAGGTGGGATCGGCTATATGCATACGCCTTCCCACTGTTCCGACTGCTACCCCAAGTTCTGCAAAAGTCTGAACTTCCACTGTGCAGATCATCCTCATCGCTCCACTGTGGCCCCAGCGATCATAGTTCAACAATCTGCAAGATCTGTTGATCGATCGACCCAGGTCTCTACCTTACTAGAAGGATCTCCTGTCTACTCAGGGGATCCCTTCTTCACAACAGCCCACACATTCTCCACCTTCACGCTTGGCTCATCTCAAGCAATCTCTCTGCCAGAACAAGTTTTTGGGCCAAGTTGCCAGTTTGCCAGTTGCATCATTCAGGCCAAGAGGGCTTCTACATCCAAGGTCTATGATGACAGGTGGAGAATCTTCTGTGATTGGTGCAGTAGGAAACAGGATCCTATCTGCCCCTCTGTAACTTCCATTGCTGATTTCCTTTTGTTCCTTTTTGAGACCAAAAGATGTTCAGTATCCACTATCAAAGGCTATTGAGCTGCCATCTCCAACACACTTAAATTCTCTCAGGGCACGACAATCGGTTCAGACTTGTACCTTGCCGATCTTATTAAGTACTTTGAGCTCCAGAGACCTGTCTCCCACTCTCTTACGCCCAGATGGAATCTTTCTTGTGTTTTGTGGTCTTCAACCAAAACCCCGTATGAACCATTGAGCAAAGCCTCCTTTCAGGATCTCACACTCAAGACTGTGTTCCTACTCGCTCTCGCATCTGTGAGACGATGAAGTGAGATTCATGCCTTGTCTATTGACACTGGCTGTCTCCGGTTTAATGGGAATTATGATTCTGTCTCGCTCCTCTGCCAACCAGGATTTTTCGCTAAAAATAAGTTACCTTTGTTAGCTCCACTACCTATATAGATCACCAGTCTAAGTTGAATCTGTGCAGGGGATGATTGAGATAGACTCTTATGCCCTGTGAGGGCCCTCCATTTCTATCTTAATGCCTCCAAAGGAAAAATAAAGGGTAGGAAACATCTCTTCCTTCCTCTTAAGGGCTCCATAGACATTTCAGCTGCCACTATCACCCGGTGGATTGTCACTACAATCAATAGAGCGTATCAGTCCCTTACTGATCGAGACCTTTCCTTTATGAAACTAAAAGCCCATGAGGTTTGAGCCGTTGCTGCCTCATGGGCCTACATTAATCACTTCCCCTTAGAGGACGTCATGAAGGCATCCTTCTGGTGTTCCCATACTGCCTTCTCCTCCTTTTATCTCCGCTCATTAGCACAACAGAGTGCAGGCATTTTTTCTCTGGGGCCTATCGTTGCAGCACAACATGTGACTCAGAGAGACACCAACCTTCTATAAGATGTACCTCTCCCTCTATGATGAGTACATAACATTTTCTCTGTTTTTGATCAGTTTAACTAGAGCATCAGCCTACCTCCCTAACCGACAAATTCAGCTAAACAATAGTGACAGGGTAAGTAATTGCTGCTATTAAAGTATAGTTTTTTTTTTGGGGGGGGGGGGTAAAATTAATTTTAATTATGCAATACTTACCTGTCACTATTTTCAAATGCCCTCCTCCCACCGCGATCTGATGTCTTGCGTAATCGTCTTCTATGAAAAAGATGACAATTTAGGCAAGCCTAAATGAGGCACAGACTGGATTGCAAAGGTCATAGTAACATTTTTCTCCACTCTGTAGGAGGATGTATTCACATCGAACGGACGTTGGTTTTTTGGCATGAAATAGAATAGCTAACAATAGCGACAGGTAAGTATTGCATAATTAAAATTTATTTTACCCCCCCCACCCAAAAAAAACCAAACTACATTTTCAGTATGGCTGCCAGTGAATACTTTGAAAATCTTATCACTCGAGGATATTAGAGATTGTTTCAATCAGCAGATAGACAGAATAAATGATCATATCTTGAATTCCTGGAAATCTGTTGGGACGTTAGAGTGTCAATCCTTTGAAGAGACTCTTCCTTCTATATATAGTGTAATCCCTTTTTTTACAGCCACCTATGGGCAGCGTTAGACATTTATGCTCATGGCTAGTGAAAATGTCGGGGGACGTAGAATTTGGCTTGTAGCTTGTCTATTGGTTTATTGGTAAAATAACAAGAAAAACCAAAACAACGAAGAGAAAAACAACATTTGAAAGAAATGGATACAATCTGATCTATCCAGTCATGGCAAAAACTATACAAATAACAAAATTCCTACGTGCATCACAAGATATAAGTAACTCTAGTTCATGAAGATGTTTGACTTTTGCAAACAAATGTGCTGATCCATTTGTCTTAATGGCCAGGACAGAATACACAAGATTTTATTGGCTATGGAATACTGCACATTTCTGCCCTCACAAAATATTGCATTTTGCATGTCAGATGTTCTGTATTTAAAATGGGCCTAAAATTAAAATTTACCTGAAAAAAAACCATTGGCATTTATCTAGATAATTTTTAATTACCGTATATACTCACATATAAACTGATACGATACCAACTGCAAACTACATAGACCCAGATCTGCTGTCGCATAATGCGCCGGCAGATCTGGGTCTATGCAGTTTGTATAGACTAATCAATAGAACAAACAACATAGACCCTGATCTGCCAGTGCATGGGTCTATGTTGTTTGCATTTTGACCTGGATTATACGTGAGTATATATGGTATATAATCATTTTAAAGACAGAATGTCAGATGTACTGCAATGGAGAAGTATCCGACTCGAACATACACATTTTTGTTAGGTACTAGCTTTTTGAACACTACGTAAATCTCCTGGGGACTAGTGAATT
Source organism: Margaritifera margaritifera (assembly GCA_029931535.1). Classification (NCBI taxonomy): domain Eukaryota; kingdom Metazoa; phylum Mollusca; class Bivalvia; order Unionida; family Margaritiferidae; genus Margaritifera; species Margaritifera margaritifera. The sequence continues at coordinate 4,179,169 of JAQPZY010001658.1, read as the reverse complement.
TAACTTACACCAATATTGGCAGGCATTTAAATTCCTGATGGATGGAAACAGTTTTGGCTCTTTTAAGGTTGCTCCTGAAGAGATGCATTTTTAAATCTGGAGTGAAAAATGACATGGTAAACGAATAAATGAAACCGCTGGATGCTCCAAGAGCTCTGATACATGTATCTCCACACAGATTTTAGTTTGTGTACAATTCTCTCAAACTGTAAAACCACTTGTTATACCCTTGTGCCTCTTGTAATGTGGGTTGTCATTAATACACGAGATATGCTACATTTCTTGTAATGTGGGTTGTCATTAATACACGAGATATGCTACATTTCTTTCAACTTTAATCCTTAATTGATATATAACATGTAATGTTTTGGCTAATGAGAGGTAATTAATATATGGGTTCACATCAGTATCCTATTTTTGTGTACAATATACCCCATTATGACAGCATAACTCATTATAAGGTGACCTTAAATTCTGTAACATAGGTTACTTATATGGTTCCATTATGAACAGCATTACAGATATCTGAGGGAGCACTTTTTTGTATTTTGCTTTAATAATCTGTGGGCACTTAATATTGGGTTATTTTTCATGCAGCATAGACTGGTTCTAACATGAAGTGGGTTAATTAGTGATAAAAATCCTGGTAAATATTGATGATTCATTTGAATAATGATAGCTGTCATTTTGATTGATTTGAATAATGATAGCTGTCATTTTGAATATCAGTATTCATTTTTCAAAGAAGAGGAAATTTAAGGTTCACATATTGTCCATAGATTTTCCTTTTTAATATATTGTAACTCAGTATTAGCATCCCATGGGATAATTTTCTTGTTTTCTATATTTTTTCCATGTTTCAGATGAACCTAAGAATTATGAGATATTTGTACCAGTGTGTTACCCTGACCGCTAGTTGGGTAGGGTGCTGGTTGCCTGTCAGGGCATGGTGCTGGTTGCCTGTATGGGCATTTTTATGCACACCACTGGTGCATTTAAGGGAATACATACATGTGACAGAACAGAGAGGTCAGCTTAGGACAGATAAGGAAATTTGCAAAATTTGGTCAGGAGTTTTGACTTCAAATCAGGAAGATTTTCATCAACCCCATATTTAGCATGCAAATGGACAAAAATGACAACTGTTGAACAAATTTCCTTTTCTATATTAAAATATGCACATGATCTCATCACATTAGTCTTTTCACAGTAACTTGCTGCCTTTCATACTGTCCTTATATGTCATCCTGAATTATCCTCAGAATAGACTTTAGATGCATGCTTTGTTCTTTTTCATGGAGGATGCATCCATGTTGGCACAAGTGTGATCAATATTGAACCCCATAAAGTCTGACATTGGCTGCTGTCGTAAAAGTATCAACAATATCATAAACAATATCAACAATATAATACACAGCAAGTTTATTATTTATTTTGAAATAAATACCCAACAAAATACCGACCTTGCGGTTGAAAATCTCAGTCTGTACTCGGTATACCGGTAATTACAGCCTCTTGTTAGTGTAAAGTGAAATATGACGTGGAGTGGGAACAACTGCTTTTTGCATGTGTCACATGATTTTATTGATCTTTAAAGAGCGTCTTTCATGCAAGCATGGGGGTGAAAATGCTAATTTATACAATTGTTAGGCCAAAGGCTTACGAAAACTAAGGTCCTTTCATTGTCTGCATTGGAATGTGACAGTGTTAGTACAACTCTTCTGAGTCTACCAACAAGTTTAGATTGTTTCCTGCCTGTGGGTAGATTATGTTGCCGACTGCCTGCCATAACTGCTCAAGATTAGTATTGTCTGGGTCGAATTTGGGACAATCTTTGTAAAATAATCTTTACGGGAATGGCAGAATACATATTCATGTCCCTTTGAACTTGATTTTAACTACTGAAATTCCTGTTTCCATCCATTATAGGATTTTGTGTGATATTTCACTTGTTTCGATTTTGGTGTTTTAGCATTGGGAGATCACACATGCTTAGATATCTCAATAAACTTTAAATACTGAGGCCAAACCAACCTATTTATGCCACTTGAGTTCTTTAGTAATGCCCAAAAAAAAGAAATGTGTTTCCTATTGCACTGGTTTTAAAATTAGGGTAGGCAGGTAGTTTTTTTGTGTATAAATATTATATATAAATCAAATAATATTTCAAGTGCTTCAAAGTACTGGGTAAAACCAGCTCAGTTAGATGCACAAATCAATTTCGACAATGTGTGGGACGGTCGGCAGACCGGAAACACGCGTTTTGTTTTTGGCCTAATGACTAATCCAACCATAATCCATTAATGTCTGATCGCACATGGAAGTAATGTTAATTGTTTTATGTTGCATGAGCTCTTTAGTAATCCAACCATAATCCTTGAATGTCTTTAATCCTTTTTGAATTACTACTGATGTTAGGTTATTATCTGTTGAATTAGCAATGAAAGTGTCATGCTTTCCCTGTTCACAGTCACATGATCTCAGGAAGTCTTTACCATAAATATACAAGGGGAGAGAAAAAAAAACATAAAAATTTATTACCAGAAATGTTTAAATAATAATTTTGAGTACCTGAGATTTCAGTGAGTGAAGGGAGAGATGGTAGACACCCTCATCTCAGGTGAAAAATCCTTCTGGCTGGGAAGTTCACATGTATGGTAATATTTTGTAATATAAATGAAAAATAGATCCATATGATGCCAAGTTGGTACCCAAAATGCACATTCTTACTATAACCGTATGCAATGTGTGAAACTTCTGGAGATTCAAGATGGGCAGCCCTCAAAGAGCACACGGTGCACCACAGAGGGGGCAGGCTGCCATCTAGAAAGGTCAGGGTGTAGTACCATCTAATAGCAGGCTAGGACAACACTTTTGTTAAACAGCAAGTACAAGAAAGTATTGTTATCATGCAATACACACTTATCTGGACCTTAATCATCAGGATCAATGAATAGTTATTGAACCATACAACAATCTGTTTCTGATATTATTAGCTCACTTGACCATAAGGCCAGGCAAACTTATGATTGCCCATTGTGTGTTTTCTGTCAACAATTGCTATTTTCAACTTCTAAAAAATCTCTGGATCAGTTTTCAACCAAGCTTTGCAGAGAGCATCATGGTATAAAGGCCTTTAAAGAGTGTACAATTGGTGCTGATCAACCATCAGACATGGCCACCATTTCTCAGTATAGAAAAACATTTGAATGACTTCTCAAAAACTGCTGAGCAGAATTTATCCCAATTTGACAAGCATCTATGCATAAAAGCCTTTCAGGTATAAAAGCCTTTCAGGTTTGTATCAATGATGCAGATTTGCCATTAAATATGTGTGCCATTACTATAAATAGAAAAACCTAAAAATAGCTTCTTCTCAGAAACTGACAAAAAGAATGTAACCCATTTTATCCTGTGTACCAGTTTCAACTGCGGTGTTGGATTTTTGAATTTCAACTGCAGTGTCGGATTCCTGAGAAGCAATTCTACAATCAGTGTAGTAATCAACTGCGGTGTTGGATTCCTGAGAAGCAATTCTAAATACAGTGTGGTAAAACAGCATCATATAGCAACAGCAGCAGAAATTATGATGACCTTCACCATGTGTGCTATAAATGTTGTAACATTGTTATTCCTTTATTAAAGTATATAAAACTATATATCTCTGAAAAGGTAATACAATTTGCAACACAATGGTTTTCTTATCATTTACCAATGTATATGTTCACAACTGCATTTTCAAATATGACTTTTAAAAAAAACCTGATTACAAAACTTACCTTGATGTTCAATGAATATTTTCTCCAAGAAGACAAATGAAATGCTGTAATAGTGTGAATATAATCAAGACAATTTAATTTCCAGTATTTTGATTCAAATTTGAAGTTTCTAGCACTGTTAGTTCAAAAGTTATAGCAATTTTACCAAATTTGGTCAACAAAACTTCTCAATTTTTTTTTACATCATATTCTAAAACATGTACTTCAGTTTAAGTGTGCAGTTTCTCATGTAAATATGTTACAAATTCTACTTATATTGTTGTTTAAATATAAGCTTGTATGCATTTATACACCTAGTGATGTGTTTTCCTTGGCATTCTGTATGAACAGGGACATTGCACTCCCTGCAACCAAATTTTGTTACCCTTCTCTCTCTCTCCAGGTTGACTGATCAGTGAACAATTCATGACAGGTTTTGTTTTTTCCATAAATTCTTTCAGTTGTATGTTGCATTGTTCTTCTGGTAGGCTCCAGAACAAGAGCTGCAGCCTTTCCAGCTCTTGTATCACCAACCAAAGATGCAACAAGGTCCTCGAGGTAGGTTTGAAATGTTGGCCACATACTTTTTACTGTGTCTGGCTTTGTGTCCTGTGCAATTACATATGCATTGTATCCTGAAACTTCCATGAAATAGAAGAGAATTATATGCCACCATTTTTGTGACCACTGATTGAGAAGATAGCATTCAACCATCTGGTCACACAGATCTACTCCTTTCATGTTTTGTTGGTAATCTGACAGCATTTTTTAAACTTTGACCTGTCATTGAACACGCATATTGGAACGTCTGTTTACAATGCCACGAGATTCTGGGTCATGAAAATTTGACAAGACACGTACAGCTTTGTATCTTGCCAAACACAAAATGTAAGCTAATCTTTCTGTGCTGCTTTGTATTCATGTTACGAGACATGATTTTATTGAAGGCTATAACAAACATACTTATTTTGTTGCAAATAGTTATGTCTTGATGGAAGTCTAAATATTCCGATGGCAAAACATAAGCCTATATAGGCCTTCATTGTAGAAGCATCTACTGGCATCCACTTTGTAGAAGCATCTACTGGCATCCACTTTGTAGAAGCATCTACTGGCATCCACTTTGGTGATTTTGGTGGTGGGGGGATTTTTTTATACACTCCAGTTCAGCATAATGGTTGGTCTCGTCAACTAGTTTTTTTTCCAAATTTCATATTCCCAAAGTAATTCAAAATAATGCTGTGAATTGGCTTCTTCTGGGTGTTGAGCTATTGCCCCTTCTATCAATTTAAATTGTGGCTGCAACTGGGGTGAAAAATCATCCCTGACTCGTTCCCCTTGAGAACCTTCAAATTTCATTTCATTCTCAGAAGTGCATAAAGCGATGTATCATCATTTTGGTTGACTTCACACAATTCTAATCCATCATTTAAATCATTATTATAATTGGAATCATCAACTTCAATATCGCTACCCTCACTATCAACATCCAAGTTAACATCCAAGTTGTCATCCATGATTTATCTATCAATTTTTTCAATATAGCAAGCACTTTTCGAACCACATTTTTTGCAAAAACTCACTGTGCAGGTGTGTTTTGACCATTTCCTTGTTTCAGTAATAAAGTACACAACTATTTATGATGTATAATACATTTTTCTATAGAGACAACACAAATATGTAGTCGATTACAACCATAGTCGTATTCAGAATAGAATTAGATACTATGACTGTAGTTGTATTTAGGATAAAATGGGTTAATAAAATTTGACTGAAGGCAATCTTGTCTACAGGCATGTAAAAATTATACATATGATGCTGATCTGCTGTCAGATATGGTTGCTGTTATTAAATATAAATAAAACTTCAAATGACTTCTTAAAAAAAAGCTGCTGAACAGAATTTGGCTGAATGTGACAAAGCATTCGGCCACAGAGTCCTTTCAGTTTTGTACAACTGATGCTAATCCACCTTAAAATATGGCCATTGTTACTAAAAGTAGGAAAACCTTTAAATGTTTGCAAGCATCATAGTAACTAAGATTTCTTGGCCAACTGCCCTTGCACTTGGCTTTGAAGTAAATGTCAGCCAGGTGAGTGATGTCAGGCTCAGTTGGACCTCTTGTTACTATTAATCGGGTGATAATAGTAAATCTGCATGGGTCCAATGAGATTGTTTGATGGGTTTAGACCTAAACTGACAACAAAAAAATGCTGTTAATTAAACATGAATCAATTCCTTCAAAAAATAGAAATTGTTTGAAAACTGTACCATGATCAGAACAAAAATAATCAGAAATAAAAGTAGAAGAGAAGTCTACGAATCTTTGACATAAATGTTGTCACTTTAACATATCACGCACATGGGAGATCGATTTTAGAAAAAGAAAACTTAAATGCCTGTAAATATTGCAATGACATGTGTTATGACTCTAGGTCTTTAAAATATGCAACAGAATGGAAGTGAAACCAATAAAATCAAGTAAAATCAACAAGCTATTTATTTCCCGACAATGAAAGTGAAAATTCAAAAGACACTTGCAATTTGAGAGTTAATTTCCAAATAATCCTAAATGTCCTAAGCACAAGTCCAAAATAGGAGACTGTTCCGAATGAGTTCCAACAGCCTTGAATGTCCTGATGTACCACAAAGATCGAATCCAGAATATATTTGAATGAGTTCACATAAAGCCCAAAATCATGTATTAATCCAAAGTCAATGAGCACTTTAGTAATTCCAGTGAATATTTTAAATAATTCCCCTCAAATTATATCTGATTTCAACAACACAACTGTAATTACTAAAATAGATTCATTACAGACTGATCTTTAGAACTGGAATTCTAGAACAGGAATAAATTCATCTAGAACAGGAATAAATTCGTTTACCAAAATCTGTATGTAAATACATGTGCCTACATGACCTATGTCACATCAGAATATGAGTAATTCTAATGGAAAAATACTACCCTACCTGACACATGTCACAGCTTACAAGCATGGACAAAAGTTAAGTATGTATTTTCAAATAACCATACAACTTACAATCATAAACAAAAGTTGAGTATGTAAACATGATACATAACACATGGAAAGACATTCATGTATACTTATTATTATTGTGGAATTGTCAAAAAAGATCTGAACAGGATTGTTCTATGGTATACTGATAAAACTACATTCCAAGAGAGATACATTGTCATACACACACACACACACACACACACACACACAAACACAAAACCTACAAACAGATACAAAAATTTTTTATAATATATCTGCAATACCATGATGTGTTTGAAATCATTAATTTTTATGAAACAAAATCTGTAACAACTATTAATTTAAATTATTTTATGGCTGACTTCAATATTTTTAATGTTTGATCTTCATATGCATGGATCGATTTTATTATATAAATGCACTGTTGTGAGTGACCACCTGTTTTTTTTTTACACTGCTATAAATGACCGCATTGCAAAAACAGATATGAACACCACTGACCTTTATTTAAACCTTTGTAACCATGATTGCTAAGTAGTCAGCATGTGGAGTGCAGATTGGTCTGAACTAGCTGTTACTATTAACCATTCGATCTGTAAAGGATTAGAAATCATGGACACACAGTTAGTTCAGAGATTTGTATTGTTTGTTTATCTGTTGTGAAAACCTGCACAAGCCAGTAATGTCATAATGAGTGATCTTCTCACCATGCTTTCACTGTAGTGTGACAGGTACTGCTTTAAACCATTTGCCTGTGGAACTACAATACATAATGATGGGGGTGTTACAATACATAATGATGGGGGTGTTACAATGCATAATGATGGCAGTGTTACAATACATAATAATGGTGGTGTTACAATACATAATGATGGCAGTGTTACAATACATAATAATGGGGGTGTTACAATGCATATTGATTGGAAAGTTGCAATAAATAATGATGGGGGTGTTACAATACATAATGATGGCAGTGTTACAATACATAATAATGGGGATGAATCAGGTCTGTCTTTTTGTCTTACTGAGTTATTTTCTTTTTCTGGATTAGTTAATTCTGTAGTTATTGCAATGGTCTGTATTCTTTGTTGCTTTATTGATGTTACTGTTCTTACAAATTGCACACGAGGCTGAATGTGATGCAGTCGGAGATCTCGTCATCTGTTAACCATGGCGCACCTGTTACATCCTTTTGTTTGCAGAGTTGATCCAATTTTCTTCTTTTGTCATCGGTGAATTAGTTTTGGCTTTTGGCTGTAAATAAACTAATATAGATTAAATGTTATTATAGTTAACTTACTGACCCTGACTTAATTTCTGAAGTTAGTGACAAGTTGATTTTTTTTTTAAAAACATGACAGTGGCAAAGATGATGAGGATGGTGATTTTCTTGTTCTTTTTATTATTATTATTGTTATTGTTATTACTATTATTATTATTATTATTATTATTATTATTATTATTATTATTATTATTATTATTATTATTATTTTCAACAGGAAGAACTTAATTTATTAGTTATACATACGCTGCATTCTTACTTGTGGGGCCCCTTGTACTCTCTGTATGCTGCATGAGATCCCCATAGGAGGGCCTTGCCTATACAACAGGACCTTTGCAAGCTACATGTAGGCCATTGCATTGTCACTTGATAGAATTTCTTGCAGTGAACTGTATGAGAAATGATTTGGGCTCTCAATTTTACAATTTGCATGTTATTACAACAAAACTGTTGAACCTATCAAGCCAGAAATTTAACAAATTAAAAAAACAGAAATGAAAAAGAATGAATTTATGAAAAAATATTGAAAAATAATGAGTTTATGAAAAAAATTGAAAAATCTGTTTTTGACCAAATTAGCCACCCTTCTTACTTTAATTGAAAGAAATAAAATTCACAGCCAGTTATTTGATTTAAACTTTGATGTTCGTCACTGTTGTTCTTATCCTGTTTTGATCCAGTGCTGTACTGAGGACATCATCCAATTTCCTGGTGTACATTACACCTATCCTGCTAGTTTTCATTGGATGTATTGTAATCTGCATGGAGGAAAGACCATAATGCAGTGCCCTCTGGTGGCTACTTCTGACATTTTGGTGTTTTTATTGTTTGTAAAGGGAAACTTTAATGTGAATGCTACACAATATACCAGATCTGATCAAAGATTAGGAACATTTAATAATTTAGTGCAGTGCCCTCTGGTGGTTACTTCTGACATTTTGGTGTTTTTATTGTTTGTAAAGGGAAACTTTAATGTGAATGCTACACAATATACCAGATCTGATCAAAGATTAGGAACATTTAATAATTTAGTGTAGTGGTGGCCCTCTGGTGGCTACTTCTGACATTTTGGTGTTTTTATTGTTTGTCAAGGGAAACTTTAATGCGAATGCTATACAATATACCAGATCTGATCAAAGATTAGGAACATTTAATAATTTAGTGTAGTGGTGGTTTCAAATTACATCTGAAAGACTTGCTGTATGAAGCTTAATTTTATGCTTTTGACGTATTGTGGAAAAGTAAAATGAATGGATTCAATTATTTATGAATGTTCAGGGAGCTGCAGTTGGTAGAGCATCAGACTCTCAATTTGTGGGTTGTGGGTTTGATACCAGCAAGTCCAGCCCATTTTCAGCTGCCTTGACTTGTCCTTGGGAAAGACGCTAAGCTCCCATTTCCTAGGCATGATATATTCAGTAATGTGTAAAAAGTGCTGTTAAAACCAACCAACCAACCAACCATCCTTGAATATTCAAGCTTTGACTTGTTTACATGCTTCATCGGATAAATTGAATCCAAAATGTATCTTTTTCAAATATTTTGTACACTAGAAAGATTGCTTTTACAAATGAAATCTGACGAACAATATATACTTGCTTATAAGTCAAGTTCTACTGCAGACTGCACAGACCCAGATCTGCCATGACATAATGCATTGGCAAATCTGGATCTTTGCAGTTTCTTAGGAGGAATCAGTAGAACAAACAACATTTACCCTGATTTACCAGTGCATTATGCAACAGCAGATCAGGATCTATGTTGTTTGCTGTTGGGGTTCGACTGGTATATGTGAGTATATACGATATTTGGTTTTGTTCATGGAAAATTCTTTAGATATGTTTTCAAACGTTCATTGAATTTCCATGGGAGTAATTACTTCAAAACTTGACTCTGGATTTAGTTGAATTTCCATGGGTAATTACTTCAAAACTTGACTCTGGATTTAGTTAAATTTCCATGGGAAGTTACTTCACAACTTGACTCTGGGTTTGAAATTCACTGAAAATTGTATACTTTCATACAAACTGGATCCAACTGCAAACAACACAGATCCAGATTAGCTGGCACATAATGTAATGGCAGATCATTTCCTATGTTGTTCATTCATCTGATCAGTCCTAACAAACAGGATGGATCCAGATCTGCTATTGCATAATGCATTGGCAGATCAGGTCTGTGTTGTTTTGTTCTACTAATTAGTCTTAACAAACTCCATAGACCAAATTCTGCCAGTGCATTATATGTTGGCAGATTTGAGTGTGTCGTCTGCAGTTGGATCGGACTTTCATGAGAGTGTATATGCAAGTTTTATGGGGTTTTCTTTGCAATTTTTATTTAACATTTTTCACTTGGACTTAAACTGCTGAGTTTTGTGAACAATTACAGAAGTGGGGGCAACTAGTGCAGCCACAATAAGAGCACAGCATTTTGTTTCTTTATTGTATGAAGCAAAGGTGTCAAACATGGCCCATGGGCCGGATACGGCCTGCCCGACTCGCTATTTATTATTATTTATTATTATTGTTTATTATTATTTATATCAAATCTGGCCCACCATACAAACGAGTTTGACACCCCTGGTATAAAGGGTCTTTCTTGAGTCTTCTCCTTGCTGCTGATTCCATATTGTTCCCTGTGCCATCTTATGAATGGTTTAGGTTAGGCTTTTTTTCCAGTTTACAGATGATTCAGTATTGACGCACCTGTATGTTACCAATAATTCAAATTTGTCAAGCATTCAACAGCAGTTCCATGGCTCTGTTCTAGGTGGTTTTCATGGTCTGTATGACTTATACGAAATCTCCAATGTTTTTAGTATCACATTCCACAACACATGCACCAAATCGACACAGCGCATGGAATACAGAATCAGGTTAGTAAGGATGAGTAAATATAAACAAATTCAAGTTTTGGCATTCAGAGGCAGGTAAATTCACAGTATGTAAGTCAAGTCTTTTTATGACGACTTCTGGATCCTTGAAAATAAAGTGAGATTCAGTAAGAGCTGTTTTTGAGCAGCAACTTGCACATGAAGGGATCGGTGATAATTTATTATCAGTAGATGGTGATAATTGGGATGATGGAAATGATAGGAAAATGATGGTTGGGGCTAACGAATATAGTGATGGGAATGTATCTAATTCCAAATGCATTATTCTTGAAGGCTGGCATTCTAGGTACCAACAAAATGAACAAGGAGACATACCATCAATCAACCCATGTAAACCACCAGGTGTTAGACATGTTATGGATCCAGAAACAACCCTACAAGATTTCCCTTGGTTATACTTTGTCAGATAATTTTATTGAAAATATTATTGGAAATGACTGACAATCGTGCCCTGAAGCAAATAAGAGAGCATCCTGGTCAAAATAAATCTCCCTGGTGCAGACCATCTCTGCCTGAAATCAGTGGCGGCGCAAGATGGGGTGGGTTGGGGGGATTGCCCTTAGGTGCCAGGTGAGGCGAGGCACCTTTGGGAGCTTTGTTTGTTTTTTTTTGTTCCAGCTGTAACTGGGGCCTAGATGGGGGGGGGGGGGGGGTAGAGGTTTGCAACTGACATAAGAACTGTTCTGTGTGGCAAAGTAGGGATGCCACTTAAGAACATTGCCCCTGGGTGCCTCGAGCCCTCGCGCAGCCACTGCCTAAAATGAAGGCATTTCTAGAACTGTCTTTTGTAATGGATAAACCAACTTCCAACTTGTGCTGTTAGCCAGAATATTTTGTCAACATGATGCCAAAAGATCTTTCAATCGATCAGTTAGTACTTGCATTTTACAGATGAAAATCAACCCCGGACAAGGAGAGAGATATAGCTAATACTAAAAATTTAAATGCTGCTTTCAATAATGAATTAATTTCTGCAAAATAAGTGACATTGGCTGACGGCATGTTCCCTCTTCAATGTAGGCTTCATTTCAAGCAATAATAATGCTGGCTAAACCTTCAAAATCGGACTTCAAAGTATGGTTGTTGGTAGCCATCCAAAAGTTGTGCTTTGTATTTGGACATGTACAATCCTGCACATGATTTAACTGGAATGATTGTTGTAGATTGCTGAACTGGAGCTGTTTCAAGGGGTAATAACTTGTATTGTGACACATTTATTAGCTCAACTGATCAAATACCAGAAGAGCTTATGCCATGAGCCTGCATTTAGCATATGTCCATCATTCGTCATCTATTAGCAGTTGTTTGGTAACACTAAACTACTTGGAGGAAAGTCATTAAATTTGGCATACAGTTTCATACTTGCGTCTAGTTAGGCCTAAATAAAAATTGTGCCCTGCAAACATTCAATATGGATACCATGTTGGCCATCTTGAAAATCTTATCACTACTACTCCTGTCATATCAACACAGGGTTTTATCTAAAAGACTTCTTTCAGCATGTAGATGGTACAGTGTACTAAATGAAAACGGTGCTGATCTGATGTCCAACATGGCCACCATGGTTGCCATCTTAAAAATCTTGTTACTGTTTCACTCCTCCTGAACAGATGGTCATATTGGCATGCCCAGGTTTTCACTGAAAGACTTTTTATGATGTCTAGCTGGTCCTATATGAAAATGGTGCCAATTTGGTATCAAAGAGGGATGCCCTGATATCTATCTTATAAATATTTTTATTGCTGCTTTTCTTGAATGGAAAATAATGATCATATTGACATGAGGTTTGCACTTAAAGACTTCTTTTGATATGTGGTTAAACCTAATTGGAAATGCTGATGATTAGATGTCCTGTGTAGTTGCCATGGTGACCATCTGGAAAAGTTTGTTATTGCTATTCCTCCTGAATGGATAGTTGTAGCAACATGGGGACTTCACAAAAAGCTTTGTATCATACTAGTATGGCATTGGCTCTAAATGAAAATTGTGTCGATCAGACCTCCGCTATGGCCACTTATAGTAGCCATCTTGAAAATCTTGTTATGGCTACTTCTACTGAACAGATATCATATAGACATGGTGTTTGCTCTGTAAGATTTTTTATGATATCTAGTTGTCCCTAAATAAAAATGGTGCAGATCAGACCTCCAACATGATGGTCATGGTGGCCATTATACAAAAATCTTGCCACTACTGCACTTGAAGATATGGTTATTATCAACACGAGGTTTTGACTAAAACGATGTAGTTGGTCCTAAATGAAATTGATACTGAGATGACTTCCTAAAATGTGAAAAATCTTATCATAGCAACTTCTCCAAAATGGATACATACACTTTTAATTTTTATTATTTTAAAATCCCTCTTCTTTCTTGCAGTATATAGTTGTTCTTGTATTAAAATGATTGATCCAACCTTCAAAATGGCTGCCTTGACAGACATACTGAAAATGTTTATATGGCTACTTCTCCTGAATGAATGGTATCAACATGGGATTTTAACAAAAAACATGGCAATATGTGACTGGTTCAGGATGAAAATGGTTATCATTTCACCTCTAACATGGCATCATGGTGACCATCTCGAAAATCTTGTTATAGCTACTCCTCTTACATAAATGGTGGCATTGACATCAGGTTTTCACTAAACAGTTCTTGGAATATGTAATTAGTTTTTTGAATAAAAACTGATGCAGATCTGACCGCCAGCATGTCTTCAATTTTTTGAAGAAGTTTGAAAACCAGACCTAATTGACTTTGGTTAACATAAGCAAATGAACTTTGACTAGATGTTGTATTTAGTTGCATTGTAATAAAACCAGTTGATAGCACCCTGACATTGATTTTAAGGTCACAGGTCTTGACTATGGTTTTTTGAAAGCTTTCCTGGTTTGTGGGCAATATAACACGTACCAAATGTATGAATAGATTGTTATCAATGTTTGGATATATCAGAAGAATACTTTGAATGATGCCAGTTGTATAATTAGGGTTTTTCTCCAAAAAATAATAATTATAGATTTAACCAAACTTAGCATGTTGGTATATCTTGACATGTTCTGAGACAATTAAACTCTGTGATCTTCTATCCAAGATGTCTTGTTAGGTCAAAAGAGATGACAAAGAATTTTGTATTGCACTTAATGGGTATTCTGAGAACATGTTAAATAGAAGATCCAAGATAGAAAATATTTTTGTTTCTAATATTTGGTTTGTTGGAGTTTCTCAAGAATATCAGAAATGGTTTCAATGTTCAGCAGTTAAAAAGAATACAAGGACTGAAGAAACAGACTTGTCATGGATTCCTAGAAATTCCTTTTGGCCAGTAGAGTGTTGGTCCCTTTCAGAGACTCGTGTTCTTCCCTAATTTATTTTTGAAATCTGGTGGAAACTTATGGCACTCCAGTTTGTAGGACTTCACAATAGAAAGGTATTCCAAGATGCCTGTCATTGATGTTAATTTCTGGACTGTGTGACAAGGGTGAAATTCTTTTCCAGCAAAATGGCATCCTGTTGGCAGTTGGTGGAAAGAAGACTCAAATAAGTTCTTTGAGTACCATCTGATTGACAACAGCACATTGTCCAATGGGAAGTGCAAAACAGAGCAATGGAAACTTTTGAAAGCTGGTAGTTCAGCTGTCCCAAATGTATTGCTGATTACTATTAAATTTATCTGAGGTATCGATGGAATTGTCTAATACATCTCTTACTAATCATATACTCACAAAACTGCTAAATTGTCCAAGAGGGTCTTTTTCAATGTATTAAAAATTTCTAAATATGCCTATTGGTAGTTCTTGACCAATCATCAACTAGAAGGAAGATCATGCATATTTCTAAAGTTTTCTAGAAATGTATACCATTTATATTTGCTTGCAAGTTGAGTACAACTGCAAACTGTTAAGACCCAGATCTAGCTATAGCATAATGCACTGGCAGATCTGGGTCTATGCAGTTTGTTAGGATTAATCACTAGAACAAACAACATAGACCCTGATCTGCTAGTGCATTATGCAACGGCAGATCATTGTCTATGTTGTTTGTAGTTGGACTCAACTTATATGTGAGTATATACAGTATTTGGTCACTGTGACCTAATTTTCAGCCTTGAATTTACTCTGGTATTTTTTTGTATACCATCCTGTATGTTGTTTACTATTTGAAATGTACTCCTGTTCGCAAGGGGTCTTGTGTTTATGAGTAAACACCTTGTATTGTTCTTAATGGAGAGTAAATTCCCTTATAATACTAAGATCTGTGTGCAATGAAGTGTAACGCATGTAGGATTGAAAGTGTTAATAGTGTAAGCATTCAAGTCTGAGTGGTTCAAAGCTTAGGTCTAGGGTATTTATGATGGAATCTGGCAGCACTGAGTTTGCATTTGGACAGAAAAGAAATAGTGCATCGTGCCTAGATTTTATGATGATTTATTGACAGTTTATTCCAAGATCCACAGCATCTACTACCACCACCATCCTTGTTTCTCATAGACCTGTGTGGGCACATGTGAAAAGGCATATTATTATCCTCATTTAATCAGGGATTCAGCATGCGTGAGTGCATTTTCATATAATGTTGTCACTAATTGACGTAATTTGTGTAGTCAGTCTCCAGAGGAATGGGAAGAATACAGTATTCAGGTTTCATTTATGCCTTTAATCTACAAATATACTCATGAGCTTTAATAGAATGGGACACACCGAGACAGAAGACAGAATTAATCAGCAGATTCAAAGATAAAATCTGTAGCTGCTGGGTGAATTAGAAGACAGTTACTTTGGTTTATTCGGAGTTTATTTTATTTTTATTTAGATCAGTAATATTGCCACCATTTTCATGTCTCAAATATGTGAGGCCATATTGTGTGAGGTGGCAGGTTAACAGGACCCAAGATATTTAATTAGCCTCTTTCTTAGGGTGCAAACAAGGTTTCTCAAACTAGTGTCCTGAGTCTCAATAATTCCATGTCTGAACTAATGTTGTAACAAGACAATATGAAAGGAATAACTTACACACAATGGCCCCACACTATAATATGGCACCATAATTAGCATAAATATGTCCCTTACATAAGCTGTTTTTAGTCATGAATCACATTATAGATTGCGAATTTTGTTTTTGATATTGCAGCTTACTATATTAAAGGGAAAATCCAGCCTTCAAATACATTACGAAGATACTCTATATACTCATAAATTGAGTCGAACTGCAAACTGCATATACCCAGATCTGCCATTGCATAATGCATCGGCAGATCTGGGTCTATGCAGTTTGTTAGGAGTAATCAGTAGAACCAACAACATAGACCCTGTGCTGCCAGTGCATTATGTGATGGCAGATCAGGTTCTATGTTGTTTGCTATTGGACTTGACTTACAAGCGAGTATGGACAGTATTAATCCTCAATAAATTTGAAACTATTATACCAATTATCAAAATTGTAGCTAATCAGATAATTAAGATATACCGTATATACTCGCGTATAAGCTGGATCAAATGCAAACAACATAGACCATAATCTGCCATCGCATAATGCGCCAGCAGATCAGGGTCTGTGTTGTTTATTTTACTGCTTAGCCCTTACAAACTTCATAGACCCAGATCTGCTGGCACATTATGTGATGGCAGATCTGGGTCTATGCAGTTTTCAGTTGGTTGACCAAAATTTAATTTTTACAAAGCCTCTTCATTTTGGCTCTATCCAGGTACTTGGGGATAAACTAAATTAACTCCCTTTATCTTCCGATGATGTTGCATTGGCACATCTTGCTGGAGACAATATTTGGGATTTACACGTTTTTATACGAGTCTACATTCTTTGGTTTGCTTCTGTATTTTTGAATTTACAAAATATTTGCTCCATATATAGATGGATATTAAATAAAAGAAAATATGTATGCAAAAGAATTCTAAAGAAAATATGTATGCAAAAGAATTCTATGTTTTATTAGGTGGTAAACAAATTCTTTTTCACACATACGTTATATAAATGCATACAGTATCCACTTTTCTAGATTGAAATCCTGTAAATGTTGGTGACTGATTAATAAAAATGAAATAGACAAGTTCATTTATGCGTGAAAAATCTAACAATACTATTAGTGATGTGTTTCCTTTATTTGCCTTATAAGTTGCCGTGAGTAGGCCTATGACCTAAGAAGTTGAATTGCATTTCACAAACCCTGTCGACAGATTGATTAAGGTTAGAATGTGTCATTTAACAGGTTAACTCGTCTCATCATACATCCATCACAGCATGTGACAAATTTAACCTGAAGTGTCAGTTACATTCCACAATTGCACCACCCTCTCCTGTGTCTGAAAATTGGGAAAAATTTGAAATTAAAGACTGATTTCTCCTAAACTGAACGGACATTTGTGCTCAAATTTTACAGATGTAATAAATAAAATGAACTATATTGACTGAGTGCATAGTAATAAATAAAATGAACTATATTGACCAAGTGCCTAGTATATCTTGGCCTGTATTTTGCCTTTACAATTTTAGTTTCTGACTCGTTGTAATCCTTTATAATATGAACTCGCACACAATCATAGAGTAGTACTTGTCCATTATTTTATAGATTTGCTTACATTGCATTTCAGCATAAAGAAACCTTGCCTATAATGCATTCAACAGATCTACCATCAAATACGACCATCACTACCAAATTTAGAAAACATAAAAAATTACTTTTTCTCAAAAATTGCTTATCAGAATTATACCAAACTTCCCTTTCAAATCTGTGCAATTGATACTGATTTGTCATGAAATATGGCTGTTGTTACTAAAAATAGAAAACCATGAAAGAACTTTTTGCTTCAAGAAAAATACCCTGAACAGAATTGGACTTAATTTGTTAGAAAGCATCCTTTCATGAATGCTTTTAAAGTTTGTTCAAATTATGTCAATCTCAATCATCAAATATGGCCACTGTTACTAAAACGTAAAAACTTTTAAATATATGCATCATACTAACCCAGATTTCTTGGTCAGCTGCCCACATGTTTGCATTTAAATAGATGTCAACCATGCGAGCTATGTCAGACCCACATACATGTAGGACTCTTTTTTTGCTGTTTGATTTGAAAAATGTTGCTTTAATCATCCTTTTAATCCACGTGCCCCTCATCTTGATCTGTGGACCTGTGGATATTTTTTTGCCCTGTATGATCAGGTTCATAAACAGGGTATACCAGATTAATAAAACTTGACTTTTTTATTTCCAATTTTTAGAAGGAATTGGAGGAAGCCTCAGTAGCTCATTTGGTATAGCATTGGACTAGTAATCCAGGGATCTTGGGTTTGATACCTACCCGGGACAGTCTAGGTCAACTGCCTCAGTTTGTCTTTGGGAAAGGCATGTGACTCCTATTTCCTATATACAGTGTACATGAGATATCAATGATAATAACTATAATTATTGACTCCAACATTTATAAGATTTGTTTCAGTTGATGTTCAGAAATAATGAATGGTTAGAGAGTTAAAGATCTAGATTGCCCAATAACAGGAAATTCATTAATATTGTGGTGTACTGCCAGTAATCAAGTCTGATTGATTTAATAGTCTATGTAGTTTCTCCTGTTTTTAATAAATCTTGTTGTCTCAATAAAAATGCTGTTCTCCCTCACTATAATGCTGTTAATAGGAGTCCTAAAAGTGTTCTGCATTATAATTGAGGTCACCTTATACCAAGGTAGGTTTATTGAAAGTGTTCTGCAATATAGTGATTCCTCACTATAATGCTCTTAATGGCAGACATAAAAGTGTTCTGCATTATAAGTTAAGTGATGTCACCTTATACTGAGGTAGGTTTAATGAAGGTGTTCTATATACAGTGATTCCTCACTATAATGCTGTTAATGAGAGTCATACAAGTGTACTGCATTATAAGGTCACCTTATACTGAGGTGTGTTTAATGAAAGTGTTATGTATACAGTGATCCCTCACTATAATGATATTAAGGGGAGCCATAAAAGTATCTTGTTAAAAGTGAGGTCACATTATACTGAGGTAGGTTTAATATCATAACTATAGATGCAGCATAACAAACCGCATTGACCCAGATCTGCTGGTGCATTATGCAATGACAACTGGGTCTGTGCAGTTAGATATGACTTATAAGTGAGTATATATGAGACATACCAAATCTAATATTATAAGGTAGTGAGGGACCATGGTTAAATAATGAAGGAGTCTATACTAATCTATAAGAGATGACGTGTACAAGCCAGTATTAATCTTGATGTTATTTCATCAAATATTTAAATATTTTCAACAGCTATGTTTTCCTGGATTTTTATTGTACAGATGATTAATATTTTATGTCTCTAATAACATCATAAGTCTGAACCTGTTAACATCAAAGAATGTAATTTGAATATATTAGAAACTCTTCTAAAATAAAGGATAATTAAACACTTGTTTTTAGGTATACCGTACAAACAGTAAGAGTCGGGGAACTTTTTCAGTTCATGTAATTTCTTTGTATTTTTAATTTCTTTCTAAATTTATGGCATTCATTCTTATAAATGTGTACAAGTGTTTAATAATGATATGAACAGTCAAATAAATAATAACATTAATATTATTTCTATTAATGATTTTAGTGTGTGCAACTCTGTTGGAATTGTCTCTATGCCTGCTACTGGTAGCAGAAGGAGGCATATTTGCTTTGCTGTTTTCTGTATATCATACATCAGTACATCAAACCCAAATTGTTTTTTTTTTTTTGCATGATAGCATAAAAAGTATTAAACTTGGAGTCATTAGATTTTTACACACTTTATTATGGTCTCAAGTAAATAACCTATTGGATTTTCAGGCCATTATAGCAATTTTTCACACATTCTAAAAAAATATGTTTGACTTTGAACAATTAAGTGACAAAAATTACTTAAGTAGATGAATCCATTTTGGTAGGGAAATGGTATTGATATATAGGTGACCTGATTAAATTTATAGGCCATTATAGCAATTTTTAAATTTTTAACACATTTTTTTAACTTCTTTTTTTTAGTTTAACTTTTTGACAAAAACCTAAGCATGATGAAGCAAGGACCACTTGAGGTAGAAATCTGATGTGCATGTTGGTCTGCATATACCGATGACTTGATTACATTTTCAGGCCATTGCAGAAATTTTTCCAATTTTTCAACACTTTTTTTTTTTTTACTGTAAGCTTTTGCTAGCATGATTTAGAAAAAACTAATTGAAGTAGACAAATTTGGTATGCAGAATTTAGAGGAAAAGAATGAAACATGTTGTATATTAATTATTTTAACATGATTTATTTATTGACTATGACCCTACAATTGGTACCATATAAATTTGGATAAAAACAGATTTGTATTATAAACAACATTGTTAAATAGATGCTGAGAATTCACTAGAATTAATTTGTATAGATTATATTAGGGAACACATTTGAGGTCTCTCAGTTCCCTTTGCAGTCTGACAAACACACAGAACAGGGTTCATTACATAATGATTCACACAAATTTAAATAATGATTGGTCAGTGAGATAGTAATAATTGACAAGTGTAGTCAGTTAATACTGTTTTTTTTAGAGCTGGACAAATTTGTAAAAAGTCAGCTTGCCCAGAAACTGGAAAATTTAACTTGCCTATGAGAGATTTGAGCTTGCCGAAGAATATGACGACATAATATTATAATGAAAGCAGAACAACAGTCTATTTTGCTTTCTTTTTATATGCCTGCTATAAGGCAGAGCATATTATGTTATGATGTTATTTGTTACCAATTTGATTTCCAAATAGTAACTTTAGTTGTCCACAATCTACAGTTACCAAACTTTGGGTAAAGAAGGCTATTGAATTTGAGTTCAAAATGTCAAAGGTCAAGGTCACTGACTGAGGAGGAAAACTGGTTTCTGCACAATAACATTAGTTCTACACCACATACCTGGACCAGACTTCGTGGATGGTTTTCACTTAAAGTAAGGAAAAAGCCTGTTGATTTGGGGGACAAGTGGGCAAAGGTCAAGGTCACTGACTGCAAGAAGAAAAATGATTTCTGCACACAATTTTCATTTCTCTGCAGAGAAGACTTAGAAACCTGGGGCGGGCATATAAGAAGCTGGTCATAATGCTCTTTTTATCTGTTTTTGCACATTAAAAACTTGTGCTAATAGTAAAAGTTATAAACAAAGATATGTATAATAGTATATGTAGAACAATATGTCGATGAGAGAAAAGGAAGGACTTAAATTATTATATGCATACGATACTGTAGATAGTTACGGAAGCAAAGATACACGAACAGATTCATCTCATGAGCTGCAATAATGAAAGCTTGTCATGGAAATGGTTTGGTTTGGTTTTATGGGTTTAACGCCATTATTCAGCATATGATAGGCTATACATGGTGGCCATTATATCTGGTGGAGGAAGAACTCTGGGTGAAAATCACAGGAAGAACCACCGACCCACAGGAAGCTACTGGCAAGCTTTCTCACATAACCACATTGGCCAAGTCCAAGGCTCGAACCCATGTGGACAGAGGTGAGATGCCAGTGATCAGTAAAGGTGAGTGCCTTACAGCACTCGGCCACCTAGTGCCCCTCATGGAAATGAGAGTGGTTTTGTAATTATTTATTTAATTACATACCGTAATGATTTGAGAACACTTATTTTCATCCCTGGAATTATTTACCAAGCAGCAAGTATGTATCGGTCTTCTGTAATTACCACGTAAACTGATAAACACCACTTGTGGGTGGTTTTACTTTGGTATGTTGACAGCACTTTAAGAGAAATCCATGTGACTTGTCATTAGATACGAGTGCTTTTTTGTTCAAACACACCTGTAACAGAAATCCTGTGAGTTGTGTCATGTACAATTATAACCAAGTTACCTTGAAATTGGCAACATGCATCAAACCAGTCTTTGACTAGCCAAGAAAGTTGGTCAGGCAGTTTCATTGGCTAGCATAATGATTAGGGTGGAGCCTACTCATCCTCTGCCTGTGGCTATGTTAGGACTTAAGTCAGCAAATCCCAAATGCTTGCAAATATTATGATTAAAATATAACTGATAACAAGTTAAAATATATAAATATTTATTCCCTGTTTATCAAAACTTAATTCAAATAATAAACATTCACATCATCACATTTGTGCAAGAAAATACTAGACTGACCTTGACATTGACTACATGATGGAAATGACAGATTTTGACAGTATATCATGTGAAATAAAGAATAGACAGATGAATGAAACTGCTGGCATTTATGTAATAGAAGCATGTAGTACATATGAATGCAAAATAAAGATGCTGATATATGTACTAGGTGAGATGGCAGAGTATAAAACTTGCAGAATATAAAGGCATTACAGACCGAACATGATGCCACCCCTTTCTTTCTCAATTTTTGGGACTTGCCTGTGGGCAAGTATTTTGAAAACTTGAGCTTCACAGAACTGTATTTTAGCTTGCTCTGCACAATGGGCAAATGGATTTGTCCAGTCCTGTTTTTATTGTTGATTCTAATTTTCAGTTATATACTGGTTTCTGTTGTATTTTGCATGTACAATGTTAATAGGATAATCTGAAATTTTGTAGAAGTTGATACACTAATGAATAGGAAGAACATAAGTAATAAGTCGACTGGCTGACAGTTGTCAATAGCTCAATGAATTTGGACAATCGGCAAGAGACGTGCTACTGTACAACTTAAAAATTTCATTTAATTTGAAATGCAAAATACGTAGGAGGATTTTAAATCAATGATATCAGCACTTCAGGGTTTAATTGATGAATTGAATGCATGATGCACTTGAATTCTTTATTTAAATGGAACTTTTATTGTTATTGGTGGGCATGTGTTGAAGATTTGAGCAGGATTAATTTCTTTCATATGTAAATTACAACAATTAATATTCTAAATGCTTTTTATATTATGCACTTAATTAGTTAATGGTGCAGATAAATTGTTTGAACATGTCAGTGGCAAATTATTAATACAAAACAGAGACCATCTTGTTATATTAACTAGGGATGAATCATCAATACACACAAGAATTAAATACAGTTTTCTTCTTCCTAAGAAAGGTTAAATTTAGGATTGCCCCAAAACAAAAATAAAAATCAATAGATCTCAAGTTTCCTTGCCACAGCTTTTTTACCTGTCAAGAATTTTGGTTTATTAGTCTACTGATCAAAGACCAGAAGAGCTTATGGGATTGCCTGTTGTCTATCGGCTGACTTCTGTCTGTCCATCCATTAGTACAAATTTGTTATTGCTACTCCTCCTAAACTTCTTGGAGAATTGCCATGAAACTTTACACACACACACACACACACATTCATCCCAAGGTCTAGTTGGTCCTAAATCAAAATGGTGCTTCTGAGACATCCAGTATGGCTGCTACAGCAGCCATCTTGAAAATATTGTTATTGCCCCTCTTCCTGAATGGATGGTTATATCAGCATGGAGTTTTTACTAAAGGACTTCTTATAATATCTAGTTGGTCTTAAATGAAAATGGTGCCGATCTTACATTGAATATGGCCACCATGGCAGCGATCTTGACAATCTTGTTATTGCTACTCCAGAATGCAAAGTCATATTGACATGGGGTTTTCACCAGAACAAGATTTCTTGTGATGTCTAGTTGGTTCTAAATAAAAATGGTTCCATTTGGCTATCCAATATGTTCACCACAGTGGCCATCTTGAAAATCTTGTTATTACTGCTTCTGCATTTATGGTGATATCAACATGGAGTTTTCGCTAAAAGACTTATTATGATGATTTCTTAGTTGGTCCTAAATGAAAATGGTTCTGATCTTACCTCAAATATGGCTGCCAAGGCAGCCATCTTGAAAATCTTATTTTAGCCAACCCTCCAAAATGGAAAGTCATATTGACAGACTTCTTACGGTGTCTAGTTGGTCTTGAATGAAAATGATGCCCATTTGACATCCAACATGGCTTCCACAATGAACATATTTAAAATCTTGTCACTAATTACTCTGAATGGAAAGTTGTATTGGCATGATGTTTTCACCAAAAGTCTTCTGATGGTATCTAGTTTGTCCTAAATGAAAATGGTAAATGATCTTGCGTCCAATATGCCAGCCACAGCAGCTGATTTGAAAATGTTGTCACTCAAGAATGTCACAGATGGTTTAAACACTCAGCAGTTTAAAATAAGAAATGGTCTTAGTATGAATTCCTGGAAATTCTGTTCGGAAAGTAGAGCATCAGTTCCTTCAATGGATTCCTGTTCTTCAATTATCCAGTATATTCCTGTTCAGTTATCCAGTATTTTAGCAGAGAGATTTGTGGGACAAACAAGTTTCAGCCAACACATGATATACTTGGGCAGTTTGGTTAATAGGATTTTAAAAAAACCCAACCTTTTGATGTGTGCCATGTCTTTGTGATGAGGAGGATGTTAGAATAGAGACCAAAGTGTTACAATCATCTTTCACCATGTCACCTGCACATACAGCTATGCAATTACCACTACAATTATAGATAGCATATATCTTTAAATGTCACTTACGGTTAAAAGAATATTTTATTTCATTCACTGTAATTTGTAGAGAGAATTCCCATTTACACAAAGGCTGGGTGATGCATCTGCACAGGCAGACACTTTAATCTACAGACATTGGAAACATACACCCCCATTGTTCCATAGGAGATAATTGTTTTATAAAAGCATGTTTTTTGCCAGACTAGCCAAATTCAGCATGTAATATAATATACTGTAGAGACTTATTACTATAGATGACTTTCTGTACATTGGTATCGAACAGTATGTCACAATAATTGGTGGATTATTCGGATGTGGGTTATCTAGACTTACTGATTATCCCGACTAATGGATTATCCATAACATGTAAAATTTATTGTGTGTAAAATTATCAATTATCCAGGCAACCAAGCAAGAGAACAAAATCCATGTCTCCTGGTGTGTCTTATTAATCGACATCTTAATCCAGCTCAAACTCTCAGTTCTCATGAAAAACATCAGATAACCTGTCAGATGGACATGCTGTATTTGATTGTGTGTAACAGGCACCTATTAGTGAATAGCACACCCATATCTGCAGTAGTATAATGCAGCAGATCAGGGTCTACTTTTTGTCCATTGTACTTGTTACAATGGTACCTCACTATAAGGCACCTCAGTATAGCACAGTCCCTTTTATAAGCCAGGAAACATAATGGATTCCATTACATTATGTCATCTCAGTAGACATAATGTGTATAATGTACCACAGTATAAGCCAATCTCACACATTATGTCATCTCAGTAGACATAATGTGTATAATGTAACACAGTTTAAGCCAATCTCACACATTATGTCATCTCAGTAGACATAACATGTATAATGTACCACAGTATAAGCCAATCTCACACATTATGTCATCTCAGTAGACATAATGTGTATAATGCAACACAGTTTAAGCCAATCTCACACATTATGTCATCTCAGTAGACATAATGTGTATAATGTACCACAGTATAAGCCAATCTCACACATTATGTCATCTCAGTAGACATAACATGTATAATGTACCACAGTATAAGCCAATCTCACACATTATGTCATCTCAGTAGACATAACATGTATAATGTACCACAGTACAAGGCAACATCACATATAACATAGTACATTTTTATGACTCCCTAAAACAGCATTATAAAGAGGGACAACTATATAATGTACTGCAGTACAAGGCAACCTCACATATACATGTAACATGGTACATGTTTATGGTTCCCTTGAGAACAATATTATAGTGAAGGATCACTTTCTTGTGAACAAACAGCACACTATACTGTTCAGGGCACTTTATTCAATAATAGATAAGGTATTTTGATGGAACTAAATTTATCCCCATTATGGCATAATGTAATCATCGAACTCCGGTAAATGGAAGTTTGAAAAGCAACACTTTATGTATGTACTCTGATCAAAGAAATAATTGAGACTCCGCATTGAGATGCTGGAACCCAAAAAGTAATCATCTTTTCTTTCTGTCAGTCTGTTTGTTCACACTTATTGTAAGCACCAAAGCTTTGTAATCCTTAAACATAAATTGATGCCATTTGGTAGGTGAATTGCCTATAACACTTGAGGTTGGATCTGTTCAGGTATAATTTTGATTGAGTTATTGCCCTTTTTCGATCAATTTTAAATTTTCTACAGCAGATCCTTTTAATCAATATAGTTCAGGAACTTTTCAACATATTCTGCTGCAATTTGTGTGTACATTGTCTTGTACACCTAGATGTGCCTTGTATCTGTTTTGTCTCATCAACTCTGTTTACAATAGAGTTATGGCCCATCACATTTAACTTCATATCTTCAAATTGAATGTTGAATGTCACCAGCACAACTCGAGAAGAATTCAACATATTTGGATGCAATCTGGGAAGAACATTTTCTCAAAGATCTTCATGTTACTTTTGTGGGTTTTGTCCCCTCAAATCCATTTTTTATGGTTATGGTCCTTGACAATAGTTTCATGTCTTCACATGGGATGTTGCTTGTAAATTCAAGAACCATTCAACATATTTTGATGCATTTTGGTATCAACATTATCTGATAGACTTGCATATGCCATTTATGGGTTTAGTCTCATCTACCCCATTTTGGAAAGAGTTATGCCCCTTGTCAAGCATATTCTTGTATTTGCATGGAAACTTGGAATGTTGCTTGCATAACTTGAGAACCATTCAACAAATTCTGATGGAATTCGGTATGAATATTGTCTCTTACACATAGATGTGCCTTTTATGGGTTTTGTCTCATCTACACCAAAATTGGACAGAGTTATGGACCTTCTCAGTCAGCTTCATAGCTTTACATGGGATGTTGCTTGTAATCAGCATAGCTCAAGAACCATTCAACATTCGGATACAGTTTGATTTGATGTGAACTTCATAGACCTAGATGTGTCTTTTATGGGTTTTTTCGCATCTATTTCATTTTGCACAGAGTTATGACCCTTGTCAATCAACTTAAGATATTTATATCAGACATTGCTTGCATTGATGAATTCATGAAGGAGTTAATTTCAGGTATTCCACATCATCGTTCAGGGAAGTCATGGCCCCTGATTGCCCATTTTATTCTAACTTTGATTTCCCCACACAAAGCCCTCTGTGTAAGACCATACAGAGCATTTTGTAGTTAGCAGGGCCTTTTGTGATGCAGCCATTGCTAATAGGTCTAGTTTTCTATTATGACAAAGAATTGTCCCACAGAAACATAGTGTTGCATCATTAAATAGAACATGGTTAAATATGGTGGTGGCCCATCTTATTTCTATTGAACCAAGGATAAACCTCAGTTCCACCTTAGTTGGATCGGTCACTGATATCATACCATGACCATTAAGTTGCCAATATACTTGACCAGTGGCCTTATTGAGTGAAATGTGTTGTAGAAAGAGCACTGCCAAAGTCGAACCCAGATCTTAATGTAAAGGAGTGCAAGCACAGTTCCCAATAAAGTAAGCCTTGTACTTTTCTGGATTCAGAGCCTCGAGTCCATAATTTGCTATATTTATCTCTTGGGATGACTTGTTGTCCATCGTCCGTCAGATGATGTCCCTAAATCAGTTAGCACAAGTGTTATTGCTGCTACTCCTAAACTACATGGAGGATTGCCATGAAACTTTACTCACACATTCATCCCAAGGTGTAGTTCGACCTAAATGACAATGGTTCTGCTCAGACATCCAATATGACTGCCACCACAGCCATCTTCAAAATCTTGTTACATGTACTACTCCTCCTAAATGGACGATCATATCAACATGGGGTTTTCACTAAAACACTTCTTATGATGTCGAGTTGGTTTTAAATGCAAATGGTGTTGATCTGTTGTCCAAAATGGCCACCATGGCAGCCATCTTGAAAATCTTGTTGTCACTACTCCTCCTGAATGGAAAGTCAAATTGACATGGAGTTTTTCACCAGAAGACTTCTTGTGATGTCTTGTTGGTCCTGAATGAAAATATTCCCACTCGTACATCCAATATCACCACCACAATGGCCACCTTGAAAATCGTGTTATCACTACTTCTCTTGAATGGACGGACATATTAACATTGGGTTTTCACTAAAAGACTTCTTATGATGTCTAGTTTGTCCTGAATGAAACTGGCATCCAATATGTCTTGAAAATCATTATCGCCTATCTGATATTCAATATGTCACCACAGTGGCCATCTTGAAAATGTTATCTCTACTCCACATAGGTGGAAGGTCATATCAACATTGGGGTTTTCACCAGAAGACTTCTTATGATGTCTAGCTGGTACTAGATGAAAATGGTGCTGATCTGACTGTATGGCCACCATGGCAGCCATCTTGAAAATCTTGTTATTGCTACTTCTTGTAAATGGAAAGTTATATTGACATGGGGTTTTACCAGAAAACTAATTATGATACCTAGTTGGTCCTGAATGAAAATGGTGCTGATGTGACCTCAAATACGGCTGCCACAATGAACATATTGAAAATATTGTCACTAATTCTCCTGAATATTGACATGGGGTTTTCACCAAAAGTCTTTTAATTGTGTCTTGTTTGTCCTAAAAGAAAATAGTGCTGATCTTACATCCAATTTGGCTGCCACCATGGCTAATTTTAAAATCTTATCACTCAAGACTATCTGGCAGTTGAAAAGAAGAAATGGTTATATCTTCAGTTCCTGGAAATTCTTTTTGTACAATAGAGTATCAATCCTGTCAAGGGACTCTTGTTTAGTTAAAGCCATTAGCTATCAAGATGTTAATGGTATTCATAGCCAGTAGTATATATGTGCTTTTTTCCACCATTCAGGCTAATACATCTAACAGCTATATGGAAACTACAGTATGGATGATCCTGTTAATGGAGTATTTCAGACAGAAACGTGAATTGGAATCAAAAATAGAGTAGTACAATCCAGTCTTTATTGGATTCATTAGCTTGTTTCCTTTGATTCATATTGTCTGGGCTATTTGCAGTTTATCTCCTATGGGAAGAAATGCCACAAAAATTTAAGTTTGGCACTGTTTCTTAGCCTTTTTTATTTGAAATTAGTACAATTTTCTTTGATGTACATCCTCCCAAATTTGACAGTTTTGAGTCAAATTGAAACAAAATATTATCTGAAAAAATGTTGTGAGCAATCTGTTTCCACATCTCGGCTAAGAGATCTGTTTAGCAGGCTGTTTTTTTTCTGGTAATTCTTCTCTTAAAGTATGGATGAGTTTCATTTTGAATGTGGCATCGCCAGGAAAAAACGTAGACGTTGATGAGAATTGGGTGTACTGCACATTACACAATGCATCAGATTGACTTACTGATATTGTTGACATAAATGTCTTTGAACTACATTATTTATCTTTGAAAAACTTGTTCAACAACAGAACATTTAATGAATAATGTCTTATTTCAAAGAAACACCATTTCATCCTTGTAAGCCACCTCGCATCTCTTGTCCTGATGTAGACCTACAAAAGCAAAGTGCTGGTCATGAACAGATGAAACCAGATTAATGAGAATTATTATTTCATTGATTAAAAAATTTACAAAACACAAAATAGACCTGATTTCTTCCTTTTTTTATTTATCTATTTTGAAAAATACCAAAGTATGAATATGAAAATAATTTGTTTTAT
The DNA here is from genome assembly GCA_029931535.1 of Margaritifera margaritifera. Taxonomy (NCBI): domain Eukaryota; kingdom Metazoa; phylum Mollusca; class Bivalvia; order Unionida; family Margaritiferidae; genus Margaritifera; species Margaritifera margaritifera. The sequence goes on along the minus strand of JAQPZY010001658.1, from coordinate 4,149,574 downwards.
ACCCTAATTGGTATGGGTGCTTAAAATAGGATTAGTTCCTTTGTCTTAACCACTACTGTATTTACCATAAATCTTGGGACAAATAAAAAATTATATATTTTTCCTGAATTTCCCTCCCCTCCCCCATCCCTTCATACGCTACATGTTATAATAAAGCTGGTAAATAGCATGCATATTTGACAATAAACTGAATGAAACTAACCTTGTACTGTTCTCATTTATTCCTTTTTTTCTTTCTTCATAAGCAATGTACATATATGTATAAAAGACACCAATGTATCCACACATCCAAACTCCACATGGTTCTGTACTGTAGCATATACATCCATGGTGTGTATCGCTTATGTCAGGTAAAAACATTTACACATTGTTTGTAGATGTGAATATAGATGAATGAATCAAGTTTGGTTTTCCTCAAAGGTTTTCATATGTTATCCAACTGAATAATTGGATCGAGAGAGAGAGAGAGAGATCAACCAGTTGATTTAATGTGCCAGCAATTCGCACATGACATGGTGTATGGTGTGAAATAACCACACATTTATTATATCCTGGTTAACAGTATAACAATATTTTTCAAATAAAAATCAATTTTAGGAAATACATTGACACAGAGTGCAATGACAATATTTTTGTTAGCATAGGTTACAAAAAGCATCCTTAAAGACAATTAATGTGGTGTATTCTATTTACTGTAATGACAGTAAGTCTTGGGACAATTGAAATTTTTTTAAAAAAAAATTGTGTCCTAAGACTTATATGCATGTAAAAAATATAACATTTTCGGTGTCCCAACACTTATAGAAACAAAAAAATGTCAAGACAAAATTGGCAAGAGTGCCATATGTCACACAGCAGTGACCAACCAGGTCTTGTTCAATTACCACCTCAGTAAACTGTTATAAACTACTATGATTGTTTTTATGTTATTATTTTACATGTGCATATTTTCTGATTTCTCCAACATGAAATAAAATAAAGGTACATAAAGACTTCATAATTCACAGGCCTCTTAGAGTTTACCGGGAGACCTGTACTGTAGCGTACAGTACTTACACATTGCAAATTGTGCTTAGTGTCACATATATCCTTGTTTATTCCCAAAAATATTAGATGCAGATTTTGCTTTATTCATTGTTTTTACCAAATTGCATTCTTCCAGATCCCATTTTAGCTAGACATCCATTGCTGTTTTATTTACTTTGCTCCATGTCTGCAAGAGTTACTGTTTTTCAATGATATAAGCCATCCTACAAAGTGATGTAATCTATATGGAAAGACATATGTTTAATTATATAAAGTACATAACCAGCATATATTAAAATAACTCATATATTCATTAAAGAATGATCATAATATAGGTTAAAATTCTGAACATTAAAGGATTGACTAAGATCATCATCGAGCCATTTAATTTTTTGTTTCGGCTTAACACAAAATCGTAGTTTTCCACATTCCACTTTTGATTTTGTCAAGCTGGTTGTTATGGTGTCTCCTGTTGTTTATAATTGGCGGAATTGTCTTTTGTTTCCCGACAGCAATCCAGGCCAGTTAATTGTTTAAACTTTGAAACTGGCTTGACACTTTGAAACTGGCTTGACAATATCTGTACCCGTTTGTTCTACGACATTAATCCACACAAAATAACTGTTTTAAAATCTAAAGTGGATTGAGAAGGACAAGATGCCGTGCATAATAGACGTACTAAATTATTCATTTTGTAAATTCTTTATCATGCTCTGAATTTGTAGCCATCACTGGTGTAGTTCTTCGATGTGCAATTGCCTTTTACTCCATAATATTAGCCCGATTACTGTAGCTAAGTAAACAGGTACTTATTTAAGGTCACTTACATCAAAGCAAACTACCATTTTGTTTTGAGTTTTGTTGGTATTACAATTATTTTCAAAGCATTATTTCTAAAACTTCTTTATCATATTTTAGAGATACATGTATTATTGAAGTTTAGTGCAGTGGTGCGTATGATTTGAAACCAAGGGATGTACTTCATTCAGCGCAAGTAACAATTTTCAATATACATGCAGTGACTTCATGATGTAAACAAGCTTACTAAATGCGAGCGTTGGACCAAACACTATTTTTGTTGTTGTCATATTGGTGTAACATTTTAATGAGTTGGGTATTTACATTTTCAAGGCAAAAAACCGTAATTACTGGTGACTTTCCACAATTTTAATGCAATGATGCATAAACTGACAATAGTAAACTAGAGCACAAAACAGAGAAGTTACTGTTAATATGGGTACAACATCCTGCTAATGCTTAATTCTTGTCATTGTCCAATCAAATTATACATATTTGTCTTGGGTAGAAATGATAAGAAAACAGAGGAAAATTAAATATATTTGTTGACTTTTCAAACAAATTATATTAATTTATAACATTTCCATCTAATAATTCACATTTGATAGTCCCATAACAACGACAATTTTTTTTTTTTAAAAATGATGTTATGATCGATAAAATAAACCAATCAATCCGTAGAAGAAAAAAAATGCCTAGAAGGTGTTTCAGGACTTGTAGTACAAGAAAAAATTGCTATAATTTTGTGTTCCAACTTTTATAGGTCATAAAAAAATTACTTTTGAAAATAATTAGGGGTGTCACAAGACTTACCATCATTAATGTACTCTGAAGACATCAATACATGTTTCTATCAGTTGTGCTGATAGGTGGAAAACAACAGAAGTTTGGGTAGTGAATAAACACAGAGTAATAAACCTATTGTTTCAACTCCGGGCTATCTAATACAAAGATTTTTGTAAACTACCAAGCAAGCCGATCCCGGGATGCTGACTTGGATTCTTTTAAGTGTGCAGATTTTTTTTATATACAACATAGTCTGACCTAGGAAAGCCGATTTATCTGAGGCCAACGACCTAGGAAAGCCGATTTATCTGTGGCCAAAGACCTAGGAAAGCCGATTTATCTATGGCCAACGACCTAGGAAAGCCGATTTATCTGTGGCCAATGACCTAGGAAAGCCGATTTATCTGTGGCCAAAGACCTAGGGAAGCCGATTTATCTGTGGCCAAAGACCAAAACCTAAAGTAACCCATGGTGTAAACAATAAATGGATCAACTCAGTAAACCAAAGGATGTAACAGATGTGCTAAGGTGAACAAATGACAAGATCTCTAACTGTGGCACATTCAACCTTGTGTTTAGGTTTAATAACAGTAGCATTGATAATGCAAGAAAGAATACAGACCTATACAATAACTATAGAATTAACTTGTCTGGAAGAAGGCCAATAACTTATTAAGAGAAAAAGACAAAGATCTTATTCATCCTGATTAATATGTATTGTAACTCCACACAAACAATTTAAGGCAGTGCCCAAAATGCTACAATGAAAGCAGTGTGAAAAGATGTCTTATTATGACATTATTGGCATTGTGCGGATTTTCACAACTGATAATATGAACCTTTGAACTGACTTTGTGCATCCATGATTTCTAATCTTTTAAGATGGAATGGTTAATCGTAATAGAGATTTTAATGACTATGGCACAACACAGGCAGTTTGTCAGGTTTAAAGTCTCTGGCATAGAATTTTACCTTATAAATAAAACCTCTTTTTTTTGTTTTAGTGTGTCTTGGTAGAACAATCTGCACCCCACCTGCAGACTCTATTCAGTAATCATGGTTACAAAGGATTAAATAAAGTCTATAGTGTTTATATCAGGTTTTATGATACGGTCATTCATAGCAGTGTTGAAACACATATATTGCCAAATAATCATGGCCACTGGTTGTGTTTAGCAGGTGGTCTCGCATGCTAGTGTATTTATATAACAAAATCAATCTGTGCATGACAGGTGGTCTCTCATGCTAGTGTATTTATGTAGCAAAATTGCTCTGCATGACAGCTGGTCTCTCATGCTAGTGTATTTATATAACAAAAGCTATCTGTGCATGACAGGTGGTCTCTCATGCTAGTGTATTTATATAACAAAAGCTATCTGTGCATGACAGGTGGTCTCTCATGCTAGTGTATTTATATAACAAAAGCTATCTGTGCATGACAGGTGGTCTCTCATGCTAGCTTATTTATATAACAAAAGCTATCTGTGCATGACAGGTGGTTGCTTATAGCAGAGGTCTCAATTCAGGTTGTACTGTAAGCACTTGGACATTGATTTTAAGGTCAGAAGTCTTAGTCTTGGGGGAGTTTTATTTGGACTGACTTGTGAGTGTTATAACACAAACAAGTACAAATATATTTTTATCAAACCTAGTTTGTGGATATATCTGAAGAATACCTTGAATGATGCCAGATTAATAACTTGTTTTTCTCCATAAAATTATGAAATAGTATAGATTTTTTTAACCAAGTTGGGAGCCATGTTAGGTCAGTTGAAAGTGTGTCAGACTCATAATCCCAAGGTTACAGGTTTGATACTCGCCCAGCTAAGCCCAGTTGACTGCCTTAGTGTGTCCTTGTGAAAGGCACTTAGTTCCCATTTCATTTGCATGATATAGCCAATAATGCGTTAAAAAGGCCAGTAGAAACCAACCAACCAAACTTGGCATGTGGGTATATCTTGTCAATATCTGAGAAAATAAAGTTAAATTATCTTCTATCCATGATATTAGGCTTGAGGTCAAGGCCATGACAAATAATGTGGTAGGCATCTTGTGAACATGTTAACTTGAACATGTAAGAAAATATTTTTGTTTCCAAATTTGGAATATTGGAGTTTCTCAAGAATATCAGATATGGTTTCAGTACTCAGCAGTTATAAAGAATAAAAGGACAGAAGAAAGAAACTTTTCATATTAAATTCCAGTAAACTCTTTTCAGCCATTAGAGCATGAGGGACTCTTCTTTTTCCTGAAAAATCCTTAATGTCATACCTGAAAATTATTTCCTACTCTGTTCGCTCCCAACTTTTTTATCATCAATAAAAATTCTTAACCAGAAACACCAGGTGTCTCGTTCCAGCCCTGGAGTCCATACTCTGCGTCATGTTCAAAATCAATAAATGTTATGTAATGAAACATTAAAGAAATATTGCTGATTAAACAAGTTTTTCAGTATAATATTAAATTTTGGTTCATATTTGTCATCTTGAGTGTTGTTGAGTATTGACTGAGGCCATTATATACTGGAAGATAGCTAGCACTCAGTATACTACTGGTATTATGTTGCTATTAAATTAAATTTGCAAGTTGAATAGAAAATTATTGTCATGGATTGGCCCTTGTTGATTATTGGTTATATATTGACTTATCATTTTAATTCATCAATATACTTGGAAAATCATATTTGCTTCTGTATGTTAGTAATTTCATAGGCCATATAATTATTATAGCACTGTGCTCCCTTGAGTCTATAAAACATGTTCATGGGAGCAATAAAAGCTACCCAGTGTTTCATAATTCAGAGAGCCATGGACTGAGGTATGTTTCAACAAGACTGTGTCTTCAATATGTGAAATAAAACACAAAAGTTGTTATAGAAGATGTGACATCACATTATAATTGGTGCTCATAAGATGTGACATCACAGTATAAGTGGTACTCATAAGATGTGACATCACAGTATAATTGGTACTCGTGAGTCAAGAACTAAAAAAAAGTGAAGTAAACTACCATAAAATCCCATTTATAATACACTCTTTTTTGCACATTTTTTAAAGATACTAATTACCCTTGCACATTATACATATATAAAGGAACATAATTTATCCTTTTTGTGTTGGAGTGGACTAAGGACATATTTGAAAATTGGGAGTTACTTAATTAAAGTTTCATAACTAGAAAAACCCCTGTAATAAATAAAGAAAAATGTTGATAGAATTTGTAAAGTCATTTCATGTTGACTATTGATGTGGGTGTTGTTGATGTGGGTGTTGGTGTTGGCAAAAAAGCACATATTTGACAATTAGAATTTACTTAAAGTTTCTTAACTACAAAAGCCCCTATAATAAATAAATAAATACATACATACATACATACATACATACATAGATACATACATACATACATACATACATACATACATACATACATACATACATACATACATACATACATACATACATACATACATACATACACAGGGGTCAAGCTAGACTTGAATTTTAGGGAGAAGTGACTTCTCCTTTTGAACAGACCAGGGAGAAGTGGCAGCATAGGAAGAAATGCAATGAATATATGCAATTAATCTTTCTCTCTCTCTCTCTCTATATATATATATATATATATATATATGTGTGTGTGTGTGTGCTCTGGTTCTCCTATTTGAACTGTGTCCTGTATTTCTTATTATGCATATTTGCATTTAACATTGGTTTTAAGCAATACTTTATCTTCAAGTAGAAAATTCTTTGTGTTGTATGTATATTATAAACACATTTTGTAAGTGTATGAATGTATCATACTCATATGCAGTGTATTCATACTTGAAAGTGTGTATGTTTAGATGGAGAGAAATATGCAATGTATTTTGGACAAATTACTTCAAGAAAGCATAGCTGAAACTATACATTGTAATTAGTTTTAACTGACAGGAGCACCTAGATTACAGTATTTTAATTACAAATATGTAAAAATACTTAATCAGCTGCCACCTAAAGAACAAATTTTATTTTTTGTTAGTTTCTTCACTAGAAAATGGCAGTCAACAACATTTCTAAACTAGTTTGAAACAACCCCTATATTAGGCTACAACATGAACATGAGAGCACATGTAAATGTGTCTTCAACATTATAGTGTTCATCCATTCAAACCACAGTGATCACTGATGAGTAATCTCATCTTTACAACTACATTTTGAGGGAGTTGATTCTAAATTAAATGTGAATCTTTTGACTCTTTTTTTTGGTGAAGTTTTTAAAAGTAGATGCATCTATTTTTAGAAATGGGTATTTTCTTCATATGACCACTCACTTTCTAGCTTCATTAGAACAATCCCTAGAGAGGATAGAAAATTTATTGTTTTAATATTTGTCTACATACTTGTAATAACTTGTAATGGTTGGATATTTTTTTCTTACGCTACTTTTTCTGTATTTTCACAAAAATGAGGGATGTAAGAAACAATCTTGACTTTAAAGTTACAGCGCTTATCGATTCCAGAAGCATTGTCCCATACGTTTCTGACCAACACATTTTTATTTTTAGGCTAAATCTTTCATCACAATAGTTACACTTTGCTTTCTACGAATTATATAATTTCCTTAATTTATGTGCCCAGTGAATTACGAAAACACACAGTCTAATGAAGACGTACTTCCAAGACACAGCAATGTCTGCCATTATTACCCCTTAGCAGGTTCACTTACAGTTTCAAACTGATTTTGTGAAGAAAATAATGCAAGCACGGCAGTTAAAATCTTCAAACTATATATTTAGAAAGTGCTTTCACCAATTCTGTTTTTAAAACACAAATTGTTATTTACATATAGATGATCTGGTTTCAAAACACAAGTTAAGTTTTTGTCATCATATGATAACTTGCGGAAATCAGGCAATGATACAGGTATCTTGCGGGGAGAAATAATTAATTAGTCAATCAGCTATTAAAACACATGCCTGCGAATGTGCAAGAGTTTGTTTTGTTGACGCAATTGATATGAACACCTGCTAAGGCATCATGCAATCCATTTCTCCTGGGGTTTAACACTAATTAATAAGCTGGGTTGAGGGAGCATCTCAAAAGCCATAAATTACTGTCACTCCATGTAGAAATAAAAAAAAAATGACAGTGCGAAGTCGTTTTCGCTTTCCTAATAGAAGGAGGTGAAGTTTACATTTTTTCGGCGACTTGGTCGCCCACTTCGCCTGGTAGCGTGACTCCTGCATACATACACACTCACACACACATACACACACATACCATCTCATACCAGACAAAGAGTCTAGTAGTCCGATAAATCAGACCCCCAAATCTGTGTTGATACTGATGGGTTATTGGTGGATATGATGTCACCTGTTCATTAAAATGTGCAATTTTTGCTGTATACAAATCTGTCCAGAAAACACCCGTGTACAGTTTAGACACTTACCGGTATTTGGTAACAGCCGTATGTAGCACAAAATTCAAAATGGCCACGGGACATTGGGTTGTGTTATTTCACGTGGATTTACAAGTCGTCAAACATAGGATTTGATCCGGAGAGAGAGAGAGAGAGAGAGAGAGAGAGAGAGAGAGAGAGAGAGAGAGAGAAAGAGAAAGAGAAGACTTGTTTCATTATGTTTTTGTTAGCTGTACTCATCATAGACCAAAAGAGATCATAGGATGGCCTGTTGTTGTCCATCATGGTGGCCATCTTGAAAATCTTGCTGTCGATACTTCACTTCAATGGATGGTCATATTGATATGGGGTTTTCACTGAAAGACTTGTCATGTCTAGTTTGTCCTAAAAGAAATGGTTTCAATCTGACATTCAATATGTCTGCCATGGTGGCCATCTTGAAAATTTTGTTATTGCTACTCCTCCTGAATGGATGGTCTTGTGGACTTGGGCTTTCACTGAAAAATTTCTTATGATGTCTAGTTGGTCCTCTTGCTTGAATGATGCCACTGACATGGAGTTTTCAATTGCAGCCCTCTTAAAAATATCTTTATTGCTTCTCCTCCTAAACAGAAAGTTATATCAGCATGGGGTTTTCACCAGAAGACATCATATGGTTGGCCTTAAATGAAAATTGTGCATATTGTACATCCAGTATGGCAGCCACAATGGCAGTCTTGAAAATATTGCTACTCCTTCTGAATGTATGGTCATATTGACATATGGCTTTCAACAAAAGACTTTTTATTATTTCTGGTTGGTCCTAAATGAAAAAGGTGCCAATTACATCCAGTATGGTTGCCACAGTGGTCAATTTCAAAATCTTTTTTTTGCTGAAGAATATTAACACAGCAGTTAAAAAGAAGAAATGGTCTTGTCTTGGATTCCTGGACATTTTCAGCCAGTAGAGCATCGGTCCCTTTGAGGGACTTTTGTTTTTAAAAATTGTGACTGCCTTATAAAAGTGATTGTATGACAGATGGCTGTCTTATAAAAGGTGTCTGCCTGATGGATATGGCTCTCTGTAAAGATGGCTGTCTTGTAGCTGTCTGACAGGTGACTGTCTTGTAAAGGTGGCTGTCTGACAGAGGTGGGTATTAGAGTTGGTTTGTACCTGGAAGCAATTATAACAAATCCACAAGAATAAGAATTCAAAGATCAAACTGTAATGACAACTTATTAATAATTACTAAGCAGAGCAAACTGTAATGACAGCTTATTAATAATTACTAAGCAGTGGTAGGCACAATTATAATATCCATCTGAATAATAATAATAATATAAATAATAATAATAATAATAATAATAATAATAAAAATAACTTTATTTATAGAGGGTGACTCATTTAGTCAAGGACTATTCTCCCTTGAGGCGCTCTTAAGAAAAGTATAACAATCTGCATCATATGAAAGATAATAGTAATTAGTATTTATTTTAACATTTCTTTAGTATTATAGATGCTAAATTCCATTATAATCTATTAGTAACACATACATACTCATGATATCTCTTTCTAAATACTGTAATATCTTCTGCAGATTTTACATGCAGTGGAAGCTTGTTCCACATAACTGTACCAGAGTATTGGAAGCTTTTCTTAAATTGCTTTGTTCTTGGTTTTGGTGGATGAAGGTTTCCATGTGATATTTATCTCAACTGGTAAAAAAAGGTTCTAGGGAAATGTATAGCACTCTGTTGAGAATTCCCAAATCCTAATCTTTATCAGTAATACTCTTTTTGTCATACATGGTCTTACAAAACCAAGCTGCTCTAAGATGTATCTTTGTTTAGGAGACTGTGAACACCTTCTCACACTCCTTGTCAGTCCAGTCCTACAGCTTTTCCTCAACTATGGCCGCTTTTGGAAAAGATGTCTTCACGTCGTCGCATTACATTCGGGTATCCCCCAGAGGTACAAGTGAACAATCAACATGGCGGAATACAGTATAACAGAACTAGAAACACCTAAAATAACTTGTCTACTCAAGTTCCTAATTACCATCACCATCAACAACAACAGCAACAATCTAGTACTTTTCCAGTCTCTCTCTCTCTCCTATATTTTATATAATCATCATCAAATCAGTAATCAACACAACATAAACAATATCATTATCATCATCATCATCATCTCAACAACAATGTATCATAAAGATCACAATTATCATCACAGAAATCAGCATTTAACAATGAACAAATCATCATCATCACTAAACAAGTAATCAGCACAACATAATAACACTGATTTTGTAAACATAATTTTTATTATTATCGTCATAACCATCATCATCATAATGATGATGCTGAAACAAAAAGGCCAATATTGTACAGGACCGACCATTTACTTTTCTGAGGGTTCTATGTTTTTGAGGACAAAAAATTCTGACCCTCAAATAGCTTTAAAAAAAAATACTGTTGCTCTGAATTGTAAAAAATCTAAATTCATCATATTTCGTTGGTGGAAACAAATTATCTTGGGATAAAGGAATAAAAAAAAACAATATCTTTGTCCAAACATTAAATAGTCGGTCCCTAACTATTGGTACTTGGCAGAAATTGAGTGTACACATATTCCTCTGTGGAGGTTAACAATATATGGAAATTAAATGGAAAAATAAAAATATTATGTCATTTTTTCAACTTACCGATTTGGCTGGCAATTTAAAAGGGCTGTTTTAAGATTTGAGTCATTTGACAACATTGTGCAAATCGTCCATTGACATGACATATGCGTGCGCAGAGACGATCTTCCTTTTCCATGCATTTTTTTTCTCTTCATTAGAGATATACTTAAGTTTAAAAAACTGAACACCCTCTGATCGTCTGTATGTTTTTTCTGGACATGCTCCTATTGCAGAAGATTGATGCACCATTGTGTATATTGTAATGGATAAATGCAGCTTGTCTAGATAGACTGACCAGATTATACCTCTGATTGAGACCTGGACATAAACATGACATCATAGACATCTTTTCCTAAAGCGGCCATTGGCAGCAGTGGTGGTAGGCTGCAGCTGGCCTGCATTGATTTTGGCATGCTGAGGATGCAGTCATTCAGGTGGCTCCATGCTGAGATGTTTCATTCAGGATTATCAAAGTGATCACCTCTGAGCAATTCTGTTGCCATTTTTCCATGCCTATTTCAAAAGTCATTAGTCTCTGCTTGGCTGTATATGATATTCACCATGTTGACTTCTTTGCTTTGATTTACAGTGGTGGTGAGCACCCTTAATGGGGAAGTAATATTCATGTACACTATGGGGATTGACATCTTTGCTTTGATTTACAGTGATTATGGTGAGCACATTTATATACACTACAGGGATTGAAATTTTTTATGGAGTTGATTTTCAAAAACAATCACTGTAAAATGACAAGTCTCTAGCCTTGTTTTTTAATCAATTAAAGACGGGCCATTCATCATTAGTAATGCTAATGGTACCATTACTATAAAAACTCGTAGAACATGTCGGTGAAGTATAGCACATTGTCCATTTGGATGTGTTTCTAAAATGGTAGTATTATGTTAGAATTGTTGGATAGAATGAAATCAAAGTTTGCAAAATTATTGATTAACCTACAAGGCATTAATAGATAAGATTTTTGAAGCCTCTTCCATAAAACAAATGCTGGAGTATTGCAAAAGCAATAATAACAAGTATACATTTTTGTCATACTAAATAAAAAAAATTTGAAATCAATTAAACATCACATCTTGTTGGTCTGCCACCACAGTGAATCAGTGATACCTGCTCAGTCTTTGAGGTGCTGCAGACAAGCAGGCGATGTTTTAGTTTACAACATTTTACAACATTGTTTCCTCCCAAATTATACCTGTGCATTGTCTATGTCCATGCAATTTACATGACAGTTTACGGTAAGGAGCAGTGATACACAAAATTTGACCAATTTAATGGGATCAATAACCATAGATGTGTTACTGTATAAGAGGGAAAGTGGTATAATGAGGGAATTTATAGTGAGGTCCACCACTGTCTTGGACAACTTCTCAAATGTATAATTCAGTATAAACAAAAATAAAGTGTTAAAATAGGCTTGAAAAGAATCTTTGCCTCATCTGGTTGCAAAATGAAACTAATGATGCTGGTCTGTTGTAATAAATGGCCTTTGTTACCAAAATTAGCAAAACCTTCTTACCAAAAACCACTCTTTCAATTTTGACCAAATTTGACAAACAACACTTTGTCATCAAACAAGATAAATATTAGTAACTACAGTAAAACCTGTCTTCAGTGATCTCTGCTATGAGCGACCACCTGTTGTGCACTGATCGATTTTACTATATAAATGTACTGTTGTAAGCGACCACCTGCAGAATGCAAGCAGCAACCGTGATTTTCAGGCAAAATAAGCGATTTGACACTACTATGAATGACTGCATCGCAAAAACAGAGATAAACACCACTGACCGTTATTTAATCCTTTTTAACTATGACCACTTAGGAGGGTCTGCAGGCAAAGTGCAGATTGTAATAAACAACACTGCTATGAACGACCGCATCACAAGAATGGAGATAAACTCACTGACCTTTTTATTTAATCCTTTGTAAACACGACTGGTAAGGAGGGTTTGTTCTAAACAAAACAAAAGTTGAGTTTGGCTACTGGTTTTTCTAAAACCTACAGGTCATGCAGGTAGCATAGCATGCTACAAATCGTAAACCAGACTAAAGTACATACCACTAACTGCTATTGTAGTGCCAAAGTCATGTAATTCCCCATTATCATTAATCATTCCTTCTTCAGAGGGAGCAGCCAAGAATGTACATGGTTAATTCAGCGGTTCATATTATTTCTTTATCTTTGGCAAAAGCCGCACAACCCCAATAATGTCATAATTAGAAACCTTCATCAAAGGCGTCACTGTAGCGGTCAAGTATGTTGTTTGTCACAGGAGGCAATCCATAATGTCCCAGGTGAATGAGGTCTTTGTCTCTAGTAAGTGATTATCGTTTTCTAGATTTGCTTGTCATTGTAAAAGGTTTGTGTTTGTTGCTTTTTTGATATTACAGTTATTAAAACAGACACACCAAGCCGTCATCTGTTCACTGTAGTGCAGCCGCTTAAACCCTTTGTTTTTCAAGTTCATCTCTTTATGTCATCGGTGACTTAAGCCTTTTGCTTTTGTCTCTAAATAAATGGATGGGTTAATTCTGTTTTTTTATTTCATTCATTGGTACATGTTGTTATGTATGATGTTTATATAATTTTATAAATATTTTAGGACATTATAAATGTTTCTTGACTTTAATATTTGCTCAAACTTTAATGTTATGTATAAGATTTACATGTTTAGCTATTGTCCTTGAATTAGGTTATTTCTTTGTATTTGAGTTCAAGGATGGTTTTGGTAAACAAGTTGTTTATTAAATTTGAGGTCAGGGTTGATTTTGTTTACAGATAAAACTAGAATTTCCTTTAGAGTTGTGTTAAAAGTCACATACACCATATAATTTTCTAGAACATTCTGTCATGTGACCTATCTTTATATATACCATATTTAGTGGACAGTTTTTTTCGACCTTACAATCAGTCTATAAAGAGTCATAACAGTAGTGAAAAATCATTCCGAATTCAGAGAGAGGAATTATTTGTTTCAGAAGATTCACTGGATTTACTTATAGTGCTCATTCTCTTTTTGGATTTTGAATTGATGATTTTGGGATTTATTTTGAACTTGTTCACAGATATTCTGGAGTACTTCTTTTTGGCACATCAACACATTAAAAACTACTGGCACATCAGGACATTCCAGACTATTGAGACATCAGCACATTCAAGGATACAGTAGTTCACTCGGAACATTCTATATTTTAGGAATTGGGATTATTACATTCTGGATTATTTTTGGAATTTAATTCACAATATTGTCAGTGCCTTTTGATTTTGATTTTAATTATCTAGAAATAAATTGCTTGTTGATTTTACTTGATTAGTTGGTTTCACTTTCTTTCTGTTACATTTTTCTTAGACTATAGAGTCGTAACAATGTATATTCCATGTTTACCCAAAACCTGATCGTACAGTAACTGCAAATTAATACACAGGATGAGAATGTGTCATCATACATGTAGCTAACTGTGTAATTGTTATGCTACATTTGAAGTAACTCTGACATTTATGGACATGTGAAGTTAACTTATAGACTGGATAAATAAATATTATTGTAGCTAATTTTGCAATTCATGTGCTAATATATGTACACCTAATCTTCAAATATAAATGTGAATGTTTTATGATAGATGTAAATCTTTATTGCTATATAAAATTATTTTGAGATGAAATTAATGCAATATTTTAACAAGAACTATGAATAAAGAATAAAATGAATGTAAAGTAATTGTAATTTTCCTTCTTAAGTCCTGTTGAATTTTGACCTTGAAAACTGATCATCTAGCACAAACCTGTTATTAGAGACCACCTGTCTGAAGAGACTGCCTTTTGTTGGCAGAAGGGGTAGTCTCTCAAGACAGGTTTTACTGTATTAGCAAATATTTAGAAGAACTTGTGCAAAATATCATTTAACTAATTTCAGCCATATTTGTGAGAGAGAGAGAGAGAGAGAGAGAGAGAGAGAGAGAGAGAGAGAGAGAGAGAGAGAGAGAGAGAGAGAGAGAGAACATATTGCAAAATTAGCAAATTAGCTTTGTATGTTTTTACAAAGGAGTTTGATGCAATCTCTCAAGGATAACATACCATATCAAAATCACACAGACCTCAAATGACTTATTCTGATAAACTGCCTTTTTTAGGACTAAGTTTACAAAAAGTACTCTGGCATACAGCTTTGCAATTTTGTACTAATCATGTTGATCTGTAAGCATTAATAAAAACAGCACAAAAGTTAATGATTTCTTTCAAACTGTTTGATAAATTTTATTAAAATGTGACAAGAGAGCATCTTGATATGAAGGCATATGATCTTCAGAGCCCAAGAGAGATTTTCACTATTGGGTTTATTATTTGATTAACCAGTTTAGTGGCATAGAAAGGGTAAGAGCCAATTATTCATATATTGGCTCAATTGACGGTCATTATTGTGTTTATTTTTTTATTCATTTAAGCTATTTGGCATTCAAAGGGGTTAAAGGCCAGTTTACCCATGTATTAGCTGTATTGTCTGTGGATCAGTTTGCTGCAGTTTCCTGTGACAGGATTCTGAGAATGACATGACTTTGGGTTTGAGATTTACCATTTCCTACCACATAAAAGCGGTGGTTACCCAATCAGGAAGCTCTTCCTGTATTAGGCAAGACTTTACAGATCAATAGAACTCCATCAAGCAGCTTGCTTCAGAAGCACAGAGTGTGTCCTCAGCAAATACAATTTGACTAGTACTATTAAAGACACAGTCATCTTTTTAGTAAGGTATTTAAGTTATGCGTATACATTCTTGGATGTTGTGACATATGGTTTTGGTGACTTTTTGGAAGAAAACAAACTGCAGACAGAGCTATCTCAAACTTTATGGGAGTATCTAGGTAGCAAATGTAGGCAGATATTGAAAGGAATCTTGTTGATAAAACTAATTATTGTTACATTTTGAAAATATATACTTTGAGTAGAATTCATACCTGAAGACTTCTGTGCACATTTTGGAATAAGCTGTAATATCTTGAGGGATCATAAATGACAGCCTTTTCCTTCATGAAATGAACTTTGCAAGGGTGAGTTGATACATTGTAGATCACCAGATGTTTTGCATCATACAATTTTGTGATTATAATGTAAATTCAGCACATTATGCAACAAGGAAACTTGTGCAAATAACCGATTATTAGTATTACATCATTCAGATTTTGGTAACTAAATGTAGAAATTTTAGTTCACATAGCCGTAAAGCCAAGTGAGCTTATAGTATGATCCTTCGTCTGTTGTCCATGGTGCATAGTGCATCATCCATCGTACGTGGTCAGTTCACAATTGCTGTTTACAACTTCTAAATACAATCCATTTAACAGAATTTGACCAAATTTGACAGAAAACATCCTGGCATGAAGTAATCACGTTTTCACATAAATTGTATGTACTTTTGGCTGAACATGTCAATAATTAGGGATTTTTTATGAAGAAAATTGTTACAAAGAATCCTCTTTCTTAATGAAAAAAAATCACATATTTTCACGAAGATTTATATCTTTTGTGTGCAAAGAATTGTATCTTTCACAAAGATTGTACCATTTTTCAGGGAAAACATAATTTTTGTCAGGAAAAATTTGCACTGACATGTGAGGGCGCGATTTTCATAAAGAAAGTTACATTCTTCATGAAAGTTGCAGTCTATTCAGGCAGAAGTTACCGGTATGTATGGAACATGAATTTCTGATTTAAACTTTGGTAAAAATATAAACTATATATCAAAACTTTTCTAGAATGTTAATGAGTTCTATTTCCTGCTAGTTGTTGGATTATTAATTATTGTGTTAAATAACTGAAAAACTATATTGATACAATAGGCATTTCATTTAATATTTATTAAAAAATGGTACAGTACTATTTCCCAGTTGCAAAAATGAGGTGATTTTAAAATGCTTTGATTGTTCAGTTGATGTTTTCAATTTTACTGATCGCTATTATTTCTGTGATTACATTGAAGAGTTCCAATAAGAGGAGGCTACTCTTTATGTATTATACCCAGGTTTTTTAAAACTATAAAATCCACATTTTTCTAATAAATACATTTATTTTCAGAATTAAGAATGTCATAACAATTGCCTGTAAGAACAATTTCTAAAAATGTTTAAAGTAATTTGTAAATTGGTGGTACATGTATGTGCTATTATTGATGATAAATCCATGTTTCCAATATTATGTAAATTGTTTCAACCTATAATTCATCTCCAGTTTTCACACAAGAAACATACACTGGCACCAATATCTTATGAATATTTATTACTTATTTTTGGAACTGAAATATGTCATCACTGCTCACAAGGACATAACACAAGACCACCCAAATAAAGGTTAAAACTTTGCATCAAGGGAACACAATTAAATTGCTATTCAGAGTTATATGCTTTCTTTACCATCCCTGTGAAATATGTGACTTATATTGGGAATGGTTTACATTGATTTATTTAATGGCACTTTTTTCATGAAGAAAATGAAATTCTGCATGATCATTAAACATTCTTCATGGAAAAAAGTCACTTTTTCATGAAGAATTTGCCAACTCCTGCCAGCACTATGGTTAATTTACCAGGCGTAGGAAAAAATCTCAACCTGACATAATCCTTCTAGGACAAAATCCCCCCCCCCCCCCCCGGACATAATCCCTCCATGCAAAAATGAAAGATAGGGCATAATTCCCCAACCTCCTTTTAGTACTGGTAACTTGTTTTCAGTATGTTGTCATTATAGAGTCGGGTTAAAAGATCTGCTACTGGCCTAATGCTATTTTTTATGTAGCCCACACAAAAATTCCATTTGTCATATCTCTTGTAAACTTTAACCTCATGAGCAATCTGCAAGCAACCATGACAGGCATATTTTCCATACACTTCACTTACCTTCTTTCTTAGAATTCTCCACTAACAAAACACTCTGAATAAACTTGGAATTATGTACACTCATGCTGTCAAGTTTTTGGGGGTCAATGTCCATGTCAATCTCATCTGATGAAAATTCAGAAAATTCTCAATCAGAGTCCATCAGGTAACTTTCTGCTCCTAAAGGTTGATTCTCATAATTTTCCATCATTTTCAAATTGAAATAACTCCACTATTTTTGGTGCTATTGAAGTTAAATTTTCTTTCCTTTCTACGGCAAAGTTTCCTCTATGTAAGCTGAAATTTGATTGGTTAAACTACATACATTGTTAACAAATGGTTGGAAATCAACCAATGGTTTGTGATGTATTAACTTATCGTGCGGGATACAGGTCTAGACTTGTACTGCCACTCAAAAGCAGCACCCAGTATACAATCAAGGTTAACTGTGCCACGTTATCGTGGCACATGGGAGATGAGGTAGGTAAAGTATGACACATTATCAGGGCGGCAGGGGTTAATGGGGTTAACCCCACAAAAAAATTTTGAAATGAGATAGGGAAAAAAAAGAAGAAATGTGACTTATCATCAGTGTACCTCATATTTAGTTTAATTGTGGAATTTCATGTTTATCCAATAAATTTATTGCTTAGCTTTTAAGTGCTTCACAAAATATAATAACAATGGTCAAATACAGTAAACTCTGTATCTTTTCCATTTTTATGCTAGTAATGCTCTATTTCCACCAGATGCAATGCCCCACAGCTCTCAGGGTTTTGTCAATGGTCTTCAGGCTTTGCTGACGATCCGTGCAGATCCTCATGAGACGATTTTGCAGGTTTTTCGTTATTCGCTTGACTCTTTCTCTGTGCCTCGACCCTTGAATCTTAGAGAAGAGCCAAGGCAGCGTCCTTGTAGAGACTGTCAATGAGGGTCCACAATGATGGTGTTTGTGACCAACCGGCTGCGAAATGCCAGATTCCAACTCTTGCACAAGTTGTTTGTGCGGTCATTCCCATTAAAAGTGACTTGGTGGACATTCCACATTATTGGTGGGAGCAGAGGGGCAGATGTCGGAAGCAGACTAGTAGCACATCATCACAACTGTCTGGAATGTCCCTGTCACATACGTTGTGTTGAAATAATGTAGCAAAGCCTCTGCACCTGCCAGGGTATTCGTACACAGAAATCTCATGCCCTCTGTGACGTCATCCACAGGGAGAAAGGCCAACCCATCCAGCATCTCACAAAACAGCTGGAACTCTTCCTCCGTCTTGTAGAGGTTAGTCAATCCAAGCTGTTGGATCTTCCGTCAAGTGCTTTGGATGAGGTGGAAAAAATACCCTTGGGATTTAATGTGAGGACTCGGAACGTTGATGCTGGCCTAGATAACTGCTGTTTCAGAGTCAGTGATCACAGTAGTTGTGTCAAGATTGAAGCCCAGTTCTTCACATTTCTCCATTACAGATCATAGCATTTCCTCATAACTTTGTTGATGCTTGTTTGGCAACAGTGCATTGGATGAAAAGTGTGTAGAGTGATGCTTATGAAAGCGAGGTGATTAAGCACATGCGTGTGCAATTAGTCTTTAGATCAAAACGATCATTAATTGGGCATCTTAGTCTCCTTGTCTGTTAAGATCTAACATATGCGGCCTCACCTAACCCATACACTATATATGGACAAAATAATAAAGTCCCTGGCCAATGGTCTCTTCTTTAATCTACTCGAGGGAAGAAAACAGAAAATTTCAAAGGGACCACAAACATGCATATTTGTGCAAAGCAAGCCGACACAAAACTTCATAAGGCCCACAAAGATGTATATTTGTGCAAAGTAAGCTGACACACAAAGATGTATATTTGTGCAAAGCAAGCTGATACACAAAGATGTATATTTGTGCAAAGCAAGCTGATACACAAAGATGTATATTTGTCATGGTTTAAAAAGGGCTAAACTAAGACTGCGGGAGGGGATTATGTCCAATCTTTTATTTTGTGGGGGAGGGGGTTTGTCAGTACCCCAATTTACCAGACCCTTTCTGCATGTTATGTAGTATCAAATCTGTGTTTACCAGCTTAATCTAGTTTGCTGATCTTAGATACTGACCATTTATTTTCAAAAGTGGGGGAGGAGTCTGAGATTTTTTTGAAAAAATAATTTGGACCCAAAATAGATTCAAAGAAGTAGTCTTGGTCTGATTTTTGCAAAAATAACAGAACTTGTTATTTCCATTAAATTACTTGAAAAAAATTAATTATCTTGATGTAAACTAAAAAAAATATTCTTGTTTGAAAGAAAATCCCAGGCCCCCCTCATTAAATGGTTGGTCCCTTAGTGGCTTGCCTCTGGGTTCCTGTGTACAACATGTACATGAAGACAGCCAATAAATGAGCATAAATAAATGTACATTGTGGCCAGTTCGGCAATCCTCATGAAGACCAATTTCTTTGCGAAAACGGTGCTTTCTTCACTAAAATTTAAAAAGCTTCATAAAGGGTCACTTTTTGTACAAAAAAAGTAAATCTTCATGAATTGTTACATGTATTTGTTACTTATAAAGTTCATCATTCAGGTCTTCATGAAAAGGTACTTTTTTGTCTTTCTTGACAAAAGAGTACTTTTACATGTCAATGCAAACCTGTTATAACCTTTCCTCATTGATGCAGATCTTTCATAAAAAGTTGCATTTTTGTTGAGTTTTCATTAACAAAAATGCAACAATCTTCATGAACATTGACTTTTTTTTTAGAAGAAAGACGACTCATAAGAACAGGTTTCTTCATGAACAATCATTTCATTTTAGGCATATTCAGCCAGGGTACAGAATTTTTACGTGAAAAAAAAAAGTATTGGCTACAGACGAATCTTCATAAAAAATGTTTCTTCATGAAAAAAGTGACTATTTTTGTGTGAGAAAGACTTCTTTCATGAAAAAAGTCTCTCATTTCGGGACAGCTTTTCTTTGTAAAAAACAATCACTAAATTGGTGATGTGAACGGCATTGATCTATGCCTATATTTCTGACTACATTCTAAAAAATTAAAAGATGATTGTGTTGGAGTTTTTGCATTTTGGATAATTCCATAGCTATATAATGTCTTTAAAATTAAGTAAAAGACAACATGTGGAAATATGTATCTATTCAAGTTTTAGAGGTAAGATTAAAGAGGGGGTGGGTGGCATGAAAGGGTGCATGGTATTGACTCAAATTTCTCCTGATGATTTTCTGACTGTGATTCTTTTCTGGAACTCTTTATTGATCTGCCATAGTTTGTAAGTATTTCCCTGTGAGACATTATCTGAGTAGTGCCTGCTAAATATCTTGACAATAGCATGACAAATACAATTTGATGAAATCAGTAAATCTTGTCCCCGATGACATGGAACTTGACTTTATTATTAGAGTGGCACTAATGTAGAGTATGCTATCTGTAATTAATCTCTGTCATTTTAGCAGATGTGAGCGCATTTGGAAAATAAATTCTGCCAAATAATTTGTACAAGTTTCACCAAACACATACAGCATGGAAGGGGATAATGATTTTTATTCAAGGTATTCTGTCTCAACGGTTAAACCAGGTTGAAAAATTTTACAGTACAGAACAGAAAGACCAAGTTGTTTCCTTCCATGAGGAATGAAGGTGTAGGGGTAATTTTTCTCAAGCCCATATTAGTGGAAATGCAATTAGACGTAGCAGTCACTTTTACAAACTAGGTAGTGATGTTGGTTGGCATCAACTTTTTATTTAGGTTAAAAAACAATTTTTAGTTTTTCATTTTGCTTAATATATTTCCCTAATCCCTTGATGGATTCTTTTCATATCTGGAATGTTTATATAAATCCAAGTCTTTTGTTTCTGTTGCACATTTATTGATGCTACCTATTTACCTCAGGGTCACCTGGCTTTGAGTTTTCATTTTTTCAGGTAATTAAATGGGACATTATAAATGTAACATTCTTTTTCATTGGTTGACAAAAAAGTCTCAAGCTCAAACACTATCTTGTAAGTTTTATGATTTCCATGCCAGGTTTCTGAAATGAAAGATTCATGTCAAGGTTTTAGTTTAAACTTTTTATTACGGTCACGTTCAATAGGGCCATCCCCAATAAAGTTGGCAGACCCCTATAGTAATTATATCCACCCATCTATCTGTCCATTCATTTATCTGTCCATTAATCTATCTGTCCATACATCTATCTGTCCATTAATCTATCAGTCCATCCATCTATCTGTCCATCCATCAACAGTTTCATTCAGCATTAGAAAATGGTTGTTTTTTGGGGTTTTTTTTGCCAAATTGGGTATACAACTTGATATTATTGAAACCATGAAAGAGTTTGATAACCAGCATTTCACGACTTGACTTTTTACACTTTTGCCCCAATTTTTTTCTTCCTTACTTTGGTTTCCACAGCATGACTTTCCCAAGGTTTGTTGGATTACAACCAAATTTGGTATCGGGCCTTATATTGATGAGACTTTGACTGAATTTGATTTCCTGCAAAAGTCCATGACATGATTTATAAGAGTTAGCCCCACTGATTGCCCATCCTCCTAACTTGGATTTCTGCAGCATAACTTTTCCAAGGTTTGTTGGATTTCAACCATATTTGGTATGGGGCTTTGTATTGATGAGACTTCGAATGATTTTGATTTCCAGCTTTCTGTGACATCATTTATAGGAGTTACGTCCTTTAATTGCCTGCCCTCCTGATTTTGGTTTCCACAGCATAACTTTACCAGTTTAGGTTTGTTGGATTTCAACCAAATTTGGTATTGGGCTTTATATTGATCAGACCTTAAATGAGTTTAATTTCCAATGTTCCTCATTATCATTTGCAAGGGTTATGGCCCCTGATTGTCCCTATTTGGGTTCCACAGCATAACTTTATCAAGGAATATTGAATTTGAATCATATGTATCAGGCACCTTTATATTGATGAGATCTTGAATGAATTGGATTTCCAGCATTCCATATCTTCATTTAGTTGTGTCCCTTGGTTACCCATTCTCCTGACGTTGGTTTCACAACACAAGTTCCTCTGTTTAAGACCATTTAGAGCAAATTGTGGTGAGTTAGGGCCCATTGCTAATAACTCTTGATTGCTTATATTTCCTTAACTTTGTGATGGATTCTGATGATACTTGGAATGGCTTATTAAAGAGCACAGACAATTCTGGAGACAATTTATTTTTGGACACACTTATTAACCCTCATTGACTTTTAGATCAAAGTCACAGACATACAAGAGAACCACGGTAGCTCAAGTGGTATTCTGTCGGACTCCTAATTCAAGGGTCACAGGTTCGATACCCACCCAGACCAGCCCAGGTTGGTTGCCTCAGTGTGTCCTTGGGAAAGGCAGATAGCTCCCATTTCCTTGGCATGATATAGCCAATAATGCGTTAAAAGTGCCATTAAAACCAGCAAACACAGACGTACAAGATTTGTATTAGGGTTTTTATTCAAGTTTTTCATTTGTGTATATTTCCCTAACACATGACTGAGTTCTAGAGAAGACAATTAATTCTGTAAAATATTGACTTATCCGTTTTGACCCTAAGATCAATGTTGTAGACACAGGAAAATAAAGATTTGAATTAAACTGGTTTTAGAGCAATGCTATGAGCAAGGCTTGACATGCAGGGCAATGTTTTTCATATTTTAACATCAGAAGCATGAGAGCAGGTCTTTACCTTTAAATACCTACTCCTCCTGAACAAAAATTCGTATCAGCATAGGGTTGTCATCAGAAGACTTCTTATGATGTCTAGTTGGTCCTAAATAAAAATGGTGGGACATCCAATGTGGCCACCACCATGGCCATTTAGAAAATCTTTTTATCACTACTCCACTTGAATGGATGTTAATTTCAACATGGGGATTTCACTGAAAGATTTTTTATGATGTCTGGTTGGTCATAAATGAAAATGGTGCCAATCTGACATCCACCACAGGATCCATCTTCAAAATCTTGTTAGTGCTACTCCTGAATGGAAAGTTATATCATCATGGGGTTTTCACTGTAAGTTCATCTTAAACAAAAATTGTGTCAATCTGATATTCAACATGGTCATGACAGTGGCCATCTTGAAAATCTTATTGCTACTCCTCCTAGATGGATTTTTATGTCGATACTAGTTTTTCACCAGAAGACTAATTATAGTATCTATATGGTCCTGAATGAAAATGGTGCTGATCTGACCTCAAATATGGCCACAATGGCAGCCATCTTGAAAATCTTCATGTCACTACTCCCCTAAATGGAAAGTAATATTAACATGGGGTTTTCACCAGAAGACTTCTTAATGGTGTCTAAAAGTCCTGAAAGAAAATGATGCCATTCTGTCATACAATATGGCCACCATGGCTGCCATCTTGGAGATCATCTTGTTGCTATGGAAAGTCATATTGACATGAAGTTTTCACCAGAAGACTTCTTATGGTGTCTAGTTTGTCCTGAATGAAAAAGCTGCCAATCTGATGTCCAGTATGGCACAGCTTGAAAATTTTGTTATCACTACTCTTCTAGAATTGATGGTCATAGCAACATAGGGTTTTCAGTTAAAAGACTTTGATACATATAGTTGGTCCTAAATGAAAATGGTGCCCTGCAGACATCCAATATGGCTGCCACAATGAATATATGGAAAATCTTGCCACTAATTCTTCTGAATGGTTGGTTATATTGGGCGTGGAGTTTTCACCAAAAGTGTTCTGATGGTGTCTAGTGTGTCCTAACTGAAACTTTTGCCAATCTTACATCTAATATGGCTGCCACAGTGGCTAATTTGAAAATCTTGTTACTGGAGAATATCAGAGATGGTGTCAACCCTCGGCAGTTAAAACGAAGAAAAGGTCTTGAATTCATGGAAATCTTTTCCGACAGTAAATCATCAGTCCCTTTGAGGGACTCTTTTTTGGAAGGCTTTATCTTCCTTTATGTTTTATGTTTTTTTTTTTTTTGCAGTTCTTTATATTTAGTTTCTCCTTGGGTAAGGCACTTTACTCCTATTGCCATGGCACTAAATAACCTACTTGTGTTGCTGTGCCATAAAGCACCAAACAAACAAACAAACAAACAAACAATATTTAGTTTCAGAGCTTTAAATTTTAATCTGCACCATATAGCCAGTATTGTGCTGATGTGCCATTAAACGTTTCAGTTACAACATCACAGATAAAACTTTGCATAAACTCTTTAATGCCAATCAAAATTTGTCTTCTTGCCTACGATTTTGCTTTTTGTGCAGGTAAGACATTTTTGCTGAAAACTTTCTTGCTAGTAATTAAGTATCCATCAGTAAGATGATGATCAGGCTTTACGACAGTTAGGCATCATTTATCTGGACACACTGGGATACATGAATTTTCTTCAAATAAATGATAATCTGGATCAATGATGATAATATAAAATGCTGATTGTAGGTCCAGACGACATTTTTTTGGGTCTGGATGGATAGAAAGATCCAGGTAATTCATGCATAGAAAATCACCATTTTACTGTATTTGTTACACCAGCATAATTTGTTTAAATACAGTAGCCCCAGACTATAATGCTGTTCAGGGTTAAAGTGTTCTGTGATATATAGGAAGTCATATTATACTGAGATAGATTGTTTGGAGAAATATAATCCAGCCAGTGGTCTGGGATCCATGATCAGACCAGCTTGTGTGCTATACTGAAGTGCTTTAGAGTTACTGGTTTGATATTTTTCATGCATCATAAGATGGTGAATCAGTTGATGTCATCCAACTTGCATGTGACTTTTGTGCCATCAGATACACATATCCTTTAAGGGGTGACAATTACTTGGGGGGTGGGGGGAAAAGAGCTTAGAGTTTTTGAGGGAAAAAAATTCTTTCACTCAAATAGCGTGAAAAAAATATTTTGCTCTGATTTATAGTAAAAAAAAAAGAACCTGTCATATTTATTACAATTAAAAAAGGAAATTATCTGGAGGTAAAAGATTTTTTTTAAATTCTGGCTTGACAGACCCCCCTCCCTCCCTTTTTCACCTCAAGATCATATTGTAATTATTATTCAGATCCAAGTGTATTTGATTTGGTACAGCGTTCCAAATTGATGTGTAGAATGTACCAGTAGCAACAGGAGAGAGAGAGAGAGAGAGAGAGGATACTTTGACTCTGTCAAGAACTTTTGCACTGACCTCATCTTTCTGAATCACAAAGCAAGCTTTTCAGAACAATCCTGACAACAGTTGATGTATTTAGGAATATCAGTACTCTCCAAACAATTTGACAGCCAAATAACATTGCAGTTCTGAGGAATCATTGACACTAATTTCTCTTGAATGGGAAATCCAAATTACTGCTACTAGTACAGCACTAATGTACTGTAAGCACTAATGTACTGTATGCTATCTGTTGTTAATCTAAAACACTTCATGGCAAGATCATCCAACCAATACATTTGGCCAAATGACAACTGTCATAGTTGGCAAACACAAACACAGCATGAAAAAAGATAATATGATGTTTTCATGACCAGTAAATCCATTATGTTTCATTAGCTAATACAAAATGACATGCTGTATTTCTAACAGCAGATGATTATGCTTTGGGTAATAATTGACGGTGAGTTACATTCGTATCATAAACAGAAATTGATGAATATGCTGGGGGTAACATAGACAATATGTCTTCATTATAATTGGGATGTAAGCTAAGTGTATGGTCACTGTCTTCTATTGTAGAGATCAATAAGATTTCCTGACTCTATTTTTCATCCCTTTGTTAACTGACATTGCTGGAGCAGAACTTGGCACTGATATCAGGCCCAAGAGTCAATGTAATATATGTGTAGCAGTCTGAACAACCCGAGTGAATTATTAGAAAGCAGATCGCATGACCTTCTGGGATCTTGATTTAAAAGCTAGCTAGTGAAGTGAATATTTCTCACACAACTATTTGGGAACTAAAGATCGTACATGTTATATCTTCAACATTTGCTAGAATCTTCAACATTTCTTATCTTCATACTAGCCTCCAACACTCCTGTTACCTTCATACTAACCCCCAACACACCTGTTACCTTCATACTAACCTCCAACACTCTTGTTACCTTCATACTAACCTCCAACACTCCTGTTACCTTCATACTAACCTCCAACACTCATGTTACCTTCATACTAACCTCCAACATTTGTTACCTTCATACTAACCTCCAAATCTCCTGTTTAGAAGACATGTTCGCCTGCATCTTATACAATGTAGCAACAAAGAATAAATTATATACAAACAAAATTTCACAAACCTTATGCACAAAGACACACAACAGTGGCTGACCTGGGCTGATTCGATGTTGGGATTTGGACTCGCACCTTTTCAGTAGCGAATTTATGGCATGCTAACCATTGGGCCAGCATGGCCCCAAAAATGGATGGACTTGATATCAGAACAATCCACACATAATCATTGTAACTTGTTTTTAAACACTATTTTTTGTGTTTGAATAGATTTTAAACTTGAAATGTTGTCAACTATTGGAAATGATTGTCATTGACTTTCCCAAGTTTGTTCTGGAAAAGTTCTCCAGCATTTTTTTTCCATTACTGTTCACTTTCTTTCTTAAAGCTCATCATTTCAGTTGTTTACAGCATATGCAGGACAATGTGGTTCAGTTGTTTATAACATGCAGGACAGTGTGGTTCAGTTGTTTACAGAATATGCAGGACAGTGTGGTTCAGTTGTTTACAGCATATGCAGGACAGTGTGGTTCAGTTGTTTACAGCATATGCAGGACAATGTGGTTCAATTGTTTATAACATGCAGGATAGTGTGGTTCAGTTTACAGAATATGCAGGACAGTGTGGTTCAGTTGTTTACAGCATATGCAGGACAGTGTGGTTCAGTTGTTACAACATATGCAGGACAGTGGTTCAGTTGTTTACAGCATATGCAGGACAGTGTGGTTCAGTTGTTTACAGCATATGCAGGACAGTGTGGTTCAGTTGTTACAACATATGCAGGACAGTGGTTCAGTTGTTTACAGCATATGCAGGACAGTGGTTCAGTTGTTACAACATATGCAGGACAGTGTGGTTCAGTTGTTTACAGCATATGCAGGACAATGTGGTTCAATTGTTTATAACATGCAGGACAGTGTGGTTCAGTTGTTTACATAATATGCAGGACAGTGTGGTTCAGTTGTTTACAGCATATGCAGGACAGTGTGGTTCAGTTGTTACAACATATGCAGGACAGTGGTTCAGTTGTTTATAACATGCAGGACAATGTGGTTCAGTTGTTTGTAACATGTGTGGACAGCAGTTCAGTTGTTTATAACATGAGGACAATGTGGTTCATTTGTTTACAACATATGCAGGACAATGTAGTTCAGTTGTTTATAACATGCAGAACAATGTGGTGCTAAAAAATCACTTCACTTAAATTGCCACTAGTTTTACGGTTCAATTGGTTTATGAAGGCATATAATCGAACAAAAGAATTAATGTTTGCTCATTCATATCTAGTATATTTTCTTTCTTTATTATTTTTTTCCTGAACATCAAACTTCATACTGCCTTTGCATTTGAGAGAAATTCTTAATGATTTGCCATTTTCCACTGTGTGTCTTGAAGTTATTTTGTTTTGTTTTTAAACAGAAGTGATGGGTTTTTGTGTCACCTGCACAAGCATTACATTGGTAAATGAACAAAAATGGGACACTGTCTTATATGGGACACTTAATTGTTATATTATCCTCAGTGTTTTATTTTGAAAGTGAATGTGGTGTCCAATTTTCATGCCCCATGCCTTCCAATAAAGATGACAATATATCATTCCTAGAGCATGGGGAGTCTAATATTGCTGCAGAAGGGGAACAAGTCATTGTTATAACTTAAACCTCATTCATATTACATGTATCAGCAAATAGGTTTCTTTGAATCCTGGTATTTGGTTCCAGGCTGCCTCAGCATGGTTAAATGTTTATTGGTTTTTTAAATCAAGGCTGGATTTCTGCGTTTTCCTCTGTTATTCACTTTGCTTATTACTGTCTTAAAAGGTAAATGAGCCACAAAAAAGAAAATGAGATCAGTAATGACAGACTTTAAAAACTTAACCATAATGTGTCTATGCAGTCATTCCTCAGTATTTAAGCAGACATCAGTCATTTGAATATTATCATCAGATACTAATTCAATTTAAATTTAGTTGGAACCATTGACTGTAGTCGGCTTAATATATCAAATGCATCATGACAACTCTTGTTATTCATACAAAGCACAAGATCATTCCCAGATAATATCCATCTCACAAGATGATGCGTCTTGCAAGTCGTTGCATTATGTATGCCTCTTAGTAAAGTTCAATATAGACTGTAGGCATAAAACTTGTGGGGAACCAAAAATCAACTCTGATACAAACTTTTAAATTATTAAGAGCAATTAACATCAGGCTCCTGTACGTATTAGCAAACAGATTTTTGGGAAACCAATATAAATATAAAATTATTCAGGTACAATTGACACCTGTCCCAGCTGGTATAGCCAATTTGTGGGATCCAAATATAAAACTGATAAAAAAATCTAAATTGTTCAGGTAAAGTTTAGAATCTTTTATTGAAATTTGGGCTCAAGTAATTCAAGAACTCTCATATTTTGTGATAATATACATACCTGTTACTTTTAGCAATCTGTAACTTCTAAATTTTCATGCATTATCAAACCATAGAAATCATTACAGTTCTTTGTCCTCGAAATTTGGACTAGGATTATACGCGATTATATATGGTATATCAAAGCTTTATACAGGAGACTCAAAGAACTTAGAAAGTCCAGAGGGCCTATTACAAAAAAACTGAAAACTCCAGGTAAGTGACATACTTTGTTTTTTTGAGTTATTCTGTT
Organism: Margaritifera margaritifera; assembly: GCA_029931535.1. Classification (NCBI taxonomy): domain Eukaryota; kingdom Metazoa; phylum Mollusca; class Bivalvia; order Unionida; family Margaritiferidae; genus Margaritifera; species Margaritifera margaritifera. The sequence continues at coordinate 4,120,140 of JAQPZY010001658.1, read as the reverse complement.
TTTATATTGCACATTAAGTGTTCCTGACGTAGACATCATTATCAGCAGCAGCAGTGAGTTGAATAATTTGTGGCATGTCAATGCATTTATAAAATAGAAATATATTAACAACAACAAAAACTCTAAAGTATATAAAATATTTTATGTATAATGTTGGGGATGAATTTGCTATGTTGTGCTTACAAAATAGTTTGGTATTGTTTTTGTGTTTCTGCTGCACACCAGTAACCTCATTGCCCAAAAAAACTTACAAATCACTAAACACCAATATATGGTATTGCTGTATTAAAATGCTTGAAATATTTGATTTTATGGATTTTCTTATGCAATTGCTTAAGTGTAGTTTATACAAAGCAATCTGTGACCCACTCACTACCATTCCCATGTACAAAATAGTCCACATTAATATGGATGGGCTTGTATTAATACATCACTTGCCAACCAATCAAAACATTTCCAGCATGGACAAAAGAGGTTTCAACAAAAAGTCATCATATATGGTGCATATTCCACTTGTGAATGCATGAGCAATAATTTCCCCAATTATACAAAGATGGTGATCACTGTGGCTTTGACAAGTGCAGAGAATTCTTCTTTCAATGTCTGTATGTTGTTTCTTGCATTGTCATTATATTTATACCTGTACATGTACTTTGTCTACTCTAGGACTGTTAATATGACTATTCTTAATTATGTCATTGAACACTATAGGCTTTCACGCTTTATTCAATTCTGGGGTGGGGGCGCATCTGTTCTCTTTGGGCATTCACCCAAGAATTTAATTTCAGCAATATATTGCATACTCAAATTAAACCCAGACGAACACAAATTATTTATGTAATTATATGGGGAGTGTATATTTAACTTGGAAAACATCATGTTGAGTAATACTGACAAGGTCTTTTTCTTGAAGGAATAAAATTAGGTCATGTATCCATGGTTCACTTTTCAGTAAATGGAGGTTGAAAATTAGTTTACAAAAGTCCTACTCTGACCAATGAATCCAATTTTTTTTAAGCATGGAACTGGAAACACTTGGATTTTTTTTAGGCGTAATAGACAGTGTTACAACTAAGTTGTCCAAACATTTCTTTTCACTCCACAGTTTCACTTCATGTATGAATTTGCTTCACAAACAGGTGAGCAATATCAGACCCACTTGGGTCTGATATTTTACAGAGAATTAGTGCTTCTTTTTAATATTTGTAAATTGTAGATACCCAGAATAATGATACTTTCACCTATAAATTAGTTATTGATTCATCCCCCCAAAATAATTAATAAAATGTGTACAGAAAATTACACGATAATCAGAATTTTGGAGTCTCAAATCAGATTTAAGTGTTTTTACTTTATGCCTAAATTTCATTCTTAAGTTTTTGTTCTAGACCAAGAATTTGTATTGGTAGTTGAAGGATAATTGGAAAAAAGTGCACTTGCTAAATAAAGGCCCTTTTAACTCATTAACCCCTGGAGATTCTTTTCATTTTCGCTTGAAATGGGGGTAGGAAACGCATTTTTGGGGTTACTTCTGAATGCAGCAAAACACATCTGCTTAAGAAAGTTTTTCGTTTAGCCGGATGCTTAGGTGTATCAGAAACATTGTTTTTGATTGGCTATTTTACGCTCGCGCATGTGCAGAAGGGTAAAAGTTGGACTTCTTCTTTTTTTTTTTTTCGTATTGGATCCCTGATTTTTGTGTCCTGGCCCCTTTTTACTCCAAATCTCAAACTTATCCTACTTTTTGCAAAGGTTCATCTGTCTGTGTGCAGTTCAGACCGGTCTGCTTTAGATCGAAGGCCAAAAAGTCTAAAATCCGGACACAAACTCTGGTTCCGGAACTGGCAATTTTTGACCTAAAAAAAATCGGGGTCTCAAAAACTGCATTTTTTTCGCTGTATTTTTTAATGCGAGTAGAAAGTCGACATTATTTGGTATCATTGTAGAGCTACATCTGTCTACTTTCCTGAAATACCATCCACTTTAGTGTATCCTAAATGATGTTCACGTTACAGAGCTCGGAAGTAGGGTACAACCTCATGACGTGTAAACGGGGCACCAGGGGTTAATGAGTTAAACAAGTTTGGGGAAATTTTTTAGAAATTGTCCAGGAATGGCTATTTTTGTAATTTCATTGCAATGGTAATGCATAAATGATCAAATAAGCAAGGAATATTCAAATTTGGTGACGTCATCGAAATTCACCCATTAACTCATTAACCCCTGGAGATTCTTTTCATTTTCGCTTGAAATGGGGGTAGGAAACACATTTTTGGGGTTACTTCTGAATGCAGCAAAACACATCTGCTTAAGAAAGTTTTTCGTTTAGCCGGATGCTTAGGTGTATCAGAAACATTGTTTTTGATTGACTATTACGCTCGCGCATGTGCAGAAGGGTAAAAGTTGGACTTCTTTTTTTTTTTTTTTTTTTTTTTTTTTCGTATTGGATCCCTGATTTTTGTGTCCTGGCCCCTTTTTACTCCAAATCTCAAACTTATCCTACTTTTTGCAAAGGTTCATCTGTCTGTGTGCAGTACGGACCGGTCTGCTTTAGATCGAAGGCCAAAAAGTCTAAATTCCGGACACAAACTCCGGTTCCGGAACTGGCAATTTTTGACCTAAAAAAATCGGGGTCTCAAAAACTGCATTTTTTTTGCTGTATTTTTTAATGCGAGTAGAAAGTCGACATTATTTGGTATCATTGTAGTGCTACATCTGTCTACTTTCCTGAAATACCATCCACTTTAGTGTATCCTAAATGATGTTCACGTTACAGAGCTCGGAAGTAGGGTACAACCTCATGACGCGTAAACGGGGCGCCAGGGGTTAATGAGTTAATGATAAAAGCAGGATCTATTCTAGAACTGAAAATGTAGAGAATTTTCTAAATAGAGGTGGAATTTATTGAAACAAAGAAATGTAGATCTTAAAAATGTTATGCATAATTTTTGTGTATTCAGGTGAATTTTTGTGATGATTTTAGAGAAAGCGTGAATCCTGAATCCTGCATTATTGTGCATCATATAATATATCCTTTAAAAATTTATATTTTCAAGCACAGGCAGCCCAGTAATTAAAGAAGATGGTGGAAGCTGTAGTAATATATACAGGATTAGACGATAGAAGTTACGAAATTCTTCAGTATCATTTATTAGATTAAATGAGAAGATATGTAATAGTTTCAGACAAACTGTTGTTTAATGAAGATTTATTTCTTTTCAAATGATAAGAAAATGTCATGATAGCAGATAGTTAAATCTAACAAAGTCACCTTGGAATTGAATTACCCATAGGAATTGGTTACTTATTGTTTGAGAAAAACAAAACAAGTTGTAGTGACTTAAAAAAAGGCATGATCAGGAGCTTCTCTTGGTTGTATCTTGTTGATGGCAAAACAGTATGTATGTATGTATGTATGTATGTATGTATGTATGTATGTATGTATGTATGTATGTATGTATGTATGTATGTATGTATGTATGTATGTATGTATGTATGTATGTATGTATGTATGTATGTATGTATGTATGTATGTATGTATGTATGTATGTATGTATGTATGTATGTATGTATGTATGTATGTATGTATGTATGTATGTATGTATGTATGTATGTATGTATGTATGTATGTATGTATGTATGTATGTATGTATGTATGTATAGGGTTTAATAGCTCATAAGCACAATCCTGGATATATTGTGCCAAGCAAAAGCTAATTTGCAGAAAATAGCAAACTCAAGCACGCTGCCAAATTTCCAGGAAGACAACCTCACCAACCAAAAGTAAATATCCACTATGAGACAAAAAGACAAAAGGAAATGATGCTGCAAAAAACCATACCATATATACTTGTGTATAACTCTTGTCCAACTGCAAACTGCAAACAACATAGACCCTGATCTGCCATTGCATAATGTGCTGGCTGATCAGGGTCTGTGGAGTTTGTTAGGAGTAGTCAATAGAACAAAAAACCTAGATTGTGATCTGCTGGCACATTATGTGATGGCAGATCAGGGTTTGTGTTGTTTGCAGTTGGAGTTAATTTATAAGTGAGTATATATGGTACAGAACAATCAAAGAGGCCAAAAAAGGGTAAAATCCATAAAATACAAGGTCAACATTTTCTTGCACAAACTGCAATCTTTAAAAAAAAGTCCAAAACCTTTTCAGGTGGAACACCATCACAGGATACATCTAAACAGCAAACAGGCCATCTCAATTAGCCGCCTATAATGACATGCAGAGGCATGCAGTTGGTCCTATTCTTCGTCCCCAAACCCACAGGGGTATTATAGCAAAACGGACTTCATTAACATTTCTTGGAATATTTGATTTGTGTAACCCACCAGATTAAATATAAATAACTTGATATTCATTCCAGAACAATAAATAACTTGTCCACTCAAGATTTGTTGTTGAATATGGTTGGTAAGGGGTCGCATGTAGGAAGAAGAACACTTCTTAAGATTTTTGTCTGTAAAAATGGGTTTTTATCAAACAAAAATTCCCCCTGCATATGAACAAAAATTGGATTCTGTATTACATGGTTTTACAAACGTGAAAAATCCTTGAATTTCAGAGGTTGTCTTGAAAAGTCCTCGAGTTTTGAAAAGTTGGTTTTATCATTGAAAAGTACTTGAATTTGTTGAAGAACTCCTTGAATTTTCCCCAGACTCCTTGAATTTATTTGAGGAAACGCAAAACATTAAAAGGGAATAAAATGTATACTTGTTAAATTCATAATGTTTGTTATTTAAACATTTTCCAAAAATAATAAATAAATAAATAAAATGGGTGGACCAAATGACTGAGAGTAGCACTCTTTTGCCGTAGTGATGCGCTAATTAGTTAATTCTTTTGCCATAGTGGGGCACTAATTAGTTAATTCTTTTGCCGTAGTGGGGCACTAATTAATTCTTTCACCAGTGATATGCTAATTAGTTAATTCTTTTGTTGTAGTGGGGCACTAATTAGTTCATTCTTTTGCCGTAGTGATGTGCTAATTAGTTAATTCTTTTGCTGTAGTGGGGCACTAATTAGTTAATTCTTTTGCTGTTGTGGGGTGCTAATTAGTTAATTCTTTTGCTGTAGTGGGGCACTAATTAATTCTTTCACCAGTAATGCACTAATTAGTTAATTCTTTTGCCGTAGTGGGGCACTAATTAGTTAATTCTTTTCCTGTAGTGGGGCACTAATTCGTTAATTCTTTTGCCTTGTGATGCACAAGTAAATTTTTGTCTACTTTCGTACCTGTTTTGTATGCACTGATAAAGAAACATGAAGAAAATTCAGTTTTGCTCAGAAAAAAATACTCATTGAACCTTGTGGATGTCCTTGAAAACTTGTTCAAAAAAAAGTCCTTGAAAAACAACTCTCTGTGTGGCTGTATGAATCATGCATTACCATATATACTCGCTTATAAGTTGTGTCTAACTGAAAAAAACATAGACCCTGATCTATCTTTGCATAATGTGTTGGCAGATCAGGGTCTATGTTGTTTGTTCTACTGATTACTCCTAACAACATGTATCTGATCTGCCTGCACATTATGCAACAACAGATCTGGGTCTGTTCGAATTTGCAGTTTGGTCTGACTTGTGAGTGAGTATATATAATACATCTTTTACAGATAAACTGTACTTGAGTCTTTGTGTTACATTTTTAGGACCATTATGTGTCATTTGTCAAAAAATAAATCTGGAGTAATGCCAAAAAAATTAATGGTAAACTTCAAGTTTTTAATACCATCACTTGTTTTCTTAAACAGATGCAAAAAGTCATAATTCACTTCTAAATCTTTTGTTTTGAAAAAATTAGATCTTCTTGCCTTCATTTGAAACAATATAATACATGACTTGTGAACAAAGTAATAAAACAATTGCACAAGTCTGATTGCGTAGAACATGTGTAAGCTTGATCTAGTTAAATTCAGGTGTTAAAAATTATTCCCACATGCAGGATAACTAGTGTCAGGGACTTGTTATCATTTTCAAAGAGATATTGATCTAGTGCTGATGACAACCTTATATGATACTAGTTCATCTAAAAAAATACTGTTGAGTACATAATGCTCTTGTAAAACTCTCCAAATGGTGTAAACATAATGGAATGGTCATTAGTTTAGACACAACTCTCCAAATGGTGTCAACATAATGGAATGGTCTTTAATTTAGACACAACTCTCCAAATGGTGTAAACATAATGGAATGGTCATTAGTTTAGACACAACTCTCCAAATGGTGTAAACATAATGGAATGGTCTTTAATTTAGACACAACTCTCCAAATGGTGTAAACATAATGGAATGGTCATTAATTTAGACACAACTCTCCAAATGGTGTAAACATAATGGAATGGTCATTAATTTAGACACAACTTTCCAAATGGTGTAAAGATAATGGAATGGTCATTAATTTAGACACAACTCTCCAAATGGTGTAAACATAATGGAATGGTCAATAGTTTAGACACAACTCTCCAAATGGTGTAAACATAATGGAATGGTCATTAGTTTAGACACAACTCTCCAAATGGTGTAAACATAATGGAATGGTCATTAGTTTAGACACAACTCTCCAAATGGTGTAAACATAATGGAATGGTCATTAATTTAGACACAACTCTCCAAATGGTGTAAACATAATGGAATGGTCATTAATTTAGACAAAACAAAAGTGATGCTGATAACCACGTATCAAAGAGGTAACAGAATTAAAGATATTGTTCTCCACAAAAATGTTAATGATGTGGAACTGAAAAATGTTATGCAAGATAAAATTGTTAGGAGTTTAAGTTGATAACAATATGTTATGGGTTAAGCATATAAATGTTACCAAAAGATGTCTAAGAATATCTGATTACTATACAAAATTAAAGATTTCCTAAACTTGAAAAACAGGATAATGCTTTATAAAAGTATATTCAACCTCATATGGAGTAATGTTTCCAAAACAAATATGTTAAAAGTGGAAAGACTTCAAAAACGATCTGTCAGAATTATTCTTGACAACAATGTTGACAATGTCTAAGAATATGAACGATTTGAAGATCATGACTGTCTATAAAAAATATTTTCAAGGAAAGCTAAATTTATGTTTAAAGTTTCTAATGGTTCTGTGCAAAACTATATACATGTAGATGACATGTTCAGTAAAAGGACCAGCAATACTAACACCGATTTTAGTCCACCAATACAGTGTTCTATGTCATCTAATGGCTTTTTTCTTCATCAGCCCAAAAAAGAATTGTATAAATATAGTTCGGCTTTTTTGGGTCCAGTCATTTAGAACTGTCTACCAAAAGAAGCATCATCGGTGCCTTCCTTTCATCACAGATGTTTGAAATGGATGGAATCCAGATAATATCTAAAACAGGTTATGGGAAACTTTGTTGTATATTTGAATATATTATATAAAATAGCTCTGGGTTTTACTTATGTTTGTGTGTGTGAAAGAAAAGTTTGCAATTTTGCATGTTTGTGTACACAATGGTGTCTGTGCCAAAGCCTTATTCTAGTGCATTTGTGTACAGAAAGGCATAATACCTTTTTTATATGATACTTGTTTCTCAGCTGCATTAGATATATTTTCCTGTACATATGTTAATCATTTAGGGTCATAAGGGAGATTTGTTTTGTGCTAATTGTGTCGCTCTCATAAAATAAAGCTTTATTATTAAATATTAATTAGTCAAATTAAGTTAAAGAGAGACTATTGTAGATGAGGAGGGGGAAGATCATGTGGTGTCTGTTACATATCATGGTGTGAGTGTTGCATTCATTTTGTTGTAAAACTTGATTTTGACATGAATAGTTTAAATTAACACAAGTCCTGATTTATTAATTGCTTTTAAAATTTTCAATCTATTATATTTGTTATTGGTGTGAATCGGTTGAAATTAAAAGATGGATGATTGACTCATCATAACCAATCATCCATTCGCTTTATTCACTTGCATGAGATTTTTTTTCTCCATGGACAGTGTCATTTTTGCACATTTGGTACTGGTTAAGTTGTTTGTATTGGTAAAGTCTAATGGTTTACCAGCACATTGGTCATCTATCATGTTCTTGGCACTTGGGTTGTACTAAACAACAGAAGGTGACTGGAAGCTGATATTTATACAGTTTTCTTTTAATGGAAGAGTTTGTCCATAAAGGTTGAACAGTTAAAAGAAAAAACTTTAATTTAATCTTTCCTATACAGTTATGAAAAATCATAATCAAATGTTGGTTGATTGACTTTTGCAAGTAACCTTTGTTTGTTTTGATTAATTATCACACCACTAATAACTGGTAGCAATGCTCATATTGAGGCAGACCTGTGGTAATTTCATAGATTATGTCCAAATTTCATGGATTAAGTCCTACTCTCATGGACTGGGAGAAAAAATGTAGTCCTTTAAAATTCTGACACAGTACAATGATCATTCATTAATAAGGTACCTCAGTATAACATGGCCCCTTTTATAAGGCACCTCATTATAACATTGTCCCTTTTATAAGGCACCCCAGTATAACTCCATTTTATAAGGCACCTTAGTATAACATGGTCCCTTTTATAAGGCACCTCATTATAACCTGATGCCTTCTATAAGGCACCTCATTATAACATGGTCTTTTCCATAAGGCACCTCAGTATAACTTGGTCCCTTTTATAAGGCACCTCAGGACAACAGTCCTTTTTATAAGGCACCTCAGTATAACATAGTCCCTTTCATAAGGCACCTCACTATAACATGTACTCTTTTATAAGGCATTTCAATATAACATGGTCCCTTTTATAAGGCACCTCATTATAACCTGATGCCTTCTATAAGGCACCTCATTATAACATGGTCTTTTCCATAAGGCACCTCAGTATAACTTGGTCCCTTTTATAAGGCACCTCAGGACAACAGTCCTTTTTATAAGGCACCTCAGTATAACATAGTCCCTTTCATAAGGCACCTCACTATAACATGTACTCTTTTATAAGGCATTTCAATATAACATGGTCCCTTTTATAAGGCATTTCAATATAACATGGTCCCTTTTATAAGGCATTTCAATATAACATGGTCCCTTTTATAAGGCATTTCAATATAACATGGTCCCTTTTATAAGGCACCTCAGGACAACAGTCCTTTTTATAAGGCACCTCAGTATAACATAGTCCCTTTCATAAGGCACCTCACTATAACATGTACTCTTTTATAAGGCACTTTGACATAATTTCTTTTATAAGGTACCTCAGTATAACATGGTCCCTTTTATAAGCACCTCATTATAACATGGTCCCTTTTACAAGGCACCTCAGTATAACATGGTTCCTTTTACAAGGCACCTCAGTATAACATGGTCAATTATATAAAGTGGTTATCATCATGGATCGTATTAACATTATAGTGATATGTATAATGTCCCCCAGTATAAGGTTACCTCACTTATACAGGGATACCAACTCCTCTGATTTGGTTGGGGCAGCTCTGAGAATTAGGCCATCCAACTCGGAAAAATCTGAGCTCTGATTGAAACACAAAAAACTCTGCTGTTCAGAAAATGTGTGGAGTCGTATATCTTTTCTTGCATAATCAAGGAGATGGTTTTCTTCATAATGCATTCATTGTTTAGAAAAATATCAGAGCAAGGGAGCAAACGGAAAGCCCTTGATTCTATTGGTTAAATATTAATTCCTAGTAGCCGTCAGTTGGCCATGAACTCTTGGATTTATCTCAAAATGCCATCTGTGAGTTGGATCTGCAACCAAAACAAAAAAATAGAAAGCATGAACAGAAATTTTGTGAGAAATATTCCAAAGATTTTCCTGGCATGACAAAATCTAGATTTGGTGATGAGTTTGCATTTTGCATGTGGTGTAGGATCGACATTAAGATAGCTTGCGGTGGACAAACAGAATTAGCAAGACACACTAAAACTTCAAAGTACAAGAGCAATACACTTTCTCAGGAGACTCATGGCTCTATTCCAAATCTAGAAAGTTTTTTGAGCCTTAAAATTGACATGGACAATACAAGGTCTGACTGCCTCACACCTCTGTCTGACACAGTGCCAAAGAAAGCCCAAAGTGTCACTTGCCAAGCACTAAATCCATAACTATAATTTACTTAGAAGAAAAGCACAACATGTGAAGGACAAAGGAGTTTATAGGACTTTTCTGAGTGTGCGTTTTATTAGCAATCAAGTGGACAATAGATTTATTTTATTCTTCATGGAGGTGTTTTAATATTATAATAATGGTAAACATTTCCTTGCATTTTGAGAGATGCACATGATTTCTTTCCATCTGGCATTAATCAGTCAATCGTACAATTTAAGAGACAAAGAAGAAACATTTCCTGCTGATGGTATGTTGTGTGTTTGTGTCACTACTGTTAAATTTGTGTTTTTTATTTTTTTAAGTTCAGCTGGTAAACAAATGGGTATGAGGATAAATAAAATGAAATGTTTAAAACATGCATTTTCATGAAGGATTTTTTATATCTGCAAAATATAAACAAATGAAGCAGATCGCACCATTTTCTGACCCCCCCCCCTTCCAGCTTGATGTGCCTTTGCACATATTCGTAGCTCACATGTTAGCCACAATGTAATTATGACAATATTTTAGTTACAAAATTTCTTTACATTTCATCATTCAGTTTGAATTTTGTGTACATAGTGTACATAAAATTCCAAAAGTAAAAACCAATCCATGAGCAAAAGTTGCTAATTTTAATTTAGAATCCGCACATTGTTATAAATCTAGGTTATATTTTTAGACATTGGTTCGAAATTGATCGAATTCATACTTTCAAAGAGTATAATCAGAAGGGGTTTTCAAAAATTCCAAATGGAAAAACCCATTAATTCAGGTAATTTTGTTAGCATTCCTATACAGCAGCTCTGGGGGTATTCTCCCAGTCTGTTGTACACCTCCAACTGCTGCGCCTTGCTGGATTGGGTTGGTCCTCGGTGGTGGTTGGTGGTAGATAAAAGACCCACACAGTGTCCGCTCCCTCGCCATCTTCACCATGCCTTTCACTTCCAGCCCTGGACTTCTAGTTGTCTTTGCCTTTGTCTTTGTTTTCGATGGGGGATTAGGTTGGCTGCCATTCTGCTCTGGTTTGCCAAATTCAGATGGTCTCCTGACTTCCATTCCAATGGTCAGAGTAATCCTATCTGTTCGTAGTTACCTCAGACAGTCCCCTACCCTCCTCATCTGTTGGATCTACACTATGTTAGTATTCTGCGCTGTGTTGGTTTTTGTGACAGCTGGTCCCCTGACTTTCTATGTAGTAGAGTGATCCTCTCTGCACAACCTGCACGAGCTGCTTATGACAAAGGCATTAACCCCCAACAGCAGCTCCGGCTCTGATGTTCTCTCTTTGAATGCTAGCTCCTGAATGTGCTGCTGCTCCCTGCACTATGTTTGACCCTATGTTATAAAGGCTCCTAGCGGACCTCAGAGAAAGCATTTCCAATAAACCCTACTAGACTTGAATATGGAGTTAACTTGTGATATGATTGTGCTAACTGATGACCTTTATCTAAGTCTAGTAAACAAACTAAAATGCACAAAACCTAAATTCTATTACCAAATTGTAGCCATATATCCACTCTCCACACACACTCCTTTGTAACATTTAATGTGTATTAGAATTTCCAAAAATATCATATTAAGTGGGAAGTTACTTGTAAAATATATCTGTATGAGCTAATTCATTCCAAATTACACAGTAACTACTTAACTCTATTTTAAGCACTTTACACCTACTAAATGAGCTACAAATTTCACAACAAATGGTCACAAAACTAAATGTTTAGTTATAAAGGGAAATTTGCTATCATTGATGTATTGCAAGTTTGTGAACACAGCAACCCCACCAATAAGGGGTTCCTTTCTTTCAATTGTCTGACATTTTGAATGTAACCTCCCCCCTACTGGGCAAGAGTGGCTATGGATAACACCATATTTAACTGGAATCACATCACTATAATTTAAAGTAAATACAGATTTACCCATCAATTATAGAAAAACAATAATTAAATTTATAAAGAGAATTATATACATATGTAACTTCTCATCTAAGACATAGATAACTAGGTTGTCCCCTATGGCGTACAGGCAGAGGGATCACCTGGGTCAGTAAAAAAATTAGTCTTATCATAGTATCTCTATCCCTCACTGACAATAACTGACTTATGGAGGGTACTACTTGAATGAAATTGGTTATTAGCTGTATTGGTCATAGACCAGATCTGCTTTTGAGATGGCCAGTTGTTCGTCGTCCATTGACTGTAGTATGTTCTCTGACATCTGTTATCCAACCCTCCGTTAGCAAACGTTACAGCTACTCCTTCTAAACTACTTGAAGGATTGTAATGTAACTTTACATACACATTCATTACATTGTCTAGTTGCTGCTAAATGAAAATGGTGCTGCTGTGACATCCAGCGGCCGTCTTGAAAATCTTGTCGCTACTCCTCTAGAATGGATGAACGTATCAACATTGGGTTTTCACTAAAAGACTTCTTATGATGTTTAGTTGGTCCTAAATGAAAATAGTGCTGATCTGATATCCAGTATGGCTGCCATTGCAGCCATCTTGAAAATCTTATCGCTACTTCTTCAGAAAGGAAATTCATATCAGCATGGAAGATGGTGCCACTCGGACATCTAATATGGCTGCCACAGGGGCAGTCTTGAAACTCTTGTTGCTCAAGAATATCAGAGATGGTTTCAACACTCAGCAGTTAAAAATAAGAAATGATCATATCTTGAATTACTGGAAATTCTTTTTGGAAAGTATAGTGTCAGTCCCTTTGAGAAACTCTTGTTTCTTTGCTTTGTATTCCTTCAGTTAAGCCGAAATTTGGCCAAGGTGTTCTCAATAACATTAACTACAAACTGTAATGGTATAAAATATAAATTTCATGCAACATGCAGAATTAAAAAGCTCATGCAGGTAAAATGAGTGATTTATTTACAATATTGGTTCTCTTATCATAAATGATACATTATTCCGTGTATAATGCCATAAAATATATTGTGAATTCACACTGAATAAAATACAACCTTTAACACATAAAATAATTCCATTTTTTATGTATACATAAATCCCATTTGTCAACTCTCTTGAAAACTTCAACCTGTCCTTCCCTAATATAAATTTGTTTGAATTCTTCACAGAACTAATATTCAAAAACTAATAAAGCACTATGAACAAACTCAGTATTATGTACAGTCATGCTGTTATATTATTATCTTTTTATGGTAGTTGCCAACCAAATGATAAACAATCCCAAACACCATCAGGTCTTTATTTACATTTTAAAAGATCTGTATGATATTGTTTAAAAAAAACCAAAACACAAATGAATATTATTACACCATAAGCACATATTTACAGCTTCTCATCATCACTTCTGTTTGCTTCATTGTTGACATAGCTTCCTCTTTTGCCATTCCTATGATAGTGCCATATCATGTATCTGTAGCTAGTGCTGCCCTCTCATTTTTCTAGTAGTCTCCAATGAGCAACTTTGCTAAATTCATTCTAAAATCCACAATATGGTGTGCATACATGTGACAAAAAAAGACTGGTCAGGTCAGGACAGATCAGGAGATTTCCAAAATTTGGTCAGGAGTTTTGACCTAAAAATTATCAACTACCATATATACTCGTGTATAAGCTAATACCAACTGCAAACTGCATAGACCCAGATCTGCCGTCGGTCTATGCAGTTTGTAAGGACTAATCAGTAGAAACATAGACCCTGATCTGCCATCGCATTATGCAATGGCAGATCAGGGTCTATGTTGTTTGCATTTGGACCCGGATTATACGCGAGTATATACGGTACATAGTCTGGTCCAGCTTAAGCCAGTTCACAGTCATGTGATCACATGCAGTATTAGCATAAATATACTACACTAGAACCAAAATGTTAAAAAAAATTGAAAAAATTAAATTTTTCACTAATAATTTTGCGTATGCTGGAGATTTCAGTGAGTGACAGGAGGGATGGGAGACACACCTAAACTCAGGAGAAAAACCCTCCAGTGCGGGAGGTTCACATGTATGGTGTAATTTTATCCATCTGTTCTTGGTCCTCTTGTCATGGTGTTTCCCTCATCAGTACAAATCCGTTTGTGACGGCAACATCAAACAAAAAACCCCAAAAGGTACAATAACAACTTTTTGCCTGTTCTGTATGAGCTATATTGAGTCCTCAGCTGGTCTGCTTTGTCCACTCCAGTGATGTTGTTATTGTAAAGTTCAGCACAATAGATGGCACTTTGACTTTCCTGACTTAATCTCCATGTCTGGACTTGCACTGCACTGTCTTCTCTATGATTGCTGGATCTTTCAGCTGTTGATAAGGTGTAGATCTGTCTGAGTGACATGTTCATCCAAACACAGGTAGTAAATTTTCCTTGCTGTGCCATCTTTATTTGCCCTTGAACCCTCAGTCTCTCTTCTAAAGATGCTGTACTGGAAATCCTCATTTGTTTTATTTTACTGTTTCACATATGTAGTATTTTGAAGAAGCTTCTCAAATAAATCTGAACTGGTCCAAAAATTGTTGACATTTACCATCTGATTTCTTCCCCAAATCCTGTCTGAGGTCCAAGACAACACATGTTGATAATCCTAGTTCTGATTTACCTGCATCCTTACACTTTAAAGCTGAAATTCAATGGTGTAGCCATTCACTCAGGGTCAGCCTTCATCCAGACCATGATTCCATCCTTAATTGACTGTGCAGGTAGATAGTGGCAAAAAGCTAACCAACCTCAAAACTTGATCATGACTTCGTATTCATTTACTTTTTGATGGGGGTTATAGTTTCTTGGACAGCTGTCTTGAATTACATCATATACTGGCCTTACATAATGGGGGTTGTAGTTTCATGGACAGCTTTCTTTATTGGCATCATACACCGGCCTAACATGATTGTGGTTGTAGTTTCCTGGAGAGCTGTCTTGATTGGCTTCATACACTGGCCTAAGATGATGCATCTTGTTGTGACCTGGTTGCGGTAGAGGGGGATTTTGGTAACCATTGAAATGAAAATATTGTAAGATCTTAACCTGATACTAATATTTCCGACTAAGGCATATGTCGACCAATACTTGGCAATCTGGGGGAGCTGTGGATACTGATAAACACTCTAATTCCAAGCGAGGTCTTCATTTCTCTCTCTGTAACATCGCTCCAGTTTGGGTTTCATTTTCCTCCAGCTTTTGTCTTGAATCTAGGTTTGTTTGTGCTTCAATCAGCTTGATCAAAGATGCTGGAAAAAAGATCTAAAAAAAGATCAGATTCACTCACATCTGGGTCTAAATTCGTTGTCCGTCCTGAGAATGGCCTCAGAGTTGTCTGTGTAGGTTCTATCATTAATTTTCCATCAATCCCCTGTTTATAGTTTTCTTCTTCTTTGTCATCTTCTTCTTCCCTCTCATTCCTCTTACTTAAGCTGTCATCTTCAACAGGTATTTCAGTATCACTATAATTGATATCCTCTGACAACAAATTCTCTGTCAGGATCATCAAGGTAATTTTATCCTCCTTGTGGCTGTGTGTAAATTCTCATCGTTTTCTGTTGTTTTCAAATTGAAATAACTCCACTATTCTTGGTCCTATCAAAGTTAAATTTTCTTTCCGTTGTACTGCAATGTTTTCTCTACAAATATAAGCTGAAATTTGATTGGTTAAACTGTGATCATAATTAGTAGATGGTTGGAAATCATCCAATGGTTTATACTCTATTAACTTGTCATGTGGTATAATGGTCTAGACTTGTACGACCCAAATGCGGCAACTGCTTCACAAGCAAGGTAAACTGCACCACATTGGGCAGACAGGGGACAAGGTAGGTAAAGTGTCTTTAAATTCTCCATGCAGATGCAGTCTGGGCAGGCCAAAACTTCTCTTTTATAAAACATTTTCAGTTTCAGAGACTGTAAATTACAGATGGGCATGAACATGCTGTTCGTCGGATTGTTTGGACAGGAATGAAAGTGCCAAGTATTATACATTTAGGCTGGTAAAATAATTCCAGAAATTTGGTCAGTAGACCACTGGAATTTCCTTGACACAATAATTTAGGGCTCTTAAGCAGAATTTATGCTGTTGTCATTAAAAGTGATGCCATTTCTTTGCCATAATGGTGTTTTGAATATATCAATAGGATACTCTGATCTTATGGCCTTCTTGAGAAGAAAATGACAAATATTGCTATCAAAATAAATAGATCTTATGTGAATTTTTATGACATTTGTTCTAATTATCTGTCTGCACCATTCTCATAATTTAAATCATGTCTCAAATTAGTAGTTGGCCTCACTTACCCCAAATGAGTGTCCACCTTTTCCCAGTAATCACACACACTCTTGGCATTGCTCAAATACACCCTGTATACCAATTCACAAAATATGTAAATGCCAGAGGGTGAACTGAGTATTGGAGGACTAGCCCAGCAGTATCATTTAGTGTAAAAATAATGAAGGAGGAGGATGCAGAGTGCAACTTGTGCCATATGATCAAGCCTCCATCTTAAGCTATCTTTTTTTATCCTCCGTATTTGTAATGTTTACACTAAATTATATTGTGGGCTTCTGCTGGCATTGGTTCACCCACCATTGTTCACATTTTTAGCAAATTTGTATATTCAAAAAGCTACTTCCAAACTATGTATTAATGATCTCTTCCATAGATTTTTGTCCACCATCAGCACCAAAATGTTTCTCAGTTTAGTGTTGTTGCATGCCACTTTGATAGTCACATTAGAAAGCCAAGGAGACTAACTTAACATTCTGGTACCTTTCAGTTGACATTTATTGTCTAGAAAGTCATATGCTAATGTAGTCTAAGGTATTAATGTATTATTGTTAATTATTTATACTGCACTCTTGACTTTTTTTTTCATTTGTCAATATTAGATTTCCATTGGCTCAATATTTCCAGTATAAAACACAAAATGAATCAAGAGCAATAGTCCTTTGTCTGTTTACAAACTGAAAAGGCTTTAATTAAGTTCTTTATTGAAGCTCATTTTAATTGACCTTTGTAATTTGCCACCAAATATCGGTGGCAGTTTGAGTAATTTCATCTGTAAAATTGATTAGATGAAAGCCTGTGCACCAGTCCATCAAACCTGCAAGCAGTGAGCATTATAGGGTCGATTGGGCTATGATGGTTCTAGTTAATAGTAAGATGGATAAATATGATTGGCTATGACGGTTCTAGTTAATAGTAAGATGGATAAATATGATTGGCTATGATGGTTCTAGTTAATAGTAAGATGGGTAAATATGATGGGCTATGATGGTTCTAGTTAATTGTAAGATGGGTAAATATGATTGGGCTATGATGGTTCTAGTTAATAGTAAGATGGGTAAATATGATGGGCTCTGATGGTTTTAGTGAATAGTAAGGTGGGTAAATACAGTATGATGGACTACGATAGTTCTAGTGAATAGTAGGATGGGTAAATGTAAATGTTGTGATGTGCCTTACTGTGCTGTTTTAGGTGGAGATTGGTATTTTTAGTCATTAAATTTACCAGAATCTAGACTTGTACTAAGTATTGAGTTTCACATGCAGTCCTATATATTTTCTATTGCAGTAGTATCTTTTAAGGCAGGGATACTGAATGCTGTGAGACAAGCTGATGTATTTAAGCAAAAGTACAAAGTTATTATATTACTAATGGAACCTGTGTGATGTTTTATATGCCCACCATTTGGCAGAGTGTATTATGCTATGAATATGTGTCTGTCTGTCTATCTATCCATTAGCTTTAATGATAACTTCATCTACTGTTTCCAATCTTTGTGGATCACTTGCGCTTGGGGTTAGGAAAAGCATATCAATTTGGCAGTTAAAAGGTCAAAGGTCAAGGTCAATATAACTAAAAGCAAAAATAAAAAAATGTTTTCTCCACAAAAAGTGCAATTATTGACCATATGCCATCACCAAAGTTTGTGGATGACGTGCACTTTGGTTAAGAAAAAAGCCCGTTGATTTTAAGGTCAAAGGTCAAAATCACCGACTGAAAGAAGGAAAATTGTTTTTGCATAATAACTTTACTTCGCGACCACAGACCAACATTTATTGAGGGCTTGTACTTAAGCTATGGAAGAGACCTATTGATTTTAGGGTCAAAAAGGTTAAAGGTCAGGGCCATTGTTTTTCAGAGAAAATGGTTTTTGCAGAATAACTTTTGTTCTAGAGTAAGTTTCTTGAGCAGACTTCAAGGATGGCTAATCAGGGTCAATGGTGGACTTTAACATTGGAGCGAAATGACTTTTCTTTTCAGCCAGAATTGGGCGAAGTTGGCAGAAATATGGTGAAATGAGTGTAGAAAGTTCAAAATTTATATTGTTCAAAAATAGTCACTTTAAACTTCTACTTTTGTATAAGTTCATTTCAGATGCTTAAAATACTGATAAAATATTAAAACTTTATAAATAATAGTCAAATTTTTCTTATTTTGCTTCACCAGTTATTATATAACAGTTATGCCAACCTTGAAAATAGTATTTAGTTGAAAATTGGCAACTGCTTCCATAGTAGAATTCATTGTTAATATGTTTATTGCGTGAAATATTGGATAAAATGATTCATTTTTAGGTCCACTGGTCATGGACCAAAAGAGCTTATACAATAGCATTTCGTCCATCGTCTCTTAGCACAAGTTTCTTGTTGCTTCTTCTCTTAAACTACTGTGAGGATTGCCGCCAAACTTTATAAACACATTCATCCCAAAGTCTAGTTGGTCCTTGATGAAACTCGTGCCTCTGGGACAACCAATATGGCCACCATTGCAGCCATTTTGACAATCTTGTTATTGCTGCTACTACTAAATGGATTGTCATATCAATAGAAGGTTTCACTAACACTTCTTATGATGTCTAGTGGGTCTGAAATGAAAATGGTACTAATCAGACATCCAATATTGCTGCCATGGTGGCCATTATGAAAATCTTGTTATAGCTACTCCTAAATAGAATGCTGTATTAATTTTGCCAGAAGACTTCTTTTGGTGTGTGTGTTCCTAAATGAAAATGATGCTTATCTGATATCTTGAAAATCTTTTAATTGCTACTTCTGTAGGCTGTATAGTCATATTGACATGAGGTTTTCACCAAAAGACTTATTATGATATGATATATAGCTGGTCCTAAATGGAAATGGTGTTGATCTTCTATCCAATATGGCCACCATGACTGCCATCTTGAAAATCTTTTTACAGCTACTCCATGTGAATGGATGGTCCTATTAACATGGGGTTTTCACCAACACATTCTTGTGACGTATAGTTGGTCCTAAATGAAAATTGTGCCGATCTTAAATCCAGTATTGTCACCAGATGGTTTCAGCAATCGGCAGTTACAAAGAAGAAATGATTAACCGCTCAGCAGTTACAAAGAAGAATTGGTTATCTTGGATTGCTGGAAATTCTTTGAGTCAGTAGAGTGTCAGTCCATTCGAGGGATTCTTGTATTAGTAAATGACCTATATATGTCCACCGAGTCGTAATTCACTTCTGATTGGGCTACTGAAATTCCAATTTTCAAATTTTTTTTATCAAGTATTATTTGTGGATTTAGCAGTTTATTTTATTCTAACTTTCCAACTTCCTCTTGAAATAGATAATTGACAGAAAAGTCGATGTTTTACATCAATTATTATTGAAACAAAAAGGGTGGTGGGAATGGCCTGAAATCAAGGCAAGGTGAAGTGAACTTTTTTTGGGCAAGTTTACGCAAATTCACAAACTTCACATTCACTATTTTGCCTGAATCACCCCCTAGCATGGGCCCTGGTCTTAGAGTAATAAAGAAACCTATAGATTCTGGGGTCTAGAGGTCAGAGGTCATGTTAAGTCGAATAAGAAAATAATGGTTTCTGCTCAGTAACTTTACTTCAAGACAGCATACATTGACCAATTTAGGTCAATTTCATTGGAACCCATTAGTCAATAATCTTTAGTCATGCCTACTAGTACCTACATGGAAGACATGGGGCAGGCATATAATGTGCCATTCACTGTACTCTTGTTATTATTTCATTTCATTTGTACACCTTGGTTGTATTATTTCCTTTAATATGTGTGTGACTTTTCGTTGTTCTGTTCGTAAACAGGTAGTTTTACAATCTTTTACCCTATATACTCGCTATAAGTGGGGTCCAAATGCAAACAACATAGACCCTGATTTGCCGTTGCATAATGTGCCAGCAGATCAGGGTCTATGTTGTTTGTTCTACTGATTAGTCCTTACAAACTGCATAGACCCAGAGCTGCTGGCGCATTATGCGATGGTATATCTGGGTCTATGCAGTTTGCAGTTGGTATCGGCTTATACACAAGTATATACAGTAATTAATTTTCTTCAAATTGGTAAAAAGTGATACAAACTTGAATAGAAATAAGATAACTCTGGCACAAAGATTCTGATCATAATATTTAATCAAGTGGAGGATAGTTATATAACCTAAGTAGAGGATATCACAAAAGTGTATTTGAGATATGATATTCATCAAAGGACTTGAATGACAATTTATGAAGCACTTTGCTTAGTGTTGTATTCAATGAATTTGATGAATCTTTTATCTCAGCATGATTAATTCTATTTACAGTTGCCCCTCACTACAAAGTCCATCACTATACTGCATCTCTTGTATTACATGGATGCCATTAAATTAGTCATGTTTTGTTTTATTATTGCTACTTAATTTATTTCACTTTATTTTAGAACCAATTATAAAACAGTTTCACAGCATTATATATGTACATCTCCCCTCTCCCCCTCAAGCAAGGGAGACATATTGTTTTTGTACTGACTGATTGTCTGTTCATCCATCCATCCTTCTGCCATCTGACATCTAATATGGTATCTTGAAAATCTTGTTATCACTACTCCACTTAAGTTAAAAGTCGTTTTGACATGGGGTTTTCATCAGAAGAGTTCTTATAGTGTCTAGTTGGCCTGAAATGAAAACAATGCAAACATACCTTCAATATGGCCACCATGATGGCCTTCTTAAAAATGTGATCTCTACTATTCCCAAATGGGTTTTCACCAATAGACTTGTTATGATACATAGTTGGTCCTAAATGAAATAGGTGCCAATCGTACATCCAAAATGGCTGCCACAATCGCTCTCTTAAAAATCTTACTGTCACTACTCCCTCTAAATGGATGGTCATATTGACATGGGATTTTTCACCAAAAGACTGCTAATGATATCTACTTGGTCCTAAATGAAAGTGGTGCAAATCTGACATCCAATATATTCACCACAGCAGCTGATTTGAAAATCTTGTTATTGCTGAAGTATATCAGCGACGGTTTCAACACTCAGCAGTTAAAAGGAAGAGATGGTCTTATCTTGAATACATAGAAATTCTTTTTGCCCAGTAGAGCATCAATCCCTTTGAGGGACTTGTATTTAGCTTTACTGGTCATAAACATGGGTTTTTCACTGGAAGACTTTTTTATGATGTCTAGTTGGTCCTAAATGAAAATGATTCCACTCAGACATCCAATATGGCCACAATATTGCCCGTCTTGAAAATCTTGTTATTACTACTCCTCCTGAATGAATAGTCGTATCAACATGCATTTCACTAAAAGACTTCTTATGATGTCTAGTTGGTCATAAATGAAAATGGTGCCAGTCCGATGTCCAGTATGGCCACCATGGCAGCCATGTTGAAAATCTTGTTATACCTACTTCTCCTGAATGGAAAGTCATATCAGCATTGAGTTTTCACCAGAAGACTTCTTATGATGTCTAATTGGTCCAGAATGAAAACGTTGGCTGCGCAAACATCCAATATGGCTATCACAGCAGCCATCATGAAAATCTTGTTATTCCTACTCCTTCAGAATGTATGGTCATGTTGACATAGGATTTTCACCAAAAGACATCTTACGATATATAGTCAGTCCTAAATGAAAATGGTGCCACACAATATGGCTGCTACAATGAACATATTGAAAATCTTGTCACAAATTCTCCTGAATGGATGGTTATATTGGTATGTGGTTTTTACCAAAAGTCTTGTCTAGTGTTTGTCCTCAATGAAAATGGTACCAATATTACATCCAATATGGCTGCCACAGCAGCAAATGTGAAAATCTTATCACTCAAGAATATCATAGATGGTTTCAGCACTCTGCAATTCAAAAGAAGAAATGGTCTTATCTTTAATAACTGGAAATTCTTTTTGGACAGTAGAGTGTCAGTCCCTTTGAGGGACTATCGTTTTGTTGATTTTAATGTCTTTTGGGGTATACCAGAGAGATAACAGCATATGTGTGTTTAATGTAGTGAGATGAATAAAATTACATGTTGTTTTTACCCTACGTGTCAGTTAAAAAAGAAAAGATATGAAGCTTAATTAAAAGACAAATATGAGTCATAGTTCAAATTATCCATCCTTCTTACCTTAAGGCCATTGAATTATAGTGATTAAAACGAAAAACATTCCAGATGAATTTCTAAACAGCAAACAAAGAAACTTTAAACAATTTTTTTTAACAATCTGAACAGAATTTGATTTGAGGAATTTATTTCCTTTATACATTTAAAGCTCTCATATGATGATCTTTATTTGTAACAATCTATCCCATACTGTATTTCAAGCACAAAAAAATTTATCCAGATAGTCTTGACAAAATCCAAATATCCCATGGGTTTTGTTAATAATGTTAGCTTATTATCACAGACCTGGACCAAACTTTGAGAATAGTATGCACTTGGGGTAAGGTAGAAGCCTGTTTATTTGGCGGTCAAAAGGTCAAATTTCAAGGTTACTCTGTCTGAAAGAAGAAAAATGGTTTCCACACAATAGCATTAGTTCTACATCACATGTCTGGGCCAACTTTTTCGTATGGTTTGCATTTGGGGTAAAAAAGAAGCTTTTTGAAGTTTTGAAGTTGGGGTCAAAAGATCAAAGGTGAAGGTCACTGATTGAAAGATGAAAATGGTTTCTGCACAAACTTTTAAATAATTGAACAATTACCTTCACCAAGGTTTTTGGATGACTTGTACTATGGGTAAGAAAGAAGACTAGACTTTTGGAGTAAAAAAGTCAAAAGCCAAGGTAACTGTGACTGAAAGATAAAAAAAATGGTTTCTGCATAATAACTTTGGTTCTACACCATATAGCTTGATCAAAGTTTGTCAAAAAGTCAGAGGTCATGGTTATTGTAAGTCTAATCAGAAAATAATTTTTTTTTGCCAAGTAATTTACTTCGGACCACATACCTTGAGCAAAGGTTCAGGTCACTGAGACCCATTTACCAATAATCTCCAGAGTCAACAATGCCCTACAAGTTCCTACATTGAGGACTATTAAACATGGGGCAGACATCTACTGTACCTTTCATGGTACTCTTGGTTATATCTGCCTTCCATTAAAAATCAATATTTTATCACAAGTTTAGGTCGGTGTTTTCTGAATTGACACTTTCCATTCATGCATTTCCCCAAAATGTGATATTTCCTTCTTAAAATTCAGTTATGTACCATGTGCAGCAAGAATCAATTGTAGTTTATCTGTTTAATGTCAAAATCAATATTTGTTTCTTTATAGGAAAATCAACATTTTCTTGCAAGGATGGGTCAGTATTTTTTTCATCAGTGCTTTCCATTAACACACACTCTCCATTTTCATGTTAGATTTAAAATGATTGACCCTTGTTACTAATTGTTACATCAGGATATTCATTATACAAAAAAGAGAGTGTGATACCCAATTAGACAAAAAAATGTTGGACTTTATAACACGATACTTTGTGCTGCAGCAATTACTCTCTTTTACTACACCAGTTAGCAGTAGCTTTGAAGGGATTAAGCAGGCATATCTATCATTCATCCACCACTCATTAATATTTCATGGTAATAATGATTGAATAAATCAAACTGCCATAAAGTTATTATGAGAAATCATTCATAACATCTTGCCTGGGTACATCCAAATGGTCTGGTTTCCTGTTTGCATGTATTTTCAGATTTGTACATAAAAAACAACAGAATTCAAAGAGGAAAGGATGGAATATATTTAATTAAATAACTTCAGAAACATCCCTTTCAGTAGTTACAAAGTTAGTAAAATTGTGGAGAACAATCAAGTTGATTAACATTTTTTATATGCCTGCCATAAGGCAGAATGTATTATGTTATGTCTGTTTGTCTGTCTGTTACCAATTTTGCTTATGCAGAATAACTCGAATTCTCCACCTTCTACAGTTATCAATCTTTTGGGATGGATTGCATTTATGGTAAGGAAGATTTCTATCGAATTTTGGGGTCAGAAGGTAACAGTTCAAAGTCGCTTTGACTGAAAGAAGAAATATGGTTTTTCTGCACAATAACATTAGTTCTACATTAGAGATCTGGAGTAAACTTGAAGGATTGCTTGCACTTGGGGTAAGGAAGAAGCCTATTGATTCCAGGGTCAGAAGGTCACAGGTCTTGTGAGTAAAAGAAAAATGGTTTCTGGATAATAATATTAGTTCAATGCCACAGACCAGGACTAAACTTTGTGGATGGCTTGCTCTTGGGGTAAGAAAGAAGTCTATTAATTTTAGGATCAAAAGGTCATAGATTAAGGTCACTGTGATTGAAAGAAGAATGATGGTTTCTGCATGAAAATTTCAGTTGTCGACATATAGGACTATTAAACACAGGGCAGAAGTATAATGTGCCATTCGTAGTACTGTTATTGATATATTGAAAACTTAACTGTCCTCCATAGAAAAATCTTGCATCTTTTGTTACAAATTTATTTATTTATTTACAGTATAATCTAATTGACTTAAAGATGGTTACATGGATCAGTTGAATAGGTGTTTAAAACCCAGCAAAATGTCCATATTTGTTTTAAACCTGATTGACTCGAATGTCTGATCTCTTGAACTGATTCACTTCGTTGCTTGAAAGTTGGAGCTTTTGATGTTCTTCTGTATTTATTTATTTGTTCAAAAGATTCATGTCTACGATTGAGAGTTTAAAATGGTGGCTAATTGTAGAATTCAGAAGCACGTCTTTATATTTAAATTTCTCTTTACCTATTAGAAATAGATATTTAAAAGTATACATATTGATATAGCTCTTGAAAAGAAGAATCCATCCCAGTTGTGAAATGAGTGTTAACCACCTTATAGTGATTTTAATTCAAATTAAGATTTCTTAAATAAATTTGCCCAAAATTTGGAACATTGGTATCTTAAACATCATTGAACATATGTTCTTCAAAATTTGTGATATTATAGAACTACCGTAAATACTTGCGTATAATCTGATACCAACTGCAAACTGCCATCACATAATGTGCTGGCAGATCTGGGTCTATGCAGTTTGTAGGGACTAATCAGTAGAACAAACAACTTAAATCCTGATCTGCCGGTGCATTATGCGATGGCAGATCAGGGTCTATGTTGTTTGCATTTGGACCTGGATTATATGCGAGTATGTACAGTATATAGAAATTAGATAAGTGTGTCTGAGATAATAAATATTGTGCTTAGATATGAACTTGTGAGGATTTGAAAATTAATGTCTTGTACTTCTGAAAATCTAAATTCTGTCAGTATACTTAAAAAGCCAAAACATGAAAAAAATGTTTTATCATTTGTTAAGTTTTCTCAAAAATAGCTAGATTTAAGCTAATGTTATATTGCACAAGTTCTGCTCAGTAACATTTTCCAGGCAAAAAACCTCAGTCTTATATTCTGCATGTTTCATGGGTTGATCATGGTTGACTGTGGACTATCATGGATGTCCATGATCTGACCATGGAGTCTTACCAATCATATTTGTCTATCATTTGCTCATATTTACTGGTGCTCTTGAAACATAGACCAACCACAGACATGCTATCATGCCATCAGATCTAATAGCAATAAAACGGGGTCAATGTAAAGTAGAAGAATTTTCTAAACTGGTCACTTATGGTACCAAAAAATTTGGCTGTTTTATAGGGTGGCCAGTATACAGAGGTTTGATTGGTGTTAGAACAAGCTTTTGTGACCAAAACTTGTGGCCAGAAGGCAGAAGTAGACGGGGTTATACTTGATTCTGCCTTGGCAGCAGCAGACAGGTTATTCTTGAGTCTGCCTTGGCAGCAGCAGACAGGTTATTCTTGAGCCTGCCTTGGCAGCAGCAGACAGGTTATTCTTGAGCCAACTTTGGCAGAAGCAGACAGGGTTATTATCGAGCAGAAGTTTGACTTAGCGATCACTTTGGTGTCTGTCTGTCTGTCCATACTATAGATTAAGCTCAGTCTTAGAAGCTTTTAGATGAAGCTCAATGTTAAAGATTTTTTTTTACTTCAGACAAAATAAAAGTCAGGCTGGACAAAAAAGGGATCTCTTGTATAGAGGTCAGATTAGGGAAGCTTGACTGTATACTGCAGGGCTGAGCAAATTTTTTTTTTAACCACTAGTCCAAGACAAGTGGTTTCAGAAAATTCACTAGTCCCACCTTACTCTTCACTAGTCCCACCTTACTTTTCACTGGTCCCAAAATGGTAATCACTTGCCGAGATTTGATGAGATATATGTACTTAATCCATAGAAGAAACAAACGAAATAATATACAACATAATTATTTCTTAAAAGAATTTAATTTTTCAAAAACATTGGTTGTTATACATTTGGCTTCTTCGGGTTCATGTATATATGTTTTAGCTGATGCATTTGAAAAAATGTCCATGTATATGTCTGCCCCCTGCACCAGCACTAAGCCAGCAGTTGATAGCTGTGTCTGGGTTGAAGTCCTCAAGCTCTGGTCCATTTGCGGAAATGTTCATTAGCATTTGTAAACTCTTTTGGTTTAAGGAATTCCTTAAAGAAGTCTTGATTAAGTTCATTGAACTAAATCCTCGTTCGCACTCAGCAGTGGATGGGCTTATAACAAAAATGATTTCTAATAGTTTGCATAATTGACTGAGACTAGGTGGAGTATTCACTAAGAGTGTTCCAAGAATTCTCTGTCTTTTAGTAGTGTCATATTTGACATTTTTTGCCATCACAGATTGTTGCTTATGTCTTTTTGGAGAAATAAGCTACCGCACACTCAGTATCAGTCTTACGTTTTATCCCTCCACTTTCAAACAAATTGTCCTTCTCTGAATCGCCGTTATTACCTTCCTTGCAAAAATAATTTAGCAAACTCATTTTATCCATAGAGTAACTATCAGCTTGCTTAACAATTACTTCTAAAGTGATCATAACATACATTTTCTCTTTTAAATACGAACAGAGACAGCCCATTAATTAGCGTAATTGTTTCGCTTCAAACGCAATATCGCACGTGGAAGTTAATCATCTGTATAATCAATTAAAAATTAAAGAATCATTACTGTCATTTAATCAGTTCATAAAAGAAACCAACACTGATGTCGGTAAAGTACCTTTCATTAATTTAATTACACTGACTCGCTGGATTTAAATCATAGTGAGCCGCTCGTGATAATCTGGCTTGAGTAAACTCATGCAACAAAGCCGCTTAAAACACTACTAATTGATCATACTGGCTTTCTTTTGTTTGATGTGTTTTGATTTGCCGATAATTTGGTCGCTTAGCCCAATATGCAGTCGAGCGGTAACAGGATGTAAATGTTACACAAAGAGGGGTAGAATCAAGTATTCAGTACGCCTGGAGGGCATGATTGGCCAAATAAAGGTAGATATAGTGATTAAAGCACGAAAATATGGACTAGCCCGACTTTTTTAAAAAGCACTTGTCCCGGACTAGCGACTTGGAAAATTTTACTTGCCCGACTTCAAAAATTACTAGTCCGGGACATCGGGCTATGAGATTTGCTCAGCCCTGTATTGAATGAATTAAACCATTTCAAGCATAAAGGTAGGAGTCGTGGTCACTCAGTTGGTAGAATTTCAGACTCATAATCCAAGAGTAGTGGGTTCGATGCCCACCTTGGCCAGCCCAGGTCAGCTTGCATGCCTCAGTGTGTCCTTGGGAAATGCACTTAGCTCACAGTTACCTGGCATGATGTATCCAATAGTGTGTTAAAAGTGCCAAGTAAAAAAAACCATACAACCATGTATAAAGATCATATTTTGCTTATGATGTCATGAACTTAGGTGATGATGTAAACCATGACATCATTATTTTAATGTTAAATATATTTTGTGACAATATAATGGATTTGAAAAAATCATAAATAAAGCAAATACTAAGGAATACATTTTCATCAATAGGTTGTATATTAAAAAAATTGCAATTTTAACCTTTTATTTTATTTCATACATCTTTTGCTTAATTTTAATGTATTTACCTTTTGTCTTTTATTTTGTAATTCTTTATGTTTATAGTTATTTGGAATAGTTTATCTTACTAGAGTTGGTTTTTGCTGCAATTCTTCATGTTTACATTTTTAGAATTTTTTCTTACAATCACTTTTTGTGCAATTCTTTTTAACTTTGAACTTGTAGCTGGCACGATATGGCCACTAATGTACTGAGGGGTCATTAAACGCTGCTACATACCTACATAGAACTTAACTTTTAATCTGCACCCATTAGCCAGTATTGTGCTGACATGCTGTTAAACCCTAATATATATACAGACTTATCAATAGGGACCTTTACGTTTGGGATGGCTCAGTTATAACGACTACCTCTTTCATAGTGCAAGTCATTTGTCAGTATATATGATACTCGATCGATGGCTCCCTTTTGTGATTACTCTTTTAATGCAGTTTTTACAAGGAGAGATTTGATTATGGATATATTTCACTATTTCCACTCTTCAAATTAGATACTTCACCACAGTTCCATTATCAGGATGATCTAAATGCAACAACATGAACAAATTAATTACCATTAGGGCAGGACACTTTTAGTCTGTAAAAATAATCCCAACCCACCAATGATACTGAAAGAGTACTTTTAGTTCTGTTAGGCAATGCATTTTGAGACTGTTTATTCCAACAGCTTCCATGTAAATAACGGGCAGAATAGGTTTCAGTGGTATCATGAGAGAAAATAAGTTGTAACTAGTGGCAAGATTGATTTCTAAGGAATGGGTATTTTAGCTTGTTCAAGTCCATTTGATACATGTTGTTCCCAAAACTGGAAGTGGAGAAGAAAAATTGAATAATAATCACTAAAATATGACTTGTTCAATTCCATTTAAGACTGTAATAATGGGTTCCCTGAAAGAAAGCTATTTTACAATAACTACGTCATTTTGATGAGCATACATAGAGGGTTTTCATTTTTTGTACCACCATTCTAGCATTTTAGATGAAGGTCTTTGGGATCAGAGCTTTTGATAAGATTTGAATGAATTGGGTATTATACTTTCTGGTTTGGAATTAATTGTGTTTTTAGCTCACCTGGTCTTATGGCCAATGTGTTATGGTCCTGCGTCTCTCATGTGCCAAGTATCATCCTTCATGCACATGTCCATCAATAATGGCTATTTTCAGCTTAGCAGAGAGCATTCTGGCATGAAGGCCTTTCAATTTTGTACAAATGATGCCTATCTGCAATCAGATATGGCCACCATTATAAAAGTAGAAAAACCTTTAAATAACTTCTCAAAAGCATGGAACAGAATTTGATCAAATTGGACTGAAAGCATCCTGGTATGAAGACCTTGAGAGTTTATATCAATCATATGCAACCACTAAAAATATAAAAACCTTTAAATTAATTCTTATCAAAACTACTTTACAGAATATGACCAAATTTGACAGAAAACATTCTGATATGAAGGGCTTTCACATTTGTACAACTGATGCCAATTCACCAACAAATATGGCTACCATTTCTAAAAATAGAAAAACTTTTAAAGGACTTGTAAAAAAAACCTAAAGAGAATCGAACTAAATACAGGGCTCTCTCGCTACTGGGAAGTCAAGAAATTGGAAGAAAAGAATAGGTTGTTTCTGACTGGGAAAAGCCCCTAAATTTTGCAAATATTGATCAAAGTCAGGGGAAAAACGAATATTTTCAGGTGCCACTTGATTACAGAAAAATATGTAATTGAGTCGTAGTTCAACTGATCAGTTAAATTTATTGAGTTCTTACTGGAAATTTTGGAGATTGCAGAACTCTTGGTCAAGTAGACTGATTACCACTTAGTCTGCTCCATATGGGTATCTTTTCTTGAGTGGAAAATAAGAAGACCAGTCAAGCATCACACTGTACCAACATGTTGTCTTCAGTGTGAGATCTCTGTAAATGTTAGAAAAATAATAAAGCTCATCTTCCACAGTTCCCTTTTTGATATGTAAATGTATAGAAAATGTATTGTGATAAATTTGTGCTTATTATTTGGTTGTTCACATTGTGAAACCATAGTTAAGTATTATCATCAGTAGTAACCTTTGACAACCCCAACTCGCCTTTGCAGTGAATTTTTCTATCAGACCTTGCTAAAAACATAGAAGGTTACCAACTGTTTTGGTAATTTTCAATGCAGAATCTCATGTTCTGGGTGTTCTTAACAATGACTGCATTAAATATACAGTCTATAGTCAGATCACATTGAAAGTGGATGTTAGACCACCAAACAGACATAATTAAGCAGGGCTCAGAAAACTTGGCTGTGCCAAGGAAAACTTGACTATTTACTTGTCCCTGGGTTCAGTAGATGCAGATTCAAACCTTGAGAATATCTGTGTGCATTATGTATCATTAACAAGCTCTGAAGCACAACATTACTTAACCTCTAGCATATGTCAATTATCTAATACTTTTGCCTATTTTGCCTACTTGTCAGAACATCTCACAAAGGAAGTCAACTTAGTACTAAAATGGGTTCAGATCATGGAAGTATTATGTTCGGAGTGAAGTCAGCAGGTTAAAAGCAATTCTAGTATCAAGCTTGCATCAGGTGCCAGTGTTTTTTTATTTAGAGCACAAGTAGTGTTGTGACAAGTTAAATGTGTAAAATGATGACACAGGTGAATATCCATTGCAATTCACTGCAATTCACTCGTCCCAAGGAGGAGTGCATGGAAAAAAAATTCCCCAAGACCTGCATAAGTGGATTTTTAAAAAAATTCAGTCTTTCTTTTTATATAAAGGTATATAATGTTTAAAGGATTCTTGTCAAAATTTACAACACTTTTCTAAAAAACCTTATATGAACATATGCAGTTAAGCAGAATGTTAACATTTTTATTCTGTAAATTAAAATGAGTTACGTGCATATTTATATAAATTTCAATAGTTATACTTGTTTCTAGTGATACATCATGTGGTTTAGTACATGGTCATATGTCTAATTCAGATGTTATGGGAGAGTTGCAGAATGGAAACAGCTTTTTGATTTTTTTTTACACCAAAGTGTCTTTTTAATTCCATTCAGTAATGGTCATAAGTGAACCTTGACAAAATGAATTTCATTGAGGAAAAAACCTGGAAAAGACCTGGAAAGTTTTGTTTCAAATAGTGGGGGAACCCAGTAAGTACAAAAAAGATGCCAATCTTCAATCAAATATGGCTGCTGTTACCAAAAAAAACAAACAAAACAAATTTTAAAAAAAAACTTCTTCTAAAAGCTGCTTAACAGAATTTTATCAGATTTGACAGAAAGATGCTTGAAGGCCATTCACATTTATACAAATGAAGCCAATCTGCTATCAGATATTGCCACCATTACGAAAAATAGATAGAAAAAAAACCCCAAACATTTACACAACTTTATCTGAGAAAAACACTTTACCAGAATCTGACCAACTTTGACTGAAAGTGTCCTGGCATAGAGGTCTTTCAATATTGGACAAATGATGCTGATCTGCTATATGGATGAAGATACGAAAAATAGAGCAATCTTGAAACAATTTTTTTCATAAGATTTGAAATCGACAGCATTGGAAGAAATTTCAGCCGAAAGCAATCTACCAAACCCAGATTTGTTGGCCAACTGCTCTTGTATTTGGTTTTTTAGGAAGATATCAGCCAGGTGAATGATCTCAGGTCCACTTGGGCCAAATGTTATCAAGCTTGAGTGGGTTGTTTCTTAAGAAATGTTCGATCAGAGTTATGTTCGTGGTGGCCTCCCTTGCAACTGTTTGGCTTCCATAGCAACCAGGTGGAAAATGTAATTTTTATGTCACTTCCAAAAGCGTCTAAGCCAGTTTTAATCAAAACTTTCTTGGAATGTTCTTCAAGACATGTGCTAAAGTTGTGTCTTTGGTGACTTCCCAAACAACCATGTGGCTCTCATAGCTACCAGGTAGACAATTTTTTTTTCACACATCAAAACTACTATACCAATTTTGATCAAACGTTGTCGGAATGTTTCTTAGAAAATATTAAATAAAATAGTTTTTTTGATGGTTGCTCCAGAAACTGTGTTGCTTCCATAGCAACCATGTGGAAAATGTATATTTTGACATCTGCTCCAAAACTGCTGAAATAATTGTAATCAGACTTTGTTGGGATGCTCCTTAGGACATGTTCTTCCAGTGGTGTGTTTTGGGTGGTTTCCCAAGCAATCATGTGGCTTCCATAGGAACCAGGTGGAAAACGTATTTTTGACATCTCTGAAATAATGAAGCCAATTTTGATCAAACTTAGTGGAAATGTTTGTTTGGACACATTCTGCCAAAGTTGTGTTTTTGGTGGATATCCTAGCAACCACTAAACTTCCATAGCAACTAGTTA
Source organism: Margaritifera margaritifera (assembly GCA_029931535.1). Taxonomy (NCBI): domain Eukaryota; kingdom Metazoa; phylum Mollusca; class Bivalvia; order Unionida; family Margaritiferidae; genus Margaritifera; species Margaritifera margaritifera. The sequence goes on along the minus strand of JAQPZY010001658.1, from coordinate 4,087,490 downwards.
TAAAATGTATTTTTGACTTTTGTCTCTTAAAAAAGACTACTGAGCCAATTTTTACCCAGCTTTGGATAAATATTTCCTCTGCACATGTTCCATGCAAGATGTGGTTTTTTGTTGCTACTCTCACAGCAAGCAACCAGGTGGAGAATTATTTGTTGACATCAGCTCCAATTTTGATCAAATTCTTCAGGAATATTCCGTACTGACCAGTTGGTATTACATTGGCTTGTAGAGTACTGAGGGTTGCTAGATGAGCGATCGTAGGCCCAGGTGTATTAATGCTAGTGAATTGATTGCAGTTGGTATTAGTTCTTGGCATTTCACATCATTTGATGCCCTTACTTTTGTGGTTTTGTGTACAACATTCCCAAACAAGACAGTCATTGTAGTGTAGCCAGTTCAGTTAGATGTGTTCATGGCCTGAGTTATAATGCATTCCACCTTTTTTAAGGCCACATTGTAATGTGTTCATGGCCTGAGTTATCATGCATTCCACCTTATTCAAGGCCACATTGTAATGTGTTCATGGCCTGAGTTATAATGCATTACACCTTATTCAAGGCCACATTGTAATATGTTCATGGCCTGAGTTATAATGCATTCCACCTTATTTAAGGCCACATTGTAATGTGTTCATGGCCTGAGTTATAATGCATTCCACCTTATTCAAGGCCACATTGTAATGTGTTCATGTCCTCAGTTATAATGCATTCCACTGTATTCAAGGCCACATTGTAATGTGTTCATGGCCACATTGTAATGTGTTCATGGCCACATTGTAATGTGAGAGACCATCCCTTCTGCTAACAAAATGTGGTCTCACAACGCAGTTGCTCTTTCATTAGGGGTCATTACATTATTTAACACGTGATCCATGCATGAAAAATCTGGTCTTTCATAATGGGTGAACTTAACAAAAATGCCTGGTTTTTCAAGCCAGTGTCTACTCTGTCCTAGAAAATATGTATGTATACATGTATGTATGTATGTATGTATGTATGTATGTATGTATGTATGTATGTATGTATGTATGTATGTATGTATGTATGTATGTATGTATGTATGTATGTATGTATGTATGTATGTATGTATGGGATTTAATGGCACATAAGCACAATCCTGGTTATAAAGTGCAAAGTAAGTTGAGGTATCTGAAGAAAACAACAATAAATACAAAGCAAGGGCAAAATCCTTAAAATACAAAGGCATCATTTTTTTTTTTACATAAACGGCACTCTTTTAAACATTCCAAGACCTTCCCAGCTGAATCATCATCATGGGATGCAACTGAGGGCAAAATGGTTAACGTCGATGAGTCGCCTCTTACGACATGCAGGAGGGCAGATTGAAAATGGATTGCTCTGTGGGCCTTGGTGACATGGTGTTCCCCTTCATTTTATAAACCTAAATTATGTTTTATTTATATAATTCATATGTTTCACACCATATTACTCACATTTCAGACCATATTACTCAAATTTATTTTGAATTGTTCTATATCATCATGATGCAAGACAGGTTTAAAATGGGTGAGGTCCATGCATATTAATGAGGTGATCTTGCATCTGATTGGCTGGGCTTGTTACTTCTCTATGTACTATATTTCTCATCTGATTTGATAAATCTTAATAAAAAGGTTGGACAAGTTCAGTTATCAGTGATGTCTCTGCATATTAATTATGGTTTTATATTTGGAAAGAATTTTATTAGAATTTTACAGTAGTAAAATAGGTAAAATCTAGATAATATTAAGTCTGGGAAATTGTTTACATAGATTTTTGTTCTTACACATGATAAATAGGTTTATATTGTCAAGATCTTGGATGAGTTTGATTCTGAGCTAGAGTTATGTATACTAATAATGCGTTATCGTTAGCAATAATTTTTTTCAGATTAGTAAAATTGACATGATACAAAGATTGTGAGATACCGCATATATTCACTTATAAGTTGAGTCCAACTGCAAACACAGATCCAGATCTGTCATCACATAATGCGCTGGCAGATCTGGGTCTATGCAGTTGGTTAGGAGTAATCAGTAGAACAAACAACATAGACTCTGATTGGACAATGCTTTATGCAATAGCAGCTCAGGGTCTATGTTGTTTGCAATTGAACTTGACTTATAAGCCAGTATATATGGTAGTTTACATAGGGTTATGTTTTTACACTACTTCAGAAGCATTCTTTGTGAAATATTCAACTGTCAAGTTCTGTACATGAGGTGCCGTGATATCAGACCCACTTTGGCTCCAATTCCTCTTAGCATGTTTTTACCATGATGACTGCCTTGATTTGTCAGAAAAAATTGGAGTTTAGGGATTTGCATTACCGTCATATTCTGTAGAAAACCTTATTATCTTTCAGGCTATGAAATCAAAAATAGTAATCTATGACACCGGCACCAGCTGCAGCAATGAATTGAAATAAATAAGATGAAAATTAATTTATTTTTAACAGTGATGTGCACATTAAAATATCAGTTTATTTGCACAACTTTCTCAAGGATCCATGATTATCACTTAGACTTAGACAGCGCATCATTTAATTCAATTTTCTTGCAACAGAAACTCATCACGAATTTCCCCTGCTACATCAGATGCATATATAGCTAAGCTGAGAATGGAGAAAAAGTTTTGAACTGGTCATATTATTTTTCATCAGGTTGTGTTCAGTTAAAGTAGCAGCTGATATAAAGACAATGAAAACATTAAAAATATTAATAGCAAACTAAGTAAATTTATACTTTTTTAAGCACACTTTTAATTCATGAAATTGTTTAAATATTTTTTGAATTAAATAAAAGGATCCTATTCTCGAATTTAAAATTTTTTAACTGGTAAACCAATCTGACGAATGTGATCTTGATCAAAGTGGTGTTTGTGTACACCATATTATGACATAAAATGTAACATCTAAAGCTTTTTGAAACATTAGACACAAAATATTCTCCAATGTAAAGAAGAAAACTGAGAAAATACAAAGATGAGTCAGTTTTGTATGATCCATGTTATTCGTCATTCAAGAATGAAAGTTTTTTTTATTGATTTTGAAGATCGAAGATACAGGAATTTCTTGCCAACATACCATCAGCAGCTTTAAAAGAATCTAATTTTTCTTTATTTGACTGAATGTGGATTACATGTTTTATTTTGAAGAATCATCAGAGGTCCTTGGTAAATTAGGTTAGTAAAATACAATTTAAAAGGTTTCATGACTCTACCATTATCATAATTTTAAAATACAATTTAAAAGGTTTCATAACTCTACCATTATCACAATTTTAAAATACAATTTAAAAGGTTTCATGACTCTACTATTATCATAATTTTAAAATACAATTTAAAAGGTTTCATGGCTCTACCATTATCATAATTTTAAAATACAATTTAAAAGGTTTCATGACTCTGCCATTATCATAATTTTAAAATACAATTTAAAAGGTTTCGTGACTCTACCATTATCATAATTTTACTTCAAAATATACCTTTTGAGTCAATCCTTGGCTTTGTTAGCTTGGACTGCCATTTTGTTGACTTTGGCTGTAATTTTGTTGACTTTGGCTACCATTTTGTTGCCTTTCAGATCCTCAACTATACTGTGAATTCATTTATTTGCATGGGTGTCAGTTTTGTGGTTTTGTGAAAAAGGAATTTTCTTTGTTAGTACTGAAATTCATGGACTGCATTGAGAAGGGCTCTTTTTGTTAGTACTGAAATTCATGGACTGCATTGAGAAGGGCTCTTTTTGTTTCAACAGAAGGATCATTGTTAATAGCATCATAGCAATAACAAAATCCACAAAATTGGTACCCCATGAAAATGTTACCCTACAAAATATGGGCAATTCAGTTTTCCAAATTATGACAAGTTCAGGTCAGAGCTTCATTAAAAGGTGCAAATTTTCTTTTTAAATTTTTGTTTTTAGCTCACCTGACTGTAGGGCCAAGTTAGTCTGATAAATCAGCCACCAAACCTGTACTGATGGACAGTTTGGGTATGATCTCACCTCTTCATAAAATCATGCAATTGATGCAGACAAATCTATCGCAACACATCAGTGTACATTTTAGACACTTACAGGTATTTCTTGCAGCTCCTGAGTTATGGTTGCTGAAGGGGACTTTTCGGCGATATATATAGAATATTACCGGATCAAATCCTATGTTTTACAACTTGTAAATCCAATTGGAATAACACAACCCTACCTCCTATCACCATTTTGAATTTCATGACTACATCCGGCTATTCCATCACGCCCAGTAACATAATCAGATGCGACTTTTGCTTATTTGTTTATTTGCTAGTTTCAGTTGCTTTGGTCATGTGACTTGACTCGACAATTATTATCAGCCATTTTATTTGTTTTTGTCTAATCATGTGTTAAATGAATTGAACAAGAAATTCACCATAATGTGTAATTTGAAATATTTTTCCTGTTATGTATAGATGCCTGCTTCCTAAATACATGTGACAGTCACATGACAAATCCTTGGACACTCGGGTTGAGTCACATGACCAAAGCAACTGGTGACAAAAGGTAGGGTTATTTCATGTAGATTTACAATGTGTCAGACATAGGATTTAATCTATAAATATTCTGTATATATTGCTGAAAGGCCCCTTAAACTGACTCGGTGGTTAGTGTGTTGGACTCGCAACTGAAAAAGTCTGAATATTATCACTGGATCAACCCGATGTGTCCTTGGGCAAGGTACTACTCTAATTGCCTTGGCACTAAATAACCTAAATGTGTATTTGTGCCATAAAACACCAGAACAAACACCAAGCCAAATCTGATTGGCTGAGCTTGTTACCATTCTAGAGACTGTATTTGATTGGCTGAGCTTGTTACCACTCTAGAGACTGTATTTCTGAGTCAGAATTGCACAAAGTTGGTAAAAAGGTTTATATTATCAAGATCATGGATAAAAGGGTTCGCACGCTACCTTGAAAAGTACTTGAATTTCGATTCATCCTTGAAAAGTACTTGAAAATCGTTTTTACCTTGAAAAGTACTTGAAAATAAACCTCGGTCCTTGAAAAATATAAAATTAATCGACAAACGAATGTACGAAAGTTTCTTTTCATACCATTATGTCATGTAATCGAAATAAAACTGTTTGCTATTGGGTGGTTTACAACATGTGACCAATCAGATATTTATAATTGCACGTGGACCTGATAGAGAGCATTAAAAAGTGCGCAAATCTTTTCTTTATTCAATAGTAAAATGCGTTATTGTGTTTGTTAACCTAAATTAATACCTTAATACGTATATATATTGATTTTGTTATGTACGATATCAAATCTACTTGACATTAGGAATTTAAAGTTATATTTGGTCCAAGAATCAACCCTAAATTGCTCTAAATGGCTGAATACATGTTTACGAAAATGTGAGCACAATATATGACATACATCCAGCGCTTGTGCATGTATAATAGTTTGTGTTTGTCTACGCGATATTTCCCCTGTGTTTGTTTTCTTTCTCGAGTTAACATAGTTAATTGTTAGACTGAGATAATAAAGTTTTGATTAGTAAGCTACCGCAATTTATTGAGAAATTATTATCATATTCTAAACAATCACCGACAATAATATTCAAGTAACACCTGCAAATTTTCGCAGATAAAATTATCAGTTTTATGACAACCATAATTATAATGCTAATATTTGAAAACGAATGCAATTAATGAATCCTTAATATATTTGATTATGACCAATCTTTTACCAATTTCAGTAATTGTCATAGGCAAATGAGTGACGATTCTGCGAATGCTGATTAAAAAGTGCATCCAACATTATAAATAAACATACGAATTCCTTGTTATAGAATAAACTATTGTTTTTAAATAATATGCATATAATCGTCACAGTATACATTTCCAACGATCATTCTTCTTCGTTGATTTATTTTCTGCAGCAGCGGTACATCTTTGTAATTTAAATCATGGTGAATCAACTGTTCAAACTCTCGAAACAAAAGATAATGAAAAATATACACAAAAATGGTCACAATTTGTTATTATTGTACGTCCAAGCTTCTGATTTTTGGCGTACGATCTAAAATTCGGAAGTCTGCTGGAAGTTTATTGACTTTTTCGGCATCGCGACTAAACTTTGGGCGTAAATTATGGCCGCATGCCTGTTAACAGAAAGGCTGCTTTATACACAATGTACTTGCATCTACGTGTAAATGTACCTGTAAAATTTTGATGAGCGATCACGCGACAGCAGATATAAAAAATTAGACATGGCAACACACGGCATACTTTCTCGGCGGACGATTATAAGATGCCGCATGAATGCATCATATCACGCGTCGAAGTTATTCCAGAAATTGATTTTGTCTGCCGCGGACAACTTCTGGTATGCATAAATTGCGCAAATCGCAATATACGAGGTCGGTTGATGTGTTTTCGTGAAGTGTGTCGGAGAGAGAAGGTGGGCTTCGGCAATCTCCGTAAACTCCAATCGCTACCGAATATTCAGGAGGCTGCATTCACACCCGCCAAAGGATAAATACATGTATGTGGCATTGAGAATACGGAAGATTTATCTGGGTATTTTTCTGCGAGAGCTTACCAATTTCACTTGGAGCAAAATGCCTGGGAAGTGTGTGTTCAACCCCAGTTTGTGTCAAAAACATGAATACAAGACCTGGTAATTAATTTCCCATATACTTGAAAGTGAAATAATGGTGGATTATACCCCCATAATGAAACATTCTACAAATTTGCCTTAACCAAATAACAGGGCTATCAACTCTGAATCTCCATCAAAATTTCCATCCTGTTGATTTTTGTTTGTAAGTGTTGTGCATTTATTCATCTCATCTGATTTATTGGGTATTATCAGTCACATAGAAGTGTCTTAGATTGACAATAGGCCAGGCCATTTTTACATGAAACTGAAAAATTTCCCATCAATTTTGATAACAATGGGCCACTATAAACCCCTTCCTTCCTTTCAAGTCTATTGCACAAGTATTAGGAAGCCCCTTGTCAGGAAATTACAACATTGTCACTAATCCTTTAAATGGCCGTTGATAAATATACCTAAAGTGCACTGGGCATCGGGGTCCTTAAAAAAATTGGATAAAGTCCTTGAAAAGTCCTTGAATTTTGTCACACAAAAGGTGTATGAACCCTGGATAAGTAAATATGTATATGTATATTATTGAGATGATATGATTTACTGAGATTGATTTTTATCAAATTTATTAACTTTGATATATTAACTAAAGTTCAAAAACGCTGGCAGAGAGCATCCTAGCTGGCATAGAGATCTTCCAGGTTTTTGCAAATTATGCTGATTTTTCACATGGCTACTGTTACTTCACATAATAAATATTTGGACACACCTCAAAAACACTGCAGAATTTGACCAAATTACAGAAAGCATCCTTCTAACCCAGGTAATACTTCGCCAACTGCTATAACAGGTGGGTGTCATCTAGGTGTTCTCAGGCCCACTTGAGCCTCTTTTTGCATTTTTTATATTTCTAGGTGTATTATTTACTGTTCTTATATTCCAACTGCATATTTTATTGCAGAAATTCATTTTCAGATTTCCATACACAATGTCAGTGAGACTTCTAGTGTGATAAAACAAAAACCCTTGTTTGCCCGCAGAGATATTTTCTATCAATTATTAATTAAACCAGATTGATACTATGTTCTATCAAATCTAAAGAAGAACCATCATATGACTTTATAATTTGGGAAAGGAAAATCAATGATGGAAGTGGTTCCTGCTCTTTTCAGGGGAATATAATGCAGTTGACGAATTAAGAGGGTAAAAAAAAAAAAGTTAGTGAAATTTTAAATCCCCTAAGAGGAATTTAGGGCATATGAAATTTTATTCTTTGAAGTAATTTAAGAAGCCACAATAAGAATATTGTTAGATTCGCTGTGAATACAGCCTTGACATGACTAGTCTTTTTTGTGTCAAGCCTGCCTTGTTGGAAGCTTGATGTAGAAATCACTTGACATCTGTGAGCATGTCCATACATCCGTATGTCTAAACACAACCTAGATTAAGGTCGATGATAACATTTTTTTTAGATTAAATTTAATGTTGAATTTTTTTTCCTTTCTAGCTAACTGAAAGGCGGGCTGGAGAAATAGGGTCTCTTTAACCCTGAAAAGTACTGCATTTAACCATGACAGTTCTTTGCAGATGAGTTTCTTAAAACTGCTTTTCATGGGAATTTGAGGGTTTCTTATGGTTAATCTCTGCTGCATTTAATTATGTCTGCTCTTTCCAAAATAAATATGAGTGAGACATAGCAAGCATGATGTTGTCTGTTGGCAGCAATATGATGTTAAAGTTTTAGTGTGAGCCACCTCAAAGTGAAAATTTTATGCAAGTCCATAACTTGAAAAAAGTGAGACAGGTTCTGCAGAACCCTTGTTTTAAGTCATGGTTTTCAAATGTATGTTTATTTAATATGAGATACTGATCTCCAAACACTGATAATGCAAACAAGAAATATTTACTGCCAAGTCAATAGTTATTGGTAATAGCAACCAATTCCCTATACACTCCTTCCCTCACTGTGTGAAAATTTGATAGACAGATAGCCAATTCCAACAGTAATGACAAAAAGAGTCTTATGTCTTTATGCCATTATCCACCCTATTCATTGTATTTGCAAGTAAGATTGAATAATAGTTGATAAAGTGGTCATAAGGAGCAAACATTTCACAGGAGAAATTTCTTAGAGAGATTAATGGTTCAGTATAAATACCGGATGTACTCGCTTATAAGTCGGGTCGAACTGCAAACTGCATAGATATAGATCTGCCAGTGCATTATGCGATGGCAGATCAGGGTTATATGCAGTTTGTTAGGAGTAATCAGTAAAACAAACAACATTGACTCTGATCTGCTGGCGCATTGTACAATGGCAGATGAGGGTCTATGTAGTTTGCAGTTGGACGCGAATTATTAGCAAGTACAGACAGTATAAAGAAATTAAACATTACTAAATTGTGTGTAGGAACCTAAAATACCCATATCACCTTGACAATTCTGTAGATATTACATACATGAAAAAAAATGTATTCACTCATCATAAGTGTTTACTTAATCTAAAAATTTAAGGCTAGAAATTTCATTGTGAGTCGGTGCAGACAAGTTACTGAAAATATTTTGGGAGTAGTTTTGGCAGTATGAGAAGAAACTTGTTCTCTGCATGAATTAAAATGTCAACATGTTGCATGCAAATGATTGCTTTCCATTACTGTTAATTTCATTGAACTCTGATTTAGTGCAGAATAACAAAAAACACAAAATTTCATCTCGTAAAATGTGTTATCTAGTTTTTCATTCAATGTAAAATGCAGCAAAGTTCACTTTTATTTGGATACTTAAATGTCAGCTTTATTCTGGATAATGGCTTAAAGTTTCTCTTTGCTTGACATTCATTCACCTCTCTTACAAAGATGTCGTGGTCTGGGCGGTATAATTGATTTTGACTTTTTTCTTCAAAAGTGATATTGAATGTTCCATGGATTGTAATCACACTGAAACTCAAACAAATTCATTGCACTGTTTTCTGTGACAATTGATAGACATTTTTATGTTCAGATTTTTCTATTGCTTAAATGCAATTGCTACCCGAGTTTTCTTCCTTGTCCTATTTAAAATGCACTCTAAAATATCAAATTCTTTGATTTTTACTAGTTTGCAGTATAAATTGCTGATCAAGTAAAAATTAAATTTATTTATATTTTTTCCTTTTACATACTATTTTGCTGTTTTTGCTGGGGTTTTTTCATCTTGTATGCCCCATAGTATAATAGCAGGATAACCATCCAATATGTCTCTCTGTCTGTCCATTTTGTCTGAATTCTGTTCTATAGCTGTGTTGATGTGATTAGCACAATGCAAACCATTATCCAAGTTTAGATAAATCCAAGGGTGATGTAGATTACACACCATAATTTACACTGTGGATGCATTCTGGTGAGCAGATGGGTTACACACCAATATTAGGTTACAGTACAGATACATCCTGCTGTGAATAGAAGTTGCACACCATAAATGGGTTACACAGTGTGGATGTTGATGGTCACACACCATAACTAGGTCACATTTTGGATGTATCCTAGTGTTTATTGCATACCATAATTAGGTCAGACTATATTTTTTCAAAACTTAAAAGGCACACAAAAAAACATGCACACACAAGAATATATTTGTGAGCAAAAGGGTTTACAAATATTGACTGTAGCATAAGCAAAGGCATGAGAGTTGGGAGTTACCTCCTTTTGCAGATATGAGCATATGTATCCATTGTAAACAGTATGTATCCTTTGTAAGCAATATGTATCCATTGTAAGTATACATGTCCATTGTAAGCATATGTATCCATTGTAAGTATACATGTCCATTGTAAGCATATGTATCCATTGTAAGTATACATGACCATTGTAAGCATATGAATCCATTGTAAGTATATGTATCTATTGTAAGTATATGCATCCATTGTAAGCATATGTATCCATTGTAAGCAATATGTATCCATTGTAAGCATATGTATCCATTGTCAGCATATGAATCCATTGTAAGTATATGTATCCATTGTAAGTATATGCATCCATTGTAAGCATATGTATCCATTGTAAGCAATATGTATCCATTGTAAGCATATGTATCCATTGTAAGCATATGAATCCATTGTAAGTATATGTATCTATTGTAAGTATATGCGTCCATTGTAAGCATATGTATCCATTGTAAGCAATATGTATCCATTGTGAGCATATGTATCCATTGTAAGCATATGAATCCATTGTAAGTATATGTATACATTGTAAGTATACATGTCCATTGTAAGCATATGTATCCATTGTAAGCATGTGTCCATTGTAAGCACATGTATCCTTGGTAAGCAATATGTATCCATTGTAAGCATGATCAAACAAACTAATGCTGCAGAGCTAGAATTATACACCTAGAGAGATAGAGCCATGTCCATCAATATATTTGTAATGTTAATTCCTCAAGATAGCAAGTTGAAATGTCAGCATACACTTCTTTGTTGATTGCACATGGCATTGACTGAGTACAACCCCATAATGTTTGTACTTGAGCATTGTAAGTTGGCATACTGCAGTGGCATATGGTTCCAGAATACTGTATTTAGATGGAACAAAAATTTGACTGAAAAAAAGAGAAAAGATGAAAATAAGTGCATTTTTATTAGAAGTTAATTTTCAAATATTTCACTGCAAATTTTGAAGAACAATCCACACATTAGCCAAAAGCAGAAACTTGAGAGTTGTCTACAGTATACAAGTTTATCAAGAAATTAGACTGACCCTACTCCCAGATGTAACTGTGATGTAATTTATTGTAATTGACTGGAGAAAATCAATTAATTAGCTTGTGTCATTGTGTCATAGGACCAGTTGAGTACTCAGCAGTTGTGAAAATAAAGTGTGCTTAGCTACTGAGTAGTTATTTTAACTGCTTTTTATACACCTGTGAAAAGGTAGAGCATATCATGTTGGTGCATCAATCCTTACATTTGTCCATACATATGTCTGTACAGTCATATGTTACCTTTTTCGTTTCTGCACAATAAGTTTAGTTTACACCATCTACCTTTATGAAACTTTGAGGATGGCTTACACTTGGGCTAAAAAAGAAGTCACACATTGCAACCATTCTGCATAGTGATTCTACATTTTTTTGTCTGTCAGCATGGTCAGTGTGGCTACACTACAGATTCTGTGTCCACCCCAGCTGAGTTCCTATTTTATCTGAGCTTGGCAGTTGATTCTGTGTTTCAAACCTACATGCTGATTGGACAAACCACCAGGATTTCTAGGATTGTAGCTGATTTTAGGATTCACTGTATTTTAGCCAGTGATATTACAGTTACTGTATCATGTTGACCCAGGCATGAAGCACATTGTGAATATCTCTGAAACATAACCGTTATTAATGATGTCATCCACATCCAAGTTGCATCAAAAGTATCATTCAGAGGATACAAGTGAGTAGTCTGTACTGAAACACAGTGGAAATGACTGTTCCGTTTTCTGCACAGTCACTGCAGAAAAATGGTGACTATCAGCACGGAGGTAGAGATGAATGTTAGACATCATGTATCCAGGTCAAAACACATGCAGCAGGCCAAGCTGGTGGCAACAAATGCCAAGATATCCTTTTGTTTTTCCAAGCCTTGACCAGCAGAAGATAAAGTGACTTATACAGAGACATTGTTCATGGACTTTTTGATTGAACATAATAATCTATAGCAGTAAGTATAGCCACCATCAAAAGATATGTCCTGATTCTGCATGTGCCTGTTATTTTGCCTGTAGCTGTACCAAAAATACTGCCATAAGTATTGTTATTGGAGATGACACCAGTGCATCAGTTTCAAAAATATTGAAAACTATCCCATTTTCCCTGGTAACTGATGAAAGTAGTTTAGGGGACTGCTACCCTGTTGTTGTAACATATTATGATGAAACTACAGGAAAAATTCAAAGTGAGGCTATAGGTGTCCATGTGTCACATGAAGAAATATTCCTTGTACTTGACAGTGAACTAAACAAATGGCCTATCTCGTGGAAGAGTTATATTGTCATTAATTCAGAATACTATATTCAAAGTAGGAAATTCAAGTGCAAATGACTATGTCTGGTAGACATTCTGTTGTCGATAACTTTATTAGGTTGAAATTTCATATACTGTATGAGCGTTTGATACATTGAAAATAAAAGTGTTGTCATTGTAACATATTACTTAGAGTTCTAAGCCTGATAATTTACAAGAATGTGTTTGTATTTTTTTACCGATAATAGAATAAAAACATTTTGTCACTACTGAAATTCACCTGAACTTCCGAAAACTAGATCATCCCTTATGGAAAAGCTTCCAGAGGGGTTGGCATGTATGAGAAGTCAATGATTTAGGGTCAAAAGGCCCAAGTTCAGTGTCACTGTCACTGAAAGAAGAAAAATGATTTGCACACAATAACATTAGTTCTATATCACAGACCAGAACCAAACTGTGTGGATGGCTTGCTCTAAGGGTATTGAAAAAGGCTACCGGTATACATTATGGTTCAAAAGGTCAGTGGTCCAGGTCACTGTGTCTGAAAGATGAACAATGGTTTATTCACAAGAACTCAAACACAAATACCTGATATTTATCACCAATCATTTTATTCATAGCTATTTGATGTTTCAGGGAAAACCCCATTGTCCTCTAAATAAGACTGTGCACTGTGACCATCAGTATATATAGCAGTGGGAATTCCTATTCATAGGACTCTCTTATCCCCAGTTACAGCTGTTTTTGTGACAAAAACAAACAGTTATGTGTATTAAGGCTTGTGAATGCAATATTTGCATTAAAAAGCAAAAGTATGAAACTTGTCTTACCGAAGTTAAGAGGTAAATATTGCTTGTTTTCCTCCAGCAATAAAAATAAAAGATACCCAAAAAATTCACAACAAAATTAATCTGAAAAAATTAACACTATCCACCATATTCGATGTGGTTTGATTATTGTGATGTTCTCCACTTGGTTAAAATTTAAGCTGACTCTCAGTGGAATACAATTATCAGAGAATTGCACAGTTTTGAAAATAAATGCATGAATTGTTCAAAATTCAAAATTAACAAAATGTATCATTGTGGAAATTTCCACTGACAATTACATGGAATACAATATAGTTTGCACAGATGACGTACATTTGCATACTCTATTAAAAAAAACATTTACCTGCCCTACAGCATCTTGGCTGTTAGTATAAAATCTACCAACTTGTGAAGACAGTAGAGCTGAAATGAATAACCAAACATTTAAATCAGAATACTTTTTTGCGAATATTCATATAGAAAATCAGTGTTTGAATATTCAAATAGAAAATCAGTGTTTGAATATTCATTTGTTTACCTAGGGAGTTTGGCAGTATTTTTTAAAAGAAAGAAGCAAGGTGAAATGTAAACTATCTTGTGTTAAATTAGTTGACAAGGGTACAACATCAAACTTGTTAAATCACCAGAAATTCAAATTCCCACTCACAAGGTAATCATAATGTAACAATTCTGAATAGTCATATTGCTTACAACTTCACCATTTCTATTCATTGTCATTAAGGTGCTCTTGAAAAGATAATGTGTAACACGGAAAGTTGATAAAGAACATGGTATAGAACAGAGGTCATATCAAAGTAAACAACGCCTTTAGGTATCAATCAAAACATCAGAATTTAACTAAATTAAATTGGCCTCATGTCTATGCAATTTTCATTCTGAACAAATCACCTGTCTGAGAAATTTTTTGAAAGAGTTCCAGCATTTAAGTTAAATATTAATCAAGAGTTACTTCCCTTCTTTTGATATAGTCCATCTTTAGGAAAAGGAGCACTTTTGGTCATACTGAGTTTGAAGCTAAGCTAAGAAAATAACATGCAGATTCATTTATTTTTTTGAAGATAAATAGGGAAAATAACACACCCACATTCATTTGATTTTTAGTCTGAATTCCCCCAAAATGTATGCAAGACCCCATCAATGTCATTTATGTGTAATTAGAATTGTATGACAGAGTTCACATTGTTTTCAGTGCAGCTTGGCAGAGGGTGGGGGTGGGGTCATTAAATATCCAAGTAGACTAAGAAATAAGGATCGATGTTATAGCATTATTAACAGTGATGAATAATCAAATGTTATCCATATACATCTAGTGAATATTCAAATAGGAAATTTGGTGTTTTTCAGCTCTGGAAGTTGGTTTCTAGTGCATTTGATAATTTGCTTTCTTCTTTCTCCACATTGAAAATTAAATGGGCATTTCTTTTTGCATTCAAATTGCATCCCTGAGCTTAAAGTAAACATGTTAAAATACGAACAGTCTTTAATTGTATTCATTCCTAAAATTTACAATACCACTTTACTGCATGATAATGGAATGGTATGATAATAATAATGGAATGGCATGATAATAATAATGGAATGGCATGATAATAATAATGGAATGGCATGATAATGTACTGCATGATAATGGAATGGAATGACCTGATAATAATAATAGAATGGCATGATAATGTACTGCATGATAATGGAATGGAATGGCATGGTAATGTACTGCATGATAATGGAATGGCATGATAATGTACTGCATGATAATGGAATGGAATGGCATGATAATGTACTGCATGATAATGGAATGGAGTGGCATGATAATGTACTGCATGATAATGGAATGGAATGGCATGATAATGTACTGCATGATAATGGAATGGAATGGCATGATAATGTACTGCATAATAATGGAATTGAATGGCATGATAATGTACTGCATGATAATGGAATGGACTGGCATGATAATGTACTGCATGATAATGGAATGGAATGGCATGATAATGTACTGCATGATAATGGAATGGCATGATAATGTACTGCATGATAATGGAATGGCATGATAATGTACTGCATGATAACGGAATGGAATGGCATGATAATGCATTTCTGAAGATATCTGAACTGCTTCTGCCTCTGCAAACAAAAGAAACAAAATCAGAAAATGTCTTGTTATGGTGGTTGACATGGATATGAATTTCTAGGATGAATTCAGTAATGATTGCTGCAGCCACTGGGAAAAAAAAATTTGGGTTAGTAAATTCCATAACAGAATAGCTTGTTACCAGTCGAAACAATTTGAAGAATGGGACATATTTTAAAATTATTCATTTTACTGATGTGGCACCACAAGTCCAAATCTTCTTAAGGAGAGGGAGAGGGAGAGGGAGAGAGAGAGAGAGAGAGAGAGAGAGAGAGAGAGAGAGACAGACAGAGAGAGAGGGAGGGAGGGAGGGAGAGAGAGAGAGAGAGAGTTTATCTTGATAGCGTTATCTTAGCCGAAATTGAAATAATCCTGAAATTGTTATGATTCAGACATCATTTGGTATTTAGTTATTTGAACTTAAAACATACTTAACCACTATAAGTATTTTTGACTTTTTGACATTATGCTCCACCTAATTATTAGCAAATCGACTTCTTTAAAATGAACTATTACGTTGTGAAAATGCACTTACTTACTTCAACAGCACTGCTCAAAATCAAAATTGAACAAAACATAGAAAAATTTACAGCAAATTGAATTTTTACGTGTTATATAGGTAAAAATGTAATGTGCAGGTGCCCTCGTTCTGTTGGCTGGGACTTGGACAATCAAGCATTACAAAGAGTTGACTGGCTGTCAAACTGGTCAGTGGTCCACTGGGATCATGGCAAAGCAAATGCCAATGGACAATTGCTGAAAGGTCAATAGGTTTAGAGTCGGCATTATTTTAGATTAACCACCAAAAACTGTGTAAATATTCATTTTGCCACAGTGAATTTCTACTTGTGCCTCACTTCTTTAATAGAGTCCTTGATCTATGGAATTACTTGTACAGGGGAAGACTGCTATCATGCAGTAGTTGGGATTCATAACTGTCGACCATGTTCTGTGTCAGTATATCAAGAATAATTGAAAAATTCAATCAATGCATGTGTGTGTTGGGGAGAAGGAGGAATAAACAGAATGCCAGTCAGACTTACAGTAACACAGCTCTACCTCATTATAACATGCTTTTTTATAACGCTATTCTGGATATAACGTGGTACCACTTATGGACCCCATGACCCCAATTACACCAATGTATAACAACATGGGTTGAAAGAAAACAATGTAAATCTTTGCATTATATCTTTATTTCCATTTCAAACCACCATCATTTGACAAATTTTGATCATTCCCGCTATACTGCTACTATAAAATATATACATAGCATTAAAGATGAGTACATACAGGATTCATGCAATGATTAGTAGTGAACCTGTGTAAAACATTACAGGCAAGTACATAAAGAACATTGTTTTAAAGAAATGTAGTACTGAATTATACAAAATCATACAAATGATTGTTTCTGTAAATGTTGACTAAGAAGCTTCTTAAAATCTGGGAAAGAGTCAGCTGACCTTATATAGGGTGGAATGGAATTCCATAGTCTGGCTCAAGAAAAAGCAAAACTGTTTTAGGTAAATATAAATTGTTCTTTGAGATGGATCTTAGTTATACGTATGTACATTTTCCACAAATTAAAATTACATTGAAGATAATCAGAAGCCAACCCATGTAAAGATCTGTAGACTAGTATATCCTTTTGAAGTTGAGTTCTCTGTTGAAATGGAAGCCACTTAAGGGTTTTAAAAAGATTTGTTGATGGTGTATCTAAATCAGCATCAAGAATAACTCGAGCTGCTCTTTTTTGAAATTCAGTATTTCTTGATTTTCTCTATCACCATTAACCCAGATAGAACAGCAATATTCTAGATGTGGCATGCTATAGGTATTGTAGAATATCTTTCTCTGTTCTTGAGAGAGATAAGATTTTATTCTGTTCAAGAGATAAAGCAGTGAGTTTACTTTTTTAATGACCTTATCAACTTGCATTTTCCAGCACAAGATATTGTCTGTCATAATGCCAAGTAGTTAGTTATCTTTCTCAGCTTTTACTTTGGCTCGACTACCTATGATCATAGCTTTTGACTTGGCTGCATTTATCTTCATACCATTGTGCTCACACCAGTTATTTCCTTTAACCAAATCCTGATTTAATTGAGTTTTATTTTAACCAAATCCTGATTTAATTTAGTGCTAAGGTCATGGCCAGTTGATCCAGTGTTATATAATCTTGTGTCATCTGTGAACATGTTGGTGGTGGATTGCTCAATGTAATAAGGTAAATCATTGATGTGCAGCAGCAAGAGTAATGGTCCAAGAAATGATCCTTGTGGAACACCTGACTTTGTGAGTTTCTTATCTGAAAGCTTATTTAAAATGGAAACTTGTTATTGTCTGCCTCCAAGATAGGATTGAAACCAAGTTAAACTTTCATGGTTCACTTGATACATGCTGAGTTTTTCTAGCAGGATTTTGTGATTAACAAGGTCAAAAGCCTTTGTAAGGTCAAGAAACACTGTACCTACCAGGTTACCTTGATCAATTGCTGTTAACCAATCATCCACCATTCTAGTTAGTGTAGTCTGGTATGAATGTCGTTCACGAAAGCCAGATTGTTGTGAATGTAGTAAATTAAAAGATTCCAGGTAGTTTTGAATTCATTACAAACATGTCTTTCTAATATCTCTGAAAGTGATGGTAAAACTGATATAAGTCTATAGTTATTCATATCAGAAAGATCTTCCTTCTTGTGTATTGGAGTTACTTTTGCCAGTTTTAGACTGTTTGGAAAAATACCTGCAGAAATACTTAGGTTGAATATGTACATGAGTGAAGGTGCAATCACTTGAGATGAAAGTTTTAGGAATTTAGCACTTATACCATCTAGACCTGTAGCTGTTCTGACATCAGGTTTATGTAATTCATTTAAAATGAATTCTAGACTTATTTTAGGTATTTTGAAGTAGTTTCCTTTGCTACGTTTTGAGGAAATATATGCTCATTTAATTCATCACTTGAGAATTTTTTATGAGCTTTGAGTTTTTCGTTTATGTCCACAAAGTAATCATTGAGTATATTTGCAATTTCAAGAGGTTCTTGCTGAATGTTACCATTTTCATCACTAATACATCTAAATGGCAGGTTATTGACAGATTTGCCGTTTAAGTTATCGAAGGTTTTCTAGAGTTTTCTAAGGTTCTTTTTTGTAATACTATCTGATATTTCAGTGGAATAGTAAGTTTCCTTGCCCTTTGAATCATTGACTTGACTCAGTTTCTCCATAATCTGTAGTTGTTAGTATCTTTTAATTTATGAAATATATCCCTTATCTTAATGCACCTCTCCCTCAATAACTTGTGCTCAATAGGGTCCAAAAACATAGACTGCATTATAAGCTAGGGCTTGAGTTACTGAGGGACCTCAACAAAATTGAGAAGGGGATGCCATCCCCGCTGGACATCAATCAAACCGCAGTGGGTGGGTGGGTTGGAGTAACGGGGCTATTTATTGGCTGAATACTCATTTTATAATTGCATTCGGAATAACTGTCAATAAAGGAGCTTTTTTCTAATGTAGCTGTTTGCTTTTTTGTATAAAGTACCCTTATTTTCAAGATACCCAACTCCTGAAAGATCATTAACAACATTAGTCCAAATGGTTTTAACAACACGTGTATGCAAAAACATTGTGTATTACATCACTGCTTTTTGTTGTTGTCGATTCACACCAAAACAAGATTCCTTTTTTAAAAAAACTAGGGACATTTATTTCGTGAGACAACCATCCATGTCGAAACTCGATGTATATATTGTTCTATTAATAAAATATGGATGCCATGATTTCATTGCAAGTAACAGTGAAACTTTTTCTCGTCCTTGAGGAAATCTCTGAGTGGCAATTTAGAAATTTTAAGTTCACTACAAACTCTGGAACTCAGTTCTCTGTAATGAACTGTATCTGTGAAACAAAGCTTTTTATTCAACAAGTACTCATTTCGCTTGTTTGCCTTTCTATCTTTGATCACATTTGTGATTGAGTAGGCTAATTTAAGGTAGTTTAATTATATTACTTACATAATTATATTACTTACATAATATCAGTGTTCGATTGATCAACTGAAATGAGTTGACCTGACACACAGCCGTGACTGCTAGCTCTTACGCAGTTAGGATTTGCATGCCTTTTAACTTTTCTTATATTCCACCCCCATTTTTTGATTTGATACTTTAGCGTAACAACACAATAAATACTTCCACAAGTTGGAGATCAAAAAACGGTCAGCGCTTAATTAGGTTGTCATGGAAATGCTCGTGGACATAGCTGTGACGGTTGAATTATATTTTTCATGTTTGAATACAAGAGGGCATATTGCATTTATGATGATTACACTGAAACTGAATTAAAAGATAGAACTAAAACACAAATTTCACTTGACAAAACTTATTTAATTGGTATTTATTTTTTTAAGTGTTGCCACCAGTAGGCATTAGTGACATTTTCATTGATCAAAATTTTGTTGAATATCATTACTTACAGCGTACTGAGAAGGATGTTTGGAAAGAAAAATGAACAAAATATATGACTTCTTATTAAAAGTTGAGAATATCATGATGTTGATGCAAATTTCTGATTACTGACCACCATTTTGGATGATAAAAAGAGCGAAATTTCAAGGTTTCATTTATTAATTTTTACTTTGTGATCTTTTTCACGTTCAACAAATAGGGGCCAAGTTTTCGGGTATTTTCTAGTAACGAAAATGGAGTCCATGCCTGACCCCACGTTATAAGTGGGTTCGTGAGTTATCCAGGCATGAGTTATCGAGGGAGTGGTGTGGCATTCAATATATCACTTGTGATCCAATTGGATTGATTTTGTTGATGAACTCTCTTGAAATTAATAGGAGTATGACTGTTCAGGGTGTCAGTAAACATATCTATCCAAATGTCAAGAGCATCTGATGGGTCATCAAAAGATTCAATTATTGACCAAGCGATATCTTTCAGTTCTCGAATTATGATCTGTAACCTTTAGGTTTCTGAAACTTAACTGAATTATTTTTAGCTGTCAACTTGGCTGAAGTTTTAAGTAGTGTTTGGAAATAAGGGACATGTAAGACAACAAAATCGGGTGCCACATTGCGATCATATTATATTGAAATTCATGTTTTAAAGAAGCACACTGTGGCAGGATTTCTCTGTATTTTTTCATTCAAGATTTATGGTTATTACTTGAAGGCACATGAATGTTTCAGAATACATATTCAATTTAGGCATGTCCTGAATGGTGTACACAGTTGAATTCTTTGGAAGATGATTGATGCTAGTGAAATTGGTGAAATGATTTCAAATTTCTTTTTATTTCAGGAGCTCTTTGCTGAGGCCATGTGCAAGTGTTTGCCAACTTTCATGAGGAGATTATGAACTAGACAGTGATAAGCCCAGAGGTAGGAAGAATTCATTGATTTTTTATATCAGACTGGCAGCTGTGGTACTATAGCAAGGTTCTTCAGCAGTCACTGCGATTGGTATGACTGCTCACTCTAATTCATAGATAGACTGGTAGCTAGTATATCATTGTTACCAATCGTGCAGTAAACTTACTTTATTGTTGTTTGATATTCAAGGAGTGAATGTAGCTAGAGTTTGATTTTAATCTATGCTGCTGTTAAAGTTTTTTATTTTCTTGAGCTGCGTGTGTTGGATTCCATTATTTTGTCTGGACTTTTAAGACACTGTAAAACTGTTTACTTCACGAAGGAACTGACAAATTTAAAAGCTCAGTATAACAGAGTGAGTTTTTTTAACGGAATTAATTTTGTTTAAAGTTTACTTAGGGTTGTGATTTTCTGAATGTGTATTGATCCATATTCTTACGAAGAAAGAGTACAATTTTTAATGAAATGGTAATGATGAATACTGACTAATTATGAAATCTTGTTTGATACGAGCAAAATTTTTTATGGATATTTTAATTTTTGGTGGATATTTTAAATAACTTGAAATGAATGGACACAAGTGTCCCAGTGAATTTATTGTAGCATTCATTTGAAACTTTATGGTGATTCATAATATTGGATTGTATTTCTTATGATCTTAATGAAATTCAGAAGGTAAGTAAAATCATCATTTTATCTTTCTATTTCATGCATGACATGGAAAATGATTCCCTCTTAAATAATTGTAGGTATTTTCAAACAATTGAATGCATACTAATATCTAGGGATCAGCGATTTCCATGGCATTGAGATTAAACCCCTTTTATGTGCAGAAATAATTTATTTGTCTTGATTTTATGATCAACTGGTGTTTAATGGTACATCAGCACTTGAAAGACTAGTGCCTTAGCAATGGGTGTAAAGTGCCCAGACCAGAGATACACCATTGCAGTTGACCCAAGCTGGTCTGAGTAGGATTCAAACCTTGTATCCACTGACTGTGAGTATGACATGTTAACCGTCTAATCACCACAGCTGGTTCCCATTATACCAGTGCACTTCATTTTGTTCGAGTATCGTCACTTCCCTGAGCAATGATCTACTGAGGAAATCAATATGATTTGCAACTTTTGAGTTGTAATGTCTTGAGACATTTTATCTTTTGAAGGCAGTTTAGTTGCATTCTCAAAATAGTGTGTATGATTTATGATTCTCTATTGGGTATCTGTCTGCATGGATGCTTGCTGTTCTGTCATATTACTGCAGTATACTTACGGTAACAGATGAAGTATTAGGAAGTGAACTGTACCATGAACCTAGAGTTAGATCAATGTGCAACCGTTGTGTATAGATGTCACTAGTTACTATTTGAAGTTTTATTGACTAGAGAAACTGCAGCCTTGAGTGTGTTTTTAAATGTGATAGAGGATCAGAGTAAAAGCGTGAGTAAGTTTTGAAGGATCTAAATTACATAGAGATAATTAGTGACTGAAGGTCAGATCTAAATATCAACTGCAAAATCTCATTTGGAATATAAACTGACCTAATGTATACAGAGGATTAAATTTGTTGCAGAAAAATTCATATTAGGAGCTTTAATATAATTTCATTCATGAACACCATTTTTTTAATAATAATAATAATAATAATAATAATAATACACCTGTAAAACACCAAACCAAATCAAACCCAATTGCAATTGTTTTGATGTGAGTGTGAAATACAGTCATTCCCTATCTGTGTACAAGATCCATGTAATTTGTATTTTGAGGACAAGTTTTGAGAATAATTTTCAGCTTTCACATAGATGGTGGTCTGAAAGGCAATTCTGCTTATACAAATGTACATCATGTGAATGTTCATTGCATACCTGCCATATTCCCAGACAGTGTTGCTGGGTTTTTTGGACTCAAAAAGTCTGTTTTGAGGTCCCAAGGGTGGTCACTGCATGTGACTTAAAAAAGCGACATCGTCCAATTGAGAATAACTATCTTTTCATATAAGCCCGTAGAAAAATATTGGAAATTCAAATCTGAATAAATGAAAATAACGAATCTTTTCTTTAAAGCATTTAATACACCTACTAAGCAAAAAATGGTTGGTAGACTTGGCATTGTCCAATATCATCACCACACACATACACATGTGCAAACACATAATCACAACCACACTGACGTTAAAAAAAAACATACACCAAGTTTCTATCTTTAAAATCCATTGGATGACAAAATATAGTCTTTATTAGATGCAGTCTTTGATGCTGTCAGTAGTTAAATAGGACGTCTGAAGGTAATGCAAGTGTCATTTGTGTTCAGCTTTGCACTCATTAGAGACTGCATTTTACTGTTGTTCAAACTTCACTGCTGGATTCTTGGAGCAAATCCTGGTCAGAACTGAGTTGTTCTTGACGACCATAATGCTTGTCTCTATAGAAAAATGAATATACATCACATTTGGGACTGACCATTGCATTGGGGGAAGGGGGGGTGCACACTATTTTCATTATTTTCAAGTTTAAAGGGGACTTTATAGGTAATACAGCAGTAATAAATGCCTCTGTCCGGTACAGGTGTTAATGCAATATCTTTATCAATACAAATCAACTGTGCAAACACGAGTGTGTGTTTATTATTGTCATTCAGTCTATCTATTTCATGGCTAAAATCATCTTGAAAAGCATGGGTCAATTAATAGTTGGTATTTTAGTGAGATTAAGATAACGAATAATAATAAAGAGAATTAATCTGAATGTTTAATTCAGCATGTTGAATATATTCCGGTTTGTCCTGATGTTACGTACAGATGGTACTGCTATATCAACTGACCTCGTACACTCCAGAATGACTTGTGTCAGTATATTGTTTGCAGTATGTGTAAATAATTAAATGCTCCCCAGGGCTGCTGTGCTTCACAAAGTCAAACTCTGTCAGCTGGGAGTTATGAAATTTATTTTTGCTGGGCTTTGTTTGCTTCGCTCATAGCTTATTGCTTCCTGAATCACCTTTAAAAATGAATCACACTTCAATACTATTCCAACAACTGAAATAATCATGCTTTGCATTTTATATATAGAGTAAAATCCTACTTTAAAGAAACATTGCTGCTGTTCACAAACTTGCCAAGAATCTTTAATACAGATGGTTTAAACATTTTCATTCAAGGCAGTGATGTGTAATAACTTTTGTTCTTCAACATGCATCTAGCATCTCTTTGATTTACCTGTAACTTAAAACGAATTGCGTTGTTCAACTTTGTGAACTTTACCTATGCAAATTAGCGTAATGTGCTCCCAGTCTTCTCAGAAGTCTTCAAAGCACTTAACACATCACCCTAGCTATTGTCAGCTAATTTTATCTGAAATGGTGGTTGTTATACAGGGCCTCCTTGCCTTTTTAATTGTTCCTATGACAATTTACTGTATAAACTGCCCCAATGATAGTTTTTCAGGAGCTCTAAGCAGGACTGTTTACCATTTATTCCTGTTACATGTCACAGGCATATATTGAGGTGTGGGTAGGTGGGGTGTTTGCTTGGTTGTTTTTTTTTTTCAATGATAACTGAAAATTGTATTTTTCTGAACACGACTGTGTCAGGGGGTTTGGAAGTAAAAAATTGAGTGTTTAGTGTGACCCGTTGCGTTTTGGCAGGTATGTCATTGTAATAATTAACTAGTTCCAAGTTGATTCAAGATATAAAGTAGCATTTACAAATCAGTTTTAATATTAATGTGCAGCTAGCAGCAACAGTGCAGTTGTCAACTTTTACCATGAAGCATTCTGCACACTTTTTCACGCAGGTAGTATGTGCAGATGGTGTGAAGGTAGCATATTCTTGCACATAACCATTTGACAGTGCTGTAAGGTTGTTGAACATGTCACGAGTATGCGACAATTTTCTGTTTGTAAGGTTGGATAACATGCCATATCAGCATCAGCATCAATGCAATGCTAAACAAACTTATTGTTTTTATGTTTCATTAATGCAATGCTAAACAAGTTTGTTGTTTTTATGTTACATCTCAGGACCATTTGATACTCAAAATATGATTTTTAACTTGTGCCAATAAAATCAAACTAAGCTATAAACATTTGACTTGCATCCATACTTTCCCAGGATCTACCATAGTATAATTTTTAACCAGTTGAGCAATATCAGACCCACATGGGCCTCTTCTTTCCTTTATTTTAATCAGAAAATCATGTTATCTAATTTGATTTATCTATGTGAGAATTACCTGATTTAACCAAGTATTTCCACAGTCGCTGAGTTGGTAGAACATTCGACTTGTAATTCAAGGGTCACGGGTTCAATACCCACCGAGGCCAGCTGGGTTGGCTGCCACATTGTGTCTTTGAGAAAGACACTTTGCTCCCATTTCAGTGGCATGATATAGTCAAATTAAAGAGCCGAAAGTACTTTAAAAAACAGCCATCAACAACTACTACTTAATTTGACTAAGTATTTAATCATTTACACAACTGCAAAACTTCATGACCTTTAATACAAAACAGCTTTCAATGTGCAATGCCTGGTTTGTGATGGGGACAGATTCATACAATTCCTAAAAATGCCCTTGTGGGATGCCTGGTTTAATTTATGTGATTGAGACAGATTCATCTAAATCCTAAAAATGCCCTTGTGGGATGAAAATATTATTTCATTTACTAGCACATTTCATTTACTGATTCATGACTGAAGGTTATTTCATTTTTTGTAGTTCATAGAACACAATTTGCAATGACGTTAAATTTTTACTATATATTTTTGTCTCACTGTAAGGTTTTAATTTATTAGAAAGTGGTGTGCTCTGTTAAGTATATTACCATTTAAAAACAATATTGTGGTCACATTTATTTGTTTAAAAATTAGTATAGGGAATTCAAATACATTATGGGAATAAAGGACATTAATAAAAAGGGAGATTAAATGGTTTGCTTCGGTGCATTTTTAGGGTCATTTTAGCCAATGAAACTGCAAAGGAGAAAGAATTTGTATTGGATATCAGCAAAATTAAACCGTACATTGGGTCAGGTTGGTATAATATGGACAGATTTGTCTGCTTGTAAAGTCAGCCTTTCACACTAAAATATCAGACTAACTCGCTCCTTTTGGAAGCGTGTGTGTGACTCTAATGCTCAATTTGCATACTTTGTTGTTGAATAAGAGGAGCCAAGGTAGTTCAGTTGGTAGAGAGTCAGACTTGTAATCCAAGGTTTGTGGGTTCGATACCTGCCTGGGTCAGTGGGTTGGTGTGTCTTTGGGAAAGGCACTTCGTTCCCATTTAAAAGTGTTAAAAGTGCTGTTAAAACCAACACAAACAACAACAAAATAATGACTGCTGTTGAATAAAGTGAGTATTGGTTTCCTTCAAGATAGAATTTAGATAATTGGGGTGCAGTTGGGTTAATTCAGACAGAAATCAAGTCCTGTCAGGTAACCTAATGGGCTCTAGCTTTCAATAATCCTAAATACAGATATAAGAATGATACTGACAACACGTCTTGTTTAACTCTATTTCTTTGTCAAATCTTATAGAATTTAAAATGTAATTATTCATATATTACAAAAATACATCTTTGAAATCCTGCTCAAAGTTAGACTAATGGAAAAAAGGAAGAAGTGGAAATTCAGATGGTCTCAATGTATGTTCAAAAAGATCTTTTAATTAGCAAATGACCATAGTTTATTTGGAACTTCTTTAGCTCAAACACTTGACTTTGAGGGATTACGAAAATGATTGTGATTCATGTTTATCAGTTGGAATATGGAATATGGGTAATAGAAAAGTAAACGGTAGTCCTTTACACAACCAAAAATTAGTCCATCCTATAGGTAGCATTTATGCAGTCGATTTGACTCTCAGTATTTCACCTCACTGCCCGGTGTAACGTAGACTTTTTGTTTCCTTAATATGACCAGATTACTGTATTTTATATTTAAAATTTTGAAATTTTAGAAGATGTGCCACCTTGGCCAGAATCTATTATAGAAAGCATGTTAGTGAATCTTGCCCTTATTTTTTAACAATTGTGCACTAAATCAACCATATTCGGGAAAATCACGCATTATATTGAAGATTCTACTGGTAATTTTTCCATTAAAATCCCTACTGTATTAGGATACTTTCCCCTTCTTTTCTAAAAGTGGGAGTTGTGGTGGTTAAATTTTCATTTCTAAATTAGACTGTGCCTTGGAACTATAAGTTAATGTTCTTGCCTTAAGAGACCAGTCTACTCTCTTTATTTTTCAACTAGGCAACATTTAAAAATCTAATGTAGATTTAAGATTGAACATTAGTCATTATAAATTGTGATGTGCTTAATTTGAAATCCAATAAGTTGAATTTAGGAGTCACACATGCAGCTGTGATTATTATTGTATTGTCTGAATTGCAAGATTGTCTCCCAATTTCTCTTGCAATGTATTTTCAGTGAAGTTGTTGAGAAACATTGTATCACATTTGATAAAGGAAAGCAGCTCTTTCACTTCTGTTTGCAAATAGAAACTTTATCATTTTCCAGGAGACTCAGTGAAATCTCCAAGAAATTAGTGGATTGAAGTATGAATTGATTTCTTGGAGATATGCTAAGAGGAATAACATTATGATTTCTTTTTGTGATGGGTAATTGAAATAAAAGAATCATATTTTATGGAACAATTTTCAAAACAGTCTAGTTAGGGGGAAAGTGGTTGGCAGCATTTGTCATCTACACTAAATTGTTTCTAAGTGCCCCATCAGTGGATGCTGTGTTGTTTCAATTAATTTACAAGAGAACAACTTCAAACTTGCTAAATCACTTGAAATTTAAACTCCAACTCACAAGTTAATTATAAAGTCAAAATTCTGAATAGTCCTATTCCTCACAACATCTCCATTTCTATTCATTGTCATTCAGGCACTAGAAAAAATAACATGTTATATAACAAGTTGATAAAGAGCAGGCGATAGAAAATGGATTACTGTATATACTCACGTATAAGCCAGATCCAAATGCAAACAACATAGACCCTGATCTGCCGTCGCATAATGCACCAGCAGATCAGGGTCTATGTTGTTTGTTTTACTGATTATTCCTTACAAATTGCATAGGCCCAGATCTGCCGGCGCATTATGCGATGACAGATCTGGGTCTGTGCAGTTTGCAGTTGGTATCAGCTTGCATGCGAATATATACGGTATATCAAAATCAACAAAGCCTTTACATATCAATGTATCCTAATCTAATTAAATTCAATTAGTCAGATGTCTATGTAATATTAACTTATGTTAACACCCATGAAAGTAAATGTTAAAGTGGCTATGCCAAGTTTTTGGATTATGTACTATAGAGGTGAAGAAGATATTATTCAACATTATTTCATGTTGGTTCATTCTTAACACAATTTCCTGCCAGTTAATTCTTAGCACAAACCTTAAAATTTGTATCTAATTGTAACGCTTTACTTTTTTTATATATATCTTACTTTTAATGCAGTTTTTCTATCTGCAACATTCATTTTACCTCCTATATGTAAGTGTATGAAATGTGAGGAATTTTACTCTGTTTAAGATCGTGACAAAATAATAAAATCCATCAAGAATGTCAAAGGTTATTTCAGTTTTATTAAATTTACTCGCATGAGAATTGGAGAGCAAGCAGAACAGATCCTTAATGGAAGTCGACAAAGCTGTTGATTTTGTTTTTGTAGTTTTATTCCATATTAAATTCTAATGTAAAAATATCAGAGTTTTGTTGGGTTTTCTTTGATCCGTTTCCAGGAATGCAGTAAAATTTCATAATATTATGCACACATCCGACCTTGGTATATGGGCGAACTTTATGAGCAGTGAAGTTCACAAAATGTCCTTTTAGCTTGAAATTCATTACAGTTTTCATCATCGTCAATATCCGAGTAAAAAATACCAATGAACTAGTTATCATCCACTCAGTTCATTTCAATGTAGTCAAGATCATGATCCCCACTGTCTAAAATAACAATTTCCCCCCCCCACACACACACACACAAAATTGTATATATTTCATCAAAATTGGCATCCACACCACTGTCCCTCTGCCAATTTTATCTCCCCATGTTAAAATTCAGTTTTGAAATAAAAGTTTCTACTAACCAGTTATCATCATCTCTGTTCATTTCGGCAAAGTCCCGATCACTATCAGCACTGCATAAAACATCAATTTTCCCCACAAGATTGTCTGTATTTTCATCAAAATCACATCCACATCACTGCCATAATTTGCTTGTTCAGTGCTGTCCACGTTGATCTCCGCACATTAAAACTTGTGTTTGAAATAAAATCTTCAAATAACCAGTTATCATCAACTCTGTTCATTTTGATAAAGTAAAGATAACAATCGCCACTGCCTAAAATGTCAATTTTCCACTCGAAATTGTTTATATTTTCAACTAATTCAGCAAGCACATCACTGCCATCACTTGCCTCCATTTTGATCTCTGCACGTTAAAACTCAATTTTTAAATTGAATTTTTACTAGTTTTGGGGGTCTTTTAAACTCATTCTGTGACTGCATTTGTGTTCCTCTACCTTTATTTCCTTCTTTTCAAAAGAGTACACATACAAATGATGACGTATTACACGGTTAAATACACACTTCCGCGAAGTGGTAGATGGAATATAGTGAACATGCGACCGCTATCGTATCCCGTCAGAAAAGGTAAAGTACAATTGGAATTGTATCCCATCAGAAAAGGGTTAAATACAGTGGAACCCCGCTATAACGCGATGATCGGGGTCCATAAAATCGGATCGCGTTAAAAGCGGGGTCGCGTTAATGCGGGGTTTTACAATATTTAACTTTTTTTCCGAGAACATATACGTGTATACATGTACAATGATCAAAAGTCGGCTTATCATCAGATGAATATTAACTGGAATGCATTAATTAAGATATATTCAAAATAATCGATGGCTAATATATTTATAGGTTATTACTGTGCATTAAAAACATTTACTAATTTTTATTTGTTTGAACGATAATACAGATTGACCGATAATACCAGACTATCGCTATATCATGAAAAGTGTATCAACACCGTATGCTACCGTGCCATCGTGGCATGCAGTTCATCCATAATGGATGTAATTTCATTGAAAATCGTACAGATTTAAAATATTCAATAATTTTGTAATAGTCTGAATTCGTCGTGTAAAATATAGGATGAACAAAGTATTGAAACCATTTACTTGCCGTCTGATATCGTACGGTCATTGCATGCAGCTATTCCCGGGTCTACATACGGTGTCTGTACAAATTTCATACCGCTAAAATTTTATCATATGCGACAACTGCAAGAATAATTAACAATCAACGCATGATTTCAGCGTGCAAATAACTTTTATTTCAGATTTTGTGAACATCAAAAGAAACATGTGAAAACTGCTAAATTAATCGTTGCGCAAAGTGCAAAGTCAGTGTGGTTCCAAATTTAAATTTCATCATTTCTTGAAAAATATATCCAATGACGTTTGCCTCTTTGCCCCGAACTGTTGGGTTCTAGCAAAGTCAAGAATGTTTCTTAATTGAAGGACTTTGACGCTGTCAACATCTTGTGTTTCCAGCCACCTTAAACTTGCTTCTAAATATACTACTGCTTCAGACACTTTTGGTGGGGGGGTTGGGGTGCCATCGTCATCGTTATCATTATCGTCACTGGTTTCAGGTTCTGATTGTGCAGCTTCATTCTTCCTGCTGACATTTGTAACAATTTCGTCATCTGATATGTGTTCGTATATAGGGCAGATGTCATCTACTGAATACCAGTTAAGGATATCATGATGACTGTGCTCGTATTTTTTGAGTGCTTCTTCTGCTAAACGTACGTCGTCTTCAGTGAATCCTGTAAATTTAAGCTCATCGTCACTATCATTTTGTGTCGAGGGCATAAAAGCTGGCCCAAGACCCTTTATCCAGCATCGTTCAATGCAGCGTGCAGTGATAGCATCCCAGGCTTTACCTCCAAGGTGACATACTTCTTTAAAGTTGAGTAATGCCAATGATGTGTCGACGGATGCGTTATTATCTGCTACCATTCCCTTTATCATTTCACGGCGATAATTTTGTTTAAATACGAAAATTATGCCTTGGTCAAGTGGCTGGATTTCTGACGTAGTGTTTTTCGGGAGGTACGAAACTTTGATCTTGCCATCACTGCTGACAAGATTTTCCGCTGGGGGGTGGGCAGGGCAATTATCCAGCAGGAGGAGAGCTTTTTCCTCAGCTTGAGTTTTCATAAATGAGCCCGAACATCTGGAACGAATGTTTTGTGAAACCAGTCGTCAAATATGGAGCTATTCATCCAAGCATTCTTGCTGTTAGTGTACTGAAATGGAAGTGCCTTCATATTTACATGATGAAAACATCTGGGAGCTTTCGATTTTCCAATCATCAGAGGTCTGACTTTGTGGCTGCCAGACTTGTTAACACAAAATGAGAGAGTCACTCTGTCCTTCCTCTTCTTGAAACCTTCTCGTTTGTGACTGTCAGTCTTGGTTGCAAGGGTGCGATCGGGTAACATTTTATAACATAAACCAGTCTCATCGCAGTTGTAAACTTGGTCGGCTGTGTAGCAACCGTCCTCCAGCAACTTTTTAAGCCCAATCGGGTAGGAATTGGCAGCCTCTTTGTCAGCGGAGCTGATTTCCCCAGACACAAGAACTTGGCTGATAGCGTGCCTTTTCTTGAATCTGTCTAGCCAGCCATTACTCACCTTAAATTTGGAATCATCTCCATTGATACGGCGATCAAATTTCTCTGCTTGGGCTTTCAGAATTGGGCCAGAAATTGGAACACCTTCTGAGCGAGCTTGTACAAACCATTGGTACAAAGCTGAATCTAGGACATTGTCATTAGCTAACTTAACCCTTTTACGCTGTAAACCAGATTCCTCTTCAAGAATGTTGGGTAGACTACGGAGCTTTCCTTCATCTGTTTTCCACCCTCGCAAAGTGGACTCGCTGATTCCTAGATCTCTGGCAAGCTGAGTTTGTTGTTTGCCCTTCTTTAGTTGATCTAGGGCATACAGTTTCTCTTTAGCAGAAAACGACTTGTGTTTTTGAACTTGCTTTTCCATAACAGTAAAATATTTTTTTATATAAGCAAACAACGTACACAGATAAAGCTCGATAACTAAGTAATGAAGGCCTGCAATGGTTACGAATCACTTTTTATATAAAACAAAATTAAGCTGAACGGATGTACAATTGAATACCCTTTTAATTTACAGATAATAAAGTGGATATTATTTACTTTCAACTGTTTGTTGTTTGATCACACAGCCAAGCACAGCATACATGTTGGCGACTTTCGTCCTTTGATGTTTATTAAATTGTGCGACGCTTGTATCAACCACAGCTTTGTCTGCTGCTTGGCTGTGATTGCAGTTAAATAAGAAGCCCATGTCGGCTATTGTTTGAGCAACGACTGTATACAGAATTCATGGAAGACAATCACAAAGACGATTTACTGGCTTTACTCATGGATCCGTAATAAGTAACACTTCCAATAATGTTTACTTCGGCTTAACAATTCAAAAACCTAATGAAACCAGTTTTCTCTTCTAGAGTAGAATATGGAGCTTCACCACAACCTGTTCAAATTGATAAATTTCAGAAGCCAAGCGTTGTACACACTATTTCTCGTACGTTATATATATCGTATTATTTTAGAATTCATACACGATCACTTCTCCAAAATCACTTAAAGAACCTGGATAAATTGTTAAGTTCCGATCGTTTATTATTAAAAGTCATACGCGAATTTTTCCACCAAATTATAATAAACATTTTACACACTATTTCTCGTACGTTAAACAAATATTTTCACGGTCCGATAAAAATACACGTAAATGAATTTCAAATTTCAGGAACCATGCCACGATCATATTATTTTAAAAGTCACAACTAATCTCATGCCCAAAATGAAGTTAATTTCTTGTTTTGTTTTTTTTACTTTTCTCCAAATTTTTTTTCTCCATGTGTGAATGAATATACGAAATTTCGGGAGCCATGCTACGACCGCGTTATATCCGAATTCGCGTTATGGCGGGGCGCGTTATAGCGGGGTTCCACTGTATATCTAATCTCTGAAAGATCATTTAAAACATTACTCAAAGTGGTTCAACACGCATCACATGTGTACAAGTGAAAACCTTGTGTATTACATCACAGCATTTCACATGTGAATATGGATAGCTTCTCGTGTTACTGTAGATTCAGAATAAAACGAGATTCTTTATTTTTTTTAAAAAGTGACAGTTTAGAGAAACAACAATGTCAAAACTCTTCTTTTTTTAATACTGATGCTGTGATTTCATTGCAAGTTACAGTTAAATATCTGCTCCTCCTTCAGCAAACCTTTGTCTGCCAATTCAGATATTTTAAGTTCATAATGAACTTTGGAGCTTGCTTCTCCATAATGAATCCTATCTGTGAAACTCCACTTCTTGTACACCTTTCACTTCATTCCTTTGCTATCGTTTATCACATTTGTGAATGAGTATGATAAGCTACTCTCCTTTCCCTCCCATTACTCACTGAAATCTCCTGCATACTCAAAATTATTATTTAAAAAATTCCTGAACAAAAATTGTTCCATTTTTTTTTCACACCTTGCTTCCAATGTAGTATATTTATGGTAAAGACTTCCTGTGATCACTTGAATGTGAACTGGCTTATCAGGGTGAGCATTACACATTACTAATTTGACAGACAATAACCAAAAAGTAATACACGTAATTGGATTTTACTGTGTGTGATCAGTAGTAATTCCAAAAGGACTAAAGATGTTAATGGATTATGGTTGGATTACTAACGAGTTCAAGCAGCATAAAACAATTAACATTACTTGGATTCTTTCTGCAGGGTCAGTTTGGCTTTGGTGTTTACAGTTTGTTGAGATGAATCATACTATGTGTGATCAGAAGTTGTTCAGAAAGGATTAAAGATGTGATAGATTATGGTTGGATTAGTAATTACTAAAGACCCAGATAGCACCAATTCTGAGCAGTTCTGACAGGCAGTCTGCAACCTGAATCTACCCACAGGCAGGAAACAATTTAAACTTCTTGGTGGACTCAGTCGAGTTGTACTAACATTGCCCCATTCCAATGCAGACACTGAAAGGACATTTTCTATTCTGAGGAAAATTCAGGCTGACTCCAAAGGAAACCTGGATCCAGTAATGATGCATCATCTCCAGAGTGTTGAGATCAACAATGATGAGAACTGCCACAAACATAATCCAGGCAATGATCTACTAAGTAAGGCTAAAAAATGCTTGTACTGCATATAAGGATAGTTGTATGAAAGGCAACAAGTTAATATGAAAGGCAACAAGTTAGTGTGAAAGGACTGATGTGATTAGATGATATACATACTTTAATATACAGAAGGGAAATTTGTTAAGTAGTTTACATTTTTGTCCATTTGCATGATAAAAACTTACTTGATGAAAATCCTCCAGATTTTAAGTCAAAACTTCTTATCAAATTTTGCAAATCTCCTGATTTGACCAAAGCTGACAACTGTTCTGTCACATGTATGTATGTTACATGTACTTACAGACTGTTCTCAGTGTTCAATTGGTTAATTGAAACGAGATGACTTAACACATGACCATGGCCGCTAGCTCTTACGCAGTTAGGATTTGCATGCCTTTTAACTATTTTTATTCTACCCCCATATCTCGATTTGATACAAAATATTAATTAACATGATAGTACAATTGCAGGCCAACTTTTATTTGAATGTAACAATGCAACCAACACTTCCACAAGATCGAAACACAGTTGATACTTAATTACGTTCTCTCAGAGACGCTTGCGGGCATCTTTGTGATGGTCGATTGATACTTTTCACATTTGAATACAAGAGGGCACATTTAATTTATGATGATTACACTGAAACTGAATCAGAAGATAAAACTAAAACAGGAATTTTACTTGACAGAACTTATTTAACTGGTATTTATTTCATAAAATGTTGCCACCTGTAGGCATTGCTGACATTTTAATTGATCAAAATTTCATCATATATTGTTATTTACAGTGTACTGAGAATTTTTTTTAAAAGTTGCAAATTTCATGATTTTGACTAAAATTTCAGGATGCTAACCACTGTTTTCGACTATAAAATGAGCGATATATCAAGGTTTCATTTATCAATTTTGATTACGATTTTATTCATGTTCAGCAAACTGGGGCCTATATTTTTGCCTTTTTTAATAAGAAAAATTGGGATCCACGCCTGTCTCCACATTATAAGTGGGTCAGCGAGTTATCCAGGTGATATAGTGAGGGAGTGGTGTATCAAGTTTGAGACTAGTTTACATAGGGACATGTTCTTACAATACTACATAAACCTACTTATAGTGAAATGGTCAACTGTTAAGTTGTGTTGGCAGGTGAGTGATATTAGGCCAGCTTGTCTCAAAGTTGCTCAGCTGAATTTGACCAAATGAGATTAAAGATATACTGGCATCAAGGCCTTTAAAGTTTATATAAATATTGCTCATCTGACATAAATTATGGCTACCACCATTACCAAAAATAAAAATCCTGTAGAGAAAAAGTATCCTTCAAAACCCAAATTATTTTCCAGCTGTCTTGCATTATGCTATTAGGCATATGTTAACAAGCAGGCCTGCTGAGGGGGGGGGGGGGGGTAATTGCCCAGGGGCGCTGCAATTTCTAGTGGCTTGCCATCAACTCATTTACAAAAAATAAATTAATCTTTGCAGTAAAGATCTTGAGTTCTACACCATCTGTAGTTACCAAACTTTGTGGATGTCTTGCCCATAAGGAAAGAAAAGAAAATCTATTGATTTTGCAGTCATATTTCAAAGACCAAGGTCACTGACTGAAAGAAGAAAAATGATTTCTGCACAGTTACATTAGTGCTACATCACATATTTGGACCAGCCTTTGTGGATGTCTTGGGTAAGTAAGAAGCCCATCAATTATGGGTTCAAAAGCTCAAAGGTCAAGGTCACTGTGACTGAAAGACAAAAATATTGGTTTCTATAATAATAATAATAATAATAATAATAATAATAATAATAATAATAATGACGACTTGATTTAAAGAGGATGACACAATTAGTTGCATGGAACTAATCCTTATATATATATATATATATATATATATATATATATATATATATATATATATATACAGAGTACATGTACATAGTTGCACCCACAATAATGATGATAATAATTTAAAAAAAACACAAAACAAACATAAAAAAAACATTGATAATAAGCTATGTGTATATATTGACATAATAAACAGAAAATTTTGTTAGAACATGCTCCAACTAGATACATTGTGTACATACAGTACAAAAATAGTGAGACAACAAAGTGGCAGGTTTGAGAATTTATGCTTTAAAGTTGTATTGTATTTATCAAATCAAACAGGTTCCACTTTTCATCCATTGAATTAGATTATAATTAAATGCATTTATATTTTGTTATTTCTCTAATTTCCTCTGGGATTCTGTTCCAATTTAGTGACCTAAATATTGGAAACTTTTCCTAGAGAGTTCTTTATTTGGTTTTTGGAATGAAAAGATGGTTCATTGAAATTGATCTTAAATTGGGAGTGTTGCCTTGTTTTCTAGCCAGAAATAGTTCCCTTGAGATATAATGGGGCCATATTGTTTTAAATTTTGTGCATAAGTCTAGCCTTTCTCAAAAATATTTGTTTACTTACTGTTAACATTTTAATATCATTAATTGCATTTGGGATGTTTTCAGCATTATCTGGGATGAGTCCGCAAGCTCTTTTTTGCAAGCGGAATAATTTGCAAATATTCTTGTCAGAAGCGTTTCCCCAGATAACATTACAGTAGTCTAGGTATGGTTGTATATAGCTTTTGTAATATATTAACCTATGTTTAGTTGATAGATATGGTCTTATCTTGCTTAATAACCACAGACATGAATTTACTTTATGACATATGACTTGAATATGTTCATTCCATTGCAGATTGTTGTCATTAATACTTTAGTCTTGTCTGTGTTTACTTTCATGTCATTTTCCTTACACCAGGAATCTGTTCCAAGTAAGGCTATCTGAAGGGAGATCTCTAGGTCTGATTTTAGCTGTTTGAAATCTGATTGAGTGGTGTCATCTGGATATAAATTGGTAGATGAAATACAGTTGTCTATTTTCAGTAGCAGATCATTTATGAAAATGAGAAAGAGGAGTGGGCCCAGGATTCATCCCTGTGGTTTGATAGGTACATAAAAAGATTGTCATGAACATGTTTTTTAAGTAGTTTGGACAGAGTTGGTAAGATAGATATGGGTCTGTAGTTTTTGATTTCTTCTTTTCTACCAGACTTGTGAATGCTGGTAACTTTTGCCAAATTCCATGTCTGGGGAAACACTGAGGTGGATACGCTTTGATTACATATGTAAGCTATGCTATCAGATATTATGTTAGCAGCAGAATCCCTCAAGAGACATGGTCCAATATTATCTAGGCATGTTGATTTCGTTGTTGCAATAGTTTGAAATTTTTTTAAAAAAATTTTCATTTGGTATTGCAGAGATATTGCAGAGATAAAAAAAAAGTTTGTGTCAGTTGGAATTTTTTCTGAACAGAAATTTCTTAGTTCATTGTGATTGGAGTTTACAAATGGGTTCCTTAATTCTGGAAGCTATGCTGACAAAATAAATCATTGAATGTATTTGCTATTTCAACATCCTTAACAATAATCTGGCCTTCATGGCTAAGTTGTTGGATTTTGGATGACCTTGTGGACAGTTTACCTGCACCTAGTAGTTTGTTAACAACTTTCCACATAGAATTCTTATTGCAATTATATTCTAAAGCTGACTGGTAGTAATTCTTCTTTGCCCCATCGATCATTTTGGTTACTTTATTTCTCCATGTTTTGTAATGTGCTTGTTGACGAAAAGATCTGAAATAATCATGGGTTTTCATGGTGTCGTCTAGAATGTCAGGAGTTAACCAATCAGGTTGGAAGTCCAGTTTTACTCTATGTGTTTTCAAAGGTACATGTACATGTTTTTTTACCACTTGCATTAAAAGTTGGGTCCATATATCAAGAGCATCATCCACATCATCAAATATAGATACTATACTCCATGAAACATTACTGAGATCTTCCAGACATTTGTCTTCATCATAATGGTTAAATGACCTAAATGTTATAGGAGTTTTGGACTTTACATCTGTTTTTAAGCCAGATTTTCTGATTAGGAAAATAGGGAAGTGATCACTAAGACCTATCCTAGGAATATGTTTTTTTGTCACTTTTTCTTCCATATTTGTATAGATATGATCTGTTAGAGTTATTGAGTGGTCATGAGTTTCTCATGTTGGTTGGTCCACAAATTGGGTTAGACCAAAAGTTTCCATGAACCAATTTCTGTTAATCTGATTATTCATAAGATCCCTGTTGAAGTCACCTAAAATGTATACTTTGTTTTGGTCATCAATCACTTTATCTAGTTGCTTTTAAAAATGCTCATTCCATCTGAAATATTTCACAGTGCTTGGCCTTGTGTACATATTCCAAACAGTCATGGCATTTAATTTTCACAGTATGTCTGCATGCATCAAAATCATGCCCGGGTTCAAAGCAATTATAATACCTCCATAGCTTGTCTGGTTTGCTGAATGTGTTATCTTGGTCCCTGTCATAACTTTGATTAATGTATTTTCCTTTGAGTATTGGAACATATTCATTTATTCCATGCAGAAAGTGTGGAAATCCCTTTTTGTTTAAATGTGTTTTGTCCTTGCCATAAGGTGTTCCAACACCTGCCCAGACTTTGTAACAAATGCATTTTCAGTGTCAATCATTTTGTGGTCCCATTCATTGCATAGGTGCTGTATTAAGGCATTCAAGTTTCAGACATTGGTGTCAGTTCTTGGAGAAACTGTGCAAATGAATACCTTATGAGTTGGGTTGTCCATGTAGATATTATTCAGAATTCTGCACAATTATAGCATTAGTTCTACACCCACTCTTATTGAAATAACATATTCCGACGTATAAGTGATATTTGCTTGAATTATAGGGGACTTGTAGGTCACTTTAAGTTACTTATACTTTGCATATGTCAAAAGCTTGTGGATGGTTTGAACTTGGGCTAAAGAAGAAGCCTGTTTTGGGTTTATAAGGTCAGTGGTCAAGGTAACTGGTACTGAAAGAGAAGAAATGGTTTCTGCACAATAACTTGAGTTCTACATTACATACTGTCACCAAACTTTGTGAGTGACTTGCATGCTGGGTAAAAAAGAAGTATGTTGATTTTGGTGTCAAATGGTCAAAGATCATGGTCACTGACTGACAGAAGAAAAGTGGGTTTTGCATAATAACTTTAGTTATAGACCACATATCTTGACCAACATTTGTGGAGGGCTTGCATTTAAGGTATGGACGAGGCATATTGATTATTGGAGTCAAAATGTAAAAGGTCAGGGGTATTGTGGCTCAATGAAAAATTTAGTTTTGCATAATAACTTTTGTTCTAGAGTAAGTTCCTTGACCAGGCTTTGGATGGCTTGCACATAGGGTAGTAAAAAAACCAAGAGATTCTGGGGTCGAAAGGTCGGTAAGTCTGATAAGAAAATTATGGTTTGGTTTGATTTTTTACAGCACAGCAACACAGGTAGGTCATTTAGTGCTGAGGCAATTTGAGTAAAGTGCCTTGCCCAAGGATGCACCATGATAATTGACCTGGGCTGATCCAATGGTAGGATTTAAACCCGCACTCATTCAGTCACTAGTCTGGCATGCTAACTGCCAAGCCATGGCTCCTGTCTCCATTAGACACCTCTTAAGACTTTGCATACCTTGACCAAAGGTTTAGGTCATTGGGACCCTTTGGTCAATAATCTTCATTCATCCATGTTCTAGTAGTGTCTACCTCGAGGACTACTGTATATACTCACGTATAATCTGATACCAACTGCAAACTGCATAGACCCAGATCTTCCGTCGCATAATGCGCCAGCAGATCTGGGTCTATGCAGTTTGTAAGGACTAATCAGTAGAACAAACAACATAGACACTGATCTGCTGGCGCATTATGTGATGGCAGATCAGAGTCTATGTTGTTTGCATTTGGACTCGGCTTACACGCAAGTATATACGATATTAAATATGGGATGCTTGTTTAATGTGCCGTTCATGGTACTCTTGTTCAGTGTGATGTTCTGATTTTTGTTACTGTCATTTAGGACTTCCATGACAAAAATTGATGATGTAGGTTAGGAGTTCTTACTAATGATCAGACACCCCTTTTCCTTCCAATAAATTTACAAGGTCTCCCACCCCCACCCCAAGGTGGCTTATCATGGCAGAACTTGTGATAATTGCTGTTAATATTCCATAGTTACTTGTGATAATTGCTGTTGATATTCCATAGTTACTGTAATTGCTGTTGATTCCATAGTTACTGTAATTGCTTTGATATTCCATAGTTACTTGTGATAATTGCTGTTGATATTCCATATTTACTGTAATTGCTGTTGATATTCCATTGTTACTGTAATTGCTATTGATATTCCATGGTTACTTCTGATAATTCTTCAGTCACAAACATTTTCCACCGAGTTAACATCATACTCTTAGGCCAAAGAAAAAATATGTGTGGTTCTGGTAACCCGACCTACCTTATTTTAATGACCCGACCCTGTAACTTTCGATGTCATATACAGAAAAATAAAACTGGTACTGAGCCCAGTTTTTCACATCTGAACGAACCAGTAATGTTAGATTGCAAACTGTGACATGAACTAACATGAGCCAAAAAAAAAAGTAAAAAAAATTGGTAGCTAGCTTCCTAGCCTGTTTTTCTTCACACTATTACCAGAACTACATGTATTTATTTTTTTTTTGCCTTAGCTGTACTTGTTAGCATCATGCTGTTGGCCGTACTAGTTTTGTATAAAGAATGACTTTGCCAGAACCATTAGAAAAAAAAAATTCAACCTTTCATTCAATACTTACTTTACAGGTTAACTTTAGTAACGTAATCTGGTTTTCAGATTTTGAATATTGGGTCTATTTAACACCTTTTGGTAATTATTTTACTTCATTTAACTTCCTCATATAGCACTTTTGTCACTTAATAAGGGCTCTGATGATTTGCAAATCCACTCCAAATTAAGACCACGACTTCATCAACTCTAAAAATATCAAGTCTCACACACTGGGGATTTGGAAAATGTTGATAGCTTTCATTCCTTTGATAAAATATCTTGGAAATCAACATCATTACAATACCCTAAATTTGATCCTGATATCAATGGGAAACATTGGTCCAGATCATGGATCTGCAATGATGAGTGGCATTGATTTGCGGGACAACTGTCAAGAATTGGGTTGTGCTTGTTTGATATCGTTTGACATGTGGTTGTTTGATATTGTTTAACATGACGTGTTTGTTTGATATTGAGATGTATCATAATTTGTTGCACATCCAGGAAGTTGTTTTTGCCTCTGTTGTTACATTCATGATCAGTGTTAGCGGCAATGGAGATAAAATCCATACATATTTCAGAACAAGAACAATTCCGTTTTGGGGGAAAACTTTTTTAAAATATTTTTTTTAACCATAATTAAAAACCAACCACAAAAATATTCTCTGGTATCACAATTTTTACAAGAGAGACACATGGAGAAATTTATATAAATGTAGATGAACATAAAAATCAATAATTTGGGACTTAAGTTGTCGTACATCTATATATCTATATATCCATTCATCTATTCATCAGTTTTCTTTTAATCCCTCTAGCTATCAGCTATCAGTATTCATTTTAGGCTGCGCCATGCTGCCATTGACCCTTACTTTTCATCTTTGGTTAAAGAATTTTACCTGTAGGGTGCATAAAAAAGACCCCAGAAATAAAGATTAAGGATCATTACGGTTGATTTCAGACTGACTGAACTGAGTACACCCAAAGCTGGCTTACTGAATAGGGTGTTCTCATTGCAAAAGATGATCATTTTCATTGGCTGTCAGAAATGTCTACTGATTTTGATTTGCTTAGGCATTAAAGTTGAGAGCACATGGTTGATGATATGGATAGAAAATGCAAAGAAGAGAAGATAAAATCTTCAGCAAAAACACTGCTGCATTTATTTAAAAAGTACGCATACATTAAGGAAAAAATGTAGTCTCAAGTGTACAAAATAAATTCTAGAGGGGATTTGTTACTGAAGTTTGAGGAATTCAGATTCTAATATGGAATAAGCCTTGAGGCAGGGAACCCTAATAGGGATATCTGTAATGAATTTTCTTGAATAAATAAGAAATGGGCAAGGATATTGTGGATCCCTCTTTTTAGCGCTACAGATCATAGACCAGGAGAGCTTATGGAATGGTTTGTTGTCCATTGTCCTTTCATCTGTTAGCACAAGTTTGTTATCGCTGCTCCCCTAAACTACTTGGAGGGTTGTCATGAAACTTTACACACATATTCATCTCATGGTCTAGTTGGTCCTAAATGAAAATGGTGCCACTCAAATATCCAACATGACTACCACAGTGGCCATCTTGAAAATCTTAACACAACTCCTTCAGAACGAAAAGTAATATTGCCATAGGGTTTTTACTGAACAACTTCTTATGATATCTAGTTGGTCCTAAAAGAAAATGGTGCTGCTCAGACATTCAGTATGGTTGCTACAGTCTCCATCTTGAAATTTTTTTTAGTGCTACTTCTCCTAGATGAATGATCATATCAGCATGGGGTTTTCACTGAAAGACTTCTTATGATGTCGAGTTGGTCGTAAGTGAAAATGGTGCTGATCTGACTTTCAATATGGCCACCACAATGGCCATCTTGAAACTCTTTTTACATGTATAGCTACTTCTCCCAGATTGCTGGTACGTCACATTGATATTGTGCTTTCACCAAAAGAGTTCTTATGATGTATCATACATGTGATAGAAAAGACCAGTCTGGTCAGGACAGATCAGGATATTTCCAAAATTTGGTCACGAATTTTGACCTCAAAAGAGGGAGGATTTTCATTGACCTGATTTTTAGCATGCAAATGTACAAAAATTACAGTTATTGAACAAATCAACATTTTTTAAATATAAAAATATGCACATCATTTCATCACATCAGTCCTTTCACAGTAACATGTTGCCATTCATACTCTTATATGTACCACAAGCATTTGAAGCATTTCTTAGATCATTGTTGGATTATAGTGGTGGCAGTCCTCATCATTGTTGATCTTAACACTTAGGGGATGATATACTGTTACTGCATCCAGGTTTCCTCTGGAGTCAGCCTGAATTTTCCTCAGAATGGAAAATGTTCTTTTTAGTGTCTGCATTGGAATGTGGCAATGTCAGTACAACTCTACTGATTCCACCAAGAAGGTTAAATCATTTCCAGGCTGTGGTTAGATTCAGATTGCTGCCTGCCTGCCAGAACTGCTCAATATTGGTACTGTCTGGGTCTTTATACCATCACACCCATTGTGACTTTAAGCCTAATATGCAGACACCTTTGTTATTATCATTATCATCACTATCACCACTCTTTAATAATGACAATCAAATCCAGAAAACGATTATCACTTACTAGTATTATAAACGAAGACAAAGACCCCATTCATCCCAGGCATTACGGATTACAATAACAGTTAGTGACATGTACTTTAGTCTGGTTTACATTCATGGTTACAAAGGATTAAATCAAGGTCAGTGGTGTTTATATCAGTTTTTGTGATGCGGTCATTCATAGTAGTGTCGAACACATATTTTGCCTAAAAATCATAGTCGCTGGTCGTGTTCTGCAGATGGTCACTTATGACAGTGAGTTTATATAATAAATTATTATTATTATTATTATTATTATTATTATTATACAATTAGGATTATGTTTTTTTTAAAACATTAAAATAGTCACTATGTGAGTAGTGTTTGTTCATTTGCATGAGAACTTTTGTGTGATTTATGAGTCAGGGAACATTATTTTGACTAGATCTGAAAAATGATCTGCTACCAGAAATGGGAGATTATGTTCGGTTATACAGTTGACAAATAGTGTCTCGGCTAATCTAACTTTATCCACATTTGATGTAGATTCCGCGAACGTGGATTTCAGTGATGGCATATTTGTTGTCACAGTTAATATGCTTTTATGAGATCGGGATTCTGCATGACATGTGAGGTCATTCTTGCCACTGTAACCGACTTTAAAATCAGCTTTACAGGAAGAACAGAATGCATATTCATGTCCCTTTGAACTTGATTGCAACCACTAAAATTTCTGTTTCCAACCATTATTGGATTTTGTGATATTTCGGTTGCTTG
This sequence comes from Margaritifera margaritifera, assembly GCA_029931535.1. Taxonomy (NCBI): domain Eukaryota; kingdom Metazoa; phylum Mollusca; class Bivalvia; order Unionida; family Margaritiferidae; genus Margaritifera; species Margaritifera margaritifera. The sequence goes on along the minus strand of JAQPZY010001658.1, from coordinate 4,043,225 downwards.
GATTTTGGTGTTTGACATTTGGATGCTTTAAACATATTGACAAACTTTAAACTCTGAAGTCAAACTGACCCTGTTTTATGACACTTGAGCTCTTAGGTAATCCAACCATAATCAATTAACATCTTTAATCCTGTCCTAATTACTTTTGATCATACGTAGTATGGACTGTAATCCAGCTCAACAACTTTAAGCACCGAAGCAGAACATACCTTGTGGAGAGACTCGAAGTAATGTTTATTGTTTTATGCTGATTGGGCTCTTAAGTAACCCAACAATAATCAGTTAATGTCTTTAATCCTTTTGGAATTACTTCTGCTCACACATAGTATAATCCACCTCGACAAACTTCAAACAATGAAGCCAGCTGACCATGCCAACAGGATCAAAGGGTGAAATTAGCAACTACATTATCTTGCCATGCTTAAGCCAGTTCAGTCATGTGATCACATGCAGTATTACCATAAATATACTACAGTGGAACCAGAATGTGAAAAAAATGGGGAAAAAAAAAAAAATTTTCACTAATACTATTGTGTATGTGGGGAGATTTCAGTGAGTGATGGGAGGGACAGGAGACACCCTTAAACTCAGGAGAAAAACCCTCCCATGCGGGAGGTTCACATGTACATGTATGGATGTATAGTTGGTCCTAAACAGAAATGGTGCCAGTCTGATATCCAGTATGGCCACCATGGTAGTTATCTTGAAAATCTTATTGTTACTCCTCCAAAATGGAAAGTTGTATCAATGTGGTGTTTCCACCAGAAGACTTGTTATGTCTTTTTGATCCTAAATGAAAATGGTGCCAATCTGACATCCAATATGTCTACCGCAGCAGCTAATTTGAAAATCTTGTTATTGCTGAAGAATATCAGAGATGATTTCAGCACTTAGCAGTTAAAAGGAAGAAATTGTCATATCTTGAATTCCTGGAAATTCTTTTCTGCCAGCAGAGTGTCCCATCGAGGGATTTGTTTCTAAATGATCCCACTTTTGGACATGCTAGGGGTCCTTGGGCCCCTCTTAACATTTCTGGAATGAACACTGAGCTAGCAATCCTTCAAATCTGTCTTAATTTAGTGTCCTGTGAGTATTTCAAAGACAGTTTATTAAAGTGTAATGAGCTGAACCTGGAGTATAAAAGTTTTTACTGTTATTGTTTATGAGATGCATAATAAAAATTAATAATTGAGTTAGCTCTCATGGAAATAAAAATCAAGCAATTTCCTAATATTATGATTGCCATAATAAAATAAAGGATTTGAACAGAACTTTCATGATTTTGCAGTATTTCCAACTTTTGAACCATTTTCTGGTAACTTCAGATATGTTTGTGCAACAGATCCTCTAGATTGCCAGTACTGTGGCCATCATATTTTATAATTTAATTCTGGTTGTAAAGATGTTCATCCTGAAACCAAGCTCTATTGGAATTTAGTGGAAATGGTACCCAATGGACTAGCTAGCTCCAAGTGTCTTGTTTTCATCATTTCTATTCTAGATGATGTATTCCATATGAATAATGTGATTATAGAAAACTGTTGGCTCAGAATCCTTGAGGTTTCAGAACCGTAAAGGCTATTTATATATAAGCTATTTATTCTTGTTTGTTTATGGATCTGTGTACAACAAGAATAATTGCACTGGATTATAAATCGCACTGGATTATACGATGGCTTGAATGCTTCTCATTGTTTATTGTGCACAACATGTAATTAAATTCAGCTTCTTTATTCAGCTGCAAATATGTTTAACCTGAAACAGATTATATTCTATCCGATAAATTCCAAAACATTAAGTATATTAACAATTTTGTCACATACAGAGGAAAAAAAGAATAATGTTTTACACTTTCATATACCTCAACAGCTGAAAATTGATTAAGTAAAGTGGACAACTACCTGACAAGGCTTCTGTGCTTTGTATTGATATACAGAAAAGTAGTACTATATGCAGGGCCTGATGAAGACCCAAGCACTGAAAAGATTATGGTGCCCCCCCCCCCCATGTAATTAAAACAAAAAAAGCCGCAATTTTTTTAATTTTTTATTTTGGTGCCCCTGCTTTGCTGGAGCCCTAAGCACATGTTTAGTCTGCCTATTGGGTAATGCAGCACTGACTATATGTGCTAAGATGTTCTCAAACCCACAGCCAGAGAACACAGGGTAAGCAGGCTCCCACTTCTGGCACTCTGCTTAAGCTGCAGTAAGTAAATCAAATTTGCTATTTTGCAGTTGCCAAGACTAAAACCATACACCATGGGTAATGCTGTATGTGGCAATGAAATCCAATCTCTATTTATGTTCATATAATACAAAGGTATTTTTTCATGCACGCAATTTTGTGACATGTAACCCTGAGAAAGATTGGGTTGAGTATATACCTGAATAGTGCATGTGATCTGTGCATTATCTTCACTACCAGATAGGGGAATGTACATGATTGTTATATTCTGTACACTTGTACTTCATTTTCCATAGAAAGTATGTCTATTCCAGGTAATAAAATACGTTCACATGTTTTTGATTACAGATAAAGGCTGATACCATTTACAGCATATGTATCTCATGCTAGTTGTTTATTTCTTTCTGATCGTGTCCATGCCGGAACAACCACACGTACATCAGCATTTATATTTGGCCTAACTCTTGACAAAAGTTTATTACATTTTTCATTTTGTCTTCTCATTAGAACTTTGCTACAGTTCACTTCACAATTGTGTAAAGAACAAATCTCATAACTTTTTTGGATGTTTTGAAAGCTATCTAATTTTCTATCAATTTTTGTATGTCAAAATTCAATAACAATATGTAAATAGTTGCTTTAAAAGAATTCAATTCTATTGGTGTTATTATTGATTTGGCTTCAATTCCTAATTATGAATAGTCTTACTGTCATCCAATTTAGTTCTTTTTTTTTTTTTTTGCATATTGATAGCAGGCTATTGACTTTACAATCATTAAATTGACTTGTCCACTTACTTTCCACATAGTTGCCATAATCTGGCCTGATCTAGATTTGAGTGAGAAAATATTGCCTTCCATATGTTAGAAGGAATCTGGCCTAGCCTAGGTTTGAGTGAGAAAAGCTTACCTTTGTCAAGGAACATGAATCTGGACTGGCATAGATTTGAGCGAAAATAGGTTACCTTCCACATAGTAGCAAGAATTTGGCCTGGCCTTCGTATGAATGAGAAAAACCTACTTTCATCATGGTTTCAGTAATCTGGTCTTGCCTAAATATGTGTGAGAAAAGGTTGCCTTCCACATGGTTGCAGGAATCTGGCCTGGCCTAGGTTTGAGTGAGAAAAGCTTACCTTCCACGTGGTAGCAGTAATCTGGCCTTGCATAGGTTTGAGTGAGAAAAGCCACAGATTAAGCCCAGAAACGAAGAACCATATTAATTGTCTGTCATATTTGGTACACATTTTGATTGTTTACTTTTTCATGCCCAGGCCAAATCTATGGAGGATGTATATCATACAGTGTTATCCATGTCCATCTTCCCTGTCCCCATGTATCACATCCTGTCCCATCATGTCTGTCACAGATTTCAGTTTTGCTCAATAACTTCTGAAGGACTTGCCAACATGTAGGAAAAGTTCGATTTTCACTCTTTTCTGGCAGAATTTAATGGAGCTTTGTGGCCCCTGTTGAAATTAGAACTTTGCCTTAAGTTGTTTCTGTTCAAAAACTTTGAAGGACTGCATGGATTGAAATCAAATTTGGTTTGAGGCTTAACATTAAAAAGGCTTCAGTCAAGTTCCATTTTTCACCATTTTTCAGAAACATTTAATGGAGTTATGGCCCTTGTTTGACTTAGAATTTTGCCCTTCAATTTCCACTCATTAACTTTTGAAGGTCTTTGGATTTTAACCATATTTCATGAGGTTTTATATTAAGTACACCTAGGTCAAGTTTGACTTTTAGCTCACCTGGCCGTAAGGTCAAGTTTGACTTTTAGCTCACCTGGCCATAAGGTCAAGTTTGACTTTTAGCTCACTTGGCCATAAGGCCAAGTATGCTTATGGTATGGACCTACATCCAGCATGCATCGTTCATTGTTTGCACTTTCTGTCAAGATTACTATTGTCAACTTCTCAAAAATGCAGGGCCAATTTCTATCAAACTTGCTGTAATGTTCCTCAGGACATGCTCTACCAAAATTATGTTCATGGTAATAATGTTAAAGGTGGCTCCTGTAGCAATGATGTGGCTTCTAAAGCAAACAAAATGAAAAACTTATTTTTACATTTTGCTCCAGAATGGCCCAGCCAACTTTGATCAAGCTTGGTAGGAATTTTTGTTCAGATATGAACTATCAGTATTTTTCAGGGGTGGTGGTGGGTGGGGGCTCCTGCAGTTTTGATGTGGCATACTTAGCAACTGGTTGAAAAGCCTATTTCGACTTCTTCTCTACAATGGCCAAGCCAGTTTTGATCAAACTTGATAGGAATACTTCTTAGAACATGCTTTATCAAAATTATGTCAGGTTGGTTTCCTTAATAACAGTGTGGCATCCATAACAAACATATTGAAAATCTATTTTCAACTTCTCCAGAATGGCTCATCAGTTTCCATCACTCTTAATAGGAATGTTCATTGGGACATGCTTTATCAAAGGTGTGTCCAGAGTGGTTTCCCTTGCAATGGTATGGTATGGCTTTCTTGGCATTTGGGTGGAAAACCTATTTTCAACTTTTTCTCTGGAACAGCTGTGTCAATTTCAATAAAACTTGGTCTAAGGAATGTTGGCTGCAACATGCTCTATCAAAATTTTGTCTGGGGTGGCACCCCAAGCACAATAGTGTGGCTTCCATAGCAACTAACTGTTACTTATATATATATATATATATAACTGAAAATTGCCTTACCATATCAGATCAGATGTGATACTGGTAGAGTCTTTGCAGGAACACCTTTCACAATTACAGAACATACGCTAATGCACCATCTAGTCCAGCTGAACACTTTTTAACATGTCAAATGCCACTAATTTCCACCCAGTATCTGGAAATTATTCTGTCGTGGGGGTCTTTCAACCTAAATCACCTGCCTTATTACTCCAGCAGCCTTCCAGTACATCTGAGTGATATCAGGCCAACTTGAGCCTCTTATTAATGTTTTATGGTAAAATTTCTGGAATTACTGTTGACTTGTAACTTTGCCCATTAGATGCATCATATTGACTGTGGCATTGTGTTGTATGGATATGTGTCTAGTTTGGGTGTATTAATAATTAAGCTCCAGACAAATATTTGAATTGCTACTCATCTTGTAGGACACAACAGACTGTTATTTATAGCTATTTGTGTTATTTATAGCTATTTGTGTTATTTATTGCTATTTGTGTAGTTATTTATAGCTATTTGTGTAGTTATTTATAGCTATTTGTGTAGTTATTTATAGCTATTTGTGTTATTTATAGCTATTTGTGTAGGAAAAAAGCTGCTTGTCTATACCTACTCTCAACTCGTCAAGGTGAACTGACTGTGGATTTATCAAACTCTTATGAGTACAAATATTAATTTTAATTTTTAGCTGATTATGAATTACAAATATATGCAAAATCTTAAAATTAATAATATACTCCCTCATTACACCGCTGACCATGGAAGCTGTAGAGTATATGACCTTATAGTGAAACTGCCTTATAATGAGAATACCTTATAATGAAGTACACAACACAGTACTCCCTCATTATAACACTGTCCATGGTAGCCAAAGAGTATACCTCCTTAGGCCAAAAAAAAATATGTGTGTTTCCTATTTCACTGGTTTTAAAATTAGAGTAGGGAGGTTTTTTTTTTTTATTATTTTATTTTATAAACATTATATATAAATCAAATAATATTTCAAGCGCTTCGAAGTACTGGAAAACACTGGCTGAATTAGATGCACAAATCAATTTTGGCAATATGATTTTTAAAAAAAATACCATGGGGGAAAAAAGTGCTAGGGTCGGCAATAAAAAACAGGGATGGTTGGCCGACCGGAAGCACAATTTTTTGTTGTTGCCTTATAGTGAGTCTGCCTTATAATGAAGTACATGACACAGTACTCCCACGCTATAATACTGTCCATAGTTGCCAAAGAGTATACCACCTTATAGTGAGACAGCCTTATAATGAAGTACATTATACATAAAAATTCTTTACTACAAAATGAAATGGGATCCACGACAATACCCACCTTATAATGGGAATGGTATTTATAATGAAGGGCCTTATAATGAGGAAGTGCTGTATGAAGTTTTCTGTATGAAAAATCAAAATACAAAAGTAATTATGATAGTTTTGGATTGTTGGTGTAGATAAAGTAGTGAGATATGAAGAATTATAGACAGTACTTTACTGTACAGCAGGGTCATGCGGGAGTTACCCCAGGAGCAACAAAAAACAATCATTTTACATTTCCAAAGAGATAAAGCCAGTAATATTTGCATTGGGAACTATGCCATGCAAGACAAAACCAGTAATCACTGCACTTGGAACTTGATGCCATGCAAGACAAAACCAGTAATCTTTGCACTAGAAACTTTATGCCATGCAAGACAAAACCAGTAATCTCTAAACTAGGAACTTGATGCCATGTAAGACAAAACCAGTAATCTTTGCGCTAGAAACTTTGTGCCATGCAAGACAAAACCAGTATCTTTGCACTAGAAACTTGATGCCACGCAAGACAAAACCAGTAATCTTTGCACTAGAAACTTTATGCCATGCAAGACAAAACCAGTAATCTCTAAATTAGGAACTTGATGCCATGCAAAACAAAACCAGTAATCTTTGCACTAGAAACTTTGTGCCTTGCAAGACAAAACCAGTAATCTTTGCATTATAAACTTTGTGCCATGCAAGACAAAAGCAGTCATCTCGGCACTAGGAACTTGATGCCATGCAAGACAAAACCAGTCATCTCGGCACTAGGAACTTGATGCCATACAAGACAAAACCAGTAATCTCGGCACTAGGAACTTGATGCCATGCAAGACAAAACCAGTAATCTCGGCACTAGGAACTTGATGCCATGCGAAGACAAAACCAGTGATCTTTGCACTAGGAGCTTGATGCCATGCAAGACAAAACCAGTCATCTTTGCACAAAAAATGTGATGCCATGCAAGACAAAACCAGTAATCTTTAAACTAGGAACTTGATGCCATGTGAAGACAAAACCAAAATAAATAATTAGCTGGAAAAATGTCAGATTACACAGTATTTTAATAAAACTTGTATTTAACATGAATGTTGATTCAGTGTGATTTTTTTTCATTGTTTCCTATACTATACTACTCTAAAGAAAATTTGCATCATTTTCTTTTTTACCTTGTAAAATTTGGATATGCTGAAAGTCTTTAACTTTAAAATTGTCATATTTAACATTCAGTGTGAGCACAACATAACATAAAATACCCCATTATTTATGAAGAAGAAAATAAAATATGATCTCATACAACACAAAATAAAATGTATTGGATGATTCATTATGATCAACAATACTGGTATGAATGTAGGTATGTAGAGGGTTTAATGGCACATAAGTACATTCCTGGCTATATAGTGTTGAGCAAAAGCTTGTTATAAAAAAAAATTAAAGCAAAAAGTTGTCAAACAACAATACTAAATTTGTTGTAAAACTCAATGACACTCAATTCACAACTTGTTTTGAGTTGGATATATATATATATATATATATATATATATATATATATATATATATATATATATATATATATATATATATACACACACACACACATATACATGTCCATTATTTATTGATTATTTTCACATAAAAATGTATTATTTATCAATTATTTTCACATAAAATTGTATCTATGAAAGATCTTTATCTTCTTGCTTCATTTGATTTTGTACTTAGGTGTAGCAAGCAGAAAGAATGTTTTTATGATATTGCTTTCCATTTGGACAAGATCTTTTATAAGCACAGTCATGGCAGACTACAGTTGGGACCCAGTCTGACAACTAAGCCATGGTTTGATTTTCAGAATGGAAATCCTCTTGGGATTCTTATTGAAATCTTACAGATGATAGTGGCAGGAATTATATCGGCAAGGCTACATGTAAATGTATTTGTCTTGGGAGCAATGATGAAGATGCAAACTAGAGCTTTCCAGAAATACTTTTGTGTTTTTACATCATTCATCTGTTGTCTGACTGTCAGTCTGTCTGTTTGACATTTTCTCTAGGACTTTCTCTCTTTTCATAGACATATTTTTCTGTATGTAAAGTTTGATGACCTAGTTGTAAATCAATTGGAATGAACACTACTGTTCTGCAGTTTTGCAAAGCAGTTCTTGCACATAAATGTCTATAGGGAGCTGGAGCAGAGTGCCTGCAAGATTTTGTCAGGCTTTATTCATCACATTACTGGTTGATGTCAACATCACATGGAAACCTTCATCCACTGAAACTAGAAACAGGGCAATTGAAGAAAAGATTCCAGTACTCTAGTACAGGTCTGGAGAATAAACTTGTGTGTCAAATCTTCTGAAAATATTACAGTATTTAAGAAGAGATATCATGAGCATGTATGTGTTACTGATAGATTATAATAGAATTTAGTATTTGTAATACTAAAGACATGTTAAACTAAATAGTAATTATTATTAATATTTTGTATGTACTTTTTTCTTAAGAGGGCATCAAGAGAGAATATTCTTCTTAAATTAAACGAGTCATTATATAAATAAAGTGTTATTATTATGTTTGCAAATTTTCATTAAACGCAGATACAAATATTTCATAATAAGAAATAATCAAATTTTAATTGATAAATTTATCTATCAGTTTGAGAAAAGTTTTAACCAAACAATGGCTGATATTTAACGCTTTTTGAAAAATGTTTGTATCAGATATGTCAATTATCTGACCGCTGATTTATTGACTTGTTTCTTCAGTATTTTGAACCCCAAGGTGATTATTTCTCCAATACTGTTGCCAAAACCAGACACATAAAGCATATGAAACACTGGCTTTGCATCATTATTATTTCATTATTCAAAAAGCTGCTGTAACCCAAGTTGTCTTATGGTTTACATCAATCTAACTGGATTCATATAAACTGAGTGTCATGCCATGTACAGACATTTTATACATTGTGATTTTCACAACTCTTGCCAAGAATATTAATATTTTGTGAGGCAGTCATTTACCAAGGAGTAAATAAAATAATTCTGCACTCTTGGAAGTTTCATAAAAGTACAGTATGATCACAAAGAAAAAAGAAATTCATTAGCTTTGAAAAGCTTATTATCTATGTACAACACTCCCTCATTATAAGGCCCTTCATTATAACATGGTTCCTGTTATAAGGCAAGTACATGTATGGCCATGGATCCTATTTCATTAATTGGTAGTGAAAATACATGTATCATGTACTTCATTTTAAGGGAGTCTCACTATAAGGTGGTATGCTCTATTCCTTTCATAGGCAGCTTTATAATGAGGGAGCAAGTATGTAAGTATCATGTACTTCACTATAAGTCGGTCTCACTATAAGGTGCTATGCTCTATTCCTTTCGTGAACAGTTTTATAATGAGGGAGCAAGTATGTAAGTATCATACATGTGACAGAACTAGGATTTCAAACCAGTAGATTTACAAATTTTGATCAGTAGATTGGCTTCTAAACCAGTAGATTTTTGAATCTGCATAAATTTTACCGTTTCAGGGGGATGGAAAACAAAACAAGTGGGGGTTTTTTGTGCCATAATATGTATTCTCTTCATACTATAATAAAACAGCAAGTTTGAAGATGAATCAGATTCAGATTTCAATGGAAAATGTTACAATAATAATTAATATGAGTCAGTATATGGTCAAATAATGAAAAAGGAAAAGTTGTTTCTCTGATAGTTCACTGCAAAGAATTTTCTTTTATAAAATCCAATAGCATTTTTAGTTTCAAGATCACTGTCAAGTGACCACTAATGACATTCATTGTGATTATTAAACTTCACACTTAACAGGCTCTCGATAGTTCTCTGGTCTAGATTTCCCCTTGAATCACTTTGTATTTTGCGAAGAATCGAGAATGTCCTCTATGTATCAGCATTAGAATGTTGTAATGACAGGACAATCACATTTTAGCCTACAAAGAAGTACTAACTTCAGTTTTCCTGCTGCTGGGTTTTGTAAGGTTGCTGACTAGTCTCCAATGCTCCTCCAAGCTATGTTCACCCAGAGGAGGAAGTTCCTGACTTGGACTTGGGATGTATTCCTGAGCCTCATTCTCAAAGGCTTCTTCCTCTTCATGGCTCAGATCCAAAAATCTGATAGCAAGTTTCACCACTGTAAATAATAATAAAAATATAAGACTTGAAATAAAAATTAAAAAAATACATGATATATTTATACTTCATGAATAATTTATCCAAACTTTAAAATTAATTATCTTGTAATGTATTTTTAAAATTAATTATTTTGTAATATATTTTTAACTGATATATTTTGTCTAGGGCTTGAACTTAATTTATGTGCATGAAAACTTCAAATAGTTTATGAAATACAAAAGATGCATACCTTTAAAACACACAATGCAAACTCAGGACTTTTGCTACTCGCCTGCACACACTTAAACTCTGATATCCAAACATTGATGAACTTGTAAATTTTCTTAGCTGGTGGTTTCTTAGCATTTGAGAAAGCACACGTTATGGCATTTTTATATGAATTGAACAAAAATGTAAGAGTTGTCCTCTTGAAACATCATGAACAATACAGTAACAATTAAACAAGACAAAAATCAAAATACTTACTCTAGTGTCTCTGCCGAAATCATTTTTTATGGCCGGTCTCTTCATTTTATCTCCCCCCCTACTTAGTATCGTGTACTTCACTATAAGGTGGTATACTCTATTGCATCCATTGACAGCATTATAATGAGAGAATATTGTATAACATGGATTCCATACATGCCATATTCCTAGACAGTGTTGGGGGGTTTTGGAGACTCAAAAAGTGTGTTTTGGGGTCCCAAGGGGGGTCAGTGTGCGTGACCCCCCAAAACGTCATCCAAATGAAAATAAGCTATCTTTTCAAATCAACCTATAGCAAATGACTGGAAATTCAAATCTGAATAAAAGAAGATACCATCTGTTTTCTCTGAAGCATTTAATATACTTACAAACAAAAAAAATCGCAGACTTAGCATTGTCAAATAATATCACCTGCATAGGTCTGTAAAATGATCTGCTACTGAAAATGGCAGATTGTGCTCAGCAACGAAATTGCAGAAAAGTACTTCAGCTCTGGTTACATTGCCATGTCATGATGCTGGGTGGTGTTGCTATATCGACGAATGTCATACACTCCAGAATGACTAATGTCAATATGGTGGTTGCAATATATGCACAGAATAAAATGTTCCCCCTTGATGCTGCGCTTCACAAAGTCAAACTCCGTCAACCAGGAGTTCTGGAATTTTGTTTTGCTGGGCTTTGCTCGCTTCGGAGATGGCTCCATATTCCTGAATCGCTACTACGTTTTGACATTTTTCCTTCGAAAATGAATCACACTTGTACACTTTTCCATTTTATAAATGGAGTAAAAATCCGACTTCAGAGAAACGTTGCCGCTGATCACAAGCTTTAAAAAAGATGGCGTCAACATTCTCAAAGAAACGGTGCCGCTGATCACAAACTTATAATAAAGATGGCTTCAACATGCTCATTCAATGCAATCAGTTTGTTCTTCCACACGCATCTCTCTGATGTACTTAACTTTAGATTGGGTTGTTCCACTTAATGTACTTTACCAATGCAAATTAACCTAATGGTCTCTCCCACAGCAGTGCTCAAAAGGATTTGACACGACACATCATCCTAGCTGTTGTGAGCCAATTAAGTAAATCTCTGAAAGGTGGCTGTTTATCTCAGACCGCCTTGCCTTTTAATTGCCTCTAAAACAGGTGTATAAACCTGCCCCGAGGATAGTTTTACATGAGCTATGAGCAGTACTGTTTACTGTTTATATATACCATGGATTACGGGCATATATAATATAGGTTTGTTTGTTTTTTTCTTTTTTGGGGTGGAATTTTTTTTGTTGTTGCTAAGATTGCTGAAAATCGTGTTTTTTTAAACACGATTGTGTCGGGGGGTTTGGGAGTCCAAAATCGTGTTTTTCGCATGACACGTGTTATGGCAAGTATGGGATTCAGATGCAAGCAGCAGATCTGCCAGTACATTATGTGGCAACATATTTGGGTCTACACTGTTCTTTGATAATAATAATAATAATAATAATAATAATAATATAAATAATAATAAAATAATATTAATAAAATTAAGTAATATTGTATTGTTTGTATTTAGGATTGTGTTTTACATGAGAAAATACATTGCACAGTTCCGAGCTGTTGTTTGTGGGGGGTTTTCCCATACCTTTTGAGTTTTAGTACACCTTCAATAAATAAAAATCATTACTGTTTTTGTCCCTTAATTTGTTGTACTGGGACTTGTTTATGATTTGGTTTGGTTTTTTGTGTATTACACAGCAGGACTTTGAAAGTTATATTTTGCAAAGGCAAATACAGGGTCTTGTCCAAGGACACTTGTTGTTAACCAATCTGGGCTGATCTGAGGAGGGTAGCGAACCCACTAAGCCCCCACATCTCCTCCAAGACTGTTGTTTTTTTTTTTGACAGACATGATTTTAAATGATCTGCAATATGATATTTCATATATAATGTGGCATCTTAGAGGGTTTGAATGATTCTGAATTCTGTGCAGTATTTTTGGTAATAGGAGAGAAAAATATTCCCTACATTGTGATGTTTATTTTTCTCTGCTTCCACTGAAATCTGCTGTGTAGAGTCAATAATAATCAAACACGCAGCAACCAGTTCTATGTGGCACCTGGTGTAGTCCCACTACCATAATTATCTGTGTATAATGTGCACTCTGTTGTGACCAGCATTGATCGACATCTTCAACTCCATGTGTTAGGGGATCAAGGTCTGTGTGTGTACATCTAGATCTTAAGTTCAGTGTGTTAGGGGATCAGAGTCTGTGTTGTCTGTAGATCAAGATGTTCAAATCCATGTATTGGAGTATCAGAGTCTGTGTTGTCTGTAGATCTACATCTTCAACTCTGTATCAGTGGATCAGGGTCTGTGTTGTTTGTAGATTGAGATCTTCAACTCTGTGTTCTGTGTTGTTTGTAGATCGAGATCTTCAACTCTGTGGATCAGGGTCTGTGTTGTTTGTAGATCGAGATCTTCAACTCTGTGTATCAATGGATCAGGGTCTGTGTTGTTTGTAGATCGAGATCCTCAACTCTGTATCAGTGGATCAAGATCTGTGTTGTTTGTAGATCGAGATCTTCAACTCTGTGTTCTGTGTTGTTTGTAGATTGAGATCTTCAACTCTCTCTATCGGTGGATCAGGGTCTGTGTTGTTTGTAGATCTACATCAATACTCTGTGTATCAGTGGATCAGGGTCTGTGTTGCTTGTTTGAAATTATATATAGAGGATCTTAAACGAGTGCTTGTTTCAAATGAATTTTAGGAAATGAGTTGAATAATTACTCTTTTGTGAGCCTTGGTGAGCAGAATATTGAAATTATTCGACAAGTTTCATAAACTTCATTGGAAATGAGCACAAATGTAAGATTCCATTCATTGCATGTTGAAAAATACTGATTTTATTTGACCAAACCACAGAATAGTGTGTGAAATGACTTTGAAGTACATTAGGATGCCTCAGTCCTTACGCCTTTCCATGATCATGACATCATATGTGATGTGATGAGGTTTTGCATGCGTTACATATATAAAAATTATGGGTATATTAACATAAATAACACAGTAGTCATATGGTAGAATTAACGGCATAGACCCCAGTCTTTTGCATTATGTAAAGGCAAATCTGGCTTTACACTACCCGTAGTAGGTTTAGTAGGTTGTGTATTATACTGCAGTTCGCCAGTTATAAGCCCATGCTTGATAATGACATTTTAATATAGCCAGACAGTACTAAATGTGCTATATGGTATTACAGACTAAATGTTCCCACAAAAAAAATCCTAGTGGATTTAGGATATTTCCTAAAGTGTTTTATTTTTGTCAAGCACATCTTGGTGGAAGCTCGTCATAGCTAACACTTTAGAACCTGCGTGTATGTGTCTAATTAATTGTGGCATACAGTAATTGGCTTTCATGTTGTATATACCTTGTTGGCAGAAAATGTGAAAGATTGAAGAATTTTGATTTTCATCATGCAGAGATCATGTTAATATAGTGCTCACAGACAACAGTCAAAACAATATTGTTGATTACTGTATACTTGCTTACAAGTCGAGTCCAACTGCAAACTGCACAGACCCAGATCTACCATCACATATAATGCACTGGCAGATCTAGGTCTGTGCAGTTTGTTAGGAGTAATCAGTAGAACAAACAGCATAGACCCTAATCTGCTGGCATATTATGCAATGGCAGATCAGGGTCTATGTTGTTTGCAGTTGGATTTGACTTGCAAGTGAGTATATACACAGCCTTAATTGCTCAGAACAGGGGGCCTTCATTCCTGTTTTACCACAGTGTTCCACAACATTACTTATGGAAAGAAAAACCATTATTTCTGACTTTGCCATAATTGATGTAACATAGGCAGTGATGCCATTAGCCTCTAGCACCAAAGTGACAGAGTATCTTATAGATTTATCTTGTTAAGTTTCAATAGTGATATTACTACATTAGCATGGTGAGATAATAAGTGACTGAGCTGAGGAGCATGCCAGCCCTAGGAGCCATTTGAAACTCCGACTTAACAGGCTGATTCAATGTAGGAATTTTATACAAGTGCAGAATGGCTGATTTAGTACATTGCAAGCGGCAGGGTGATTCAGGAACTTCTTTTTAAAAAAGTATCTAGGAACTTCTTTTTAAAAAAGTATCTAATATTTCATATTTTTACAGACTTTATTCTTGTTCAGTTATGATGGAGGAAGGAGGGGTACATGCATCAGCACAATCCCAGCTGTATATATTGGTGAGCAAAAAGCTTGATAGACAATATAGTAAAGCAGATACCTTAATTTCCAAAATCCCCATTAAGACAAATTCTGCAACCAAAAGTACGAGACACTTCTAGACAGAAGATAAATGGTAAAGATATTGCAAATGAAACCATCTTTGAAAGGCATACAAATAAACCACCTTTGAAAAGCATACAAGATATAGGCAAAAAAAGGTAAAATTCTTAAAATACAAGGTCAAATGGACAAGGTTCACATTAATAAGAAAACGTCTTTGATAAAGTACTTTGCTTGAACGCTCACACAAGTTGACACATGTATCAGCTATTTATAACTCTGCTACCAAAGTACTGAATCACATGTAAACCTATTATGTATCTTTACATATTGTATTATCAGACAAAACAAAAATGCTGATATATTGTAACTATATTTTTCTGTATATTTTTAAAACGAGGTATAAGCAGTAACAGAAGTGATTTGTCTATCTAGACAAAAAGTTACACAACTTGATTCTGACAGGTTAATAATGCAGTGAAAGAGAAAAATGATACATTACATGGGATTCAAACTTGAGACCTGTGGCATACACATCAATCACTCTACCATCTGACCTCAACCGATTACATAGTCTTGGTCACATTTTTCTGATGAGAACCATTAAAAGTACACCACTCCCTCGATAACTCGCGCCCAGATAACTCATTAACCCACTTATAACGTGGGGTCAGGTGTGGATTCCATTTTTTAAAACCAGAAAATACCCAAAAATTGGCCCATTTGTTGAACGTGAAAAAAAAAAAATCGCGATCAAAATTGGTAAATGTAACCTTGATATATTGCTCGTTTTTATCATCGAAAATAGTGGTTAGTACCCGGAAGTTTGAATAATCAACGTCATGAAATTCTCAACTTTTAATAAGAAGTCCTGCATTTTGCTCAATTTTCTTTCCAAAACAACATTCTCAGTACACTGTAAAGAACAATATTCTATGAAATTTCGATCAAAGAAAATGTCATTAATACCTACTGTTAGCCACACTTAAAAAAATAAATGCCAATTAAATAAGTTTCGTCAAGTGAAATTTTAATTCGGTTTCAGTGTAATCATCATAAATGCAATATGCCCTCTTGTATTCAAATGTGAAAATTATCATTCAACCATCACAGCTATGTCCGTGAGTTTTTCCGTAAGAACCTAATTAAGAACTGACCATTTTTTTATCTCCAACTTGTGGAAGTATTTGTTGTGTTGTTACACTCAATTTAAAGCACACCTGCTTTGTATTGTCATGTTAATTACGTCCTTTGTATCAAATCAAATAAAGGGGGTGGAATAGAAGAAAAGTTAAAAGGCATGCAAATCCTACCTGCGTAAGAGCTAGCAGTCACTGACACGTGTCAGGTCAACTCATTTCAATTGATCAATCGAACACTGATATAAATATTATTATGTAAGTAATATAATTAGGCAACCTTAAATTAGTCTACTCATTCACAAATGTGATCAAAGATAGTAAGGCAACCAAGTAAAATGAGTACTTGGTGAATAAAAGCTTTGTTTCACATATATGGTTCATTACGGAGAAGCGAGTTCCAGAGTTTGTTGTGAACTTAAAATTTCTAAATTGCCACTCAGAGATTTCCTCAAGGATGAAAAGGAGTTTCACTGTTACTTGCAATGAAATCATGGCATCCATATTTTATTAATAGAACAATATATACATCGAGTTTCGACGTTGAAGGTTGTTTCACGAAATCAATGTGCCTAGTTATTTTTAAAAAAGGAATCTTGTTTTGTTGTGAATCAGCAAAAACAAAAAACAGTGATGTAATACACAATGTTTTCGCATACATGTGTTGTTGAAACCGCTTGGACTAATGTTGTTAACGATCTTTCAGCAGTTGGGTATCTTGAAAAAAAAGGTAATTTATACAGAAAAGCAAACAACTACATTAGAAAAAAGCTCTTTATTGACAAATATTCCCAATGCAATTATAAAACAAGTTTTCAGCCAATAAACAGCTGCGTTACCCCCCCCCCCCCCATCCCACAGTTTTCTCGATGTCCAGTGGGGATGGCATCCACTTCTTAATTTGTTTGAGGTCCCACAGTAACTTGCACCCTCGCTTATAGTGCGATCTGTGTTTTGGGACCCCGTTGTGTGCGAGTTATTGAGAGAGAGGTGTATGACAATAGCATTTTAAAATATGTTCAGTAAGTGTATTTTTGGCATAGAATGCACTTACTTGAGTATCTCCATGATTTGTCTTTGAAATGACAACGTTCTTCATACAAGATTCTTCAGAGCAAAATTTATGAAGGTAATCCCATATTGTCTAGGTCAATATTGTTTTAAAGTCAGGGAAAATCTTCCATAAAATGACAGAATTACACACTGTCTTTAATTCTCTCTATGAGCAGAAAACAAATCAGTAATTTCTTTTTGGGGGCATTCTAAAGAAATTTGGAGTTGATTTGTGCAAAATATATAAAAATACATGTACATTGTGTTCTTAAAATTTAATTAAGGGGTTTGAAAACCGGTCTTTTTAGTGACACAATCCCCAAACAATCAGACTTGTCCTTTTTCTTTATAAACTGTACTCCATTTAAAAGTTCATCACTTCATCTGAACATAGTCATAGCAAACAGGTAGACTCCATTAGTCACCCTTTACAAACATCCAGGATGCTATATCAGGTCTATTGTACATCATCAGGCCTACATGAGGGTATAGCAGGCCTATTGTACATCCTCAGGCCTGCAGGAGGGTATATCAGGTCTGTTCTACACTCTCAGGCCTACAGGAGGGTATATCAGGCCTGTTCTACACTCAGGCCTACAGGAGGGTATATCAGGCCTATTGTACATCCTTAGGCCTACAGGAGGGTATATCAGGCCTATTGTCATCCTCAGGCCTACAGGAAGGTATATCAACCCTATTGTACATCATCAGGCCTACAGGAGGGTATATCAGGTCTGTTTTACATCCTCAGATCCACAGGAGGTTGTATCAGGCCTGTTCTACATCCTCAGGCCTACTTGGGGCTTAGAATAAAGGCCTGATATTGGTGACCCTATGAGGAATGTATAAGGAATAACACTAGGTAAAAAGTCCATGTCACCTGCTTTTCCTATCCATGATACAGTAACCGATCTCTTGGAAATCAGTCTATCTTGGGATCTTATTGCCAGTATGTTAGCATGATAGTGTTGTATTTTGTGTGTGCTCTATATTAGACAATTAGGAATGGTACATGTATATAGTCTTATAAATAGCTTCATTGCAGACTTTACTTTGGTAGTAGGTTGCAAAATTGGAAAAATTATATGGAACTAAAATACTGTTGTTATGGAGACAAAAAATTGGAATACTGGCTTTTCTTGATCATTAAATTTGATATGGATTTTATATTTTGTGATTTATATTTTTTTAATTGTCAAAACTAATGATAATAGTGATAGAATTTTTAGAGAATTTATAAACTTTCCGAATTTTAGCAGTGAATGACCATAAATTTGCTTATATGGTTTTAAACTGTGAATCACTTGATTCTTCTTTGGATGTAAAATTTCTTCTTCTTCTTCTTCTTATTATTATTAAAATCATTATCCAGAGAAAATCCAGTTTATCTTGTAGATATAATCAAGGTTTCTCTAGATTAACAAACTTTCCTGTTCTTAACCTGCCATGTCATGGTGCCACACAAAAAAACCCCATGATTTGTGTTTGTTTGTAGATACACAATTTCCAATTAATCTCATTTTTTTAGAGTGAGAGGCAGACAGACAAACATTTTTGGCACCACTGTATGTACCCATAACCTGTAGCCCATATAAACAGTAAATAGAAGAGTGTTTTGTTTAGCGCAAAAAAAAGTTTGTTTTCTGTTCTTCTCTGTATAAACATTAAACAGTTGTGATTCCCACTGCTTCATGCTTAATGCTATTTGAATACTATCACCCCATGGCAGTTTATACAATTATTACTCCACAGATTACTTAATTGATTGGTATTAGCTAGGGTGATTTGTGTTACAGATCCTTTTAGCATTGCAGAGTGAAGAAAGCTCATTAGGCTAATTTCCATAGGTAAAGTACAGGAAGTGGAAGAGCCAAGCTAATTTACATAGGTAAAGTACAGGAAGTGGAACAATCCAATTTGTTGGAAGTTAAGCTACATGTATTTCCATAGGTAAAGTACAGGAAGTGGAACAGCCCAATGTGTTGGAAGTTAGGGTGCAAGGGACAGTTTTTATGCACAAATGTAATGCCACATTCACCTACCTAGTATAAAAAATCATAAAAAATAAAATACACAAGTGAGATCAAAAAGGTCCATAGTTTTGGATAGCTATATTAATACAAAGCATAAGAATATTATTCAGTTGACCTAACAAATCAATGGCAGTTCACAGCAAAAGAAGTTAATGCACCCCAACCCCAAATGTATACCTACATTTTTCACGTCCAAAGGTAATTTTTGACATCAAGTGATGCTCACAGTGCAAACACAAGCCCTTTCCGTAGGTGATAATTTTGACAAACATTGTGTACTAAACAGCTTGATGCAATTCATAATAGTTGCCATCCAAGTCTTCTTTGAAATATTATACTTGCTTTAAACCCACATGTCTACTGCTATGGGTGACTAGCTTATCTTCCTAACCAACTATTGGTGTTTCACCATCTACATACTGCAAAATAATTATGAGAGGTGTACATGCCTCAAATCAATTTCAAGAACAACACAAGCCCAAAACACCTAATTCACAAATATATCTATATCTTTAATTATTAAACAATAATATCTGAAAAAGCCACATTATAGCTTTAAGTTACGAAATTTGACAGGGGCCAATTTACGAAACTATCCCCTTAGGTAAATTATAGATTGGTGTTGAAGAAACAAAGGAGACTGTTGGAGTCCTCTTAGTTATAGATTTTGTGTAGTTCATGATCAGATTAGCAATTTGCAAAGTTTCTTTGAAGTTGGATTTTTATCCTTGCATATTATCATGAAAAAGCAAAGTGTGATTATTTCAGTAGCTGGAATGGTAAAGTTAGGAGCTGCTGTGAGTGCAGAAGTTTGATTCTTTTTATAAGGCAAAATGTTTTTAAATGCAGTTGTCATCTACCATTAGGAATGCCAAATTATGACATAATAACTAGTGTGGCCATTGTATGTTCGACATAACTAGTGTGGTAATTAAATGTTAGACATGATAACTAGTGTGGTAATTGCATGATTTACATGATAACTAGTGTGGTAATTGCATGATTGACATGATAACTACCGGTAGTGTGATAATTGCATGATTGACATGATAACTCTAAGTGTGGCCATTGCATGATTGACATGATAACTAGTGTGGTAATTGTATGATTGACATGATAACTAGTGTGGTAATTGCATGATTGACATGATAAATTGTGTGGTAATTGCATGATTGACATGATAACTAGTGTGGCCATTGCATGATTGACATGATAACTAGTGTGGCCATTGCATGTTTAACACTCTGACAGCAATGCAGATGCAGAAAGATTCTTTTCAATGCTCAGAAAAATTCTTTGGAGAAGTTTGAACAATAGCATCATCCACTCTAACGAGTTAAAAAAAACAACACTAATGAAACTTGTATCACCTTCAAACCTGCCAATGTATTACTGAGAACAGCAAAGTCTGCATCTGCAAATTGATACTGTACTCCATTGTTCAACAGATGGTGACAATTAGGAGTAATTCATGACCAATCATAAATAATGGAAAGTGGATGCTAAAATAATCTTGATTTTGATAATGGATTTTAAAGACAGAAACTTGGTCTGGTTTTTTTGTGCCTTTGCTATGACAGTTGTAGTGGAATATAGTGTTACCCTTGTCTATTCATCCATGTGTCCATCACACCTTTGTTACATGTTGTGATTGTGTTTGTTTGTGTGTGTGTGTGTGTATGTGTTTGAGAGAGTGGTAGAGTTGTGATCTTTTAAAATGCTGAGTCTACCAGATTGTTTTGGTTGGAAGTATATTAAATTCTTCAAAGAAAACAGGAATTGTATTTTATTTGTTCAAATTTGAATTTCCAGTTGTTTTCTATAGGTTTGTATGACTGGTATAGATGACTTCTTTTCAATTGTATAATGGCACTTACTTGGGTCATGCACACTGCCCCCCAGTCCCCCCTCTCCTTAGGACCACAAAACTTGCTATTTGAGTCTCAGAAAAAAAAAACACCACTATCTGGAAGGTTGACAGATATAAACCTGATGGAATATGTAATTTAATAACAACTGCACATTTTTTTTCCCTGATTAAAGACCGTGGACTTTAATCATTTTGCAAATTCAAGTATTTTCCCCATC
Organism: Margaritifera margaritifera; assembly: GCA_029931535.1. NCBI lineage: Eukaryota > Metazoa > Mollusca > Bivalvia > Unionida > Margaritiferidae > Margaritifera > Margaritifera margaritifera. The sequence continues at coordinate 4,021,851 of JAQPZY010001658.1, read as the reverse complement.
CTGGGTTGGGACAATCTATACTAATTATCCAAAAATTTAGTCCCAAATCTGTGAAAATTTGTATGGACCAATAATTTCAGTCTCTTTTATAAAATATTATAATATAACTCTCATTTGGAGATTCTATTCTGTCAAATTTTATTTGATTAATCAATTGAAAAAGTTACTCAGAGTAATAGAATTTTAAGAAGAGATATCAAGTCCAAGAATTGATTTGTATAGCAACAGCAGTTATAAAACAATCATCAGCGGGTCTCCCACAATACCAAAAGATGCTTTAGTCAGAAGAAATAATCTGATCAGGGAGATTATTATTGGTTTTGATGGTCAGTAGAAGTTGAAATCCATAATTATTTCAGTGTAGGAATGACCAGTTATTGACAGGATTTTCTGATTTTGCCATATTAAATAAAATTAACTACCGTATATACTCGTGTATAATCCAGTAACAACTGCAAACTACATAAACCCAGATCTGCCATCGCATAATGCGCCAGAAGATCTGGGTCTTTGCAGCTTATAAGAACTAATCAGTAGAACAAACAACATATACCCTGATCTGCCAGCGCATTATGCAATGGCAGATCTGGGTCTATGCGGTTTGCATGTGGACCTGAATTATACAAGAGTATATATGGTGTATGTTAGAGAGAGAATGTTATTGTAGAAATAATATTGTTTTATGACAGACACAATAAGACTTTTATATCTTAAAGTACATAATTAAGACAGATAAATATTTATCAAGGGGTCTAGATACATTAGGATGGACATTATACAGCAGTGTGGATCCCTTTTGGTGACAACTTTTGGTTCACTCAAGTCTTACTGTGCATCCATTATTAAATTTTCAAATGCTATAGTTGCAAGTTTTTGGAAATAAGCTGAAAAAAAAAGGCAGTTCTCCCTTGTTATAATGCCATTCATTATTATGGTTCTGGATATAACATAGTTCTGCTATGGATCCTGTGATAAAAATTAAACTAATATCAGATGTATGGCAATATGAGTTGAAAGAAAAAATCATGAAGCTTAGTATTCTATCTGCTGGTATATTACCTTTATAAACCATTATTATTTTTGAAAAATTTTTTTATGTACAAATACAATGAAGTGACCAAATATATTTAATTTACATAAACTGATATTAATGCTATATGTTTGACTGGTGTTTTGTTTATACCTCTCCCCCCCCCCCCTCCACCAGGGTATATAAGAATTTAATTTCATTTTTTACGGGATTCATGAAGTCGTGAAACATGAAAATTGAGTATACACTGCATGAATGGCCATAGCGAAGCAAAGGCATTCATGCATAGTGTGTAATTGATTTTCAGGCTTCATGACATCATGAATGTTGTATAATTTGAAGTTGAATTTTAATGTAATTACAAATAATTATAAAAGTTAATTAATCACAAGAAATAAATAACAAGTTTGCCCATTGTTTGCAAATATTGTCAAAGTTTACAAAAAAAGTGCACAAATACACTATTTCCTTTCTGGTGTTGTGAACTAACAACTTTAAATTTTCTGCATCTCATGATGTGATTTTAACCAATCTAAATGCTTGTTACAAAGGCTTGCTAAAATTGTGTAATTATTTTTCTTTGAATGAGCAAGCGAATGAGAATAGTAGTTAGATACGAGTGATTTACCAAATTTTAAAATTATGGATATAGTTATTTGCTGGTGTTAGCGATTACCAGAATTGCCACAGGTGATAACAATTCTCATATGGTGATTCATTTCAATAAATAAAAAAACATGGTTCATACAACTCGAAAAAAAAATCAAATTTGAGTGATTGCCTTTAACACACTTTGAATTTTTAAAAAGTTGTTTTCTTCTCTTGAAAAGCCCATGAATTTTTGAATAATTCCTTGAATTTTGCCCCGCAAAACTTCATTGAATTTATTCGAGGGAATAAAAAAGATTTAAACTGAATAAAGTATCACTTTTTAAATTAATAATTTTTTTAAAAATTGCATATTTTCCATAAAATAGTGAATGAATGAATAAAAAGGGATAAAATTGGGTGGTTGAACAGAAACACTATACTGGTAGTTACCAGATGAGGTAGCCTCTTTTTGATTTAGCGCACAATTATGTATTTTTCTGTTAATTCTGTCACTATGCAGTACTAAATAAAGTAACATATGAAGAAAGTTCAATTTCTGTAAGAAACAATACTCATTGAAAACTTTAAGAAGTACTTGAAAACTCCCTGAAAAGCTCTTGAAAAAATCTCCATGGCTGGACAAACCATGAAAAACCATATTTGATGATTTAAAATTTAAAGACATGTTATTTGCTGCAGATTTTCACCTTAAAGTTTCTGATGTCTGCTTGTATTTTGTATTTTCAGGATCATATCAATGATATTAAGGACAAAGTTTTTCAACAAAGGAATATGCAGAAACGCTTTGTTCAGCAATAAATAAAAGATATATTAATTTGAAAAAGAAACATTTCAGAGGAAGAGAGGAATTGTTGAGAAAATACAAGTTAATAATGAGTAATGATAACGTTAAATAAGGGTTGGGTCCAGAATCGAAACTTTTATAAAGCAGCATTTTTCTGATGAACTAGCTAATCATACAAGTCACTATTGTTCAGGGCAATTTTTTTTGATTACTCAGAAAAATTCAAACACCAACCAAGCTAGTTGACACGATAAGTATAACTCTGTATATTTATATTTAAGACTTGTGAACTAGTTTCTGGACACTTTCCGATTTGTGTACAAAAACAATTGCTACAGAATCCATCACATCTCCTAATTTACTTAATTTCATTCAAATATTGCCCTGTTTTAGCAAAGGCTCTGCTGGAATGAAGTATATAAACATTGTCCTAATGGACCAGCCAGCTCCTAACATTTTCAGGCAATGTTAATTTGGTTCAGTGTACTTATTGTAATTTATTATTGAAGATGTTTAAAGGGTACTTTTACCTCAAAACTTGTCAGTTTGCTCAAATATCCAGAGAAAGCAAAGTTGACTTGGCCTTTTCTGAAGTTGACCTATCCCTCCTCTCCCTTTTTAGGTTTTTGAATGCTTTTATATTCTGAGTACAATATCAACTCTTGCATCTTTTTCCTGTTCAGTGATCAATATAAAACACTGAAGCATAGCATTGTGTGCTTAATTGTGATCAACTTTTGTACCGGCTAAATAATTACTATGTCCATATTCCAAAATTTTTCCTTGTCCTTGGGAAAAGCACTTAGCTCCCATTTCCGCAGCATGATACAGCCACTAAAGTTATAAAAGGGCCATTAAAACCAATGCCAAAGAAAGCTCTGGTTTTTCAGGTATATAACAACAAAGCAATTCTGCTTTCAGGTATATAACAACAAGGCAATTCTGCTTTCAGGTACATAACAACAAGGTAATTTGATACCATTTCTCAATAATAAGCCAGCATCCTCCCTCTTTCATATTCCCCCTTCCCTCTGACCAGCAGCCTTGTACAGTTATTTTTGAAAAATTGGGGGTGGGTCTATCATTGGTGCATGTATTCTTTTTGTATGAAAGTTTGTCCAGAAAAAGTTGGGGATGAACATATTATTAAATAAGGGCCAGAAACAAGGCAATTATTAAATTTTCAATTCTTTCACACTTCAGAGTGGCATCCAGCCTCGACATGTCAAGATTCATCAATAATTACTCAATGATTTTAACCTTGAAGTTTTAAACATTTTGGGATCCAATGATAGGCAAGGTCAACCAGAATAAAAAGAGAAAGCTCAATGCCTGGATGATTTTAACAAAATTCATAATCAATTTGAAAGAAACACAACATACTGTATATACTCGCTTATAAGTCGGGTCCAACTGCAAACAACATAGACCCAGATCTGCCATTACATAAGGTGCCAGTCGATCAGGGTCTATGTTTGTTCTATTTATTAGTCCTAACAAACTGCATATACCCAGATCTGCTGGCACATTATGCGATGGCAGATCTGGGTCTATGAAACGTCACTCATAAAAAATCGTTTTCTTTGTTGAACAAATGAAAAATAATTACCGTCTATACTCGCATATAGCCCGGGTCCAAATGCAAACAACATAGACCCTGATCTGCTGGTGCATTATGCAACAGCAGATCAGGGTCTATGTTGTTTGTTCTACTGATTAGTCCTTACAAACTGCATAGACCCAGATCATCCGGCGCATTATACGATGGCAGATCTGGGTCTATGTAGTTTGCAGTTGGTATGGGCTTAAACGCGAGTATATATGGTACAGTAAACAATAATTTAATGTGACTATACTCTTCATGAAAATGCCTGCAGCACTGTTAATGCATTCTGAACACAAATGGAATCGGCATGCAAAAGTTGTCTTATTTTCCTAGAAATTTGTGCAACTTTGCACGTATTTTAAGATATCAAATTTTGTAATTGTACCTGCTTAGAAAAGGAGTGACCATAAGTAACAGAAATAAATGAAAACAAGACAAAATCACATGCAGAGATTAATGTAAATATGACGTAATCCCACAGGTTCTGATATTGTGATTCTTATTGCAATTGCTGGATTTGTGTCCCATGCCCAAAAAAATGTAACTGCCGGATTCATACCTGTGACAGAACCAGGATTTCAAACCAGTAGATTTACAAATTTTGATCAGTAGATTGGCTTCTAAAAAGGTAGATTTCTTATCGGCATAAATTTTACGTGTTTTAAGGGGATTGAAAACAAAACAAGTTCATTTTTTCACATAATATGTATTCTCTTCATATTATAATAAAACACAAATTTTGAACATGACTCAGACTCAGAATCTGATGGAAAATGTTACAATAATAGTTAGTTAATATGAGCCAGTATATTGTTAATTAAATGAAAAAGGAAGAGTTGTACATCTCACAGTTCACTACAAAGATTTTGTATAAAATCCACAGGCATTTTTAGTTTCCTTCACAAGATCACTGTCTGGTGACAACTGGTGACATTCACTGTGATTGTTAACCTTTACACTTAGCATGCTCTCAATAGTTTTCTGGTCCAGACTTCCCCTTGAATCACTCTGGATTTTCCGAAGAATGGAGAATGTCCTCTCTGTGTCAGCATTGGAATGTGGCGATGATAGGACAACTACACTCAGTCTGGAAAGAAGTTCCAACTTAAGTTTTCCTGTTGCTGGGTTTCTGAGGCTGCTGACTGATCTCCAATACTGCTCCAAGCTCATTTCACCCCGGGGAGGAAGTTCCTGGCTTGGACTTGATATGTATTCCTGAGGCTCATTCTCAAGGGCTTGTTTCTCTTCTAGGCTTATGTCCAAAAATCTGTTGGCAAGTTTCACCACTGTAATTAATTTTAAACAAATTAGATTTAGACAGTGAAATAAACAGTTAAAAAACACATGATTTTAATAATTTATCCCAACTTTAAAATTAAATATTAGGTAATACATTTTTAACTCGCGGATATATTTTATCTAGGACTTGAACATAATTTTTGTGCTTTTATGCTTATTTTCTAGAAGTCTGAACTTCACATTAGTAATATCTGGTTCACTGGTGATGACCTTGGTTGAAACAAACTTTCCCAGAAGCTTTCTTAGCAGCCTGGTCATCTCTACATGTAGATGTCCAATCAATGATTCACCAGCCTAAAAAGACACAATGCAAAGTCAGGACCTTTGCTACTCGCCTGCACACACTTAAATTCTGGTATCCAAGTGTTGTTAAACTTCTTGTAGTATTTCTTAGCTGGTGGCTTTTAGCGTTGGGAGAAAGCGTACGTTTCGGCATTTTGACATGAATTGAAAAAAAAATATACAAGCTGTCCTTAAATATTCATCTTAAACCATCGTGAACAATACAAGAACAATTAAAAGACATCAAATCAAAATACTTACTCAAGTGTTTCTGCCAAGATCATTTTTGGTCGGTCTCTCCGTTTTATCTTCCTTCCACGTCAGATCGGCCGAGTTTTAATCAAAGACTCATGGATTACCTTTGATCCTTTTATTACTTATAACACCTCAAACAACATCCCGCATTTGGCCTTAAACTCTCCAAATTACAACAATAAGGTAATCAATTAGCCGCTTCTTTGTACACATGCTAACAATTGTAATCCGACTATTTAGCCACGCATCGTCGAACATTTCCGGTTCCGAGTAGACTGGTTCTGGCTGGTTTATCTAATGTGTTGATAGAACGTGTAAAAAAACCGGGTTAAAATATAAAAAAAAAAATTCCTTGAAATTTTCAAAACCGGTAGATTTCGACTACTAAACGGTATGTGCGGTAGATGGTCTTTAAAACGGTATTTTTGGCCTACCGCCGGTAGAATCACAGGTATGCGGATTGTGCAGAGATGCCAATTGAGAATTTTGGTAAATCAGAACTTTTGAATGTGAAAAATAAATGTTTGTTACACTGATGAATTAGATATCATACTAAATTACATTTTTATATTTCTGCTTCAAATTCAGAAATATTTTTGTTATTATTAAAAATACTGACATTTGTGCTTCAAGTTAAAAGTGTAAATATATAGTCCCAATTTTCATTCTGAAGTTGCAATAAAAATTCTCTTGGTTTTATCCTGTCTCATCAACAAGGGTAGACATGAATTACCTTGTGTTTCAACTTTCTCCCAGTGTAAAGGCATCTGTGCATATGTGTTCCTTTTATTTCAACTCATTAAACTGAGTTGGCATACATGATCGATCATATATTGCCTTGTGTTTAGCTAATATCTTTCATACAAAGGCAGATGTTCATGGCTTTTTTTTCAGGGTGATCCACTGTATATACTCACGTATAAGCCGATACCAACTGCAAACTGCATAGACCGAGATCTGCCATAGAATAATGCGCTGGTAGATTTGGGTCTATGTTGTTTGCATTTGGACCCGGCTTATACGCGAGTATATATGGTAATATACAAAAGTGCAGACTGCTATGTGGTGTGCAGGCTCTGTCTCCTATAACTGGTTTGTCATGCATGGCTTTTTGCTTCAAGTATCTTGGGTACAAAGGCACACATATACTGGCTTTTGTTTCAACTGTTGCTTAGTCAACATGAGTTCAAAGGCACACATATAATTGCTTTTTTTTCAGCTGTTGCTTAGCAACATACATCATCTTGTGCTTCAATTACAAATACCAAATTTTCCTATTCAAAAATTTATTGAATGTTTATGGATTTGAATATTTGTCAACTTTATTAAAGGTATTAAATCCATCCTCTTTCCTTTGTTTACTTTGGTATTTATTGGCGGCGCCAAACCCACCCACCACACCAAGAACTCCTTGATAAGCCACATTGAAAACACTGAAATCATTCATTTAAATCTAAGTAAAGAACATTTAAAGGGTGTTTGGTAATTGTTTTGGGGATTCAGACTAAAAATGAAATGAATATAGGTGTTATTTTTCCCTTTTTTCTTACACTCGCTATGACCATAAACGTTCCATTAGTGCTGAAGATGGATGGTAAAGAAGGGCAGAAACTTGATGACCTTTTCAGTAAAATGGAGAGATTATCTCACAGATTTCTCTGGACAGTAGTTTGTTCACAATAAAAATTGCACAGACATGTGACCAGTTTAATTTAATTAAATTTGGATGCATTGATTGCAGGTTTCTGGAATTTGTCATATGTGCCATTCATTTATGATGGAACTGACTTTTTAATTAACTATAAAAGTCCCAAATTGGACACTGGAAGTTTCTACTGTGCATTTAGAGACTCGTATTAAAGTCTGATAAATTATTGTTTTAACTGAAATCCATACACAGTTATGACCTCATCTCGTATGTAAGATGTACATTGCAATAAGTGTGAAATGACCTTGTATCCTCTTCCAGGGTTAGGAAACAGGGAACTAGTCCACATTTGGGAGTAGACCATTTGGTTTCATGGATAAAGAGTGATTCCAATCAACAGTAAAGTCATGTTTAAAAAGAGAAGAAAAAGTACAACAATCCCTGCAGAAAATTAAAAATATATGCTGATAACTATGACTTTGTACTTGTGTACAACAAACACAGAGAGTAGCAGGCTTTAATGTGACCACAAACTCCGTGACCCCTATAACTTAAATGGCCCTGTTCCAAAGTCTCATCAACTGCCCCTGTACATCTTAGTGATTTGAAGGTGACATGCAATACTGACTTTTAAGAAAATAAAGAAAAGGATAATATCAATTATGAGGCATATTGGGATTTCCATAGCTGTGTAATGACTTCAAAATTTGGATAAAAGACCAGATGTATTTCTGAGGTAGCATGATTGTGAGTGTGGCGGCTACTTTTATGCAGGAATGACTGATGGCACAACTGTAAAGGCTTTGTTGACTTCGATATGACTTTAGCACTTTATTTGACTCTTTACTTGGCACTTTATTTGGCTATATTATGCTCAGGAAATGTGAGCTAAGTGCCTTTTCCAAGGAGACACTAAGGCAGCCAACCCGGACTTTCCTGGGCAGGTATTAAACCTGTGATCCTTGGAGTACTGAGCTCCTGTGGCTCCCTCTTCAATATCTGAGCCATAAGGGCCGTCATTTTGGTATGTGAAAGCATTAGGTTGAGTATAGCATATATACTCGCGTACAAGTTGGTTCCAACTGCAAACCGCATTGACCCAGATCTGTCTTTGTATCATGTGCTGTCAGATCTGGGTCTATGCAGTTTGTTAGGAGTAATCAGTAGAACAAACAACATAGACCCTGATCTGCCAGCGTATCATGCTATGGCAGATCAGCATCTATGTTGTTTGCAATCGGACATGACTTGTATGTGAGTATAAACAGTTGCTATATGACCCATACCCTCACTGAGTATGGTAATGAATATTGGTCCTGGAGGAATTATATATAAATTTTTCATTGATATTTCCGTATTTTTTATAAATTATTCCCACCTTGAAATGTATCTGTCAAAAACAGTCTTTTTTTGTTGTTGTCTTCATTTGATTTTGTACTTGAGTATAAAAGGAAGAGACCTTATGTGATTTGAGTGGTTGTCATTGCAAGAAGATTGTGTTAGGAAAGTCATCACAGAATATAACAGAGAACTTGTCTGGCAGCTGATCCAGGATTTGATTTTCAGACTGGATTGCAGTTGTTATGTTTAAATTGAGAATGACAGAGCCACCAATATAGTTGGAATGGTTACTTGTAAATAGGCACATCCTGGTAGAAGTGATCAATTTTTCAACTTTTGCTACATTGTCACAAATCCTGACATTTTTCCTTGTGAAACATTGATGAAATTAAAGAGTATCATAAAGATATAATGGAATTTTAACAAATTGTAAAAATGAAGAAAAAAATGTGAACATTAAACATGCAAGATTTTCAGATCCAGAACTTGGTGAAAATTTATCAATGTTGAAAATAAAATTTCCACACACACACACAGACACACACAGACAGACAGACAGAGGATCCACAATTGGCATAGGTTCGGGTGAAAAAGTTGCCCTCAAATTTGTCATTTTTGTCTAAACTTGCCTTGAAAGTGATATTAACATTACCTTGTGTTGATTTCGTACCACCTTAATAACAATGTATTAATGATCAAAGTAAAATGTCAACTTTTGTTTCAGTTTTCCCTTCCAAGATGACGGTAGAACGTTAAAAAAAGAAGTTTTATCTTCCATTGTCAACTTTTGTGTTAATTTGATGATCATAAATGCCAGAAATTAAATTGCTATCATGATCGTTGAATAAACGAGAGAAAACTTGAATTTTTGTACCCTGATCAGAAGTACATTACGACTTAGTGGATGTATCCAAGTTCATTACTAATAAGTTTATCCAATTTATTGTATTCTATAAACATGTAAAAAAGAGTACTTCCGCTATGGAAACAGTTCTCTTTCTTTGACTGTTACCTATTTTCGAGGTTGCCACTATATATATATATATATATATATACATACACACATATATAAACGAATATAAGCATCATATTTGGGTGATGTGTGCAGGTTGAGATGGTATAGGGGTTGGTGCTTACAGGAAAGGCGATGGGTACTGTAACCTGTGGATCCGGGTTCAAATCTCCATAGAGTATGGATTACAGTTCTCTAACCTGTATCATAATATTATTTATTTGTATTTAAAAATTCTGTTCATGTTATCAAGCATTCTCCTGTAGAACTCAGGGATAGCACTTTCTGCTCTGTTTGGTGGATATTTGTAATGCTCTCTCTCTCTCTCTCTCTCTCTCTCTCTTTCTCTCTCTCTCTCTCTCTCTCTCTCTCTCTCTCTCTATATATATATATATATATATATATATATATATATATATATATATATATATATATATATATATATATGTATATATATACATACATCTGAAAAGAATTTTGAGCAGAACAAAACTATATCAGAACAATAGGTTGTTCATGCCTGCTTATTTGTGTCTATATTATTTTTATTTTTTATTTATTATACTGTTTTGAAAGTTAAAGAGAATATGGTATTGTACATTCACTTTAGTTTGTAGGGTAAGAATTTTAATGGATTTCTTGGTACAGTAGTTACAAATTGGAGATTTAAAGACCCAATAATGAGAACTCATACATTGAACAATAGAACCTGTTCCCATAGAACTCATACATGGAACAATAGGACCTGCTCCCGTAGAACTCATACATGGAACAATAGGACCTGATCTCATAGAACTTGTACATGTATACAGTGTAACCTGTCTTGAAAGACCACACCTGCCAAAAATCAGGGTCTTTCAAGACATGTGGTCTCTCATGAGAGGTCATGAACACTATATAACCAATAAATATATGCATGGAGAACCTGGTCTCTCAAGAACTGAGGTCTCTCATAGCAGTGGTCTCTCAAGTTTTACTGCATGAATGAAACCAATATTAAAATGTTTTTATGCCCAGCCATACATATGGAGGCGTTATATAGTTTTACCTACCGTATATACTTGCTTATAAGTCAAGTCCAGCTGCAAACTACATAGACCCAGATCTGCCATTGTATAATATGTTGATAGATCTGTGTCTCTGCAGTTTGTTAGGAGAAACCAGTAGAAGAAACAACATAGACCCTGAGCTGCTAGCCCATTATGCGATGGCAGATCACAGTTGATCTTTTTTGCAGTTGAACTTGACCTGTAAGCGAGTATAGATGGTATGTTTGTGCATTCTGTTTTGTCCTGTCCCATCCCATCATGTCTGTTGTGAAAACATTTCCATTCAATATCTTGAAAACGACGTACTGGATTCAAAACCAAATTTGGTATTATGAGGCTTACACTAAGACGATCTAGGTTAAGTTTGATTTTCAGACAAAATTTAATAGAGTTATGGCCCCTGGTTTGATTTTTAAACAAATTGTTTTATCTTGGCAGGGACATTTGTGTCATATGGACACATATCTATTACACCGATGCAATGTGAAAAGCCTACATGGTCGTTCTTTGACAAATTATTCAGTGTTTTGATCAAAACTGGCATTTTTTAAATGTTAAAAATATTTTTTTAATTAAATGTTCTATCATTCTTTCCATAGGTTTGGGTATGATATTTAATTTTGTAACAATCTTATATTTAAAGGTCTCATCTATGACAAAGTAAAAAAAAATTACCTAGTGAGACAGAAGTGGTTGCTTAAAAAAACTAAAGCTATGCTGGTATTAGCGATTGCTAAAATTATCTTGTAACATTTTATTTAAATAAAAACAACATATTGGGCAATTTAAAACTCGTGGATGTGCTGTTGTCTGCAGATTTTTGCCATTGATGTTCACCAGGGAAATGTACCAGAGTCAGATCTAACATGGAGAATTCCATGGTGCAGCTTTTTTTGTGGTGTACACCTCTCCCTCGATAACTCATGCACAGCAGGGTCCAAAAACATAGACCGCACTATAAGCGAGGGCGTGAGTTACAGAGGGACCTAAAAAACATTAAGAAGGGGATTCCATCCCCGCTGAACATCAAGAAAACTGCTAGGGGGGTGGGGGTAATGGGGCTGTTTAATGGCTGAATACTTGTTTAATAATTGCATTGGGAATAATTGTCCATAAAGAACTTTCTTCTAATGTAGTTGTTCACTTTTTTGTATGAAGTACCTATATTTTCATAATACGCAACCTCTGAAAGATCGTTAACAACATAAGTCCAAGCGGTTTAAACAACATATGTATGCGAAAACATTGTGTATTACATCACTACTTTTTGTTGTTGTTGATTCACACCAAAACAAGATTCCTTTTTTTCACAAACTAGGGACATTTATTTAGTGAAACAAACATCATTGTCGAAACTCGATTTATTTATTGTTCTATTACTAAAATATGCATGCTGTGATTTCATTGCAAGTAATAGTGAAACTTCTTCTCATCCTTGAGGAAATCTCTGGCAATTTAGAAATTTTAAGCTCATGACAAACTTGGGAGCACGCTTCTCCATAATGAACTGTATCTATGAAACAAAGCTTTTTTTCACTAAGTACTCATTTTGCTTGGTTGTCTTGCTATCTTTGATCACATTTGTGAATGAGTAGGCTAATTTAAGGTAGTTTATTTATATTATTTACATAATAATATTTATAACATTGTTCGATTGATCAATTGAAATGAGTTGACCTGACACACAGCCGTGACCACTAGCTCTTCCACAGGTAGAATTTGCACAACTTTTAAACTTTTCTTTTATTCCACCCCCTTTATTTGATTTGATACAAAAGACGTAATTAACGTGATAATACAAAGCAGGTCTGCTTTTAATTGAGTGTAACAACACAACAAATACTTCCGCAAGTCAGAGATCAAAACACGGTCGGCGCTTAATTAGGTTCTCATGGAAATGCTCACAGACATAGCTGTGACAGTTGAATCACATTTTTCACGCTTAAATACAAGAGGGCATATTGCACTTATGATGATTACACTTAAACTGAATTAAAAGATAGAACTAAAACACAAATTTCAGTTGATAAAACTTATTTAATTGGTATTTTATTTTTATAAGTGTTGCCTCCGGTCAGCATTAGTGACATTTTCATTGATCAAAATTTCGTCGAATATTGTTTTTTACTGTGTACTGAGAATGTTGTTTGGAAAGAAAGTTGAAAAAAATATATGACTTGTTATTAAAAGTTGAGAATTTCATTATGTTGTTTCAAATTTCTGGGTAGTAACTACTGTTTCGACGATAAAACAAGCAATATATCAAGGTTTCGTTTACCAATTTTGATTGTGATTTTTTTCACGTTCAACAAATAGGGGCCAAATTTTTGTGTGTATTTTCTAGTTAAAAAAATGGGATCAACACCTGACCCCACGTTATAAGTGGGTTCGGAGTTATCCGGGGCGCGAATTCTCAAGGGAGTGGTGTACTAGATAATCAAACATGTCAGTATTTTTCAGGGCTAAATTTGATAACTACTTGGGGATTTCTAGGGCAAACCTGAACAATGCTCCAATGTAACTTGTGCAACATTTGTCAGCAGACCCTTGTATGTGGACAGTTTATCTAGAATTCTGGCTGGATACTGACAGCCATGATATCAGATATATATATCAGTTATCTGGCTGATTATCAATCCTAGGTGTTTTATTGGCCTTTATCTGGAATAAGGTAAATTTCATTTCAATATCCTTTCTTCCTCCCAGACTCACAAAAGAAGAAAAATATTAGAAAAGCATCAGTATTACTTAATTATGGAAAGCTGTTATAACTTCAAACAATTATCTGAAAAAGTAAAACTCTATGATACAGACCCTGAATCATTTATGTTCCCCTTTGAAGTGCAAACAGAACAATGAACAAACAGAAAATGAATGGAAAATGAATAATGAAAAAGCGCAGAATGAATTACATGTATAAATGCTATGTGTAAAATGTTGAAGAGTGAACATTTAAATGCTCAATGCCAAACCATAAACACCAGGCAATCCATAAACAATAGACAATACATTATTAATAAATGAAAAATTAAAAACCAAAAATGCTGAACAAAATTAATAAAAACTGAAATTTCATAATTTCTTTTTTTCACGTGTATTGTTTCTAGCCACAAAGATTGTTGTAATAGGGTAGGTTACAAATTCACCTTGTTGCTATAAATAGAATTTTGTCATTTACCCATGAGACCTGGCATGCACCGCCATATTGATTTCAGACAAAGAGAACAAAATTGGAGTGTACACAATGTGATGCTTACGCTGAACTAGGTTTTATACTCTATGAACTATGTTGCTCTGCTCATATCATTGTGTACAAAATAACACTGAAAGATGAAATATTAACCAGATTTACTAGATAAAACAAATAAAGACTTGTTTTATAGCCTTTAAGCCCTATAATTTGGGGATATTAGTGATTTATCGACTAAGAAGATAATTGTTTTATTGTTTGGTCTAATAAAAACAGTAAATAAAACCTCCATTCAATAGTAACCTTGGTTCATTGTTATAATTTGCATTATTTATTTCCATTCCTGGTTTCAGTAAAATTATAACGTCCATTTTGCGAAATTTTGTGGTCTTTTATTCTCCTCTTTATTCTCATTCATGTGTATATTCATATATTGCAATTCTCCTGTTTGTCTATCTTTATTGTTTGTTCATTCGTTCTTTCTTTCATTAATTTTATTCTTAAGTCTACTCTTTAACTTGCCAACTTACACACATCTACCACTGCTTGTTCGTCTGTTTCATTGTGCATTCCTTTTAATTATACGACTGACTGGTGAAATAGAAAACTAAATGAATTAGATTTTTAATGGCAATCTCAATCATAATCATTTAGAAGAAAAAAAATTGTCCGAAAAATCTTAAGGCACATAGATATAATTAAATTGATACGGCCGTGGTGGAAGAATTCCTGAAGATTGTTTGAGTTTTTATAGAACGAAAAAATATGCGCAATTGAAAACTTTTCATGCATGAACTTTTTCAGACATTAAAGAGAGTACATGTATGTGTCAAAATTGGCATGGAAAGGTAAATCAGCAAAATCTATGTTTTAAAATAATACAAGTCATTATGAAATGTTGAGAAATATCTATGCAGATGATGATTACTTATTTACATTCCTCTGGACTTTCTGTAATTAGATGTTCTAGCCATAAACTTAATATTGAGGCAGGTAGATATGAAGGTGACATTGCTTCTGAGAGTTTTTTGTAACTTCTGTTCCAGGAGTAATTTACTATTAGTTCATGACAAACATTATGCATTTTTAAAAATATTTTTAAAATAAATTTACCAAGATATTTGAGCAAAAAATATTAAAAATATTAAGATAAACGTTGGTGTGCCCGTCCATCTTTAGAAAAAGTCTATAGCTTGATTTCATGTGAGAGTCAACAGTTTATATACCATTTATTAGCTAGACAAAGTCCACAGTTTATATACCATTTATTAGCTAGACAAAGTCCACAGTTTATATACCATTTATTAGCTAGACAAAAACCTGTACCCAATGTTTGACAGTTATGCTATAAGAAGTGCATTGCACTCCAATATATTGACTTTTTTTATGTATTATGCGATGGTACTGAAATAAAGAATATAAATTTACTTTGATTTCCACTTGTAGGGAGATGACATTGTAACAAACCTTTCAGCTGTATAAAAAAGCAACTTTCTATTAGGCTGTAAGATAATTTTGCCATGGGATCATCATCTTCGGTTAACTCTACATATTGAAACTTTGCCACCATGTTACAAAGTTTGTCACATCTGCCTAATTTGTAACCTGCCCTATTGTAAATAGAAATGAAAAAGAATAGAATTAGTTTTGAGCATGAAAGAAACCATTTTTTTTATGAGGCAGCTTGAACTTAAAGTTACAAGAGTGTATGAAGATAACACTGCTTTTTTGGTTAATTTTTTATTTTAATCTTCATTCCACTTGTAGATTACTACAGTTTACATGCTTCCATAAATTGTTAACAGTTAATTTTATATGTATACACAAATTAATGTATGACCAGTTCTCTATAACCTTTAAGATACCAGAAAAGGACATTTTAATTAGTACATCATGAATATGAAATAAAATCAGACCTAAAATTAACAAATTGTTGATTTGCCTTTTGCCATCTGTCCTGACTAAAATCCCACAACTCACTGAAATTATTAATGTGGTCTGTCATCAGAATTTTTTCTCAGAACCAGCTGCAACTTTTAGTCTGCACCTTATCCAGATCATTTGGGTGCTTTGCATTTATTTATTGGTGGCGCTCTACAGATATTACGTGCTTCTGAGAGAGTGACAGGTGTAAGATGAAGTTGTTGGCATTTGCAATATGCACAATGGAGAGAATGTTGGCATACCTCTATACTACTTTCATGTACTGTGGCTGAAATTTCTTTACATTTTGTATGTCTGGAAATTGGACATGATCTAAGCACACAGAAGGCAGAAATGGTCGCTCCAAAGTACTTGAAAAATCAGCCTGAATTAGTCCAAAGTACACTATTTTCAGCAGTTATTAAAATAGGGAATCAAATTTTGCCAGAGTAGGCAATACCAGCTTCTGAAAGTACAATGAATGAATTACAAAATATATAAAAAGTAAAAAAAGTTATCGGTTCTTTTTTTTTTTTATTTACCTTTTGAAGTCCAGGAAGTGAAAATGACCAAGCGGTGCTAGCAGTTTTTTGAGAGGTGCACATCTTAAATAAGATCAAGATGCATATTCTATAACCCAAATTGCACCCATCAATCATACACCAAAATAAAGGGAATTCAAAGTTCTTTTAACAATACCTAAGATATACAGGATCTTTTTTAAATATCCAGGACAACCAGTGAGAAAAACCTGGGTAATTCTTTTTCTTTAAAAATATAACCCTATGAAAAATGAAAAATACAAAACTGAGGAGCACACCATTAGGATTTCCAATCCTGAATCAAGCATTTAGGAAGGCACATGCCATATGCAAAATCCATGCTGACAAGAACAGTAAGTGAATGTCCTTCTGTGGAGAAGTGACATGGTAATGATGTTAGAAGTTTTGTTTCAATGAATTGCCCAATACAAGAGATGCAGGAAGACATTTGTGATCATGTTTTAGGGCCTGATTTGAATGATGATGCTGACTTTGTCCTTAACAAAAGGTTCCTTACCACACCTAGCCTCCAACGAAAAATGACACTCTTTTATAAATGTATCAAGCTGATTACAAAGACTTTGTGTGCAAAGTGTATGAATTTGACAACCCCTCCCCCCCCAAAAAAAAAAAAAAAAAATTTGAAGTACTTCAATTCACAGCAAACATTTTGGATTCAGGGGGGAAGAAAATGTGGCTTCAAAGCTGAACAGGGCCCCAGGTGGCCGAGTGGTCTAAGGTGCTCGCATTTACAGATCACTCACACATATCACCTCTGTCTGCGTGGGTTCGAGTCTCGGGCTCGGCCAACATGGGTATGTGAGAAAGCTTGCCAGTAGCTTCCCGTGGGTCGGTGGTTCTTCCCAGGGTTTTCCCAGGTCCTTCCTCCACCAAATATACTGGCCGCCATGTATAGCCTTTCATGTGCTGAAAAATGGCATTAAACCCACAACAACGACAACAACATCAAAGCTGAACACAATTAGGACTAAATCCTCAGCTTTCAATGAGAGATATAGAAATGGGAAGAGTAAAAAATAACCCTTTTAGTTCCAACTTTCTGTTCCTGGGAATAAAAGTAATCTTGAATTTAATGAAAAAACAAGAGATTAATTAAATTTTCCACTGACTTGTAAGAGAATATTATGGTGAGGGTATAATATTACTAAAATTTGTATCATCATATCTGCTGAATTCATAAGGCATATATAGCCACTATTGTGCTGAGGTGCTGTTAAACACTACCTAATTCATACTGAATTCATATTGCACCATATAGCCACTATTGTGCTGAGGTGCTGTTAAACAGTTCATAATTCATACTGAATTCATATTGCACCATATAGCCGCTGTTATGCTGAGGTGCTGACAGTGTTTGAAGAGACTGGCTGGTGATCCATGCAGACATGCAATACACTGCTTGTAGCTTTGTTCCAATTTTCATAGGTAGTTCTCACATACTGCATAGCATAACTGAGGATTAGTGAGTACCTGCCATGCACCATAACAGGCAAAAATCTAGTACGATCCTCATACAATTTGACTAAATTTAGGGAAAAATAATTAACATGCTTTTCTAACTACAGAGTTCCGATAAAGTTGGTCTGTAAAGGACAAACCAATAATCTCTTAATTTAGGTCTTATCCATTACAAAAAAAATCATGTTCTTATTTTTTAAATTCTAAATATTCTCAGATTCAGTTTTATTTGGTGTCATGGTGGAGAGATTAGAAGAAGGTGAGATAATTCAAAGAAGACAGTGGTGGATGTTGTATTTTAATAGCAACAATATCTTACCCATCGCTATTGTGAAGCTTTCACTTTTTGGTGTCAAAAAATCTCGTCTGTACAATGTGAATACATCCTCATTGAGTGGAGAATTGTCAATCAGACACGGTCCTCTCATGAACCTTGCATGCACATGCATAGAAACAGTCGTCTTTTTCAAGGATGCAGTGCATATGGTTGTGTCATTTATAACATGACCAGAGAAAAATTGTTTGTTACAAGTTTAAACCACATTCGTCCATCTCATCTTCTGTTTTTATGCTGGTAACCCCTGCCCTTTTTTAGTAATTAGTTCTGGATCTTCTTGGGTTACAACATTGTATCCCACCCTTTAGGGGTTAGCTTACATCCCTCTTATTTTCAAAATACAATTGGTTCACAGTTAAGTCATAGGTATTAAGTTATAATGCAACATAGGCCCGACCGCAATTATTAGGAATTTGTAATTCCCTTAATTAAATAATTGAT
Source organism: Margaritifera margaritifera (assembly GCA_029931535.1). NCBI lineage: Eukaryota > Metazoa > Mollusca > Bivalvia > Unionida > Margaritiferidae > Margaritifera > Margaritifera margaritifera. Next base: position 4,003,021 of record JAQPZY010001658.1, on the reverse strand, counting down.
CAATTTGGTGTTTTTCTTTTTCACCATTGTTATTTAATAACACTTGTGACGCATCACATTGTTATTGTGTGTGTCTGCATTGCTCTTAGAGAACAATAAAGGTTAACAACTGAATGTCTTCCTTATTAAAAAAGAACTGTTCTTTCCTCTACCTTGAGACCTATGGTCTCTGCCTCAAGTTATCGGATACATTCGCCAAAGTGGCCCATTAAACCTCCCCAGTTGGATGCGGGTGCGTCCCAAGTGGGTATTACAGCTGGAACCTAGGCACGACTTTCTATTAAAACAATTGAAGCCATTGAGCAGAAAGTCCGGCTTCTGGTCATCATAGCTTCCCATGCTGACCTCTTTTTGGCTACTTCATTTAGTATTCTGCAGAAGGAGGCCGCTCTGAATCCAGCCGCATTACAACGCGTGCTGGCAGTTGTGGCCATGACATCCAAGCATTCACTTTCTGTTGCAATGGCTTTATCATCAGAACTTCTAAACATCCGTTGTGATGTTGTGCTGGACTCCTTGAAGGTCTTACTTAACCATAGTAAAGACCTTCTAAGGGCTGCTCCAATGGAAGTCAAGAGTCTCTTCAGAGGACTCACCCCTGCTGTGGCTTCACAAGATTTGAAGGATCATCAACATAGATCCTTAACAACCGCTCCTGGCCCATCGCGATCGGCCAGGAAGCATACTAATGTAAATTTACCCCAGGGGCCACCCACTAAATTCTTCAAACAGATGCAGCCCCAGTCCAATGCACAACCTCAAATGAGACCTCCTCCTCATCAGTCAGGTCCTTGGCATGAAAGTCGCCAATGAGCCTCTAGGAGGAAGTTCTCCAACCCGCTCTTCTTTCCCAAGGATGGGAGATGGGATGGCCATAGGGGCTCACACCCTCTCCAGCTCTGCATTCCGCTCTCAAACGTCACCGTAGGTGCTCATATAGGCCTCTTTTCAGAGCCTTGCATCACAGACGATGGGTGAGCGAAGGTTACCGACTTCAGTTTCAGGAACAACCCAATCTATTAAGAACCCCCATGTTCTTTCACCAGTCCAATCTAGTAAAATTAAGGGAAGAGGTGCACACCTTTTTGAAGAAAGGGGCAGTCAAGAGGGTCGTGAATGATCAGTCTCCTGTATTCTACTCTCGAAAATCTTCCTGGTCACCAAGAAAAGCGGGAAATGTCGTATCATAATTGATCTCTCCGTTTAATCGGTTTCATCTGGAGGGACATTTCAAGATGGACACCATTTCCTCAATCTGGAACACGACATGTCCATCAGATTGGGTGGTATTCATCGACCTTCAGGATGCATATTTGTACATCCCAATTTTTCCTCCACATCAGAAATACCTCCGACCAGGAAGTCTTTCAGTTCTGGGTTGTGTTGTTCAGAATCGCTTCTGCAGCCAGAGTCTTCACCCAAGTTTAGGGAATAGTAGCATCCTGTCTCCAAATGCTGGGAACCCTGATTCTCAAGTGTTTCAACTACTGGCTGATCCACAATGTTCAGGTTCAGTCCCTCCATCAGGATCTGTTCCGTTGTTGGTCCACAGTAACTCGGTGGGTCTTTTACCCAACCTCAAGAAGTCAGAACTCATTCCATCTCAGGACTTCGTTTACGTGGAGATGAACTTCCTCATGAACCAGAACTTAGTCCGGGTTCCACTGGATCATATAGATCGAATCCTGGCACTTCTAAAGATGCTACGAGTAAAATCATTGTTGTCTGCTTGTCTTTACCTATCCCTATTGGGAACCTTGAAAGCTGCTGCAAATCTGGTTCCCTTAAGATATCTCCATATGCTCTCTCAACAGTTTCTCCTTTTTGCATGGTGGAAACCACACAGAGATTCTCTATTAGCTCTGATTCCTCTAGGACCAGACTTTCATCACCATTTGCACTGGTTGATGAATCTGGACAGATTACTGACAAGTGTCCCCATGCATACACTCGACTCCCACTCATATTTATTCACCAATGCGTCAGATTCTGGTTGCGGTGCTCATTCTTCAGGATCATTGGACTCGGGACAATTTGTCCCTCCACATAAACAACCTAGAAATGAAAGCCGTAATTATAGTGTTGCAAGGGTGCATCAACAAAGTAAGGGGTCAGTGTGTCATGGTCTCCTCCAACAACACGTCCATCGTAGCATATCTCCAACGTCAAGGAGGCACACATGCCCCATCACTTTGCATGGAGGTCTGGAACCTCCTCCAGTGGGTCACCTTAGAGAACATCACCCTACGAGCTTGCCACATTCCAGGGAAGAAGAACATTTTAGCAGACAGTCTGTCCAGGTCAGGCAAAATCAGTCCTCATGAAATGGACTCTTCACCTCTCCAACAGAGTATCTTTTCTCACTCTTGGGAAAGCCTCTGGTGGACTTGTTTGCAACCAGGCTCAACAACAGACTTCCTTTTACGTCTCGCCAGTCCTGGACTAGAGAGCATGGGCAGTGGACACATTCAGCTTAAAGTGGGATCATCTATTTGCATACGCATTCCCACCATTCCGACCGCAACCTCAAGTTCTGCAAAAAGTTGGAACTACGCTTCCACTGCTCGTATCATTCTCACAGTCCAATTGTGTCCCCAACGATAGTGGTTCAACGATCTTCTAGACCTTTTTATAGATCAACCCAGGTCTCTACTCCACAGGAGGGATCTTCTGTTGCAAGACAGGGGCTCCCTCCTACACAACAACCCACACATTCTCCACCTTCATGCTTGGCTTATCTCAGGTGATCTATCCACCAGTACAAGTTTTCGGGCTGGGCTACCAGTTGCATCATTCAAGCCAGGAGAGCTTTGACATCCAAGGTCTGTGATGCCAGGTGGAGAATCTTCTGTGATTGGTGCAGTAGGAAACGCGTTGATCCTTGCTGTCCGTATGTAACTTCCATTGCTGATATCCTTTTATTCCTTTTCGAGAACAAAAGATAATCAGTATCAACTATCAAGGGCTAAAGAGCTGCCATTTTCAACATGCTTAAGGGCTCAGCAATTGGTTCAGATTCGCACCTTGCTGATCTTGTTAAGTGTTTTGAGCTGCAGAGACCTGTCTCTTACGCCCAGATGGAATCTATATTGTGTTTTTATGGTCCTTAACCAAAACTCCATATGAACCACTGTGTGAGGCTTCCTTTCAGGACCTCACACTCAAGACCCTGGTTTTACTTGCTTTAGCGTCTGCAAGAAGATGAAGTGAGATTCATGCATTGTCTGTTGATACTGGCTGTCTCCAGTTTAATGGCAATATGATTCTGTTTCCCTCCTTTGTCAACCGAGAATTTTAGCGAAAAATCAGTTACCTTTGGTAGCTCCATCACCTATAGAGATTCCCAGTCTCAGTTGAATCTGTGCTGGAGATGATCTAGATATGCTTTAATGCCCATTTAGGGCACTGCGTTTCTATCTAAATTCCTCGCAAGGGAAAAGAAAGGGTAGGAAATGTCTTTTCCTTCCTCTTAAGGGCTCCGTTGATATCTCGACTTCCACTATCTCATGGAGGATTGTCACCACAATCAGAAAAGCTTATCAGTCCCTTACCATTAGAGACCTCTCTTTTATGAAACTAAAAGCCCATGAGGTTCGAGCCGTCGCTGGGCCAATCTAAATTATTCTTCCTTGGAGGACATCATGAAGGCAGCATTTTGGCGATCCCATACTACCTTTTCCTCCTTCTACCTCTGCTTGTTAGCATAGCAAAGCTCAGGCATTTTTTCTCTGGGACCCATAGTTATGGCACAACACGTGGTCCAGAGAGACACCAACATTCTATAAAGTGGATCTCTCCCTTGGTGAGTACTTTCCATTTTTCAGAATACCCACTTTACTGACAAATTCAGCTGTGTAATAGCGATGGGTAAGGGTTTGCTGCTATTAAAATGTAGGGGGGGGGGTTTAGGGGGGAGGTCAAACTAATTTTAATTATGCAATACTTACCTGTCGCTATTGCCAAATGCCCTCTTCCCACCCCGCTCTGATGTCCTGGCATAATTGTCATCTATGAAAAAGATGACTGTTTCTGTGCATGGGCATGCGAGGTGCACAAGTGGACTGTGTCTGATTGACAATTCTTCACTCTGGGGGAGGATGTATTCACATTGAATGGACAAAATTTGAAAAAGTGAAAGCTGTGCAATAGCGATGGGTAAGTATTATATAATTAAAATTAGTTTTACCTCCCCCCACCCAAAAAAAAACAAAAAAAAAACTACATACTAGTACACTTGAACAGAAAGATCACATATTTCAAAACAATTTCAAACTTGGATAAGATTGAGTTTCCGGCTACATGTTTTGATGATAAAAATTTTTACACATTAAAGACATTTTGCTTCAGTTGCTTTTTCTTGTCTTTAACCTTCATGAAAAATTGTGATGTGAGTAAAACTGCCAGCAGGTGTCTGTAGACTCTTTCCAAATCATCTAAAATCTTGCTTTCAGATTTGATCATGCAATGCTTATTTTCATTATTAAGAAAATCTATAATATCATTTCTTTTTTTATGACACTAAAGATATCTGGATAGGTCAAGGCTGGCATAAAATTTGCACATACTTGTTATGCAACAGTTAAGATTGTATGGCAACTAAGGTTGTGAATATGAAATAGTTTAAGTGAGAGAGAAACATAAGATGCAAGTAGATAGTGCTTCATTTCATGGAAGGATGAATATACAGACATTATCAAATCAAAATACACCCACTGCATGAAAGGATGAATGTACAGACATTATCAAATCAAAATACACCCACTGCATGGAAGGATGAATGTACAGACATTATCAAATCAAAATGCACCCACTGCATGGAAGGATGAATGTACAGACATTATCAAATCAAGATGCACCCACTGCATGGAAGGATGAATGTACAGAAATTATCAAATCAAAATGCACCCACTGCATGGAAGGATGAATGTGCAGACATTATCAAATCAAAATGCACTTACTGCATGGAAGGATGAATGTACAGAAATTATCAAATCAAAATGCACCCACTGCATGGAAGGATGAATGTACAGACATTATCAAATCAAAATGTACCCACTGCAAGCAGTGTGGGTTTGATCAGAAAACTGCAAAACAGGGAAAAGGGGGGAAATGCAGAATGAAAGATGCAAATACAAGAATTGTGGTGGAAAGTGTGGATGTGTGGAGGCAGTAGGAAATGCATTGTTAAGACAGATTTTGCAAGAAATCCACACTGTTATTTATAATTATGGATCACAATTTGCATTTTTTTTTAATCAATATGGAAATTGGCAGAAATAGCAAAAAAGTTGAGGAATCACATTTTTGGGTTGATCTCTGTCATTTATCTCTAAACTATCTTTATTTTCAGTCTCATGATATAATTTGGAAAAAAAGAAAATACCTACATAGGATTTCAAATAAAATGGCACTTTAAGCAATATTATTTTGACTGAGAAAAAAAAAGCAGGACTTTTGTGTTACCATATATACGTGCATATAATCCAATACCAACTGCAAAATGCATGGACCCAGATCTGCCATCGCAGGGTCTATGTTTGCATTTGGACCAGGCTTAAATGCGAGTATATACGGTATCCATCCATGAATCAGTGGCCATGACAAAATCCGATCATTGTCGAAATTCATGCATGTGGTCAGCCTTGAAATATCTTGCATCATGAAATAAAAAAGAATTTCAGTTCATTAACGAGAGAGAGAAGGAGGCACGATTTTATCTTTGTTTAGAATTGTTGATGACAAAATGTTACACATAGTTTTACTTTAAGTTTTGAAAGCTACATTAAATCGTATCATTTGGGAAGGGCAAGTTTTGTATACAGTTGCTTGCAAAAATTAACCAAAGAATATCCATGCATGATATAATCTTCCTTGGATCCATTGAGCTGCAGATAATGGTGCCCCTGTCCGCCAAATGGAGAAGGGGCGGTGGGCACAATTTCAAAGGGACAAATAATTGTTTGCATTTCAAGTAATATGCTAAGATTTGGAGAACATGGTGGGGCAAAAAATTGCAGTAAACCCATAATCCTGCGCTCAAGGTTTAACGCTCTTCCTAGGTGTGATGTCATTTTCTTCATGAACATATATATGCTTTAAGCAGATTAATGAGAAAGTAAAAGTCATATTGACAAGGATGTTTCATAGCTACAGTAGCATAATTTTGATTAGTACACACATTTTTTTGGTATACGCGATTGATCATTTAATGAAAGTTGGGGGGGGGGGCGCTGTGGTTTTCTTTTAAACTAGGATATTTTTTTTCTTCTACCTCAAGCTAACTTTTTCCCCCCAAATAATATAATGGATATAAATAATTCTTTTTTCATCAAATCAGAGGAAGAATGGTGTTTTTGAAGCTATTTGGGGTGAGGACATTGTTTTTACCTCCTCCCCCTCCATGGTTGCACTCTGACTTGAGGTTTAATACACATTAAGGAGAGAAGAGACAGAGAGAGCAGCCATGCATGCACAACTACCAGAGACAGAAAAATCTATTCATGTCTGTCCACTATAATTTTTAAAAAATCTGAATACAGGACTAAGAGTTTTTTGAGTAGTGGCTTACAATTATGCTTGATATAATCTTTTAGGGTAAGACACAGTTCTTTGTGTAAGCATGAAAGATTTAAGTATGGTTCACAATAATGTTTGTTTTACAGTCCTATAATCATGATAATAATATTTTTTACTACACCAAGAGTTTCATTTTTAGTATGGTGAAATAGAGAGAAATAAAAGATCAGACTTTGCATTCAATGCCTTATGTATTTTTCACTTGGAAAACACTAATGTAAACTAGTTTTATGGAGGAAAGTGTAATCAAACTTCTGCTGTTAATTGCTAGGCTGTGTATGATTAGTGTTTCAAGTCAGCTTAATGTAGAATAAATGACACCCTTCCCAGATAGAGTCATGAAATTGACAACCTCTGTACAGAAAACCTGATGAAGCCAGGTCCTTGATAAAGTTGGGAGTGGAGCCTGTTGCTTCAGAAATTCATAAAACTCCAAAGTTGTGCATTACATGACCAGGCAAACACATGCTGCTGCCATTAGTGTTTGCCATCATCAGTGCTCGAGGGATTAGCACACCGTGAAAAATTTATAACACCTCGTTGTAGTTTCTTTTGATTTTAATTATTGAACTTGCTACTCCAAATTGTGCATATTTCATCGGATCATTATTTCTTTGTCCAAGTAAAATAAATCTATACCACAGACATGGATAGTGGCAGCTGCACATGTCATAAAGACTGTGTATGGTTGTATTGCAAATTTCTTTGCAAATAAATAATGCAAAACATAGAATCAAGCTATTATTCTGGTAATACTTGTAAATAACTACATTTGCCTTTTGGCTTACAGGGATTTCAATCTCCATTTTTATGGCACAGTGTCCATTCTGTGTTACCAAATATAGATTACATTACTAAAGATAGTAACAAACTTTGTGGCTTTACAAAAATTAGTTATGAAGATATCCACTAGTCTTTCATGTCTAATTTATATCTCCAGTGAGGCAACTCAAATTTAGGTAATGATTACACCTGATAGTTATCTCCCTTGCATATTACTGTACTGATGGTTATGCTGAAACAATAGTAGAAAAATGCTTTTAGAAGGAAATCACAATAATTTCTCAAATAATATTTTTAAAGGGTAATATAAATTTTCAATATGTACGATAGTAAAAGGAAATTGTAATATCCCAGGAATTCTATTTTTCCATATGGTCTTATGTAAATTAGTATCCTTTCAATCTTCCAAAGTCATCAGTATTCTCAATACATGTACTGTATATACTCGCATATAAGCCACGTCAAAATGCAAACAACATAGACCCTGATCTGCCATCGCATAATGCGCTAGAAGATCACGGTCTATGTTATACTGATTATTCCTTACAAACTGCATAGATCCAGATCTGCCAGCACATAATGCGAAGGCAGATCTGGGTCTATGCAGTTTGCAGTTGGTATCGGTTTTTTCGCGAGTATATATGGTATTTTGACTATGATCGTAACAGAAAACTTGTATATTATTCTACAGAAAACTCGTTAGAGATGTATGTAGAGTTTGACTTTGATGTTGGCTAGTAACTCCGTATATTGATAAACCTTGAATGTTTGACAATCTAGAACTGATTTACTCCTGTATGATATGAAAAAAAGAAAGAAAATATATTAAATCGAACTTGGCCCTTCCATTCCACATCTCGCTGTATCCATGAAAACTGAGTTATCAGATAGAGTTGTGGGGCTAAAAATGGACAAAATGAATTCGTATTTGTACTTCTTTATAGTGAACTTATTTTGACTTATTTTGTGGAAAAATTTTACAAAATATTTGAGTAAGAATTGGAATGATATGAATGATTTTTTAACATTGCAACATGGTTTTGGGGAAAATTTTTTAAGGCAAATTGAATTAAGTTTTGTGAACTTCGTTGAAGTTCTGCTCTACAGTTATTATGTACTTCTGGGTGAGGGACCAGTTTAAGATAAAGTTGTTTGCATTGGCTACTTTCATGTACTGTCGCTGAAATTTCTTTACATGTGGCAGTTATGGAAAGTATGCACTATTGAAAGCAGACAGCTGATAAAAATGGCTGCTCCCATGTGCTTGAAAAATGAGCCTGAACTAGTTCAAAATACACTTACTTTTAGCAGCTATTAAAATAGGGAAAATTAATTGTGCCTGATTAAACAATACCAGCTTCTGAAAGTGCAATGAATAAATTATAAAATATAAAAAAAGTAAAATAGGTTATCGGCTCATTTTTTTCCCAATTTACCTTTGAAGTCCAGGAAGTGAAAATTACCAAGTCTTTTGAGAGGTGCACATCTGAAGTAAGGCCAAGCTGTATACTCTATAACCCAAAGTACACCCATTTTAATCATACACCAAAATAAAGGGAATTTAAAGTTGTTTTAACAATACCTAAGATATATAATGTATTGTTAAAACAAGGAATACCTGGGAAATTCTTTTTCACGATAAATCACACCCTATGCAAATTACGAAACTGTAGAGTGGAACCCGAGAAACTATGATGATTTACCCCTCAGAAAAAAATCATGGACTTTTTGAGGGACTGCTGTTTACTGGTATACAACATATTTTGACCCTATATTTTTAAGGATTTTAATGTTTTTTTAAATTTTTCTTCTTTTTTTATTTTATTTACCTTTTAAAGAGTTTTAAACTTCTTTATATTTGCATTTGTAGAAATTACTTTTGGTTAGCACCATATATTGTACTGATATGCCATTAAACCCTAATCATGCATACATACATGTATATACCTGGCCTTATGAGGGGGACATAGTTGGGACTGATGCATCAGAGAATAATTGCCTGTAGAGAAAGCAGAGAGGGTTTAAATTTCAAAGAACAGTGTACTTGATTCATTGCATAATAGCTAGGAGTAGCATATACCTAAAAATAATAATAAGAAGAATTAATAATAATAATAACAATAACAATAACGTAAGTTCTACATTAGATACCTGGACCAGACTTTGTGGATGGCTTGCACTTGGGCGTAAGGAAAAAGTCCAGCAGTTTTTTTGGGTCAAAAGGTCAAAGGTCAGGGTCAATGACTAAAAGAAGAACAATGGTGTCTGCACAAACATTGTAGTTATCTACATAGAGAACTATTAAACATTCGGTGGGTGTATAATGTGCTGTTCATGGTAGTCTTGTTTTTTATTTAAAATAGTGCCTCTTTTATTTTTGACTATTTCAGTACATACAGTGAAGTTGGGTGTTTCCACTTTGCTTCACTACACAATACAGATAATGATTAAAATCTGCTGGCAATAATTTTGATAGTTTACAATGCTCCATTGGTCTTACAACTTGCTTCATTGGATTAGAGTGCAGAAAGAGAATTCTCTCTCACTCGCACATACATCAAGTAATAATTTACAACGCTCCATTGGTCTTACAACCTGCCTCATTGCATTAGAGAATTCTCTCTCTCTCTCACTCACACATACGCACATACATCAAGTAAAGGTTTATGATGCTTCATTGATCTTACACCTTGCTTCGTTGGATTAGAGTTCAGAAAGAGAATTCTGTCTCTCACTCACACATACACACATACATCAAGTAATAGTTTACAATGCTCCATTGTTCTTGCAACTTGCTTTGTTGGATTAGAGTACAGAACGAGAATTCTCTCTCTCACTCACACATAAATCAAGTTACCATGCTCCATTGGTCTTACAACTTGCTTCATTGGATTAGAGTGCAGGAAGAGAATTCTCTCTCTCACTCAGACATACATGCATACATCAGGTTACAATCATTACGACTCTAGGTCTTAAAATAATGTAACAGAAAGAAAGTGAAACCAACAAAGTAAGTAAAATCAGCAAGCAATTTATTTCTAGACAATTATAGTGAAAATTCAAAAAGACACTTACAGTAACATGAATTAAAATCCAAATAATCCAATAATCCTAAGTGTCCTAATCACAAGTCCTGAATATAGAATGTTCCAAATGAATTTCAGTAGCCTTGAATGTCCTGATGTGTCAGTAATCTTGAATGTTCTGATATGCCTGAATGATGTAATCCAGAATATCTTTGAATAAATTCACATAAATCACAAAGTTAAGTATTAATTCAATATGAGAATGAGCACTTTTAGTAATTCCAATGAATATTTCAAATAAATAATTCCTCTCTGAATTTGCTCTGATTTTCACAACTGTAACATCTGATTACTAAAATAAATTCCTTAATAGACTGATCTTAATAATATGAAGTTTAGTATAGGAATAAAATCTTGTATACCAAACCTGTATAAATATAAGAATAAGTCACCCGACAGAATATTATAGAATACGAGTAATTCTAATGGAAATTTCCCTTTGTACCTGATGTTTCTCACATCAAGTTATGGAAAATTCCAATCTAATTGTTAAATGCTATGTAAACAAGATTGACCTTGAACTAAAATGCTGTAAATATGTTGTTTACAAAATTACTGAAGCACAACTTCCTCATGGACACATTATAAATTCAATATACATAGCACAATGCTCTGCTTTATTGCATTAGAGTATAGAAAGAGAATTCTCTCTCTCACTCACACATACACACATACATTACCATGCTCCATTGGTCTTACAACCTGCTTAATTGGATTAGAGTGCAGGAAGAGAATTCTCTCTCTATCTCATACACATATACATCAGGTGATGGTTTCATGAAGATTTATAGTGCAATAGTTGGGATAGTATATCAGGGCTGAGCAAATCCCATTGCCCGACGTCCCGGACTATTCATTTTCGAAGTCGGGCAAGTAAAATTTTCCAAGTCGCTAGTCTGGGACAAGTGCTTGTTAAAAAAGTCGGGCAAGTCCTTATTTTCGTGCTTTAATCACTATATCTACCTTTATTTGGCCAATCATGCCCTTTGGGCATACTGAATACTTGATTGTAGCCCTCTTCATGTATACATTACATCCTGTAACTCATAAATGTGGTCAGTGATAATTGTCGCATATGCGCACGTTCTGTTACTGCTTGACTGCATATTGGGCTAAGCGACCAAATTATTAGCAAATCAAAATACATCAAACAAAAGAAAGCCAGTATGATCAATTAGCAGTGTTTTAAGTGGCTTTGTTGTATTGTGTTTACTCAAGCCAGATCCTCACGAGCGGGTCACTATGATTTTAATCCAGCGAGTCAGTGTAATTAAATTAATGAAAGGTACTTTACCGACATCAGTGTTGGTTTCCTTTATGAACTGATTAAATAACATTAATGATTCTTTAATTTTTAATTCATTATACAGATGATTAACTTCCATGTGCGATATTGCATTTGAAATGAAACAATTACGCTAATTAACTGGCTGTCTCTGCACGTATTTAAAAGAGAAAATGTATGTTATGATCATGTTAGAAGTAGTTGTCAAGCAAACTGATAGTTACTCCATGGATAAAATGAGTTTGCTAAATTATTTTCGCAAGGAAGGTAATAAGGGTGATTCGGAGAAGAGAATTTTTTGTGAAAGTGGAGGGATAAAACGTAAGACTGCTACTGAGTGTGCGGTAGCTATTTCTCCAAAGAGACAAAAGCAAAAATCAGTGGTGGCAAAAAATGTCAAATATGACATTACTAAGAGACAGAGAAATTTTCAGCCGCTTAGGGTTGATTGTTATCCCTGGCTAGAATGGCACAGGTTGGAAATTCACTCAGTGTATTTGTCAGTGGAACTGACAAATTCAGGATTGAACCAATCAAGTCTCATGACAGTTCTGGACCCCACAAGGCCTGTGCAGCACAATATATTGAGGACTTTAATCCAGGCAGAGCTATCAACTGCTGGGTTAGTGCTGGTGCAGTTGGCAGACATATACATGGACATTTTTTCAAATCCATCAGCTAAAACAAATATACATGAACATGAAGAAGCCAAATGTATAACAACCATTGTTTTTGAAAAATTAAATTCTTTTAAGAAATAATTATGTTGTATATTATTTCGTTTGTTTTTTCTATGGATTAGGTACATACATCTCATCAAATCTCGGCAAGTGATTACCATTTTGGGACAAGTGAAAAGTAAGGTGGGACAAGTGAAGAGTAATGTGGGACAAGTGAAAAGTAAGGTGGGACAAGTGAATTTTCTGAAACCACTTGTCCTGGACTAGTGGATGAAAAAAAAATGTGCTCAGCTCTGTATATACTAGTTAAATCTACATTAGTTAATGCCATAAGTTGTTGGTTTGAAAAAAAATTAATTTGCCTATATTTTCTAAACTCCTTGATACCGGTAGATTCTAATCATAAATTTCCTAAACTCTGTGATATATTCTCATCATATATTTCCTAAACTCTTTGATAGATTCTCATCATATATTTCCTAAACTCCTTAATAGATTCTCATTATACTTGTCCTAAATTTCTTAATGGATTCTCATCATACTTGTCCTAAACTCCTTGATAGATTCTAATCATATATTTCCTAAACTCTTTCATGGATTCTCATCATATATTTCCTAAACTCCTTGATGGATTCTCATCATGCTTGTCCTAAACTCCTTGATAGATTTTCATCAAACTGGTCCTAAACTCCATGATGGATTCTCATCATACTTGCCCTAAACTCTTTGATGGATTCTCATCATATATTTCCTAAACTCCTTGATGGATTCTCATCATACTCATCCTAAACTCCTTGATAGATTCTCATCATACTTGTCCTAAACTCCATGATTCATTCTCATCATATATTCCTAAACGCCATGATAGATTCTCATCATACTTGTCCTAAATGCCTTGATGGATTCTCATCATATATTTCCTAAACTCTTTGATGGATTCTCATCATATATTTCCTAAATTCTTTGATGGATTCTCATCATATATTTCCTAAACTCCATGATAGATTCTCATCATATATTTCCTAAACTACTTGATGGGTTCTCATCATACTTGTCCTAAACTCCTCGATGGATTCTCATCATACTTGTCCTCAACTCCTTGATGGATTCTCATAATACTTGTCCTAAACTCCGTGCTGGATTCTCGTCATACTTGTCCTAAACTCCATGATGGATTCTCATGATACTTGTACCAAATTCCGTCATAGAATCTCATCATATTTGTCCTAAACATCTTGATAGATTCTTGTCATACTTGTCCAAACTCCTTGATAGATTCTCATCATACTTGTCCTAAACTCCATGATGGATTCTCAACATAATTGTCCTAAACTTTGTGATGTATTCTCAACCAAATTGTCCTAAACTTCGTGATGGATTCTCATCATAATTGTCCTAAATTTCATGATGGATTCTCATCATTCTTGTCCTAAACCTTTTGATGGATTCTCATCATACTTGTCCTAAACCTTTTGATGGATTCTCATCATACTTGTCCTAAACCTTTTGATGGATTCTCATCATACTTGTCCTAAACTCCTTTATAGATTCTCATCATACTTGTCCTAAATGACTTGATGGATTCTCATCATACTTGTCCTAAACTCCATGATGGATTCTCATAATATTTGTCCTAAACTCCTTTATAGATTCTCATCATATTCATCATAAATTCCTTTATAGATTCTCATCATATTCATCATAAACTCCTTTATAGATTCTCATCATACTTGTCCTAAATGACTTGATGGATTCTCATCATACTTGTCCTAAACTCCATGATGGATTCTCATAATATTTGTCCTAAACTCCTTTATAGATTCTCATCATATTCATCATAAATTCCTTTATAGATTCTCATCATATTCATCATAAATTCCTTCATAGATTCTCATCATACTAGTCATGAATCATTATCAGGCTAAAACAATTCATTCTACTACATCCTCTCTTGCCACTTTTATCTTAGGGTCAAGGTCACAGTCATAGAAAATTTGCATTAAGGTTTTGGTTTTAAAAAAATTTCGTTTGCTGATATTTCCTAAACTGCTTTTAGATTCTAGCTTAAACACTAATGCTGAATAAATGCATTTCAGATGTATTTTAAACATAAAAGAAATGCATTTCAAATGAATTTTTGGGGAACATAAATTATCATTATCGTTTCTCTAACCCAGACATATAAAAGAAGAAAAATGTCAGATAAGCATCATTATTATGCATTTATGGAAACACTATTGGAAAAATGAAACATCTTGCGATTTATGGCAGTATATTGGATAGCTCTATATAGAAACACTATTGTAACTTGAAATATCTTGTGATATATGGCAGTATATTGGATAGCTCTGTATAGAAACACTATTGTAACTTGAAACATTTTGTAATATATGGCAGTATATTGGATAGCTCTACATAGAAACACTATTGTAACTTGAGATATCCTGTGATATATGGCAGTATATTGGATAGCTCTATATAGAAACACTATTGTAACTTTAAACATCTTGTGATATATGGCAGTATATTGGATAGCTCTAAGCTGACTGCACTGCCAATAAATAGTAATTTTTAAAAAAAAATTTATTAAAGTGTGGATAACTGGCAATAAATAGTAATTTTTTTTTATTAAAGTGTGGATAACTGCCAGAACTGTAGTGGGAGTTCTTGTTTTCTTTTCTTTTTTTTTTTTTTTGTTGTTGGGATTTTTGTGTGTGTCTTGATTGCAATAGTGGGAACCATCTAATGGGTATCAAATTTCTGGCAGTCAAAGGGTGTCAGTCGTGTCTGGGTGATGATACAATGTTAAGATTTTGTTGTAAAATGTGTAAAGTTTTTAAAAGTCAGGTGTAGTTAGATGGGATGTTTTTGCAGGTAAGATATATAGTATTCTGTGAAATTGTTCATTGTCACCAATTTTGCATAGATGGAAAGAGTGTTTTTTCCTCTTGCAAGGTTTCCTTCAAGCCTCACAGTTATATAAATGAACTACAGTGTAAATGTAAACTACAGCTGCTTGCCATGGCAAATCCCCTAGAAATGTTGGTAACCACATGACCAACCTATGTGCATATACCAAATTTGTTGAATTTCCACCAAGTGGTTTAAGATGAGTTGTTGTTATGAATGGATGGACAGAAAGGATGGAGAGATGAAGGGTACAATATCTCCTCAGTAAATAAATCATGATAAAACTAAGGGACTGTTTGGTAAACACTGTATGGTGAAAGCTTTATTTTCTAGAGATGATTTTTAAGAAAGATATGTTGTTTTAGTTACATTCTAGCTCACCAGGTGGCCAATGTTTGAGTGATGCTGCGGATAGTGACTGTGTTTTGATCGAAGTCACTGATATTAAACACAGAACAAATGAAAATGTGACATAATCAAGTTTTATATGTCACCTTCCAGAGAAATGCAGTAATTAAATAAAGAAAAAAACAAAATCGTGATAAATTTTATTATAATTGATTACCATTGCCATTTGATTCTGTAAGAACCACTTAAAATGTATCACTGAGTATATGAACTATTGTGTTGTTCATATTGAGTCCATATATCACCTCAACATAGTACATTCAAAATATAAAAAAATTTGATTTTATTTTATGAATTGTATATAAAAAAATAAAGCAAAAACTAAAAATTATACAACAAAAATAAAGGTTTGTCACACTTCATATTAATTTGCCTTATATATCTAGTCTCCAATTGTGTAATTTTCTAATGTAAAATAGTAGATAGGCCGAGTTCTTGGTGGCAGTGTGTGATCTTCACACACAGATCCCAGTTATTATCTTGCCTATTCCTAATGCAGTAATAGCACCATTAATCATTAACAAAATCTTAAACACAAGTGTCACTTTGGTGTGGCTTTAATGGCAACTATGGGTATGTGACATGAATTATGTTGAAACCAGTAGCATTGATTTCATTTCCATGAGTAATGTTATGGAACCTTGTAGTAAACAGGATGCATATGAAAGGCTTCCGGTTGTGATGAAAGTGTTGGTGATTTGCTAGAGGTTTGTGATGACTGGATTGTTTGCACTCACTTATCAAGTGATTTACATTGCAGCCTTATGACATGACCATGCATTTAAACTTCATCATCCAATTGTTGTCCATCATTTATTAGCATTTGCTATTCTGTACTTCTCAAATACCATTGAATGGATTCCCAAAAAATTTGGTTGATCAGTCTTTTATGTACAAATTAACTGTAAGCAGTTATTAATGCTGAAAATAGAATAGTCAATCAATACCTTCTTTTCTATTGACCCCTCAACCAATCTGAGTATATTTGGCAGAGAGCATTTTAACATTACAACCTCTTAAATTTGGTAGAGAGCATTTTAACATTACAACCTCTTAAATTTGGTAGAGAGCATTTTAACATTAAGACCTCTTAAATTTGGTAACTGTGGTAGCTTTATGGGTAGAGAGTCTGTCTCTTAATCCAAGCATCACGGGTTCAATACCTGCTGAGGCCAGCCCGGGTCAGCTGCCTAGGACTGTCTTCAGGAAAGGCACATAGCCCTCATTTCTTTGTCATGATAGAGTCAATTATGAGTTAAAGTTTTAAAATTAAACAATACTTACCAAGTTGAAGTTTGATGATAATTTCATTAAACCTGTAGTACCCTTAGGGATTACACAAGATGATGCATACCGTATTTTGGTGTGTATAACGCGCACTTTTTTCACCTAATTTTCTTATCTTAAGTCGGGGGTGCGCGTTTTATACAAGAACTATAAAAAAAAAGTTTTTTTCCAGGTCGATCTGACGAGAAGATGAAGGCACTATAGCTGGCTACATGTGTCACATTCACTCCTTGTGAAATATTAAATCCGTTGTACATTGCATTGTAACTAAATTGTTTACCGGTACTAGCCGTATTAAAGAAATAAATAATGCTTACAAATAGTCTTGTTCTTTGATTGCTTATGTTAATAAACTGGTTTCATTTCACATCACTGTGTAGCGTTTTGTTCTGTGCCTCGACCGGAAATACATGTACATAATGACTGGCAACTTGTTCAAAAGCTGTGCAAAGTGCCGCATTGGAGCAGAACAAATACCACTGTGAGGATTACCGTACTTGTTCCGTAAATGTTCAGTATTTCATAACTGTTGATCTAATACATTTTTTCTTCATTTATTCTTGGTTGATTTGAAATATGATATGTGTAGAATTCAAGCAGTGTTAATGTTCTCATCAGAGGCACCTTTAGGGGACATATTTTTTGCGACTACGGTTTCTTTCTTACGGTAACACTGACACGTTGTGGAACAAAATAATCAATTAATGTATGAAGTCGGAAAATATTTTTTTCTTTGGAAAATAAACTTGGTTCTTAGTTTTTATTTCTCATCTTAAATGATAGTATTTTGTATTTATTTCTGACTATAGAGTGATCAATGTTTCATTGACTAAGTGTGGTCTTTTCAAGGTTATCAGCGGAACAAATATATGATTACCGTACCTGTAAATGTTCAATATTCGATAACTGTGGATCTAATTAATTTTGTTTTCATTTATTTGTGTTTGAATTGAAATATAATATTTAGAATTCAAGCAGTGTTAATGTTCCCCTTTTTTTTTTCGACTACGGTTAGCCTGTTACGGTACCACTGATACAGCGTTAATGTATGAAGTCAGAAAACATTTTGTTTTTCCTTTGGAAAATAAACTTGTTTCTTAGTTTTATTTCTCATCTTAAATCATAGTATTTGAGATATCTTTGCGACTATACAGTGATCAATGCTTCACTGACTCAGTGTGGCCTTTTCACGGTAATTGGCGCCAGGTAAGCTTTGATGCGCTCAACATCGTTACAATGCTTTGTCTCGGTGAGCAATATTTAATTGATTCAGCATGGTGTTTTTAACGGTGATCAGTGCTTCATTGACTCAGTGTGGCATTTTCAAGGTAATCGGCACCGGCTAAAGCTTTGATGTGCTAATCATAGTCACGTTGCTTTGTCTAGGTAAATTTGCAATGTATTTACTTTTCTTCAGAAAATAAACTTGTTTCTTTGTTTTATTTCTCATTTTAAACAACAGTATTTGATACGGTACTTCTTTGTTACAATACAGTGAGCAGTGTTTAATTGACTCAGCGTGGTGTTTTTAAAGGTAATCAGCGCTGGCTAAAGCTTTGATGGGCCAAACATAAGTACAATGCATTGTCTTGGTAAATTCTAGCTTGGACATGGAGATATATTTTAGAGGTGTAATGATAATCCAAATAAGTATAAATACCGGACCTAAACTTTCACATAGCATATTGTGTTTGATCTTGAATCTGAACGAATATAGTCAAAGTATCAACATGGGTCATATAAGAAATTCGTACAATGCGAAAGACAAGCTAACCATCATTGCCTATGCAGAAACACATGGTAACAGAGCTGCTGGGAGGGAGTTTAATGTAGGAGAGTCTTCTGTTAGGGAGTAGAGAAGAATGAAAGAAAGACTGAAGAAAATACCGAGAACAAAACAGGCAGACAGAGGGACAAGTGCAAAGTGTCTGGACGTAGAGAGTGGAGTCATTGAATGTGTCATGGATAGAAGAAGACAGGGAATCTCAGTATCCACGACAGAGATTCGTTTTCAGGCAATATTGATTGCAAAACAGAAGAAAATAGACGACTACAAGGGGTCTGTGAGCTGGGCCTATGCATTTTTATGACGGCACGACTTGCCATGCATCATCATCCATGCCTTCAAAAAGTGCTGCATCTCAAATAAAATGGATGGCACAGAGGATGACATCTTGTGGGAGGACAATGCTAAGCGTGAAGACCACTCAGAGAGCGAGGATGAAGACGAAGATGAAAGCTATTATGCAGCAAAACCAGGAATGATGACAGACGAGGACATACAGCGACTTTTCGAGAGTGATGACGACGAAGAGGAATTTGAGGGATTTGATGCAATAGATTGAACTCCATCAACTAGACGAACCTTTAAAGGGCCCTTTTAAGGGCCAACCATAAAATTGGAAAGATACAATTTCAATATGGCCACTTTTTCATTTACTATCCAAAATGACTGACTGTTGTTGCACTATGAAAACGGAGCGAAATACCGGTAGTCACGATTTTAAAATGTATTATATCACATGCGCATTATATGGCAGAACTATGTTTTTTCCACTCATTTTGGGGTCGAAAATCGGGGTGCGCGTTATACATCAGTGCGCGTTATACACACCAAAATATGGTAGGTCATGTGACTGGTCAATCTTTAGAGAGGTCACAGGATACAAGATGAGAGACAGGGAGGGTAGGTGGGCGTGTGATCCCTAAGGGTACTACAGGTTCAGTGAAATTGTTATCAAACTTCAATTTGGGAAGTATCATTTAATTTTCCAATTTCATTCAACCTTTCGTACCTTAAGGGACCCCATGAGATGTTTAGAGTCTATCCTGTGACAGAAGCATAGTAGGGTAAAAAGGTGAATCAGTGCGCATCGTAAATCACGAGAATTTATTATGCAGACAGATTCAACTGAACATAGTAAATGCATGTAATGAATTTGGATTGGAGCCGATTCAAATTTTTTTTCATTGAATGTCAAGTCATATGTGATAGATTTCTGATAATATTTCAGGAACATAGAGTCTTTGCTCCAAGCAGCTGTTTTTTATGTTGTATCCACAGATACCTTGTCTGAAACAGTAGCACTAGTGAATGCCATTCTTGTACTATGTAAGGTAAAATATCAGTATTGATGTCAGCAGCTTGCAAGGTGGATTTTAGCATCTTGAAATAATATCCCTGTTCACTACCCCAAAAGGGGGCCTGGAAAAAAACAAATAGTTTGGTTTCATTTTTTTCCTAAAACTGTTTGTCTTATCTAGATATCTACAAGGGTAGTGACTGTACAAAAGTTGTCTGTCTGGTGCATAAGTTGCTATACAGATTTCACCCAAATGATTTCCTGCACATGATTGCACAAGATCTCCTATTGTAAAGGTAATTCTGTTCTTATTTCCATCTAAATTTCTAAGATCTAAGAAATGAAGGGTTTGCCCTCCTTGCCCAGAAAGCATAACCAATGTGTATGAAAGAAAATTCAAGGGAAGTTTACGAACCGGTGAAAGCGATTGTAAGTATCTTGGCACAATATCAACATCCCATGTGACTACATTCTTGGGTAAATTCGGTCTCTTGTTATACACTCCTCTCCTAAAACGTTTAAGCAGTGGGTGTTTAGAATAATTGGAACCATTCGACAAAACTAGAACTGTGCTAATAGCAGATATGGCTGTATTGATAGCACTATATCCTAATCCATTATGAAAAAGCATAGCCAAGAGTTCCAAAACAAAACATACATATGAGCAAAATGGATTGATCTGGTTTCAGTCATAAAAGCACAGCCATCGCTGGAGATGTGTCCAATATTGTAACTGTGTTGACTGTCTCCAAGTGGAGCATAAAATATCAGAAACTGACTGCAGTAAGTTTCTGCTTTCCATAGCCTTCCTGATAACGGAAACACTTCCAAGCAGAACTTTTTCAATGGATACATTATGGTGAAGTCCTGTGGAAGAAACAGAATCTCTGATGTTCTGGGCAGCATGTACAACTGATCTGACACAAAAAACAGTAGTTTGGGAAACCATGGCTGAGTACTAAAGATTGGTGCTTCCATCACTACATCCCCTCTCCTCTCCTCCAATTTCTGCAGAACTAAAATAATTACACTGAAAGGGGGAAGAACATATGGTAGAGTGAAATTACTCCAAGATATAGAAAAGGCATCAACAAATGAAGCTTGAGGGTCTGGTTTGTATGAAATATATCTTGCCAGCTGACAATTTGGTCTTGAGGCAGAAAGGTCAATATCACATTTACCAAATCATGTTCAGTTTCCTGGAAAATTTCAGACCTCAACATGCATTCAGAACCATGGTTTCATTTACACAACTGAAAATCATCCTCCATGTTCAATGTGCCTGGCAGTACCCCCCCCCCCCCCCATTTTATTAATATATGAAAGGGCAACAGTATTGTCCATAAGCAGTCTTACATGTTGACCTTAATTCCTGAACAGAAGCATTGTAAAATGAAGAAACTTGCTTTGAGTTCAAGGAAATTAATGTGCCACAGTCTTTCTTCTGATGACCAATGGCCCTCTGTTGATAGGCTAAATCACAGTTAAATCTACCCCACCCCATATTATGTTAATATCACTACTAAGAACCATGTGAGGCTGGGGTACAGAGACAGAGCAAATGGTGAAATGCACATTTTGAATCCACCAGTGAACAAGTTTGCGACCTTTGTCACTGAAAACCATGGGACTGTCGAATTCACCCCTATGTAATTTCAAATTGTAGTCCTTCTCTGTGTCAAAGGCTGTGTAGTACAGGGGCATATATGGCATTCCAGGTGCACAGGCAACCATATTTTCAATCAACCTAGAAAAATCCCTTTTATGGAAATATGACACCATTTTGCCATCAATGAAAATGGCGGGAGTGTTAAGAGAAAATCCCTATTCAGCTGGGAGGTAAGGACAAAGGTATCCATACAAGTACTCACAGAAAAGGCATCATTGGTGTCTGTGTCTAAAGGCATCATTGGTGGCTGTGTCTAAAGGCATCATTGGTGGCTGTGTCTAAAGGCATCATTAGTGGCTGTGTCTAAAGGCATCATTGGTGGCTGTGTCTAAAGGCATCTTTGGTGGTTGTGTCTCCACTGCTAAACTGAGCTCGGTCCCCATTTGATCTGCTGCTTCTTCAGACATGGGACTTTTTTGTTGTTGTACATGTAATGGTAGATTTGATCATTAGAGCATGAACTAGACTGAGTGCATTCTTAAAAACAAAGACTTGTACATACACTGTTGGTGAGAAGGCAAAATATATCACTTGCCAAAGCATCACATTTGGACACCTCTAGTGGCCTGTTACTCTCTTTATTTTGTGAGGAAAGGTCCATATGGGGATATGAGGGGAATGATGGCATAGATTATATGCCCCTGAACTTTTTGCACTTGGATGTCAGGAAACCTATTACGGTCTGAAATTTGTAACCAAATTTACCTTTGGCACTGTTAAATTCTTACATTTCTTTGGCTGCATGAATTGCTCTGATATAACTGCTTCACTTGAGTGCGCATGGCAAAAATTCACAACAGTAGCTAGTTTGTCAGAAAAGGCCCTGTACGATCCAGGAGTTGATAGAACTGTGACATTTCTGCCACAAAATCTACTGAAGAGCCTTCAGCAAGTTCATTTGCAATGCTTTCTGCAAAGAAGCCTTCTAATTCATTCCCCGGTGTTGCCCGAGTGAGTGAGTTATTATCATTTTTGCGGGAGAGGGGTCCTCATCACTATCATCAACTTGGGATGTTTTAAATGCCTGCTTTTGTGTGCACTGTTTAGAGGATGTTACATCCGACATTTGACTTTGAAGTGACACCACATTACTAGAGAGCTTTTGTAGGAGATCAATTTGTTGCTGCCACAACTGTTCATTTGCAGGGCACTGGTTATTTACCTGGTCCGTAAACAAACATGTTTGTATCACGTGACTCTTGTGACGTCACTCAAGGTGAAGAGGGTGATAGTATAGCCCTGCTGATCAAAATGACTGTTCTGCAGTCCCATGAGCCCCAGCAACATGCTCAACCAACAACAACAACCTTTCAAATTTATACTAATATCATACTAATATATATACTAATATACTACCATCAGATATGGCAACTGTTACTTAAAACTGAAGAGCCTTTAAACAAATTGGAAGCTACTTTGCAAATTTAGACCAAAGCTGAAAGAGGGCATCCGAGCATCGGTATCTTTAATCTTTGTTTTCTCTTAGCATTATCTAACATCTAAACATGTCCGGGACCTTTGCATGAAGAAACTTTTTAGTGTTTAATTTGTGAATGTTTTATTAAACAAATAAAAAAAAAATTATTCATTTTTTTTAGCCTTACCGAGCCATGGTTGCTCAGTCAGTAGAGCATTGGAGTCATAATTCAAGGGTCATGGGTTTGATACCTGTTCAAGCCAGCCAGCAGGGTTGGCTGCAGTGGCAGCGCTAAAGGGGGGTCTGTCAGGAGCTTTTTATTTCTTTGCAGCTGTAACTGGGGCTTGGGGGGGGTGGAGGTTGACAACTGACATAAAAACTGTTCTCAGTTGGGACGCTATTAAACAACATTGCCCACGGGTGCCTTGAACCCTTGTGCCACCACTGGTTGGCTGCCTCATTGTGTTCTTCGGAAGGGCACTTAGCTCACATTTTCTTGGCATGATATAGCCAATAATGTGTTAAAAGTGCTGTTCAAACCAAGAACAAAAATTTATAAAATTATTTATCAGATTAACACAACTGTAAGATCCTGCATATATCACGTGCTGATTTAACCCTAATTATATTCATTAACAAATCATGGAGGGAAAAATGTAAAAATAGTAAGATTTAACATTACTGTATATACTCACTTGTAAGTAGAGTACAACTGCAAACTGCACAGACCCAGATCTGTCAGTGCATTATGCACCAGCAGATCTGGGTCCATGCAGTTTGGAGTGTTCAGTAGAATAAATAACATAGACTCGGATCTGCTGGTGCATTATGCAATGGCAGATCAGTGTCTATGTTGTTTGCAGTTGGACTCGAACTATAAGTGAGCATGTACAGTAATTTACATTTTTTACTTTGAAATTTGTATAACCATTACAGTATTGTGATGAATTCAGATTTTCACATTCCACAGCTATGTTCATGTACCTCATGACAAGGGCCTGGAAAGAATTTAAAGTATCATCAGAAATCCACCAAGAATGATAATCATTCAGAATACAAAAAGAACATTAGTGTTATCAGCTTTTGTTACCATCAAGAGACAGGTCTTAGTGCAGCGAGCTGGTCTTGTTGTCCCTTTACCAGAGCCACAATACTATTTACGTGTTCTCAGTGATGGTAGCCTGAGGTCTTTGAAAGTAACGAGAATATATATTGTTTGAGGTTTTTTTTGTAATGCTGGAATACTGAATATGCATGGAAAGACATTAATGCATTCCAGACTGACACTTAGTCTCTGTGCAAAACTCAGGGGTTCAAAATTCATTTATAATTGGCTGGAAGTAATTTCAGGAAAATTATGAAATGTCATTGGTCGTTAATTTCAGTGTCATTATTCTGAATCAGTGGCATGGTTACCATCCATTAGCAACCCCCGCAACTGTTTGGGGAGGGGGGCATTGGGGGCCCAAATTTCCCATTTAACAACTTTTTTATTGTTGGAAGAGGGCCCCAGAATTAAGTTTTGTGAGGGGACCCAGAATATCTTGCTACACCACTGTTCTGATAATTGGTTTTGTCTTGATTTGATATTTGTGGATATGTTATTTGTCAAATATAATATTGGGGGAGCCTATGTGGCTCAGTGCAGATTAGTGTGCTGGAATTGTGACCAGAAGGTTGCCAGTTCAATATCATACCCATACTAGGTTGGCTTGGACACTGTGGTATGTCTCCTTTCATGTGTTTGTGTGCCATAATACTACACAAAACCAAACCAAATGTATTATTTAGATGAAAACTTCTGATTTTAGTTATTTACAATCCAAACTGCAAATGTTCCCTCATTATAAAACTGTATATGGGAGCCATACAGTTACCACCTTATAGTGAGACTGCCTTATAATGAAGTACATTATACATATAATTTTACTACCACATCATGAAATGGGATTCATGACCATACTTGCCTTATAAATAGGAACTGTGTTATAATGAAGGGCCTTATAGCGAGTGAGTGTAGCCATTGGCAATTGAATACTGACATGATCCACTTGAATACTGTCATGATCCAATTGAATACCATCATGATCAAAATTGCTTGTAAAAACAAAAAAAAACAAGATTAAGCTGAATTATTGGGAAGTGAAAAATCTCAAACAGTTTTTTTGTTTTGCCACAAGCTAAAAATTAATTTTGTATCACGAACAAGATTAAGCAGAATTATTGGAAAGTGAAAAATCTCAAAACAGTTTGTGTTTTGCCACAAGCTAAAAATTCATTTTGTATCATGAACAAGATTAAGCTGAATTATTGGAAAGTGAAAAATCTCAAAACAGTTTGTGTTTTGCCACAAGCTAAAAATTCATTTTGTATCACGAACAAGATTAAGCTGAATTATTGGAAAGTGAAAAATCTCAAAACAGTTTGTGTTTTGCCACAAGCTAAAAATTCATTTTGTATCACGAACAAGATTAAGCTGAATTATTGGAAAGTGAAAAATCTCAAAACAGTTTGTGTTTTTGCCACAAGCTAAAAATTCATTTTGTATCACGAACAAGATTAAGCTGAATTATTGGAAAGTGAAAAATCTCAAAACAGTTTGTGTTTTGCCACAAGCTAAAAATTCATTTTGTATCACGAACAAGATTAAGCTGAATTATTGGAAAGTGAAAAATCTCAAAACAGTTTGTGTTTTGCCACAAGCTAAAAATTCATTTTGTATCACGAACAAGATTAAGCTGAATTATTGGAAAGTGAAAAATCTCAAAACAGTTTGTGTTTTGCCACAAGCTAAAAATTCATTTTGTATCACGAACAAGATTAAGCTGAATTATTGGAAAGTGAAAAATCTCAAAACAGTTTGTGTTTTTGCCACAAGCTAAAAATTCATTTTGTATCACGAACAAGATTAAGCTGAATTATTGGAAAGTGAAAAATCTCAAAACAGTTTGTGTTTTGCCACAAGCTAAAAATTCATTTTGTATCACGAACAAGATTAAGCTGAATTATTGGAAAGTGAAAAATCTCAAAACAGTTTGTGTTTTTGCCACAAGCTAAAAATTCATTTTGTATCACGAACAAGATTAAGCTGAATTATTGGAAAGTGAAAAATCTCAAAACAGTTTGTGTTTTGCCACAAGCTAAAAATTCATTTTGTATCACGAACAAGATTAAGCTGAATTATTGGAAAGTGAAAAATCTCAAAACAGTTTGTGTTTTGCCACAAGCTAAAAATTCATTTTGTATCACGAACAAGATTAAGCTGAATTATTGGAAAGTGAAAAATCTCAAAACAGTTTGTGTTTTTGCCACAAGCTAAAAATTCATTTTGTATCACGAACAAGATTAAGCTGAATTATTGGAAAGTGAAAAATCTCAAAACAGTTTGTGTTTTGCCACAAGCTAAAAATTCATTTTGTATCACGAACAAGATTAAGCTGAATTATTGGAAAGTGAAAAATCTCAAAACAGTTTGTGTTTTGCCACAAGCTAAAAATTCATTTTGTATCATGAACAAGATTAAGCAGAATTATTGGAAAGTGAAAAATCTCAAAACAGTTTGTGTTTTGCCACAAGCTAAAAATTCATTTTGTATCACGAACAAGATTAAGCTGAATTATTGGAAAGTGAAAAATCTCAAAACAGTTTGTGTTTTTGCCACAAGCTAAAAATTCATTTTGTATCACGAACAAGATTAAGCTGAATTATTGG
The DNA here is from genome assembly GCA_029931535.1 of Margaritifera margaritifera. Classification (NCBI taxonomy): domain Eukaryota; kingdom Metazoa; phylum Mollusca; class Bivalvia; order Unionida; family Margaritiferidae; genus Margaritifera; species Margaritifera margaritifera. Next base: position 3,976,126 of record JAQPZY010001658.1, on the reverse strand, counting down.
AAAGTGAAAAATCTCAAAACAGTTTGTGTTTTGCCACAAGCTAAAAATTCATTTTGTATCACGAACAAGATTAAGCTGAATTATTGGAAAGTGAAAAATCTCAAAACAGTTTGTGTTTTGCCACAAGCTAAAAATTCATTTTGTATCACGAACAAGATTAAGCTGAATTATTGGAAAGTGAAAAATCTCAAAACAGTTTGTGTTTTGCCACAAGCTAAAAATTCATTTTGTATCACGAACAAGATTAAGCTGAATTATTGGAAAGTGAAAAATCTCAAAACAGTTTGTGTTTTGCCACAAGCTAAAAATTCATTTTGTATCACGAACAAGATTAAGCTGAATTATTGGAAAGTGAAAAATCTCAAAACAGTTTTGTGTTTTGCCACAAGCTAAAAATTCATTTTGTATCACGAACAAGTTCATGATTCAGGTACCTAAGGGTTTTTGCAAAATTACAGGAACCTAAAAGTTGGAAACTGTACACAATTGTTGTTTCCCCTGAAAGGAGCAGGAGTACTAAATACATTTGGCTTGTATACCTTCCATGACTTAGTCAATTGCATGGCCATATTTGTCTTCAAATCCAAGAGTAAATTGGTGGCCCAAAGTTTCATTGCAGGTCAAATACTGCAAGTTCTAACAGTCATGCATCCAGATGAAGTACTTGCCAATTAATATTTCAGAAAATACAGAATTTTCAACAGCCCATCTACAAAGCCAATCTTTCTTATCTTAAATTAGTACTAATTGTTTATATGAATTGTCCAAGAATTAAGTCTTGAAATCTTCGACAGATGGAGTTTTCAAAAGACTAATAGTTTTCATTTTCATTGTACAATATCATAGAAATAGATCTCGTCAGGAGAGGATGTCAGTTGCTATTATCAAATTTGATCCAAGTATTAGTGGAGACTGTTGGTCAAAATAGTGGATTTGCAGCAGCGAGTCCAGAAATTGATTTTCAGGAATAGCTGTCATGAACAGGCAACAGTATACCCCCTTGATACCAACAGAGGCTTTCGTTTTGGAAAAAATATATTCATCAGGGAGTATTATTAGTTCTGATAGATAGTTTCTAGACAACTTGTGGAAGTAGAACTGAAGAGCAGGAGAAATCCATCAACATTTCATAGTTGGAAGTAATCAGATTGGTGAAAATTTGCCATCATACTGTAGATTCAAACAGTAAATCATCAGAGCATTGTGCTGTATGAAAGTACAAAAATCAAAGTTACTGTTACGACTCTATGATCTAAGAAAAATGTAACAGAAAGAAAGTGAAACCAACAAATCAAGTAAAAATCTACAAGCAATTTATTTCTAGACAATTAAAGTGAAAATTCAAAAGACACCTACAGTAACATGAATTAAAATCCAAATAATCCAATAATCCTAAGTGTCCTAATCACAAGTCCTAAATATAGAATGTTCTAAATGAATGACTGTATCCTTGAATGTGTTGATGTGCAAATAGTCTTTAATGTGCTGATGTGCCAAAATGAAGTATTCCAGAATATCTTTGAATAAGTTCACATAAATCCCAAAATCATCAGTTAAAAATCCAAAATCTGAAAGTCTATGAGCACTTTCATAATCCAATGAATATTTTAAATAATTCCTCTCTCTGAATTTGGAATGATTTTTCACAACTGTAATAACTCTTTAAAAGACTGATGGTAAGGTCGAAACTGAAAAACTCCACTAAACATGGTATATATAAAGATAGGTCACATGACAATGTTCTAGAATATTATGGTGTATGTGACTTTTGACACATAACTGTAAAGGAATTATGGTTTTATATGTAAACAAAATTAACCCTGACCTCAAATGGAATAAACAACATGTTTAACAAAACTGTCCATGAACTCAAATATTAAGTAAACAACCTAATTCAAGGATAATAGCTAAACATGTCAACATTATACTTAACATTAAGGTTTAAGCAAATATTAAAGTCAAGAAATATTTATAATTTCCTAAAATATTTATAATATTTTATAAACATCATACATAACAGTTAGATGCATACTTTTTATTGAAATAATGAAATATTTATATGTGTACATTGAAACCTTCTATACAGCGCACTGAAATGAATGATTGATTGAGTTGTATTTAACAGCACATCAGCACATGAGAGACTAGTGTGAAGATAATGGTAGTACATCAGCACATGAAAGACTAGTGTGAAGATAATGGTAGTACATCAGCACATGAAAGACTAGTGTGAAGATAATGGTAGCACATCAGCACATGAGAGACTAGTGTGAAGATAATGGTAGTACATCAGCACATGAAAGACTAGTGTGAAGATAATGGTAGTAAAGTGCTTTGCCCATAGTCTCTTCACACGTATGCATTTCCAAATTGAAGCAGAAGAATGTAATTTCGTATATACTTGCTTATAAGCTGAGTTCAACTGCAGACTCTACAGAACCAGATCTGCCATTACATACTGTGTTGATATACCTGGGTCTGTGTTGTTTGTTAGATGTAATTAGTAGAGCAAACAGTATATTAGCGTCTATGTTGTTTGCAGTTGGACTCGACTTGTATGGAAGTATATATATATTATATTGTCAACTGTTTTTTGTTTATTCTTATTTTTTTATGCACTGTCGATCCATACCAATTTTAATTATTTTTTTGTCCTTTAATTTTTTATGCGGAAAACTGTTTTCTTGCTAAAATTTTGCAAATAATGGGTATCTAAGAAAACGACTAATAATTTATTTTCTAATAAATATTGGTACATCTGAAGAAAAAAAAAACAAATAAGAAAAAGTACAGAAATGGAAATGGGCCCCAATGGACTAGCTAGCTTCATGTTTATGGCAGTAGTTATTGACTTAAAGTTGATTGCTGTAATTCATTTGGAGTCAGTAGTATTGTATTTCAAAACCCTGAAGATTTAAGATATAGAAATGTTGTCAGCTTCTCTTAACATATTTAAGATCATTATTCATAGTAAGAATATATGTCAAAATGCATTTTTTACTCAATTCCAATATGCTAAAATATGATAGTTTGCAAAGTACAGCATTCCTATTGATTACATCTTGATGGAAGCTGCGCATAGTGGCATCCATGTGCTTGTCTGTCCATGCATCTGTCTGTTCATTCAAGATGGTTTTGACAGAAATGGGGTCTCTTGTGTTGGCAGAGAATTTGTGTAATGGGGTGCCAGAGTTCTTTAAGATTTTGATTCTTATGGTATTGGTATTGATTTTTCTTTATGTGTTATGTTATAATCAGTTCACTTTTTATCCTTTAGCATTTTTTTAATGAATATAATGACTAAAAGTTAATTGGCAAAAGTTTTGATTACTATATTGATGTTTAACCCACTTCCCATCTATTTAGCTCTAAAAGAGGTCCAGTCTGGCTTTGATTTCACTAAGAACACTTACAAATGTTAGCTAGAAAACTTGCTTGGTTTTTTTGTGGATTCCAGTAAAAATAATTAAGATCAATATCAGGAATTAATTTAAGAATCAAGTTCACATGAAAGAAAACAAAACTAAAGCATTCAAATTCAGACACCTTAATAAATTTTTAAAACTTTTTAAAATTTTGAACTTGTTTATATAACCTAAATTTTTTTTTCTACAACAGCTCTCTTCCATGAAGGTCAGATATAAAGTGCCTTTTGTTCTTCAGCTCTCTCCCATGAAGGTCAGATATACCTTGCCTTTGGTTCTTCAGCTCTCTCCCATGAAGGTCAGATATAGCTTGCCTTTGGTTCTTCAGCTCTCTCCCATTTAAAGGCAGACTTGCAATTCCTTGTGCTTCAAATGTTTCCATACAAAGCCAACATAAAACTGCCATGTGCTTCCATAATGTCTCCCATACAAAGACCAACATAAAACTGCCATGTGCTTCCATAATGTCTCCCATACAAGAGCAGACATAAAATTGCCATTTGCTTCCTTTGTGTCCCATACAAGGGACCGACCAATTCATTTTCGAGGGGTGGGGACCTTGGATTTTTTTTCTGAACAGGATATTTTTTTCCATTCTTTTATCACAATATCATTTATTTGTTCAACTACAGTGATGGATAGAATAAGGTCTTTTTTTCCTACAAATCAGAGAATCAGAGCAAGAGAATTTTTTCCAGTTTTTTGGGGGTCCAGAAATGAAAGAATGCGCCCCCCCCCCCCAATCAGTTACCCCCAAAACATGCAAAAATTAAATGGTCTGTCCCTAAGGGCAGGTATAAAATTGTCATTTGCTTCCATTGTCTTCTATACAAGGGAAAGTATATACTGGTATAGCACTTTGTTTTAACTGTATCAGGTATACTCTCTGTCTGGTATATACTTGTATTGCCTTTTGTTTTCAACAGTCCCCTTGAAAACAGCAGTCATACATAGCATTTTGTTTCCATTTTCTTTTATACTAGGGCAGTCATACTGTACATTGCCTAATGTACCTTAAATGCCTTGAATGCAAAACTAAACACTGTTTTTTGCTTGAAGTGTCTAACACACAGTGGCTGACATACGTGTATTGTGCATTGCCTAATGTACCTCAAATGCCATACATACAAGGCTAAACACTGCTTTTGCTTGTATTGCCTTCCACACAATGGCAGACATACATTGGCTAGTGCTTCAATTACTGAAAGGAAATTAGAATTAGTCTGCATTGACATGTATTAGCTCTGTTGAGGACAAATGGGTGTAACTCTTGTGATTGTCTGTCACTGACACTTTTTGCTAATTCAGTTATTCCCCAGCAAGATAGATTTTCTTTAAGAAATGGAAAGACTTGCTTCAGAAGCGAACTAAGTATAAAGGGTCAAGAACCATTATCCCAAGAAAAACTGGAGTAAATCTATCATTTTTAATTCTCTGAGGCATACAGCCAGTAATCTGTGTCTTGAAATATTGACAGGATAATGGTATAAAGAGATACAAGACAGGTCAGCCAGTGTGACAGCCTTTAAATATCAAGTGCATTTATGAATATAATTCAGATGTTTATTTTCTTGTTTGTTATTTCCTAGCTGAAAGGTTTCATCATTTCCAAATATTATTTTCACTATACATCCATCCATGTTGCTTTCTACACCAATCTAACCATAAATTGGCTTCAATTTGGGATCCCAAGCATTTAATTAAGTTGTGCAACCCATCCATTTGTGCATGTGAAAGGTTCCAGATTACAAGTTGTAACATTATTTGTTCTTGACTCTGTTAGATTTGCAAATACTGAGTTCATGGGTTAGCTATGGATGTTGAAGCTTATGGATACTGAGGGGGGGGGGGGGGGAAGGGGAGGGGTGAAATTGGCCATGTCTTCTGCCCATTTTTTCTTAAATAAAATATATTTGATCATGAAAATGTCTTTGATCTTGATATTGATTATACTAAAGGAAATTTGTATACTTTCTTGTCAATATTTTTCCATTATTTAGCAAAATTATTATCACTCTGAAATGGATCTGCCAAACACACTTGTGTTTTGGCCTCATTTGAATTGGTAATGGAGCCCAGCACAAGACACCTAGCTTATGTGATCAGACTGGTTCCGATTAGAATGCCCTGGAGCTGGCATCATTTTAAAGACAGTGATTGCAGAACACTATAGGGAAATGTTCTGCCAGCTTTACAGGTGGTTTGATTTCATTGAAGCATCTATGAATCACATTATTTACACTTTCAATACAGTATGATAGTACAATAAAATGTGAATGAAATAATATAAACTGTCCAAAAATTAACATTTGCCAGTCACGTTTCGGTCCCTGTTGATGAAGAAAACAACAAGGCTGCTTATAACGTGTATACAAACTGTCTCCTTGTACTTACTATATCTACCTAATTAACTGATACACACTATTTTTAAATATAAAGAATTTTTGTCTGTCACAATATTTAAATTATTAACCCTTGAAAAGTATTAATCAAATTTAATCTACAGGGGCATATACATTTTTATTTATTGGAATCCTAGCATGATTAATTTACATTATTAAACTACAGCCTTCTCATAATCTTTGGAAGTAGTGGGCTCAAAATTAAAATTACAAGGCTAAGTCGGTGCAACAATATAACAAAAAATGTTTGCAGTGTTGAAAAGTAGATGGCTACAATGTTAAAATTTGTAAAAGTTATTGAGCATGTTTTTGAGGCAGCTGGCTGGCAGCAAAGTAAAATCTGCTTAAATAATCCCCCCACCCCCCATTTAAATATAAACCGGTGCCTGCCTTTGACTTCGATGTATCCAATAAAGGAATTCAGTCATGTAAGTACAGTTTATGTCCTTTAACTGCCCAGTTTCACAAACAACTAGACATCCAAAGATAGATGAATTCAGAACAAAACAAAACATGATCTTGCAGGTGCCTTGCCAACATGGCCCTTCTACTCAGTACGGCAGGGGAAAATGACAGCAGCACATGCTGTGTTTAGTTCCCACAGACTGAGTGATTTTTCAATTTTTGTGTTGGTGGACCACATCAGCAACTGAGAATTGTACAAAAAAGTACATATACCCAAAAGTGCACTCAGAACAAGAAATTTGAGCAGTTGGGGTCATAAATAGAGGTACCCTCCTCACTTGTTGCGTTTGGTGCTTCTGTTTTGGCTAGCTATTTGTGGATGGCTTGCACACTGGGTGAGGAAGAAACAGATGATTTCAGAGTCAAAAAGTCAAAGGTCAAAGTCACTGATCAAATGAAGAACAATGGTTTCCACACAATAACATTAGTTCTACTACATCACAGACCTGGGCCAAACTTTGTGGATGGCTTGCAATTGGGTAAAGAAGGAACCCCTTTGATTTTGAAGCTAAAACATCAAAGGCTAAGGAAAAGTTTGAAAAATGTAAAATTGAATTGCACACAAATTTATGAAGATAAACCCTTCGTAAACATGAAGCACAGGAAGATATAAAATGTAAAGATGTCATCATTCTGTAAAATCTATATTAAATAAAAGGTCAAGGTAACACAGGTAAAATCCTTAAAACATGTGCTCAAAATTTGTTATATAAACCACATTCCCTCAAAATGTCCAAGATTTTCTCAGGTGGTACATGATCATAAAGTTTCTTCATGCAGGTGACATGAGAATACATTTGTCTCGTAGGAAGAAGTCTATCGATTTTGGAGTAAAAATGTAATGGCTCAAAGTGTCAGCAACTGAAAGAAGAAAAATGTTGGGGTTTTTTGCAAAAAAATGTCAGTTGTTCATAATGTACCTTCATGAAAGTTTGTGAATGACTTGCACATTTGGGAAGAAAAGAGTCTATTAATTTTGGGGTAAAAAAGGTCAAAGGTCTCTGTAACTGAAAGAAGCAAATGGATTTCGCATATTAATTTTTGTTATAGACCATGTACCTTGACCAAAGTTTGTGGAGAGTTTGCACTTAAAGTATGGAAGAGGCCTGTTGATTTTGAGGTCAGTACGTCAAATGTCAGAGTCACTGTGGCTCAAGAAAAACAAGTTTTGCAGAAAACCTGTTTGTTCTAGAGCAAGTTCCTTGATCAGACTTTGATGATGTCTTGTACTTAGAGTAAGAAAGAAACCTATAGATTCTGAGATCTAAAGGTCAGAGGTCACAATAATTGTAAGTCTAACAAGAAGATAATAGTTTCTATACATAAAGTTTAGTTCAAGACTTCATACCTTGACCAAAGGTCCAGGTCATTGAGACCCATTGGTCAATAATCTCCAGAGTCAACCATACCATTAGCTGGTACCAACATACAGGACTATTAAACACAGGGTGGTGTACTCTTATTTATGTATGTGATACTATTGCTTTAAATATTGTACCGTAGACAATTATTATGATGTGTATCATGATACAACATGGCTGGTGATAGCCAGCTCTAACCAGCTGATTCCAAATTCAGCCAGCTCCAGCCAGTTGATTCCAAATTTAGCTAGCTCTAACCAGTTTAGAATTTGTTTAGAATTTGTTTATAATCGGGAGAATGCACCAGAGATGTCCCTATTAGGAATGACAAAGCCAGAATATTGTAGTAATGATCACTTATTAAGGATCCATTTTGGGAGTCACAATATTTTGATTTTATCAGAGCTAGTAATAAAGCAGACATTGATATCAGCTTTCTGTCTTCATTTTCTTTTGATATTTTGCTCTGAAAATCAAATGTGTAATATTCATGGTAGCAGTCTAAGAGTTTTGAAGTTACCCCCAACATGCTTGTCGCACAGGTTGTAGAATTTAAAGAACAATTTATATTTGAATATATGACCTGAACACAAGATAAATATGCTCAATAGAAAAAGATGTCGGCCTCTACATTTTTTTGCTAAAAAGTTTAGAGGTTGCATGCCAGAGAAGCCTGTGCAATGAAATCATTTGAGTGATGAAATTACAGTGATACATTTTTTAGTTACTGACGGTTTACAATCTGTAAGTCAATGTGTGACGAACATAACAGCTTTACATGTGAATATATTTGTCAGCTACTATAAAGGATTGAAAATTCCATCATATTTTAGAAAATGTGTCAACATTTTGACAGAGACTTGACCATGTACTGGTAATTGCCTTGTCATTTGTTTTTGTTTTTATTCTCCCTCATTCAACTACAGAGAAATGCTTCTGTTTAAAGCGTATATTTCACGGGTCATTCACGGGTCATCAGTGAGAAATTGCAAAGGAGGCCTAATGTTAGACAAAGTCAGGTTATTTTTTCTAAAGGTCCATTTTGGAGCCTTATGTGACTGTTTAAGGCAGTTAAAGTCATCATACTCTTTTAAAGTGATCCATTTGTGCATTAAAAAGGTGACCTCTTACAAGTAGTTGTCTCTGGTTAGAGTCTGGGAGGGTATGGTAGATGTCTTCCATTATAGTCTGGGAGGGTAGTGGTATTTGTCTCTAGTTAGAGCCTGGGAGGGTAATGGTATTTGTCTTTAGCTAGAGCCTGGGAAGGTGTGGTATTTGTCTCTAGTTAGAGCCAGGAAGGGTATGATAGATATCCCTAGTTAGAGCCTGGGAGGTTATGGTAGTTGTCTCTAGTTAGAGCCTTGGAGGTTATGGTAGTTGTCTCCAGTTAGATCCTGGGAAGGAATGGTAGTTGTCTCTAGTTAGAGCTTTGCAGGGTATGGTACATGTAGTTTTATCTCGTTAGAATCTGGGAGGGTATGGTATAAAGGTACCTAACTATCTTAGGACAAGATGGTGGCAGTATATATGATTCATGTTGTCCATCAACCCATCTCCCTGTCCATTTATGGGTTATAACCTTAATACTACTTAGCTTTTCGACATCAATTTGTACTACTGGTGCATCTTTGGATAAACATGTACCATACACTGAAATTGGGTTATTGTGACCTGTTTTCCTGGATTTAATACAAATTGATTTAAAATCATGTCTGGGCTCTAATACCAGTATCTTTTCTTCTATTGCTACCAAGCTTGCACTGAGGGTACATCTTAGAATGGATGAGTGTTGTGCACCAAATTGGGTTGCTGTGACCTACTTTCCAGGTTTTTATTAAAAACTGCTTAAAAATTGTGTCTATCCTTCCCATGTGGGCTATAACATGTATTCTGTACACATATTGACATCAAATTGGGTGGGCATCTTGGGATTATCACGTGTCACACAACAAAACTGGATCTTTTTTGACCTACTTTCCTGGTGATTTATTATAAAATGCTTGAAAATCATGTCCATGCTATAATTCCAATATCCACTGCTAAACAAAACCCTGAGGGTGCATCATAGGATGGACATGCATCACACATCAGAACTGGTTGCTGTGACCACTTTATATACACCTGCCATAAGGTGGAGCATATTATGTTATGATGTTATCTATCCATCTGTTACCAATTTTGTTTCTGCATAATAACTCAAGTTGCCCACCATGTACAGTTACCAAACTTTACAGATGGCATGTATTTGGGGTAAGGAAAAAATATTGATTTTGGGGTCAAAAGCTCAAAAGTTAAGGTCAGTATGAATGAAAGCTGTAAAATAACTCTAGTTCTCCACCATCTACAGTTACCAAACTTTGCAGAGGGCTTGCACTTGGGGTAAGGAAAAACCCTATCAGTTTTGGGGTCAAAAGGTCAAAGGTCAAGTTCATTTTGACTGAAAAAAGAAAAATGGTTTCTGCACATTAACCTAAGTTCTCCACTATCTACAGTTACCAATCTTTGTGGATGGCTTGCATTTTGGGGAAGAAAGAAGCTTATTGCTTTTTGTATAAAAAAGCCAAAAGTAAAGGTCACTGTGACTGAATGAATAAAAATTATTTCTGCAAAAAAACTTAAGTTTTCCATTAAGTTTTACACATACCAAACTTTGTGGATGGCTTGCACTTAGAGTAAGGAAGAAGTCTATTAATATTGAGGTCAAAAGATCAAAGGTCAAGGTCACTGTGACTCAAAGAAGAAAAGTGTTTTTTTCATATAAATGTCAGTTATTAATATTGTGCATTATTAAACATGGGTGGGCATATAATGTGCCGTTCATGGTATTCTTGTGTCAGGATTTTGAACATTACTTAAAGATGGTATATTTGATCTAGCCAGTTTCAGCACATCTTAACGTATTGACCAAACATGCATTGTCGGTGACTATCTGGGGATTAAGCTGTGTCACATACCAAAACTGGGTTGCTGTGACCTACCTTTACAATTCATTAAATGTTTGTAAAGATACTGACTTGTGCTACATAAGCAGGGGTATCTTGTGAGCTCCAGCTCACTAACAACTGTAGTATTAAGGGGTGGCATCATGAGTGATGCCTTGTAAACATGACACCACAGTTGCTCTGCAGCTTTAACTCATTTGTGATATATTGTTGGATAACTGAAATTCTACATTGCCAACCTGATGGCTGATTAAGGATTTTTAGACACCCTCTTCAAGGAGCATGCAGTATATAGCTTTCACTTTGTCTGTCCAATTGTTTATTCCTCTGTCCTCCTTGTCGAGCTATAAAACCTTATGGTACTCCACCCATTGACATCAGACTTTCACTGTGCATGCATCTTTTCATGAACATGTATAGTAAACTAGGTTGCTGTGACCTACTTTCCAGAATTTATTAAAAAGTTGCTTAAATTTGTCCATTTTGTAGGTGCATCCTAGGCTGGATGTGAGCTATGCACTAGAATTGGGTAACTGTAACCTACTTCCTGGGGTTATTAAAATTTACTTTCAGTTGTGTCCATTTTTCCTGCATGGGCTCAAACTCTTAGATTATAAAACCTATTGACATCCAACTTGCACAGTTACATCTTGCGATAAACATGTGTCATGCATTAAAAGAGGGTCACTGTGATCTAATTTTCAGGATTTATTAAAAATTTGGTTTAAAATTTGGCCCTTGCTATATTGCCTATACCTTGTCACCTATTGCTACAAAACTTACACAAAGGGTACATATTAGGATATATTTATTGCACAGAAAACTGGGTCTCTATGACCATGCAGCTTTAGAGGATTAATTCAAAATTGCTTAACAACAGTATTGTCCCTGTCCAAGCTGCATGCAGCTTCTATACTACTATACATATTGACATACAAATTGCACTTTGTTGGACTCTAATTAATATACCATTTCAAATATGAATACAAAGCTTACTCTGAGAATGCAACTGAGAAATAAAGCATTGCACACACAAAAACTGGGACACCATGACCTTTTATCCAGGATTTTAAACATATGTTGTCTGCTCTAGCTAATTTCAAAACCGTTCAACTTACTGTCACCAAATGTACATTGATGGTTTACCATGAGATTAAGACATGTTACATACCAAAAGTTGATTGATGTGACCTACTTTTTATGATTTATTGCGTAATCTTAAAGATAATGACTTATGCAACAGCGGTGGAATACCTAGTAAGATCAAGTTCACCAACAACTCTAGTTTCTTTGAGGGTTCAGTTTTGAGAAAAGGGTGGTTCATTATGCTTAAAATTCCCAAAGTTTGGTTGCTTTTTTTAAAAACTGAATAATGTACATTTCAAATTTAAGTGGAGGGGTGGGGGGTAACAACTCTTAGTACCCCCTTCTGGATCATTGACTACAACCCCAGTTAACTATGACCAAAAATCCTGATGGCATTCAGCTAGCTACACTATTGAATTTTCAATTATCTGGCTGCTAATTCCCAAATGTTCTACATGCTTCACTATCGGAAAAAATAAATCTCGTTATACATGAGTCTTCAGTATTCTGTTTCATCCTAGACATATAAAATGGACAAAATGTCAGGAAAGCAACATTTTGATATAATTATGCAAATTGTAGTGTAACATGAAACATCTTTTGATTTATTTAAATCTATCTGGATATCATCAAACCTGTTTAAAAACTGTCAGGTTTAGTAGTTTTATATACATGCAAATCAAAATGTATTAGTAAAATTATTTTAAGTTCTTTTGTAAGAGCAAACTTTGGCAATAAGTACCTTTGCTCCTGAACAATTTTCTTAAATTTAGAGTGTAAGATAGACCAACTTTGATACAGATTTCAGTTAAACATAGCTTTATACATCTTTATTTGATCTTGTGAAGGTGATATTTTAAAATAGTGCGGTTTAATTTTGTTGTATTTATTTTTTAATTTAGTTCACTGGCAAAACAAAGGTTAAAGTGGTATTGTAGAGAACAAATGTTTTCTAGGCAAAAATATTGAATTTAGGATATGTTGAAATAAGTAGACTGTGAACTATCAAAAAACATTATCATTTGCTACTTTGACAGTGGAAGGATGTTTGGTTTCCTTTGCAGAATGGTACCATATATATTAGTGTAAAATCTAGGTCAAAATGCAAACAACAAAGACCCTGATCTGTGTTGTTTGTTCTACTGATTAGTCCTTACAAACTGCATAGACCCAGATCTGCTGGTGCATAATGCGCCATCAGATCTGGGTCTATGCAGTTTGCAGTTGGTATCAGCTTATACGCGAGTATATACGTTATATCTCTGTCAATCTATGTGTCTATCTATCTTATCTTATATATCTATCTGTCTATCTTTGCTACATTGTATTTTATAAAATGTAGTGTAAGAAATAACAACAGCAACAAAAGAATTATCTTCAAAGACTGTGTTTATCAATAAATACTTGATGCCAATGGGCTTCATGACTAGTCTGTGATAGTAACATATTCTTTAAAATATCAGGTAGAAGGTAATCAGAGTTCCTTGTGGCACCCAGAGCTATCTTCATGCACAAATTGCAATTATTATCGTGCCAATTGCTAATGCAGTTTTATCACCATCAATTATTAATGAGATAAACTCCTAAAACACAAGTGTCAATTTGGTGCTAGGCTTTAATGGCATCAGTGCGTATACAACATCAATAATGGTCGTATTAAGGATAGTAATTTCTCCTCAATGAATGATGTAGCAGAACATTTTAGTAAAACAAGAAGAAACTGGAATGCTTCCTTTAGTTTAGGAACTGCATTGTATGGTGTAATAAGGTTTTGTTTTACTGGGTTATGTCATCCTTGTGAACAATTATGGATGGAGTTATCATATATACTCACCAATAAGTTGGATCTAACTGCAAACTGTATAAACCCTGATCTGACATTGCATAATGTGCTGGCAGATCTGGCTCTATGCAGTTTGTTAGGACTAAACAACATAGACCCTGATCTGCCAGTACATTATGCAACAGCAGATCAGGGTATATGTTGTTAGTAATGGACCTGACTTATATGCGAGTATATACAGCAGATCTATGCAAGTTCTAGGGAAGCTTGATCTATATTCAGTTTGAATGAAGTCACTTAAAATTAACTTTACCTCCTCCCCCTTGTTTTACTACAGTAGGGTATTGCCTTGCATGGAGTATTACCTCCTCCCCCTTGTTTTACTACAATAGGGTATTGCCTTGCGTGGAGTGTTGTAAATGTTTTGTTTTGTCAATGGTCATTCATCCACATTTTTCCCCAAGTTTGTACAGGGTCAACAAACACAAAGAAAATCAGAAGATTTATTTGGTTGTCAGGCAGGTTTACCCTATATTTTTCTCTTAAGACAATTGTTTGAATTAATATTGTCTCCCTTATGGTGGCTCAGTGGTTAGTGTGCCAGACTAATGACTGAAAGGGTGCGGGTTCAGATCCTACCATTGGATCAGCCCATGTTAGTTCCCATTGTGCATCCTTGGAAAAAGAATCATACTACAATTGCCTCAGCACTAAATAACCTACTTGTATTCTGTGCCATAAAACACCCAACCAAACCAAACCATCTCCCCTTTTGCTCCAATGGCATTCATATTATTTGACTTGGTAGGTCCATAGAACTCCATTCATTTTATGGATTACTCCATTAGATAATAGAAGTATGCCAATCTTACTCCATTAGATAATAGAAGTATGCCAATCTTTAGTGGTGTGCTAATTGAAAGAAAAGTCAAATCTGATCTTTTAGAATAAAGCCATTCTTATCAGTTAAAAAGAAAAGTTATAGTACAGACAGAGGAATGGTTATTTAATACCCCTACGGACAGGAATGGTTTTTTAATACCCCTACAGACAAGAATGGTTATTTAATACCCTGTGGACTCAGGTTTATAGAATAGGCTCAGTGCACCCTTCTGCATGTAGTAAGAAGTGACTAATGGATTTAGGAGTCTGGTTTTATGGTCAGCATAGCCCAGGTCAATGGCTGTGGTGTGTCCTTAGGAAACGCACTTTAATCCAATTGCCTTGGCACTAAATAACCTATTTACTTGTAACGCTGTGCCGTAAAATATGAAACGAAATGAAACCAAATTATTTTCTAATTATTCATATCTCTAGTAGCTTTGTGAATTCTGATTTTTTTAAAGTATCAGTTGATCATTAAATTTTCAAAATTAAACTTTGGTTATTGACAGCTTTATTTTTCATGTAATGTACTTGACTTTTTAAAACTTTGTGTAAAGATTTCTCAATGGAAGTAACTACTAATACAAATTTCCTCACCAGTGCTATAGATGCTACTCCCAGTCCCATATTGTCTAATATTTTGTTAAGTTTTTTTAAAAAACATAGGGAAAATATTAATTATAATTGTTTCCAGATCAACCTTAAGTACATAATTTTTTAAGAATTACAAGAGTACAAGAAATTATGATGATTTGTATTTGGATTTATGTCACATGAAAATTTGAAAAGGTAAATTTTTTTTAGACAATACAAAAATCTTTTAACGACACTTAAGAACTTACTCCTGGGTTTTGTGTTCCTCCAAAACAAAGTTTAGCTGCTACATGCTGCTTTTAATACTCTTTTTATGTACTCTTTTCAAATGCTTTATTTCATCCACTTACTGTGCACTCTTTTCAGATACTCTCTAGGTAAAATTCAAAAAGTCAGTATGTCATCTCATTGTCACTAATTCAATAAGTAAAATTGTTAACAAGCCTGATATTTTTACTTGACAACCCCAATCACTCATATGTTTGATATATTTTTGTTCCACATCCAGTACTGATGACCTTTTTCCAGTTTTATTGACTAGAAGAGAACATTCATCCAAAGAGTTCCACTATGTGTCTCGTTTGTTCTTATAATTTTCTAATTTTCTATGCAGGTTTGAACGTGTATCTTGTCTCTTCTCTCTGTCCATGAACTGTTTTCGTGACAACCTTAGCAGACCACAAAATGTTAACCATGTTATTATTTGAGTATTGATCCCAAAATACTGGGATTGTATTAATGCAGTTCTTTATTTATTTGAAAGTGTTTTTAGGATCTTTAGTTTCAACCACACACTCCAGTTTGTTGAATAACATGCCAGTTTGAGTGAATACTATCATTGAAAACATGCACTGAATGTCTGGAACTTAAACCGATAGCATAATTTAGATTGATCGAATGCACCATCATACAACATAAATTGTGCTTAGAAATGAAATGTTTTGCATAATTTTAATGCATTGAAGAATTTCTTTATGCATTTATATACAGAATGCAAATACACTGCTGATCTAGAGCTCTGTCCTATATTTACCAGGTACAGCTGCTGATCTAGAGTTATGTCCTGTATTTGCCATAAGATACAGCTGCTGATCTAGAGCTCTGTCCTATTTGCCAGCAGATATGTTGTTGATCTAGAGCCCTATCCTGTATTTGTCAGCAGATATGTTGCTGATCTAGAGCCCTATCCTGTATTTGTCAGCAGATATGTTGCTGATCTAGAGCCCTATCCTGTATTTGTCAGCAGATATGTTGCTGATCTAGAGCTCTGTCCTGTATTTGTCAGCAGATATGTTGCTGATCTAGAGCTCTATCCTGTATTTGTCAGCAGATATGTTGCTGATCTAGAGCCCTATCCTGTATTTGTCAGCAGATATGTTGCTGATCTAGAGCCCTATCCTGTATTTGTCAGCAGATATGTTGCTGATCTAGAGCTCTGTCCTGTATTTGTCAGCAGATATGTTGCTGATCTAGAGCTCTGTTCTGTATTTGTCAGCAGATATGTTGCTGATCTAGAGCTCTATCCTGTATTTGTCAGCAGATATGTTGATGATCTAGAGCTCTGTCCTGTATTTGTCAGCAGATATGTTGCTGATCTAGAGTTCTGTCCTGTATTTGTCAGCAGATATGTTGCTGATCTAGAGCTCTGTCCTGTATTTGTCAGCAGATATGTTGCTGATCTAGAGCTCTGTCCTGTATTTGTCAGCAGATATGTTGCTGATCTAGAGCTCTATCCTGTATTTGTCAGCAGATATGTTGCTGATCTAGAGCTCTGTCCTGTATTTACCAGATATGTTGCTGATCTATAGCTCTATCCTGTATTTACCAGATATGTTGCTGATCTAGAGCTCTGTCCTGTATTTAGCAGATATGTTGCTGATCTAGAACTCTATCCTGTGTTTGCCAGCAGATATGTTGCTGATCTAGAGCTCTATCCTGTATTTGCCAGCAGATATGTTCCTGATTTAGAGCTCTGTCCTGTATTTAGCAGATATATTGCTGATCTATAGCTCTGTCCTGTATTTACCAGATATGTTGCTGATCTAGAACTCTGTCCTTTATTTAGCAGATATGTTGCTGATCTAGAGCTCTGTCCTGTATTTAGCAGATATATTGCTGATCTAGAGCTCTATCCTGTATTTGCCAGCAGATATGTTGCTGTTCTAGAGCTCTATCCTGTATTTGCCAGCAGATCTGTTGTTGATCTAGAGCTCTATCCTGTATTTGCCAGATACATTGCTGATCTCGAGCTCTATCTTGTATTTACCAGATATGTTGCTGATCTAGAGCTCTATCCTGTATTTACCAGATATGTTGCTGATCTAGAGCTGTCCTATATTTGCCAGGTACATTGTTGGTCTAGAGCTCTGTCTTGTATTTACCAGATATGTTGCTGATCTTGAGCTCTGTCCTGTATATGCCAGATACGTTGATGATCGAGAGCTCTGTCCTATATTTGCCAGATACGTTGCTGATCTAGAGCTCTATCCTGTATTTACCAGATATGTTGCTGATCTGGAGCTCTATCCTTTATTTACCAGATATGTTACTGATCTAGAGCTCTATCCTGTATTTACCAGATATGTTGCTGATCTAGAGCTCTGTCCAATATTTGCCAGATACGTTGCTGATCTAGAGCTCTGTCCAATATTTGCCAGATACGTTGCTGATCTAGAGCTCTGTCCTGTACTTGCCAGATATGTTGCTGATCTAGAGCTCTGTCCAATATTTGCCAGATATGTTGCTGATCTAGTGCTCTGTCCTATATTTGCCAGATATGTTACTGATCTCGAGCTCTATCCTGTATTTACCAGATATGTTGCTGATCTAGAGCTCTATCCTGTATTTACCAGATATATTGCTGATCTAGAGCTCCGTCCTATATTTGCCAACATTTTGAATGAGTTTATCTTTAAGCATGGGTTTGTCATCTGATAAATATGGTAATCTAGTACACAAGTCATAAGAGTATTAAATACAGAAGAATATGTTTTTTTCAAGATTCATTGTATATCATATTGACATTGGCATCTGAAAAATGCCTAGTTCACAATCACCAAAGCTGATAAATGGAATGATGTGATTGTATCCTCTCCCTGCAGACAGCTGGATAGACTCCAGAGAAAAATCAGAAACATGTCATGGATATTTTGATCTGCAGAAGTATATCTCTAAATCTTGACTTTTGTGCAGGGCAAACTTTTTTGTCATGGAAAAATTTAAAAATCCACCCACAATTTTTCTTTAATGCATGTCCGTCCATGTCTATGTTTGTTCTAGCAATAGCTAAAGTTGCAAGTTGAAATAATCAGCTGGAAATAATGACAAAAGAGACTAAATTTATGCAAATACACCAGATGTCATTTAATTAATGATTTGTTTGGAAAGAAAAGTAATTCAGAAAACATGGGTATTAATATAATAAATGCTGGTAGATAATGAGTGTACACTAAAGTTAAATGAGAACAAGATCCGGATCGGAAAATTCCATGGTACAGTTCATTTCATGTTAACCAGATATTAAAACATGTTAATGTTTTCATGAGTTAATTCAGCACATGATAAAACTTTTATTGCAATAGTCTAAGTGTCAAAGGAAAATATGATAGTTCAGTGGTGTAGACCACAAAGTTAAGGTGGCAAAACTTGCAAAGCAAACAAGATTATATCATTTTTATAGCACTATTAGTGCATTCTATACTATTATTTTCATTTGTCCCTCTAAATTGTTGTATCTCCCCAAATTTGGAGGAGGGGGGGGGATACAAAACCTTTCCGGTTAAGGAAAAAGTTGAATCTCTGGAAAGTGACTTGTAATTATGGTAAATGTGGATTATATGTGCAGATTATTTCATTTCAATTTAAAATGTACACGTTTATTAACATTATCTACAAGTCTCTTGATTAAATGTTGAGCTTATATCATAACTCATTAAAAGGTATCTTCCCTTTAAGCCTTGTGAAAAGGGAGATTGGTTGAACTATTTTGATAGAACATATAAACTATTTCCTTGTTTATCTTCATTAGCTGAACTCCTATTTGCTGTTGTCTAGTCAAAAATTCTATGCAACACTATTTAGTTTAACTTTGTTTTTCTTTGTATGATTTTTGTTTTCAACAATTCCAAAATTAACTCTATTACCAGGGCAAATAGGTAAATCAATGCATCGGCAAGAGAGCTGTACATTTGTCATGGTAACCCTCCTTGCTCAGACTATAAATGTGAATGACTGAAACTTATCTATGATATCTTTAAACTAATCCATGATATCTCTAAAACTAATATATGATATCGATAAAACTAATTAGGGGATTTGGATAACATTTTGGCATATTTTTCTGTTCACTTTGTGTATTCATTTGTAGTACATATAAAAATTGTAGCACCTCTTCCATTTAGAAGAGGAGACTTCAATTTTATTTCTTCAATTAATTCTTAGAATCAAAGTCTTGAAAGCTTTAATAACTTCTTTCTTCTCATCCAGACAGATATTGATCTCAGATTTCCTCTCATCCAGAGAGATATTGATCTCAGATTTCTTCTTATCCAGACAGATATTGATCTCAGATTGAGACTTCCATTTCAGAGATAATTATTGCTATTAGAAAGGATAACTACATTGTAGTGATAGTAAAGTTGATCTTCATAATCCAAATTTGGCAGCAGTCATAGCTCCAACAACATTTCACAAATAGACTTTATCACATTATTGTCATATTTTAAGGTTGTCTAGGCTTTCTTCTTCTTAAAAATAAATATCTATTTCAGATATCATTACCTGTTTTCACTGTTCAGTTTTTTATAGTTTACAAGGACACATGTCCAGAGGAATTATGTCAAAAATTGCAGCATCAAAAAGAGGTGTTTATCTAATTAAACAGGTACCTCGTCTGAAGTCATTATTAGGGCCTCCGTACGTCAAAGTTGGCAGAGTCCTATAGAAATCACATTTTCCATATGTCTGCCATCTGTCTACAATTTGGTTTTTAATGGGAAACGTTACTGGGAATTGTTTGGTATGCAGCTTTAAATTGATGAAACCTGAAAAGAGTTTGATTTTCGGTCTCATTTGTTATCATTTAGATAACGGCCCTAGACTGCCTGGCCTCCTAACTTGGGTTTCTACTGCATAACTTTGCTGGGAATTGGTGCATTTCAAAAAAATTTAACATGTACCTTTATATTGAAAAGACCTGGAGAGAGTTTGATTTCGAGTACTGCACAACTTAAATTACAGGAGTTATTCCTGCTGATTGCTCGGCCTCCTGACTTTGGTTTTCTCAGTATAAAGTTACAAAGATTTGTTGGATTTCAACTAAATTGGTACACAGCTTTATTTTTATAAGATCTTGAATGAATTTGATTTCCAGCATTCCATAACTCCATTTACAGGAGTTGTGCCTCCTGATTGCCAATCCTCCTGACATTGGTTTTGCAGCACAACATTACAAAGGTTTGTTGGATTTCAGCTAAATTTGGTAGGCATCTTTTATTGAGGAAACCTTTAATGAGTTAAATTTCCATCTTTCCATAACATCATTTACAGCAATTGTGCCCCTTGATTTTCTGGCCTTTACTAAATGTTTTTGGATATTTACCAAATTTGAGATGCTGCTTTATATTGATGGTACCTTGAATAATTTTGCTTTCTAGCATTACACACTTTATTTACAGGAGTTATACCTCTTGATTGTGTGGGTCTCCTCACTTTGGTTTCTGCAGCAGTATAATTTTACCAAGGATTATTGGATTTTAAACCAATTTTTGGATTCAGCTTTATATTGATGAGACCTTGAATGAGTTCAATTTCCATCATTCCATGTCATCATTTAAAGGAGTTACGGTCAATGATTTCTCAGCCTTCTAACTTTAGTTTCTGCAGCATATCTTGACTAATGATTCTTGTATTTCAACTAAATTTAGCATTGACTTTTATAGTTATAAAATCTTGAATAATTTTGTTTTCCATTTTACCAGAACATCATTTACAAGAGTTGTGACCCTTGATTGACCATTCCCTTGACCTTGGTTTCTGCCGCATTAATTCACCCACATTTTTGGATTTCAACCTAATTTGAAATGCAGGTTTATATTGATGGGACCTTAAATGAATTTTATTTCCAGCCTAAGACATTATCATTTAGAGAGGTTATGGCCCCTGATTTCTCATCCTTCTAACTTCGGTTTCCCAACACAATTTATATTTGTTAAGACTCTGCCAAGTGAATTGTTGTGAATGGGACCCTTTGTGATGCAATCATCATTAATAGCTCGAGTTTTGATTCTATCATGAAAATGTTCTGAAAGGATTTATGTAAACATCTGTACCAATATTAAGGAGGAAAAATAGAACTAAATCTATTGCAATGAAACCAGGGAAAATGACAAGTTTGTATTCTTCCAAATTTCACTTTAACTGATGATGAAAGAATGTACATATAATTCAGCCATTAGAAAACTTAAATTATTTACATCTTTCCATGTAGCTGAAGGGTGAGATTTGAAGATAATCAAATTAATTTTCATCTAAACTTCCTAAAATACATTTGTAAATCGTTAACATCAAATTGTTCTCTTCCATTTCTTGATATTAGAAACCCAGTGGAGACTGGAATGAATCAAATATACCACCTGGTAGACGCAAGTTATTGCTCATGGCACTTAATCATTCACAAGAAGCTGAGAGGTTGTTACTTAATGAGTCTATTGCTGGACCTATGATTTGATAGGCAATATAGAAAGACTGTCCTACTCTATAACAATAGTCTGTATTATTTAAAGAGAAACTAGAACTTGTGTATAAGCAGGGTCCACACTGGACTTAAATTTTTGGACAAGTTAACTTCTCTCTCCTGCCAAACTAGGGTAAAGAGATGGAGAAATAAGCAGAAGTGATTCTAGAGATTACAAATTTTAGATTGTTCAAAGCAGTTGCTTAAAACAGACCTTTTTACTAATCCTTTGAGCCAAATAATATAAAATAAAATGAAATACTTCTTGAAGTTTATGAAAAAAAATTAAAATTTTCTTAGTTTGATTTAGTAAAATTGTTGTATGGCTTGGTGTTTTAATTGCCAAAGACAGTAACCTAAAAAATAGGTTACTATCAAAAATTGGATGATAGACCTCGAAGTACAAGTCCTCTCTTCCTACTTTTTTATACAATTTTAATACTGTATATACTTGCGTATGAGCCGGGTCCAAATGCAAACAACATAGACCCAGATCTGCCGGCACATTTTTGGCAGATCTGGATCTATGCAGTTGGTATCGGATTATACATGAGTATATACGGTAAACCTGTTTACTAGTACTGGCAATCAGGTACTAAGCCTCCACAGAGTAATAATATGCTCATTAGCAGTCAACATATTAATGGAATTTCATTCAATTCTTACTGGTTCATGTGTAAATTTAGGCAAGAATCTTTTAGACAGAAATGTAATTGCAGATACAGATAATCATTTTATTGACACAAAAGTTTATCAAAAAGCATGAATATTGAAACTGTTTTATATTGCTCTTTGAATAGAAAAACGATACAAGAGCTGTACTTACAATATGAAAGCTTTCAATGACAATGGGGGGGGGGGGGGGAGGGTATATTGACTCAATACAATACAAAGTCAACTTTGCTTATTCTGCTTGTTTGGGCAAATGAATATGAATATCTTAGGGTGAATATTTTGCCAAGATCGCCCCCTGGCATAGAGCCTGATAAAATAATTACTTTACGACATGCATCAGAATAAATGTATCGTAGGCATTTTATGAGATGGGCATTGGCAACCTAGTACAGTGAAACCCGGGGTGAACGCGATATTTGGGGTCCATAAAATTCGATCGCGGAAAAAGCGGGGTCGCGTTATTGCGGGGTTTTACTATATTTTACTTTATTCAGAGAACAACGTATACACATCTAATGTATAGCATGAGTAGGGTATCAACACCGTTTACTATTTGATATCGATCCATCTTTGTTTTCCCACATGACAACCCTTTGATTGAGCCACGAGTTTGATACAGCTGTACTTGTTCAGTGCCAAGAAACAGAGAGTGGCTATTTGAACTCCCTGTGATCTTGCCACCCAAGCTCAGTCTCTACATAAGCACCCACATATGACAATCTTTGATCAACCACCGCATTGTCTGGTGCTTGGTTGTGTATGCAGTTAAAGAAGAAACATAAGTCGGCTATTGTTTGCGCAATAATTGTATGCAGGATGAATTGAAGTCCAGCGCATGTGTTGGCGGCTTATGTTTTTTGATGTTTATTAAATCGTGAGAATCTTTTATCAACCACCACATTGTCTGATGCTCGATTGTGTATGCAGTTAAAGAAGAAAAACATGTCTTCTATTGTTTGAGCAATGATTGTATACAGAATGAATTGAAGACAAACACAAAGAAAACTTACTGGCCTTACTCATGGAACAGTAATAAGTAACATTTCCGATAATGTTTGTTTTGGTATAACACTTCAAGAAATTGGTGAAATTGTTAAATTTCACAAGCCATGCCACAATCGAATTCATAAGTGATCTCTTCGCCAAAATGATATAAAACTTTTTATACACTATTTCTCGTACTTAAAAAAAACAAAAACATTCTTGTACAAGAAAAATACATGAACATGTATATACAATTTCAGGAACCACGCCACAAAATTATTATACTCCAATTCATACGCGATCTCTTCCCCAAAATGATAATTTAATATATACATTATATACACTATTTCTCGTACTTTGAAAAAAAAATGTTCATGTGCGAATGAATATATGAAATTTTGGGAGCCACGCCACGATCGCGTTATATCCGAATTCGCGTTATAGCGGGGCGTGTTATAGCGGGATTTCACTGTACTGTAAAATTTCAAGTTGGAATTTTCATGCAACATGCGATAAAGTTATTTAATGCATTTATACATTGCTCCACCTTATAAATGGTAAAGATCTAAATTTAATCTGGTATTTTATATGTGTCGATTAAGTTTCACATGAGAAAGATTACATTTAATCCAGCTCAGATCCATCCCGGTCAGCTGCCATGGTGAGTCATTGGGCAAGTTACTTTACTAAGACCTAAGACACAAGACATTTTAATTAAATTTTATTTAACATCAGATATTATAACAAATAACATTGGCTCTGAAGACCTTTTACTCTGACAAACAATCAACTAAAAGCAGACACCAATAGAGCTACAGAATTATTTTACACATAAAGATGTGTATACATCATACATAAAGCATAGAAACATTTGATACATGACAGACATATTGAATACAATAATTTAAAACGACATTGAAATGTTATTTTTAAGACACATGTATAGCTAAATGTTCACATAGATAATATACGTATAATACATGGATAATTACATGCATACATAAGAACACCAAAAGAACATACATATTTTTTTTTCTTTTTTTGACAAAACTATAATTGTGGACATGCAAATTGAGGTAAAAAAAAATTAAATAAAGTTAAAATACGTAAAGTTCAAAAAACGTGCAGAGAACAACGTTCCCTGAAAAATTAAGAGCCTTAATAAGATGACATCTATATAAAATAAATGACTAAAAATGGACTACGAGCTATATGACATCTATATAAAATACATGACTAAAAATGGACTATGAGCTATATGACATCTATATAAAATAAATGACTAAAAATGGACTACGAGCTATATGACATCTATATAAAATAAATGACTAAAAATGGACTACGAGCTATATGACATCTATATAAAATAAATGACTAAAAATGGACTACGAGCTATATGACATCTATATAAAATAAATGACTAAAAATGGACTATGAGCTATATTAAGCACAGATACAAAACTAATAAAGCTACAACTAAGTCAGAAACTAGGCTGCATTTATCAATTACTAAAATTACAACAAAATGCCTGATGAAGAGCAAAGTTAAAAGAAACCAAAACCAACCTCCCATTGCCTTGGCACTAAACCAAAACAAGCCTCCCATTGCCTTGGCACTAAACCAAAAACAACCTCCCATTGCCTTGGCACTAAACAGTCGTTCCTGTACTGATGTAACATTGAATATCAAGCAGTTAATCAGAGATTAGTTAAAATTACAGATTCTGCAGTCTTTACAACATTCAAAATGTTTTCTGTTTTAAGTTGCAAGTGAAATGCTTGCATACTCAATTGGATTAAAATTGAGATCTACTTTTAATAAGTAGATCTGACAGGTACTAACAAAGGTTCATGTTCTGCAGATCTTTGAAATTACTGGTCCACTTATTTCTAATTCCTATCAGATAAAGCATTGCAGATTATTTTAAGGAGAGCTGTCATCAGAAACAATATATTCTGAATAAAGTTTTTCACTTGTATAAATGTGAAAGGTGTAATTTGATTGGTAAATTGAAAGCTCAACAGAACCCTTGCATGGGTGTGTGTCAGATCTCCATTATGTTGGAGCTGTCGATTTTAATCAAAAATCCAAAAATCGAAGTATACCAATGAGAATTATCAATAAGTTGTTTATCTTTAAGATATAGTTTACATGTGTGTGGGACTATATTGCAAATTTTAGAAAATTCATCTTTCGTGTACAGCATCGTGATTGTCTTCATTATTTTCATTGTATAGTGCCCTCGCTTAAATTGTTATTGGTTATTACTTTGTGACCATTAATAGTTTATGGTCTTAGATAGCAGGTCAACTTGCATACTGGTACATGGACATGTAGGCTGTTATTCTGAAAAATTTCGTTTTCAATCATCAAGACAATATTTCTAAGTTAACAGCATTCTAAGACCCCTTTTTGAAAGGATCATTAAAAACAATCCTCTTAGCTTGACTTGTATGATAGTGGAATTAAGTTTGATAAATCTCACCCTCATGTTTTTGAAGTATTTTGCATCAAAACGTTTTATTCCTAATGATTTATACATGGAAGGGATATTGCTCTACAACTCTCTTGTAGTAATCTTCAGAACTTTCATGGCCTGTCATTCTCTGTATTGATTGGATTTCTTTTCATCTTGTCAGCAAGTTTTGACCAAGAAGTAAGCCATGTTGTAGGATAATTGAAATCTTCAGCTGTCAGTCAAGATATCAGAGGATTAGTGTCTCAATACTTTCTATTGATATTCAGGTCCAAGATTTCTCTGGGGAGGTCTTTTTAAGTCGTAGAGTGGTGTTGTCTCTGTGGTAAACATGTTAGACTTACGGGTTTGAATCCTGCTAGGGCCAGCCCAGATCAGCTTCCATGGTGTGTCTCTGGGCAAGGCATGTCACTCCCATTACCTCAGCAGTATATAGTCTTTCAAGTGCTACTGTGCTGTCAAAAACCAATCAGTCAGTCAGTTTGAAATTGGACTGGTTTCATGCTATTTTGTTTCTAACTTTTCTTTTTTTTTAAAAAGTCAATCTGAATCTGTATATAGAAATTTCAAGATTGTGCATGTGATGAGACAGAATAATTGCAATCTTTAAAAGACGCGAGTTAAGATATGTAGGCATTACAGCACTCCCTCGCTATAAGGCCTTTCATTATAACATGGTTCCTGTTATAAGCTGAGTATCATAATGGATCCTGTTTTATAAGGTGGTAGTAAAATTATATGTATAATATTTTTCACTATAAAGTTGGTCTCACTATAAGGCACTCTACCCTATGGCTTCCATAGACAGTATTATAATGAGGGAATACTGTATATAGTGCCTTAATAATGCTTACAAATGTTTTGATGACAGTATTCTCTTGGGAGGTCATTACTTTTTATTCCCCAGTTTTCTTGAAAAAAAAAAAAAAGCAGTCTGGATCTCTGTTCAAGAGTTCAAGGTATAGTACTGACAAAGCAAGCCATGTTGAGGGATAATTAGAAGCTTCAGCAGAAAGTTAAGATGTTGGGGTATAACAAGTGTCTTAATAATTTTCATTGATGTTCTAATCCGGGTACCATAAATACTTGCTTATAAATCGAGTCCATCTGCAAACTGCACATATCCAGATCTGCCATTGCATAATGTGCTGGCAGACTGGGTCTATGCAGCTTGTTAGGAGTAATCAGTAGAACAAATAACATAGACCCTGATCTGCCAGTGCATTATGCAATGGCAGATCAGGGTCCATGTTGTTTGCTGTTGGACTCAACTTATATACAAGTATATACTGTATTCTCTGTGGAGGTCTTTTGAGTAGGACAGGTTGAATTTAATGTTTCAATTTCATTTTTTTTTCCTATTATCTTTTTAAAAAAAATGTTTCTGTATATAGGAGTTGAAGGGTCTTTGCACAGAAGCAAGCCAATTTATATGTAATCTTCATCTGTCAGTCAAAATATCTTGAGTATTATTGTGTTTCAGTATTGTCCATCCATGTTCTGCTTCAAATATTCTCTGGGCAGGTCATGTTAAATAGTACAGTTTCCCCCGCTTTGATTTTTCACTCTACTAGTCATAGACCAGAAGAGCATATCAGTTGGCCTGTTGCCTGTTGTCCTACATCCATCCATTAGCACAAGTTTCTTATCACTACTCCTTCTAAACTACTTGGAGGATTGCCATGAAACTTTGCACACACATTTATCTCAAGGTCTAGTTCAGGGGTGTTCAACATTTTCATGTGAGGGGCCAAAATGCAATTTTTTTTCTCACTCATGGAACCAGTGAGCAAATTTCAGAAAGATAAGGGATCAGACATTTATCTTACTATTAATCAAAACAACAGAAAATGTTGATGTCGATAGAGTGAAAAACTCAGAAGTTAGGTTCATAGAAAAAGAAAAAAAGAAGAAAAATCTGAAACTCACTTGGCCTACATTTTTCGCTACCAGTTGGCACAAGTTATGAAAGGTTGGCATGCCAGATAAAAACCTTTGGTGGGCCAGATTCTGGCCCATGGGCGATATGTTGGACAACCCTGGTCTAGTTGGTCCTAAATGAAAATGGTTCTGATCAGACATTCAGTCATTCAGCCATCTTGCAAATTTTGTTATAGCTAATCCTCTTGAACGAATTGTCTTATCAATATGGGGTTTTCACTAAAAGACTTTTTAGGATGTCTAGTTGGTTATAAATGAAAATGTTGCCAATCTGACATCAGATATGGCCATCACAGCAGCCATCTTGAAAATCTTGTTATGGCTACTCTTGAAGGTATTTATCAGCATGGGAAGACTTCTATATGGTGTCTAGTTGATCTTAAATAAAACTTGTGCTGATCTGATATCCAATATGGCCACCACAGTGGCAATCTTGAATCTCCTCCTAGATGGAAAGTCATATCAACATTGGGTTTTCATCAGAAGACTTCTAATGATGTCTAGTTGGTACTAAATAGAAATGGTGCTGATCTTGCATCTAATATGTCAACCATGGCAGCCATCTTGAAAATTGGTTAAACTTTCTTCATTAGCATATATTTCCTAACCTCATCATCTGCTTGATGGATTTTCTTCATACATGTACATGCAATGAATCATTTTGAACCTAAGACAATTCCTTAACTGGTATGCTTGCCCTTTTGACCTTGGAGTGAAGGCCACAGTCATAGAAAATTTGCATTCAAGATTTGGTTAAAGTTTTTTCATTTACTGATATTTCCTAAATCCCTTGATGGATTTTGTTCATGCAATAGATGAATCATTATGAAGCTAAGATAATTCATTCTGCGACATGCTTGCTCAGCCTTTTGACCTTGAGATCAAGGTCACATGTTTTAGGGCAATGCTTTGATCATGGGCTTGATATGCAGGCTCCAGCCTTCTTGTCCTAAAAAG
Organism: Margaritifera margaritifera; assembly: GCA_029931535.1. Taxonomy (NCBI): domain Eukaryota; kingdom Metazoa; phylum Mollusca; class Bivalvia; order Unionida; family Margaritiferidae; genus Margaritifera; species Margaritifera margaritifera. The sequence continues at coordinate 3,947,416 of JAQPZY010001658.1, read as the reverse complement.
AAAAACAAAACACTTGATCTCTGTATAAGAATACAATGTAGTGCTCAGAAAGCACGTATAGGTAATCGGAATCTTCAGCTGTCAATAAAAATACCAGAAAATCAGTGTCTTTAGTGATTCCATAAATGTTCTGAGGAGGTCTTTTCACAAGTTACAGGTTTGACATATGGATACTTCAACCACTGGGATGGGGATTGATTGCTTTCATATTGTCCATCCATCGCATGGAATTTGTAAGCAAGAAAAACTATTGAACTGAGCCAGGTCGATTGGTTGAGTTGTTTTTAATTACACATCGGCAAATGTAAGACCATTTAATTACACATCAACAAATGTAAGACCATTTAATTACACATCAGCAAATGTAAGACCATTTAATTACACATCAGCAAATGTAAGACCCATTTAATTACACATCAGCAAATGTAAGACCATTTAATTACACATCAGCAAATGTAAGACCATTTAATTACACATCAGCAAATGTAAGACCATTTAATTACACATCAGCAAATGTAAGACCATTTAATTACACATCAGCAAATGTAAGACCATTTAATTACACATCAGCAAATGTAAGACCATGCCGAGACAATGTAAGTAAAGTGCTTTGCCCAGAGACACACCATGGCAGCTGATCCAGTCTAGTCTGGACTGGATTCAAACCAGCAAGTCACAGGTTGGGAGTACAGCATGCTAACCATAGAGTTAATACAACTCATAACCTTGATCTAAATGGATATTTAGAAACTTTAAGAGGGCCCTATGACCTGATTAGGTACAGAGGATCTTGACTTAACTTTCAAGATCACAGGGTGACTCTGAGCTTTGAAAGTATGTCAGCTTGTAAGCTAGATATCTCCTCTATCGTATGACCGAAATTTTTAAAAATTTTATATGCTGATACCTTAGAAGGTTCCCAAGAACTGATTAGGTTTTGTGACATTGACTTAATTTTCAAGGTCGTGGGATGACATTCTGTATACATGTAGGTGGTGTGTTGTGATGGTGGTGCAGTTGCCAAAACAATTACCTTCTTGTTGCACATGGTGTTATTGTCTCTGAATTTATCCCAATTTGAGTCTCTATTCCTCTTGGCAAAAACTGAATTATTCCGTTTTACTGATATCAAACTTAATAAATAAATACAGTCAAGCTTTGGAGTAAATAAGCAGTTTTATCATTGTGCTGACTTTTATTCTCCGCTTTTCTTTCCAGATGGTGATTTGGCTGGAGGGTATTGTATTATTCATGGCCTATTTGATGGTACATAGTGATGGTGTGAATCCGGGTAAGTTTTGTATCAAACTTCTTTTAGCAAAGTTACTTTTAAACAAATTCTTTTTTTGACACGTCAATTCCTTGATTTAATTAATCCAATCATTTATCAGATGGTGCATTGTTTTGCCCCATCTTGCAAATTACAATCTTTATTTAACGTTACATCATTCTAACAAGGAACAACAGCTTAATCAGCTCTTTTCTTGATACAAACAACATACCTAAAAAAAGTTGAATTGGTGTATATATTTCAAACTTCATATTTGAAAAACAAACTGATATTAACATTTAAACAAGCAAGTTGGCAATCTCCCGCGTTTCATGCAACCTAGAAAAATCCTTGAATTTGAGGGGTTATTTTGAAAACTCCTCAAATTTAGACAAAGTTGGTTTTATTCTTGAAAAGTCTTTGAATTTTGATCAAACTCCTTGAATTTTGCCCAAAACTCTTCAAATTTTTCTGAGAGAATACAACATTGGGTAGGTCAATGACACACAACATAGGTAGTGTTTATTGGTGAAAGTCTTTGATGGCAAATTAACATTTGGGAGAATGTTTTTCAAAAAAGGAATGGACTTGTCCTCACTCAGGGACTTGTCATGGGAGAAATATGGTAACTTGCCTCTCAGAACCACTAAATGGTGTGTTTTTCAAACAGAATTTTTTTATGAATGCCATATATACTTGAGTATAAGTCAGATTTAACTGCCAACTTCATAGACCCAGATCTGCCAGCACATAATGCACCAGCATGTCTGAGTATTTGCAGTTCGTTAGGAGTAATAATTAGAACAAACAACATGACCTTGATCTGCTTGCGCATTATGTGATTGCAGATAAGGGTTTATGTTGTTTGCATTTGGACCCAACTTATAAGTGAGTATATATAGTAGTTAAAAATGGATAAATTATATGGAGTTTAGTCGGTACATCATCAAAAGCAGAAATTTGCTGGAGCTCAGTTCATTAAACTCCTGTGGGTATGGGGATGTAAAATAGACTCCTACATGTTATAAGAGGAGAGCAGCTGTGGTGACACAGTGGATACCATGCCGGACTCGTGACCAAAAGTTGTGGATTAGAATCCTACCATTTGATCAGCCCTGGTTAGATACCATTATGTATCCTTGATTTGGAGACTCTTTCACCATAAGGAAAGCATTGCGAAGGGCTGTATCAAATAAAAACCAACACAGATACTTGCACCATTTCTTAGGGTTTCTGCATGTAGCATACTTACTGCATTTGGATCTGATCAGCTAAGTCAACACCCATTTTCTTCTTCAAGTACAAAGTGGCAACACCTGGTTGTAACCGGAATAAGCCGGGTTGGGATTGGATTTAGCACAGACACTGAAAGCTGTTTCGTGAATGAGATGTTTATTTACAATGTAATTGAACGATGAATGAATCTGACACCATACTCATGCGCATAAAGTCCAACAATGGATATAACAGAATGATGTACACAGAGTACAACAATTGAAATTAGGAAATGATATTGTTCCTAAATGGAACTAATCAGAACATGTAACTTCAACGAGTAATCCAATGAGAATCAACATATGGAACTTATAAACAAATATGATTGATATATGAATCTGTTACCATGGATGATCAATGTATAGAATTTATACACAAATATGAATAATGTATGATTCTATCACCAAAAGTGATAAAAGTATAGGATTATACACAAATATGAACAATGTATAATTCTATCACCAAGGGTGATCAATGTATAGAATTTGTACAAAAATATGAATAATGTATGTTTCATCCACAAGATGTATGCATTATTGATTTACACTCATAGTGATACTGAATTATTGATTTCACTCATATAGTGATATTGAATAATATTGATTCAAAAATGGAACATATGTATCTCATGGCATCTATTTGATGATCATGATGTACTTCCGGTTCCACAGCTCTCACTGACTGGTCAGTGAGCCACCACACATGGCCTGCTTCTCCCAGTCTGCCAAAGGATCCCTCAAGAGCCTCCTTATTCCCTACAGACCTCTTGGTTCCAAAGCTTTGGTCCCATACTGCAAGTAAACCAATACCATTCTCCGAGCCAATGTCACCATTGACCCCAGCATCTGGGTTACACGAAACCCCACAGAGTTCTATGATTCCCCATAAAATACAGCTAAAAATACAATAACTTAGCCGTGTAGTATATGAGACATGGTTAAGTGCAAATACAATCATATACATTATGCATGCACGCACATGAATTGGCATCGATACACATTAAATCATTTCATCAGAACTACTGTTTGAGATTATTATTATAATAACCAAGTTTGTGCATGAATCTGTTTCTGACAAGAATAATCTCACTGAATCATAAGAACTCAGACATTACTCGTCCTTTAATGCATGCAATGTATAATTGGATTCAATTTGTTTGTTCAGTTATAAAAATGGCTAACTTGAAACAGACTATAGTCTATCTGATAGCATGGCAGTGACATAGGTCTGACTCTGTAAAATTTAGAATAAATTCTGAAACATTCAATATATAAAGCAATTCTATCACATAAAATGAATAGCAAGAAAGAATGCAATTTTGTATTTTACATACCTCGACAGCTGAAGATTGCTCCCATAAAGTGGACAGCCTGACAAAACTCATTCTATTGTGATAAGACAATGAGAATTTACTCTATAAGTACCCTGGTTGTAATGAAAATCAACAGCCAGAGAACTCAAGGTAATCAGGTTTTTCGCACTACAGGCACTTTGCGTATGCAGCAATGGGTAAACATAACTGATTGTTTTGAAATATCTATGGCTAAAATAAACCACCCTTGGGTAATGCTGTACGTGGCAACAAAGCCCTGAGTACATTTTCATTCATATATATAATGCATAAACATTTTACTACACACAATTCCATGACACTTTACTGCATTTTACTACACACAATTCCATGACACTTTACTACACTTTACTACATTTTACTACACACAATTCCATGACACTTTACTACATTTTACTACACACAATTCCATGACACTTTACTACATTTTACAACACACAATTCCATGACACTTTACTACACTTTACTACATTTTACTACACACAATTCCATGACACTTGTGCCCATATCTGCTGACATACACCATGCCTCTGCCATCTCTGAACTATAACATAAGATAAGAATTCTTTATTTTAGACAACATGGTCCATACCACTGAACTATAACATTAGATAAGAATTCTTTATTTTAGACAACATGGTCCATATCTCTGAACTATAACATGAGATAAGAATTCTTTATTTTAGACAACATGGTCCATACATCTGAACTATAACATAAGATAAGAATTCTTTAAAATTTTAAACAACATGGTCCATACCTCTGAATTAAAATATAAATGTATTTTGAACATAAAAGATCATAGGTGTTGTATATATACAAATATACAAACACATGTACAACTACAGAATGCATCTATCATTGTTAGGAACAAGTAAGACATTTAAAGAGTAATTTTTGTTCCATCCATCTATAATCCAAGAATTAAAATGAATGTCATAGTTCCAGAGTTTTCAGGATACAATTCTTATTATTAGATATTCTTGTCATCATTGAAAATACGAACTTTTTCGTTAATTCTTCAAAACCATGTACATTATAATTTACAAACAAGGTAGAGGTGCTGTACTATCATGGAATGCTTAATATTAGATGAAGACTATTGTTATAACCAGTAACTACTTTTATTTTCGTACATTCACTAAAGTTTGTCCAAAGAGGTGTGCAATACATTGTGCAGCAATAAGATTTGAATAATCTAATTTTGAAATTTTATCGAACATTTTCTTAATTTACATAAAAACACGTTTGTTTTAGTACACATAAATCTGTGATGTCTCATCATATCTTCATCATCTGACTGATTGGATTTTAAAATATGACCCAAATAAGTATAACTGTTGACACATGCAAGAGCATAGCCGTTAACAAGTACAGAGGGAGGAGATGGTAATTTAAAAGAAGTTGACTGAAAATTACCATGCATACCAATTTTTGTGTATTGCTTATGATATCCTACATATTATACAGTATAGTTTCTTCTCCTGGCCGGATTGGCTTGCTCCCAAACTTTTATACCAAATTTACTGGGCTTTCCTGGTAATTATTGTCTAAAAGAAAAATCTACCTTTAAATGCAATCATTGCTTGGTCCTTGGGGGGATTGTAATTTTCAAGACATCTTGCAAGGAGTGTGTTGAGTACTGGTCTAATATGACACAAATTTTTATATGCAAGTTGTCTCCATGGAGGGTTGTTACTGTAGTTGTGTCATTAATATGGAAATACTTGATAGCTTCTCATATCTTTCTCTCACATTACATCTGGAATACCCTGTTTTCCCAAAAAATTACTCGAGTTCCAGCTGATCTTATTTGCGGGAATTTGCATGATACTTAAAACAACATGTATTACTAGAAATGCATTCATTTTTGTGACTAAGTAGGTGACCACTTCAGATCAGGTTTCTAACTAATTTGTTTTTCGGCAGACCTGTTAGTTTTAGTTACAAATGAATTGATTATTGCTGCAGGAATTTTTTTTAACAAAGAAATCAATATCCCTTGCATTTTTTGTCCAAATGAACTGTTGGCCCTGAATCAGCTGTGAAGTGATCCATGTGTGTTGGCATCGCGTATTCTAGATCGTCATGCATTTCATCCACAGAATCAGATAAATCTGAAATGTCAGGTGTCAAAATAGGACTTTAATGTTCAATCCTTCATTCAAAATCTGATCAAAATCAATGTTGTCCAGTGCAAAGCTTTAATATGAAACACATATATTTGCCTCAGGGTTTTTTCAACCCTTGGCCGATAATGCCTGTACGAGTCAACAAAGACAGAAAGTATTGCTAGCAACACATTATATAAGCATCTGTTGGGAGGCGCAGAGCTATTGTTAACAACATGTGCATGCGTTGGCAGAAGGTAAAAATTGAAATCAAATTTGGTATGAGGTTTTACATTAATAAGACCTTGGTCAAGTTGGATATTTACTACATGTATTTACTGTTTTCTAGCAGAATTTCACTGAGTTTTAGCCCCTGTTTGACTTTGGACTTTGGTTTTGGTTTCATGGATTGAATGGACTTTGGTATTGGTTTCTGCCCTATAACATTTGATGGATTTCATGGATTGAATAGACTTTGGTTTTGGTTTCTGGACTATAACATTCGATGGATTTCATGGATTGAAACCAAATTTTAGTATTGAGCTTTGCATTAGGAAGACCTAGGTGAAATTCAGTTTTTCACTTTTTTCTGCACAAATATTCAGGAGTCTTGGCTCATGTTTGACTAAGACCTGTGCACATTTTGTTTTAATAGCAGCAATACATTACCCTATCACTATTATATAGCTTATTACTTTTTCGTGTCGAAAAATCTGGTCCGTTTGATGTGAAAAACATTCTCCCATTTAGATTGGAGATTTTGTCAACAAGACACGTCACACCTGTGCACCTCTCCGCGACATTCATCTTTTTCATGGACGCCATGGCTAATGGTTGTGTCGTGCGAATGTAACCAGAGAAAAATTGTCTGCTGCGGTTTTCAACCACGTTTGGGCTCTCCTTTCAGCCTAAATTCATCTGGGTTACATTTGTCCATCTCGTCTTATGTGTCTTATGCTGCCCTACATCAGTGTTTGTTCTAGAAAGAGTCTTTCTAGATTGCCACGTGTATTCCGTCCTTAGGGGTTAGGGTACATCATATATTTTTTCTTTTCAGAAGGAAGGGAGGAATACAATTTAGCTCACGGTAAGTCTTGTGTGTTCATTACAACGTAACATAGACAACCGGGATAGCGCCGCAATTAGCAGGTGCATAATTCTACCAATTAAATATTTGATTGAATATTCTGTTTGCTAATTGTATTTTTAGAGTAACCACGTGTGACGCGTCGCATTCCTATTCTGTACTTTCTTGAGAACAATAAAGTTTGTCAAGAGAACTAGACTTCAAATCCTTGTTAACATGTATATGTATATTGTTTACCTTTAGACAAAATCCACTGTGGTGCATATAGACCGCTAAAGTATATGCAAACAGAGCAAGGTGAACTGGTGTGCATATAACATATATAACAATTGTTTACCTGTGAACATTCACTGGGGTGCATTTAGCACGCAGTGGATGCAAAGAGGTCAGATGAACTGGCGAGTTTTCACGTGTGGAAATAATACAATATTGTTATTATTATTATTATTGTTCTCCTTTGGATGAATTCTTAATTCAGGGAACAATTGGTTACCTTGTGCAAATATACTGGGAGTATATAACACGTTTTATTATTGTATTATATTTCATTAAACATTTATTTCAGAATAGAACGATGTCGGCAAAACAGTCTGCAGGAAAGTGTGGCCTTAAGAAGGCCCCTTGGGATACACACCCAGACTGCCTCACATGTTCCAAGTGTAAGCGAAAGAATCGCTGCACCTTCTGCACTAAATGGATGAATGAAACCTGGAATCTTGCTGATTCCAGGCGTACATATAGAGGGCGGAAGAGGATACTTAAATCCCCCTCATTGTCTGAATTTTCTGGTTTTTCTATTGCAGGTACTCAGGCAAAGGGAACGTACTGTAAGAAGACCACTATAGATCAGAAGAACATTCTGGGGCCCCAGGAGCCTATGGTACCAGCCCCCCCCGGACATGGTTGAGGTCCCTCCTGTAGGAGGCAGTGAACGTTCCAAGAGTAGATCGCCTTTCCCGGGAAGGGAGAAGATGAACATGAACAGTAGCGTGTTGCTGCCTTCCACCAGGAAGGAAGTACACCGCTTATCTCAGAGTACCGCTCGTCTCAAGGTAGCGTGTCGCACCCTCAAGAGTGGGAGGAGTTGCACCACACCAAACACTTCCAGAGTAGCGTGTCGCACCGCACCCTGGGTAGTGATAAAGACAACTGGCATCTGATAGATGTTTTCTGACCGGTGACCGGTCCGGTCACTGGTCAGTGTCGGGTGACCAGTCCGGTCACCGGTCAGTGTTGGGTGACCGGTCACCGGGTGCCCGGTACCGGTCACCGGTCAAATCGGGTGACCGGTTCGGTCAATCGGCATTGACCGGTAGAATGACCAGTCAATGTATGATGACCGGTCAAAGGTGACTTCGTCCCGGTGGCTGCTTACATCATCTCAAACCTTTCAAACCTTATACCGGTCATCACCCAGAGGCCTCATAGTGCGGGGATAGGGGATCGGACCAAAATAGGACCCCATCTCCCAACTCTACCGTCATACCTTGTACAGGATTGGGAGTCTGCCCACAGGGTTCAGACGAGGGAAGCGGATCGGATCGGGATCCCCCCTTTCCTATTATCCCAATGAATCCGTACGAGAGGTGTGCCCAGAGTAGAGGCGATGCCGCGGATCGTGTCCCGCCATCGCCTCCTCGTCAGATGGCATTCACCAGCAAGGCGAAAGCATAGCATCATCCACGAAAGACAAGCGGTCTCGTCTTTATCCTGGAACATCTAGAGCACATAGACGAACAAGTACGGGAAATTGCGTCGGGTACACCTATGTCACTGTCTCAGAAGGACATAATGATGTCCAGCCACTCTCCTGCTCGGAGTGTTCTAGATGATGATGCATTTATCTACCCTCGTTAACTCCAGTGAGATCGAGGTAGAAACAGCTCTTTTGTCGCCTCCTATCAATCCCACTAGTTCCTTTCACTTAGATGATATGGAAGAGATCTGGTCTTTTGATAACGCTGTAACTTGTGCCCAAAGCCATCTTGCGCACAGCCCAAGAAGATCCTTTCCTGTTTAAAAGATCTCCGGGATCCAGCCACAACCAGATCTCCTGCTCCTTCTACATTCCTCAACGATTGAGGAAATGTCATAGAGGTTTTTCCACAGGCCAGCCTGTACTAGACGGCGTAGAGGATGGTATGTCCCTCCCTCTACTTGAGACCTTGGTCTCTGCCTCTAATTACTGGGTACATTCCCGAAGTGAAAACCCATTAAGAACCTCTCCAGTTGGATGCAGATATGTCTCAAGTGGGTATTATAATTGAAGCCTGGGCATGCCTTCCTATTAAAATAATCAAGCCTTTGTGCAGAAAGGCCGGATTCTGGTCACCATTGCTTCCCATGCAGACCTCTTCTCAGTTTAGTATGCTGAAGGAGGCTGCTCTGAACCCAGCTGCATTACAATGCGTGCTGGAAGCTGTGATCAAGACATCCAGGAATTCACTCTCTGTCGCAATGGTTTTATCAGTGGAACTTCTAACATTCACCATCACATTGTGCTGGACTCCTCAAAGGTCTTATTTAACCATAGGAAAGACCTTCTAAGGGCTGCTCCTTTGGAACCCAAGAGCCTCTTCGGAGGACTCATCCCCATTGTGGCTTCACAAGATTTGAAGGATCATGAACATAGATCCTTCACAACTGCACCTGACCCATCGTAATCGACCAGGAAGCACACTAAGGTGAATTGCCCCCAGGGGCCACCCACTAATTTTTAAACAGATGCAGCCCCAGTCCAATGCACAAGCCCAAATGAGACCTCCTCCTCCTGAGTAAAGTCCTCAGGAGGAACTTCCCCAACCCGCCTTCCTTTCCCAAGGAAGGCGGTGTGTGTGGGGGTGATGGCCCTAGGGACTTATACCCTCTCCTGCCGTGCATTCCTCTCCTAATGTCCCTGTAGGTGCTTGTCTTGGCCTCATTTCAGAGGCTTGGTCAAGTAACTTGGATGATGGGTGTGTCCTTTCTATGGTAAGTGAGGGTTACCGGCTTCGGTTTCGGTGAACAACCTCCTCTATCAAGGACCCCGACGTTCTTTACAAGTCCAATTTGGGGAAAATTAAATGAAGAGGTTCACACCCTTTTACAGAAGGGGCAGTCAAGAGGTTCCTGAATGATCAGTCTCCTGTATTCTACTTCCAATTCTTCCTGGTCATCAAGAAAAGTGGGAAATTGTGTATCATTTTCAATCTCACCCTCTTAAACCGGTGGAAATACCTCCGGGTTTACTTGGACCGAGAAGTCTTTCAATTCTGGGTTCTGTCATTCGGAATCGCTTCTGCACCCCGAGTCTTCTCCCATGTTATGGGAGTTGTAGTGCCCTATCTCTGATTACTGGGAACCCCGATTCTCCAGTATTTTCACGACTAGCTGATCCATAATGTTCAGGTTCAGTCCCTCCATCAGGACCTGTTCCATTGTTGGTTCACAGTAACTCGGTTGTGTTTATTTTACCCAACCTTGAGAAGTCAGAACCTGTTCCATCTAAGTTTACGTAGGGATGAACTTCTTCGTGAACCAGAACTTATTCCGGGTTCCACCGGATCACATAGATTGAATCCTGGCACTTCTAGAGGCGCTACGAGCAAGAACATTGTTGTCTTCTTGCCTTTAACTATCCCTTTTGGTAACCTGAATGCCGCTGCAGATCTGGTTCACTTAGGATGGCTCCATATGCGCCCTCTACAGTTTCTCCATCTCGCAAGGTGGAAACCACACAAGGATTCTCTATCAGCTCTGATACCTCGAGGAACAACCTAGAAATGAAAGCTGTATTTCTAGCGTTGCAAGGGTGCATCGACAGAGTAAAGGGGTTGATCTGTCATGGTCTCCTCCAACAACACGCCCGTCGTAGCGTATCTCTGACATCAAGGAGGCACACATGCCCCTTCTCTTTCCGTGGAGGTCTGGAACCTCCTCTGCTGGGCCACCTCGTAGAAGATTTCCCTTCGAGTTCACCACATCCCAGGGATGAAGAACGTTTTAGCGGTCAGTCTGTCCAGGTTAGGCAAATCAGTTCTCATGGAATGGACTCTTCACCGTGAAGTGACAGAATCCCTTTTTCTCACTATGGGGAAGGTCCCTCGTAGACTTGTTTGCGACCAGGCTCAACAACAGACTTCCCTTTTACGTCTCTCCAATCCTGGACCAGAGAGCTTTGGCAGTGGACGCATTCAGCTTCCAGTGGGATCGTCTGTTCACATACGCCTTCCCACCATTGCAACGACTGCCGCAAGTTCTGCAAAAAGTAAGAACTTCCACTGCCCGGATCATTCTCATAGCTCCATTATGGCCCCAATGATCTTGATCAACGATCTTTTAGACCTATTGATAGATCAACCCAGGTCTCTTTCTTACAGGAGGGATCTTCTGTCACAACACAGGGGCTCCCTCCTACGCAACAGCCCACACATTCTCCACCTTCACGCTTGGCTCATCTCAAGCGATCTATCTGCCAGAACAAGTTTTTGGACCGGGTTGCCAGTTGCATCATTCAGGCCAGGAGAGCTTCTACATCCAAGGCCTGTGATGCCAGGTGGAGAATCTTCTGTGATTGGTATAGTAGGAAACGTGTTGATCCCAGCTGTCCCTCAGTAACTGCCATTGCTGATTTCCTTTTGTTCTTTTCGAGAACAAAAGAGATTTTCAGTTTCAACTATCAAGGGCTATAGAGCCGCCATATCTAACACATTTAAATTTTCTCAGGGCTCGGAAATTGGTTCAGATCCGCACCTTGCTGATCTCATTCAGTATTTTGAGCTACAGAGACCTGTCTCCCGCTCTCTTCCGCCCAGATGGAATCTATCATGTGTTTTATGGTCCTTAACCAAATCCACCTATGAACCATTGAGTGAGGCTTCCTTCATGACCTCACACTCAAGACTGTGTTTTTATTCGCTTGGCGTCTGCGAGAAGACGTAGCGAGATTCATACATTGTCTGTTGACACTGGCTGTCTCTGGTTTAATGGCAATTATGAATCCATTCCCCTCCTGCGGTAGCTCCATCACCTATAGAGATCCCCAGTCTCAGTCGAATCTGTGCTGGAGATGATCAAGATAGGCTTTTATGCCCAGTTAGGGCACTGCGTTTCTATCTAAATGCTTCAAAAGTGAAAAGAAAGGGCAGGAAACGTCTTTTCCTTCCCCTTAAGGGTTCCGTTGATATTTTGGCCTCCACTATTTCATGGTGGATTGTCACCACAATTAAAAGAGCTTATCAGTCCCTTACTGATAGAGACCTCTCTTTTACGAAACTAAAAGCCCATGAGGTTCAAGCCGTCGCTGCCTCATGGGCCTAACTAATCACTCTTCCTTAGAGGACATCATGAAGGCAGCATTTTGGCGATCCCATACTACCTTCTCTTCCTCCGCTAATTGCGCAGGTATTCTCTCTTGGGACCCATAGTTGCAACACAACATGTGGCCCAGAGGGACTCCAACAATTTGTAAAGTGGATCTCTCCCTCAAATGGTGAGTACTTTCCATTTTTCTCTGTTTTTGATCAGTTTAACATCAGCCTACCCGCCTAACTGACCAATTCAGCTATATAATAGTGATAGGGTATTGTATTGCTGCTATTAAAATGTATTTTTTGGGGGATAAAACTAATTTTAATTATGCAATACTTACCCATCACTATTATCAAATGCCCTCCTCCCACCCCACTCTGATGTCCTGGCATAATTTCGTCTATGAAAAAGATGAATGTTCGCGCAGGCGCGGAGAGGTGCATGGGTGTGACGTGTCTTGTTGACAAAATCTCCACTCTAAGTGGGAGAATGTTTTTCACATCAAACGGACCAGATTTTTCGACACGAAAAAGTAATAAGCTATATAATAGTGATGGGTAAGTATTGCATAATTAAAATTAGTTTACCCCCCCCCCCCAAAGAAACTACATTTTGGTATGTCAAGTTTGATTTTCATCATTTTCCAGCAGCATTTTATGGAGTTATGGCCTAAGTTTGATTTGCACTTCCATTTCAGCTCAATAACTTTTAAATGACTTTTAGATTGAAACCAAAATTTAGAAGGAGGATTTGGATTAAGAAGACCTAAATCAAGTTTAAAGTCAACATTTTCTGGCAAAATGTTAGGAGTTATGGCCATTGTTTGAGTTGGAACTTTGCACTTCGGGTTTGCTCAATAACTTTTAAAGGATTTAATTGATTGTAACCAAATTTAACAGGATTCTTTACAGTAACAAGACCTAGGTTGAATTTGATTTTCACTGTTTTCTATTGTGTCCCCTGTTTGACTTGTAGCTTTGTCTTTCAGTTTGGCTGAATAACTTTTGAAGTGGATTGAAATAATATTTGGTATCAAGCTTTTCTTTATGAAGACCTAGCTCATGTTTTAATTTCACCATTATCCCTCAAATGTTTTTGGAGTTATGACCCATATTTGTATAGAACTTTGCCCTTAAGGGTTACACTCCATTTTCACAAAATTTCACTTTCTGGTTTGTTGCCTACTTGAGGTTCCGTCTTTGCTGTGGGAACTGCAAAAAAACTGGGAGTTCTCATATGAGATGGAAAATAAAATTTGGTATCAGTGTGGACAGTGATATTATCTTACTTTTAAGTCAGTCTGGTTTCACACTTGTTTAAATCAAGCTTGTGAACTAGCATAAATGCTTCAAAACAAATAGCTGAAATTCAGTGTTTGTCCTGTCCCTGTTCTGCCTAATATATTTTCACACACCTACACTCAGATGGAGATTGAAGTACCTTCATTTGCCTTTCTTTACACAAAGTTTGAAAAATCTGACCAGCTTATCTATATAAATTTCATCTCAAACATTTGGTACACATTTTTAGCTCACCTGGCTGTAAGGTCAAGTGAGCTTAAGGTATGGCCCTGTGTCTGTCCTCCATTGTCCATCATCAGCCATCTGTCATCTTTAGTCAACAATTGCTTGTTACCACCTAGGAGTCCATATTTATCATCCAATTTCAAGCAAACTTGGAATATGGGTTTATACCATCAAAATCTCAGGTGACTACGATCGTGAGCGAGATTGGGCATATCAAGGAGGTTATTTTACATCTGATTGGCCAACCTTGATTCTACTCTTGAGTTCTCTATCACCTACTTTTGCCAAACTTTGTGGATAGCTTGCATTTAGGGTAAGGAAAAACCCTATAGATTTTTGGGTGAAAAGGTTGAAGGTCAAGGACACTGTGACTTAAAAATCTGTTTCTGCACAATAATATTATTTCTACATTACAGACCTGAACCTAATTTTGTGGCTGGCTTACACTTGGGGTAAAGAAAAAGCCTATTGATTTTGGGGTCAAAAGGTCAAAGGGCAAAGTCACCATGAATGAAAGAAGAAAAGTGGTTTCTGCATAAAAATTTGAGTTATCACATAGAGGACTAATAAACACATGTCTGGCATATAATGTGCCATTCATTGTAATCTCTTTTCACATTTGCCATGCATCAAATGTCTTCCTAACCATGTTGTTAGCTGTTCCTAGTTGCCCATATTTTATTCTAGTGAAAGTAATGGTAAAACATCTGTATCAAACCATGATCAACATGAACCAAATTATAGCCATTTATGTTGTAGTAAATGAAAAATTGATGTACACAAAGCAATGTGATTTTAGTTAAACAAATTAAATATAATGTTTATCAGTGATGGATGATTTTAAAAAAAATGTCTTCTCAATTATTTTTGTGTAAATGATAATGCACTGAATGATTATAGAATGAAAGCCAATTAGAACCAGCTACCAAAGATAGATGGGAAACTTTGTTTATTACAAAGTGTTAAATTAAGTCAGAATAATTTCTAGTCTAAGAATATTTCATGTAGGGGTTTTTTTTGTATTTTTTAGCTGTGCTGGCAATAGACCAGAGGTGCTTATGGGATGGTCTGTCATCCATCCATCCATCCATCCATTAGCACAAGTTTGTTAATGCTACTCTTCCTAATCTACTTGGAGGATTGCTTTGAAACTTTTCACACACATTCATCCCGTGTCTGGTTGAGCTTAAATGAAAATAGTGCTGCTTGGACATCCAATATGGCCACCACAGCAGCCATATTGAAAATCTTGTTATAGCTACTCCTCCCAAATGTATGGTCATATCAACATGGGGTGTTCACTAAAAGGCTTCTTATGAGGTCTGGTTGGTCCTAAATGAAAATGGTGCCATCATGAAAATCTTGTTATCACTACTCCTGAATAAAAAGTTACATTGCCATGGGGTTTTCACCAGAAGACTTATAATTTATAGTTGCACTTAAATGAAAATGGTGCTTTTCACACATCCAGTATGGCTGCAAGAGTGTCCATCTTGAGAATCGTTATTGCTACTTCTCCTGAATGGATGGGTGGTATCAATGTCGGACTTTTACTAAAAGACTTCTTATAACGTCTAGTTGGTCCTAAATTAAAATTATGCCGATCAGACATCCAATATGGATGCCACAGTGGCCATATTGAAAATCTTGTTATCACTACTTCTTCTGAATGAATGGTCATATCAGCATGGGGTGTTCACTGAAAGATTTCTTATCATGTCTAGTTGGTTGTAAATGAAAATGATGCCAATCTGACCTCCAATATGGGAACCACAATGGCCATCTTGAAAATCTTGTTATCACTACTCCTAGATGGCTGGTCATATCGACATTGTGCTTTCACCAGAAGACTAATTATGATGTCTAGTTAGTTCTAAATGGAAATGGTGTGCATTTGATATCCAATATGGCACCATGGCAGCCATCTTGAAAATATTTTTATTGTTATTCTTCCATAAATAAAAGTCAAGGGGTTTCACCAGAAGACTTCTTATAATGTCTTGTTGGTCCTAAATGAAAATGGTGCTGATCTGATGTCCAATATTGCCACCATGGTGGCCATCTTGAAAGTCTTGTTATTGCTATTCTTAAATGGAAAGTCATTTTGACATGATGTTTTCATCAGAAGAGTTCATATGGTGTCTAGTTGGTCATAAATGAAAATGATGGAAACTGAAAATCAATATGAACGCCATGCTGGCCATCTTGAAAATATTGTCATTTCTATGGCTGCTGAATGGATGGCTATATCAACATGGGTTTTCTCCAATAGACATCCAAAATGGCTGCTTCAATGGCTGTCTTGAAAATCTTCTGTCACTAATCCCCTATATGGATGGTCATATTGATATGGAGTTTTCCCCAAAAGACTTCTTATGATGTCTACTTGATCTTAAATGAAATAGTTCCAATCCGACATCCGATATGTCCACCACAGCAGCTAATTTGAAAATCTTGATATTGCTGAAGAATACCAGAGATGGTTTCAAAACTCAGCAAAAAAAGGGAAATTTAACAACTGCTTTTTTCTTCAAAAAGGTTCCTTACAATAGAAATAATAGTTTTCAGAATTATGTAAACACCACACAAATTAGAGAATGAAAACACAACATAAATTAGAAAATGTAAACACAACATAAATTAGAGAATGTAAACACAAGACAAATTAGAGAATGTAAACACAACACAAATTAGAAGATGAAAACAACATAAATTAGAGAATGAAAACATAACATAAATTAGAAAATGTAAACACAACATAAATTAGAGAATGTAAACACAGCATAAATTAGTGAATGTAAACACAACACAAATTAGAGACTGTAAACACAACACAAATTAGAAAATGAAAACACAACAGAAATTAGAGAATGAAAACACAACATAAATTAAAGAATGAAAACACAACATAAATTAGAGAATGTAAATATAACATAAATTAGAGAATGTAAAGATAACATAAATTAGAGAATGCAAACACAACACAAATTAGAAAATGTGAAGACAACATAAATTAGAGAATGAAAACACAATATAAATTAGAAAATGATAACCCAACAGAAATTTGAGAATCCTAGAATACAGTTACAATTACAGTAGTGTTTGTAACATAACCATGGACTGCATTATATACCAAACCACTTTATAGTGAGAACTGCAGTATGTACCAAATTGAGATATATTGAGAACAGCATTATATGCCCAACCTGCGGTATAGCGGGAATTGTCAGAATTTGTTAAATAAAGGTGTTATGAAAAGGAAATAAAAATATAACACTAAGCTTCCCATTGTTTTCTTTCAACCCGTATTATACATTGGTATGATTTTGGTCATGGTCTCATAGTGGTACAGTGTTATATCCAGAATTGCATTATAATGAAGTGCATTATAATGAGGGAGAGCTGTAGTTCCTATGATATTAATTATGTGACATACATGTGCTCATCAAGAAATGAAAACAATAAGCATTACGGTTGTGTGATTGTCTTAAACAGTGAAATAGGAGGAAACATCCAGAATGTAGGAATGGTATAATTATTAAAATTTCAGTATTGTTGTCCTGTGTGTATGACATAAAATTAAAAATAGACTAATACAATTGATTCATTGTGTTTCTACCAAGATCTTTATATTTTCATATGTTTAGCGCATTATGTATAGCAGAATAAATATATTTGCATAATTCAAGATGTATTTGAACATCAAATCACTGGTGTCCAACCTTTCAGCAAGGATGCTTAAATCGATATCATCATCTTGTACCTAAAACAAAATACCATTGTCTGATGTCTGAATGTCAGATACTGTAATATAAATCTTCATTTGTCTGTGACCGGGCATGCTTTTCAAATCTACTTAATGCAAAAAATCTATTTATGCATCAGATCTGGAGTGAGATATAGGAAGAATATAGCAGAGGTAGGCAGAACAGGTGACCGCCGTTTGTTCACGGAAATGGAGTCAATTACAACAGGCTCTGTGAATGTTGTTAAATGTCTGCCACCAGCAGACAGTAAATTGAATGTAAAATTGAAGTGATTTACTGTGAAAATTCAAATACAAATAGATCTTTGCATAAAAGAAAGTTATATGTTTATAATATGCCAGTTCATATATATATATATATATATATATATATATATATATATATATATATATATATATATATATATATACACACACACACTCTATTGTGGTGAAGGTTGGCCCCACATGTAGCACACACAAAAACTGCTAACCCAATGGAACCTATTAGTAACTGAAGACATTATTGTCGTGAGGTGTAAAGCAAAGTTCACAGTAATATTTTCAGCTTGTTAAATTCACTGACTAATTGCATTGGATTGATAAATTTTAAGCAATGAAAAAATAAACTATATTAAGCTGTTTCTTTCTGAGCAAGTGAATCACAATGAGGGTTAAAAAAAGTTCATCTGTAAAATGTAACAAGAAATGCAATATGCTGTATGAAAATGAAAGGAGGAATCAAAATGTTTACAATTAGAGAACTTCCATTTAAATGGATCCTGGAATATAAAGGAGTAAGCAGTTGAATGTGTCCATGGGGGCACTGTCACATAAGAAAAACAGGCAGTCTGATCATGCATCGGAAAAGATGCAAGACAGATGCAACTCTCATTATGAATGAATCCATGGAAATGGAACACTGCATTTCTGTATATGTACGGCATATAATCCCAAATTGAATTACTGATAGATAGGAACCAGGAAACTGGTGTGCATGGAGTTGGGTGAAAGATCGATAGCAGGGTTTTTTTAAAACTTTTTTATTCTGCAACTTGAAATAGGAACTATCAATCATCCCTGAAGGGCAAGGTTGTTTTGTAGCAGAATCGGGTGTTAATGACAAAACATGGTCGGTTACCTCCCTTGGATTGGTGAAGATGATAAATTTAGTGATAGAGCTAAGTTTGTTGCATTTTCTGACAATGAGCCTAGTTGTTACTACTAAAAACTAAAAGTCTCTCCTAGCAATACAGTCCCTCTTATACTGTTGTAATATGTACACGAGTCTCTCTCCTAGCAATAGTCCCTCTTATACTGTTGTAATATGTACACAAGTCTCTCTCCTAGCAATAGTCCCTCTTATACTGTTGTAATATGTACATGAGTCTCACTCCTAGCAATACAGCCTCTCTTATACTGTTGTAATATGTACACGAGTCTCACTCCTAGCAATACAGCTCCTCTCATACTGCTGTAATATGTACATGAGTCTCACTCCTAGCAATACAGCTCCTCTCATACTGCTGTAATATGTACATGAGTCTCTCTCCTAGCAATACAGCTCCTCTGATACTGTTGTAATATGTACATGAGTCGCTCTCCTAGCAATACAGCCCTTCTTATGCTGCTGTAATATGTACACGAGTCTCTCTCCTAGCAATACAGCCCCTCTTATACTGCTGTAATATGTACGTGAGTCTTTCGGTGAGCTGCAATGAATGTCATAAACATGAACAATTGTTGTTTTTGTTTGTTTTTTCTAAACTCGGATGTGAAATCCTGATGATGCAAAATAAATTGCATTAGGATCTTGTAAATATGCCTGCAGAAAGTGTAGGTTGAAAATGTGTGCTTTCTCATAGAAGCAGTGAAATGATTTGTTGTAAACCTCTAGCTTGAGAAGAGAAAGCCTGTGTGAGAAATGATTTGTTGTTAACCTACAGGTTGACAAGAGTAGACCTGTATGATTATAGAATGAGCAACAGAGTAGGGAGAAATAGGGGCTTTGCAAAGATCATTGGTACTCAAGGTGTCAGGGATGATAAAAAAGTTTGCAAGCGTGTACAGTTAGGACTGAAGTTAATGTTGACAGTGAAATCATGATGATAAACAGCAGAGAAACATAAATGGCAGAGAAAGGAATTTCCCAATAAAAAAAATGTAAAGGTGCCATCATTCGATTAGAAGCCTTGGGTGAAACTTGCCAGGCAGGGTAAAATTTCACCCAAAAAAAGAAAATTAAGATGGCGGGATGGGATGCTGTAATGGAAAAGTGGCAACATAGTGAAGGAAACAAGATAAAGATTTTGGTTTCCAAATTGCAACAAACAAAAAAAATCTGTGGTAAATAACAAATACAGTTGAGAAGTGAAAGTGAAAATTTCACTGGAGGAGTAAAAGAAAAATAACATTTTCAAAAACTGCAACTATTTGTGTCTGTGCACAAGAGTGCTCTTGCTGCAAGTGATGTAAACCCCTATTTTCTGAATGGCCCAGTGGGGTCATCTCACCCAGTGAGACTAAATTACAGACAGTCGAAGAGAGAGCAATGAGGCTGAATTTGAACTTCTCTCTAGATCTTGGTATAAATTCATTTTTGACATGCTGTCAAAAACTATGTTTCTTTCCTTGAGCAGCTGCAATGTCAAAAACTTACTCCCAGCATTAGATCATGAAGACAAAACCAAATTTTGGTAAACATGTAAATTATTCAGAAGTTAATGGTTTGGTTTGGAGTTTTTTTGGCACAGATAGCAACACAAGTAGGTATTTAGTGTTGAGGTAATTGGAGTAAAGTGTTTTGCCTAAGGACATGCCACTTGCTATAGCCGACCTGGGCTGATCTGATGGTAGGCTTTGAACCCACATCCATTTGGTCTGATGGTAGGATTTGAACCCACATCCATTTGGTATGATGGTAGGATCTGAACCCACACCCATTCGATCTGATGGTAGGATCTGAATCCACACCCATTTGGTCTGATGGTAGGATTTGAACTCACATCCATTTGGTCTGATGGTAGGATTTGAACTCACACCCATTTGGTCTGATGGTAGGATTTGAACCCACATCCATTTGGTCTGATGGTAGGATCTGAATCCACACCTATTTGGTGGTCGGATCTGAAGCCACACCCATTTGGTGGTAGGATCTGAATCCACACCCATTTGGTCTGATGGTAGGATCTGAATCCACACCTATTTGGTCTGATGGTAGGATTTGAACTCACATCCATTTGGTCTGATGGTAGGATCTGAATCCACACCTATTTGGTCTGATGGTAGGATCTGAATCCGCACCTGTTTGGTCTGATGGTAGGATCTGAATCCACACCCATTTCGTCTGATGGTAGGATCTGAATCCACACCCATTTGGTCTGATGGTAGGATCTGAATCCACACCCATTTGGTCTGATGGTAGGATCTGAATCCACACCCATTTGGTCTGATGGTAGGATCTGAATCCACACCTATTTGGTCAGATGGTAGGATCTGAATCCACACCTGTTTGGTCTGATAGTAGGATCTGAATCCACACCTATTTGGTCTGATGGTAGGATCTGAATCCACACCTATTTGGTCTGATGGTAGGATCTGAATCCACACCTATTTGGTCTGATGGTAGGATCTGAATCCACACCTATTTGGTCTGATGGTAGGATCTGAATCCACACCTATTTGGTCATGGGTCCAGCATGCTCACCATGGGGGAAGATAAATAGCATTTATTCAAATGATTTTCTGTTTAAGACCCCACTGAGCAAATCGTGGGGAGAGGGGCCCTTTGTGATGCATTCGTTGTTACTTTGCTGTAGTTTCAATTGTTACTGTATATACTTACTTATAAGTTGGGTCCACTGCAAACAACATAGACCCTGATCTGCCATTGCATAATGCACTGGCAGATCGGGGTCTATGTTGTTTGTTCTACTGACTGTGCTAAACAACATGCATAGACCAAGATCTGTGTCTGTGCAGTTTTCATTTTGATTCGACTTATAAGCAAGTATATAGGATACCATGTTTGATTTGTTTGTAGCAGTCACCCGACCAAGAAACGTGTAGACCCAGAGCTGACATTGCATACTGCACTGGTAAATAAGGCTTTGTGCTGCTAATGTTGGTTCTACATATGCTGTCAACAAACAACATGGAATCTGATCCAATGGTGCAGTATGAATCAGTAGAACTGGGTCTATACTGTTTGCTTTCAACTACCCACTTTATGTATGGGTAGATATGGAATTTTGCTCGTAAAATAATTTTTTTTTTCTCTTGTGTCTCTGTTAATAATTGTTACTTAATGGACAAAAGTGAAAGTTGTTCATTAAAACAATAAAGATGAAGTGAGCATATTGATTGTAAAGTTTACGGTATATACCTGTGTCAGAAAGGACTTCCTACAAGTTTGGGGTATATACCTGTGTCAGAAAGGACTTACTACAAGTTTGAGGAAATGTTAACCTTGAATGTGGTAGGGGCATATATTGCCCATCCATCCATGACCGTCAGTTGGACCATACAATAAAATACTTTGCAGTTTTTAGGCATTGTGGTGAGGCATTTGTGTTCCTTGAACACATTTCTAGTTCTTCATCTGCATTGTAATAACAGAACAATATTACAAAAAATACTTACAAATAAAGCAGTAATTTGTTGATGAAACATGATTGTTATACCTTTGAGCCTGGGTAAATAGGAACATTTTCATCGATCTTACATGAATGTTATACCTAAATAGGAACATTTTTGTTGATCTAACATGAATGTTATACATATGAGCCTGGCTAAATAGGAACATTTTTGTTGATCTAACATGAATGTTATACCTGTGAGCCTGGCTAAATAGGAACATTTGTGTTGATCTTACATGATGGTTATACCTAAATAGGAACATTTGAGTTGATCTAACATGAATGTCATACCTATTAGCCTAGCTAGATGAATGTTATACCTGTGAGCCTGGCTAAATAGGAACATTTGTGTTGATCTTACATGATGGTTATACCTAAATAGGAACATTTGAGTTGATCTAACATGAATGTCATACCTATTAGCCTAGCTAGAAAGGAATATTTTCATTGATCTTCGATGATTGTTATACCTATGAGTCTGGCTAAATAGGAAAATCTCTGGCTAAATTGGAAAATTTTCATTGATCTGACATGAATGTTATAATTTGAGACTGGCTAAATAGGAACATTTGTGTTGATCTAACATGATTGTTATGCCTATGAGCCTGGCTAAATAGGAACATTTGTGCTGATCTTATATGATTGGTATATCTATGAGCCTGGCTAAATAGGAACATTTGCATTGATCTAACATGATTACTACCAGCTTTATGGTAAGAGTCAATAGTATGTTCAAAACACCTGTGTGATAAATCACCTAATCAGGTGCTGTCAACACTCAGTCTCCTAATTATTTGAGTAGAATGGTACACAAAAACCATTTTATCAAAATGAGTTTGAAGCTCAGAATTTATGTATTGTACACTTTCTGTTTATATCTACACCAAAACAGTTATATTATGAATTCACTATTCATGGATTTCATCATTGCTACAAACGACAGATTACAAGACCCAACAATGATCCCTCCATTTATGAATACAATAATACCACCCCCAAGAACTCATACCAATCAGAGGCAGCCTTCCCCAAGCCCCCTTACCAATCAGAGGCAGCCACTCCCAAGTCCCTTACTAATTGAAGGTGTTGTCACAAAATTAAATTGCTGATGAAAATATAAATTCCAGGAAATTTTGATAGCCATGAAAATAAATGAATCCACAGTATTATGATTGCTTATATCCATTTGTATATCTGTGTATCTCATAGTTCACCTTGTAACCTTATTGAAATCTAATTAAATGAGTTTCATCATATTTGGCATAATGCTTTACATTGATGTGTTGTTAAACAATGGTTATGGATCTTGGATTCACTCCTAGGCAAATGGAAAGGAGTGGGTGGTGGGTGGGCTTATATCTTGAACTCCATCTACACTTAATGAGAAATTTTTGAATATAAGGTTAACAGCACATCATCACAACTCTGGCTATGTAGTGAGAGAAGGTGATCATATAAGTTTACTTGGTGTGATGTTTCATGTTGATGAGTATAACAGTTGGATTGAATTGTATATGCAGCCCAAACTGATTGCAAACTAGTCAGTAATCTTTCATAAGATGGCTTAAACATTATTATTCAAGGTAATGAAGAGTAATAAATTCGGTTTCTTCAACTCGGATCTCTTTGATTTACCTAACTTCAAACATATTGGGTTGTTCCACTTCATGTACTTTATCTATGCAGTTTAGCCTAATGGGCTATCCCACGAAGGATTCTTAACACAACTTAACCCTAGTTATTGTCAGTCAGTTAAGTAATTTGTGCAATAGTCGTCGTTTATCTTTGAGCAACTTATCTACTAAACTGCCTGAGGTGTAGCTTGGTTCTAAAACAGCTGTGTGTATGCAAAACCAGTGGGACTGGGTAAAGAATCTAAGACGTGTATCAAATGCCTGTCATTGTTCAGTCACAGTATAGCACAGTTTGTTGCATTTCCTTTTCAGCTACAATAACTATCTCCTGACCAGTGGACATGGCTATTTTAGCGAACAAGGAAATTGTAGAAAACAGTGCTGTGGTCTGACTCAGCAGTGACTGATTCAGAGCATATCATGCTGGAAAAGTGAATATTTATTGCAGAAATTAATAAATCCACAACGCAAGTGCCTGTGATATTGTGTTACAATTTCTTGAATAAACGAGATACAGGTAAAGGTATTGATGACCCCTGGTTTTTTTTCTTCTAAATGACCTCACTTTTTGACCTGGTAGTGGCCATTGTGTCTCACCTTTGTCCATTTCTGGAATGAACATGGCTTTTGCAGAGTTTAACATCTTTATTTGGAATGGTTGATCTTCCTCAAATTTATTTGGCAATTTCTAATCTTTAAGTTTTAGAACTTATGTTTAATTTGGCACCATATAGTGAAAATTCTGCTGATGTGCCATTAAACCACACACGCACACAGACACACACACCATTTAACAGTATTTGACTAAATTTTACAGAAAGCATTCTAGCATGAAAACCTTTCACATTTATAGAAATGATGCTGATCCACCGTCAAACATGGCCTTCATTACTAAAAATATAAAAACATTACACAACTTCATGTTATAAAATAAATCTGCAGAATTTGACCAATTCTGACAGAAAGTGTCCTTGCATAGAGTCCTTTCAATATTATGCAAATACAGATGACAGTATAAAAACTAGAGAAACCTTGAAACAATCATTCTCATGACATGTAGATATAATATACGGGGTTCTGTTTATGGATGTTATACTGTATGATTACCACCAATGCTATTATTGTTGTTGTTATTGCAATCCTCATTGATCACCTCTAACACCTTTATCATCACCATAATCATCATCATCATCATCAAAGTATACATTATTATTTTTTAATGATAAATTACATGAAGAACAGTGATACATTACCACTAATATGTTTTTTTTTCTCTTTTCTTGTCCCCATTTCTTTCAGCCAAAGAACACTGCTTATCTTTTGAGAGTGAATATCATATTTCAAGAGGTACATGAGGGAAAATAAAATATCATTAACTGAAGAAAATTATTAACTTAAAATATACATATAATTAATTAACTTAAAATATACATATAATTAATTAACTTAAAATATACTTATAATTAATTAATTTAAAATATACATATAATTAATTAATGGAAAGTTAGCCAGTGATGTTGCAAGATGTTACTCTCTATATAAACTTATTAGTGCTGAACTTTGATTACTGCCTTATATTGAAGTAATTTATACATCCTGTGTATACTCGCATATAAGCTAATACCAACAGCAAATTGCATAGACCCAGATCTGCCAGCGCATAATGCACCAGCAGATCTGGGTCTATGCAGTTTGTAAGGACTAATCAGTAGAACAAACAGCATAGACCCTGATCTGCTGGCGCATTATGCAATGGCAGATCAGGGTCTATGTTGTTTGCATTCGGAACTGGATTATACACGAGTATATATGGTAATATTGATAGCATTTAGTTATTATTGCTGATTGATAATTTATATCACCAGATAAAGTAACAGATATCAGTCTATTATTTTATATGTTAATAAAGACTTTTCTTTAATTTTTTGTGTCACTAGAGAAAACAAATAAATGCGGATAATGTGTGAAATGTTTGTACCAGACACAAGTTATTTGCATCATCTTGTTATTACTGAGTTTATAAGATAGAAATCTTCATTAAATATGTGATTGTAATGACTTAAATTTATCATTGTCAAGGTTTTAAGTAAAAGAAATTTTAAAGCTTGGCTATAGATAGTAAACACTAGTAGAGGAAGTTAATATATTGATTATGTTTTAAGTTGTAGATAAATTTCACTTTTCTACATGCAATATTTTTGACAGGTGGTAAGTATGGAGTGTTTCTCTCTTTCTGAAATGATTCAATAACAGTAAAGTTGTTTAAAGTTGCATGTCAAAAATATTTTTTAATTGGAAGTAGCATTGAAGGCTGGGAAATTGACTGGTTCTGTGAATTTTTAATAAAATTGACAATTCTAGTAGGGTAAATAATTTTGAACTTTCAGCTCAGCACTTTTCTAATATTAAACTGTCTTCTGATCTGTAATTAAAAGTTTTCTTAATGATGTAAAAACACAAAAAAATGTTGTAAAATATAGAATTCTTTGGAATCATTTCCCAGCAAAAGTTCTATAATCTATGATCTAAGTCTGGAATGCAGCAGGCATACATTTAAGTACAAACATTAATATTATGTTCAGTCTAGCTAAATTGCTCAACCTTTAAATTTGTAGTAAAATTTTGTGCACAAAGTTTGTACTTTCAGAGCCTGTATAAAGTTTCATATTATATTGGGCTTATTTAGGTATTGACCATACTTAAGTATACCATTCAAAATGTAGGGGCAGATTTGGAGGGAATTCAGGGGTTTTAGGCCCCTTTCACATTAAAAAGAGGGAATTCAGGCGTTTTAGGCCCCTTTCACATTAAAAAGAGGGAATTCAGGGTTTTAGGCCCCTTTCACATTAAAAAGAGGGAATTCAGGGTTTTAGGCCCCTTTCACATTAAAAAGAGGGAATTCAGGGTTTTAGGCCCCTTTCACATTAAAAAGAGGGAATTCAGGGTTTTAGGCCCCTTTCACATTAAAAAGAGGGAATTCAGGGTTTTAGGCCCCTTTCACATTAAAAAGAGGGAATTCAGGGTTTTAGGCCCCTTTCACATTAAAAAGAGGGAATCAGGGGTTTTAGGCCCCTTTCACATTAAAAAGAGTACACATTTATGTGGAAAAACAGAAGTTTCATCATTTCCTGCAAAACAAGCCACTCCTTTTAAACTCTAAACAATATCAAAAACAACAACACACAGGAAAAAAATTATAGATCTGCCTCTGGAGTATGAATGAAAATGTTGGAGATAAATTTGGATTATGTAGTGTAACCTGTCAAACTGGTCCAAAATAATATGGATTTCAGTCAAGTTGACTGTGGACTAGAGTTATAACTTGGTCCAAATTCCCAACTCTGAACTCGGCACAATGTTTCCAATTCGGGCTCAAGTTGACTCAGTTCAAATGTTCATAGCTGCCAACAACCAATTCATTATGCTGTATGTAGAAAACTAACATTTACTTTAAATTATTGTAATTGAAAACATTTTTAAAGAGCAGATTAATGTGAAAAGACAATGAATTTCACTATTATCTTACATGATAAATAACAGAACAGTACCTCGCATGTCAGACCATGTGTGCAAGGAGACCAAAAGTTGAATACCAGCACGTGCAGAAAAAAAATAAAAAAATTGTACATATTGTATCGAACTATGTACTGTACATCAGCGATGTTGGTGAACTTTACTGAGAAATTTCTCCAGGGATAACAGAAAATACAAAAACAAGTTAAGAATGGTTTCTTACCTTTATTAAAGCTTTCAACCCATTCCAACACAAGTTCGAAAAATATCAGCTTGGAACTAGCTCAGAAGCCACAAGTGGATACCAAGTTGGTGAGTTCCCACTGGAACACTAAGCTATATATGACCCTGAGTATTTGGTTCCACTTTATGTTCAGATTGCAAATGACCCATTATACCATTGCTAGGATTGAACTTTGAGATTACAATAACTGACATACTGTACATGTACTTTCACCATTGTTTGGTCTTGATTTTATGATTGTATGTTACTGTAAATGCAAGGGAAATGAGTCCACAAGATGATTGTATGTTACTGTAAATGCAAGGGAAATGAGTCCACAAGATGATTTTATGTTACTGTAAATGCTAGGGAAATGAGTCCACAAGATGATTGTATGTTACTGTAAATGCAAGGGAAATGAGTCCACAAGATGATTGTATGTTACTGTAAATGCTAGGGAAATGAGTCCACAAGATGATTGTATGTTACTGTAAATGCTAGGGAAATGAGTCCACAAGATTAATTTCCTTGTCTGTAACTAAATCAGTTCCATATCTAAATCTTGTTCATAGCTAAAAATAAAATTCTGTAATACTGTGAATTTGTTTATTTCCGTGGGTATCAAATTTCATAGTTTTATGAAAAATAAAATTTTTGCTGGTACTTAAAATCATGACATCAGGAAGGAATCTTACTCTTTCCACAGAAGGATTTTTGTTTTGTTGGGACTTGCGATACATGGTTTTTCAGCAACCATAAAATCCATGAAAATTGGTACCCCACAAAAAAATAAATAGTGAATTCGTTGTAGTCTTTGAAATATCTTCATGTGAATGTTTTCAAAGGACTATATTGTCTTTTATTTCAGCATGTGAGTGTGTGACGTTTCAGAGTTATGGATTATCTCAGGGACGCTTTCACTCTCCCAACTTTCCTCAGCCAAGCAATCATAGCATCGACTGTATCCTCTACACCTTCATTGGAGATGTAAATGAACTTGTTCAAATTACTTTCCTGGAATTCGACATGCAGCCTCCTTCACCTCATCCATCTGGTCCACAGTAAGTTACATTATTTAACAGCCATTTAGCACAGGCAAATTTCTCACAGGTTTCACATTTTTTTTTACAAGTGTTAGGCATATGTCATCCACACATATTGAACAAAAGGTTTCCATACATTAAACCTCACATATATAAAAGATTACCGTCTATACTTGTGTATAAGCCAGGTCCAAATGCAAACAACATAGACCCTGATCGGCTGTCGCAAAATGTGACGGCAGATCAGGGTCTATGTTGTTTGTTCTACTGATAAGTCCTTACAAACTGCATAGACCCAAATCTGCCGGCACATTATGTCCCGGCAGATCTGGGTCTATGCAGTTCGCAGTTGGTGTTGGCTTATGCACGAGTATATATGGTAATTTAAACAACATAGACCCAGATCTGCCATTGAATAATGCAGTGGCAGATTAGGGTCTATGTTGTATGTTCTGCTGATTACTCCTAACAGATAGGATAGACCCAGATTTGTTGACACATTATGCAGTAGCAGATATGCATTTATGCAGTTGGCAGTTGGGTCCGACTTACAAGTGAGTATATATGGAATGTATCAAGGGTTCAATGCAAAACTGTAGTAATTCATACTTTTACCGAAAAATGTTTTATTTTGTGTTTAGCTCCCCAAGCCATAAAGCCAAGTGAAACTTATGGTATGATTCATCATCCATTATGCATCGTTCATTTCAAATTTTTATTTACATCTTAATATTGAATGACTAGTTCGACGTAAATGGCCGAATGGCTCCACACGTCACTAATCCAACGAACGAACGAACAAATGACTAGTTTGCAATTGATTCTGGCATCAAGGACTTTCTAATTTGTTCATTGGATACTGATCTGTCATCTGGTAATCTAGTATACTGGGTAGTTACCATTACTAACAATAGATAACCTTTAAGTGACCTCTTCTCATACATTGCTCAACAGATTTCTACAAGCATTTCCTCTTTCTTTTATTGGTTACACCCCAAAAACACTCTCCAGGTTGGACAAGCTTTTTTTAAATTTCACTTGCCTGACCTTAGTTTCACTTGCCTCAGGCAATCAGGGAACTGTTAATGTTGAGCTCTGCCATCTTGTCTCATAAATGTAAATCGTGTCTATTAAACACATCATATTCAACAGACTGTCAGTGTTAGTTAAACAAGTTTGTAACTTGAAAAAAATTCATTAATTTCATTGTGCAGAGATAGTAGGATCAACAGACATCAAGACAGTAATATTTCGATCAACAAATGTCAAGACAGTAATAGTCGGATTAACAGATGTGACATGAAAGCAGTCAGACTGAATTTATTTTACAAGTGTGTTGATTATATATGTACCTGCCATAAGGTAGAGCGTATTATGTTATGATATCGATCTATCCATCTGTTACCAGTTTTATTTCTGCACAGTAACATACATGTCATAACACGATGTGTCACACGAAAAACATGACTTTGGACTCCCAAACCCCCTGAAATGATCATGTTTAGAAAAACACAATTTTCAGCAGTCGTAGCGACAACAACAAAATCCCCCCCCCCCCAAGAGACCCCTGTATATTTCTTGACCATCATGCTATATGACTGTAATCTGTGTATGTATAAACAGTAAACAGTCCAGTAGTTTATTCGGCTGTTTTAGAGGCAAATAAAAGTTAAATTTTTTATCTGCAGCAACGTTTCTTTGAAGTCAGATTTGTACTCCATATATAAAATGCAAAACATGATTATTTCGGTAGTACCCATGTACATGGCCAAATGACCGCATACGTCGTTAGTCCCAAAATCAATCAATCAATTTTGGTAGTTGGAAAAGTGATAATCTGACTCAAGTGGCCATTGCATGTTTGACACTCCCTCAAAGCAATGCAGATGCAGAAAGATCATTAGAAAAATTTAACAAGATCATTCAATCTCTAATAAGTGCAAAGATGAACACAAATGACACTTGCATTACCTTTAAACCAACTACTGAGCTATTGAAAGCAGCAAAGACTGCACGTAATTAAAACTACATTCCACTGTCCAATGGATTTTAAAGACAGTAACTTGGTGTATTTTTGTATTTAATGTCTGTGAGGTTGTGACCATGTGTACATATGTGTGTGGTGATGTTATTTGACAATGCCAAATCTACCGCTTTTTTTTTTTTTTTGTAAGTATTTAAAATGCTTCAGAGATGGTATTTTCTTTTATTCAGATTTGAATTTCCATTTATTTGCTATAGGCTGATTTGAAAAGATAGCTTATTCTCATTTGGATGATGTCACTTTTGGGGAGTCACACACACTGACACCCCTTGGGACCTCAAAACACACTTTTTGAATCTGAAAAAAACCCAACATTGTCTGGGAATATGGCATGTATGCAATATCTGAAGTTGTCCTCCATCTACAGTTACCAAACTTTGTGGATGCCTTGCACTTGGGATAAGGAAGAATCCTGTTTAATTTGGGCTCAAAAAGCTCAAAGGTCAAGGTCACTGTTACTGAAAGAATAAAAATGGCTTTTGCATAATAACTTAAGTTGTCTGTCATCTACAGTTGCCAAACTTTGTGGATAGCTTGCACTTGAGGTGAGGAAGGTCACAATTGGCTTTGGGTTCAAAAGGTCAAAGGTCATGGTTGCTGTGACTGAAAGAAGAAAAATGGTTCCTACCCAATAACATTAGTTCTACATCACACACCTGGACCAAAATTGGTGGCTGTCTTGCACTTAGCATAAGGAAAAAGCCTATTCATTTTGGAAGTCAAAAGGTCAATTGTCAGGGTCATGGTGATTGAAAAAAGAAAAATTGTTTCTGCAAAATAACTGGAGTTCTCCATTATCTACAGTTGTCAATCATTGTGGATAACTTGCACTTGAGGTAAAGAAGAACCCTATCAATTTTGGGGTTAAAGGTCAATGGTCAAGGTCACAGACTAAAGGAAGAAAAATGGTTTCTGCACAATAACATTAGTTATACATAGCATACCTAGACCAATCTTTGTAGACAGCTTGCACATGGTGTAAGGAAGAAGCGTGTCCAATTTGGCATCAAAAGGTCAATGGTCAAGTTCACTATGACTGGAAAAAAAATGGTTTCTGCACAATAACAGTAGTTGTAAGTAAGAGAACTGGACCAAACTTTGTAGATGGCTTGCACTTGGGGTAAAGAAGAAGCCTGTCTATTTTGGGGTCAAAAGGTCTAAGTTCAAGGTCGCTGTTACTGGCAGAAGAAAACAATGTTGGGCACACAATAACAATAGTTTTACATCATAGACGTGAACCTAACTTTGTGATTAGCTTGCTCTTGGGGTAGGGAAGAAACCTATCTGTTTTGGGGTCAAGAGGTCAAAGGTTAAGGTTACATAATTTTTTTTTTTTTTTTTTTTTTTTGCATAATAACTTTTCTTCTTCACCACATACATTCATCCAAAGTTTGTGGTGGGCTTGCGTTTAAGGTATGGAAGAGGACTATTGATTTTGCAGACAAAGGTTAAGTTCATTGTGGCAAAAAACTGGAATTTACAGAACAACTTTTGTTCTAGGGTAAGTTTTTCATCAAACTTTGTGGATAGTTTGCCATTTATTGTTATAAAGACACCTATAAATTCTGTGGTGAAAAGGTCAGAGGTCACAGCCATGTTAAGTCTAATAAGAAAATGGTGCTTTATGCGTATTAAATTTATTGTGTTAAGTGCCTACATAGGGGACTGTTAAACACAGGGCAGGCATATATGCCATTTATGCTACTCTTCTATAAATATGATTGAAGGATATTCAAATAAGAGAATTAAAAGTCTTCTAGTTATTTATAAATTACAGTTTTCTTAACCACATACCCAGCTCCCTTAAAATCCTGAAACATAGACTTTGTTTTTGTAACATCAGCTTGGTAACTGTGAGTTTTCCATCCAAAACTTGAATTATTTCACATCTAAAAACTTTGACATTCAGTACTTAATTGGATACACGTTTGTTAAACCCGTGGCCATAATGTCTGCATTTTCTTTGTGATAACCATACCACTGTGTTGATGTCTGTCAAATAAAATTACAACAAATTGCAACAAAATAATTGAAGAGCATTTGCTGGAACAGTTTGTGCATCATTACGGTTCCTGGTTAATTCAAGTGTATTATGGTTCCTGGTTAATTACACTGTATTATGAGTCTTGGTTTATTGCAGTGTAATATGGTTCTTGGTTAGTTACAGTGTATTATGGTTATATATTCTATGACAGCTTTTAATTGATCTTTGAAAATAGTAAATGTAATTCAGCCACCTGCTGTAGCCATGATATAAGTTTAAAGGTTGATGGGTGTAATATGTATCTGTTGGGTCTGTTGTCATTAAAAATTGAGTTTTCCTGGTAAAGGAAAAATCAATAACTATTTCATGACTTGCCATTCAGATGTATAGGTGGTGTTTTGTCGTAACATATAATGTGATGCTTTAACCAATGGAAATATTGATTATATCTTCCATTTAGAAAATTTACTGATGTTGATCAAAACTTTACATTCACTGTAAACTTGATAGGCATTCTTTGGTTTGGTTTAGTTTTTTTATGGCACAGCAACACAAGCAAGTTATTTAGTGCCATGCTAATTGGAGTACCGGTAAAGTGCCAAGCTTGTTGGGATACATCACGGTAACCAACCCAGGCTTATGGTAGGATTCAAACTCGCACCTTTTTGGTCATAAGTCATGCATATTAACCACTGAGCCACCATGGCGCCTTTTTGGTCATAAGTCATGCATACTAACTACTGAGCCACCATGGCGCCTTTTTGGTCATAAGTCATGCATACTAACCACTGAGCCACCATGGCACCTTTTTATCACCACTCACATGTGAAACTCCCGACCAGGAGGATTTTCCTTCCGAGAAGAGGGGTCTCTTCCGTATTAAAAAAATTCTGGAACAGACATTTTTCCTTTTTTTTAACACCTTTCTTCCATTGTAGTATATTTTCTGTAAAGACTTCCTGTTATCAAAAGACTGTGAGCATGAGTCTTTAATTGCTAATTTAACAGACGACAATTAACTAAAATTAATAATTGGATTATACTACGTGTGATCAGTAGTAATTTGGAAAGGATTAAAGATGTAATGGATTATGGTTGGAGGAGGGAGGATTTTCATCAACCCAACTTTTAGCATGCAAATGGACAAAAATTACAAATATTCAACAAATTTACATTTTTTTATATTTAAATATGCACATCATGTCATCGAATCAGTCCTTTCACATCATGTCATCAAATCAGTCCTTTCACAGTAACTTGTTGCCATTCATATTCTTGTTATATGTACCACAAGCATTTTAAGCATTTGTTTGGAGATCATTGCTGGATTATATGAGTGGCTGCAGTCCTCATCATTGTTGATCTCAATGCTTAGGAGATATATCATTTTTGGATCCAGGTTTCCTCTGGAGTCAGCCTGAATTTTCCTCAGAATGGAAATGTCCTTTCAGTGTCTGCATTGGAATGCAGCAATGTTAATACATCTCTTTTGAGTCCACCAAGAAATTTAATTGTTTCCTGCATGTGGGTAGATTCAGGTTGCTGACTGCCTGTCAGAACTTCTCAAGAATGGTGCTATCTGGGTCATATTAGGGAGTTTCCTCTTAAAATCAACTTTACAGAAATGGCAGAATGCATATTCATGTCCCTTTGAACTTGATTCCAACCACTGAAATTCCTGTTTCCATCCATTATTGAATTTTGTGTGATATTTCAGTTGTTTAGATTTTGGCGTTTAAGCATTGGGCGATCACGCACGCTTAGATATTGACAAACGTTAAATACCGATACAAAACTGACCTATTTTATGCCATATGAGCTCTTTATGTTCCCTCCCCCTCCCTCCCATGAATGTCCCCTCCACCCCAAATGAAATGATCAGTCCCTAATGTGGTATATACTTTCTTTTTTAATTGAGATGAGTATATCTAGTGGTCAAACTACATCGGATACAGTTCTGATAATGTGAATGTTATGGTTGGCAAGAACAACTCGGTTCTGACCAGGATTCACTCAGAGAATCTGGCAGGGAAGTTTGAACAACAGTACCATCCAGTCTCTAATGAGTACAAAGATGAACACAAATGACACTTGCATTGCTTTCACCCCCCCACCCCCACCCCCACTGAACTATTGAGAGCAGCAAAGACTGCATCTAATTAAGCCTTATCTTCATTTTATTTGTTAACTAATATTGTAAAGCACTTAGAGCTTCCAAAGATTAAGTGCTGTTCTAAGTCCTCATTATTATTATTATTATTATTATTATTATTATTATTTTATTTTGAAATCAAGTGGATTTTAAAGACAGAAACTAGGTGTATGTTTTTATTTAATGTCAGTGTGGTTGTGATTATGTGAGTGTTTGTACATATGTGTATACATGTATGTGTTGTGATAATATTTGACAATGCTAAGTCTACCAACTAATTCAGATTTGAATTTCCAGTCATTTCCTTTAGGCTTAGATGAAAAGATAACTTGTTCCCAATTGGACGATGTCACTTTTTTTGGGTCAAAACGCACTTTTTGAGTGTCAAAAAAAAAAACGAACACTGTCTGGGAATATAGCAGGTGTGCAACTCATGTTTTTGCCCACCAGCATGGTGCCACTGCTAAGGCATCATGATGTTATTTGTTTGCATAATTTTTCTTATAACTGGATGACCACATATGCAGATTTTTCTGAAAAATGTGTACTTGTAATGTAATTGTATTTTGATGGATATCTGAAAAAATGGGGCTGCATTGCACAAATATATTGTTTTACTGTTCTCTTTGATACATTTGAATATTTCATTCCATCATTACAGATAGTTTTCATGCATATATTAAAGGTAAACCAATGTATCTTCCTTGAGAAGATTGAACTGATGTTAATTAAAAAAATGGTATGGTCTGTTTACAGTATTATTTACTGTTTACGAAGCTCATTGTATCATGGTCAAACTGAATATTATCTAAAACATCTCATGCACATTTTAAAATATTTACCTGTTGCTGAATCTTTGCCATATTTTCTCCACAGTCATCTGTGGTCACCCAAGTTCAAATGACCATTTAAAGACTCTGTTAATGTGAGACCTCAATTAAAAAAACATTGTTGGTTTAATTGTCCTTTACCTACTGACTGGACTTGAACTTGGTGACCCAAAGGAATTCTTACTGTGCTCTGGCATCAGAACTTTTTTCCCCAAACTGGTATGAATTTTACTCTGCATCTTATCCTGATCATTAGGGTGCTTTGCATTTATTTAGGAGGCACTCTACAGATATTATGTACTTCTGAGAGAGTGACAGGTGTAAGGTAAAGTTGTTTGAATTTGCAACATGCACAATGAAGAGAATGTTGGCATACATCTATGCTATTTTCATGTACTGTGGCTGAAATTTCTGACATATTGTACTTGTGGAAATTTTTGCATGATCTAAGCACACAGCTGAAAAATGGTTGCTCCCTTGTGCTAGAAAAATCAGCCTGAATTTGTCCAAAGTACACTATTTTTAGCAGTTATTAAAATATGGAAAACAAATTTTGCCAGAGTAGGCAATACCAGCTTCTGAAAGTACAATGAATGAATTACAAAATATATAAAAAGTTAAAAAAGTTATTGGCTCTTTTTTTTAACAATTTATCTTTGAAGTCCAGGAAATGAAAATGACCAAGCACAGCTAGCAGTTGTTTGATAGTTGCACATCTGAAGTAAGACCAAGCTGTATACTTTATAACTCCAATTGCACCCATCAATCATGTACCAAAATAAAGGGAATTAAAAGTTCTTTTAATAATACCTAAGATATACAAGGTCTTTTTTAAATAGCCAGGATAACCAGTGAGGAAAGCTTGGGAAATTATTTTTCTTTAAAAATCTAACCCTATGCAAAGTCTATGCAAAATACGAAACTGTAGATTGTCACCTTAAGTCTTTTCAGTGCTGAATCAAATAATTAAGATGGAGTGTGCTTGGATGTACAGTAACTGTATTGACAAGCACAAGAAGTGGAAGTCCCACTATATTTTAGTGTGGAGAAGTGAAGTGGTAATGATATAAATAGTCTTGTTTGGATGATTTGTTCAATCAAAGAGAGCTGTAAAAACACTTGTGATCATGTTGTAGGGCCCAATATGAATGATGATCTTGACTATGCCCTTGTAAAAAGGTCCCTTATCATAAGCCTCAAGATGTGAAGAGGTACATTCTATAAATGTATGAAGCTGATTATGAAGACACATGAATTTAAAAAAAAACAAGAATTATGAAGTACTTAAGTTCATAGCAAATGTTTCAGATCAAGAGGGGAAAAACTGTGGCTTCAAAGCTGAACAGTGAGAGCCAAATCATCTGCTGATACTAATGGAGTTGGTCAGGAAACCATCCCAGCTCAAAGATGAGGCAGAGCCAATGCAGGCCCCAGTTTCAATTATTTTCTTAGATTGTTAGCTCTACTTGTCATAGAACAGAAGTGCTTATTTGATGGCCTTTCATCTATCATCCATTTGTTGTCCATTAGCACAAGCCTGTTATAGCTCTCCTCAACTACTGGGAGGATTACCATGAAACTTTACAAACACATTCATCCCAAGGTCTAGTTGTTCCTAAATGAAATTGGTGACCCTCAGATATTCAATTTGGCAATAGTGGCAACCATGGTCCCAAATGAAAAAGGTGCTTATCTGATATCCAATATGGCCACCATGGTGGCCATATTGAAAATCTTGTTATCACTACTCCTCCTGAATTTATGGTCATATTACCATGGGGTTTCATTAACCTTAAAGTGCTTGTTGTGGCATAAGTTGCAGCATCGGTAGAGGTCCTGTAGCACTTTTTGTGGCATATATGCCATTTTTCAGATAAGCAACTGGTTGTAAAACTAAATTTGATTGGTACATTGGGCCCTGGAACAAGCATTCTGTTATAGTTTTACCATGCATTTAGTAGATAAGTTTACAAATACTGGTTAAAACACGTGATACCTGGAAAACTCGTATTGGCCGACTCCAACATGATTGATCTTCAGATGATGATTTAATTCAGCAAATACTGGCTGGTGATAGCAATGCTGACAATGATTTTATAATTTTGAAATAGATGAGATTATTGGAGTTGGGAAAATGTTACTGGAAATAGCAACGAGTGATTTTGAACCCAAAAATTAAATGTAGAACTGGATAATAACAAGCGTATAGAGTAAATAAGGCTATTCTTTTATGAGGATTTCTTGCATTTAATCATAGATCAACGGAATCTTTATGCAGATCAGAGAGTAAAAATGGGGTGGACTTGATTGACAACAGCAACATGAGAAAATGGAAGTCTGTCAGACCTGATGAATTGAAAGCCCTTTTTGCAATGGTTAGAGTCACAAGCTTGGTGAAATCTGATAATGATTTTTACTGGGCAGCTGAATATGTGATATCAACCCCATATTTCAGCAAAAAAAAAAAGATTTTTCATAATGGGTTTGTGTATCTATTGTGTGCAGTATTTAAAATACAGGCAATTTAAAAGCAGAATGCAATTTTCATTTCTTTTCTCAAACAATTCAGTACTGAGTGATCTTGTACTACACAGCTATATAGGACTTTAACCCTTTCCAGACAAAAGCCCAATCAGTCAGGCAGTTGTGTAAAACTGGACATTTTTTCAGTCAGTGGTGTAGCAGCATAAGAAAATGCAGTGACATTGGTCAATCTGGCTTTACCGGATAAGTTTTTCAAATAATTTTTCAAAGTTATGTACCATTTTAAAAAGCATAAAATGTTCTTTAAAGTCATATATTTTTTTCATTGAAAATTTTCAGATGTAAAAATATTCAGTTGAAACTAAAGATAAGTAAACTAAAAAACATGCTTTACATTTTTTTTTTATAACTTACTTTCAATGCAATTTTTCTATCTGCAATATTCATATTGCCTCCTATATGTAAGTGTATGAAATATGAGGAATTTTACGCTGCTTAAGATTGTGAAAAAATAATAAAAATCCATCAAAAATGTCAAAAGGTTATTTTAAGTTTATTAAATTGGAGTATTGGAGAGCAAGCAGAACAGATCCTTACTGGAAAGTCGACAAAGCTGTCATTTTGTTTCAGTATTTTTATTCCATATTCAATTCTAATGTAAACATATCAGAGTTTTGTTTGGTTTATTTTGGTCCGTTTCCAGGAATGCATTAAAATTTCATAATATTATGCACACATCCAACCTCTGTATACAGGAGAACTTTATGAGCAGTGAAGTTCACAAAATATCCAGCCAGCTTGAAAACCATCACAGACCTACAAATTAATCAATCATGATTCATTCAATCAAACAAACAATACAGAAACAAATTATATAAATATATTAATAAGAATTGACATGTTACACATTATTTTATTGGAGCAAGAAGTTGATTAATAATATAGACAGTGTATAAATGACTACCAAAAATAGCTTTGTTCTTTTGTTTTGGCCTTTCATTTGGCATCAGTTAGCACAAGTTTGTTTTCACTACTACCCCACCCAAGGATCTGGGAGGATTGCCTTGAATTTGTACAAACACATTCATCCCAAGGTCTAGTTGGTCCTAAATGGAAGTGGTGCCCATCAGATATCAAGT
This sequence comes from Margaritifera margaritifera, assembly GCA_029931535.1. Taxonomy (NCBI): domain Eukaryota; kingdom Metazoa; phylum Mollusca; class Bivalvia; order Unionida; family Margaritiferidae; genus Margaritifera; species Margaritifera margaritifera. The sequence goes on along the minus strand of JAQPZY010001658.1, from coordinate 3,908,079 downwards.
TATATGACTGCCACAGCAGCCATTTTGAAAATCTTGTTATCACTAACTACTTTTAAACAGATGTTCCTATTGACATGTTGTTTTCACTAAGAGACTTCTTACAATGTTTACTTGGTTATAAATGAAAATGATGCTGATCTGACAACTGATTCAACTGGCATGGGGGTCATCTAGACAATCTTGTTAACTATACCTTCGTCTGAGTGGAATGTTGCCTTGACATGGAATTTTTGCTAAAAGACTTTGTATGATGTCTAGTTTTCCTAAATATAAATGGTGCCTGTTGGACATCCAGTATGCCAATCATGAAAATCTTCTTATTGCTACTACTCCTAATAGGATGCTTCTATCTTAATATGGTTTTCACTAAAAGACTTATTACAATGTCTCACTATCCTAAATTAAGATGGTGCCTAATTTGGTATCTAGTATGGCCACCATGGCAGCCACCTTGTAAATCCTGTTATTGTTACTCCTAAATGGATGGTTGTATCGACATTGGGTCCGAAATGAAAATGGTTCTGATTTGGCATCAAATATGGCCACCATGTTGGCCATTTTGAAAATCTTGTTTTTGCTACAACATGTACTCCTGAATGGATCGTTGTATTGACATAGGGTTTCACAGGAAAACTTTATATGATATCTGCTTGGTCCTAAATAAAAATTGTGACATCTAATATGGCTGCCACATTGGACATCTTGAAAATCTTTCTACTCCCCCGAACGGTTTGTCATATCTGCATGGTGGTTTCGCTAAAATAACTTACAATGTATACTTGGTACTAAATGAAAATGATGACAATCGGACATGCCATATGGCTGGTATGGTTGCCATCTTGAAAATCTTGTTCAATCTAAATGGATTGCTGTAGCTACACAAGATTTTCACTAAAAGACTTTTTATAATGTCTACTTAGAAAATTAAAAAGGTGTTAATCCGACATCCAATATGGCTGTTGTGGTGGACATCTTGAAAAAAATTTTAAAGCTGCTTCTTCTGGGGTTTTCACTAAAATACTCTTGATGATAATCTAGTTTGACCCTAATAAAAATGGTGCTGATCAAACCTCCAACATAATGGCCATGGTGGCTACAAGTATTTTGAAAATCTTGTTTTTACTAGGCCTCTTTAAGCGATTATCATGGTTTTCACTTAAACACTTCTTACTGTATATAGTTGGTCCTAAATGAAAACGATGTAAATGTGATTTATCAAAATTTGACAAAGTAATGTAATGGCTTCTTGTCCAATACAGATGGCCTTAATGTCAGTTTTTAAAAAGACCAAACTAATCTTCTTTCTTGCTGTATATAGTTGTTCCTGTATTAAAATGATTCTGATACAACCTCGAAAATGGCTGCCTTGATGGCTGTCCTGAAAATCATTATATGGCTACTTCTCCTGAACGGACAGGCTTATCAACATGGGGTTTGACTAAAACACTATGGCAATATATAGCTAGTTCTAATGAAAAGGATGCTTATCTGATCTCCACATTAGACCATAGCCATCTTGCAAATCTTATCACTACTACTCTTACATGAATGGTGGCATTTATATGGGATTTTCTTTAAAAATGCTTTTTATATTATTTTTATTGGTCTGAATAAAAATGGTGCATATCTGGCCACGAACATAATTGTATTATTTTATTGGTCTGAATGAAAATGGTGTATATCTGACCACAAACATAATTGCATTCTTCTGAAAGAGTTTTCATGATTCGTACAACCTTACAAAATCCTTGAATTCAACTGGTTGCCATGAAAACTCCATGAATTTCATCAAGTTGGTTTTGTCCTTGTAAAGTCATTGAATTCGTTGAAAAACTTCTTGAATGTTGGCCAAAATTCATTTAATTTTTCTGAGGGAATACAAAACATTAAAACTGAACAAAATATATCACTTTTTAAATTTAGATTATTTTATTTATGTATTTTCCAAAACTAATGAATAAATAAAATGGTATAAAATTGGGTGGCTCAAATAATACACAACATGGCTAGTTTACCAGATGGAGTAACATCCCTTGCTGTACTTTAATTTATTAGGTATTTTTTCTTCTACCTTGGTTCCTATTTATGCAGTGCTAAACAATGTAACATATGGATTCTACCTTGGTTCCTATTTATGCAGTGCTAAACAATGTAACATATGGATTCTACCTTGGTTCCTATTTATGCAGTGCTAAACAATGTAACATCTGGATTCTACCTTGGTCCTATTTATGCAGTGCTAAACAATGTAACATAGGATTCTACCTTGGTTCCTATTTATGCAGTGCTAAACAATGTAACATATGGATTCTACCTTGGTCCTATTTATGCAGTGCTAAACAAAGTAACATGGAGAAAGTTCCAATTCAATATGAACAAATATTTCTTGCAAACTTTTTGAATTCCTTAAAAACTCCTTGAAAAGTTCTTGAACAAAAATTCTCCAAGGCTGTATGAACCATGGTTTTGAAAACCAGACCTAATTGACCATGGGGTCAAGTCATTCTTGTACTTTATTGACTGTATGAACACAGTGACTTGTACATATGAATTTTTTGACAGACTTTGTATTAATTACATTCCAAGTTGATAGCACATGCCCTGACATTGATTTGAAGGTCAACAGTCTTGAATTAGGCTTTTAGCTGTACTGGCTTGTAAGCATGATAACATAGACAAGAAAAAATTGATTTTTATCATTTAATAAAGTTTGTGGATATATCTGAAGATAACTTTGAATTATACCACTTCAAGGAAAGAAAAAAAAAATCCAAAAAATATTACTTATTAATTTAACCAAACTTAGCATGTAGTTATATCTTGACATTGCCTGAGACAAGTTCATTGATAAATGGTATCAGGTTCAAAGTCAAAGGCAGTGCTGTGATCCATGGTATCAGGCTCAGGGTCAAAGACAGTGCAGTGATCCATGGTATCAGGTTCAAGGTCAAAGGCAGTGCAGTGATCCATGGTATCAGGCTCAGGGTCAAAGGCAGTGATAAAGAACTTTGTATTGCACTTAAGGTATCTTGTAAACATGTTAACTCAAACATAAGAAAATAGTTTTGTTACCATAGGTATGTTGGAGTTCATCAGGAATATCACAACTTGGCAGTTTAAAAGAAGAACTGAAATAGGCTTATTTTAGATTTGTGGAAATTCTTTTTGGTCAGTTGAGCATCAGTCCCTTTGAGGTTTCCTTTACTTTTTCTGGTTTCATTCTTAATTGTTGTCTAGTCGTCACTGATCTTGAACTAGTAAAGGTTTCTCTCAATTCTTTTTGTTTACTTTTTTTGCTTGATTGAAGTTGGGGTCAAAGTCACGGTCATAGACAGTTTGTAGTAAGGTTTTTGTTAAAGTTTTTTCATTTGCTGATGTTTTTCAAAACCCTGGATGGATTTTCTTCTTACTTTGGATGAATCATTATGAAGCTAATACATGTCATTCTGTGACATGCACTGAAACTTTTGACTTTGGAGTCAAGGTCACACATGTTACAGCTTTGATAATGGGGAGAAATTTATGTGTATTCAGTTTTGCATTCATCCGGAATAGACATTATAAAAAATCGAAACACTGATATGATTAAATACCTTTAATTCATGGGGAGAAATTTATTGAGTTGTCTATGCAACTGATATCGCAAACCCAATTAAGAGCAGGATGAAAAACATGTAAAAAAAAAATTCCCAGCAGAATGAACAAGTATACTGAAGGACTATAAAAACACAACAAAATCTACTTTTGTGATTGATCACCTGGATCAAACTCAACCAACATCAGTTATTTTAATTTTCTGTTAAAAAGACCTGTCTAATTCCAACTTTCTTGGAACCATCAGAAAATCTGACTGGTTGAGCTAATGTATCATATGTCCTTCAAAAGTTCTTAGTTATTCATGGCACCACATGGAAATTACCAACTAGTACTTGGCCCAGACCACAATGATTAATTAAATGATTAATTGGTATTTAAAGGCACATCAATACATGAAAGGTTTTATCATGCTGAGGCAATAGGAGTAAAGCATCTTGTCCAGATACCCGGTTCACACCATGACAGCTGACCTAACCTGGTTTGAGCAGGATTAGAACCTGCATCATTTTGGTTGTTAGTCTGGCATGCTAACCACTGAGCCACCACAGAAACTCAAATGTTTTTAACTTTTTTTACTTTTATTATATGTTTTGTAAGTATACTAGTATATATGTATAGTATGTATACTAGTACATGTATATCTATTGTAAGTATATTAGTATATTTGTATAGTATGTATACTAGTATATATGTATAGTATGTATACTACTGTATATGTAGAGTGTATACTAGTATATATATACTGGAAGTATACTAGTCTATATATATAGTATATTAGTATTACTGTGTAGTATGTACATGTATACTAGTATATCTATTGTAAGTATACTAGTATATCTATAATATGTATACTAGTATATCTGTATATTATGAAACAAAGAAAAATTTTCTTGGATACTGACAAGAATGAGAACAGCGTGGTACCACTGTTGTATTTTTACGTGAATAATTGACTTTTTTTGCAATTCCCACCAAAAGCACACATAAATCCATAAAAACTCCATATTGTTCAACTCCAAAAAAGATTGAAGAAAGGAAATAGTGAAAACAATGTCAATGATTACATTTAATAGTTTGCCACTATAATAAGTGGATTGAAGACTTTGTACCAACCACAAGTTAACCCTTCACTTAGTTTAAGGAGAGACATCTTTTTAATTGAATCTCTCATCTTTTCATTGAAATGAACCCTAGCAGTATATAAAAGAACTTTTTGAAATGGACTTTTGCCATTCAAGGGCCTGATCTTGAAATCATAAAGTTTTCAAGATAGACTGAGAATTGACTTGAAACTTTGAGATAAAATATCTCTTGAGCAATGAATGGGAAATGCATGAGCATGAAAGTTTTGGCTTTGGCTGCTAACTTTTCTCTCGTCAAATGCACTGCTGCAGTTTTTAAAGAATTTGATCAAGTGAAGCTATGATTTCCAATAATTTAGTTTTATTTAAAATGGTTATGAATTCCAGGCAAGGTCTTGAATTGACACACGGCATTTTGAAGCAGCTTGGTGATGTTTTGGGAAGGTATGGTCATAAAGATGCCTGCAGCAGTAAAAAAAATGTAAATAATGTGTGAATTTGATTAAAGTCAGGGTCATGAGTCTGTATGTGACATTCAGAATCCTTGCTTCACTTGTTGAGAACTCACTGAAAAAGACATCTCCTTGAATCAAATCTACCAAAAGAGCGTCATGCCACAGGACTTAATTATCTTTAGAATCACTCTAAGACTCGAAACAAAATTGTCCTCGGGCTTCGTCTGAAACCATCACACCATCAGTACTAATTCACTTGAACTGCATTAGGAAGAGAATTAAAGATGCTTTAAAGGGCTTTCTTGGAGGAATTGTAATCAAAGTGACTGATACTTGCCAAATGCTTGAGACTCTATAAATCCTGGGATTTAGGATTCAACCTGACAGAATGGGTATATCACAGAAGCCGTAATGACATCTAGACAGACTGGTAGCTAGATGTAGTGGTGGCCTTAATGCTTCTAATTCAGACTGGTTTACTGGCTGTCTGCAGTTTCCTAATCCCAAGATATGACCATTTTGTCAAGCTTTGATAGTTTTATTGTCATCTTTGTGGACTTTGAATGGTTCTAAGTAGTATAGATGGCAAGTCAGTACAAAGTTGCTTCAGATAGAATTACTTAGTGTCATTGGTGTTTCTGCTTTGTAGATCTTATAGATTTTTAAATTACGGTTTTTCTACTAAATTTGGCTTGAACAATATTGCCATAAAGGTCTTTTTAACCACATTTAGTCCATAGAAAATGGAAGTAGTAAATGTTTTTATGTGGAGATATATGATTTAAGTTCCATAGGACACAGATGATGCTTTTAGTAATGAAATATAACACTGTCTGTCCATTAACTCAATATGCAGATTGGTCATGCAACTACATGAAAATTTAGCTATAAAGCACTTCATTATAAGATGAATTCAGATATGACACAGTCATGGCATGGCATCTGAAGTTTTACAACCTCTTTACTAACTTCTCCCAACTGGTTTTTAGCTCACCTGGTTGTAATGCCAAGTGAGCCTATGGTATGGAATTGCGTCCATCATGCATAGTGTGTTGTCCTTTATCCATCAGTCAACAAGTGCTTGTTACCACTCTGGAGTCCATATTTATGTTCTGATTTCATTCAGTGTTGGAATACATGCTTATGTCATTCAAATCTCAGATTGGATAATGAGTGAGACCAATGTGGTATGTAGTGATTTTGCATCTGATTGTCTGAGCTTGTTACCACTCGGGAGGATGTATTTCTGATCTGATTTTGATCAAACTTGGAACATATGCTTATATCATCAAGATCTTGGACAAATTCAGTAATGAGCGAGATACAGACATATTAATGAGGTGATATTTTATCTGATTGACTAAGCTTGTGACCACTGTGCAAGCCATAGTTCTGATCCAATTTTGATCAAACTTGAAATATGGGCTTATATCTTAAAGATATTGGATGGGTTCAATAATGAACAAGACACATGCATATTATCTTGTATGTGATTGGCTGCTCAAACTTATATATAAGCTTAAATGATCAAGGTCTCACTTGAGTTTGATCATGTGTGTGAACCATGCATATTTAATGAGGTGGTCTTGCAAGTAATTGGCTGAGCTTGTTACCACTCTAGAGGCTGTATTTCTGATCCAGTTTTGATCAAACTTGGTAAATAGGCTTTAATTACCAAGATCTTAGATGAATACAGTTATGACCAAGAGCCATGCATATGAATGATTTTATATCTTTTTGGTAGAGCTTGTCAACACTTTAGAAACTCAAATTCTGATCCTAGTTTGATCAAACATGGTAAAAAGGTTTATTTCATGAAGATATATAATATATTTTATTATTAGCAATATTACACTTATTAATTTTAATCAGACGTGGTAAATAGGCTAATATCATCAAGATGTAAGATGATTTTTATTATGATATCTATGCATATTTATAAGGTGATCTTGTAACTGATTGGCTAAGGTATTTTTATCACTCTAGAGAATGTATTTTTGATAGGGTTTTGATCAAGCTTGGTAAATAGGTCTGTGTCATCATGATATTGGCTGAGTATGATTATTAATGAAATTCATGCATTTTAATATCAGTAATAGCTTATTTTGTTGCTGTTGTTTGGCTAATCCATTTCCATGATGGGAAATACCAGACAGTATGATTAGAATTCATCCTCTCATAGGGTTGAAGTTCTAATGAATAGGACTCTCTGTGTAAACCCCACAGTCTTTTGCACGTTTCCCACAATTCATCATTCTTTATCCGGTCGTCATCTTGAGGAAGATGGTGAAATTATTACTTGAGAAATTACTTTCGCTAGACAAGTCATCCTAGCGAATTATGCTCTTTCATTACGTTTTATCATAACTACAGGTGGTATTTACTCTGACCAGTGTTTTCCTTTCTGGAAATATTCAGCTCTCTTGTAGAGTTTTGGCAATTTGATACCAAGAAAGTCCTGTTCTTAATCTTGGTTAGTCAGTTATTTCCCCTTCATGTATTGTTTGTATGGAGGATTAATCATTGCCTTTTTTTTGAGAATTCTGTATTGTTTTCTTAAGCTCGGATTGGTAAATTATCTTTTTTTTCCCTATCCCTGTCTCCGGTCAGTTGATTTTCTTTTGTTTGTTTTTTGAAAAACTCACAAAAGCATCAAAATCAATTTCCCTTCAATCTGATTGGTTGGCTATTTTTAAAGCTCAGAAAAGCAGGTTGCACACCAGTCTGTTCTTCTTATGTGTGCTTTATATTAAACTCCAGTTCAGTTTTAATTTAATTAGTATAGGAATTTATTCCTTTTGCTAGAATATTAATAATACATTTTACCAAGCTGGTTTTTTGCTTATTTTCATATCCAGTACTCGATAAATCTGGTTTATGTCACCTTGTTTTATTCTTACTACCTCTATATATATATATATATATAAAAACAAAAAAAATAACCTCAGTAGTATTTCTGTCCTTTAAAAAAGAGATAAAACTAGAGTGGTTTAGCCACCTACAGGTGAGTTCCTGCTAGGGTTCATGGCAGTTAGATTGATGCCGCAGTCCATAGAAGAAGGGAAGGGGACAGACTCTCCCCCAACCGCACCAGGAGGGTTGAGAGTTGTTCTCATACTGTACTTTCTGCCGTGCCTGCCACTAAGGACAGTCCCCTGGTTCCACCTGAGGAGTCACAGGTCGAGATCCCTCTTACTCCCAAGTCTCTCCAGCCTAAACAACTGAGATACACTGGGGCAACATGGACCTGCTTCCCAGGTTTGAGTGCAGGATGAGGATGTCCTTTGTGTCCTCATGGATTCTCATGAGTTTGATATGGAACCTACAGAGGTGGCTCCCCCTTCCTTAGGATCTCCTAAACCATCAGTTAAGGCAGCAGAGGAAGAAGAGGTCTGGTCATATGACAAAGCGATTAATAAGCATTACCATCTATTGCCCAATGATTTGTGTCCCAAGCCCTGAGGCTTGGAGGACACTAAGATTCTCTCCAGCTTGGAGAAACTTGCTGGATCTGCCTCTCATCCAGATCTCTTGTTGCGTCCTCACTTGGCTACAATAAAAGAACTGTCCCAAAGGTTTTGTAAGGGCCAAGAGTTTCTTAGACAACATTGAGGATGGTCCGTCCCCCTTCTACGTTGAGACCTTTGGTCTCTTCTGCTAGTTATTAGGTTCACACCCGTTACTGGCCCCTTAAATCTCCCACTTTAGATGCCGCAGCAACGCAAGTGGGTATTTCCACAGGGACTTGGGCTCGCCTTCCAGTTAAAACACTGGAGGCCTTAGAGCAAAAAGCTAGGTCACTAGTAACCATAGCTTCACATGCTGATCTCTTTTTGGCATCCTCCTTCAACCTGCTTTGGGAGGAAGCTCTGTCGCCACTTGCTCTACATCATTTGTTGGAAGCAGTGGCAAAAACATTAAGACATGCATTATCCTTGTCCATGGCTTTATTAGCGGACTTCTCCACCTCCGCAGGGATGTTGCTTTGGGCACATCCAAGGTATTACTGGAGCACAGTAAGAACCTTTTGAGGGCTGCTCCCATAGAGGCAGAGACTGTTTTTGGAGGGCTCATTCCCTCTGTGGCATCTCAAGATTTGAGAGACCAGCAACATCGCTCTCTGGCATCCATGCCTGGCCCGTTGAAACAGGCCAGGAAGCGAAGTCATCCTGAATGGCTTCAGGGCCCTTCACCCACATTTTTTAAAGCCACGCAGCTCCAGTCTAAGCAACAACCACAGTTCAGCCCTCCCCTTCATCAGTTGGCGCCTAGAAGGATACGCCGCAGAGGCCAAGCTAAGAAGTCTACGGGCCCTTCCCCCTTTCCTAAGGAAAATAGGGGTTGGACGTAGGGACTTGATTCCTCTCCTGCAGAATGTTCCTCTTCCGTAGGTGCCAGACTAAAACCTTTTTTCAGAGGCTTGGTCCTGCATCACAGTAGATGGCTGGGTCCTCTCTATCATACAAGAAGGAGACCACCTTTGGTTTCAAGATCTCCCTCCTCTAATAAGGACCCCCATATTCTTCCACCAGTCGAATCTGGTGCGTTTAAGGGAAGAGGTACACTCCCTTCTTCAGAAGGGTGCAGTGGAGAGGGTGTTAAACGACCATTCTCCGGCTTTCTACTCCTGCATTTTCGTGGTCCCCAAAAAAGGGGGAAAGTTTCGTCTAATTATCGATCTTTCCTCTCTAAACAAATTTCTGCAGGAGGAACCCTTCAAGATGGAAACGGCAGTTTCAATCAGGAATGCCATAAGGCCTGGCCATTGATGATTAAACTGAAACCGAATTAAAAGATAGAACTAAAACACAAATTTCACTTGACAAAACTTATTTAATTGGTATTTATTTTTTTAAGTGTTGCCAACTGTAGGCATTAGCGACATTTTCATGGATTGAAATTTCGTCGAATATTGTTATTTACAGTGCACTGACAATGTTGTTTGGAAAGAAAATTGAACAAAAATATGACTTCTTATTAAAAGTTTCAAATTTCATGATGTTGATTACAATTTCCGGGTACTCACCACTGTTTTTGACGATAAAATGAGCGATATATCAAGGTTTCAGTTTCTAATTTTGATCTCGATTTTTTTCACGTTTAACAAATAGGGGCCAATTGTTGTGGTATTTTCTAGTTAAGAAAATGGGATCCATGCCTGACTCCACGTTATAAGCGGGTTCGCAAGTTATCGAGGGAGCGGTGTACATTATAGTTTACAAACATGGTAGAGCACTTATTTCATCTTGGAAGGCTTGATAGTAAACAAAGGCTATTATTATAGCCAATAACTAGTTTTCTTTTCATACATTCACTAAAGTTTGTCCACAGAGGAGTGCAGTACATTGTGCAGCAATAAGATTTAAATAATATAATCTTGATATTCAAAGAACAATTTCTAAATTTACGTAAAAGCATGTTTGTTCTAGTACACAAAAATATTTAGCTCATAAGGAGATATTGTATATAATCTTGATATTGAAAGAACAATTGTTTGTTCTAGTACACAAAAATATTTAGCTCGTAAGGAAATATTTTACAAGTAATTTTCCAGTCAATATAAAAAATTTGGAAATACTAATATACATTCAATCTTACAAAGGAGTGTGAGTGGAGAGTGGATATATGGCTATAATTTGGTTATAGAATTGAGGTTTTGTGCATTTTGGTTTGTATACTAGAGTTAGCTAAATGTCTACAGTTAACAAAATCAGACAATAAGTTTAGCTCAGCATTATGTCTAGAAAGGTCTTCAGGGAATACTTTCTCTGAGGTCAGCTAGGATCGTTTATAAACTAGGGTCAACCTTAGACCACATTCAGTCTGCCGCAAGCCATTGAAGAGTGAAGATTGGGGAGCAGAGCAGAGCCACTGTAGATAAAGGGGGGGGGGGGGGGCTGCAAACCAGGCCGGCTAGTTTTCTGTGCTTTCAGCTGGAATGTAGCCAGTCGACCCACCCCACCCCACATCAAAGCATCCTGAATAATGGAGCAGCTACACCCAGAATGCAGTAATGACCATTGAAGATGACTGAGCTACACCCAGAATGCAGTAATGACCATTGAAGATGACTGAGCTACACCCAGAATGCAGTAATGACCATTGAAGATGACTGAGCTACACCCAGAATGCAGTAATGACCATTGAAGATGACTGAGCTACACCCAGAATGCAGTAATGACTATTGAAGATGACTGAGCTACACCCAGAATGCAGTAATGACCATTGAAGATGACTGAGCTACACCCAGAATGCAGTAATGACCATTGAAGATGACTGAGCTACACCCAGAATGCAGTAATGACCATTGAAGATGACTGAGCTACACCCAGAATGCAGTAATGACCATTGAAGATGACTGAGCTACACCCAGAATGCAGTAATGACCATTGAAGATGACTGAGCTACACCCAGAATGCAGTAATGACCATTGAAGATGACTGAGCTACACCCAGAATGCAGTAATGACCATTGAAGATGACTGAGCTACACCCAGAATGCAGTAATGACCATTGAAGATGACTGAGCCTTTGTTTGTACTGCAACTACCTCAGCAAGCTACCAGCAGAAGGAGAGCGTTAAGAAGAGCTGCTGAAACTGGAGAGGAGTACTGAGACCCAGATTGCAGAGCTGACCATTGAAGAGGGCCGAGCCTTTGTCGCACTGTATTCACCCCCAGGAGAAGTCACTGACTGCTCGACTGTATGGGGTTTTCCATTTGGCTCTTGAAAACCCCTTTCGATCATAACTTTTTAAACTACAAATTTGACCTTTTCGAGCCACCATCTAAAACACAACTATGAATTTGTGCAAACAATATATAGATCACTAAAATTTGAAGGGTAACTTACACCCACCGATTGGTTTACATTTTTTGGAAACATCAAGTACACTATGTACTCTAAATTTCAAATTTGAATGTAATAAGCACATTTCTAACTAGCTGGATTATCACAATTAAAATATGTGGCTAACACATAATTGGATGTTAGTGACAGCCCGACAATGACAACTGTGCAGAATTCGATTAAAAGTACATCATTAGCATTTTAACTCATTTCTGCTGCTGCTTTGTGCCTCCAGCATGCCCTTTTCTAACTTGGCCTTGGTCAGACATTGTGTGTGGAACCACACAAAATAACTAAATAGTGTGCTGTGTGCACAAAATACATGGTCACGCATGGTTGAATGACCAACATGCGACCTAAAGACCAAAACTCACTCACTCTGGTGCAACGAGCCAGCATGTAGAACTATAAGGCTTCATATTGCATTAAATGTGTAAAAGAAAAACGCTCTCACTTGTCCAATAATTCCCCAAGCAAAGTGCAGTAACATTGAAATAGGCACTACAACATATTTCTTCTCTAGATATTCACAGTGCATTCACTTATTTCTACTCAACATGTAAACCCTTGAGCCATTTAGTGTTCAAGCTGTAAACAGTTCTATTCAGTTATTTTTACCCATCACTAAGCTATTTCTTCTCTAGATGTTCACAATGTGTTCAATTTCTTCTATTCTAGCTGTAAACTTACCATTCAGTTACTTCTCTAGATGTTCACACCATAGCTGTTCACATCTTTTCATAACTTTTGCCACACTGTTCACATTACATTCAGAATGGATGGTGTGAGCTCATTTATTTTGACATTAAAATGTTTATCATATAGGAATTCCTACACTTGAATAGGAATTTCTGTATTTCATTGTGTATAACATTCTGAGAAATAATTAATGCACACACATACTGATGTAGTTTGCATGGTTTTTGTTGAGACTGCATTAATTAGCAGACTGGGACACGGTATCAATTCTCTGGCAGCAGTGACATCATTGTGTTGTTTTTTTAAAAAATTATATTCAGAAGTTGTATACTGTGGCGTACATCATCGCATTGTTTTCAGGCAGGACGCAGGATGCATTCTACAGAACCATTCTGAATATATTTTTTACAAGGAATTTGGAACTAGTCACTTGATATCATAGTGTTCAAGCAGGTCTGCACATGATCCTGTGGTCTTAAATGTCTGTTTTTGTGGTGTCAGGCAGTCCAAGAATATTTTTTATAATATGGCTTTTGAATCTTGGGATGAAAGTTACTCAAGAAGCATAAAGGACATGAATATTTTATTGCATTTGGTACAAATCTGTTAACCACACTGAATGTGTGCATGAAATCTCAAGGGTATTATTTCATCAAAGTAATTATTGGTAAATCCATACTTAGCATTTTGATAGTCATTACCTTCTATGCCTTAGACAAAATTTTATTTCATGGAAATCTTTGATTTTCATGTAATATGGAGTTGGATTTATATAATGTGCCAGCAGATCAGGGTCTTTGTTCTTTTTTCTACTGATTGCTCCTAACAAACTGCATAGACCAAGATCTGCTGGCACATTATGTGATGGCTGATCTTGGTCTGTGCAGTTTGCAGTTGGACTTGACTTATAAGGGAGTATATACAATATACATTTTTTCAATCTAAAAATTGAGGAATAAAGCACTCTTTTAACATTCCATTTAATCAATCATACTGTACCGTATCTCTGTGAGGTCCAGTTCAAATTTGTTTCGAGTGAATTGCTTGATTGTAAATACGAGACTTGATTGTGATTTGATCAGTTTGCACTATTTACTCACCCCAGGACCTTCACATCATCTTCACCGAGTCACACAATTAGAGAGCATTCCATCAGAATGACATACTGTTGGGTTATCTTTATTGCTTTAATTTTTTTTTTACCTTTTCACTGACAGTAAAATAATTAAAATTTTATAGCTTTTTTTTTTTTTTTTTTTTACATGTTTATTTTGTATGGGATAAAGATGATGGCAGTCTTCGTGTATAAAAAAAAAAGCAACTTCCCAACCAGCCTTGCTTGTCCACACTTATTGGTCTAACATGTATGTGCAGGCATTACTTGCCAACCTACAGTCTAGATGGTCCAGATTGAATCAACTGGTATATGTCATGTGTGCAAGCCAACTTGTAAACAATCTAGCTGGGCTGTTCAGACTTTGTAGTCTACTGCTAGTCATAATGCCTGACTTGGGTGTATAATGTAGTCTACTGTTAGTCACATGCCTGACTTAGGTGTATACTGTAGTCTACTGCTAGTCACATGCCTGACTTAGGTGCATAATGTAGTCTACTGCTAGTCACATGCCTAACTTAGGTGCATAATTTAGTCAATTGCTAGTCATGTGCCTGACTTGGGTGCATAAGGTAGTCTACTGCTAGTCACATGCCTGACTTCGGTGCATAATATAGTCTACAGCTAGTCATGTGCCTGACTTGGGTGCATAAGGTAGTCCACTGCTAGTCACATGCCTGACCTTAGGTGCATAATGTAGTCTACTGCTAGTCATGTGCCTGACTTAGGTGAATAAGGTTCTGATTTGGATTCACACAGGAAGTCTTTTTAACCATTACACTGGGACTTGTCTAACCCTCAATAGACTAGTTTTCAAATGACTGCATAAACTTTCATAATAATTTATTTTGTATTTAATGTGTGCCTTATTTGGAGTTATTGTTTGAAAACAAATCCTTGGAAGAAGGGAAATTGATTCCATGAAAAATTCAAAGATTTCAGAAGTATGTGTGTCTTGAAAACATGTTGAAATGAGTAGCATATGCTAGATAAACTTCATATCCAAACACTAGACAAATTATTAAATCAAAATGTCTGCCAATAATAATGCTGTAGAACATTGATTCACAGGATTACAGAGATGTTTTACCAAGGGAGGTAAATCTTGGAACTGTAATCCATTCTACCGTAAATAACCTATATATCTGATCCCTCCAATTTTCTGGGCACCATATTTTCAAACTTTATAATAATTTGCAATAGTGTAATAAAAATGTCCAGACACCAAGTACGTTTCATAAAAGCGACTAAAAATAAAACATTCAGGTAAGAACTTAAACTAAAGAATATTTCACCTGTACTCAAAAACAGGTGTTTGCATAGACAACTGTCAGATTGTAAAACCACTTTAATTACCTATAGTATTTCATGGGTTAACTGTACATGTTGTCTATAGGCAGCAATGACAACAGGTGTCACACTCCACATCTTGTAATTATTCAGTGTGATATATGTGAAGACTTAATGTAGATAAATCTCATTCACAGTAAAGTGAATTAACTTTTGTGATATAAAGTTTCAAACATGTATGCTGGTAATTATCTTTGTTTTCCCTTTTCCAGTAAGCCAGAACTGGGTTGACATTTATTTGTGATAAAGTAGTCAACATCTCCAACACACATGTTTCACGTCAAGTTCTTGTCATCTCACTTTTATTCAATGGCAGATTTCACCTAGTTAACCTCATTCATCGATACAAATAATGTTGTTCCATGATTAAATTCCTGAACCAGTTTTAAGTGATTTGGTTCATTTACATTTTGAATACAATTATTGCCATATTTGAAGTTGTTGTGTTGAGATCACTTCAAGCATTTTTTTTTTTATAGGAAAATACGGATTATATTTAGTTTAGTTCACTGCCTGTAAATGTTTACCAAGTCAATTACTCTGTAAATGAAAATGCATGTTGCTGCAAGAACTACTTGTTCCAATTAAATTATATATTTCCACATCTCGTCACAAGAGAACAGTTTAGTAGAATTTTTCTGTAACATGAGATTGATTTACTAATAATGCTGGTAAAAATGTATATAAACAACTTGATTTGCCTTTAAAAAATGTGTTTATTAACAGAACTTTGATTAGCAACATTTTATTTTAAAGAACCACTGTTTACAGTTTTTAAGCCACCGTACAGTTTCTTAATCATGGTAGATCCTTGAAAAACATCCCATGCGCATATCTTCACAGTGCATCCAGTTGCATTATCACTTTGTTTCATCATGTACATGTATGCTATTGTAGGAAACAATGCCACGATGATCTTAGGAATGTTTTTATTAAATTGTTAGATACATTGAACAAAGACATATCATACATACTGAATTCTGTCATAATAAGCAGTAAAATACATACAGCAAATGAAACAGTCGCAGGTTGTCCGAGGTACTGCATGCACATTATAATAGCTGTCAGCTGTTCAGTAAGCCTAACGGGTTGATAGTGGAAAATGTTGAGTTCCTAATTGTTTCAAGTAGACGCCATTGTTTCAGATATTGTAAACCATATACACATTCAGAAATTTTTCTAACTGATGCAGCCGAAATTATCTTTAAGATTTTTAGAGGTAAGATAACATGAATAAATGTATATCATTTTCAGTGTTACATTCTGTTGTCAAAGACAATCTATATGTTATGAAACTAATATCGATATTAAGACTGGTTCTAATCAGCAATTTGCATACATTATCATAACCTGGGTCATGTTTGTAGATAAGTTGCTAGTGATGATTGAGATTTGTTGGTCTTTAATCAATTGATTGTTTTTTAGTACTTTACTCAGATTAAGTAAACATGATATCTTTCATGGTTCATGAACTTGCCTCGAGTTTACAGAAATTAAAGTACATTAATTATATCGTTTAGAGTCAGTTCGCACTTGTCACCAGTGGCAGTGCATGTACATAATGAACAGATTGACATAGTTGTTAAAACAAAAAACAAACACCAGAAATGCAACCAGAATTCTTTATTTTGTAAATAAAAATACTGAAACATTATGATCATGAAAGTGTTCTTTTTTGGCAAGCAAGGATATAATGAAACATCGTCTACTTAGACCACTTCAAACATGCATTGAACTTGCCAGACACACAGATACACTTACAGAAAATATTATAATTTTCTGGACAAAATATTCAGGAAAAATGGTCCCCCATCCAAGCATACTTTAGTTGTGATGGATGGGGGGGCATTATTGGAGTAAGTCGGAGGCTGAGCAAGTATAAATTAGCATTTTCACCCTAATGCTTGCTTGAGAGGCGCTCTTTAAAGATCAATAAAACCACGTGACACCTGCAATATAAAAGCCATTGTGTTCATAGACCACGTCATATTTTAAAACCAGTTTTTGTTGTGTCTAAGAAAAAGGAATTGGGTGGGAAACATTGTCAGTGGGAGGGTTTATACACGCTCAGCCTCCGGCTTACTCCAATAATGCCCCCCATACATCACAACTAATGTATGCTTGGATTGGGGACCATTATTTTTCGTAAGCCTTTGGCCTCACATGTATAAATTAGCATGTTTAAAGGACAGCAAAAACCCACTAAAATCAACTATTGTCACTTCATATGTAAAACCACTTGTACAAAATTTCTTATTTAATTTATATACAGTATGTAATTTATTTATGTATTATTATTATTATTATTATTATTATTATTATTATTATTATTATTAAAATAAAATTCTTGGATAATTCCAATCTGCCATTTTAAGAATTTCCCAAAGGGAACATCATCCCCTATATGTAGCAGATGTCAATAATGACTGATATGAATGGCCTTTAAATATTGGATATCAATTCCCAACATTTGTAGCACCGTTTGCAACTACATATTAACATGGTACTTGTATCCACTTGAAAGGGCAGAAAAAAAAAGAAAAAAAAAGTCAACTTATCACATTTTCTAAGACTCTGAGTTCTGTTGAGATAATGTCAAAGGGTGTAAGACAAAGTTTTTCTTCTAAATAATATAATCAACAGTATCAACAATATAATACGCAGCAAATTTATCATTTATTTATTTTGAAACAAAACTCGACAAAATACTAACCACGCGGTTGAAAATCTCAGTATGTACTCGGCATACTTACCGCCTCTCGTAAGCGCAAAGTGAAATATGACTTGGTCTATGAACTCAACGGCTTTTATATTGCAGGTGTCACGTGGTTTTATTGATCTTTAAAGAGTGCCTCTCAAGCAAGCGTTAGGGTGAAAATGCTAATTTATACATGTGAGGCCAAAGGCTTACGAAAAATAATAATAATTTTCATTATTATATGAATTGTCTAGACAGATATAATAGTAATTACTTTTTTATGTCCAGATATTTAGGTCAGTGACTGTATATTAGGTAATTGTGTTCTCAGGGTGCACTTCAGCCATCTAAGAATCAGCTCTGGAGAAAGAAAATGAATGTATCATTACAGATGTTGAGGTACAGTTTGTGAGGTCACTTAATTATACAGACAACCCAATAGCAATTTCAGATCTTGTAGCAATGTTGGATATGTGCCCAACTTTGGCCCAAGAGGTTCTGGGTTTGATCCTTGATGACAGCTTTGCCTTCTAGCCCATCTGTTGATTCAATCCCTCCAGCATTTACATGAATCCCTCTCGCACAAAAATGAACAAGGTTGCTATACAAATTTCTTGCCTTAAACCATTGGTGAATATTGCTTGGCACCAAAATGGCTAAATTTAGAATCTGCAAGAAATGTTTCTGTTGGTATTAAATTGTTTTCCTTCATGGCATTTTAATGAAGAAGTCTTTTCATGATTTGATAGTAGTGAATAGAAAATTGCACATCACATGGATAGTGATTGAATCTAATATTGTATCTTTGAAGTAATTTAGCAAGAGAACTGTGTGCATATTAAAATGGGCCAGATATGTCTGCTTATTGAACTTTGTCGGAGGCTTCATGAATATGAACAAAGGTTTTTTTTAATGTGGATGAAAGTAATGGAGAGAATAATGAAATAAACTCAAACTTTGGGTCACATCAGAGCTATTGAATTGATGTATCTTTGGATTGATCTCTGAATTAGCTGTATTTTAAATTCTGGTCAAGGGTTTGATTAACCACTTTATTTGAATTGAACTTTCAGTCTCGGAGGGCATATGTGTTCATCTGGCACAAAGTATTTAGAAATATGTGGAAGAGGATTGTTTAAATTTAAGAAAAGGAAAGCTTTTTTTTCCTCTGTAAGGAATTCATAAACTGGTCACATTTGTAGAAATGCAGCTCTGAAAGAAAGATATACCGGTACTCATCTTACCTCAGATGTACCTAATTTTACCTTCACAATAATTTTAGGCATATTAGAAATTGATGGATACTTTCAGATGGCCTGTCACATCTAAAATTATACTTGCTCTTAAGTTGAGTCCAACTGCAAACAACACAGACCCAGATCTGCCATTGCATAATGTGTCAGCAGATCAGTCAATGTTGTTTGTTCTACAGATTACTCCTAACAAACTGCAGAAACTTAGATCTGCAGGAGCATTGTGCAATGGCAGATCTGGATCTGTGCAGTTTGCAGTTAGACAACTTACAAGTTACTGTATATGGTAATGTTACAATATTTAACACCATATTGATGATCCAGTCATGTTGGTTTACATTCAAGGATGTGTAGTAAGAGAGATATTGGAGAAAGTTCATAAGCTCTACTGTATTTAAATAATACAGGACTGTTATAACAGTGTCATAATAATTTTGCAAATGGAGCAGATCCTTTGGGAGATCGGAGGAAATTTATAAAATAAGTGAGATGACCATCAATCTATTGGTCTACAATTAAGGTAATAGGCGACTATACCTATTGCATGCAGTTCAGGTACATGTACACAAATGTAGAAAGATATTATTTTCTAGTTTGATGAAAGAACATAACAATAATAATAATAATATTAATGACTTTATTTAACTCATTAACCCCAGGAGATTCTTTTCATTTCACCTGAAATGGGGGTAGGAAACACATTTTTGGGGTTACTTCTGAATGCAGCCAAACACATCTGCTTAAGAGAGGTTTTCATTTCGCTGGATGCTTAGGGTATCAAAAACATTGTTTTTGATTGGCTATTATGCTTGCACATGTGCCGAAGGGTAAAAGTTGAACTTTTTTTTATTATTCGTATTGGACTCCCGATTTTTGTGTCCTGGACCCTTTTTACTTCAAATCTGAAACTTATCCTACTTTTTGCAAAGATTCATCTGTCTATGTGCAGTTCAAACCGGTCTGCTTTAGATCTAAGGCCAAAAAGTGTAAAATCCTGACACAAACTCCAGTTCCAAAACCAGCAATTTCAGACCTAAAAAAAAAAAAAAAAGGGTCTAAAAAATTTAGTTTTTTCCACCGTATTTTTAAATGCGAGTAGAAAGTCGACATTATTTGGTATCATTATAGAGCTACATCTGTCTACTTTTCTGCAATACCATCCACTTTAGTGTCTCTTAAATGATGTTGACGCTACAGAGCTCGGAAGTAGGGTACAACCTCATGACGCATAAATGTGGTGCTAGGGGTTAACGAGTTAAACAAGTTTTGGGAAATTTCTTAGAAATTGTCCAGGAATGTATATTTTTTTAATTTCATTGCAATGGTAATGCACAAATGATCAAATAAGCAAGGAATATTCAAATTTGGTGATGTCATCAAAATTCACTTATTAACCCCGGGAGATTCTTTTCATTTTCGTCTGAAATTGTGGTAGGAAACGTATTTTGGGGGTTACTTCTGAATGCAGCCAAGCGAGTTTTTCGTTTAACCGGATGCTTAAGAGTATCAAAAACGTTGGTTTTGATTAGCTATTATGCTTGCGCATGTGCAGAACAGTAAAAGTTGGACTTTTTTTTTTGTTTTTTTTTTTTGTATTGGACACCCGATATTTGTGTCTTGGCCCGTTTTTACTCCAAATCTCAAACTTGTCCTACTTTTTGCAAAGGTTCATCTGACCGTGTGCAGGTCGAATCAGTCTGCTTTAGATCTCGGGACAAAAAGTCTAAAATCCGGACACAAACTCCAGTTCCGAAACTGGCAATTTTTGACCTAAAAATTAATCGGGTCTCAAAAACTACATTTTTTGCACTATTTTTTAATGCAAGTAGAAAGTCAGCATTTTTTGGTATCATTGTAAAGCTACATCTGTCTACTTTCCTGCAATACTGTCCATTTTAGTGTATCTGTAATTATGCTGACGTTACAGAGCTCAGGGTACAACCTCATGTCGCGTAAACGTGGCACTAGGGGTTAATGAGTTAAAGAAGATGCTCATTTGGTCAACTGACCAATCTTCCATGTGGACTTCTACAATTACATGTATAATGTTGTACAGTTTTTACAGGTTGTGGTGTCTTTAGACAACAATGCTATTAAAAAGTAGTTAATTGATCTAATGCTACTATAAAATATTTATAAGGCATTAAAGATAAGTACCTACAGGATTCATACAAAGATTAGTTGTGAACCTATGTAAAACATTACTGGTGAGTTCAGGAAGGTACATAGTTTTAAAGAAGAGTAGTAATGAATTACACAAAATCATACAAACAATTGTTTCTTTAGATGTTGAGAAAGAAACTTCTTCAGACCATGGGAAGAGTCACCTGACCTTGTATAGGATGGAATGGAATTCCATAGTTTGGCTCCAGAAAAAGCAAAACTCTTTTTATAAAACTCTGAATTTGTTTTAGGTAGATATAAATTGTTGTTTGAGATGGATCTTAGTTCATACGTATGTATATTTTCCACAAATTAAAAATTACATGGAAGATAATCAGGAGCCAACCCATATAAGGATTTGTAGACTAGTAAACCCTTTTAAAGCTGAGTTCTCTGTTGAAATGGAAGCCATTTAAGGGTTTTAAAAAGATTTGTTGATGGTGCATCTAAATCAGCATCAAGAATAACTTTAGCTGTTCTTTGAGCCACTGTATATAGGCCACCAAATTCCAGTGTGGACTAGCTTGACAAATTTGGAGCTGAGCTACAAAAGGTCTACATAGATTCAGATAAAGTAATACTAATATGGGTGACTTCAACATTGATTATCCTGAATTTATTCCCGAGAGATGATTTTATTTAACTGACACTAACTATTTGGTACAAATTAGAACTCAACCAACAGGAGTGAATAAAACCAGTTAAACCCTGATTGATCATATTTATACAAACTGTCATGAAAATATATTGGAAAAACAAACTCCAATATATGCAGTTTGTGACCATTGCCCAGTCTGTGTCACAAATTATGTGCCAAAAAAGACTAATAAAGGTAAAAACAATCAAATCATGATTTTAAAATTTAAATGAAAAAACTTTATTAGAAAAGCTAGAAAGTATTTCTTTCAAAATAATTAGAACTGTACATGATGTTAATGAAGGTGTAATTCTGTGGTATAAATTATTTGTGGATGTTCTGCATAACCATGCACTAATTAAAACAAATAGGATTAAACATCATAGAAACCCTAAGTGGCTAACATGCTAGGGACAAATATCATCAAAAGAAAGATGGGGGGGGGGGATATAGATTTTGGAGAAACAAGTCCAATTATCACATTGATTGTGCAAAGAAAAATTGTTGTGTTCTAGCCATACAGGAGAATAAAGGCAGCTCACAAATATGGAAATATCTGAATGAACTCAACTTGAAAGGTAAATGTACACTCCCAAATCAAGTTGAATACTGTATGACCATATGACCTTTCAGTTGCTATATCACATACAAATCAAAATATGCTAAATATCCAGAAGTTTAAAAAACATGTAAATAATAAAGTGCCAGAAAGCACCATCTTCTCTATGTGAAACACTACTGAAAAAGAAATATATGATCTTCTATGCATACTCAACACATCCAAATGAACAGGATTAGAAGGAATTAGAACCAAAATCTTCAAACTTTCTGCCCACAAAATATCAAAATCACTCGCATATTTTGTCAACTTTCCAGACTTTGTAAAGGTAGCAAGAGTATGCCCTATCAATAAGAGTGGTGCAAAAGAGTATGCCCTATCAATTAGAGTGGTGCAAGAGTATGCCCTATCAATAAGAGTGGTGAAAAAGAGTATGCCCTATCAATAACAGTGGTGCAAAAGAGTATGTCCTATCAATAAGAGTGGTGCAAAAGAGTATGTCCTATCAATAAGAGTGGTGCAAAAGAGTATGCCCTATCAATAAGAGTGGTGCAAAGTATGCCCTATCAATAAGAGTGGTGCAAAAGATGCCCCAGGAAATTATTTACCCATCTCCATACTTCCAACATTGTCTAAGATTTTTGAAAAGCATGATGCCAAGCAACATTGTAAATATCTATCAGAGCATAATCTTTTTGACATGCTTTTGTGCTTCACTCCTGTGCTACTGCCTTAACAAAAATTGCTGAAAGCATTTATAATTGTTTCTAGTGAATAAGCATCGTTCAAAATAACCATTTGTTTCCTATTACTTAGATAATTTTCAAACCATTGTAGCAGATTACCCGAGACACCATATTCGTTCAATTTATATAATAAGAAGTAGGAGTACTTTTCTTGGATTTTAAAAAGGCATTTGATTTGGTAAATCAGTAAATACTCCTGACTAAGTTAAAGATATATAAGCTTTCATGTCAAGCAATAAATTGGTTTTGTGTCTTGCTTAAGTAACAGGTTCCAGCAAGTTGGCATTGGGAACATAACGTCAGTCTTTATGTTTTACTTCAGGTGTGCCACAAGGCTCCATTTTTGGGCCACTATTATTTCACATATTTAAAAGTGATTTACCTTTGTATGCAACCCATTTTCAGGTCTTGTTTCAGATTATACTGCTCTACACAGCTCTGATAAAAATCTGTATCAAATCCAGATAAAACTGACCAGTGACCTTAACAATACAGTCAATTGGTGCCACTCAAATAAAATGATAATTAAATTAAAGTAAAACTTAATGTATGTTGATTGTTTTGACAGTGATTAGCTAAATTAGAAGATACAGAGCTTGAAGTTTTTTGTACACAATACCCCAATTGAAAATATGCAACAAGACAAACTATTTGGTGTATATATTGATAAAAAAACATGGAATGGAACAGACAAGTTGATTATTTATGCAAGTCCATAGCTGCCAAAATACTTACCCCATCACACCCGAGTGCTGTATTTCAATCCATATGTTTTACCTATGTACTATTATACAAAAATTTGGGAGAACTGTTCTAAATCACAGCTAAACAGTCTTAAAGTTACAAAAATGGACTGCACATATCATTCTAGATGCACCATGTGATATTTCCTCAGAGTATTTATTCTCACAGTTACATTACCACATATACTCATGTATAATCCAGGTCCAAATGCAAACAACATAGACCCTGATCTGCTGTTGCATAATGTGCCGGCAGATCAGGGTCTATGTTGTTTGTTTTACTGATTAGTCCTTACAAGCTGCATAGACCCAAATCTGCCGGCGCAGTATGCGATGGCAGATCTGGGTCTATGCAGTTTACAGTTGATATCAGCTTATACGCGAGTGAATACGTAAGATTACTATTCATGACAAATTTAAGTGCTGTTCTTGCTTGCTATCGCCGAAATCTTTTCAAAGTGTGTAAAAAAGAAACAATAACACTTATAATCTGAGGTTCAAAATAACATTCAAATTCCAAAACTATGCACAAAATTAATCAAAAGAAATTTTCAGTACTCAGGTGCCTTGGCCTGTCGGCTGCCTCATTGTGTCCTTGGGAAAAGCACTTAGCTCCCATTTCCTCTGCATGACAGACTAGTTTTTTTTATGCATGTGATGACCTAGAACAAGTACCGGGGTACAACAAAGTTTTGCATCCTGTGTCTTTGAGTTTGTGTAACCATACGTTTACTATTGGTAACTGACACAAATATAGGTCATTTAGTATTTTAAACACTTGGTTAGCCAAATTTTTGCATCTGACTTAGAAAAATGTTGAACATTCTTAAGCTGTCACATCTATTTGAATTTTAACATATCAGACTCCTCATTTAAATGTAACACAGACTATTCCATACATACTGAAATCAATGTAACACAGACTATTCCATACATACTGCATAAAGACTTTTCGTATAATTCAGGATACATGTACCATTTTATTTTGGCAAAACACACTTGTGTCGTACATTGGTTTTTACATCTTTAAGCTTAAAATAGCTAAGTAAGGCTTGGGAACCAAACTAATATAGGAGTCAAAATCATCATAAAGTCTGGACACATGTACACTTGTGAAAGGAAGTGCACATGGTTGGGGCTAAGTGAATATTTTGTATACAAACAATGAAATAAGATTTATCGTGTTTGGTGTCAGTTATTTGCACTCATGTCTCACTTAATAGAGAAATTTAGAGAACTAGTGAACAAAACTTGGACACAACTTGCCATCTTGTTGCATCTTATATATATATATATATATATATATATATATATATATATATATATATATATATATATATATATATATATACACACACACACCGCTCCCTTGATAACTCGTGAACTTGCTTATAATGCTGGGTCAGGTGGGGATCCCATTTTTTTAACTAGAAAATACAAACAAAAAAAATAAAAATAAAATAAAATGGCCCCTATTTGTTGAAGGTGAAAAAAATCGCGATTAAAATTAGTAAATGAAACCTTGATATATCACTCATTTTATCATCAAAAACAGTGGTTAGTACCCAGAAATTTGAATCAACATCATGAAATTTTCAACTTTAATAAGAAGTCATATATTTTGTTCAATTTTCTTTCCAAACAACATTCTCAGTACACTATAAATAAAAATATTCGCCAAAATTTCGATCAATGAAATGTCACGAATACCTACTGGTGGCAACACTTTAAAAATAAATACCAATTAAATAAGTTTTGTCTAGTGAAATTTGTGTTTTAGTTCTATCTTTTAATTCGGTTTCAGTGTAATCATCATAAATGCAATATGCCTTCTTGTATTCAAACGTGAAAAATATAATTCAACCAACCCAGCTATCGCCGCGAGCATTTCCATGAGAACCTAATTAAGTGCCAACCGTTTTTTTTATCTCCGACGAGTGGATGTATTTGTCGTATTGTTACACTCAATTAATAGCACACCTGCTTTGTATTATCACGTTAATTGCATCTTTTGTATCAAATCAAAGAAAGGGGGTGGAATAACAGAAAAGTTAAAAGGCGTGCAAATCCTGCCTGTGTAAGAGCTAGCGGTCACAGCCGTGTGTCAGGTCAACTCATTTCAATTGATCAATCGAACACTGTTATAAATATTATTATGTAAGTAATTTAATTAAACTACCTAGTTTTTTAAAAAAGGAATATTGTTTAGTTGTGAATCTACAACAACAAAAAGCATTAAGTAATACACAATGTTTTCGCGTACACATGTTGTTTAAACCGCTTGGACTAATGTTGTTAACGATCTTTCAGAGGTTCGGTATCTTGAAAATAAAGGTAATTTATACAGAAAAGCAAACAACTACATTTGAAAAAAGCTCTTTATTGACAATTATTCCCAATGTAATTATTAACGAGTATTCAGCCATTAAACAGCTGCGTTACCCCCCCCTCCCACTGCGGTTTTCTCAATGTCCAGCGGAGATGGCATCCCCTTCTTAATTTTTTTTAGGTCCCTCTGTAACTTGCGCCCTCACTTATAGTGTGGTCTGTTTTTTGGATCCTGCTTTGCGCAAGTTATCTTGGGAGAGGTGTATATATATATATATATATATATATATATATATATATATATATATATATATATATATATATATATATATATATTTTCCCAATTTTGTGCATCACATGGATACCAGGCAAGATCATTTTCCATCTGGAGTGTTTATTTCATGTCCAGGATGTAAACATTTGCATCAACATGGCTTCTGTGTCTGTAAGTAGTCCACCTTATGCCAAGGTACTGTATGTACTCACTTATAATTTAGACCCAGTTGCAAACTGCACAGAGCCAAATGCCGGCAGATCTAGGTCTGTGCACTTTGTTAGGGATAATCAGTATAACAAACTACATAAACCCTGATCTGCATGGAGCATAATGCGATGGCAGATCAAGGTCTATGTTGTTTGCCGTTTTACCTGACTTATAAGTGAATATATATGACATGTTACAGGCATAATGAAGTACATTATGCACAAACCTATAAATATAGGGATCTAAATGATGTGAATGAAATACATTATAATTGATTCTCATCAACAAAGACCTAAATTAATTAAGCAAAGTAAAATTAGTAGCAGAGAAAACAAATCAAGCTAATTTAATGGGATTTCATACCCATACCTATGTAACGATATATGAAAGGTTACGTTATACATTCAGTATATGAAAGGTTACATTATACATTCGGTATATGAAGGGTTACATTATACATTCGGTATATGAAGGGTTACATTATACATTCGGTATATGAAAGGTTACATTATACATTCGGTATATGAAAGGTTACATTATATATTCGGTATATGAAAGGTAACATTATACATTCGGTATATGAAGGGTTATATTATACATTCGGTATATTTAAGGTTACATTATACATTCGGTATATGAAAGGTTATATTATACATTCGGTATATGAAGGGTTACATTATACATTCGGTATATGAAGGGTTACATTATACATTCAGTATATGAAAGGTTACATTATACATTCGGTATATGAAAGGTTATATTATACATTCGGTATATGAAAGGTTATATTATACATTCGGTATATGAAGGGTTACATTATACATTCTGTATATGAAAGGTTATATTATACATTCGGTATATGAAGGGTTACATTATACATTCGGTATATGAAAGGTTATATTATACATTTGGTATATGAAAGGTTATATTATACATTCGGTATATGAAGGGTTACATTATACTTACCATATGTACTAACATAGAAGTCAGGTTCAACTGCCAACAACATATACTCTGCTCTGCCAGCACATGATGTACTGGCAGATCAGAGTCTATGTTGTTTGTTCTACTGATTACTTCTAACAAACTGCATACTCCCAGATCTGCCAGCACTTTATGTGACAGCAGATCTGGGTCTATGCAGTTTGCAGTTGGATTTGATTTATAAGCAAGTATAGATGGTAAGGCAGTATAGTAAGGGACCAATGCACTGTGTAGGTATTTATGTGACAGGCAACCATAGCCAAGTTTCCAGTCACTTAAGTTCCAATACATTTTAGATTTCTGTATACTGACATTGACTATATTGTAGGTATTTTGAAATAAAAAGTTGGGCAACCATATGGCCAATTTTCCAAACATTTTTCTAGCTGCAATTTATTTTAGATTGCTGTATACTGACATTGACTATATTGTAGGTATTTTGAAATAAAAAGTTGGGCAACCATATGGCCAATTTTCCAAACATTTTTCTAGCTGCAATTTATTTTAGATTGTTGTATACTGAGGGCTTATACTGAGTGACTATAGCGTAGGTATTTTGCGATAAAACGTTGGGCATAGAGCTGGGTATCACGAGCAATTTTGTATCGTGATACGTATCATGATAATTGACCTCAATATGATATGTATTACAGTAGTATCACACATGTAGATAAATCAAAATATATACAAGTTAGCCCATGTTTGCAAAACAAAAATCTCTTGTATCATTGCATATATCCATGATAGAATGTGCCAAATTCCCAGAACAAAGAGAAGCTTTAGTTTTTCTTTTTATTTGTGTCTTTTAAATGTTCACCAAGCATTGATTTTAAAACACATTTATTATTGTATGCCTTTATTTAAGACCCCAAATGTATCTTGCTCTACCCTAGTGCAGGTACATGTACTTTACAGTTGTTGATATGGTCCTCTCAAGAGAAAAAAAAAAAACATCTCACAAGGTCTGGAAAATAAACACAAAATGTGCTGGGGTCATTTTCACGACGAAATGTACATTTATATTCAGTTGAACTGCAAAGGCCAAGTTCATATAATACCTGCAAGATCATGTTTTGTTTTGTGTTGAGTTTTTTAATCTTAGGAGATCTCGTGTGGAAAATTTGACATGTTAAAGGATGTAGACTGTGTTAATAGAATTCCTTTATTTCCTGACAAAATGTACATTTATATTCAGTTGAACTGCAAAGGCCAAGTTCATATAATACCAGCAAGATCATGTTTTGTTTTATATAGACTGTGCTAATAGAATTCCTTTATTGGATATATCTCAGACAGAAGTAGGCACTTGATGATATTTAAATCGGATCAGGATGTTTATTTAAGTAGAAAATGACATGCACCTTTATCGGGAGGTTGATTAATAATCGGATGGGGTAAATGTACTAATGCAGAAAATACTCAGGCATAACAAATATTTACCAGAACTAATCAAAACTTTCACAGAATATTATTTCTAAAAACATTTTTTCAAGTACTATTAACTGCAGGCTAAAGAAAAAGTTAAATTCTTTGAATTTTAAAAGTCAGTGCCAGTAGGTAGATATTTTGGGTAGAAGGAAACAATTTGTATGCTTGTTGTTTATCCCTTCAGGGATTTTGACTTGTGGTATTTTTATTGGATTTTTATAGTTCACCCTCATCAAAATCCCTTTGCAGGTTCTTGTGAAAATGTTTAGAAGATATGTGAGCATTTGACCTAGTAAACAGTTATTGTTGGCTGATACCTTTTTTTCTCACATATTCTTTCAATGTTCAACATCATTCCCAAACTGAAACAGTACTCTTAATGCAAATCCACCAGTACTGCTGATATTTTTGAACATGGATTAAAACTGTTCATGTGATCACATACAACTGGGTAACATTGCCATAATAATTAGTGCTGTTGTACAAACTGCTGCATACGAACAAGTTTATTTCCAAAATAATTCTATTTCCATTTAAAAATAAAACTTAAATCACAAATCAAAATGTTACAAGCAGTTTTTTTTTTTAATGATGCAAATCAGTAGAAAGTTTATAACAGACTACTGGTATATCCAGTTTTACATGATCATGTGACCAGTCTGTGTCTGTGCTCAAAATGTCGGCAGTACATGTCTAGTTTTATAAGAGTACTGTTTCTGTTTTGCATCCAGCTGATGCCCAAGTATGAACAATGTTGAAATTGAAGGAAGTTCTGAGAACAAATTATCATCCAACAATAACTTTCACTTTTTTTATATAGACTTTTATACCAATGTTGAAATTAGTTAAAATCTTAACCAGGTCAATGTACACAATTCTCCCCACACCAAATTTGGCTAACCTTTTGCACATAAGATTCTCACTTGAGATCTAACTCATGTTAGTCTCATGTGCATTTTAACATGCAAATTAGGTAGAACTCACATGAGCAATAGAATCTAACAAAATCTGAAAATCACATGAGCAGGAATTGTTAATATGAGCAAGATTTTGCTCACGTGAGCAAGCATTTCCTCACATGAGCAGGTCTGCTCATGTGAAAATCACGAGCAGGAATGGTTAATGTAAGCAAGAGCTTGCTCACGTGAGCAATAGGAAAAAAAAATGACTAGAATTTGATAAATATTTCTCACAAGAATGAAAAAGAACCAAGTTCCTATAATAAAACTTATTTAGCAGCAATAAAGAGATTTTCAAAGTGATATTAAAATCTAGAAGATGAGCATATTCAAGTTCAATTATGCATGTTTTGTGAGGTTTCTCACATGAGAAAAAAGACAACCCATATATAAATATGTGATAATAATGATTTTCAATTATTGTAATTATTATATCGCACGTATTCTGTAACAATAAATGCTCGCAGCACAAATGGGCAGGTGTAAAACACTCGTTCACTCATCAAGCAAATTAGTGTGATTATTGTGAAAGCAATGGTCTTCACGCACATGAAACCAGCTAGGTGTACTACATCCAAGCACTGATTTCATTACTGATGATAACAAAAGGTATAGGGTCTCAGGCTAGCATTGACCAATCAGAAGAGGTTGCTTTTATTGACTCCATGAATAATCCAAAATTATACCAAACATGGTTTTAATATTTATATTGTTGTTGATAAACATTCAGTGCATTATGCACTGACAATTGTAAACATGTATAAGTATTTGCAAGGTGTGCAGCTGCCACTGAAATAGCAAAAATTAGATGACAAGGGAGCGCAATCATATATATGATGAATATAAGAGACTAAGAAAGTACCAGAAATGCTGGGAAAATGGACACTAATGGCTAAAGTGTGACACAGGAGAGACTGTGTTGTTGGTGAAATACAGTTATTGTTTTGAGTTGATGTTAATGAAAAATAAATGTTTGAATTAGAAACTGAACTAGCTTCTGTTTGATTTTAGCAAGATCAGTTAAATTTAGACAGGATCAATGAAAATATTATTTTGGTGATCCTGTGGGTTTGTGAAAAAAATCCTAATTTTGAGCCATTTATCCTGTTTTACATATGCAAACTTTCTAGACTCATTACAGATACTCCAGCTTGTTTGCTATCAATCATACAGTTTCACTGGGGACCCCTAAAATCTGAATAAATCAAAGGAAACGACATGGGAAGGAATGAATACAACTTCATAATTGTTTGAAACAATATTTGTCATAATTGCTTAAAACTGTATTTATCAAAGTTAAACATTATTTTGTACACTTGTGCAATATATCAGTAGTTTCCATCATAACATTTAAAAGTTTGTTAAAATGAAACCTCTCAATAGAGTACCATGATGTACTGATATTCTGTCCAATTTCTTTTGTAAAACACTCTGTACACAAAATATATTTCATTAGCTGTTACGATGTCTTTTCTTTTTAAATTAAGCATACTGCATTCTTTGCAAAATTGTTGCACGCGGATCAAATTATGGAGACAGTGGATGTATGCTCTAGATCATATCCAATGTATTATTAAGGAAAGATTCCAGAAAATTCAGGCTCATACACAGAAAGGCAAGCTCTTCAGTCTAAGGAATCTCTCACAGCCGCTTTCTCGAATATGTGGTACACAGAAAGGCAAGCTCTTCAGTCTAAGGAACCTCTCACAGTCGCTTTCTTGAATATGTGGGAAATATTCACTTTTTTTGCTGTATGGGTTTAGACTCTTTTTACTTCACTTCCATATAGAAATCCATTTTAGTAAGGGGGATGTTGTCAGATGGTTAAAGGTTCCCTCTCCCCATCTGTTAAAATCGTACACTATTAGGTGAAAAACAAGAATGTTAGCCATTTGAATTAAACTGAACCACCTCTTCTAAACAAATCCTCTCAGAATAAAATCCTAAATCCTTCCCTGCTTCTTGTACGATTCAGATACGCTGAAATAGATTACATGCAGCAACATGTACTATGTAACCTGGACAACAAATGTGACTATATACCTGTTTGGCAATGGCATTTTTTTTAAAATTCAACATTCGAAAATCACTTCACGAGTCATAGAAACATCTGTAAGTGTTATTCATGACCATCCAGTTTGAAAGCTGTAACATCATATCTGTCAAACGTTTGGTACTTTACGTCTTTAAACAAACAAAAAAAGCAATATGAAATTGCTCACTTTACACCTTAAAACCTTTGAAATAGATCCACTGCCATATTCTTTGAAAAATTAAAAGTATAAAAATTAGAAGCATACCTACATGTATACGACTTCTGAACTTGCCTCAGTTGCAGTTCAAACTTCACTGCATGAAGACAATCGTAGAATTTGATCTGCTTGAAGAAAAACAGTCCCTAACAAAAACAGAAATGAGATTAAAAATCTTGTATGTAATTTATCGTCAACCATCCTAACTTCATGCTTATCCTTGATTTGTGCGCTATGTTTCTCGTGACCTCACACGCTTGATTTGAGATCCTGACATAACCAACTGGGTCAATAGCATTCATTGACAGTAACAGTAAGTGCTGATTAAGACATATTGAATACTTAATACAAATCAAATTGAAAAAAACACAATGAAAATGGCAAATTTGACTCATGCCATACACTTTGTGGCTCTGGCGTGAGTGTTAGCCATTCAAGCCAGGGCCGCTGTTCACATGTTGGTTTTCTTTATCTTTTGATTAGCGGGAAACCCAAGACAGATTTTTTAGACTGCAAAGGCAATGTAGACCGCAAAGGCAATGTAAAAATTTGGTCATTATAACATGCACTTCTTATATCATGTTAGAAAAATAAATCCAATGAAAAACTACCGGTATATAGTATGAAATTTTTCATTGAAATATTTTAATATAAGGTAAAAAAAAAATATATGTGTGTTTCCTATTGCACTGGTTTTAAAATTAGGGTAGGCAGGTAGGTTTTTTTTTTTTAAATTATATATAAAGCAAAAATATTTCAAGCACTTCAAAGTACTGGGCAAAACCGGCTCAATTAGATGCACAAATCAATTTCGACAAAAAAAAATAATTGTGGGGGTGGGGAAAAAGTGCTAGGGTCGGCAATGAGAAACAGGGACGGTCGGCCAACTGGAAACACATATTTATTTATTTTTTTGGCCTAAGGGAAAAAAATCTTTGTTATGAAATAGCATGAAAAGAAATCTTTTAAAACTTTACAGTATCTTTAAATATGATAATTTTATCAGACAACTTGAAGAAAAAAAACAAAATTAAAAAATGCATCATGTTTTTTTTTCTTTTATATTTTTGCCATCATTTTTTATAAGTGTTTTATTGCAGTCGATATGCGTTTGAAAGAAACTATTTGTATCGCATATACAAATATTAATAATACGGGGACATCATATACGATCGATTTCTGAAGTAAACATAATCTTACGTCACGTGGCCTTTATTTCAGGGGCACGAACCATAGATATCATTCCGGCAATAGACAATTTAGACACGCTCGGAAAAACGGTAGCTCGCAAAGAATTTGGAGAGTTTATAATGATGAATAAATGAAGCAGATATAGTTGAACACTTTCTAAGGTGATTTCAATAGTTTCTCCCAATATTATAATATAAACGTTAAAATTAACGTTGAGGGCACAAACCATAGCACTTCGAGGATTCTAATCTCGTCACCCTATTGTCAATAACTGACAACATTGCATCGAGAACTGCAGTTTGGCAGGCGTAGCAGTAAATAATAATGATCTGAAAAATTAACGTCTCAATAATTATTAGGAGCAAGATTACAAGGTCATCTTATTTGATGTATTAAATCGTGGGGACAAAACTGCGAAAGCTACATGCAGCCAAACTGCTGTATCCATAAACTGGCAAAATGCAATACGGTCTTGATTTTACTCACCAACATGATAATTCCATGATTTTAAATTATCTCCTGGTTTCTATGATCAGTTGCTGGACATGTATTGGGCTTGCAATGAAATTTCCCGAACTAACGAGCTAAATTGTGACAGTTCCAACTTCAATTTTTTTAAAACGGCGCCTATTTGAAAGCGAGGCTACCATGTTTGTTGTAGAACCTTCAAAAAGTTATGTGCATATTTTGCGGTCAGTAAACCAGTCTCCAGACTGTAAACAAGGGAAATAACCTGCGTCATTGTCTTGATACGTAACGATTAGGTCTCAGTCGCGAAAAACCACATTTTATTTGATGTGATTTTATTTTATTATTTGATTTGGTTTTTGATAGCAAAATTCTTGAAGCATAATTCTTTATAGAATGCTGGCAGAATGGGATGGGTCTCTAACTCGCATGAGGAAAACCAACTTAGAACAAATCTAAAATGTGTCTGATCAAAATCGAAGTCCAAATTTCTCACATGAGAATTTAAAACTCCACCTTATTTTCAAACATAGTCAGAAGTAAGGGGAAAGAAATGTTTTCTAAGTTATACTTTCTCATGAGAATATTCAAATTCTCATGTGAGCAAAATCTGCACATGAGAAAATTGGTTAGTTTTTCAATGGCTCACAAGATCTAACAAACTGCACACATGAGCTTGCAAAATCTACCCAATTTGCATACGTTTCTAACAAGGTTCTCATGTGCAGCTTATGAGAAGCTCATGTGAATTGGTGAGATTTTTTTGTACGGGTCCCAAACACATTCTTTGAAACTTACAAAGGGATTTCGACAGTAGTGAACAATAAAAATCCAGTATAAACTAACTCCAAGCAGAAATCCATAAAGGGATTAATTTATTGGTATGGGCTTGTTGTCTTCATTCAAATGGATAGAATATCAACATGAAAATGTTTACCTTTGGACAGTTCCTTTTATTTAGTTGTTGCATTCTGCTATCAACCTGTATTGATAGTTTGAGCCTGCATTGCGATACACCATCACCAGAATCAGTACTGCAATGCATTGATGATATCGACCCAGCTCTACAACCATGGCTAATTTTCCAATCACTTCAGTTACATTTTAGATTGATGTATACTGAGGGTTGTATAGTGAGGAACTGTTGCACTGTGTGCTGTAAATACTCGCATATAAGTCGGGTCCAAAAGCAAACAACATAGACCCCGATCTGCTGTCGCATAATGCGCTTGCAGATCAGGGCCTATGTTGTTTGTTCTACTGATTAGTCCTAACAAGCTGCATAGACCAGATTTGCTGGTGCATTATGCCACGGCAGATCTGGGTCTATGCAGTTTGCAATTGGTATCTAATATACTCAAGTATATACGGTAAATATTTTGTGATAAAAAGTTGGGCAACCATGACCAATTTTCCAGTCACTCTAGCTCCAATACATTTTAGATTGCTGTATACTGTGTGTTATATAATGAGGGACCATTCCACTGTGTAGATATTTTGTGACAGGCAACCACAGTTAAGTTTCCAATTTCTCCAGTTCTGATGTATTTTAGATTGCTGTATTAAGGAAACCTCTGACTTCCATACATAACAATGTATCAATTATGCTGCCTAATACATGACAATATATCAATTATGCTGCCTAAATTGTGAATAGGCAGTAAAAATTTAGAGATTAAGATGATTCCTGGACTTACAATTTTCTGGAAATTAGGTTATAGAAATGTGGGATGTGGGCAGGGTTTGGCAAACAGAATCCCAATGGTACTCTCCATTCATGATTTCTGATTGAAACTATTCATACTAAAATCAATTATTCCCGTTCAGTTCCTAGTTGTTTACTTCAAAAGCTGTGGACTTCATTTTGAATAAATATAAGCAGGGTTCAGACTAGAGTCAGAAAAATGGGAGCAGTGACTTCTCCCTCCACATAAAAATAGGAAAATTGAGGAAGTTCATGGGATAAGCAAGGGAGCAAGGGAGAAGTCACTTTAATTTATTTTTCATGTGCAATATATATATCAGGGATGGGATCCCAAATTTCTAATGGCTGTTGCTGGACATTTTTTCCCAAAAATGAATGTGGTGGCCTGACATTTGTGATTTTAACATAAAAACATTCAAAGGAGGTATACAAAGTTGTAACGAAAAAAGAAATCATTGATATAATTAATTAATAAATGTACCAGAAAATGTGTCATTTTTGGATTTGGGTGTGCTGTTGCTTAAATTTTAGTATTGTCCTTCCATGCTTTGCTAGCTTTCTCTCAAGCTATGTATTTGTAACAAATTATATTTGCTTTCAGAAAACTATACTATACTAGTTTTAAAATTAATTAATTGTTGACAACAAGCAGACTTACAACCAGGCAAAGGCAAAAACTTAGTTGGCTGGCATTTCTGATGAAGTCCAATGGTAAAGTTTTATTTGAACAGATCATTAATCAAGTCTTGAAGAATGATAACAAAAAGTTAGTTGTTGTTGCCTGTGTATTTTTTCTTTTTTAATTAGGGCCTAGGCCAAACATATTTTGTTCTAAAAGTCTTGTATATGCTGAGACACCACCACACAATACAGTATAGTTAAAAAGCACATTGTATGAGGGACTGATGTATATACCATAGGGCAATCATTCAGTGATAGGGTTTTAACTCATCAAGGCCAAGAGACGCAAATTTGCGTCATGAGGTAGTATCCTTCTTCTATAGCTTGTGACATCATCACAGTTCAGGATCGACCCAAGCAGGTGGTATTAGAGAAAAGAAGAAGGATGTAGCTTTACACTGATGTCAAATAATGTAGAGATTCTATGCACATAAAAAAATAGATTGGGAAAAAACGAAATTTTGAGACCCAATTTTCTGTACTAAAAGAATCGCTGGTTGCAGGACCGGAGTTTTTGTCCGGATATTAGACTTCCTCTCATTAGATCTAAAGCAGACCTGACCAAACTTCACACAGACAGATGAACCTTTGTCAAAAAGAATTGGGTAACTTTGGGATTTGAGATAAAAGAGGACAATCCAAAACAACCTTTCACATATCTGAGCAACTGTTGATAAGAAAATCCCACTGAATTAGACGTGCTTGGATTCCATTGAAAACAACATGAAAACTTTCCCTTCTAACCCAATCTTAAGTGAAAATGGAAAAAACTCCCAGCTTTAATGAGTTAATAAGTCCAGGAGATAAGCTTACACCCTATACAGTGTTTAAACAAATGGGAGAACTTCATGACAAAACAATTGAATGGAATAATTATGGGCTAATTATTGTCATGTAAAGTCAGCAAATGGTCAGTTGAGCTCATTTGTCAGTTATGTCTAACAAATGCAGCCATTTTGTGGTCAACAGAAAGGAATTTTTTCCATGATTCACAACAATAATTTATTCATGATCTACACATGCATTTATTTTGAAATAATGACAATTTTTTCTTCCATATATTGACCATATTGACAAGTATTTGGAAAAGATTTTTTTTTAGTAAATTCTGTTCACCGTACTGATTAGGACGATTCAGGTAATCATAGAAATATATAACTTGTGAAGAAAATAAAAAGTGTTTGAAGAAAGTAATTAAGAACATTTCAAAAGTAATAAAAGGACTTTTTCCTGATACTTTTATCAATATATTTTTTTATTTTACTTCTTTTTTCCTTGTCGCCCACTTTTTCTTTGATGTGCATGTTTCATACGAAACCTGATCTGATTGTTGTTTCCAATCGCTAAGTATTTAATAATAATAATAATGAGAACTTTGTATCACGCCTAAACTTTAGAAGCTCTAAGCGCTTTACAACATTAGATAACACATAAAAACATATATAATGATATGATTACGAAAAACAAACACCATGAAATTAGAAAACAAAAACATGCTGAAAATAGTTAAGGTAAGGAAACAATATTAAGTCTTTAAGTCTGTTCTTGCAGTCAAAATAATTGAGTTTTAAGAGCAATCTTGAATGAGATCACTGTGTCTTTGTGTCTAAGTTCAGTGGGCAATTCATTCCATGTTGCTGGGCCCTGGTATGCAAAAGAACGTTGTCCATATGACTTCATTTTGATAGTGGGAATAATGAGAATACGAGTGTCGGAAGAGGAGCGTAAGTATCTTGCTGGTGTGTACACATCGGTGAGGTGAGATAGGTATGTTGGACTGGAGCCAGTCAATGAAACGTACCACAGAGAACAAATTTTGTGTTTGATTCTGGATTGAATGGGTAGCCAGTGTAGGGTACAGAGCAGGGGGGAGGTGTGCTCGGTTTGTGGTACTCTAAGGATGATCCAAGCTGCTGTGTTTTGAAGTTTCTGGAGTAGATACTGAGATGAACCAGATAGAATTGAGTTACAATAGTCCAGTCTTGAAAGTATTAAGGAACACACAAGTGTTTTAGTGGCATCAGCTGAAAGATAATTGTGAATGTAGCTGATACGTCTCAGCTCCAGATATGCAGCCTTGCGTACATGTATGTTCATGACATGTTGGTGCAATGAGAGAGTAACTGTTGAGAGTAACAGCTAGATTTTGTACTGACTGTGTGAATTTAATGTTGGTGTTGCTGATATTTATTGTTTGAGGTAAAGGATGTGAATGAGAAAGTCTTTGTGTTGTGATCAGAACGGCTTCAGTTTTATCATCATTCATCTGCAGCTTGTTACATGTCATCCATGATTTCACATCGTAAATGCACCTCTCTACACCTTGGATGGTAGCATCAACTTCAGTTGGGTGGCTAGATTTGTATATTTGGGTGTCATCAGTGTACAATTGTTGAGACACTGGATGACGATCTATGACACTTGAGAGCGGCTGAGTGTATAGAATGAAGAGAACAGTTCCAAGAACAGAACCCTGTGAAACACCAAACCATATATCAACTGAAATGCCTTGGATGTTAACCTATGAATCACATTTTACATGGCTACCTATTTCTACCTTTTGTTAGCACCAGTTTTTAGAATAAAACAAACAAGGTTAATGGTAATCTACTTTGTCTTTAAAGTCACCTTGCCACATACAATAATCAAGGGAAAGAATTCGATGATTATGTAAATAATCGATCACAAAATGTACATCAAAGTCAACCCATGAGCCACTGACCAAAAACCATCGCTAGAAAAGGTATTGGGCATTATATTATCACAGGCACAATATCCATCACCTACCTTACTGGCATATAGAAATTCAAATGGGCATAACTTGATCATTTTCAGCCATAGAAATTCAAATGGGCATAACTTGATCATTTTCAGCCATAGAAATTCAAATGGGCATAACTTGATCATTTTCAGCCATAGAAATTCAATTGGGCATAACTTGATCATTTTCAGCCATAGAAATTCAAATGGGCATAACTTGATCATTTTCAGCCATAGAAATTCAAATGGGCATAACTTGATCATTTTCAGCCATAGAAATTCAATTGGGCATAACTTGATCATTTTCAGCCATAGAAATTCAATTGGGCATAACTTGATCATTTTCAGCCATAGAAATTCAAATGGGCATAACTTGATCATTTTCAGCCATAGAAATTCAAATGGGCATAACTTGATCATTTTCAGCCATAGAAATTCAAATGGGCATAACTTGATCAATTTCAGCCATAGAAATTCAAATGGGCATAACTTGATCATTTTCAGCCATAGAAATTCAAATGGGCATAACTTGATCATTTTCAGCCAGTATGTATGAAATGTTTCGTATGTACTTAACATGCATATTAGTTCATATTGGTGTAATTGTCAAATGAAACAAAGCTGATTTTGTATGATGTGGTATGTTGATGAATAGTCATGGTAATCTCTTCCCTGGTGATATGTTAATTGGTTCAGTTTTTGTGTTCAGTCACCAGATAGCATGGTTATCTCTGCTCTTATGATAGGATAAATGGTTTATTTGGTGTATTCTTCCACCAGACAACATGGTTATCTCAGCTCTGGCAATAGGTTAATAGGTTCAGAAGGTGTGGTCAACCTACAGACAGCATGTTTATCTCTGCTTTGGTGATAGTTTAATTAGTTCAGATACATGTAGGTTAATTGGTTCATTTGGTGTGTTCATCCACCAGACAGCATAGCCATCTCTGCTCTGGCAATAGGTTAATTAGTTCAGATCATGTGTTCATTCACCAGACAGCATGGTTATCTCTGCTCTGGCGATAGGTTAATTGGTTCATTTGGTGTGTTTATCCACCAGACAACATGGTTATCTCTTTGGTGATAGGTTGATTGGTTCAGTTGATGTGTTCATGCACCAGACAGCATGATTATCTCAAGCCCTGGCTATAGATTAATTGGTTTAGTTGGTGTGTTCATCTAATCCGGTGATAGGTTAATTAGTTCAGTTGGTGTGTTCATCCACCAGACAGCATAGTTATCTCTGCTCTGGCGATAGGTTAATTGGTTCATTTGGTGTGTTTATCCATCAGAGAGCATGGTTATCTCTTCTCTGTTGATAGGTTAATTGGTTCAGTTAGTGTGTTCTCTAGCAATAGGTTAATTGGTTCACCAACTGAACCAATTAACTTGTCA